>OY747714.1:19041373-20274706 GCA_963556495.2 Valencia hispanica | reverse complement strand
TTAACTTAAAAAAAAATAAACTTTGCATTTTTAGGAGCAGTTTGTGTGTCTATAACGCAAACACACTGTGATGAAAGATACTTTTGAAAGCAACTTTAATGGCGGTCACAATAAATACCAGAAAATATCGTGATTAAATTTTAAGCATAAATTGGCAGACACACTATTCTTACCTTGATAATAAAAGACAGTGGATCTTGAAAAATCTCCGTTTTTTTGTTTTTGCTGGGGCTAAGAATGACTGGTAATGGACAAAATGGGTCCAGGTTGACCCCCACAGGTAATGGCAAACTGTATCTTAGCTGTTTAGTCATGTACCCAGTAGCAGTTTCCATAGCCAGTGCAACCTGAGCAGCCGGGGCTCTGCGCCCTTCCTCCCTCCCCCGCTCAGTGTTGCAGGCAGCGGCAGGAAGGAGGATGGAGATCCCGGAGCAGAAATAACTCCCCTCATACCAGCTACAGGGTGCTTGTCAACCAAACACAGAAGCATAATTGGCACTCAGAGCATGATGTAAGTATAAACGCGAAGGGTTTCACATCGGGGAGTTGCGGAAATTGTGGCTGTTTTCGGGTGTTATATCGGCCGCCGTCGATGCTGAGTTGGCCGATTGCTCTGGACCGTTCGAGGTAATGTTACGACGCTATACCTATAAATACATCCCCATTTGACCAGGTACCGAATATCATCTGCGACGCTTTTTAATTTTTGTTACTGAAAAACATACACGGCGCCACTTCGGTGAGGATAGGAGCTACCTCTGCCCACAGCTCGCTGTGACACACTTCTCAAATGATATATATATATATAACCGCTCTCCAGCACATAGCCGCATCCCACGCCCTGATGCTATTATGTGTAGCAATACTGAATTTAGCTAATTAAACCATTTTCTTTAAAGCTATGTTATATTTAACAGAGTTACACATTTGCTTTATGGCCTGGTTGTTTCTTCACTCACACAAAGCTAGCAACGAATGTGTGTCAACATAGTGACCCGGCAAATAGACGTAGCCCACAGACCGCTCCGTTATGTGGCCGTGTGTTGCTTTGTTTTTATACGAAGCAAGCCACCTACTAATGCCGCTGCACGACAGGAAGACCATATGGAGAGAAATGTGCTGTTTATTTGGAGATGTATTACAACTATAGAGGCATACTTGGTGCATTTTTGATAGATTAAGCTAATCGTGGGCTTATGGAAGTGTGCTTCGTTATGCTGCTGATATAGCTGAGAATGGCCGCCGCCGTCCGGTTAATTTTTTTAGTAAAATGATGTAAAATAGTTTTATTAAGCGTGCCAATTGCCTAAAGTAAAAACTGTCTCATATAACTACTCAACAACAGTGGCAGGAAATAGGAAACCTCTAGCTGTTGTGTAATCTCAACACCAATAACAAGATATGTCAAATTAATGTAAATTTAAAGTGACTATGTGCCATACATATTTAGGCACATAATCCTTTTTTTTTTTTTTTTAAATCTTGACAAGTATGGCATTTGATTGTTCTCCCCCCCATTTGAATCAGTCTGAGGAAGGAAAGTAAAAATAAGCAAGCAAAGATGGAAAACATTAGAGGCCCCTTATCTTTGATTTGCCACATAACAGGGTGATTCTCTACATTCGGTGCACTTTGTGTCCCACCGGTTTACTGCAAATGTTTTTATTTAAAGTAAATAAAATAAATTGTAAAACAAGAAATAGAAGGATCTTTGTTCCTTTGCATTATGACACCCAAACATAATTTAAAAATTATGTTTTTGAAAGTCTTATGGGTGTCTGAGTACAGCTCACCCAAATGAACATGTCCCCTTTTACCAAGGTAGCTCTGAAAAAAGTCAGAAATATACATGTGAATAGACAGTAACCAGAATATATATATATATATATATATATATATATATATATATATATATATATATATATGTGTGTGTGTGTGTGTGTGTGTTTTCTTCAGCCTAAATTAATAAAATATGAGAAAAAGAATTACATTTTGTGTAAAATATCATAATTCAATCATGTCCCCCAGTTTTGTTCAGCTTCGTAACAACATGCCAATCTCCCCCATTTTTAAAAATAATTGTTAAGTTAAACTTTCTCAGCACCCAGTAATCGACATCAGTCAAGTCTTTTCCTGCTCATACAGTAAAGGGAGGTAAGTGTTAGCATAC
The DNA here is from genome assembly GCA_963556495.2 of Valencia hispanica. Taxonomy (NCBI): domain Eukaryota; kingdom Metazoa; phylum Chordata; class Actinopteri; order Cyprinodontiformes; family Valenciidae; genus Valencia; species Valencia hispanica. Next base: position 20,272,536 of record OY747714.1, on the reverse strand, counting down.
TTTCTGACCTATATTTTATTGTTCTTATCTTCAAACGGACATTGTCAAGCTCAACTTTTCATCACTGTTACATGCAAAAATGATACTCATGTTTGTTTTTGAAAAAGCTAATGAATGTCTTGAAAAAATGTTAATTTCTTGTTTTTCTTGTGCTATATGCTTTTCCATACACCAGCTAATGTGGATTTATCGCTACTTTTTACTAAAATCTTCAACCACATTTCATTTAACCCCGTAACAGAAAACTACTTTAAAACGACCAAAGTAACACAAATATTCTTAATAATGTTGGAGATTCTATGCCTAAAGTGAATAAATATAGTTTCTCAGAGGTACGAGTAGTTCTTCATCAGATGCAATGTTCAGAAACAATTTCATGTTGGTAGATTTTTCAGTAACCAGAGACTCCAATGTGCACCGAATGTAAAGAATGACCCAACAACTCGCACACTCAATCAAAAATCAAAACAGGTAGTCTAGCTGCTTTTAGGGACCCTAAATATGACTCAACTCAGTATAACTCAGTCTTCTACATACAGCATGTGTAGTTGATCGATGTTTGTTTTGTGCAACCTCAAGAAAAATAGAGTTACTAGCATATGGCATACACATATGATACAAATATCAATCTGTAATAAAAATAGTAGTGCTTTATAACCGCAAAAACAATTAACTATAGTCCAGTAAACATAGCACACATTGATAACCAGGAATCACCTGAGCAGCAGCAGTGAAAGAGCAAAGGAGATGCCTTCGGATAAAGGTATCAACGTGTAATAGCTACACTTTAAATACATTTGTATTTAGTGGAGGATAATTCAGTCCATATTTGATACATTGGAATATTTTAAATGTTGAAATAGAGTATTGCTTACCAAGAAACCATTGAATTAACAATTTACCACACTGCAGACTCAAAGACAGACTTCATCTTTAGAATAGAAGAATAGAATAGAAATATCTTTTATTGTCCCATTGTGGTGAAATTCTGCTGCAAAGTGACAGGGAATTAAAGCATTTAGATTAACAAAAGGATAAAATATTAAAAAACAGAATTAACACAGTATATAGTAAGAGAAAAGTTACAACACAAAAATACTGTCCAGTTATTAAAAATTGCATACTCCGATCCAAAGTAGTGTGCAACTGAGCAGAATCATTTTTTAGAACTTTAGATGTGTATTTGTGCATTAAAACACAGCAGACTATTTACAGGAAGTGAGCATAAATCAACAGAGATGTTCAGAAAAGAAAACACCCAGCAGGGATTGAAACATCCATTGGGTTTGTTGGGAGCAGAGATGGTTATAGAGTCTTACAGCTGCTGGGAGGAAGGATCTGCAGTAACAATCCTTTGTGCACCTAGGATGCAGCAGTCTGTCGCTGAAGGAGAATCTCTGTCGTGTTTCATGATTTGTAAAACATACAGCTATTAACAACATATCTATTTAAATGTTTTGTAGCTAAATGCTATATGCGGTAGAAATCTGAGTGAAGAACAGTATTCTTAAATTTGATTCCTAAAAAACTTACTTTTTCATCCACAGTTGAACAAGACAGAATAGTTGAAAACAACAATGTGATGACCATTTTTGTCCCTCAGCACCTTTCTAGTGATTATAATGGCAAGTTGCTTGTTCTGCCACCACTGAAGTTTGAAAAGTCTTCAAGGAAATGGAGAAACCTGTTTAGAGATGCAACACTAAAGAGCCTTTAAAAAAATAAATAATATTTTCTCGCAATAACATAGTCTGAGAATTTTAGAAAATTGCCACATTTTATTTGACTGCATCATAGGTGTCCAGCTAGTTTTAGATGTGTCTCTGCTCCAACACGGCTGATTCAGATGGTCCAACTACCTCCTCACTTCTGCTCATATGACCCTAACCCGCTTGACATCTTTACAACTGTCATGGCAGAACAGATTAGGGTTTTTTTTGTTTTGTTTTTTTCAGCTGTAGATCTCTAACAGTGAGCTTTTGGCAACTTTATGTCAGTAGTTGTTTTGCTGTAGCAATTTCTTGACTGATTTTAGATCAACACAACCATCTCCCTACCTTTTAATAAGAGTCACTAAGTTAAAATTGTCTCGTTGTCGCGTCACGTAGGAAAATAAACCATGTGGATCACTAATTAAAAGTTAAAAGACACTAGTGTCAACTTAAAAAGAAAAGTGTGATTAAACCAGCTTAATTTCTTATATGTTAAAGAAATGTTTATTCAAATTCTATTCAAATTCAAAATGATTTATTAATCCCAAAGGGAAATTAAATGTTGTTGTAACTTATTATGTCTGCCAAATAATAATTTCTTAATTAGTTTTTTTTTCTGCACTCATCAAATTAAAGGTTAAGCAGCATATATTTTAGTTCTGTGATAAAAGAGGTATTTAATTAAATGCTTTTTGCGCATCTTTACCATTGTGCCAGTAATTCTGTATGTTATTTTAAGGTCTCAGTGTAATGTGTGTCAATTGCTTTTTCATTACAGTGAAATGTTTGGCATCACAGGACTGAATACCAAACTGCCTTCCTCTAATAAGAGATAGCCAGCCCGCAGGATGCAGCCCCTGGAGGAATGACACGGTATCTTCCGCCTTTGCGTGTCGTAGCAACAGTTTCAACAAAATGCACTGGACCGGCGGATACATTTCTCTAGCCCTGGCGTGCCTCATCGCCTCTCGCTCAGCCGGGGCTTTATCAGTGGACGCTACTGACGGGAACCAAACAAAGAGCAACAACGCGACCGACGGCAGCGGCTTCGTCCCAGTTGTGTTCACTAAAGTGAGCCAGATAATCGCCAGGGAGGGGAGCTGCGCGCTGATTGATTGCAACGTCACCGGAGACCCGTTCCCCAGCGTGGAGTGGTTCAACTCCCATGGAGAGCGCCTGGACACGCAGAGTGGTGAGGAAGACCTACTGTTACTTTAAACCTGGTGTCCTCCTAAACAAAATGAGTTCATTGGTCGGTTGTTATAACACCAGCTTTTTTTTTATTTACTGTTTGACTGAAGGCCACTGTCTGAGACAGACTGCATTCAATGCCATAATCAGATTAAGTGTGCAGGAGTTGGAGACAAACACGATTTCAAATCTGGAAAGTGTTTTGTGAAGTAAGAAGCAGCATTTCAAAACCCCCAATGACAGTTTGAATAACATGGACTCAGACTTTATCATTGATTTCCTTTATAAGTATAAAGAAAAATTAATATTTCGTATTCCTAGACTTTATTGCTTATCCCGTAGATAAGCAAAGATATCTTTTTAAAGATAAAAATCACATGTTTTCAGAAGAAGTTGCTACATGAGTTAATTTTTACACTTAATGAAACAAACTTACTATAACTAGAGCTGCACCAAGGAATCGATTGATTTTTCAGCTTGATCGGCCCCGACCTTTGACCAGCCAGTCAGAAACTCAAAAAAAACAGTCTTTTTCAGTCAATACTCCTTTCTGAAACTCTTCCAGGCGGCACTGTCAGCAACACTCTTCGGTGTGGAAGCTGTTAGAAAGCTCAAACATTTCTAGTTTTAGTATCAGTCAGGGGGTTAGAATGAAATCCAGGGGAACACAAAGATGTAAAAGGCAATTAAATAGAAAACTACCCTATTTTCTTGAATATATTAAGACACTTCTTTAGTTCTTTCAGGCGGTGAGAGAGAGCAAGACTTTAGGCAGGTAACAGGACGTCTGCTGGATCTAGAAATGTCGACATTCTTTTCAAAAATCTCAGTTAAGGTAAAGGTCTCCATTCTCTTGGGGAAAACATACAGAAACAGCTGTTTTAGCAATGCCAACAGTGCTAACCACACCGATTGCTAATATAAGATGCTAAACCCGATAATAATTATTTTTCTTAAACTATTAGTAGAACCCTGTTTTTTTTTTTTTTTTTTTTATAGGTTGATGGTATAAAAATCTAAACTGTAACCCACTCACTGTAAATAACCAGCGTGAGGGAGCAAACTTTCTTTAGACCGTCTAGAGGTAAATAAATAAAAGATCAATTTCCTGACCGGATGCTCCGAGGGGATCAGGGTTGTTTATTTATGCCGCAACGCAACAACAGACAGTCAAAGTTTTTAGAATGTGGGTCCGCTGTAGAGGAGGAGCCACCTATCGTCTATGGAAAAATACAGCTGGAAATGGCGACTGGGACAAAGGGATTTATGTAAAGTGGGGACTTTAGTCGTAGTTCCTGCAGCATTTGACACATTTCCATCTTGTTTTCATCTTTAGTGGACAGAAAGTCGTACTTTTGAAATGACTTGTTTGGGTTCCCACTTTGTTTATTGAAGATTTCCTTTGATTGAGCTGAGACTTCAGTGTGGGAGGAAGAGTGTTTTTGTTCTGTCTGTGCCTTTCCTGTTGTAACCTGCCATCAGAGGCATGAAGGAGGAGGCGGAGTCATTATTATTATTTTGACCCAAAAACCCTGCAGCTGTACGCTCCGAGCTTCCTCCTCCGAGTTTAAAAAAAGCTCCACTTTCCCAGATTGTTCCATGTTTAAGGATTAGATCTGCTTGTCTTTTTCTCAGGATACTTCCTTTGACCTTCCCTATAACCTTTCTAGCAGTAGTTGGAGCCACATCAGTGGTTTCATGTGAGCCGACGGATGAGATAAAATTAGAACTGGTGCTTTGGCCCGAAGAGGCGGATGGGTGAGACGCAGCTAGCCGGCTGCATTTCCTGAAAACTCCTTCATATCCTCCTGAGGATGCCCGTCTGGTAGAGGTTATTTGTGACGGTGGAGCAGGAGGTATCGGATGCCCTCTGTGATATTTGGCCCCACAGCTGGATACTGTTGTTGGTGGGGAGGAGTTGATGCAGAACTTAAAAAAAAAAAAAGTAGCACGGGGGATGAAATTTGCCCACAAAGAGAGTAAATAGAGTAAAAATGTTAGGAATGAAATCCACTGACAGAGCCTGCCGAAATTGAAGGAGTGGAAGTTAGACGAAAACAAGGTTTGTGCCAAGCGGCAGACGAACTTTGCTTCGCTGAGCCGGTGGATTAAACTATTTGCTTTTGTTGTTTGAAGATCAACAAGCCTCCCGTCGCTTCCTCCCTAAAAAGCTCCCGTCATTAAGGAATTAAAGAAATGAACTGCGTTTTCTGTTTAGTTAAGGGAGCTTCTGCGGATATTATTGGGTGCAGCCTTAACATCTAACAGAGTGGTATTGATCTTGTTCTCCAGTAGAAAACCCTGATCTGGAGCCGCTCCTTCGAGCTGCTCCAACAGTTTGCCCTCTGGTTATCAGTGAGAACAAGCACCTCATCGATTTGATGAGCAGCAATCCAGAAGCGAAACCACCAATCAGGCCAGCGCTCTGTAAGTCCAATACGTTTGAACAAGTAGTCTGCCGGGCTCACCGCGTGTGCCTACAGCTCCACGATACCACGAGTTAATTAATAACAGGTCTTCTCTCCAAATGGGGGGGGGGATAAAAATCTTTTTCAGATTTTATCACCTTTATAAACACGATCTTCAACATATTTTTTCTGGTGTTTATGTGATTTGAATATGTAGGATTAGGACTTTCCTTAAACACAAATCTGAAAAGTAAGGTGTGAATTAACTTTTAAAGTTTTGAAAACCATGAATCATTTGAAAAATATTCACTACTTTGTGAGGTTTGCAGCTGTGATTTTCAACAAATGTGCAAAAAGTTCAATGGGTATGAATACTTTTTGCAAGACACTGAATATTTAGGTGTTGATTGCATAGTGCAGCGTTACCAGGTGAGACACACATTGAAAACCTGAAATCTACCAGGGATTTTATCTAATGAATATTTAAAAATATCAACCATTTTCAGTATTTCTTTAGTACCAATGCTTTTTAATAAACACACAGGGGTTAAATAAGTTCCTTGATCTTTGAGCATGCATGCCGTTATATTATGTGAGCAGCTGCAGTACGTTCCTCATTATATTAGCAGAGGTCAAGAACCGAACCCTACAGAGGAACATTTACTGAGCAGTGAGGCAGATTCAGGATGAGGGTTTAAACTTGGACCACAGAATCGGTCACTTTATCAGCAAGCTGCATGTTCAGCAGGTCGCACGGCCTCAGGCACATGAAACATGAACTCACCCGTAGTGGAAAAATGTCATTTTGGTGCTGCGTGTGTCTGCAGGAGGGAAGTGGTGGCTGCTGGACGACGGCGTCCTCAACATCACCAGCATCGAGTTCTCGGACCGAGGCAAATACACCTGCATGGCCACCAACGTCCACGGCAGCTCCAACGGCACGGTGACCCTGCGCGTGGTCTTCACCAATGGCGACATGGGCGTGTACTACATGGTGGTGTGTCTGGTCACCTTCACCATCATCATGATCCTGAACGTCACGCGGCTCTGCATGATGAGCAGCCACCTGAAGAAGACGGAGAAAGCCATCAACGAGTTCTTCCGCACTGAAGGTGCCGAGAAGCTGCAGAAGGCCTTCGAGATCGCCAAGAGGATCCCCATCATCACCTCGGCCAAGACGCTGGAGCTGGCCAAGGTGACCCAGTTCAAGACCATGGAGTTCGCCCGCTACATCGAGGAGCTGGCGCGCAGCATCCCGCTGCCGCCTCTCATCATGAACTGCCGCACCTTCATGGAGGAGATCCTGGAGGTGGTGGGGGTGGAGGAGATGAGGCACACCTTCATCAGGCACGCTCCCGAGTGGCGGCGCGACACTCATGGCTGGATCCCCTCCATTGGGGTGCGCGACGTCTTCACTCTCCTGCAGGTGAGGGAGAGAGAGCGCAGCGAGTCCCCCGCCGCCGACTCAGACAACTCCTCCGTTCACGAGCAGCCGCAGCAGATCGCCATCCAGGCGTCCGTGCACCCCCCCCTCGACGACGGAGACTGCTGCGGCGCCGAAACTCCCCTGCAGCCCGAGGCATCGCCGCCGCCATCGCCCCCTCAATCCCCCTCTCCCTCCCCCACTCCCCCTCCCTCCCCCACTGCCTCTCCCGCTCCCTCTCCCGCTCCCTCTGCCACGTCCTCTCCCCCTCCCTCCCCTACTACCTCTCCCCCGTCCTCCCCCACACTGCTGGCTCCTCCTCTGCCTCTGGAGGAGCAACAGGAGGCTCCAGAAGGCGAGATCAGCAACCAGGCAGCAGCCGAACAGAGCCTCAGCAAGACCCCTCCCTGCCAGGTGTTTTATGAAAGCCATGTGTGATCGGATTATGGAGGAGCGCTCCGACGTCCTGCTATGCATTTCCACCTGAAGACTAAAGGTCCATTTCACTCTGTATGAAACAATCACATTTTGCTTTATCTCTGAACTTCCTAAAACATTTCATCCAATCCGAGGCTTTTCAGACACTTTTCACTCTGGATTTTCATGCTTGAATGTACATGAGGAGCTAGTAATATTAATAATGTAATAAGCAGAGAATTGTATCAGGAGATGTCCCCATTATTTAAGGAGCCAGGGGGATTTTCTTCAGTTTGTAGTTTCTTACATTGTTTTTTTTGTTCATTCACTGAACGGTTCCCATCCAGGCATCCCCACAGCCGCTCTGCTTAGCTACAGCTGCATGCTGAACTGATTGTGCGTTCAGCCCAGGTGGACCTGTGAATACGCAGTGTCCCCATTAGAAACACACCTCTGGGTGGAGTTTGTTTTCGTTTAGAGGATTTTAATGATAGACTATTAGATTATTCCTCACTGTGCTGTGGTTGGATTCCTCCAGTCTGTCTAGTTTAAGACTTTAAATTCTGCTTTGTGGTTTGATTTTTTCCCCTCTCTTTCAGTGTTTTTGGTTTATAATCCACCTCCCTGTCTGATCTTAGCATCGTCTTTCGTCTGCAGAGGCTTTGCTGTAATCTTTGCATGAAGTGGACCGTTGAGATGTGCGACACCTAGCTCTGGGACTTAAAGGACTCTTTGTGTTTTCTTCCGTCGCTTTGGTTGAAGCTCCGGTCTGAGGCCGAGACGAGCCGCACGCTGTTCTGCTTTCACCAGTGCTCTTCAGAGGCCTCTTTTTGTTCCTTTTGTAGTGGAATAAAATACAAGTGCTGTGCTTTAAGAGAAAATAAAAAGCAAGGCTGTGTGAGTTTTGACTTCTGTTTTATTAATAATGCTCTTATTGTTGAAAAAAAAAATTTAAGGAAGTTTTTTTTTATTATCAATAGACAGTTACATTCTATTATAAATAGCTACATTATCATCCAGACATGCAAATGTTGTGTGCCTCCTCCTCATTGGCTGCTGGAGACAGACTCCCCACAACTGCAGGAAATAAGGCATATGGAAAAAGAATAGAGGATTTTAATAAGTTTGGAAAGTGATTTAATTTGTTTTTGTTCCATACATTCAAGAATGTTCTGGCTCTAAAATATATTTGGTGTAAAACCGGGTTAGACCACTAATATCCGTCTTTAAACTAGTTTCTCAAAAAAAAGAGGAAATGGATCCGTTGGCACAAAGACAGATGAGAAAACTTGTCGTCCTGAGACATTAACACTACTAGTGAAGAAATGCAGCTGAAAAAAAAATACAACTACCTCTGTTGTTGAAATATTCTTTAACACGAACAGCTTTCTAAAACTTTGAACACAGACACTGATTTATCAGCAGATAACTTGATTCTGTTTAATCTTGAAAAGGTAGACCTGACTGAAACTGAAAGAAAGGGAAGGACTCGCGTACATGACGGATAAGAGGCAGGAAACAGATGTGTAAGAACATACCAGAGAAGCTGAGGCGTCTCATCTGTAAGCTACCATAAAACTGCTAACATTTACAGTGGGGCAAAAAAGTATCTGGCAGCCACGGATCGTGCAACTTGTCCCACTTCAAAAGATTAGAGGTCTGTAGATGTAGCTTTCATCAAATGTACACTTTAACTGTGAGCGACGGAATTTATCTGTATAATGGTGAATAAAATAAGTTTTTGCTCCAACAAACCAGAATTCTGGCCCTCAGAGACCTACTTATTTAAGAAGCTGTTCTATCCTCCACTGGTCTGTTAATTAAACCTGAAGTAATACAATTTGTTGAGTAGCAACTAAAATAAATGCACTCGTTATCTGTATAAAAGGCACCTGTCCACAGCTTCAAACCATCAGACTCCAACATCCACCACAGCCAAGACCAGAGGGCTGTCTAAGGACAGAAGGGACAAAATTGTATGCCTGCACAAGACTGAGATGAGCCAATCTACAATAGACAACAGCTTGGTGAGAAGAGATCAACTGTTGAGTGATTATTAAAAAATAAAATAAATATGAGATCACTGACATTCTCCCTCAACCTAGGGCTCCATGCAAGATCTCACCTAGTGGGGCACACAATCTTGAGAAGGGTGAGGAAACAGCCCAGAACTACATGGGGGGAACTGGTCAATGACCTGAAGAGAGCTGGGACCACAGTAAAAAGGGTTACTAATAACACACTACGTCGTCATGGATTAAAATCCTGCTGCGCTCTAAAGGACACCCTGCTTAAGCCAGCACATTGTTTAGGCCCGTCTAAAGTCAGCCAATAGCCATCTGGATGATTCAGAGGAGGATTGGCAGAATGTCATGTGGTCAGATGAGACCAAAATAGAAGTCTTTGGTATAAACGCCAATCACCGTTTTTGGAGTTGGAAGAATTGTTGGAATGCTGAGATGCATCCCAAGAACACCATACCCACTGTGAAGCATGGGGGTGGAAACATCATGCTTTGGGGTTACTTTTCTGCAAAGGGGACAGGACGACTGATCTGTATTAAGGAGAGGATGAATGGGGCCATGTATCGTTATGGTGCGTTCACACCGCACACTTTGTCTGCGTCAGGCAACGCTCTCAACGCATCTAGTTTGCCGCATGCACGTCGAAGCTTGCAACGCTTGCTTCACACCGTTCACACCGCACTACGTCAGCAATGCTCCCAACGCATGTAGTTTGACGAATGTACGTTGAGCAAAAAAGAGCACCAAGAAGATACGTGTGGTGACGTCGCTACAGTGAGACGCTCTGATTGGTTGGCGCACTGCGTCAAAAGTTCAGCTAGCTGAACTTTTGCGTTTGCTGCGCTGCCGCTTGGAACGCAGGTAACGCTTGAAAAGTTGACGGAGCCAACGCACACAACGCACCGCAGAGACTCTGATGGACTCAACCGTAGACTTTACATGTAATCTTGCCGCAACTCACGCTGACGTTTGGGGCGGTGTGAACGCCCCATTAGATTTTGGGCTTTCTGACTTCATCTAAAAAGCATCAAACACTCTCTTCAATTCTGCTCTTGCCAAAGCACCAAGAGGTCTGGTTAGTAACGTCTGCCCAGCAGGCAGCATTCTGTTTCCATGGTTACCTACTTTGGTTTTAGCTCAGTGGTGTGCGACAGCTTTAGGATAAGCTGATGTAGATTTCTTTAGGTCCTGTAAGCCCTGTGATGTAGATACTGTTGAAGTAAGAGGACTGTCTTTAAACGCAATCACTCGGCAGTGAGGTTAAGTAAAAATAATCCTTTTAGATATGAAGTGATCAGCTGGAAGTAATACCATTTTTTGAGCAGCAACTAAAATAAAATTAACGTTGTGCTTCTTTATGTGAACAAAAGCGTTATTTTAGGTTAGATTTTACACAAGGAACAAAGTATTTTTGTGTCTGCATGATGAGCAAAACACAAAAACCTAGACAAACATTTTTATTATTGCAACAGCCGGAGTACAAGAAATGTAAACAGATTTAATGTCCCTAAGTGTTAATAAAATAGGTGGTTATTATTTACCTCACACAACTAGCCTGAGATTAGAAGCCAGATCTATAGATTAAAACGGGGTTTCAACAGTCTTTTAAAAAAAAAATCTAGTGAAATAAAGAAATTTGATTTGATCATTTTTTCAAGTAGGAAACAAAAGTATGGAAAAATGCTTGAGTTTTAACTCAATTATTCATTTTTTTAGTTTCTGATTGAGGTAAATGCAGACTCCTTCAATATAGGACTACTTCTAGCCTCTAGACCCACTGGACTATAAACCGATCTCAAACAATAGTAGTACAACTTACAATCTGTTCTTTGAAGAATCACCGTTTAGTGTAAGATAAGTTAGTCCAGATCAGACATAATTTGTAGATTTTTAAACAGAACTGATCAAACTGAATCAAGAACAAACAAAATTAAATAGACCATATTTCATGAATTAAGGAATATTTAGAGAATAAAACCAAATTAGGTAAATGTTCTATACTAAAAATTTAACCATATATCATTTCCCTTCAACTTCATAACTATGAACCATTTTGTATCGTTCTGTCACATAAAATCCCAACAAAATACAACATTGAAGTTTATAGTTTAGACTTTTAAAGGGGCTAAGAATACACTGTATGAAGCTCACAGAACTGTTGTCACAAAATATATCAAATCATTTACACACATTTTCAGCCATTGGAGAATCTTCACTGAAGCTGTAGGAAAGTTCAGTGATCAGACGTGTGATTTGTTAATGATCTGCAGACAGGATCACACAGAGACTCAGCTGTGCAACTTCAATATTTTCTCCTTTTAATTTAAAACATTTCTTTCTTTACTTATTCTCTGTTCTTAATGTACAATCAAACAATGTAATCATACATAAAATTCTTCAGAATAAAAATAATAATTCAGAACTGTATCGACACTACAGATAAATTATAAAATGGAGGAGAAAAACATTGGGTTCAGTATGAAATACAATGTTAGGGAACACCACTGGCTGACAAGGATGACGCTCTGCTCCCTGCTGAACCACAGGAGGACAGTCACCGCAACGCAAAGACACACACATGTCCACAATCACACACACTCCACTCTCTCAACAGGTAATGTGCTACTGCTTGTCCGGTTCCTCATCCGAGTCTCCTCCCTTCATGATTTCCGATTGAAATGTCATGTGTCTGAGGATAAAGAACGAAACAAGAGGAAGAGAAGCCTGGCAATCTTCATCAGGCACTTTAGAGAGACCAGAGAAGCACAGAGAACGCCTGCTGTGAAGAGGAGCAGACACCCGTTCAGATTTAGAGGAGCTAAAGCCAAAGCGGCGAAGCAGCCTTCAGTTAGATCCTGTCTTTAATCATTCAGCTACTTGCGTTACTCCATTTGCACATATAAGATCCCTGAGCACCAGACTTTAGGGGACTGTTACTGTGCAAATCAGCTTATCGTTTGACAAAACTTAACAGAAAATATATCTGGTAGCTTTTACGTAGTTTAGATCTCCTAGTTTTAAAGAGTGACGTAAGGGTTAATAATCCATCATATTACATTTCCAAAATAAACCAAGCAAAAAGAAACTGGGGATTCATTGAGTTATTAAGAAGAGCTAAAACAGCTCAGATGTTCCTGGTTACAGGTGGGAAACGTCATACAGTAACAAGAACTCCTACAGGTGCATCTCAAACTCTTGTATAGATTCATTACACAGCAATATATTTCAAGCATTTCTTTCTGTTAACTTTTTGGCTTACAGATAATGACCTAGAATTCACTTTCTTAGAAAAATTGAATATTACACAAGTGAAATAAAACAAAATGTTACGTTACAGTGCACACTGTCATGGGGATGACTGCTAAGTTGACAGGCAGTGAGGGTGAGCTTCAAAATGTCATTGCTAAAGAAGCTGGTTGCTCCCACAGGGCTGTATGTGATATAATTGATAAAACGTTGAGTGGAAGGAAAAAAAGCGTTGCAGGAGAAAACAGGACTGTTGCTCAGTCGTCCAACTAAAATAAAATATTGTTTTTCATTTATAAAGCAAGTCTCTCAAGGACCATGTGTAAAGTGCACATACTGTACAGTATATCAACATACATTCCAGTAGGCTTACAATTTTATAGTAAAACCTTTTTTTTAATCTTATTTATTATTAACTGTCTGCAAAACCATTTTTTTTAAATTCTCTTATCTGTATGGCATAATCACCAAAATTAACTGAAACAAATGCCTGAAACCATGCTGTGTGTAATGAATTTTTGTCACATAGATGTTTTCATTTTTTGGGGAATTACTGAAATAAATTCAGTTTTTGGAGATATTGTAATTCATTGAGAGGCATCTGCATTTGAAGTTTGTGACCTGTTTTTAAAGGAAGTAGTAAAATAAAAAAGAGGAGTCAACATTTTCTGATGTCTACTGTACTAACGTCAACCAATCAAAACCGACCATGTTTGATGTTTCAAGCTGCGATTGGTTACGTTCTGACTGTTCATTCTGAGAAGGGAAAAGGATACATTAACTGTACTGATGTAGTATGGTTTCCATCTTACAATTTTAATTTTATACTTCAACTACACACTCAGCCTGCCTTCATATTAAATGGACTGGACTCACACACGCAAACACTCACACACAAATGGCTCAAAAAATGAAAATGCATCCAAACGTTTCACTTTTCTCTCTTCATTCCTTTTGAACGGGAACATTTTTTGTTCTTGAAATAAAGTACCAACTCTATCCGAGCACCTCTCTTCCATTGCATTACTTACAAGCACACACACACACACCCAAGCACACAGGGAGACAGATATTAAAGCCAACTCATGTAGATGAGGTACAGTTCCCATCGTAACCTGGCTGGAATGTGGAGGCGCTGCAGAAACACTCAAGCACACACACACACACACACACTTCACAGGTAAACAACGTGTTTTGTTTGTTTTTTGTTTCTGGAGGACGGACAGGTCAGAGGCGTGTATGTGTGTTTCATGGAGGGGAGACGAGGGCGCAGGAGCCTGGAGGTATCGAGGTCCCATCATCGCATCTCTTGTCTGCGGTTCATCCTGACCTTTTGACCCCAGTCTGACAAGGACGACCACCACAGCATGAGCTGAAACAGGACAGGAGGGCAGGCACGGCAAGAGTGCAAACAGGTGTAACATAACAGGTCGGAGCATGTGTGCGCGTGTGTTTGGAGACAGCATGCATGTTTCGGGTGTCTGAGAGTGCAAAAGTGTGTTTGTGTAAAAAGTTCCTTCAACACTTGACCTGTTTCTGTCCTCAGCAGCCACACGACAAAATCAATGTTTTTGTCGTCGCTTCTCTCCCCCTGGTGGCCCGCAAGTCCCCGGGGGCCACAGTGAGTCATTCAGTGAGGCCTGGGGCCCGCAAAGCTGGACATTAAATGAAAAAAACAACAAACAAACAAAAAAAGGGTCCTGATGTCAGAGATTGGAGCCATTCAGGAGGCACACCTCCTCCTCCTCCTCCTCTTCCTCGCTACATCCTCCTCCCCCCCAGCCGTCCTGGAAGGATCGGATCAGTTGAACATGATGGACTCTGGATCTTGGTTTGCCATTTGAGCCATGTGACGGAGGATATCTTTTTTTGTGATAATACCAAGAAGCCGCCTGCAGGGGGAGACAGAGGGAACAGAAACACGTTAACAGAGACGTGAGAAGGTACTCGAGGCTTGCATCTGAAACGAAAGACGGTAAACATCGTGCTTTTGTTGGCCTTTATACGAGCAGGGTTTTCACTTGAGTCACTGTTGGTTTGATTGGATATACAAACTAAAATCAGTGCCAACAAAATCACGAGTCCCAGAGGAGAGAAGGGTCAGAAGGAGGCGGTGAAAAACTGCAGGAAAAGAGGGGTGAAAGCAGGTCAGAAACAGCACCCGCTTCCAACAGAGGTGTCATTTCAGACACAGCCCCTTTTTGGGGTTTTCAGTCCAAAAACAAGATCTGGAACCTACAGAGAGGAGAAGGGAAGCACCAAACAGAAGTTAGGAAACCAGGAGGAGCCAAAACGGGAGTTTTATTCAAATGTCGTCAGCTTTCCAAGCCAAAACTAGTCTGTGGCAAATATTTCCTTTTCTTTTTTATCCAAAACATGTTTCTGATATAATGTAAACTTTTTTCAACATACTGCGTAAAAAAATGTTCCAGTTTATGACAACTTTTACTTCCGGAGGTTTTTCTGTTCATACATCAACGCTGTCTCTAAACTCCATTAGAGTGATCATAAATGGGAACAGCCCCAGCTCAGCAGCATGGCTTTGTCCTTTAAATAAATGACTCTTCACCAAGCAATACTCTGCACTGTTTGTCATGTACACCAAATGGTGACACAGTTATTGCAGTAACATGTATTTTAGTCTGAAAGGTGCTATGGCAAAAGATTAGTGAAAAAACAGATAGCATACAGAGCCTTGCAAAATTGTTTGCACCCCTTGAATTTTTCCAAATTTTGTAATGCTGCAACAACTAACATCCATATTTGTTTCATTGGGGTTTAAACCAACCGTATTTCACCATGTCCAGGGTGAAACACGGTGGTAGCAGCATCATGCTGTGGGATTGTTTTCTTCAGCAGGGATAGGGAAGCTGGTCAGAGTAGATTTGGAGAATGTGGCTGAAGCTAAATGAACGGGAGCCGAGAAGGAAAATCTGTTGGAGGCTGCAGACGCCTGCATTTAGTCAGCCACCAATTGTTCAAGTTCTCACACTTAAAAAGATGAGAGAGGCCTGTAATTTTCATCATAGGTATACCTCAACTATGAGAGACAAAATGAGGGAAAAAAAAATACACAAAGTCACATAGTCTGACTTTTAAAGAATTTATTTGCAAATTATGGTGGAAAATAAGTATTTGGTCAACAACAAAAGTTAATTTCAATTTTTTTATATACCCTTTGTTGGCAATGAGAGAGGTCAAATGTTTTCTGTAAGTCTTCACAAGGTTTTCACACACTGTTGCTGGTATTTTGGCCCATTCCTCCATGCAGATCTCCTCTAGAGCAGAGATGTTTTGGGGCTGTCGCTGGGCAACACAAAGATTTTCTATGGGGTTAAGATCTGGAGATCGGCTAGGTCACTCCAGGACCTTGAAATGCTTCTTATGAAGTCACTCCTTCGTTACCCCGTTGGCGTGTTTGGGATCATTATCATGCTGAAAGACTGTCTTAAGCAGGTGGACACGTCTGGCACTGCAGGATTTGAGTCCCTGGCGGCGTAGTGTGTTACAGATGGTAGCCATTGTTACTGTTGCGGGAATATTCCAACGTAATTAAGATTTTATTACATATTCTCTGTCTAGTGAATTGTATCTAGAGCAGGATGACAAGTGAGGGAAACAAGCTTATTGTTCCAGCATAATGTTCCTGATAAGGATGTGTCAGATCCCCAGAGTAACAGACCCCAGAGCAGCAACATATCTACGGGATGTTCTGATCTGGAATGCTGCTTCACGCTTTACTATCAGAACCAGTTCTCCAGGAGCTGGACAAGAAGATTGGAGGACAGGTGGTGGGGAGATAAATAGTGATTGCTGAATACTACTTAAAACTGTTCATCAGAAAGATTGGGTAGGGTGATGTAAGAGTAATCTGTCCCCTCCATGTTGAATATAATACTTGAAACGCCTTCTGGGATTCAGTCTCATTTTTGTTTTAGAAGAGCTGCATTTTCAGCTATAACATTACTTTGGTCCCAGCTCTCTGCAGGTCATTAACTAGGTCCCACTGTGTGGTTCTTGGATTTTTGCTCACCGTTCTTTTGATCATTTTGACCCTTGATCTTGTGTGGAGCCCCAGATCGAGGGAGATTATCAGTGGTCTTGTATTCCTTCCATTTTCTGATCATTGCTCCCACAGTTGATTTCTTCACACCAAGCTGCTTACCTATTACAGATTCAGTCTTCCCAGCCTGGTACAGGTCTACAATTTTGTTTCTTGTGTCCTTTGACAGCTCTTTGGTCTTGGCCATAGTGGAGTTTGAAGTGTGACTCTGAGGTTGAGGACATGTGTCTTTTATACTGATAACAATTTCAAACAGGTACCATTAATACAGGTAACAAGTGGAGGACAGAGGAGCCTCGTACAGAAGAAGTTACAGGTCTGTGAGACCCAGAAATCTTATTGTTTGTTATTGACCAAATGCTTATTTTCCACCATAGTTTGCAAATAAATTCTTTAAAAAAATCAGACCATGTGATTTTCTGGATTTATTTTTCTCATTTTGTCTTTCATAGTTGAGGTATACCTATGATGAAAATTACAGGCCTCTCTCATCTTTTTAAGTGGGAGAACTTGAACAATTGGTGGCTGACTAACTACTTTTTTACCCCACTGTATTAACGTTTCCAGCACAACTGAAGTGTAACGGTGCCAGAAACAGCCCGAGTCGATATAGAAAAATCAGTAAAAACTGCATTATTATTGGTTTTTTTTTTTTAAGTTCAGATTCACCTGAACTGAGAAGAGAGTTTTAGAAATATTTTCTTTGGAAAGTGTTGTTTGGATGCAGAGAGAACAAGCTTTAAAGGTTCAAACTCTAAAAAGAACACATTTTGTAATGTTCCATTAGTGATATTTCAAACAGCATCATTAAGGAGTGAAAATAATCAGAACGGAGTTATGATAAACTGGAACAATCACTTTAGTGTGAATCATTATTTTTAGCAGATCTGTAAAACATTCAGACAACTGCAACATAACTGTCCTCCTCCTCCTTTAATCCCTACTTCTGAGGCATTTACTTTGTGATACTTTGTTGCATTAGCAGTAAAGAGATTTCCTGCTGACTGGAGAGCCCCAGCTGAGCTGAATAATAGCTGTCATGAGTCTAAACATCAGAATTGTTCATAGAGCGAGCTCTGATTTGAGGTCAGGTGAAGAGAAGTGTCTGAAGAGGAACTAGGAGAAAGCAGCGAGAAGCAGCGAGAAGCAGCTGCACGCTACAGAGCTGACCGAGAACAGTTTGTTTCAAAACCTAGAAGGGAAGTAGAGCATATGGGTAGTGAGGAGAAGTGAGAATGTGATCCCAGGTCTGGGAGAGAGGAGCTAAGACGACCTGTGGTTGGTGTGGAGGTGGTTACAGCGAAGCACAGAGAGAGACACTGGTTTAACACCTGAAACAGATCAGACCGAGTGTTGCTGTCATGATCCCTTTCAGACGCTGTGGGAGTGTACCAGGTGAGGTGAAGGGGTGAACACAGTGTTCCCATGAACATCAGCAGCGTCCAACCATGGTTAAAATAAGCTGATATACAGTTAAAGTGTGGGAGAAGGAGAAGCTCAAATGTTCTGCACTGAACATGAGAAAGACTCAATCGGGTCCACAGCAAGGGTTCCTAGTAAACCCAACTGTTCAAGACTCTCTGACCTCTCACCAGATTGTGGGCTCTTCATCAGACATGTTGTACTATTTATATCCAACGATCAAAAGTAAACAAAGTAAAGGCTAACATGTTTGTTGTTCGTGTGAACTATGTGTGCAACAATTTATTTTAACTAGAGATGCACCGAGGAATCAGCTGGTGCCTGGAATCGGACACACTGGCTTTGCATTATCTTTTTCAGCATTCAAACTCATGCTGCTCTGGAACATGCGGTATTTTGAAAGACTGTTGTCTCTGAAATGTTAATGGATAATTAAAGATGCTAAAGTCATCTTAAAATGATAACTGCAATCATTTTGTCTTTGTTTTAATAACAGTAAAACTGTTTTACAGTGAGAGTCTTAATGCAAATAATGAACTACTGCAGGTAGGATAGAAAAAACACTCTGAATGCTGTTCTTATATGTTCCTGTATCATTTTTCCTAAAAGGGAAGTCGGAATCAGCTAAAATAGGTATCGCCAGGTTAGCACTTTACAATAATTTGGCGTTAGCCACAAAATTCTGGTCGGTGCATCGCTAGTTTAAGAGCATAACACTTCTGAATCTCTTTAGAAAGCAACAGCTTGAGACCTGCTTTTCATTTTTGGGCTAGGACTTCATAAACCTGTTGAAGGAAGGTGGGACTCTGCTGGCTTAATGGAAACATTGGCAGGTTAAAGGGTGGGAGGGTTTTTATCCCATGTTTAAACCACACACTGACTAGCCGAGCTACAGCTACTGGCACCACTCATCACATCGGCACTCCACCACACACACTACATCTACAAGCTGAAGGGAATGTGGGTGTGAATCACATCTCTACAGGTTGATTCCCCTCCTTTCTTGAATCATAAACCACCCTCTAAATTAAATTAATAAGTAAAATAACGGTGGCCCGCTTTCCCAGGGCGGCTAACTACTCGCCAAGTCGTTGTTTAGGCCACGGGTCAGATGCCATCACGCTGGGGAGCCAGGGGTAAAACAGACGAGTC
Source organism: Valencia hispanica (assembly GCA_963556495.2). Lineage (NCBI taxonomy): Eukaryota > Metazoa > Chordata > Actinopteri > Cyprinodontiformes > Valenciidae > Valencia > Valencia hispanica. The sequence goes on along the minus strand of OY747714.1, from coordinate 20,253,478 downwards.
AACACCATAAATAATAACAGAAACAAACAAACAAAAAGAGGAAAAAGCAGCCATTAATGGAGAGAGAAATATCTTGGTGACTTGAGCTTGAAAATTAACTGAGCGACTACTGCTGTGATGAGAAGATGAGAGACACACAACAGGCATGATGACTGCAAGCATGCAGAGGAGGGTCATCTCTGATTGGTCAGAATCCTAGAGGCACAAAATGATTTCTGCAGTTCAGCCCAGAAGTATTCACACCCCCAGAAAGTTTTTATCTAAGGGGAATGTTTAGTTTGCTGATGGCTTTGTTTTGGCTGCCAGCGACAAGTGACAAAACAAGACCAAGTGTATTAGATGTGTACCTAAAACTAACAGCAAAGAATAATTCATCTGTCATTGATTGCAATGTGCTATTTTAAGCATTTTCTTCATTAAAAATGTTCAATTCTTTAAGAAAAAAATAATTTACAGCTGTATTATTGGCTTTTGTCACTCGTTTAGAACCAGCCAGATAAAACCAGTTTTCCAAACTAAAATCCATTTGAGCGTGAATACTTTTGGTCAAAGTGAATGAATATTTGTTAAAATGTAGAACGATGGGTATTGAGGTGCTAGCATGAAGTGCTGAGAGAGCACTAAGCAGAACTACAGTCGATACAAATGCAGTTTAATGGGGTGAGTTGCTCTACGGGACTTTTCTGAGCCCCTTTCAGACATGTAAACCTCTTCGTTTAAGAGGTTAAGTCTTGGCTTCAGTGTCCTAAAAAGTTTAAATGTTACAGTTTTAAATCTCAGATTTCAGCAGACCAATGGATTCAACACCTACATTTGTTTAGTGAGAATTAGAAAGTCTCAGCTTTTACTTTTGGCTCTTGCTTTGCATCAGTAATGTGGGTTTTATTTCCCAAATATAAAATCTGGCCCATCATGCTTTAGATTTTACTTCAAGCCTCAGCTGAACATGTTATATCCATCTTATTGGATCCCCGCTGGCTATACAGGTACTTTAGCATTAATATTGTGTACAGTTTGAATAATCAGAGTCTGTCCAAAACTAGACCCACAACATGATTCTGACAGGTAATTAATCAACTATACATTAATCAACACTTGACAAGCTGAATTTATTTTACTGTAAACACTAGGAATATCCTAGTCCAATCCAACCATTGCTCCTGGTCAAGCCATTTTTTAACAATCTGTATTTGTGTCCCTGACAAAACTAAGCTCTTGATACTAGTTTGATATTGCAAGGATAATTAAAATCTAATAAAATCATGGCCTCAGTTTGGGCCTCCTTTTGTAAAACTGTATTACAGGTTGAACATGTTCATGTAACATGTCTGAGTTTTTCCACTAACACTCCTTATGTTTCTCATCTTTCACACTGGTTTTCATAGAGAAAACGATAGACTACATTGGCTATGGCAGGTCACTGTCTGTTCCAGGTAAAAGCCGCTGAAACACTAGTCATTAACTTTTATTAACGATCAAAGCACTATGCTTATGAGGCAGACCAACAAAGTTTCCCCCTCAAATAATAAACTGAAACAGCACAGAAATATGGTGAAAGCTTAATTATCAACAACTCGTATTCAAACGGAGAGAAAATATGCTATCATTAGCCTATCGCTTTAGTAGTCGGGGGGACAGTTCTTTGTGTACACATTGTAAGAACAAAGAGAAAAGGAGTTTATGGGAGTAGTTTTTCCATTCCTCCATACGATGTTGAAGAAGCATATTAACCTTAACAGTAGGGATGTGTATTTGTAAAAATCTGCCGATACGATATCATGATACAGGGGAGACGATATGATATATTGCGATACTATGAGTATATATTGTGATTTTGAAAACTGAATTTAACTGTAAAAAAATTGTCACAGCATTCTAAACACTCCAACCTGTTTCATACTTTAACACATCCAGTTTTATGACTAGATCTAGTTGATCCACTGGAAAGAAAAAGGTGAAAGTAGAAAACTAACTAGCGGTCATACTTTAAATTTTACTTAAAAAATTACTATCATCATTATGGTTCCATTCAAATTCTAAAAAAATAAAAAAATCAATACATTGCTTTTGAATATTGATACCATATCATGACACAGAATATCATGATATATCAGCGCATCGATATTTTCTTACATCCCTACTTAACAGTAAGGCTGGATGATATAGAAAAAAAGTATACCGACAAAGAGAATAGCCATATTGATCGATATTGATAATTATCAATATCGATCAAATGATGTAGAAAGTATATTTTAAGTAGAGCCCTGGCCATTTTATGGTATTCTTTAAAGAACAAATGTTTAATAAAGAACAAATAAAAACTGAATTCAATTCAACCCTGCATTCAAACACTTTTTTTTTTACCATAACTGACAGTTTGTAAGAAACAAAAACAAATTAAGATAAGAGATTTGAGTGACATCTGTAAATACTGACAAAAAGACTAATGTAATTAAACATTTTGCTATTGATTAAAATCATATTCTAATTATGTTATCGATTAAAATTGCAGGCTTATCTTGATACTTTTTAAAAATTACTTAAAAAAGCTTTATAATACTCAACTGTATTAATGACTCAGACTGATTCGTTATTGAACTATTGTCCAGCCCTACTTAACAGCGCTACAATTTAAGAAGCCTACAGTATTTCAGGTTTAATTTCATCACCTACCACTGAAACTTCTACCATGGTGACAGACTTGTCTTCTCCATATGTGTCCATTTGTCCTCCACGAAGGAAATGGGGACTGGACTTAAGAACTCCAGAAAGTCCTCCTTCTCCTGCCTGACGATATCTTTATCCCAGCTCTGCGGTTTCCCTCATACACAGCTTGGGATGGTCCCCATTTCTGAGTCGCCTCCTTTTTGCGAGGGAAACCAGAAGTCTGTCGTCACAGAACACACTACTTAAATGTAGTGTGCTACTTCAATGGACTTTAAAGCCAGTGAGTTACATGGCATTTATTTTGTTAACTTTAACGTACTATAGAATTTGGACAAAAGTCTAATCCTAAATGGCTCAGATGGGACATTCCATGTAAACGCTTCATAACGCAGACAAGCTTTTCCTAACACCTAAATTCCTTCTGCATGTGAACTCTGCACATTTGTTAACTGTTTAAACATCTTATATCTCATGTTAGACTACTATGCTGGCTGAATAGGTTGCACTGAAAATGTATAGGTTGTTTATGTATATGACAACCTAAGTAGCATGCTTTGAACAAACATGAGATGAGCATGTATAAGTGCCAGCACATTTACAGCTACAGAGGGCATGTCTGAAAGGGGCTCCTGTGTGATGAAGGTGACAGTTCCCACTCAGGTCCACCATTACAGGACCCACAAAACTCCACAAAGACTGTACGTATGATGGCTCCAAAACTGCTACAGCTACAAGCAATGAAGATGAAAGTCAGAGGCCCGCTAGTTGAAGATGTTTCTTTTTATGAGTTCAAAATCCACAGCAAACCAACCCACCAACAACGGAGTGTATGAAGTAAGAGGAAAGAGAGAGGAGTCTTAATGTTAAGTCGGGAACTGTCAACAGTTTTTCCACAGCACTTTTCATGCATCCCTTCTAACAGTCGTGGCCCAAGAGACAGGTGTGACAGTGTGGGGGAAGAGGTCATATGAGTAAAGGGGCGGGGCTAGTCACCAGGGGCTGCGTCTGCTGCTTGAGCTCCTCCAGATGCTCTAATATATTCTTCTTTGTGATGATGCCCAACACATTCCTGAAACACACACCTGTTACTCGGTACACTGCCCACAACATTAACATGAACAAAAACAACAAATAAACAAAACAGCAGAGACACAGGGAGAACAAAGAGCAGCAGCACAAATCATACATAATAAATGGTAGCATGAACAAAATTAACAACGTGAGGTTGAAATAAATGTAAACTGAAAATTACACAACTGAATTACAACAATAAACTACATAAGTAAGCAAAAAGTGGATTTAAAATAAGCTCATGTGTGATAATGAAGTATTATTAAACTATGATGAACAGTGGTAATATTTCATATTTTTCTGATTGTCAATAAAACCCATGATGAGACCAAAATCAGCAGATTGACATAAACCAATGAGCATTGTCGTCTCTTCAACTAAATTTATATTGTAGCAGTTCACTACAAAAGACATCTTGGTAATTTAGGGAAAAAGCAAACAGAGCCAATTAATTTCTATGAACATGCACTCTACATTAACATCTTTTATTTATCAAAGATAATGAGAATATTATAACTGCTCTAGCAGCTTATCTAAATCTTTCCATGGTGTAAAATACTGGCTCTACACAAAGATGCCATAATAAACAATTAAATTTAATAAAAACACAAAGTGCAACTTCTAAAGAAGGAAAAAAGCCATCAAGATAATTACTGCAGACAAAAGTAAAAATTCATACCCTTCAGCTTAAATCTAAAGATTCTATCTGATAGACCAACACAAAGTAATGTATACTGTAATTGTAAAGCTGAAGTATGATGATACTTGATTTTCAAACTTTTTTTTTTACAAATTAAAATCCAGGAGTGACTTTGATTTGCATTTATAAAAGGCCAGATTTGTAGATTGCAAAACAAAAGTTTGTCAACCGATTCTCCCGCCTGGGAATCTCTGAATTTCCACCAGAGTTACCATGAGCTTCTTCGCTGCTTATCTGATTGTTTTCAGCTCAAGTGGACAGCCATGTTTTACTATGTTTGCAGTTGTGCCATTTCCGTTTTTAGATGATGGATGTTAAATGGTCTTCATGATGCTCTTCATTCACCAGTGTTCTAAAATTTTCTTCACAGAACATCTGGATTCACACTGTGTTTAAATTGCACCCAGCTGGGCGCTGCTAATGACTGATATTCAAACGGCAAGTTTATTTAAAAATTTATATTACAATTTCCAATTTTTTTACTGTAAAAAATGTTGAAAGACATGTATTAGTTCCTACATAATTATACACTACTTTGTGTTGTTCTATTAAATTAAACCCAACTAAAATACATTGAACTTTGAGACTATAACTTGACAAAGGGGTATGAACAACCTTTTACTCCAAGAATTGAAAAGCAATGTATAAGCACACTGCTGGTTTTGGTCTTTCTCTAAGATTTGTTGACAATAAAAAAACAAACAAAATAGCACCAACTTATGATTGGAAACTAAAATAAGACAGAAAAAAAAAGTACAGAAACAAACACTGCTGCTCTGTTCCTCTCACGCGGTTATCACAGCAAACACCACATCATGTAACTTCTCCTTCCCACCAGCAGAGAGCGATCTCCCAAACCAACTCCTTAAAGTGGGATCAATAAAATAAAACACTGGCGGTCGAGTTCCACTTGTTGAAAGAAAAGCCGGGACATTCTTACATATTGACTGTTGGGTTTTTTATTCATGCCGCACGACAGAGAGTTTCACTAACTCTTTTGTCCTCAAACGGCACCTGTTGTGTGTGTATGTGTGTGTGCGTGAGTGTCTATGTGGTTAATTTTTAGTCAGCAGCTTGGGGAGACTGCCTGTTACCGCTCGGTGAAGGGGTTAAAGAAGTGCAGCACAGCAGTTAGGCCGAGTCATGCAGAATCTGAGAGGCCATGCAACACCAGGCAGTGTGTACATGTGCTTTATGGGACAGAGTGTCAACCCCTAACTGGGTAAGCAATCATCCAGGAAGTGGAAGAGACGCCCCCCTGCTCTTCCCTCCGCACAAGTCGCCAGCTGTGCCCTACTTACCCGTTGTGAGTGACCAGACACTGCCTGAGCCCCAGCTTTCTGAAAATGTCCACCACGATCTCCATTGGGGTGTGGTCTGTGACGGTGAAGGGGCTCATGTCCAGGATGGAGCGCAGTTTGAGGGGCCGCGGGCTGTCTGCTGGTAGGGTAGGTGCATGCTGGGTGAAGTACACCCTCGAGTTCAACATGATGCCCTCCTGTTTGCGGCGAGCATTTTCTGTAGGAATGAAAGAAAAACACATTTACAGTAAGGCAGGGGTTTAATATTCCCTAATTTTGATGGTTCACATCTTCTGCGGTTTTACCTATAGCAATAGTTATGTCCCTGCGCAGAGCAAAGCCCACCAGTCTCTGCGACTCCTTGGACACGATCACTGGGAAACCATTATAGCTGGTTTCGTTGATGACACCCTGCAGCTCCTCAACTGTCAGGTCGTCCTGCGTCAGCACCGCCAGCGGAGGGTCGCTGCTCCGGGGCCTCATCACGTCTCTGGCCAGCGTGGTGTGTGTGAACTCTTCTTTGGCGTCCAGGAACGGGTACCCGTTCAGACGGATATGGGCCTCGTAGATTCCCTCGCGGCCAAACGCGTCGCCCACCCATTTGCTGGTCATGACAGCGGCCATGAGGGGGACGATGTATTCCAGCCCGCCCGTCAGTTCGAACACGATGACCACCAGTGAGACGGTCATACGTGTCACGCCACCTATGGAACATCGGGTGCATATTTCAACACAAGAAGAGCGGCTTTAACTAAATCTGATCACAGAAAACTTTTAAATATTAGGAAAATTTGACGGATGATACTTTTGTGACAAAATGTAAATCACATATATTGCAGCCTCAGTAATTATAGAGTTGGATAACACACTCCTCTGATACATAAAACTTAAATGAGTCTTTATTTAACAGAAGTTCTGTTCAACTCCATGGATGTATAAAATGTTGACCTACCCAAACACGCTGCGGCGCCCACCATGGCGTAGAGGCCCGGAGTGATGCAGTCGGCCCCAACCTCGCACCACTCTTTGAACAGGAACCAGTCATGGTGGTAATAAGCAAGCTGCTCCATGGCGATGCCGACAATTCGCCCTGCGATTGCTCCGATGGCCATGCTGGGGATGAACAAGCCTGATGGTACCTAAAGGTCAAGACACAGCAAGGCGTTTAGGTGACATTAAAGACTAGTTGGGTAAAACACTTGTCGCCTGTAGAGAAAAGATCCTGCAGCGGATCACCTTGAGTCCGAAAGTGAAAATAGTCATGATGATTTTAAAGATAAGTGCCAGGCAGAGCTGCCACATGGCCGAGTAGACGCCTGGCTCTGCCGGCTGGTTGGGGTTGTCTGTGAAAGCTGTGCTGCCGTTCATCTGGCTGCGGTACTGGCAGAGCTGGGAGGATTCCAGCGGGCCGCAGTCGGTAAACAGCTCTTTGATCAGCTCACTGGTGTTCTGACGGGTGTAAGGGTTAGGGAAGGCAACCACTGCTGTTATGGCTGCCACCAGGATCACCTCCAACACTGGGTACTTCCCTAAAGAGAGAGAGAACAATGTAAGAGCAGAAAACACATAAAAGCTGTCCACTCAGTCCGAGGTAATACCTAAAACAGGTGTTAGAGAGCCTCTGCTTGAGCTGACCCATAAATCTAAACACCTTAGCTGGGTGTCATATCACAGTTCAAATACTTGCCAAAGCGTGTGGACTTGCGTCTCCGGCACCAGGCGATGTTGGCTCGGATAAAGAAGGCGCCCCAGAGCCCCCCGAATACCCCAAGAAGGATGAAGGGGAGGAGCTCAAAGAGGTACCAGGGAGTGTGGTACTCTACGTAGAACAGCACCAGGCGGCTGTTACCGAAGGGGTTGATGGACCGCAGCACGAAGGCCGCCACCAGGGCGGCAAAGAAGGAGCGCCACAGGGTCTTTAGAGGGAAGTAGTAGCTCACCTGCAGCAAGACAGCAGTTTGGAGGATTTAGGTCCTGTCTTTGTGATTTAAAAAAAAAGACAAAAAAGACTTTGTCTGTAAGCTGGGCTACCTCTTCCAAGCTGAAGAGAACTCCTCCAATCGGCGCTCCAAAAGCTACAGAGACCCCAGCAGCCGATGCAGCCGACAGAACCTGATAGAGTCAAACGAACAGCTCAACACATGTTCTAACCCACGGTCCTAAACATCAAACATCTGCTCCCTCACCTCTCGCTTCTTGGCCTCGTTCTTGCTGTACTTTGGGAAGAGGTAGGAGAAGATGTTCCCACAGCAGCAGGCCACGTGCACCAGGGGGCCCTCCTTCCCCAGGCTGAGCCCAGACGCCACAGCCAGAACCAGAGTGATGGTCTTAATCATCAGGGTCCACTTACCCAAGTAGCCCCGGATGATAAACCCACTCAAGATTGTCTTGATCTAAACGGGAGAGAAGAGCAGCGTGGGAAGAGGTGAAACTGATCTGGTTATACTGTGACTCCTATCAAAGGAAAACACATTAAAACTCAGACCTTTAAAATTTCGTTCCTTTCTTTTAAATTTTAAATATTGAAACACAGACACAGTTAATGAAAAAACATGGATAAAAACTCCTTTAGGAGGATCTCAGAAATACCTATTACTTATAAGAGAAGACAAGTCATTCAACCTAAAAAAAATAGGTAGTTGTTTAAAATACAACAGGAGAAAATCTCAGCTGTGTTTAAAGAAGAGGTTTACAACAGGCAACGTTCTCCTCACCTCTGGGATTCCTGAGCCGCAGGCATACGGAGCGAAAACCTTGACCAGACAGACGGCCAGGAAGGCAAAGGACAGGGCCCAGTAGATGTACATGAAGTAGTTCATGATGTAAGAGCCGGGGCCCTGCAGGAAGAAGGTCATAATCTGAAAACTCTTTTAGCAAGCATGAAATGATCTTCACTGCTGAGTTCAATTCATAATCCCACTGGTAGTCAGTCTCAACTTTTTTTAACAGCTAAAGGGCAAATATCGTTATATTTTAGAGCCAGAAGACCTAAAAACCTAGAATTCAAAAACAAATTAACTGGAAAATTCACCTTTCTCACTCTTCTCTGGGACGACGGTGTCCTCAACACTTTGAAAGCTTTGTTATGGTTGCACAGTTAAGCTAAGCAAACATGGATTGCTTATGTTGAGAAGAGTGAGACTTTCTGCCAGTTCCATTCACTGCTGTCTTTCACAATGACAATAATCTTTAAGTCCGAAGTCCGAACACAATTAAACACAAAGAAATTGTGAAACTTAAATGATATATGCCCTTATATGTTTTAGATATAAGACGAGACTGATCTCCCATCAGCTGACTGCGTTAGTCTACCTCGGCCTGCCCCAATATTAGTTCGGCCCAGCTCTTCCACTGAGGACACTTGTCCCTCTCAGCAAAGGTGGTTTCATTGGATGTCCAGCAGCATTGCTCGTGGTTGAACCACATGGCGCTTAGACAAACACCCTCCTTCAGGTCATTCATCCAATCAGCAGCAATGTCAATCAGGCCAGCCAAAGCACCTGGCAGAGGGAAAGAAAGAGACCAGAAGGAGGAAGAGGGGAGAGAAGATGGGAGGCAGGACGGAGAAAGATAGCAGGAAAAGAGGGAAAAAAAGACAGGCGTGTTGTGAAAGTCAGATTGCCTGTTTTAAATCCAGACACGGGCTATAGAAAATTAAAACTGAAACCTTGAAATGGTGGATTTTAGGTGCAGCACAAGAGACATTTTGTCTAATTGGCGACTGAAAAAACTCCAGATGTTTACAGCAGACAATCCTTGGTTTAACATGACTTTTAGATCAATACCACCCCACCAAAGTATGCAGTGTCTACACTCAAACCCATTGAATCTTTCCCATTTTGTCACATTACAGTCACAAACTTCAATGTGTTTTATTGGGATTTTTATGGGATTGACCAACAGAAAGTTACATGGTTTTCAAAATCTTTCACAAAATAAAATTCTAAAAACCTTTCTGTTTAGCCCCCTTTATTTCTTAGACCCTGAAATAAAATCCAGTTCAACCAATTACGTTCTGAAGTCGTCTAATAAATGAGTAATCTCATAAATCCAGCTGCTAGTTGGAAGCCTCAGAAGGTTTAGAGAACAAACATCCTCATGAAGACCAAGGAATACACCAGAAAGATCAATAACAAAGTTGTGTAGATGAGCTGGTCATGTAACATTATGGCCGACCGTGTGTACAGGAAAACTAACACTGCACATCTTCAACATACCATCCCCCCTATATCTTCAGCAGCAACACAGAAACTGCTCAGAATTGATGGAAGATAGATTGAGCTAAATAGAGAGCGATCCTGGAAGAAAGAAACCCTGTTAGAGGCTGGGGTGGAGGCTCACCTTCTAGCCAGACAACAGTCCTAAACATACCATTAGAGCTACAATGGAAGGTTTTAGATTAGGGATGTCCGATATTATCGGCCGATATTGGCATTAAAATGTAACATCTGAAATTATCGGGATGAGTATTTACGTTTCTAAGGACACAACCTTTATACATTACTTTCATACTACGCACATATTATACATAAAACTCTTCAGCTACTTGTCTCACACAAAATTTCAAAATGACAGATTTGGGGTATAGTTTTAGAGATATTTTGTTTTTCTGGCAAAACTTGCAATATACCCTCTGGCTTCTGCATTTCTCACCCCTCCTTTCCACCTGACGCGTAAGCAGCACGTTACAGGAGCAGCACGTCATACGCAGCTGATAGCCACCACTGTAGTCAATAGAACCCTTTCCACCAGAGGCGAAAGCAGCACGAGTCTGCCGCGTCTGAGGAGCGACATGTCGCAGCACTTTTCTAAATATACGCGGCAGTCCTATTTTCTACGCAGTACGCCTCTGAAACACGTAAATTTCTACATTTTGGATAGGGGAGACAGGAAATATACGGCTCGGCACCTGAAATTTTCAAAATAAAAGAAACGTGCTGCTTTGCGCTTGCTTTACTTAAAAAAAGTCACTACCTGTGCGGCTCGGTGAGAAGGCAGTACTTCGCGGGAGGGTCTCATTTGTGTGTCATCACACAGATGAGCGATTTTGGATATTCCCTGACATAAAATAAACTTATTGGCGAATATAAAACGGACATAACATAAAACACCAACCTTTTGGAGCCATGTTGTTGTCTTTTCCTGGTTATTATTGTCATAGACGTTTATATATGTCTATGGTTGTTGTGTTTACTGACGAAACCACGTGTGATTTTGCTAATCTCGTGTGATTTCGTGCTCTCGGTGACAGCTGCTTTCCTGCTGCTATGCGCCTCATACGCACCCAGTGGAAAGGGCCAAGCAGCAGAATACACAAGTGAAACGTGCTGCTCCTGTAACGTGCCGCTTACGCGTCCGGTGGAAAGGAGGGGTCAGCCAACCTTGAACATTTAGGTTTAGATTCAGACTATATCAGTATTTCAGATATCGGCAAAAAAGCCGAGATCAAACATCCTTAGTTTATATCAAAGCATTTTCTTGTGCCAAGAGTGGCCTAGTCAAAGCCCAGACCTTCATTTTTTATTTTATTTTTAAGAATGGGCGAAAAATTCTGTCTCTAGATGTGCGAAGCTGGTAGAGACATACCCTAGTAGACTTGCAGCTGTACCTGCAGCAAAAGGAAAAATTTACTATTTTCAGATTTTTATTTGGAAAACATTTTTGAAACCATGTTATAATTGTGTAACACTTTGTTAGTATGTTACATATAATCTTAAGGAAATGGATTAAAGTTGCAATCACAAAATGTGTCGGGCATAATTAATATGTCGCAAGGGACTATATAAGACACGATCCAACACCAATCCAGAATACACAAACAAAAAAAGCAGTCACTTTAGCAAAGATCTTTTTCTATTTTTACAAACATAAGTGGTTGGATTGGTGTCTGGTGATGCTCTGCAGAACAGTGTGCTCATGAGAAGGGAGATCAGAAGATAAGGGAGAAACAGCAATAGGTGCCTGGGGCAGAGCGTGTGAGAGTCACCAGCACAGGAGATACAGGCCATCTGATTTTTCATTCGGTGAGTTTGTTACCTGATGCCAAGCCGGTGAGCGTCACAACCAGCCACCCAGACCAGGCGTCGTACAGGCTCTTGGTGAACTCCCATGCCGACTCCTTTTTCTTGCTGTTGATCTGTGCAGACGCACGATTAGGCAATTAAAAACCTAATTAGATGCACGATGAACAGGAGACAATTACTGGCTGATATGCAAGTAGGTCAAAGGTTGGAAACAACTCAGGTTTGAAACAGCTCTGTAATCCGCTGTAGTTTTTCTGGCATGATTTCCACTGTTGATTTAATGAAGCGGTTTACTACAACACTTCCAGTAGGGCAGGCAGAACTGGGTTATAAAAACAAAGTATTCAAATATCATTTAAATTCTTATCAGCATCCACAAGTCCTGCACTGAAACATTCGTGGAAAGTTTGCCAAGACAATGAGTCAATATTTGAACAAGGTGTTGAAATAAAGAGGCGGAATCAGTGGCAAGAGGAAGCATTGTGTGTTCATGTGAGTAAAAGCTGTTGTTTAAACAAAGATAAAATCCTCACAAAGAACTAGAATGAATTAGAAAATGTAGGCTTTTTGCAGGTCTTAGTAGGTTAAATTTGAGAGTTTTATGAATTATATAACAATGTAATTTTTTAACTTACTTGCCCATGAACCTGAAAAAAAAAATAACTTTGGTATTTTAAGGCCTGTTACACAGTAGTTACCAAAATCAGAATCCTTGTTTTTCTAGCGTGACCTTGTTAAATGTAAAAGGAAATGGAAGTGAGTGAGGGTAACGAGAATGTTTGGATTTTGATTATTTTTAGACACATAAACTACAAAATATAATAATAATCCAATGGAAGAAAACTACAACAAAAAACATCAATGGAAGATGCATATACGACATTCATATTTAAAACAATAGAATCTAAGACCTATGATGGGAAGTGTGGGCAAATTTAAAATAATTTAAGGCAAAAATATTTAGATAATTCCATTTCTAAAATTTTTTAAGACATTGCAGAAACCATGCATTTAGAGTACATTTATGTTAAAAATGTTTAAAACATAACTGTCCTCACTTTGTGATCCATCAGGAAAAAACCTAAACTACAACGCTTCCCATCCAACATACAGTAGGTTAACATATTATAGCAGCTTTATAAGCGGGAAACAGATCATCCTTCAAGTCTTTCGCTTATTACAAAACTGTTTTGTTCTTCCTGAATGCCTTTTCCATGTGAAAACTGTTTTGTTAGAAATTAGTCTGAAGATATTCTGTCTTACAATGAGAAGACGTTTAAAACGCTCCCCCCTGTGTCCTCACCTTCCTGTGTCTCTCGCGATCCTTGCACTTTTCGCGGACCCAGTCGATGGTGTGGAAGTCGTCATACGTCCCCACTCCTGGAATGGGCTCCTCCAAAAAGTCCAACAGATGGGTGGTACTACTGGCTGCTCCACCCCCATTAGACATGGCGTAGTTAGAGGCTAGAGAGAAAAAAAAAAGATGAAGAGTTTGTACAGGTAATCCACATTGTAGTTTCATTCGAGGAAAATATGTCTCTAAGCTTGAATGTTAAAGACTTTAATCATCCAAAGGACAGTTCTTGTTAATTTGTTTCTCTGAAATGCTGTTCAGCAAGTTTTTCCTGGTCATACTGAAGGTCGTGGAGATACTTATTGACTTATACATCATGCCTGAAGAATAATAAAACACTCTTGCTCATTTCAAACAAGCTAGTAGTAAGTTATTAAGTACCAATACTTTTTAGATTTACCTGCCATCAATAATGCTATCGGATACGGGTTCCAAGAAGAACCAATTAGAGGTACACGTGGGTCTCAACTCTGATTCACAGGAATGCCCTGATTGGTGACCAGCTGGTCAGAAACTCAAAAAACAGGTATTTCTCTGATCAGTAAACGCACCATACTAACCTCTATTAGGGTTAAAAAGTGCTGATAGCAGCACTCTTTGGTGTCAATACTGGTACCAAGGTAGGAAGACTCAATGTTTGCAAATCTCAGAATCAATGACGTTTATAAAATGAAGTCAGAGGAACTACATAGATGAAAGACATCACTTGAAAGGAAAGAGTATGTCTAGACATTTTAATTCTAAGTTTGAAAAATAATGCAACAAAAACAAACTCATGAGGAAATCCCTCATAGGGCGAGATGGAGAGGTTTGCTGTACAATACAGCTGTGAGTTAATCTATGTTGTCACTCTTAAACTTTCATTGCAGACAGAAATGCATCATTTCGGCTATATATCGATTTCATAACCAGAGTCAGACAGAACATTCACAGATCCTGACATTTAGAAAAGCCATCTTGACCCATTTGAGACTGTAAAACCGCCTACTTCTTGAGACAAGCATTCATCTGCAAAACAAAGGCATTGTTGTGTGTATTAGAGAAATGAAACGACAAAGACACAGTGATGAGTGTAGTACGGATTCAAGCACGACTCGTTTCTCCTGCATTCAGCAATATCTGCCCGATTCACATAAACACGGGTGTCCAAGTACTGATCCGTGACTTTTAAAAACAGAACCCACAGCCAGCCACACCGAGTCCACACAAGCTGGCTCAATAACTAATGTTGGGATTATTAGTGCTGTTCAGAGCCGGCCCGAGGCAGGAGCAAACTAAGCCACTGCTAAGGGGCCCGGGACCATCAGGGACCATCAGGGGCTTCCCATAAATGACGACTTTAAACATAGACCACAGATATAAAATGTTTATATGCTTATAGAGAATTGAGATTATCATCAAGTTTAATTCGATCATTTTAGCATTGATAAATTCAAAGATGTTATCATTTAAAGGGGTTGTGAAGCTGACTTTATAAAAGTGTAAAGAATAATCTTCATAGTGACTGTTGTGTTACCATGGTTACATCTGATGCTACGAGTTAAACCTTTTCTTTGAGATTTGAGTGTTGGTTTGTCCATAAATACATCCTAGCAACCAATAACCAATTCAAATCTCTGATTGCTTTAAGCTCCACCCCCTCTCCCAGATTCCAACCCATCTGGATCAACACTCAGTTAATGGTGCTGATCTTCTAAACGGGAGGACGGACGCCAAATCAAGTTCTGCCTAAGGCCCCAAATGACCTTTGACCGGACCTGGTGCCGTTTAAAGGAGAGGCAAGACAACTCCGAGTTACATGATCTGCGAGGTAGGAGCCCCAATAAATCTACACTGAGTTGAAATGATTCATTCCAAACATCCTTTTGCAACTGTTAGTATATTCTCAATACTGTGATTGATCATGGATTTATTCAGAGGTGAAGGATGTTGTTGCATTTTTCCCAGCTGGCAGCAGAGAATGTTACTGAGGCTTTGACAGCTTGTAGAGAACTGATTAAAGCTGAGTAACAGGTTTTCTCTGTCACTAAAGCGTGCTCCACATGCAACAATTAGTCAAGCATGATAAGTTAAAATTCATTTATTTTGCCATATAATGAATGAAAAAGAAAATTGTTGTTTTATGAAAAACCCACATACATTATTAAAGGAGACCAGATTCTAAATATTTATAATACTAATAATCCACAGCAGAGCATAGGCTGGATTCACAACAGCTCTATGGTAAATGTGACTCCTCATCAGGGTAAATAATGGTTTGAAAGTCTTCAACTGGTAAACTACAGTAAAATGTGTATTTTTGTAGATTTTAAGTCAAACTTTATTGACTAAAGCTATGATTTCCTGCTTTATTAGGGTTTGTCAGTGACAATTCATGTTCTGACAAATGTTTGCAGGCATGCTTGTTCTTTTCCTGCTCTGTTCATTTAAACCCGAAGCACAGCAAGCTGAGTGAGACATCATCTAAAGGCTAGCGGATCTTTGAGAATCACTTTGTTGGTGCAGAAATAGGATTTTATCATTGTGAAACCTTGTTATCTGTGGTATTTTCCACAGGTGCGGATACAGCGCCTTTAACAGGATAGACCAACACAAAGAAGCGGAAGGAATAAATTTTTTTTCTTTTTTTTCTTTTACCAACATAAATCTGAAAAAGCATTGCAAAGATTTGCAGCTGCCTTTACTCCGATACCTAAACATAAAATCCACTGCAACCAATTACCTTTAAAAGTCACATAAATAGTAAATTGGGTTATTCTCTGTGTATTTTATTCTTAATATAAATGCAGGTGTTCTATGAAGGCCTCAAAAGCTTTGATGGAGAAGATTAGTGAACACACATGAAGACCATGCAGAGATCCACCGCTCAGGTGGGAGCATTTCTCAACAGGATTAGTCAAGCCTTGAAAAAAAGCTGCAATGGAATAGTTTATATTAAAGCATATTCATGTGCGAGAATGGCCTAGCTAAAGTTTCCATTCAGTCTGAGTGAGCTTGAGCTGTTTTAAAAAGCAAAATGTGCAAAAATTTCAAACTCCATCAAATTTGGCACTATTGAAGCTGGCTATGCAAAGTCTTGATTTAGGTGGGAACTGAATTTTAAAACACATCACAGTTGTCAGATTTTTATTTACAATTTTAAAAAAGTGTGTATATAATGCATCCTTTTCCGGTTGCTTCATTATTATGCTCTACTTTGTGCTGTTTTATCGCATAAAACCCTATTAAAACAAATTAAGCTTTGTGATTATAATGTGAGAAAAGGTGAATAAGTTGAAGGGGTATGCCTTTTATTAGGGATCCCCTGTGGATAACTACAGCTTTATCAGGATAATTACCATCAGAGAAATGTTGGTTTGTAGTTGGTAATCCTCCCCCAACCCGTATTAAACATAAAACAAATATAAGCGAATTGGAACAAGAATCATAAAAGTGGTTATAAAGCAGCATCAGAGCAACATGATTCACCTTTATAATCGCCTGCTATTGACACAGCGCCAGCGATGCTTTACTACCGGCAGAAAACACTTCCATAACAATAACCTACAACTCAAATTAGTGTAAGATGAGACAGGTCCATGAGGTTTGCCAAAGAGCCCCCGAATAGAGACTATAAAAGAGCTTCTGTAAGGGATTATTAGCTCACGTAACTGATTCGGATTGTTGCTGGAATATGAGACCAGAAATGAACATCTAATAGAGAGAAACTTGGGGGGGAAATGCAGTTCAGCACATCTGCATTCGTTCTGTTTAGAAAAAGGTGACAACTAAGAGTAAAACTACGAATTAGGCCTAAATCTAGAGAGGTTCAGAAATAGATTGCATGTGTTAGCTTTAATCAAATTTCTCTTGGCACAAGTGTAACACTAAAAAGTGGGTCTAAATGAGGAAGGCCGTTATTTCTGAGGACTTGCTTTTAGTCATCGAAAACTGAGGGTAGGTTAATTTTAGGATCAACAGCAATATTTATATTGGAGTTTGAGCTAGGCTTTCAATTTCAAACAAACCTGTGTGTGGGAGAGGAAAGGAAAGCTGAGACGATTAGCATTGTGCTGTTGACACAACAACTGTGAAATTATATGGAGCTTAGACATTCTAGGTATCTGCAACTGTAAATAAACCTCTTACACCCAAAAAAGCAATAAGACAGCGTGATATTCTCAGTTCATCACCTAATGTCAGCTAGTACAGTAATGATCACACTTCCTTTAAATCAACAGATTTCTATTTAAAAGAACATTCAGCAGCGATTCAAAAATACCACAAGACAAACATTTCTAATTAAAAAGCTAAAAACTTCACCAAGTTCTTAAAGGAAAATAATCTACATCTGATGGCACTGTAAAGTCATCTTTTAATGTGAGGCAATGTTTAAGTGAGGAAGATTTAATGCAGCAAACAGAATTTATTTATTGCCCAACATTAACTCTCATCAAACCCAATTTAAGAGCTTCAACCTGAATTATAATCTGCACTCCAAGAAAGTTGTATCCTAGAGATCTACTGGTGTTTGTGTGTATAGAATATAAAAAAAAGAAAAAGAAAAATTGCTACATTGCTTTTGAATATCGATACAATATTGTGACATAAAACAGCCCGATATATCCGCGTATCTTATTTTCTTAAATCCCCAATTCACAAATATGTTTATATAATAACATTATTGGTGTTGTTGTTTTATTTCTCAAAATGATCTGTTGGGCATCACTGAATAAACAATTAAATATCAATAAGGATTATATGTGATAACTTTTTGATTTTAATAAAAGGACAACTTTTCTCGTTCATTTCCCTCTATATTAAAACAATGAGAAACACAAGCCTTCAAAGTAAACTCTGAACAGACTGCGATCTAGAGTGTTTATCAGGGGTCCTGTTAAAACTGCTGCCAATAACGTTCATGATATTTATGTCCATTCTAGTGGATCTGGAGTATTCGTATCACAAATAAAAAAAAAAGACAAGAATGAACTGATTTCAACCGGATTCTGTATTAGACTTTAACTTTGGTGCCTCTGTGGTAACTTTGCCTTTTTAAATAAAATGAATTGAAATGGAAATAAGTTGAAGTGGGATAATACAAAGAAAAAGTGATACCCAGGGTTCCTACACCTTTCTTATTACATAATTACAAACTTTTCCAGACCAATTCAACTGTCTACACTTCTTACTTTGTGGATTACTTTATTTCATTTTAATAACATTCTGTGTATTTGAGTTCCAAGTATTAACCCTCAATCTGGTTTACTAGTAGTCAGGTCGTATTATCTTTAGGTTCCACAAATAATGAAATGGAGTGTGACATAAGTTCATTTCCCTGCTTTTCTGGCTTCTGGATAAACTTGAATCGTTGCCCTTTCAAAATCTTTATAAGGAATGCTGTATCCAGAACTAACGGTAGGTTGTTTAAAGCACATGTGCAAACCTTACTTTATTTGTACAAATCCATAAACATTGCAGTTTTATTGATTAATTTGGCATTTTAGAGCCAGTTTGGGAGCCACGGGTCCAGCTCAACATACATTTAAACCCATCTGGAGAATAAATCAGTAGTTAAAGGGCCTTTTTTATGCACATCCTTTTAGTTAGGAAGTCATCAAAATACTCATATATAGAATGTTTAAAAAAAGTGGGATTTGGCAAAGATAAAACATACATTTTATATAAATCAAATGTCCTTTAGAAATGGATGGAAAAACAGTCTTTACCTATATATATTTTTCTCATATAATACTTATTCAGACATAGAAAATGATTAAACTTTATTCTTTTTTTGACTGCATAGTAGCCAAAGACAGCAAATTAGACCTACCTAACATAACTCATAACAGTGATTTAAAATGAAAATTTGACAACATACTGGATGCTTTTATGATCATGAGCTAAAAACAGTTTCACTGTTTCAAACAAAACCTCCAAATGCCACCTAACTATTGAGATAAAGCAGGCGAGCCTCTCCTGATGCTGCTGCACTAATATAGGGGAGAGCTCAGTTGAATGAGATGCATCAAGGAAAGCAGGGGTGACAGCATGGAAAACAGGGAATGAAGAGGACTGCATTCACGTCTCCAGCATTATGCTTTCTACGCTCCAGCAAACATCCAGACAAAACACACAGGTGAAAATAAGGTTTCAGTTTCTTCCCCCTGTGCAGAAGCACAGTGACGCTGCAGATTCAGCCTAGCGATTAATACACCACGTCAGGGAACACAGGTTTGCCGACTGTCAAAGCAACGTCTCTAACTGAACAGTGTTGAATACATACCAAGTGGCTAACATGAATGAATTTATGTTAATCTGATAAGCGTCTGTAATACTTCTGTAGCTAAAGTGTGGTGACCAACCCTGGTCCTGATTAGTCCTACTCTCTTCCATCGTTGAGTAAATCAGCTCAGGGAGGTTTACGGGCAGCTGGTTAAGACGCTGTGTATCAGCAGGACTGAAGCAGAGCTGGCCTGCTCAGCCGTCATGTGATCAGGAACTGACCCCAACAACCTGACTCAGTTCAAAGGAGCCCTGCTGCGGACCAGCTCTGGGTCTACAGAGGACGACGGGAAGCATCCCTGGAGGTCCTGTAAAAGCCTAAAAAGTCTCAAACATACAACATTTTCCTCTCTCTTTAACCAGAGATGTAACAATCAGACTTTTCATACTGATAGAGTAGTCCAAACAGAAATCATTATATACAATTTTAATATAAACGTCCTGCAGGTTCTTTAGTAAAGGAAGTAGTGTTAAAATAAATAGAAGATGAGTGATATAAGTTCCTAGTTTTGGTACAATTAATGAATGGGAACAAACATAAGATTTTGAGTATTTGACCCACTGCTCACTGATTAGAGCTGGTCAAGGGAACGTTGGCTAATTTCAATGTGTGGCCGATTCATCGGTACATATCTATCTTGGACATTCCCCGTGGATTTACCTTACGGAGATGGTGGGAAACAGATCGAATGGGTTTTGTAAATCCAGAAATATTTTTGAGCATGAATTCAGAAAGCCACCAGTGTTTACAAATCAAAAGAGGTCAAAAACATAGAGGTTCATAACCCCAGAATGACTAAATTACCAAAGTCCTGTTGTGCAAAAACATTAGTACGTGCATAGCATTTATATAACGGTTCACTATTAGTAGTCTGAATTTGCTTGTTGCCCTGACAAGGCAGTAAGAACCAAAAGTAGACATAGAATTATATATTGTCGAAAAAGCCCGAAAGAAAACAGAGATTGTGCGTGTCCTTAACTCTAGGAGTGTTTTGTCTCTGCTCGCTCACCGTGATAATCCAACAAGGCTCCAAGGAACCAACACGCTCACATTACTGATGGGAAATCTCCCTAAAGGCCACCGTATGAAGGCCAAGATAGATCTCCTGAACTGAAAATGTCATGGTGCTAAGCAAACAACTAACAGTCTGATCCTGCAGAATCAGTTACACACGAAAGCACACTGAGACCAGCCAACAGGTGTCCCTACGTAATGCATGTATTAATATGGCAACATTAAATCAACATACTGAAACCCGGGAGGTTCAACATGTCCTTCGGTTGAAAAAACAACCCAGATATCTAAGGTGTTCTGCTGAAGCCTTGATGCGGAATCAGCTCCTCCTTTATCTCGTCATCTTTGGCACACACAGCGGGTCAATGATCAACAGAGAGCTGAACGGTAACAGGAGCTGCATTCTGAAAAATACCATCGGTTTTTACGCCCCAACAGAAGCGGATGATAAACCTGTCCTGTGTCCGCCTCCCATATGGATTCACGCATTCCCTGAGGAAGGAGGAGGAGGATGTCGGCCTCTGTTGTGGTTGAGGCGTGAGGAAACAAGGGAATCCAAGGAGATGTGGCGTACCTCTTCTAGGGATCTCCTGTAGGGGAATGGTGTCCCCTCCCCCGTCGTAGGGCAGATAGGGGTCGGCCGCCGCGTCCTCCTCCTCCATGCTGACACTCCACCAGAAGCTAGGCTAAAACTGAGCTAGGCTTTCCTGGGACTCTGCTCGCTACGTGTGCCAATCGCTGCCGCGGCTGCCATGTTTATCAAAGGAAGACAAGCAGGGCTGTGTGACGCTGACAGCGCATTTGTGTGTGAGCGAGAGAGAGAGAGAGAGAGAGAGAGAGAGAGAAATGGGTGTGTTGACGCACAGTCCTGTCATTCCCTCCCCTCCCTTTTTCTTTCTTGCCCGCTCTCCACTGCAGCAGCTGACGGTGAGGGCTGATGATGTCATCACACACACACACACACACACACACACACACACACACACACACACACACACACACGGAAAGCCGATCACGCCAAGCCGGTCAGCCCTGCCTGCCTGCCTTGGTTGCTATGGGAGGTCTGAGAGTCCTGGCTGAACGGGAGCGACCATAGCGTCGGGTCACAGGGGTGTTTAGACATTTAAAGTGGACTACCCCATCCTTAGCACTGACAGAGAGAAAAATGACACTTTATTCTCATTAAATGTTTAAAATAATAACCTTGCGAGACCTTGCTAATAAGAAATAAACCATTAAATGAAAAAACATCAACTGATAAGTAGATATATTTATGAACAAAAAAAACACCCAAAAAATACAGATTTACCATCTCACATAAGGATATTTGATATCTCCTTTGTTATATAATAATATAATATATGCTTAGAACTAGACATTACAGGTGATTTAAAAATATATCAATATCAGTTCTTAATAATAAATAATAACCATGTATCATTCATATTGAATCTGACACGTCAAATTATCTAAGGTTAGCACATATTTTATTACCAAAATAAGTTATTTAATATTCCTAAAGCTGCAGGTTTTGAATGACAAATGTCTGTTAAAGATTTCTTTCCTCTTCATTAATTTTTGCTTGAGGGGATGGGCTGCTCTGCTTTTTTTTCCTGGAAAAATATATTTAAGAAAAAATCAAGTTGAGTGACATGGTTGGATTCAGGTCTGGTGGCATGTCAGGCATTTTGAACATCTTCATGATTTTCTTAGAAATGAGACCACTTTTTTCCCCAATCTGTCATACAAGATATATTAGAGGTGACCTTAAATTCCCTTTTAAAAGCTGCTTTTTGTAATTTACTTTGCTAGATACGTTAATTTGTTTAATATATATTTTTTTTTAATCTGTATTGCTGCAAACACTTTTTCTGTTTGTTATAGAATGTTGGGAAAAAGAATCAGAAGTATTGTGGAAGGATCACATACAGCAGTAATCGAGAGGCGGTCATTTCACCTCTTTTGCACTTAAGCATTTTTAGAAGTTTGCTACACGAAAAGGTCAGGCAAAGGAGTCGTCTGCCATGGGATGTTTCCCAACTGCCATGACAGCTAATGATATGAAGAGTTTGTTTCTTTTTTATAAACCACTCACCACATCTACTGCAGAGGTGTCAAAAGTATCCACACTCATTACTCGGGTAGAAGTATAGATACTAAGGTTTAAAAATACTTCTGTAGAAGTTTAAGTATCAATTCAAGCTTTTTACTTGAGTAAAACTAAAAGAAAGTATTGGTTTCAAAACTACTTAACTAAACTTTTTCCCCAAAATAAACGTAAAAATAGCCTTTTTATTTGACCATTTATGACTCAAACATCTCCTGATGAGCACAGTGACACCTTGTCAGCTCACAGTGGGTGCATCTATAAGCCTGTATCCAATTTCTTCTATTTTCTGTCAGGTCGGATTTTCCCGCGCTGTCTGCGGATGTGACGTCAAGCGCGTTCATGTTAAATGTTTCAGATCACTCTGCCACCACCGCTAGTCAGCACTCGCAAGCAGTTCAATGGATTGTGCGAATACACAGAAGAGACCCAGGACAACTTTGACAACAACAGTAACTCCACATAAGACTAAAAAAGTTAAACCCCTGACAAGTGCCCGAAAAAGATTGAAGATTGAGAGCGACCGGCGTATGAGCGCGCGCCGCGAGAGCGAGCAGAAAGGAAGAGCAGTTCCGTTTTTTGGCCACAGGTGTCAGTCGCGAGTTTAAATTTCAGAAAATTGCATATAGCCCCTTTAAAGTATAAAAGTAATGCAAGCAGAAAAAAATGCCATTAAGGACAAAAGTTAAGCTGAACCATAGCACTACCATACCTCCCCAAAAACACTTTTACAGAAAGGCCATAATGACTATGTTATATAAAAATTTTAATATTGAAAAATTTGGGATACACTAGGCTACCTGTTTCAGCTGCATATATGTCGATTGAAAGTTAATGCATTTTAGTGCAGTGCAAATACATTAAAGAACCACATGTAGAATACTGAGCAATAATACAGGTTTAATGGAGTAGAAGACATGATGACTAGTTGATAACTATTGTGATGGTGCATTTGCTTGAGTCTCTGCCGCGGCCATCTTTGAACTCGTCAACATACGTCAGCTACGTCCTGGTTGGACTGTAAAGTGGTTTTTGTCATGTGCAGTATGCAATGGATCATGTACAAACCAATAAGGTGTCAGAATGTTAGAGGTTTAAAATTATTATCCAGCTGCAATCAAGATCACTATCCGAATGGTGCAATTTATTTGGATAGTTCTTTTGTTTTTGTGTTTGTTTTTTTGTGGGTTTTTTTTTAAAACAAAATGACAAGCCAAAACTAAATAGGAGTAACGAGGATATTTTTTTAAAATCCAAGTAGTAGAAAGAACAGATAATTGCGTGAAAATCTAAGGAGTCTGAAGTAAAAAGTTGTCAACTAGATAATTACTCCTGTGAAGTATAGGTACCCCAAATTTCTACTTAAGTAAGGTAACAAAGTGTTTGTACTTAGTTACTTCACACATTTGGTCTACTGTAAGGGCGTGCTTTTATGTGAGGCCACATGAAGGCTGGAGATCTGTAGCTATTGACTATGCAGATAGTTGGTAACGGCATTCCCAATCGCTTTCACTGTTTTATAACACAACAAAACCTTGACTGTGAAATATTAAGTCGCAAGGAAGTTTCACGGCTAACCTTACAGAACAGGCGATCCGGTCTGGTGCTCCTGGGAGAGACATATTCCTTCACAGATGTTTGTAGAAGCAGCCTGTGAGCCTAGGTGCTGGACTGTATACTCGTGTGGCCATGAAAGGTTTTTGAAGGATATGGATTGGTGACCCAAAGACTTATATACCATACTTTGATTTGATTAGGGCTCACCCAAATGAGCATCAGTACCAAAACCAAAGGATTGCAGAGTGTAATAACATTTCAAGGAAAAATAACATACAATTAAACATGAGATGTGGTCATTTTTATGAATATTTATCAACAAAAATTAATCGAGTCTCAAGAGGAAGAAACTGATATGAAATGGGTTACTACTGTACATATTATGAAAAAGTTAGGAAAGATGGAAGAAGGGACAAAACTGTTTCATTGATATCAAGAGTGTATGAACTGACCTGACAGTGCAGCCTTAAAAGTTATTTACTTTATTTACTGTTTGTTTACTAAAATATGGGAAATTATTCTAATGACCTGAATGCAGCTTTTCACTTAGACATCAGAGCAATAATGTATAAACAACAAAAGCCCTACAATAATGTAGTTAGGGCTTTCTCTGCCTACATCCAACTATTATGAAATACAATTAATGTATAGTTGGTTTTAATAATTTAACTCGGAATACCTTTAACCTCCTTCCAATCAAATAAATAACATCACATTGTGAGACCAAAAAGCTTCTGTAGGCGTTTTCTAAGTCAGAATGACAACAACACTAACAAAAGCATGGAAATTATTGGATACAACAGTCTATTGCTTTCTGCCTTAGGTTGTTTAAAATTTAAAACCCTTCTGTTTGTTTCGACAGATTTTAACCCTAATCCTACCAGACAGACACTTACAAAAAGGTAAAACCCAACATCGTTAAGAACCACTACATTTCAGAAGCATTGGGCAAACTCAATTTAATTGCATGTTATTACACAAAACAATACTACTTAGCAATTCCTTGGACTTAAAGTGTGATTTTATAGTTTAGTTAATTATGAGGTAAGACTAGAGAATAAATATCAGCTTCTCATGCTTTAGACCTCCATGGTTCTTACCTTCAGATAGCAGACCATTGGTGGAAGTTAAACTAGGTGATTTCAGCCATAGTTTTTCCTCTCCTTCCTCAAGGATTATTAGTGAGATCATCAAATCAAACCAAAAATGATCTCCGTTCCCATAAAACCCGCTTTTAATCTTTTATATTCTAAAGAGATTAAAATTATTTTGCTGTTTTTTACTGAGCAAACGAAGCCTTTCGGTGCTTAACTCCATGTGATGACAGAGTGACCGACAGTACTGGCCCTAAGGAGGACTTCACAAGATTTTCTTTGAACACACCCCTCATAAATACCACGAGGAGGTAGAGAATAGCATGAAAACTAACTCAAAAGAAGCGCTTTAATCCAAGACTGCAAGACTTGCTTGCACCGGCTGGCTGCCAAACCGGTTCATAGGAATGAAGTTACTCATCTGTCAGAGAAATCTTGACAAGCCCAACGTATATGTAGATGCACTCCCGCCATTAGCAAAAGTACATTACTGCATGTTTCAGTATCACAAATTATAAAGAAGATCCAATAAGAGGCCGAGTTGCTGTTTTTACAGATCTGATACTTGATCAGTTCAGTGATGTAATAACAGCACAAAGTTCCACTTACAGAGATAAAAAAAAATAGGTAGTAAATGCCCTGGAAGAAAGTGAAATATGAAATTACAAACTTTACTTTCATCAAGTGGCAGGACATAAATCAGGTGTCGACAACCTTTACCTCCCTAAGGGCCAATTTTGCCTTTGGTCTTGCTAAACAAAATTTGTTTAGGGCCACAATAAAATGGTAAATGGCCTGTACTTGTATAGCGCTTTATTTAGTCCTTGAGGACCCCAAAGCGCTTCACACTACATTCAGTCATTCATCCTTTCACATGGGGGTTACATGACTCTCCAAAGCAAAACATAATCCCTACAATAGAATTTGGGTTTGGGTTTTTAAAGTAAATATTTTTTGTTTATTTTAGATTGAATACATTTTCTTTAATATGTCATCTAGTTTTTATAGAAAATGTCTTAAAAAAGTTGACAGTTTGCAACCCATTAATTAATAAAAACAATTACTTACACTAATAGTGTCATTCTTTTTGGGTTTGCATATGTTGCATTAAAATGCCTTAGTAGCTAGATTTTTTTTTTGTACTTTTTAAAACATTTCTCAATTCTGTAGCATTTTTGGCCAAAGTTATCAAGAGCCAAGGTGGAGAGTGTAAAGAGCTGCAGGTTATAGACGCCTGACATAAGTAATCTAAACACTAAAAGTCGCAGAAAAAAGTGCAATTTTCTTAAATTATTGTTTGCATATTACACTTCTTCATATAGCAGCAGGTAAGTGAAAAACGAAATGCAAGCAGATATTTTTTTAATATGGGTTTTCCAATTTGAGTTCTTTAAACTGGAAGGAGCAAGGTATTTCATGACAATATGTTTATGTGAAAAACTAAAGCAGATACAAGTAATCCAAAAACCACAAGGAAACATCCATTAATACTTGTTCTTTAACTTTTAAGTGATGTCAATACACTTTGTGAAGCAACCGAGATATTCAGAGCGTGAAGATGATATTGTTAAAACCCTTTATGCAAGGCTGCAGCAACTCCATTCAAAGGCTAAAAAGATGAACAGTGCTAAGATTTTAAAAAGGGTAATGCAACATTATTTGTTTGTTTTAACACAGTGTTTCTATATTAGAATACATAACTCTATGTTACTAAGGTTGCCCGACTGCACTAATGTAAAAAATCTTATCAAATCAAAGTAAGTAACTGCAGGCTACTAAGATGTTAACATAGGTCATAAAACGCTACAGATATTGGTGGCTCAGCAATACAAAATATTACAAGGCTTAATCCAACTCTAAGAAATTAAATTTTTTTACTGAATGCTCCAAAGAAAAGCTACAGATAGGTTATTGAGTTGCAACCATGATGTTAAGAAGGTTAACACATTAGAAAGATGTCAACATGTATAACTTGATGGTTAAGTCAAAAATGTTACAATGGGCAAAACGATGTAATAAAGATTTAATAAGCTCAACACAATACTTAGATGGTACAATGCATAACTTGATGCAACACGGCTTAGAGGTAAAAACCTTAATGTGGAACTAAGATGTTAAAAAAAGGGTGTCTAACTCCAGGCCTGGTGTCTTGCCACTTTCAGATGAGTCTCCGCTCCATCACAGCTGATTTAGGTTGCTTCTACACTAACATGGCTAAGTTTATACAGGATATATCCCACCTAACCTTATACCTGTCAAATTATGGTCGTCAGCATTGCTGGAGAAGGCGAGATGGGCGATACGCCGAGGTCAACATGGTCCCCATGGTTACCTTTGGTGGAGGAGGTGTAACAATCTGGGCAGGCATCACCAGTCAGTGCAAAACTGATTTGGTTATTGTAGATGGCTCAGTCACTGCATGGTCTTACCTCAGAGACATCATAGAACCCATCATCATCCCCCAATTCTGCCAGCACACCCCCAACTTTCTGTTCATGGATGATAATGTTCCACCCCATCGTGCCAGAATTGTCACAGCCTGACTTCAGGAAGTCGGAGTGTCTCATATGGTATGGCCAGCAATGTCCCCTGACCTGAACCCCATGGAGCACGTTTGGGACGTGTAGCACTTGTGGAAGAATGAAATGCAATGCCTCCGGACAACATCACGAGGCTAGTGAGGAGCATGAAACGTCGCTGTCAAGCTGTCATTGTGGCAAATGGTGGAAACACCCGCTACTGACATTGTCAATTTGTGTTATTTGGGGCTACCCTTGTTATTGGCCACACTTTTGGGGTAATAAATATAACACTAATGAAAATTGTGTTTCTTCTCATTCATTATTAGTAAAATCAAAGGATACCTTTACTTATTTCATTAAAATTCAGACCAACTAGGAATAGCACTCATGCAAAGAACAATATCCTTAACTTATTGTGAGTAGGGTAAGACGTCACAGTCACCGTCTGAGATATGGTGTATCCGAAATTGCTGAACTTGCGCCGTGCCTTCTCTTAAGGTATTGTTGTGTGATTTTTACAAGCGCCTGTACATGTACAAGAAGGAGCAACAAGGACATATCTGGATGATTCGCCTCCATCTTCCTATTGTTTACCTGAGTGGTCACCGGTTGTTATTAAGCTGGCTGTGGAGCATGTTTTCTGACGTCACTTCTTTACCAAACTCAATTCTTAAACGTCTAACGAATCCACACCAATTCAAGAGCCGGAGATTTAAGAAATGGACGGCCGACTTACCCGTGTAAAAGAATACTTGGGGAGGGGTACCTTAAACGATGGCTAGTGTGGCCGAGACGGGGTATTGACTAAATATTTATTTGTTTAAGCACTTAAACAGCCTAATGTAGACAGGGCATAAAATGGTCCAACTACCTCCTTAGCATGTCAAAGTTCTGCAGAGGCCTGCTAACGAGCCATCATTTGATTCGGGTGTGCTGAACCAGGCAAAGACCTAAAACATGCAGGATACTGGCCCTTGAAGACTGACTTTGGACACCACTGTGTTAAAATGTTTAAGTATTGCAAACATGTTAAAATCATTAACATCCTAAATGCAAACCCGCTGTCAAGTTTTTTTCATGTTATGAGTACTATCTTGAAGAATGATATGCCAAAAATGTTAGCATCCAGCAACATTACAGCTCAGGTATAGCTATACTTTCTAAAGCACGATTTACACATCCCCCTAAAGGCAAAGGAACAACTCTGTCATTTCTTGCTACATTCTTCTGCATAATCCCAAACTTGTTTAGCAGGTCTAGGAGCATTTTAGCCTTAGATGTAAAGACTGCCCTTCAACTCAGTTACCTGAATGTCAGTTAAATAAGGGCTAAGACTAATTTCAATCCAGTTTATTTTAATGCACTCGCATGGTTAAATAAAGATGGCAGGCGCTACCATATCAAGAAGAATTAACCGATATAGCAAAACAACATGATAGCGTCATGGTGTTGGAGTTTAAGCAATATCTAAAAGAAAGAAAAATATGGCTAGACAAAAGTGAAATAATATTAGCCAAAAAGCATTAATAAGTTAGAACCGTGGATCCAGCTGCTCTTTGAAAGGATTCTCTAAGAGGAAAATGCTAGAACCCAGCCTGGTCTTTACTGGGTCAAATCTAGAGAAGATGAGAAATTACAGTGAGAAGATGTCAAAAAGCACAAAGAGCAATACATTTTGAATACATTTCTGTTTAAAATCTAGATTATAACGAAACATTGTATCTACATTTATTTTTAGAAATGTGGCATAATAGAGGCTGATGTCTGGGAATAGTCAATGATAATATTAATGAAAAAGGTATGACCTCAGGGCTAGGCGGGAGAGGCTGCTGGTTCACATAGACGACTAAACAACCACATGATGCAAAGTAAGAGCTTCACAAAACATCCCAATGATTAGATCTAACTTTATATTCACTGTCAAGGGTCAGGACTCATTAGCCAGTAATTTTGTTATTGTCATCATCTGCATCTTTATTCAGAGCACCAAATAAAAAGGTCATCCTCATTATCCGTTCCAAATTGAGAGGAAAAACTTCAGTTTAAACATTTTTACCTTTTAGAGAAATATTGTTTGAAAATTTTTTCTGAGTAGCTGATGGAGATGGTAGAGACATTCAAATAAAATACACACATTTTGTATTCGCTGAGCCAAATTGAGCCGATGGCTCTGACACAGCCCTTGGTGGGTGTGTTTTCTATTTGATCAGCTTTGTGTGTGAGGAAATGTGAGGGAGACAGACTCGGGGAAGGAAAAGGAAACCGGATACACCAGTCTGGATGTGGAAATAACAAATAAGTCTCCCAAGCGCACAGAGTTGTTGAATAAAGGAAAAACATATGACTAAAACAAAAATCAAAAGGTATGATGTTGAAATGTTGAAACATGAAGGCTGAGGGAGGTATGAACGGGTTTACACCCAGCTCCAGGAATTCAATTTATGTTAAGCAATATGTCACAAATGGGAACAACTCAGACAGGTAAAACTAGTTGTGCTGTTGCCAAAGCAGACAGCATGACTGGGACTTCATCTGAATATAAATATCTTCAGATAACAATATTGTTCAATCTACAACATTTTACCTAAAAAATGTGTGTTGTTTTAAGGTGTTGTATAAGTTAACATGAATAAACAATCAGACTAAGGCCATTGTTGCACCTATATTGAGCTGTACATATATTTAATACACTGACAATTGATCAAGAATGATCCTTTCACGTCCATATTCACATTCAGGTGCAGAAGTGCTGTGCCTGAACAAAAGAAAGGACAGAGAGAAGGGATGGGGACACACCTGATTTTACTCAAACGTGACAGTAGTTAAAGAAAATGCTGCCGTCAACAATGTGGCCTTTATGAAGGGAAACGCTTGATAAAACAGTCTAAAATGTCACCCAGCCAGTCCCAAAATTACTCAACAGTATTATCTAACAAAAGGTTATTAATCCTTTATGTGCTCGAGACAAAAGCAACATCAAACAGCTCAATTTGTTCTACTCTTGACTAAAGTGCGGTTTCACTGCCATTAACAACTCTGAACTACTTCTGATCTGATCAATACCTAAAATATTTACAATGATCAAACTAGATTTAGATTGGCGGTCTGCAACCCTGCTCCTGGAGATCTACTACCCTGCAGCTTTTAGATGCATCCCTGCTCCAACACAGCTGAATCAAATGATTGAATGGCCTTTTCAGCATGCCATCAAGTTTGGCAAAGACCCGGTCATGAACCATTCATTTGATGCATGTGTATTGGAGTAGAGATGCATCTAAAACCTGCAGGACAGTAGCTCTCGAGTACTGGAGGTGGAGTGCCTGATCTGGATTATACTACTACACTACCTACACAGGTCAAACCTGTTTTTCCTACTTTAAACCAGGGACAGGTTCCATAAAACACAGTTTGTAATTTGTGAAACATGTATTTAATAAAAAAATAAAAAGTAAAATACACTGGAAAAGGGAGGATTTGAAGACTTTGCTAAGGTGGCATCAATTTCATGCCTCCATCAATTTTCAGATTTCACAAACTGATTCAAAGTCTCACGGTGAAAGTCTTTAAAAGTCTCATTTACTGAGCAACCGTGTAATACTTTTACTTTTTGAAATACGATCGGTTTCTCTGAGTTGCATATGTATGCTTCACGTGGACACTTTTTCCAACCCCCATTGCATGCATTAGCCGAAGAAATGAAATAGACGGCAAGAACAAGTAATTCAGAAAAAGTCAGTCTCATTTACATCAGAGAGAAAATTATTATTCGTAGTCTTGCCCACCTGGGTTTGCAACTATCCACGGGAAGGCTGTATTGATTTTGCTTCCAGGAGAAAGTAGAGCTCGTCTCTGCTAATAGAAGCTAATTGTTAGCAACTCAGCTAGTAGAAGCTAAACGTTAGCAACTCGGCTAGTAGAAGCTAAACGTTAGCAACTCGGCTAGTCGAAGCTAACCGTTAGCAACTCGGCTAGTCGAAGCTAACCGTTAGCAACTCGGCTAGTCGAAGCTAACCGTTAGCAACTCGGCTAGTCGAAGCTAACCGTTAGCAACTCCACAACATGGGGGAACCAGACTGTTTAAAGATGGAAGAAGCGCTGACGGCTCATCTCAGACCTGTCAATCAAAGGGACACGCCCCTTATTATTCATAATTTCAAGCTTAAATTACATCTAAACAGAGTTATAAAAAGATTCACCCCCCTCAGAGTTGTCATGACGGTAAACCTGACCTATTAACCTGAAATGGTTTTTTTGAAACAGGCTATAAACATGTATATTTCTGCTGTGAAGTTGGCATTTTAACATGGGAGTTAAAGGGGAACTTGCTTCTTTCTCCAGCCAGCCCATAGTGATAGAGAGGGGAACTGCAATTTTTGTCACTTCAGGTTGGCATCACATTTGGCTGGCGGAGTTTGCCCATTGGGGGGAACACGTTCGGGCTTGTGTTATTTGTGGACATAACCATCAGCGTTGCATTTTATAACCGAAGAAAGAGGAGCTGAGGAAGAAATTGTTGGAACTTGTCTTGTAACACAGCCAGCGAAGCAAGGAAAGTTAGTTATTTGTTCCGAAAAAATCAGTTTGCTTATCGCTGTGGAGTTGGAGTTGAAGATGCCATCATCCACCTACTTCAACCACCCACTGTCATCTGGACAAAGCAGGCAGCACTGTGAGGATCATGTTCTTTGATTTCTCCAGTGCATTTAACACAATTCAGCCTGATTTGCTTTGTCAGAAACTCCTGAAGACACAGGTGGAGCCCTCAACAATCGCCTGGATCAATGACTATCTGACCAACAGACCACAATTTGTGAGACTGAAGAATTGTGTGTCAAACCAGGTGGTCAGCAGCACAGGAGCACCACAAGGGACCGTACTCTCACCATTCCTTTTTACTCTGTACACCTCAGACTTCCAGTACAAATCAGAGACCTGTCATCTGCAGAAATACTCAGATGACTCTGCAATTGTCGGGTGTATCAGAGATGTACAAGAAGCTGAATACAGAGAGCTGGTGGACCGCTTTGTGACATGGTGTGGAAACAATCGTCTCACCTTGAATGTGAACAAAACAAAGGAGATGATTGTAGATTTCAGAAGAAACGGGGATAAGTTAAAAACTGTTTCCATCATGGGAGAAGAAGTGGAGGTGGATGAGGAGTATAAATACCTTGGAGTTCACCTTGACAACAGACTGGACTGGAGGGGCAACAGTAAAGCCGTCTACAAGAAGGGACAGAGCAGACTGCACTTCTTGAGGAAGCTTAGGTCCTTCAAGGTTTGCAGCAAGATGCTGGAGATCTTCTACAAGTCTGTTGTGGAGAGTGTAATCTCTTCAGCCGTCATCTGTTGGGGTAGCAGCATCAGAGCCAGGGACTTAAAAAGGCTCAACAACCTGATAAAGAAGGCTGGTTCTGTTCTTGGGACAACTGTGGAAAATCTGGAGATTATAATGCAAAGAAAGATTCTTCATAAAATCAAAAAAATTATGGACAACCCTGAGCATCCTCTTCATGAGACAGTCATACAACAACAGAGCGTCTTCAGTCGGAGGCTTCTTCAGTTTCGCTGCAATACAGACCGCTACAGGAAATCCTTCCTGCCCACAGCCATCATTATCTACAACAACTCCTTAAAGAATTAATTATATGAGCTATACCAACACTTAATTTCCCTCTGGGATCAATAAAGTATTTTTGAATTTGAACTGAATTTGATAAAGCCGTTCTGAAGTCTTCCTAAACATGTACCAGTCATAATCGATTCGAAATAAAATTGATTTGTAAAATTTGAATCAATACCCAGCACTACATATAACCCCTCTAATGTTTTTACAAATCACGTCATCAGTGCAGAATAATCCTATCTGGGTTTAACCTGTTTAGCCTGGACCTTATGTTAGGTGGTGAAGATGCCAAAAATACCTCAACATTGTCCTGTTTCTTTTTTCTCAAAATAAATATTCCACTAATCACAAACCTTGGATTATTACTCTATCCAATAACTTTTTCTCCTCTAAATGTTAGCAGAAAACACATAACAAGCAGCAACAAATTTAGAAAAGAAGGCAAAGCTAAACCTCCAAAGTAAAATCAACTAAAACACAGGACAATGAACGTGCAACCATTTGCCAGGTTTTCAAGAGGACAATGGCAGCAGGATCGTGAGGCTGTTTGGAAGAATGGGAAGGTGGTTTTCTAGGGATCGGGATGAAGTGGACACAAGACAGGTGAACACACACATGCAGGTGTAGTGTAGTATCACAACCACAAGAGCAAATTGAAGACATCTATTTTGGTTATTCTCTCATAATCAGAAAAAAGAAAAAGAAAAAAGAATGCCATCGGGTGCTCAAAGACGCTTGATCTACCTGACAGTGAGAATCATGGTTCATCAAGGTTGTGTTGTGAAGGGGGGAAGCTTAAAGTTTCAAAACAAATCAAATTCTTTCGGGGGAGGAGCTTGAGGGTGTCTTCCCTACCTGGGGAGGCAGCGTCCCCATCGAGCAGGTTGTCGTCCTCGGTGGTGTGGAAGTCCATGATGATGCCGGCTCCATCCAGCAGCTCCTCGTCACTGCTGGCGCTGGCAATGCTGTTGTAGCTGTTCCTGCAGTAGCCTCTGTGGTAGAGCTGCTCCGACTCCATTTAGCAACGCGCCGTTACCCTGAATGATAAAGGAGGGAGGGAGGAGGGGAGTGGTGAAGATAGACAGGCTGTGCTGTGAGGAGGCTAGATTGCAGAGTCTACAAGGTGAAGTGGGTCTAAGCAGCTACTCACTGATAGGTAAGGGTGGGTTGTTAGTGAGTTTAAGGTCTTCTGAAGCTGATTTCAGCCCAAATAAGTCTGATAAAATGAAGTGGAAATGGAAATAAAACGAACTGCAACTAATTCCCTTTCAAATTGACCCTAACGATGTGTATTTGAATTAGAGCATAAATCCATCTGTGAAGACCTTAGATGTTTGTTAGAGAACGTTACTGAACAAACATCATCATGAAGGCCAAGGAACAGAAGCAGACAGGTCAGGGATGAAGATGTGGAGATGTTTAGAGCAGGATTGGATTATAAAACACTATAGAAAGCTTTAAGCATCTCATTGTACAGTTCAATCCATCATCTGAAAATGAAGAGAAGGAAAACAGAAGCAGCCATTGGGCTCATGATAACTCTGGAGGAGCTGCAGAGATTCACAGCGCAGGTGGAAGAATATTTCAACAGGAAAACTACTATTGTTATCAGTGAAAGAAAGTCATAAGAAGTTCTCTGGTCAGATTACAGCTCAGCTGAACTATTTGGTCGACATCCTAAACACCAAAGTTTTGTGGAAAATGAACAACCTCCACGGTAAAAAAAATGGTGCTGTTCTTTAGCAGGAACAGACAGGCTGGACAGAGTTGAGCTAAATACAGGTAAATCTAGGAAGAAAAACCATTAGAAGCTGCAGAGCACTTAAGACTGGTTGGAGGTTTACCTCCCAGAATGACAAAGACCCAAAACACACAGCCAGAGCTACAATAAAGTGGTTTAAATCAAAGCATATCAATGTGCTACAATGGCTCAGTCAAAGTCCAGACCAAAATCCAAAAGAGAATATGTAAAAAAAAACTAAAAGATGATGTACAGATACGTTCTCCTTTGAAAACCACTGAGCTTGAGATATTCTGCAAGGAAATATGAGCAAAAACATTTTTTTTAAGTACAACACATGCACCGGAGGAATTTCAGCTGTAATTGCAGCCAAGAGTGGATCTACAAAGCACTGCCTTAGGGTGGCTGAATACAAATAAAAATGACAAATGTTTACCTGGTAGGGATACTTTTGCAGGGAACCATATACAACAAATACAAAAAGTCCCTACGGTTAGCTCTCAGTGAGGAGCTAAATGCCCTTTATTAACTCATTGCATCTATTTGTCAGATTGCTGTTTACTATTCTTTAGAGCAATGTGGTTCCCAACCATTTTTCCTTGAGGATCCTCTTGCCTGTGTCCAAGAGAAGCAGGGACCCCCCCTCAACCCAAACTCCTACACACATCATGTGGTTAAAGTTTCATTTGCAAAAAATAAACTGCAATTGTAGGTTATGTGTTCGTATTCTTCTCGTTTTACTCTATAGGCTATATAGACAATTTTGTTTTTGTCTTTTGCATTTTATAAAAGCACAGACTTGTGTGGACCCCCTGGGATCTCTAAGGATCCTCTTGGGGGGGGGGAGCACTGCTTTAGAGGATAAAGTAAAAGCTACATTTAGAGGAAAAACATGACAAAAATGAACACAATTTCTGTGTGAGGTCCTTTTTCCTCATGCGACAAAGAATTTGACCATTCCTTTACACTTTATGCACTTAACGTCTGCCTTGTTGCTCTCAGACACAGATATTATTTCAACCTTTCTGTATGAAAGCATAGTCATGCACGGACAGCTAAATTTCCACACCAAAAAACCCACCGAATTTGTTATACACACCTGGGAAAATATAGGCATTAAAAAAGATGAAGTTCTCCAACGTTTAGCATAGTTAATTAATGATCATTCAGTTTTATTCAGATTAGAAAAGAGATGCTCATGTATAAAAAAAAAACAACCTTCAAAGCATACTGATGAACAAATTATAATCTAAACCACAAAGCATGGATCTCCACTTTCTTCCAAACAACACCACTCTGTGGGCAAACTGGAAACTACATGACTCAGACAAACAGAGGTGACCTAATATGATCCTCTCTGTGCTGCCTAGAGTCCCAGTCCACCATCTCCTGAGAATCAGATAAGCTGAAGATATTAAAAGGAAATATTAGTCTGGAGACACAATGAATCAGAGCAATAATGGAAAAGGAGACAGAGTTCAACAGGCTGCTGCAGGTCAATGTGAGCCAATTCATTATTATTTAGCCTTATTCTGTTTTGTCAAAACATCACGGTGAGGTGATGAAGTTTATTTATCTAATACTTCAAGTTGTTTTGTGCTTTTAGACTTTAAAATGCAATATCAAGATAGTGCTAAAGGCAGATGAAGACATAGAAGTGCATATATAAATACACTCCGCTGCTTATGGAAATGGATGTCTCCAGAACGACGAGAAGTGCCAAAACAGCAAATTGATCTTTTTCACTTCATGTGTCTGTTTCCTGTTGGTTGGACCATCACCAACGGAAGTATGTGCAAAAGTAGAACATCCTTAGTCAGCTCAGATTCATCCTCTTTTTGTACGTTTACATGTTGCAATACAAGACATGTTGACCGTTTAAGCCTTCTGCAAAGATGTGCAGCCAATATGTACCACCGGCTTCAAACTAGTTCAACTGTCACTAATGTACATAAATGCTGAACATTTTTAGGAGAGTAATTTTGGAACAGGCAGCTCTTATTACTGTGATGGAGAGATTATCAAGCCATTAGGACTCCTGTAGTTACAGTAAACTACAAGGTAAATTACCTTTTAATATTCGGCTGTCGAAGCATGTGCAAAACATCTCAGAACTGGGGACAAATTGATGTATAATAGCTATAAAAACGTATGTGGCAGGTGGCTTCATTACCAGACTTCTTTTGAAGAACAAAAACAAACAAATCAGCAAAAGTACAAATGGGTGAAATTATTCAATTCAACCCGTCTGAGATTAGAACTGGCCAATCTTGCCGTGAGTGGCTGATTGGTGATAGACAGCTCAAATCCTGAAAAGTCTACTTTTTTAACCTTTTTGAAGTTTATTGAAAATCACAAAGAAAAAGAATATGCTACATGTTATATTCAAAAATACTACCCCTATCAAAAAAAAAAAACATTCAGCATTTTATTCTCTTTTCTGCTTTGCTTAATTCCTTAGGGAAAAAAATTTGAGTTGGTCAAAATTAGAGTAAAATTAGAGACAGGTAAGACCTCGAGATACAAGAAATTGGTATTGCCCCCCCCCCCCCAAAAAAAAACGAAAGAAAAAAATAACCCGTGCATCATTTCCGCCGGTAATCTTTACTGGGAAACACTTGACCAAAGTAAGAAAAACAGGAAAGAAAACCTTTTTTTAGACTCAGAATCACATCGATTCGTTATGAGACAGAAATTCCCTCTGAGCCTTATCAAATCAATGGGTCCAGGAAATTCAATTCAGCTTCTTCAGAGAGCCAAGCCCCTGAAGCAGGGATCTTCTGGGTCAGGCCATGTGACACTGTTTTATTACCTCGAGTCAAATGAGAAAAGGTCAGGCTGCAGCATTTCTCTTGAAAAGTCAGTTGAACACGGTTGATTTTAAAAACCCAATGATTAATTTCAATCTTTTTCTGGTATCTTATTGCCCCTCTTACAATTCCTGTTTATGAGCCGTCTAATGATGTAGAACGGATCATTGGAAGAAAATAAAAGGATAAAACAGCGACTGAGCCCTCAAATTACATTTTTTAGTTCCTTTGGCAACCAAGACCAAAGATGATGTGTGATCTCCAACATGTCTGAGCTTCCAACACTCTTTACTTATTCACTTCATTTATTGAAAATTATTGTCCAAATACCTTTTTTCTAACAATCCTCCTCCAATACACAACAATTAAAGCTTTTTTTCTTTCGTTTGTGGTCACCTAATGGATGTGTTTGGTTATATTTTCAGCCAACCTCAGACTGCTTCAAAGCACAAACAGCTTCTTTGTCTGAAACTCAATCGACCTGACATTTAAAGGTGGAACATCAGGGGTGCTGATTCATGCCACATTATTGGCCATGGAAAACATAAACAGGTGCACATTTTTCGTTTCAGCAGGACAACTTTATTAAGAAACTGCTGCTTTGTTTCTTAATGACAACTTGACATTTCACAGCTTTAGTTATGAAAGCTTCGTCAGGTAATGCTTTGTCTGATATTTTTGTCACTGAAATCAAAGATAATCATGTCAGAGGGACTGAAGCGTGTTGATAACGGAGAAAGAGGTACTCAGGGCGTCCCCGAGTCACCCACGTCCCAGAAGAGAGAAAAATCCGATAACGACAAAACAATCCCCAGCTAGGGAACAAACGCTGCACGACTAGTCGAGCAGTGAGCAAGCTTATCTTCCTCCAGCTGGTCACCACGGAGGTGCTGCCCGGACGATTGTTGCCGAGATGTGACTCAGCGTTTACTCCAACCGTCAGCCTCCTCCACACAGAGGGCCGATGCTTCGACGCACACATTCTTCATAAGCAACACCTAAGGAACATCAGCTCCAACTCATGGAGAATAGAGCTTTTACTCATCATAGTAAACAGTCCTTACGTCACTCCGCAAGTAAGAAACAGCTTCTTTTGCTGCACATTGCTGGTCAGCTGGCTAGAAAATGATTTTTTTCTCCCTTAAAATAAAGAAAGGTTTTGCTGTTTTGAAATACATTTAGTGACAAAAAAAACAAAAAAAATCGTCAATCATGCTGTGTGAAGCTCAATGAGCACTCATCTAATTAACAAATTACTGATCAATAACCTCAGTTGGTGAGCTACGACCGGTTAGTCTGTTACACACCTGGCTACTGACTAGCAACCAAAGGAGATAGCCTGACTGGAATCACTTGATAGGTATAAGTACAATACGAAAATAAGATATGGATAACATTATTATAACTGTAATAATTAATAGTTCAGCAGCAGT
Organism: Valencia hispanica; assembly: GCA_963556495.2. Classification (NCBI taxonomy): domain Eukaryota; kingdom Metazoa; phylum Chordata; class Actinopteri; order Cyprinodontiformes; family Valenciidae; genus Valencia; species Valencia hispanica. The sequence goes on along the minus strand of OY747714.1, from coordinate 20,214,193 downwards.
AGAAATAGCTGCTTTTTTCTGTTTTAAATAATAGTAATTAGATGGTGTTTAGGGTGGGACAATATATCATAATCCAAGATTTTCATATATCGTGCTGCCTTAACAATTTTATTGAACACTTTATGTGTTAACACTGAGTCATAGGTTTTAGTACCCTATTATGTCTGAAAAATCCACTTCCGAAACAACTACCAAGTTTTTCCAACTGAAGATCTTTTTTTCCTTGCATAAATCTACATATTTATGAAACGCAGTTATTTTTTACTTTTATCCATTATTTATTTTCAACTAGCATCCCATTTAGAATTACTGCCCTCATAAAGGGGACATATTATGCAAAATACACTTTCTTCATCCTTTGTACTGCCATTTGGGTCTCTGCTGCCTCTATAAACACTCCAAACATTAATAAAAACCATCCATCCATTTTTTTGTTTTGCTAATGTTGGCAGTCAGAAATCATGTGCTTCTACAAGCCGTTTGAAAAAGTGCCTTACTGTGATGTCACAATAAGTGAGAGACATAAAAGTGACAGAGCCCTCTAAAAAGCTCATTCTGAAAGGGACTGAAATAGTCAAGAATGGAGCTGGTGAGATCTCTTTATCTGAGAATGATTTTGGGCAAAGAACTTCACTAACATGTTTTGTAAAGACCATAGACCTATTATAACTTGTTTAAAAAGAAGCATAAATGCCCCCTTTAAGACATTTTAGGAATTTAGTATTCTATTGAATAGCCTACTACCCACTAATATTAAACTTTGGCACTTTTACTTAAAGTAATCATACCGTGAGAATTTTGTGCTGCAGTAGTCGGATACAAATGTCCTGTTAATCAAGTACAAGGATAGTCGTATCAAAACAACAACAAAATTGACGTTTGTAGTTAAAGCTGGATGGATACAGGCAGTCAGGAACTTTTAAAATCAACACCCGAATGAAATAATGGGTTGATTCTCCTTTTATTTGTTTTCTATCCTTTTCCTGATAAAAAAATATTTCGCACTTGAAATTGTATTTATTTAAAGTTAAGCACTTAATGAAACAGGGGGTAATAAGCAAGTGACTGCAGAATAAAGTTACCCTATGTTTCTAAAAGTATCGGGTGACCCCTCCAAATCACTGAGTTCAGGTGATCCACCAACTTCCAAAATCCTGCCCCTAGGCATGCAGACTCTTCTTCAAACATGTCTGAAAGAATGGGTTGCTCTCAGGAGCTCAGCAAAAATCAGTGAGGTATCATGATAGGATGCCACCTGTGCTGTAGGTTAAACCGGGAAAATTCCTCGCTACCAAATATTTCAGTTAACTGTTAGTGGCATTATAACAAAGTGAAAACAACTAAGAACACCAGAACAGAGCTACCCAGTTGTAGGCCATATAAAATCATAGAGCGGGGTCAGCAGATGCTGAGGCACATAATGTGAAGAGGGCATCAACTTTCTGCAGAGTCAATATCTACAGACTTCCTAACTCCATGTGGTCTGCAGTTTGGCTCAAGAACAGTGCCTAGAAAGTTACATGGAATGAGATTCCACGGCTAGGCAGCCACATCCGAACCTTACATCACCAAGTACAATGCAAAGTTGTGTAAAGCATGTCCCAACTGGACTCTACAGTGATGGAGACGTGTTCTCCAAAGTGACAATCATGCTGATTGGTTGTAACCGAGTGGGAAATAACATCAGCAAACATCACCAAACAACCGGCATTTGTAAAACTGGAAGAGTTGCTGGCGAGGCAATGCATAGCAACATAGCAAACAGAAACGCGGCAACCATCCCTGCTTTATCCATTGTCGACTTCTTGGCGTTCTCTGCTGCTCACTGGTGAAACGGTCGCGATTTGCTGCCGTCTTAGCAAATTCCTTAAAGAGACAATTTTGCCTGGAGACACAATGGTTTAGAGGCCCGGGCCGGCGGATTTTCCCTGCCACCAGAAATGTTCTAAAACTCGGCTAGTGGAAACGGGCCACTTAATGCATAAACTAGAGAGGATGCAAGGAAGCCCTTCTTGTCAACATCAGTGTCTGACCTAACAAATGAGCTTCTGAAAGAAAGATTCCCTTAAACTTGCTCCTAAACCTTGTGGAAAGCCTTCCCAGGAGATCACAGGATGTAATTGGTGCACCGAGTCAGCAAACATCAAATCAAACCCAATGGATTAAAAATGAGAAGGCAAGTGACCTAACAACTTTGATGCCACAGTGTATGAGGAAATTAAAGAAGAGACAATCTTTTGCCAAGGCTCTAAACTATTTGGGTAGTCTTATTTAATTAAATTTTCTTCCTGACCAACAGAAAAGCACATGAGAGAAGTTATAAAGAATCAAATGAAAAATAAAAACTGGCAGACTGAATTGAACTAAGAAACCTTGTTTATACAAAAACAAGGAGAGCACTGACAGCAGACAAAACAGAATCAGGAGTGCAGATTAACTCAATAGCAAAGGCAAATCAAATGAGGAGCTCTGTGGTGCCTTTGGTCTGACCTGCCTGTTACCACTGGAAAGAAAAAGGTTAAACCTAGCACAGCTACCACAACCCTGTCACTCAACAATAAAGGTCAAATACACACATGAACCTCAGCACGCGCAGGCCAAAAAAAAGCACATTAAGCTCAGTTAATGTTTACAATTTAACACAACTCCTAATCTCAAGGACAGCTGGTCAACAACCATGTCATGTTACCTTGTTTTATCCTTCATCTTCTGCTGTGAATGCACCATTTACATTTTCCATGCATATTTTTGGTTGAGAAAGTCCAATTTTTCATATATAAAGACTACTTTCATCATCTAAAGCAGATAAAGCCAGCACGTTGTGCAAATGAATACTAACCAATCAACAATGATTTCTCCCTTATACTTAATTTTCAAGGAAAAACCCATTGCACAGCCCCAAATTTAAAAGAAGCACTTTTATTCTGCTAAATGCCTAATTAAAAACGCGAATTTAAAAACCAGAAAAGTCAATGATGTGTTAATTTGCTGCTTCTCTCCGTTTGATGTCATCTTGAATGTATTGAAATGTGTTATCAGCTGCTCAAAACAAGCATGAAATGTGATCATTGCAAGGCAAACACTTAAAACAGGCTACTTGCCACAGTTGTTTACATCAATGATAAATCAAATAAGTAAGCAAGCAATAGAATCACTAATCATATAATAAACCAGGAGCTACTGAAACTCCAGGTCCGGAGGGCCAGAGATCAGTCCTGCTACTCTTCAATGTGTATTACCTGGTCAGCATGCACTCAAGTCCTACTAATGACCTAATTATTGAATTCAAGTGTGTTGAAGCAGACCCATCTAATAGTTGTAGGACACCAACCCTCGAGGAGTGGTGTTTCAAACCAATAGTCTAGATTATATTAAAAAACAATAAAAACACTATATGATTATTCCTCCAAATAAATGAGGCCGTCATTTCCAAATTTCACCCTACAAAGACAAAAACAAAAGACCCACCTTACCATTGTGTGTGGTAATTAAATAAACTGGGATCCTTGTGCAGCCTTGTTTGGAACAGTTACAGTGCTACGCTTTTTAATTAATACTCTGACTGTAGAGACTTTTAAGCTAGTAACTAATTTCTTAACATCAACACACTTACTTGCCTTACTTGAATGCCATGATCTCATCTCTTTCCCATTTTGAAGAGTGGCTAAAACAAATGACAAGGGGCCATAACAGGGCCACCGATGTGCTGGCACAGAAACAGTAACTTAACGGTCATCTTGCAATCAGCGGGTTGTAGGTTCAATTTCAGCTTCCTCCTGTCACATGGCGACGCACCCCTGTGCAAGGGCCCGTTTTGGTGTATAAATGTGTGCGTGTTCGGGAGTGCAAATGGGTGAGTGTGGCTCCAGTGTAAAGCACTTTTGAGTTGTCAATATGACTAGAAGGCGACTATATAAATTCAGTCCATTTACTTAAAGAATGATGGTGTTGTACGTTTAGCTTCAGATCTGCAACCTCAGCTATAGACAATTAAAATTGCCCTATTTTTTTTTTTGTGCCATTCTTTTGCTCTGTGTCCTAATGAAATAAAAACACTTGACCCCCCCTGGCAAATTTGGTCTAGAACCGCCACTGTCATATATCTCTAGGAAAAAAAGGGGTGAAGGACTGCTTCTATTAAATGCTACAGGAAAAGTGTACGTTTTTATTTTTATAGTTGTTGCTGGATGTTCCAGTAAGTGTGACAAAGGTAACACTCACGTGTGATGACGCCTCCTACTACAACTGTTCATGTAATTTGAAGTTAGGAGCTGGCTGCATTTCAAAGTAATCGGAGTCAACCCTAAATGCCGCCGTGGTAGTCAGTCTGTGGTTTTCCACTGAGGTCTAGCAAGGCTTACGTTGTAATGTATGAGGGAGACGTGGAGATAAAAACAAGGCAGCGCGTGCTTCTAAGAATACAAATAGTATCAGTAAATTTCAAGAGTAAATGATGGTAACCGTGGGAGTAACACCGCGGTCAGTCAGTCCTTTTAGCACTCAGCCGCCAAGTGTCCTTAGCATCTGTTACATCTGGACTCCCGCGGTGAAAATGACCGGGACAAAAGGCACGGCAACAGGGAGCTGTTCGCATGCAACTGAGCTTAAAAGTGGGCTCTGCCATCAGCCGAAGGCCCACTTCCATATGACAATATCCACAACATTCACGCAAGCTGGTGAATTTCCACTCAGTTCACCTCAACTGCAACAAGGGCTCATGCTAACAGAGTTAGCCTCCGCGGCTAGTTGGCTAACTATCGAACACCTGTTCGGCTGCAAGGAAGGGGGTGAGGAGTAAATCAGAGTTCACCGCATTTAAAGCTCAAAGATGAAGGGTGCGTGATTGGCCTGGAGTGGTGAAACCTCTATCTGAGCACAGTCAGCGGACCTTCACCCCTACAGCTGCGACAGATTAAAACAAGCACCAAACAGCGTACCTTCCTGATGCCTCAGTTCCAGCTCCGACATAGCAATTCATCCTTTTCCTCAGATAAAGTGGAGCGTATTTCTCTCCTTCTCCTTTCTAAACTAACGGGTTTGACATCCTCATGATCACCATCATCATGGTGGTGTTTTCCTTCTTCGGGCTCATTTCTGTCAGTGACGTTAACTTCCTGTTCCCATCCCAGCAGCGGCGGCTGGAAGGAGGACTTCTGATCAATAATTCATCCAGGGAGAAGGAAAACAAGGTCCTTTGAGGTTTTTAGTCAGTCAGCGAGGGTGGATCTAAGATGAGCTGCAATAGATATTCATTAACACGTTTGCAATGTTGAAGTGAAACTATATCAATTGCTAACTGAATGTCGCTAAGATAAATAAGGCACTAAATGAGGGTGAGGATAATCTACACAGCGCTTAAATAGGAGAAAATAACAACAATGCAAAAAAGATTAGTCGACATTATAAAAATATCAACATATTGCTAAAGTATAATAAAGGCTTGTAACTAATTTGGTATTAATGTATTAGTTTATAAACGGTGATTTTTGTGTAATAAGTGAGTTATTTGACAAACAAAAATCCGTTTGTTTGTTATATCTCTGAAATATATGTGGTTCGAGCAATCAATTATGGAGTCCATCAACGATGAGTTATAAACTACACTTTGTTTTATTTAAGGAAGTCAAAAAAGATTTTGTTCAGGGAATCAACTAAACACATTGTAGAAAATATGGTTAGTGGGCGTGGTTAACCCCAAGAGGTGGTTTGGCAGGAAGTTGTTTTAATTGGAATACAACTAAATTTGTGATTTCCGTTAACAAAGAATGAGGATGGTTTGATTACCATGGTAATACAGAGTTTCAGTCTCACATGTTACCTTTTCAGGAGTCATTTTTAGATCCAGTTTTTTTCATGTAAGTGATAAATCTTCTTCACACTCAAGGGATACTTATGGAGTACCACACGGCTCTGTGCTTTGACCAATTCGTTTTACTACATATATGCTTCCAATTGGTAAAATCATCAGACGGCACGCGATAAATGTTCACAGTTATGCCGATGATACGCAATATATTTATCTATTAATCCTGATTCATCTAATCAGTTTGGTAGATTACAGATATGTCTGGAAGAATTAAAAATATGGATGCCTCTAAACTTTCTGCTTTTAAATTCAGACAAGACAGAAGTAGTCGTCTTTGGACCAGAACCTCTGAAAAAGAAACTGCTTAGTCAATCACTTTGCCTGGATGGCATTAAATTCAAGGCTGGACTGCTGTAGTTCTTTTTCTATCAGGAAGTCCACAAAAAGCAATTAAGAACCTTCAGTTGATCCAAAATGCTACTCAAACCCCCAGTCGGTCATGGCAGAAAAGAGCAAGAACAAATCCTTTATCATGTAGAGCCAAGAGAGCATCCCAGCATCATTTGTCACATGTTGTTATCTAACTAAAGTACCAAATAATTTATGTAGAAAGAGCTTATTTGCCATTTTTGTAGAAACATTTTATTTATAAGAGAAGAAATCTATTGATCATACAAGTTTCACAATATAAGTCTTTTTAGGGCAATCATATGCCCATAATGTTGTAAAATTAAAATAGGTACCTCTTCAATACCCTAAAATTGCCATATATTAGTAAATACCTATCATTGGATGTATTTTTTAGTTCTCTTTGCCCACCAACGCCATCTAGTGATCATTGTATATAACATTATTTGCAGATAGAAAAGATTAAGATAAAAGTCTGAACTGATTCACTACATCAAAGCAGATAAAATTCTGTGAAAATAATAGAAACAAATAAAAAATAATTACAGCAGGACTGCAACATTTAAAACTAATGCTGTCAGCTTTGTACATCAATTCCACAAAATTCAACATGATTCAAAAAGCAGAATTCCTCCTGAACGTTTCATATTGCATCTGTAATATTAATCACAGGAAAGCACAAATCTTTCTATGATTAAGTAATTATTCCTTCAATTATACTTGGGGTTTAAATGAGACAATCACAGGATGATGTTTTTGTGATTCCTACAATCATGTCCAAATCTGATAATTTTCCAAACTATCTATAATCATAGATTTAAGTTACTTTTCTGTTCCATGTCAACAGCAAACACTTATCCCAACTTTTCTAGACTCCGTAGGAACACAGTTTTAATTTCTATTTATCAGTAATCAAATCTAAAAAAATAAAAATCCGACATCTTTCAATTTTAATCACAATCAAGTTTGACTGAGACTGTGGTAAAAAGCAGTGTCCCTGCGATGCTGTTGGACAGGCATGTTCTTCCTGGTTCTATTGACTTTCTCCAGGTCGATCTCCACTAGCACCATGCCTGGCTTCTCCCCACCACAGTCACCCACCACTTCACCCCAGGGGTCCACAGCTAGGGCGTGGCCGTAGGACGAACGCTTCTCGTGGTGCCGGCCTACTTGCGCTGCTGCCAGGACAAAGCACTGGGTTTCTATTGCCCGTGCACGGAGTAACACCTAGAAACACATCGCAGTATAATCATTAACCCTTTACTCGTTACACTGAAATTCAGTTTTTATTTTGTTTTTGCATGATAAAAAATCTCATTTTCAAGGTTTTTACAAAAAGATTTGAAATAAAATTCTAGAATATGATTTGATTTTTTATTTTAAACAGAAAAGCAAAACATTTTTGTACTGTTATGCATGTAACTAATATGTATAGCATAATATATATTATGGGGGGTGCTTATATAGAATAAGTCTCTTACTTTCTTGTTAGAAAAGTACTCTTTTAGCCAGCAGACCGGAAGTGCACAGCAATAATTGTGGAAGGGGCCCTTAATATATTACTCTACATTTCCTACAGTCTGAGAAATCTCTAGTCATTCTAGATAATTTCTCTGGCATGTAATAGAAGTACTATAAATCATAGGAACAGTATGATGGAAACCTTGAAACTAATTTTCTTTACATAATATTGTTGTCCTACCTCCCAGTGTGCAGCTCCTGTAGCTACAGTGAAGGCTGATGGATAGGTAAGGATCTCTGCACCGTGTCTTTGCAAAGCAAGCGATACTTCGGGGAATCTCAAATCATAGCAGACACCTAGTCCCACCTACAGTACATAAACAAAAACACAGTCAGTAGAAACACAGTTGCCAACAAAGCAAAGATACAATACAAATATAATCTGTTGATGCTTCTTTTTTCATTGAAGACTCAAAACCCTTTACTGTTTCTGGCTCATAAATGTTGTTCAAACTGGTTAGTAAGATAAATATCATACATTAATTCATTACTTCATCCTCAGATGTACCTGTTAATACTAACTACCTGTTAATTTAAGGACTTATTGTGATTGTGCAGTGCTATGATGAGATAGCTACTGTTTCAATAAAAATCCAACCTTGCCAATGGGAGTCTGGACTGGAAGAACCAGTGAGGCTCCAGGGATGGTGAAGGTGCTCTCTTTGAGTGACACACCTTTTTCAGGCAGCTCCACGTCAAACAAATGGGACTTCCTGTAGACTGACATGATGTCACCTGTTGATTTAACGACAATCACAATTGATTTTGGATCAATACTCCAGAATATGGCTAGATCTCGTTTTTTATTATTAAATACTGTACCTTTGTTATTAATGATAATGTGGCTGTTGTAAATGCGTCTGTCGCTGTCCCAGTCATGTCCTCGTTCATGAAATCCTCCAAGAGAGAGCCACACCTCCAACTTCCTGAAACAAATTGTTTAAAATACCAATAGTGTAATATATATCATACATTCTTTTTTTAAGTATATATTTTAACAACATGTCACAATTGCTCAATAAACTGAACATTGTGTTGCTCCACCTGGCGAGCTGAGTGTATCGGGTGATCGTTTCCCCTCCCAGAGTCTCTGACAGTGACAGTGTCTCCCCTCTGCTGGATCCAATGTAGTCAAATCCCTCTGGCAAGAAAACCATGTGGGCCCCTCGCTGTCTGGCTTCCTCCAGCAGCCGTTTACAGGCAGAGAAGTTGGCCTCCTTGTCTGGGGTTGCCGTAACTTGACAGACCGCAGCCACTGGGGTAGGTGAAGTGGACATCCTGCACAAAAAGAGGTGATTATAAGGAGGAGGCTTGGGAAACCAGTAAACAATGGCTGATGATTAACTCTACAAGTTACTGGGCTTTTTCCATTGCACACTTATTGTTTAACTCTGAAAAGTTTTACTTTTATGGCAAGCAAAACTATGGAAAATAGCAACATTTAAATTGGATAGCTCTATAAATCAGTTGTTTTCATGAAAATTAATTTAGCATTAAAACAGCCACATTAAAGCTCAAATTTCTATATAAATGCTTTTTTTTGGGAAATAACAAAAAAGTCTTGATATTTATCAAAAATCCCTAGTTATAGTTGTAAATACATATCTTAACAATAATAAAACACCCACCTGTTTTGCAGCATGAGATGGTGTCCTGAAGCTGGTAGACAGGCCAAGAACTTCACAGATGATCCAAAATTGTACCTGAACATTGGTCCCAAGCAAGATCACCTCTGCTACTTACATTATGTTAGTGTTTTATTGACGTTTTGTTTCAGCTCAGCCCTCTGCAATGAAAAGGTGGCTTTATCTTCTTCTCTGCTGTGAATCAAGCAGTGTGCTCTATCGCCATCTACAGGCATCTTTCCTCACTAAAATGTGATGACAAGAAGGAAATGAGTAAAATGGAAAGAGTAAATCTCAAAAGTGTGAAGTCATAACGTAGACGACAAAAACAAGGCTTTTATAGTTTATAAGGACGTATAACGGCTTTGGTGTTATTTAAAATGGTAATTTTAAAAATATGCTAGAGTAGTCAATGACATTTTAGGCTTATTGTCTATTGAATTACATTTTAGCAGACAATTCTATTAAAAAATGTTTCTACCTATATGATGCTTCTATTATTTTCCTTCAGATATGTATATTATCTTCAAAATGAGCAAATTGTGTTGCAGAATATGTAGAATTAAAAAATATAAGGGGTTTAATTGTTGTCCCTCTAAATTTGTGGTCACCCTACACCACTGTCCACCAGCCAGACTGTCTATAAATAACTATAAAATATTTTTTACATAATAATACATTGGAATAGATATTTAAATATTTTTGCACATACATTTAAGTTAGGAGAGTGCTGTGCTTGATTGAATTGCAACATTTAATTATTTTAGGTTATCTTTATGTCACTCCAAGAATTCTAGCAAATGGCTAGCGGCCTTACTTGCTCTTGCTCTACATATATATATATATATATATATATATATATATATATATATATATATATATATATATATATATATATATATATATATATATATATATATATATATATACAGTGTACAAATATACAGTTTTTTCACAATATATAGTCTTACCCATAGTATCACAATATATTTTAACGACCCCCCCCATATTGTGATACATATCGATCACCGGACTCTCAATATATATATATATATATATATATATATATATATATATATATATATATATATATATATAGATAGATAGATAGATAGATAGATAGATAGATAGATAGATAGATAGATAGATAGATAGATAGATATAGCCAATGTGAATTAGAAATATATATTTTCAAAGGCTAAATTTGATTCTCTAATATCTCTGGCAAACATATTTCTTGCGTTATCTTTTTAAAACGTGCAAATTACCTAATAAATTAATCTAATAAAACTATGTTAAAGCCAAATAGCCGGATATTCTTTATATCTGGACTGCATTTGCGCACAGGCAGGCTCATGAGCCCCCTTTGCACATCTAGCTGGGGGTCCTACTCAGGAACACTCTTCCAAGATGGCAGCCAACAGTAGCAGCACGGGTAGCAAGTCTAGCAGCAGCGGGGCAGAAAAGCAGTCCGGCCCGTCGGCTGAACAGGTACTCTCACCCGCTCGTAGGTTACATTTTATCGATACAAAAACTGTTGTTGTTGCTCATCCGAATCTGGCTGAGTAAAAACAGTCAATTGGACGGCCAGTTAGCTTAGCTAACGTTAGCTGCTCTGTCGCCATCATCAGTCTGCTTCCTTTAACCTCTCTTTTGCGATTTTTTCAGGGAAAATAGTGCATCCCATCCTTTAAAGCAAATTACCTCTGGCTTATATTTTTGATTATTTTATTTCAACTAACATTCCTGTGTCCATCGGTGTGGTTCGGTATGACGAGGCAAAAGGCTATTTTTATCCACAAATGTGGGTTTCTTACAGTATCCACAACTCTTCACATGGGCTACAGCTATCATGAATGTCACAGAATGACACTCTCCTGTTATAAAAGTTTAGTAATCAGTGTTGTAGGACATTTTTATTTATTTTCCTCATTTTGGTTGGAATAAAAGATATACAGCAATATGAGCACAACGTGGACAGCAAAATAACTAAAATGTGAGTGACAAACGAGCAGAAAACTAAAAATAAAACCTCCAATTGTCAGAAGTTAACATACATGGGGATATTTAAAATACATAGCATCAGTAGTACATGTTATGTTCTCTCTTCTTTATGTACAATTCAGTTGTTTAAAATTGTTAGTTTTATACTTCTGAAATACATCTAGACACAATTCCTTTCATAGTCACAAAATATTTGACATTTAACAATAACAATTAAATTTTTGTCCACCATTGTAATCTCAAATATCATATAATTTTTTGGCTGTATCCAATGAGATGAACTCAACTGATGGCCAATTCACTGATATGTATCACACCTGAAGATATTGCTAGTATAAAAATTTATTGGGGAAAAGTAAACTTATTCTCAAAGTCTTTACTATAGAATATCTAGTTATAAAAGTTAAAATGTTATGCTAGAGTAGAAGGTTTTCAAAAACAGGTAATGAAAATGGGAAAATATGTATTTCAGCAAATGTTTTGGTAGTCTCTCTTTTTTTTTTAGAATGGATCAGTCCTTTTTATTTTAAGCCAATTATAACCCAATTGTGTCAGAAAAGACAAATAGTGGAAATATTCATTTTAAAAATATTAACATTCTTTAGGTTGAAAATCAGATAAAATAGAACAATTTGTTTTGGGGGGTAATGTCTATTAAATCTTCTACATATCTTATCAATGTAAAAGATGAAATTGCTTCCAATACTATTAATAAAATCTGGAAATGTACTGGTTTAAAATCGTTGTCTGCTGCTAACAAAAGTACTGTGGAATAGACAATAGAGAAGGAAAAAGTGTGTTGAGAAGAATACCAAGGAATTGCAAGCTTTGGAGTACTCCATTGTGTGGCTCTGCAGTAAAGGCCTAATGAAAGAATAATTGGCATAGCTCCCTTCCTCATCGGACCTAAATGCTTTTGAAATCTTGTGGGCTCGCCCGTAGCTGTAAATTTAGGATAAAGGAAAACAGTCCACCTTCCTGAACGGTATCTGGGAGGCGGTGGTTGCTGTTCCTCTAAAAATTGAACATCCACAGGTCAAGAAACTGACAGCTGACCCCATGAATAAAGTTAATACTAAATGATATAGTTTCCTTATAATTGTGCACGCTGAGTAGAGAACAGACAAAACCTTTGAAAAAATGTGACTTAATCATGTAATAAAGATTGATTATAGTTTGTTTTTGTTTTTTGGCAGCACTGTGAGACAGTTCTGATGAGTTCATGTTTTTTGACAGGTGGTGGCAACATTTCAGAGGATGCGTCAGGAACAGCGCAACATGGCGTCTAAGGCTGCAGAGTTGGAGATGGACATCAATGAGCACAGGTTGGTAACTGACCTCTGCAGTCTTTCCTGCTTTTTTGTCGCATTAGTGCATGTAGCAACAGTTGGGCAAGGCAGTACGGTATCTGTGATATTGCTATTTTGCATGATATGCCATGAAGAATTACAAATATTACTTGTACAGATGTCTAAAAGTAGGCCATGTTTGGCTTTTTGTTTTGAACGCACTGTTAAGAGAACAATCAAGTTTCTAATAACTATAAAATCATTATGAATTAGTCACCATAATCTGGCTGACTTATCAGTGACGTGAAACTAATCATTCGACTTTGCCTTTTTTCTGCTCAGTTTAGTAATTGAAACTCTAAAGGAAGTGGACCCTTCGAGGAAATGCTTTCGTCTAGTAGGAGGAGTGTTGGTGGAGAGAACGGTGAAAGAAGTCTTACCTGCACTGGAAAACAACAAAGAACAGGTAACCTAGAGGGTCGCGAATACGCCACTAAGTTTTTTTGCACATTGTTTTTAAAAAATAATCTTATTTAATCTGGTAATAACCCATTGTAATAGCTATCTATCTAGCTAAGATATACAGGATAACTTAAACCACAATTAAAAAAATTCGATAAAAGTAATGCTAATGCAAATAAATGAGATGGGATTTTTTTTTTTTTAAAGCCTCTAATTTTCAAGATTTGGATTTAAAAGCACTAACTGATATCAATGTTGTTATTTTCCAATCAATCTGCTGCCGTTTAATCAATTTTATTTTACCTGTTAGAAATATATGGAGATTATTCCCAAGGCTTATAGTGACACAAATAATGTACAGAACTAATGATCTGGCTGTCGAAGAAGCATCCGGCCGGCCTAGATGCTGACAGCAGGTACCACCACTAGCTGCTGCTACCACCATAAGAGCCAGCAGCTGTAGCTGTAAAGGACACAACATCCCATGGTTTAAAATAACTGCATCTCCCAGTAAATGAGCGCTTGCTTTTCTGTTTTGATTCATGCATTAAGCAGAACTAACTTTATTACCTCTGCACACTCCTCCCCTGCGCCATCCTATTTTCCAAAACAGCCACATTACACATTACATTGAAGTTTGTGGTAGACTTGTATGATTTTGTGTGTTTGCAATGAAATGGATTTTAATTTTGAATGATATAGAAGGGAAAAGAATTTGAAATGACAGTCATCAGAAGAATACAAATATATTTTTTTCTTTTTAAATTCCCCAAAAAATGTTGTTTTCAATTTTTCTTTCAGTCAAAATGTTGATTACGGTAAATGACAAATTTGTATTTTTCTCTTATCAGATTTCCAAAATAATTGAGAGCATCAACACGCAGATGCAGACGAAAGGACGGGAGCTCACGGAGTACAGAGAACGCTACAACATCCGTCTGGTTGGAGAGGGCGAAGGAGAGAGTCAGGGTCAATCTGCAGCGTCGTCCAGTAACAGCGAAGGAGGTGGATCTAAAAGCGGAGCTGGAGTTCTAGTTTCATAGTTTGTTAGGATGGACAGTGACGGGAAGGCCTTCTGATTTCTGCCTCGCCAAAAAAAGAAAATTAAAACCTTGATGAAAGAAAAATTCTGAACTATTTACAGGACATTTTTGGACTGAGGCTTTACTGTAATTTCTGCAAAATGTAATTGACTTGGTTTTTCACATCTGTTTCCACCAACTGTACTCAGTCTGTATGTTTGGTTATAAATGGTAATGTTTGCTCTGATGTAAGGTTGTCTTGAATTTACCCTTTTTTCTGAAATACTGTCAAACAATTTACAATTAAACACATACCCTCTTTATTTTAAGATGACTGATTTTCTTATTGGCAGTTTGATATGATCTTTTTCAAGACTTGGAAGAACACTTTTTTTAAGTTAAAGTTCTGTATTGTTGAGCTAAAAGTAATCCAATATACCTAGAACATCCCAGTGTCTATTGCCATTGATATTTTTATGTAAATGTGGATTGGTATTTCCTACACTTCAGCATTTGCACTATTACCTTAAACAGATGAGTTGGCTGAACAGGACTCTACAGTAGTTTTCAGTCGTACAAAATGTCCTTGCAATGAAGGAAGCACGTCCTGTCGGGCATTTCAACACCGTATATTGAGCATGAACTAGTGAAAATGCTTCAGAATCGTAAATAAAACAAATCTGTCAAATGTGGCCTCGGATTTTGCATTTCTGTCTAACAATTCTTAAACCTGTTGCAGATACTTGATGTACACCTGTAACAACAGATGCTTTGATTGGTGTAGCACTAGCAGGATGCCTTTATTCTGTAATCGCAGAAAAGAACTGGTTTGTGAGGAAAGCCTTCACCGTGCAGACAGCTGTGAACAGATGGGGCTCGAACTAAAAGCTTCCTCTGCATAAACTAGGATAGTTAGGCGCTCTCTCACGCGCCACTGCTACCATCCTGTGGCGTAAATTGGTATAGCAACATAAATTGTTAAGTAATAGAGACGTGAAAGATTCCTACACAACAAAAAACAAGTAATACAATTAAAAGTTTAGATTACACATTTTTTCTACCTCATATCTATTATGAACGCCTCCTAAATCATTTTTGCTTTGTTGCAGGGTTCTTTATCCAACTGAAGAAAACCCCAGCAATCAAGGGACCCTGTTTCCTTTGTCCAGCTTTCACAAGTTCTAAACATGTAGATCATTGCATAATACCAAATTGTATTCATTAGACTGTTCACATTAATTACGAGAGGAAAATATGTGGGTTTTCCAAAGCAAACAGCAAAATGAAAGCAGATTACAGCCTTCGTTGTTACTTAGTATGCACATGGCATCCATGCCTTTGGAGCCACTCGTCCGTTAATACTAGTCACGTCTTTTTACATTTGGTAAGTGTGTCAAAATAAAATTCATAAAATTCAGGGGGAGGAAAAACATTTCGACGAGGATGGGATTCGAACCCACGCGTGCAGAGCACAATGGATTAGCAGTCCATCGCCTTAACCACTCGGCCACCTCGTCACGGTGCCTACGCTCTACATACGTATTTGAAATCCCAGACAAATCGACGAACCTTTACGTATTCCCAGTCTGACTATTTCAGTGGATGTGTTGTGTTGGATTATGTATCATTGTGATAAACATTTAATCATTTGTGAAATAGTGCGGGTGCACCGCTTAAAAAAAGTTCTCACACTAAATCCAGCGGCCCCTTTAGTCTTGACTTTACGGCTGTTACACATCGATGTGCGCCGCTGTCGCAGCCGCCGCTCAGCCAATCAGTGATGTGTTGTGATTTAATGGATCCCAGCAGCTGGCACCGTTTCACCGATTTTCTGTGCTATTTTGAACCGTATGAAAGCCCTGCTTGATGCCCCTTCATCAAGCACAACATACAGCCAAAGCCTTCGTCCCAACACAGCCCCGTTAGGCTGCTGTGTTAGCACCGTGGCTGGGATGTAGTCAACGTTAGCGGGAGCCTCTGGACAGAACCAGCTCCTGTGATTTTGGACCTGCTTTGTAAACAGCGACTAGCCGGATCCAGTTTTCTCGGGAATGCATCTCTCCAAGAAATGTTCCGTGTTCAAAGTGGTGCTGAGTGCCCTTCTGATCGTGGCGCTGCTCCAGCTCATTTACCTGTCCTTCTTGTCCAGGTTCCACGGGAAGCAGCAGCGCTACCGCTACTCGGAGCTCTTTGGAGGCTCTGCGGCCAAGAAGAACACGCACCCGGAGAAAAACTCGCGGAAGGAGCGCCTGAGGTACTCGCTGTCCACTGGTGGGATTTTTGACAACAGCGGCCAGTACAGAGTATACAAAAACTTGATAAAGAGTGATTTCACAACGAATCAGAAACCAGGTTCCCACTCAAACTCTGACATCCTGACTTTAGCCACCCATACTACTATCAACAACCTGCATCATCTGGAATCTCTGCTGGAAAGATGGCAGAATCCTCTCTCTGTTGCTATATTTGCACATGGGGAAGATGTTAAATTTGCCACAGCTCTGGTCTATGCACTCAGCTTCTTTTGCCCTCAGATCCAAGCCCTTGTGGACTTCCACTTGGTCTGCCTGTCAGGAGAGACAGCCAGTTTCCCTGAACAGGACAGGGAACACTTTGCTGGCCTGGAAGACTGTGCTTCTGTGTTCTCCAGACTGGAAACCCACAGGGATAAATACCAAAACTACGCCATCAGTGGAAACATCTCCTACCCAAACAACCTTCTCCGTAACGTTGCCCGAAGTGCCACAGAGTCCTCCTACATCCTGGTCATTGACATTGACATGATGCCGAGCGCTGACCTGCACCAGCAGTTCCTTGCCATGATCCTGAGGCGGCCAACGGCGACTGAGGAGGCATTTGTCCTTCCTGCTTTTGAGATCCGCCATGCCAGGAAGATTCCCTCAACAAAGGCAGAGTTGGTGCAGCTTTACCAGGTGGGAGAGGTCCGTCCATTTTATGAGGAGCTGTGTCGACGCTGTCAGGCTCCCACCAACTACTCTCAGTGGGTCAACAGCCATGTTAGAGAGACGGGCACCCTGGAAGTTGCTTACACACTCAACTGGGTGGACCCCTGGGAGCCCTTCTACATCGGGCCTCGCACTGTCCCCCTATATGATGAGAACTTCAAGCAGTATGGCTTCAATCGAATCAGCCAGGTTGGTTGAACCTGAGTCCCCAGGTGCATTATTTCAGTAATTAAAATAAAAAGGCAAACAAATTTTTTTATAATTCAATTACACACACAGCGATCTATTTAGAGTGTTTCTGTTTGTTTATGATGACTTACAGCTAACAAAAACTCAGAGTACACTTTCTCTGAAAATAAGAATACAACACAAGACCAGTAAAAATGGATATTTCTTAAAGAATTGTGAACCTACTGAAAGTTACATCTGTGTATTGTACGGTATATCGACTCAGTACTTTTTCTTACTTCCATTTGCATGAATGACTGCATCAGTGCACTGCAGCATGGAGGCAATCAGCTTGTGGCAGTGCTGAGGTGTTAAGCGAGCCCAGGTTGCTATGGTCCGTTCTCAAAAGCTGTGTTTTGTTCCAGCAGTCTTTGAGCAGACTGCTCAGTTTCTGAGTTTCACTTTCTGAACTGAACTGCTGATCACACTGCTCAAACCTGCCTTCTGACGCTGTTCTGTCTCCTTCCAGGCGTGTGAACTCCATGTGGCTGGATACAGGTTCTCTGTGCTGAGCTCTGCCTTCGTCGTGCACCGCGGCTTCAAGATCCAGGGGGAGTTCCACGCTAGAAAAGAGGAGGAGAACAAACAGAACCGGGTTTTGTTTCGTAGCTTCAAAGAGGGTCTGAAAACCAAATACCCGTCCTCTACCCGACGATGCTGAAGGGGGAATTACTGTTTTCCTAAAAGCTATCCCTGACCAAGTTATAAACTCATAACACAGATTTAAAAAAAGTTTTTTTTTGATTGTTCCCCCAATCCCACTGCTGGATTTTAACCTAACCCAAATTGTAGCATTACTTAAAGATTGTCTAAAAAAAATAGGAAGGATGTGAACTTTATTAGGTGATTTCAGAAAACCAGTTAGGACTGTAGGAGGAGCAATGAGCATTCATGAGTAGATTAAACAAAAGGGTCAGTAATTCCCAGGTTTATTGGAATTCTGGTTCAACAGAGGTTCAATTAGATTGTATTAGGTAATACCAAATCATATGAGGTATGTGTCTTACTTTATAAATTATGTTAAAGTTCAGATCCAAAAATAGAACAAAAACCCATTTGGACTGCAGGAATGTCTTGGCATATTCAAACATTTCCAGTTCAAAACAGCTGATTAAAGGTTGCCTTAAATCACATCTGAAAGAACATTGCTAATCAATCATCCACCTTAGAAGCCATGTGCCAAGCAGTCTATAAATGAAAAGCGAGAGCTATAACTAGGCATGGGCATGTAGGAAATTCTCACAATATGATAACCTGTCTTAAAAATGCCACAGTTTCATAGTATTTACACAAAAATGTATAACATGATTTAATTGTTTTCCCTTACAGCAGAAAAGCAACAACGATTCCATATCAATTATTACATTTAAAATGTTACTGGATTATACATGGACTTAAACATGGAAAAAGACGCGCTGCTCTTAGCTTGCTAAGTTTAGTTTGAAAAAAGTGTTTTCTTAACAAGAGTGATAGGTGGAGCTCCTTTAGTTTCTATATCTTGACTTTCTCTGTTTATTATGACAGAAAATGTTTTGAAATGCGTCTTCATAAGCAGGAGAATTATGCAGTAACCTAGTTTCATCCAGCGGACATGCAGTGCGCTGCAACAGCTGGAGAAGCGGGAGGGTTGCGTTGCTCTATGATTCATATAAAAGAAAGCTCCTGTTAATTCAAACTGTTCTGTAAAATCTCCTTGAACGTATTTTAAACAGTAGGGACGGTATGA
The DNA here is from genome assembly GCA_963556495.2 of Valencia hispanica. Lineage (NCBI taxonomy): Eukaryota > Metazoa > Chordata > Actinopteri > Cyprinodontiformes > Valenciidae > Valencia > Valencia hispanica. The sequence goes on along the minus strand of OY747714.1, from coordinate 20,195,136 downwards.
TGGAAAATTTGTAGTTGTTTTTAAACTGTTACTTTTAAGAACCTTTTTATACCCATTACAGGCCCATGCCTAGCCATGCTGTGTTGTAAAAAGATATTTGCCCCTTACAACTTTTTTTGTCACACCTAAAAGATCAAGAAACCAACTTTAATATCAAACAATAACCTTACTAAATACAAAAAGAACACAAATCCCAATCTTGGATTTGCTATAAAAAAAACATCTCTATGATCCCAAAGACCTTCTTGGAAAATATTCTGTGGACTGATGACGCCTAAGTGGATCTTTTTGGAATGTGTGTGTTCCGTAAAAGCAACACAGCAATTAAAATAAGAAAAAAACGTGGCACTAGGAGTCAAACACAGTAGTAGTGTGATGTTCTAGGGCTGCTTTAGGACCTGAAAGACTTACTGTAAATGAAAATCCTGAAGGAAGATGTCTCACCATCAGTTTGTGACCTTAATCTTAAACGCACTTGGGTTATGCAGCAGGACGATAATCCCAAGCACACCAACAAGTTCATCTCTGCATGACTCAAAACAACTGAAGGTTTCAGATTGGCCTAGTCAAAGTCTGGGCTTAATTCAGTTGAGATGCTGCAACTTGACCTTAAACAGACTGTTGTTCTTTGAAAATCCTCCAATTGGGCTGAGTTAAAACAGTTGTGGAAAAAAGATTCCTCCATGTGGTTGTATAAACTCGTCATCAGTTATCAACAATGCTTGATGGTGTTGTTTCCACCAAGAGTGGAACAACCAGATATTAGGTCATGGTAGTAATTAATTTTTTGCCAGGTTGGTTTGGATGATGAATTGATATCATTTTGTATTTAATCTAGTTTTTCCTTGCTATTGATTTGTTCAAGACTGAAAACTTTAAGAGTCACAAATGAGCAAAAGCAGAATTAAATAATTACATCTGAACTGAACAAACTGAATTATTTTTTATCTAAACTGCAAAACACCTTAGATTGATGTGTAAGTGTCACCTGTGCTGGTAGATTGAAAACTAATAACATCTAGGTTTGTTTAGGCAAAGATACTGGGGGAAACAATGATGCAAAAAGTGTTTTTCCTGTTTAAATAAGAAATGTTGACATGCTTGAACATGACTTTAATATCTATGTAGGTGATGACACATAAATCTGATAAAAATCAACAGATCCAGTCAACTTTTATTTTGAGACTGAACTTGAGTCTTATCAGTAATGTTCTCTGACCACTAGAGGGCAATAGTTCCTGCATTCACAACTGATTACTGTTCATTTAAAGGCTTTTGTGAGAGAGGTACAGATACATACGCATGTGGTGCCCTGAAACATGATCATTCACTCTACATCACCCTGTGGTAGTTTTATCTATATAGATAGAAATTATTTTTGTTTTATAACAATACGCACTGGAAACTTTACAATATATACAACACTGGCATTGTACAAAAACTTTAAAACTGCTGTATTCTATCACTAAGGATCAGAAACTGTATTTTTTACATCGTTTTGCTGATTATATTGTTTTATTGTTTTAACCTTTGAAAATGTATTGTATATGAATACAATCCATTGTCAAGGTGTAAACCAGGCTTAATTATTGTGTTATGGTGTACAGTATTAAACAAGCCTCTATTTTTAACACTACAGTGTATGCACAAATAAAGGCACTGTTTGATTACTGATCATGTCAAATTGTTCTGCAAGACGTATATTTAAGGGATTTCCCCCTTTCTTACTTGTAGTGAATTTGGTATATTTATTGTGACTTTTTCCCTAAAATAAAAATGGTTTGAATGTTTTTTTTAACCCAAAGCAAGAACACTGTAGCATGAAATTGTTAGATTTAGATTTCTTTCTTCTCTAAAAAATAATTTTATCTGATATTTCCAGAGTGCAATTGTTTTAAAAACATTATCTATTGTGGTTGTAATATGTTATATTTTTCTTATTTGCTCACTTATTAAAAAAAAAACCCCAATGCTGTATTTTTATTTTCTATTTTTGCTTGTTTTTCTTTATCAGATAAAATGCTTGATTTGTGTTGGAATTGCTATTAAAACCCTCTTGGAAAACTTTTGTTAACTTGACTCTTACAAGTATGATTCATTTCAGTTCTGTTATGCAAGACTGAGTTAGTCATGACAGCCGCATTCACTGGAAAGCCCTTTGAGCACTTGGGAAAGGACAAATCCAATCAATTAACTTCACCAGAGGGATTTGTAATGGCAAGTAATGCCAAGTGTGTTTCTGGAAGTATCATTTAAATAGGAGGGGACGAACCTAAGGTAAGGATAAGGAATACTTTAACTCAAAGAAACAATACAGCATTTGGACTCAAATGGTGTCGAGTTACACAAGAGTTAGATATTTGAGTGTTACAACACCCAGATATAAGTAGAGGTACTATTCATTGATGCTGTGTTGTAACAAGACTCTGGGCTTTAGTTTGAGGCATCCCCGGATAAGGTGAACGACAATTACATAGTGAGAAGGGCCAGCATCCAATTAAAAGGCCCAGTGATTAAGATCTGTTTTAAAGTAGACCTCAGGAAGTTCTCAGTAAAGCCCGGCTTTGATAAGGACTGAATTATTTCTGGAGATACAGTTTTCACTCCTTCAGTGACCAAATGAGACAAGGTGCAGTAAGTGTCGCTGCAGGTCTACCAGTGAGCCGGCCATCTGCTGGTAAAGTAGAGCACGTGTGACATTTGCCGCTTGGTGACAGTTCGAGGCGCTGTGGCATTTTGTGGCTAAGCCTGCATTACTGGACTGGATAATGAGCCTGAGCACATGAGAGTCCCAATCACGCAACTCTGTGGCTTAGCTTTGGATTGGCTCAGTTGAGCACATCTAATCATCGACAATCTTATAAAGTCTTGTTTTGTTTTAACTTCTGATTAATTTATCTCATCCTGTTCTTCTCAAATCGGTTACTACTTGCTCTTAAAAGGAAGTCTGTGCTATTCCTAACATAATAAGGGAGAGTATTCATAATCCTAAAGATTTACCTCCTGTTATAACTTAATTTTTCTTTCAATGAAACTAATGTACAGGAAAACATCTAACTTGGAAAATTTAAAAGGATACCAGTTTATCATGTTTTTTCTCTTATCTTCTCCATCTATGAGATCAGGTTTTATCTGTAAATGTAGTTCACTCCTCTTCTCCCCCCTGCTTAGGGTGCTAATAATGTGGCAGAAGGCGCAGAATGTTAGAAGGGGGCGGTGGATCAGGAGAGGCAGGTTTGGTGAGGTAAAGTGGGGTTTATCCCAGCAGCTTTGGGGAGTGAAGGCTTATCTGGGTCAGAGATCTTTGTGACATAAGCAATTAGGGTTGCCCTCTCTTGTGAATGCCAGCAGGAGGGAGGCCTCCCGCCACCTAGATTAGCCATACTAAGGCTCGGGGAGCTTGGCAGCTTCTGTACAGAGGAGGGAACCAGCTGGAGGACGAGATGAGCAGGCGGTGAGGTGGGGGCGTTTTTTTAAAAAAGAGAGTAGGAGGGGAATATGTGAGAGCAAGGAGAGCAAGAGGTCAGCGAACTTGCAATGTAGAAACACAGGCTCTTCTGTGTGGTTCACTGGATGGGTGAGAAAACAAAGAGTCAGTGACCCAAACTGATTGAAAGAATTTGTTCTATAGGTCTCTGGGCCTAAACGAGGTGGAAGTTTTCACACTAGGTCATCATTACTAGAAACAATAAACAATAAAGGCCGTTCATGTCACTTAACATCTGTGATTTCTATTCATCAGCCACTTAACTGGAAGGATATACAAGTCATGAGATTACTTTGTTCACAAAAAACGGTTTCTTTACAAAGTGAACAGCTTGTTAACAAAGTGAGCCTTTATATTGCCACAACTGAGATGTGTTTGTAATAAATATAAATATTGCAAAGAAAAAAAAAGACAAATCTAGGAGGCTGAAGAGAGACTGTATCATTTGTTCTAATGATGAGTTCAAATAAAAGAAAAAAAGACAGAGAAATTACTAGAGAAATCACCTGCCCAGTGTCTGGCCGATCAGAAATAAAAAATCCTTCTGATCAGTGAATCACGATCAAGAAGATCACGAAGAGCCAGGAGGTCACACCAACAACACTTTCAATGAACGAAGAAGAGGTATTTCCAGTATTAACGATGTGTTTTAAAATTAAGAAGCACAGAGTTGAAGAGCTACGTGAAATCAAAGAGTATTACAGAGAAATCTCTGTCATGATTTTCCTCTTCCTGCCATGTTCATGCTGCTCCTCTGCAGTGCCCCTCCTGCTTCTGCTGGCTATTGATTGCTGAATACGGTAGAAAACATAGTGAGTGACTACGATTCTAGCTGTGACCCTTGCTTCATGTACTTGGACTCTGATTACTGCCTCACAGATTGTGGTTCTGTTTTGCCTTCCCTGTTACTGACATGGACCATTTCCCTAGTATTGAGTATTGGAATGTGGACAATGTAACCATTGATTCTTCTACTATATGCGCTAAAAAGTGGATCAGTGTGTTCATCGACTTACCCTGCTAGCAAAGTTTCTCCACACCGCAATATCAGACTTAAGTCCTCTATTTGGTCCTGCAGATGAAAAAATCCCTGGTAAATGGACAACCTGTTTTCCTCCACAGCTACATCTCCTAAGATACAAGTCTGCTATGTTTCCGTGGAGACATTCTTGGGAAAACCGCCTCTGTAGGGTAATTCACTGCTTCCTGTTTTGGCAATATTTACTTTCATTCCCGTCACTGACCATCCTGTCTGCTCTGCAGAGTCTGACCAGAAAGCAGATCCAATGGAGAAGCTTGCAGATTTAATTAGTTATAAATAAAGATATTTTAACTGTTCCTGGGTTGTGGTCTGAGTTTTTGGTCTGATTCTTATTTAAATCGTTAAAATGTCAGTGAGTCATTCTGACTGCAAGACAGTGAGAGAGACCTACACTTAAATCAGATAATAAGAAGGCTGATTGAACTATTGCAAAAGTACATTTATTTTTATGCTTTCAAACATGCTGTATTTGGAAATTCAGCTACCCAATTTGAAAATCTCAGTTTGCATGAGAATTTATATTCTTTAGAAAATAAAAGGAATAATTAGTACCAACCGAAATTTAAGATTATAAATCAGTCAAAAAACTGATTAGTGCATATGTTTATAAATAAATCCACATAAACTGTGTCTATTGGGAGATAATGTTGAATCTAATTTCATTAAAGAATAAAGATTAAATCTTTATTTAGTTCAGGGTTGCAAATTAGAGGGCAGAGAAAGTACCTCCAATTCCGTTGAATGTATACTGTATGCTTAACATTTTGGTATACAGTTTGGCAGTTGAAACGCATTGGCGTACCAACAAGGCCGGATTATCCAATGGGCATTATGGGCACAGGCCCACTGCGGGGCCCACATGAGCAGTTTAAGGAAGAAAAAAAAAATAGTCTTCATATTTCAAATATGGCAGAGATCGGTGCTGGCAGAGATAACCCATAAGATCCACACCATTTTATTTACCCTAACAAAGTTACATAGTCCCTAAGGCAAGGTTGTGGAAACCATGGTAACATGCCACGCCCCTGCCCCAGCAAGTAGCGCTCCGCTGACCGTCACTGGACAGTAGGAGTAGTCCTATGAGAATTGAAAATGAGCGAAAAAAGGCAGTTTCTATAAATGAAAGAGAGAAAGATGAGAAGAAGACGTGTTTATTAGGAAGTCCGTCATCTACCAACACGTTCTGTGTAAAACCTAAGGAGGAAAATCAGGAAAAAGAAGACATGGTGGATGATGGTGAGCCAATGAACCTGTTCGGAGGGGACTGCGTTAGCTACACAACACAACCTGAGGCTAGCTGTAGCAGCAGCAGCTCAGACTGGGTTTATCCGGTGTGGGACGCAGCATTGTGGTGGACAGTTAACATAAATGCTTACGATGTTGTTATCGATGGTGGAGCTGCTGCTTTTAATAATCGGGCGACCAGATATCCAGCTTCATCCCATGATCGAGGTTTGGGCGGTAAAGTGAGCCAAACCTAATGATCTGCTGTCACTTCCCAAGTGGAGAAAAAGTTTCTTCAGACTGGATCACATGTTCACCGACCACAGGTAGGCTAATATCTTTTGTTTCCCCTGCATCTTATTTGGAGCAAACAAAACCAGTACATTAGTGGTTTCTCTGACTGGAAACACTCGGAATGCGTGTGTGACCATGAGGAAATCTCTAATCATGGCATCAGTGTGCTGCTAGCATCACCCACTGGTAGCAGGACAGAAAGCTAAACTGGACCAGCTGGAGGGAAAGACGCGGTACTGGTGGGAGGTTCTGCTCAGGCTGGTCGTTGCTGTCAGTCAGTTTTTAGGTGAAAGCGGTTTCTGTGGTGATGATGAATTACTTGGATCAGCACATAGTGTTAACTTTGTTGGCATTTATCTGTCAGTTTGGTCATTTTCTTAGTGAACTCATAAAGAGGTGGACAGAAAGGCTGGGGCAGCACATCATGGAGGACAGAGTCAAAAGTAGGAATGCACCGATCAAAACATTTGCGGCAATACAGATATTTGATATTATTGCTCTTATGGCCAATAACTATTATTTACAATGTTATAAATATGACATTAATCTCTTACAATGATGGAAATAAAAAGTGATTTTTAATATTGGCTCAGTATTGCTTATCGGACCAATACAATATGTTAAAAAATGACTAACATCGGCAGATACCAATGTTGGTGTCAATACATTGTGCATTTCTAGACAAGAGGCACGTTCTCATGCTTTTACTTATGAAAAATAGGAGATGAGGAGGAAAGAGACAGTAGAGTAAGATGGAGAAACAGGAGTTTAGAGATACAGGTTTATTAAACGCATTATGTAAAAGGAAAAGCATTTGTTTTTACTTTGCATTCATTTTCCATTTATGATCAAATGCTTTAAAGTATGAGTCAAGATTACTTAAACTGATCGCACTATTTTTTTATCAATAAAAGAGAAAGAGAAATAGGGGGAAGGCCGACAGAGACACAGAAGGGCAGCATTGGAGAGCTGAGAAGCAAAAGAACTGAAGGAGCGCTTTGAGAGAGGAGAGACAGGAAAGAAAAATTAACGAGTATCAGTGAGTTTTTGTGATTAAGTTATGGAACAATCTGAATTGTAGTCCTGGCCTGGTGGAGGTGAGATCAAGCAGGATGTGTTTACACAGGCAAGGGAGTTACACCGCTGTGTTGTGTCTTGATATTGTTGCCCTCAGATGAGCAATGGAGTTTTACAGGAGTGTGGGGAAAATCCTACTTAAATATAATTTTTTTGGCGGCGAGGGCCCCCTTTAAACATTTTGTGCCCAGGGGCCTCTGCTAACATAATCCGGCCCTGCGTACCAATTACTACATCTATTCTAACATTTACAATGCTGATACTGTACAAACTAATACATTTTCAATACTTAATGTTTTATGTTAAATGAAATCATTATGAAAGTAGTTTGACTTTCGGTTTATATTTAGCCAACGATCTGGTTTTAAACAGACGATAAAGTAATTGTGTCAGTTGTAATATTGTAGTGTTTTTTGTAATATTTTTTGTGCTATAGATCAGGGGTGTCCGAAGTAAAGCCAGCAGGACCTCTGTGGAACTCTGTGTTGTTCGTGTTTTTTGTTGCCAATGGTAATTTAAATTCAATTCAATTCAATTCAGTTTATTTATTTAGCGCCAATTCACAACAGATGTCATCTCAAGGCACTTAACAAGAAGTCATTTCAATACATTTATACAAACATTCCAATCAGTTAAAAAGTTTCCTATTTAAGGAATCCTGGCAGATTGCGTCAGTCATTGGCGTGAGGTTGGGCCCCGTTGATGCAGACTTTCCAACCACAGCAATCCTTCAGCAATCCCTCATACTGAGCAAGCATGTAGCGACGGTGGAGAGGAAAAACTCCCCTTTAACAGGAAGAAACCTCCAACAGAACCAGGCTCAGTAGGAGTGGCCATCTGCCACGACCGTCTGGGGGTTTGAGAAGACAGAGCAGAAACACAGAAGGAACAGAAGATCTGATATAAGAGAACTTTCTATGTTACAGAAAGTAATAAGTTAATAACAGGACACAGTGGATGTTCAGTTACTGGGGGGATCATCCCAGTCGATGCCCCCCGTCCAACAGGGCATTGCAGCCAAGCAGGATACCAGACCAGGTATATCTTCTATGGAGAGAAAAACACTGAGAGAAAACAAAGTTAACAGTCGAAATAACAGAATGTACTGTAATACAACTGGAGAGTCGTAGCAGAAAAGGAAGTAGCAGAGTGAAGAAAATTTGTAAGTCTGTCCTCCAGCAGTCTAAGGCTATAGCAGCATAACTACAGAGCTAGCTCAGGATGACCTTAGCCACTCTAACTATAAGCTTTATCAAAAAATAAAGTTTTAAGCCTGGCCTTAAAAGTAAAAAGAGTGTCTGCCTCACGGACTAAAGCTGGGAGCTGGTTCCACAGGAGAGGAGCCTGATAACTAAAAGATCTGCCTCCCATTCTACTTTTAGAAATCCTAGGAACTACAAGTAAACCTGCAGTCTGAGAGCGAAGCGCTCTGTTGGGAACATAAGGAACAATTAGATCTCTGATGTATGATGGAGCTTGATTATTAAGGGCTTTGTATGTAAGAAGAAGGATCTTAAATTCTATTCTGGATTTAACAGGGAGCCAATGAAGGGAAGTTAAAACAGGAGAAATGTGATTAACCTGTTTAATATGGGATTTAAATGTCAAGTCTCGGTCAAAAATAACGCCGAGGTTCTTTATGTTATTACTGGGGGCCAATTTAATGCCATCCAGATGAAGTGATTGACTAATCAGTTTCTGTTTAAGAACTTCTGTTCCAAAGACAGCAACTTCTGTTTTGTCAGAATTTAAAAGCAAAAAGTTTAGGGTCATCCATGTTTTTATGTCTTCCAAACATGCCTGTAATCTACCTAACTGACTGGGTTCATCAGGATTTATGGATAAATATAGTTGTGTATCATCTGCATAGCTGTGGAAATTTATCCCATGCTGTCTAATGATTCTACCAATTGGGAGCATATATATGGTGAACAGAATTGGTCCAAGCACAGAACCCTGTGGAACTCCACAAGTAACCCTTGAGAGTGAAGATTTATCATTTAGATGAACAAACTGGAATCTATCAGACAAATATGATTTAAACCAGCCTAGTGCTGTTCATTTGATCCCTGCAACATGTTCAAGCCTTTCTAGGAGAATATTATGATCGACTGTGTCAAAAGCAGCACTGAGATCTAACAAAACCAGAACAGACACAAATCCATTATCTGAGGCCATGAGAATATCATCAGTAACCTTCACCAGTGCTGTTTCAGTGCTATGATGAGCTCTAAAACCTGACTGAAACTCTTCAAACAGCTCGTTACTGTTTAGATGTTCACAGACTTGATTAGCAACAATTTTCTCAAGGACTTTGGATAAGAAAGGAAGGTTAGATATAGGTCTGTATTTCACTAAGTCATCTTGATCAAGGGAAGGTTTCTTGAGTAAAGGTTTAATTACAGCTATTTTAAATTCCTGTGGTACGTATCCATTTACTAAGGACAGATTAATCATATCCAAAATGGGGCCAGGAACTAAATGGAACACTTCTTTAAATAATTTGGTTGGGATTGGGTCCAACATACAAGTTTAAGGTTTAGATGAGGCTAATATTTTTGATAATTCCAAAAGCTCGACTGAATCAAAACAGTCTAAGCACAACTGAGGTTCTACAGTTCTTTCTGATACTGCCTCATTTACTGAGGAAGAAGTAATCATGTTTGGGAGGATGCCAATGATTTTATTTTTAATAGAATTAATTTTATTTATGAAGAATCCCATAAAATCATCACTGCTAAGAGCTGGGGGAATAGTTGGCTCAACAGAGCTATGATTCTGTGTAACTTTGGCAACTGTACTAAAAAGAAACCTCGGATTGTTTTTATTCGCCTCTATTAATGATGAAAAATATGCTGTTCTAGCTTGTCGAAGGGTCTTTTTATACAGCTGTAGACTGTTATTCCAGGTTAAACAGGAATCCTCTCGGTGTGTAGAGCGCCATTTTCTCTCCAACTTCCTAGTATTCTGCTTTAAAGTAAGCAACTCTGCGTTGAACCAAGGAGTCAGCCTCCTATGGCTAGCCACTTTCTTTTTATAGGGGGCTACACTATCTAATGCCAAACGCAATGAGGACAAAACGGTGTGAACAAGATCATCAATTTCTGAAGGGTTAGAGATAGAATTGCTGCCATCCACTGTGTTACCCTGAGACACAAAGGAAAGTAAGAATGGAACAGATTCTTTAAAAATTGTTACAGCATTGTCTGATAAAGCTCTACTATAATGAAATTTTCTTTCAGATTTAAGATGGTCAGTTAAAGTAAATTCAAAAGTTATTAAGAAGTGGTCAGACAGGACCGGGTTATGTGGGTGGACTGTTATTTCCTCACACTCAATACCGTATGTCAGTACAAGGTCCAAAGTGTGTTTACCCGAGTGGGTCGATCCCTGTACTTTTTGAGTAAAGCCAGTTGAGTCTAAAATAGCATTAAAGGCTGCATTTAGGCTATCACTTTCAGTATCCACATGAATATTAAAGTCCCCCACTATAATAACCCTATCAGTATTTAATACTAAATCAGATAAAAAATGTGAGATCTGATCCAAGAATTGAGAGTAAGGGCTTGGTGGACGATACAAAACCACAAACAAAAATGGTCTTAATGTTTTGCAACTTGGATGAGGAAAATTAAGGGTTAGATGTTCAAAAGAACTGTAGCTACCAATTGGTCTGGGACTAATTAGTAAATCAGAACGGAAAATGGTTGCAACTTCTCCCCCTCGCCCAGTATTTCTAGGAATGTGAAAATTTAAATGACTGGAAGGAGTTGACTCATTTATACTGACATAATCCTCCTGCTGCAACCAGGTTTCTGTGAGACAAAGGAAATCAATGTGATTATCACAAATCAAGTCATTTACTAACAAAGTCTTTGAGGAGAGAGCTCTTATGTTTAATAAACCACATTTAATAGATTTATTTTTCTGTTCAGTCAAAGTTGTATTTATTTTTATGAGATTTTCATAATTTGCTTTTGTTGGCTTAACTTTTTATCCATTTAATTTTGGCCGTGGGCAAGACACTGTTTCTATAGGGTAATGGGTGGGTAACAGTACAGAAGCAGCAGAGAGGTGGGTTAAACTATGACTCTGCTTAATGGTCTGGACCCTGGGTTGTCAGTGTTTTGGAGGACTAATAAATTCGGCCATATTCCTAGAAAGAAGAGCTGCTCCATCCAAAGTGGGATGGATGCCGTCTCTCCGGATCAGACCAGGTTTTCCCCAAAATGTTCTCCAGTTATCAATGTAGGCCACATCGTTTGCAGGACACCACCCAGACAAACATTGATGATTGATAAACATGTCATCACTGGTCCGATCGGGCAGGGGACCAGAAAAGAGTCTGACATTGTTTTGGCAAACCTACACACCGAAGCAACACTAATTTTAGTGACCTCCGATTGGCGTAACCGGGTGTCATTACCACCAGCGTGAATAACAATCTTACTGTATTTACGCTTATCTTTAGCCAGCAGTTTCAGGTAGGATTTGATGTCGCCTGTTCTGGCCCCTGGCAAACATTTGACTATGGTCAATGGTGTCTCTAATGCCACGTTTCTGACTATGGAGCTGCCAATTACCAGGGTCGGCTTCTCAGCGGGTGTGTCGCTGAGCGGGGAAAATCTGTTAGAAATGCGGACCGGTTAGTGGTGGCCCGGGGGCTGGGTCCTAGAACTATGCTTCCTACATACAGTCACCCAGCCGGCCTGAGGTCCTGGCTGCGCGGGCTCGACCGGAGGAAAGCTAGGGGGTTCTATCCTTGTTGGCTCCGCGCTGGCTAATGGGCTTCGGCTATCAGCTGGTTTTTCAACAGCGCGGAGCCGTGCTTCTAATTCTGATACCCTCGCCTCCAAAGCTACAAAAATATTAAATTTATTACAGTTACCATTATCACTAAAGGAGGCAGGGAAGTAACTAAACATCTGACAGAGAGAGCAAGAGAGAAGAGAAGAGTTAGAGACAGGATAGAGAAGAGTAGCCATAGCCGCAACGAAGCTAAGCTAACTGAGCTACCGAGACCTTACCACCCCAAGAAAAGCTGTGTGAAACACAAGGAGTTCCCAAAACATAAATTACACCACCACAAAACGTGTGTTTTAGTGTGCTTGTGTGTTAAAATAACTTAGAAAGGCCTCAGCACAGAGAAAATAAGATCAATTCAAGAGAGTCTGAACACCAAACAGCTTACAGGGAGCACAACAGTGACAACAGGAAATGACGCAATACGGCTTACCCCTGTCGAATGAATGAAAGCCTGAATGTTTTTGTTTTTTACTTGTTATTTTCAGCTAGTCTTACATTTTAATTGTTGATGGAGTTTTATAAACTTGTTATTGTGTATCTGTTAGATTGCATGTTGTTGGTGTTTTAGGGTGACTTTGTAACAATTGTCCAGGGACAACAGATGCAAAATTGCCTTTGGCTAACTCTGTTACATTCCTTTGACATATTGATGTTTATTTTCTCTGTGAAATAAATAGAAGTAGAATGGCATTGTGTACGGCATGGGACCTTGTTTCAAGAGTTGTAGAAATGTGGCCTACCAGCATAATTGATTGATGTACAGTTTAAAAAAAATATTTAGGGAAAGATTTTCACACACAAAAGGCCTTTCAGAAAAAGTGAACATAAAACGTTTAACTTTTTTCATAAAAAATGTATGAAACACAAAATTATTAATCACATTTTGCTTTTTGATTTAAGTAATTAGGACCACAAACCTTTACCTTATCATTTTACTTAGCAAAGGTTTTTTCGTTTGTTTGTTGTTGTTTTTTAAAGAAAATGCGACTCATATTCAGTTGTTTTGGCTGAAAATAGACTCAATTTCTTTTAGACCAAGAAAATAGGTAATACACTCAGAGTCTCTCTTTTAACAATGAAAATGTGAGACCTTTTTCTGTTTTGGATCTACAAATATTTTCTGATCTATTTTCTACAACCTTTTCTTTATTTATTTTATTGAAACTTTGTGCATTTAGTTTGTTGATGGTAACATTTGCCTCATTTTTGGTAGCCTACTGTACTTTCAACAGTTTTCTGCTTTGCCCTTGTTCTTTCTTCTTCTCTTCACATATTTAACTTGCATGTGTATTTGTCGACCTGAAAACACAAATATCTATTAATAAGACTATCACAATAACAGACCAACTACCTGCTAGGCATGTCCTGTTCTCTGAGATGCAGGGATCCATTTCACTTAAACAAATGAGGGCTTATCAGCCATCAGTGCCAGCTTTGGGGCAAGTTTACATGTGCGCTTACTGAATAAAAGCCTCTCAGCCAAAGTAAAGACATATCACTCAGCTCTAAACCTGGTGTTCTTGGAGTGCCAGGTTACCTGGCATTTTAAATGTATCCCAGCTAAAGCCAGACTATCCGACCTGGAGGACAGAAGTAATGAGACATGACACTGCCCGGGGGAGAGAAAAGGAGGCCTAACAGATATAGGTAATCCCTCTCACCAAGTTAACACCTCCCACCCCTGCTGTCCCAGGAACCCAGCAGGAAACGAAGCTACAGACACATACACACACACAATGAAAACACAGAGTGATCGATAAAAGTCATCATGATTCTATATCAATGTCTGTCAACAGGTGTAAGTTCAAATGATACATGCTGAAGCAAAGTACAACCATATGGTCTCTGACAGCCACATACAAACACACATAGAACGGCTTTAACTTTGATTGAGGCTAATTTATCACAGTTTTTCAGGAACAGATGATGGGAGGCATGATACTATAGTCCCGATGTTTGCAAAACACAACTGGGCGAAAGTCTAAAATTTCTCTAACTGGGTTGCAGCTTTGTATTTCACATCCGCTGCAAGAAAAGGAACAAGAAGAACGAAAGTTATTTTGCGTCTTTATACCTATAGCGCTACTTAAAAATAAAAATAAGATAACTAAACAGAAGTGACTCTGACGATATCAGCACACAGTGGAATGGAGATTAGCTAGGATTTATATGACAGATTAAACTTAGGTTGAGCTGTCACAAAAGGATCACACAATACGACTTGAATCAAAATCAATATAAGCCATATGAGCGAGGGAGAGAGTATTTGTTTTCACTACATTTTTTAAACCATATGCTGTTAAGGGGTCATTTTTGTAAAATGTTTCTGTCAAGAACACATGGCAAGCTCATTTGAGCTCAGGAAAGACGTCTGTCAAAAGCTAAAGATAGGAATGCAGAGCAGTGAAAAACTATTTACCCCCTTCAAGACTTCTTCTGTTTTTGGTTTTTCTGTCCCTCTTAAATGTTTCAGATCCTCAAACTAATGTTAATATCAGACAAAGATAGCCTAAAAAACATTTAAAATGATTTCATTTAAGGGAATAAAGCTATCCAAGCCAACATAACCCAACGTCATAAAGTACCGTAATTACTGTACCCTCTAAACCTAATAACTGGTGGTGATAACTGGCAACAAGTGTTTAAAATCACTCTGGAGTCCAGAGTGATTGGCCCATTCTGCTTTACAGAATTGTTTTAGTTAGCTAAACTAGACAGTTTTCCAGCATAAATGACCTGTTCATGGCCATACCACAGCATCTCAATCAGATCTAATGCTGGTGTTTGATATAGCCACTCCAAAACATCCTTCTTATGAATTGAGGCATTCAGATGTGGACTTGGTGGTGTGCTTTGGATCACTGTCCTGTTGCAGAACCCTTGTGTTCTTGAGTAGAATTCCAAGGCCCATTAACTAGAGACGTCCAGGTCTTGACGCAGCTAAGCAGACTATCACATTACCACCATGTTTAACTGTAGGTATCATGTTCTTTTTCTGAAACCCTGTTAGTTATACACCAGATGTAAAGGCATGCACATCCAAAGACTTCCACGAATATCTTATCGGTCCTCAGAATATTTCCCCAAAAGTTTGGAGGATCATCGTGATTTTATTTCTTGTAGTAAATTTGAGGCCTTTGGGTTGCTTTTGGTCATCAGTGGTTTTAGTCAAGGACCTCTACCATGGAGGCCATTTTGCCAAGTCTCTTTCTTATTAATAAATTTAGAATTTAAATGAGGCAGGTGAGGCCTCCAGAACTTCAGGGTTTTTCTGTAACCTCCTGGATGAACTGTGAATCAAGTACTTTTGGCCGACAAGCCACACCTGGGAAGGTTTCCCCAATGTTCTATTTTTTCTTTATTTGTAGATAATGCTTCTCACTGAGTCCCAAAGTCCTAGAGATTGGTTTGTAACTTGTTCCAGACTGATAAAAGTCATTGACTTTGGTTCTCATCTGTTCTGTTTTATACTTAGGTATGATGTGCTGCTTTTTGAGGACTTTTAGCATACTTCATGTTGTGAGACAAGTTCTGTTTGAGTTTTTTTTTTTTTTTTTGGTTCTAATTGCCAGGCAGTAATCAGGTCTTGGTGTGGGTAGGGAAATTCTTTCCAGAATTATTTTTAATCACAGTTAGTACATGATTTAACAGGGGGGCAATCACTTTTTCACACAGGAGCAGGTTGTTATTTATACCTTTTTTCACCACCTTTATAACTAAAGTTAGAATTTGAAAACAGTTTCTAATGTTTACTCAGGTCTGGTAATGAAATGTGTTTAATGATCTGAAACTTCAAAGTGTCACAGAAAAGTAAAACCAGAAGAAATCTGCAAGGAGGTATATACTTGGATGTACTTTTTTGACAGCACTGTATATAAAAAAAATAAGGAGGACCTCTTAGGACATTTTTGTATTAAACACTTAAATCAGGGGATCATTGCAAAGGTTTTAGTTGGTCTAACCGTACAACTGTGACCAATCTAAGGTAACTAAATCTAAATACCACCAATTCTTACATCTTTTACAAATACAGTTTTTAAATATTTATTTCTAAGTTTGCTAAAACAGTTGTTTTATAAACACTTACAAAACAATTATATTAAATACGGTTAGGTTTAAATCTAACTTATTATTTGTAGTAAGAAAAAACCCCCATTACAACCTGTTTTAGTTCATTAAATGCATTATTTATTTGTGTGGGAAGCAATATTAGCCCTGTGTTAAGTTAGAATAGAACAGAATAGAATATCCTTTATTTGTCCCTAAGTGGGTAAATTCGAGTGTATCAGCTAGAAAGTGACAGGCAAATGGAACCATACACATACACATAAAAATGTCCCATAAATGTACCAGTTTTTGAATAGGCTATTTAAGGACATCAGTTACACTAACTAGATGGTGCTTCAGCGGGACTGAACACTTGTTGAAAACTGTGTGTCATTTTCCTTCTGCTTCACATTATGAGTTACTTTGTGTTAATGTGTCACATAAAATCCCACCCCCCAAAAAATGCACAGAAGTCTGTTCTGTTGTAGTACTGTGAAAAAATGTGACAAGTTCCAGGGATATGAATACTTTTACAAAGCACTCTAAAGCTGTATTTAGTACCTCGGAGAACCTAAGACTCAATGTGAACTTTGATCAAAATATTCAGTTGCATAGCAGCAGTCTTAAAAGAAGACGGGCTGAACATAAACGCTTGAATAAAATATAAATGACACTTAAAGGTTTCCCTTAGTTGTTACCATACTAACTAATAATCTACACAAAAACTTTAAGGAAATTTTAGCACGAAAGCTACTGGTGTGTGAAACATCAGAGCTGATGCGTGCGCATTTTTACTATTCTGTTCTCCTTCAACAAATCTTTAAAAAGACAAAAGAGCACAACGACTGAGTGGTCTTCTTCTCAGGGCTGTGTACGTTTCAAGACTATGTTTGGAGAAGCTGGACTGGGAAATCCAGAGATCAGGGGAGGTAAGACAGCAAAGCAGGAATTAATGAGCATTATGGTATTAGGCAAAAATAAGACCCAGATTAAATCCCTGTGGATCTCTTAACAATTCCAGTAACACCTGTCAGATAATAAAGCAAGACAGATAATGCGAATATTAAACAAGTTGTCTGTGCTAATGAACTTTGAGAAAATATTTAATACATTGCATTTGTAATATTTCAAAAAAAATTTAGAATTAGTTTTGAGATTGAGATATTATGCTTGTTTAAAATAAAATTTAACTGAAATATAAAGTAATGAATGATTCTTTTTAAAATTAAATTAAATTTATAATTAAGATGCAGTTACTTGTAAATCGACAATGTTGTGGATTAAAACACCTTTTTGACAAGAAACAACACCATAAACAAATGTTATTAATAAAAAACTTAAACAAAACTGTGTTTCTGATCTCTGGTGGTTGCATCTGTACATAATCCATGCTGTTATTAAGGATAGTTAAAAACCCACAAAACCTGCATTGCATCATATTTAGCCAGAAATAAATATATTTTATTGGGAGAAAGAGAGGTTGAGGGAAACTTCTGCACCATCACGTCACATTGGAAGCAGCAGGTCCACAACCACCTAACTAGAAAAACACGTAGTTCTGAGCAGGCAGTGATTTGCTGTTCTATTTTTTAAAGGCTTAAACTAGAGCTTGCCAGCTAACTGTGAGCTTGTGGTTAAGCCGATCCTTCAAACAGTGAACATGATACTGTCTGGTGGGTGCACTATATGCACACACTATACCTTAAAACACTGTTTCATAACACAGATAAATAGGACTCTGACTGAATTTTATTTAGTTATATATCACAATCAGGAGTCGTGTTAACCAAATGTTTTCCGTATTTGACCATTTAAAAAAAAACATTGATAGAAAAATCTGAAGGCCGTTGTTCATTTTGACAGATTAGTATTCACACCTCTGACCACTTGGTGCAAATGTACAGACATTTTCAACTTTAAGCACAGAGTATGGGTAACTAAATCAATCAAAAAAGATTACCATGAGAGCATCTGACCATCATCTCAGACCTGGACACCGAACTCAGCATACCTCGTTATCTGCAAGCTGACAGCGCGGTAAAGAGTTATAGAGGAATTGAACGCATTTTTGACTGCACCGGACACAGACTGGCGGTGACAGATTGCTGCAGTCTAACTACTGATGCATGCTAAAAGAGTGCATGCAGGGAAATTTCCTCCCACTGAAGCGAACACAAAAGCCCTCATTCAGAGAGTCTTACTGAATTCTGATTACTTCAACTGGAGAAATGCTCCCTGATTTCAAAACTATGGCTAAAGTGCTCAGCCTCCATTACAAACAGGCAGAACACAGCTAAGCTCCTTGTGGAACGTTCAGGCCACAGCAGATGAAATGTTCATAATACATATAGCTTATTAATCTGCTCGATGTGATGGCATGGGGCTCTGCACTGCACCCTTATGGCTGTGCTGTGGATACCTGCCTGCTCTGATCATGGGGGTCCCTGTGGTGACTCTTCTGTGGGTGTGTGGTGGCTTCCAGTGTGGATGGATCTCCCAAATATTGTTTTCTCACAGTAGTATAGTTCTAGATGTTTATTTTTATTGTATGTTCACTTAAAGAGATACGAACGGATTGAGCAGTGTTTTTGCAGTGAAGTGGTGGGGGGAGGGGTGTGTATGTGTGTTATGTGTGCTGAGAGTTTAACTGGTTGTGTATGATGAATTTTGCTTTAAATGGGTTTTCTTTGTTTATTTTTCTGTGTTGATTATGCAAAGGACTTTGTGCTGATTTTATCATGAAAAGTGCTATACAAATAAAATGTGATTAACTGATTGATGTTGATTCTCTGATCAGTTTGTTTGGGTTGAATATTAACTAAAATGAATGAAAATATGTTATCATTTAAAAAACTGACGGGTAAAAATGGATTTTAACCGATTTTTTTTGACCCAGTCAGTCAAAATGGACAACAAAAGATTGTAGTGCGACCTCTGATCACAATGTACGGGACTTTAACAAGTTAATTGATGAAATGTGATGCTTCCCTTCAGCTTTAGAGAAGATATCCAACTTTGCAGAAGGCTACAAGGGAAGATAAACTTGCATTAGTTTTTCCAGCCCAATAGTGTTAAATTTCCTTAAGTTTTGCAGAGGTTACATAATACTTCAGTCAAAACTCCAACAGCCTCATTGTCAGAGTCCTAGCGCAGGGAGAAAAAATATCTATCGGGATGCAGATGGTACAATTCTGACTGATAAACAAATGTCAAAACTTGATCGTGTTAATGTTAATTTAAGCACAAGATTTAAAGAAGGCAAAGGGCAGAACACAGAAGCTCTTTACTACGGTTTATGATGAACACACAAAGTCGTTTGCACCGTATTCGGAGCTCTCCGTACCAAAGAGAAAAGACTTGGACAACAGCAACACCATATGCAGGCTGTGTGAAATAAAAAGAAAATATACTGAAATGTGATAAATATGAGGAAGTTTATTATTTCAACCCAGAGGCAAAAGTAAAACAGATATTGCCTGTGGCAGTAAACATAAATAATTTAATTTGCTGATTGAGAAGCAGAACTAAAAGAAACCCCTTCTACATTTTCCCCAGATGTTCAAAATTTGAAGCCTCTCTGTTATCTAAGATTTCTGTTTTCATTTCGATAATTTTGAAAATGAAACACTAACAAATCCTCCTCATTTAAAAGTTGCTAATTTTTAAATAACAATTTAAAGGTAATATTTAACAAGCTCACTGATTCTGTCAAAACGTCTCTTTAAAACATATAGTGGACCCGAGGTTTTCGTGCGGTTTGGGACCAAAGTCACCCACGAATAGCCAAAAAATCTGGTAAAACTTGAGACACCCTCTAAAAACATTTATTCTAATAGCTCAAACACCAAATATACCTTAATTTACCTTAGTACACACAGAGGAAACCGTCTTAGCACTACAGCAGAAGCTAATGTCTACGGTCTTCATTATCTCTGTTCTTGGGGGTACAACCAATTAGCACCAAGGAAAATAAATGCCGCTGCTGGATTGGATATCCTTTCCTAATGGCTAGTAGGATTGCTGTTCAAGCTGCACTTTCTTTAAATTTTTTTAGACATATGAAAAATCTGCGGTTGATTTTCTCTGAAGAATTTGGAGTGACGCTCTACAGAAAAATCAGTGAAAATAGGTGAATTAGCAAAAACTAAACCACTAATAGGAGGACTGGATATACACTGAATACAAACTATATTGAATCTTAGAGGGATTTTGCTGAAGCAGACTTCCTTGTTCTAGTCAGCCATTCAAAAAAAGAACAACATTTAAAGTTGGAATGCCACCTGGAGAATGCAAAGCCAGGTTAAAGTGTAACTCATCCCCTATCAGAGAGGAAGGTTCTGTGGGAGGCGAGCCGCCCTGAGCCATATCGTTTTAAGCCGATGGCTCGTGGGTTGCCCGGGGCAACAGGTGCCGAGCCTGCAGTGGCATCGCGGCATATAATGGGGTCCATCTCTGAGTGGTACATTGTTGTTAGCCTTGGCTAAGGCTAAATTTTGATTATCTCGAGTAATATTGCATGACTCTGGCTCAACAGGAGCATCTGAGGCCACTGTACCTCATTCAATTCAATTTCAATTCAATTCAATTTCAATTCAATTTATTTATATAGCGCCAATTCACAACAGATGTCATCTCAAGGCACTTAACAAGAAGTCATTTCAATACATTTATACAAACATTCCAATCAGTTAAAAAGTTTCCTATTTAAGGAATCCCAGCAGATTGCGTCAGTCATTGGCGTGAGGTTGGGTAGAATTTCCAACCACAGCAATCCTTCAGCAATCCCTCATACTGAGCAAGCATGTAGCAACGGTGGAGAGGAAAAACTCCCCTTTAACAGGAAGAAACCTCCAACAGAACCAGGCTCAGTAGGAGCGGCCATCTGCCACGACCGTCTGGGGGTTTGAGAAGACAGAGCAGAAACACAGAAGGAACAGAAGATCTGATATAAGAGAACTTTCTATGTTACAGAAAGTAAAAAGTTAATAACAGGACACAGTGGATGTTCAGTTACTGGGAGGATCATCCCAGTCGATGCCCCCCGTCCAACAGGGCATTGCAGCCAAGCAGGATACCAGACCAGGTATATCTTCTATGGAGAGAAAAACACTGAAAGAAAACAAAGTTAACAGTCGAAATAACAGAATGTACTGTAATACAACTGGAGAGTCGTAGGAGAAAAGGAAGTAGCAGAGTGAAGAAAATTGGTAAGTCTGTCCTCCAGCAGTCTAAGCTTATAGCAGCATAACTACAGAGATAGCTCAGGATGACCTAAGCCACTCTAACTATAAGCTTTATCAAAAAATAAAGTTTTAAGCCTGGCCTTAAAAGTAAAAAGAGTGTCTGCCTCACAGACTAAAAATGGGAGCTGGTTCCACAGGAGAGGAGCCTGATAACTAAAAGATCTGCCTCCCATTCTACTTTTAGAAATCCTAGGAACTACAAGTAAACCTGCAGTCTGAGAGCGAAGGGCTCTGTTAGGAACATAAGGAACAATTAGATCTCTGATGTATGATGGAGCTTGATTATTAAGGGCTTTGTATGTAAGAAGAAGGATCTTAAATTCTATTCTGGATTTAACAGGGAGCCAATGAAGGGAAGCTAAAACAGGAGAAATGTGATCTCTCTTTTTAATTTTCATCAGAACTCTTGCTGCCGCATTTTGGATCAACTGATGGCTTTTAATGGCATTTTGTTGACTTCCTGATAGTAAAGAATTACAGTAGTCCAGCCTTGAGGTAACAAATGCATGGACTAGTTTCTCAGCATCACTCCTGGACAGGATGTTTCTAATTTTAGCAATATTCCGGAGGAGAAAGAAACAAATCCTAGAAACCTGTTTAATATGGGATTTAAATGTCAAGTCTCGGTCAAAAATAACGCCGAGGTTCTTTACGTTATTACTGGGGGCCAATTTAATGCCATCCAGATGAAGTGATTGACTAATCAGTTTCTGTTTAAGAACTTCTGTTCCAAAGACAGCAACTTCTGTTTTGTCAGAATTTAAAAGCAAAAAGTTTAGGGTCATCCATGTTTTTATGTCATCCAGACATAAGATGAACAAACTGGAATCTATCAGACAAATATGATTTAAACCAGCCTAGTGCTGTTCCTTTTATCCCTGCAACATGTTCAAGCCTTTCTAAGAGAATATTATTATCATCTGTATCAAAAGCAGCACTGAGATCTAACAAAACCAGAACAGACACAGGTCCATTATCTGAGGCAATGAGACTATCATTAGTAACCTTCACCAGTGCTGTTTCAGTGCTGTGATGAGCTCATTGTCTGCAACAGAAAATGTATGTTGCAAAGAGGTCCCCAAGATATAAATCAAAGTGCACTAAAAATAACTCTTAGTCCTGATTTCCTTATCCATCTACTGATATCAGTTCATTCCTTTGTCATAGGTAATGTGCAAATGTCAGCAGGAAAGGGTTTGCTAAAGAATCTAACTAAATGCTAAGCTAACAAATCACTAACCTGATAAACACTGTAAACAATCGCTGGAGGTGGGGCCTAGACTGGGCTTGTTTTATACTCCACAGCGGCAGGAAGGCTGACGTCAGCATGTTGTACGTGCACTCGCAAGCGATACCTCACAACTGGTGAGTCAATACGGTACTCGACAGTATATAGCTTTGCAGGGATGACTTCGACTGAGGTAAATCATGAATGTGATGTAAGATATTTAGACCAAATCAGTTTTAGTGTATTTGTAGGATGTGATACGTGGGCAAAGTTACAGCAAAGTGAATCGAGTGAAGAAGCCAAATAATAAGGCTAAATGAATGACTCACATTAGACGGATAATTAAAATAAATAAAAACACTCGTACATTTTGAATGCATAAACTACTTAATCCCACTGGTAGGCAATAATCATTTTACTAGTTGGTACTTTACAAGAATAAGCCAGTTAGTAGGATAAAAATATCTACCCTTACATTTCCTCGAACCGATGCAATTATTGTAGTAGCTTATTGGAAAAGTTATAAAATAGTTTTAAACGACAAGTCCTGTTCAATTGTTTTTTCCCCCCCACTACTTATAACTACAGTATGTTTTATATTCAAATTAATGACTTAGAAATGGATTTCCTCTACTCCTAATTATTTTGTGATGTTATTGATGTAATTTGTTTTCCACTCTATGAAATAACTGAATTTGCCAAGAAATCCATGTTTAGGTCTGTCTTATGACAACTTTAAAATCAGATGTTACTCAGTAATCAAGCAGCCTGTTTACCAAAACGTTTTTCAGCCTTATTTGAATAGCATGTTGGATGGATACCTTTACTCAAGTAAAAATATTTTGAGCTCCTGCCACTATTACTTGAGTACAACTTTGTGTACTTTACCCAAATCGGTTCATATTTTTCATCTAGGTAAAATAAGTATTAGCAACATTGTTTATGTCATTGTAAATACAGCACCATCACCAAAACATTTGATGGCTTCTTTTCAGTGACGTTTTTATAAAACATGCATTCCATTACATTTACATGTAAACCTTGATACTTCTCCTTTGAGCAATCCAGTCCAAATGTTTCTTCTGAAGTCTCTGAGGAGAGCAGTGACTCTGAATGGGGTAGAGGGAGAGCAGCTAGAGGAGCAGGGAGAGGAGCAGGGAGAGGAGCAAGGAGAGGAGCAGCAAGAGGGAGAAGCAGAAATGAAGGTTCAGCCACGGGCCGGAGGAGAAGCCAGGCTAGAGGAAGAAGAGCAGGACCAATCAGTGAGGAGGACAGGGAACGGGTTGCTCAGCTGTCTGCTGACAGAACAGCAGAGTTACAGGTATGTCTTGCGAAGAAAACTACAATATGTCATAATCATAAGTATTATAAAAATAAGTTTTGGATTCAATTTTCAGGCACAGCTGCAACAACTAAATCCTGAGGAGAAAGATGGAGTCCTTCAGATGGTAGTAACACGTCAGCCAGGAGTTTTACTGGACATTATGGAGTATAGACAGGCCGCACCAGGACATCCTCCATCACACCAGGGTCAGCCAGCTTGGTGCACTTGCTCCAACTGCCGACTGATGCCTACAGACCTTGAAAATAAGTGCTGTGGACAGGATCCCGAAGGGTGTCTGAGGAGACGTGCGCATTTTAACTTGTTCTGCTTGGATGAGGGAATCTTGCGTTTGGCTCGGCAGACGTGGAATGACGTGTTGGCTCTGCGTGACAGCCAAGACCCTGGAACCGATCACAGGGAGTATCGTTACTCTGCCTACAGACAGTACACCATTTGGCAGCACGGATGTCTTGGCGGAGGCAACCGGCATGTGATTCCGTCATATTGTGTTTGGAGGATCAGAGACAAATATCCCGACCCTTTTGGGGTTTACGTGGGTTTCAAAGAAGCCCCATTCCGCACAAACTAAAAATCATGACCACCTCAGATATACTTTTTACTTTTATTGTTATTTTAGTAAAACTTTTTTCATACAAGTTATTAGATTTAGAAAAATAAAATTTGCTGTGTTCAGCTTTGAATCTCGTCAGCCTCTGTTTATGGATCACATATCCAGTCCTGGTGGCGAAAAAAAACACAGGAAAATTATAATTATTTAATTTTATTCAACCAAAATGGAGAGGGCATATGGTTATCATTACCTGTCCTCTGCGTTGCTGTGTTTGCACCAACTCAGCTGTAGGAGGAGGGATGATCCCGGAGAGAGGACCCAGGGCCCTGGGGTCGTCTGCCTGAATTCTTCTCCTTTTTGGTAGTCCCCCTGCTGAGCTGAGGCGCTTCTGCAGTATTCTGGGATGTAGCCGTAGTCCTTGTTCTCCTTCACAGTGTGAACAGTGTAACGCTGCGAGTTTTTGCTGTACACTCGTTTGTGTCTAAGAAAACAAAAAGTAGACAGATGATAAAGTTAGCAAATTCCTGGTAAAGTAGTTGAATTCTTTTTTCACCAATAGGTCACAACAAGTAATGATAAATCATGCTTTGTCCACAGCAAAGGAAAATAACACATAAGTGCCATAAGCAACTATAATTTTTCCTGTCCTTGTCACATTGTACACAAACCGTTCTGTATGATGTATAGTATTTTTATGTTTTACCCTGGCACTACAAGCCATCTAATCCAATAAGGGGAAATAAAATATTTATTGAAGCTAAACCTTAGCAGTATCTCTCAAACTTTGTACAGTGGGTACCACCAGAGAACATGTTGATTTATCCAAGTACCAACCATCAGGACCAACCTAACATACAGTAGAGAAGGCTTACCCTTTTTACTATAGACAGTTAACAAAGGAAGATTATTTACTCCTAATTATGAGTATTTATTGATGATTGTTGCCTGCCACAGCTACACTGTGTGTGAATTATACATTTTTTAATTAATTTTATATTCCAATAATATTTAGAATATTCCTCCAAGTACCACTGGCGGTACTTGTACCACAGTTTGAAAATCATGTCAAAGCAACAAAGTATGACTTACTTTACTTTGCCTTTGCTGTTCACTTGCACTGGGCGATGGTTGTGGTGGTTGTAGTCCAATGCAGCGAGTAATGTTCTTGCTTCATAGACGCCAAACGAAAATGCAAATCGTTTCCCTGCGTACATCAGTATGTGGTTTTGGAAAGACTCCAGCGTAGAAGTGGTTCTGCAAATAAAAAACAAAAAACAAAAGTCAATGTTTGTAGAACAAATACATTCTACCTTACTGCAATAAACTGCAAATATATACATATACACATACACATATGCACACATACACACATACATACACACACACAGTTTGTGGAAGGGATGCAACGATACAGATGCTGTTATTGAGGTGACAATTACATCGTCAAACAGAGCAGAAACTACCAAATGTGTTCAAGTTAGTTCCCTTGTGTATGTGTTAGATGTATCTGTATTGGTACTCTGTGTCTAAAATAATTCAGATCTACGTATTGTAATCTTTATTGTTCAGAAAAAAAGTGTCACTGCGTTCTCCGTTTATCTGTGGAATTATTAAGACAGTTAGATTACATTACATCATGTCACTAACATCTTACCGAAAGGTGAGTAACTTCTCAATATTCTTCAGCCACCGCTCGTTCAGGACAATCTGTGACAACGCTACATGTGCAGCAGACCCAGAAAGAATCAGCTCTTTGCCTGGTCTCTCCCCCAAAGGACCATGAAAGCACCTGCCAAAGGCCCATTCATGCTCTCCACTCACGTGGTGAAGTACACCACTCCACACATTCTAAAGATACACAACATAAAAAAACCATGTCAGCAAATATAAAAAAACTGATTAGCAGAGAAGTGTATACATGAACATACAAACCATAAACTCATCTCTGGTGCTTGTGTGCTGACAAGCATACCAAAAATGGTTCATTATGTCCTTGATCCATCCAAGTATAGGCTTTAGTCCAGAAACCATTCCAGCCTTTTGGAGGACAAAAAGAAGTAATTAAAATAAAGTCTGAACAAGCCTGGGTTAGTTCAATTGTAATACAATTTGACATACAGCATGAAGTTTCTTTGTTAGATTTTTTGAAGCGTGCCAGACGTCAAGCGAATGGGTAATACTATGATCTCTATACCGGCCCCTTTCTGGATCTGTTCAGAAAAAGAAAAGCAAAGTGGTATTGTAACAATCTATAATTCTATATAACAGTTCAAAACTCGCAAGTATTGTAAAATTGTTACGCATGAGGGCAGCAATTTGCACATGAGCATCAGTAACAATCTCTTTGATGTTTAACTCCTTTGTGAGATTGTCAAAGGTCTCTATAAAGGCAGCCTTCTCCATGGCACTACTTTTACGGCCAACACATCTTTTGTCCACATTGACAACACTGATGATGTCCATGGTGTCTAGGTCCATTGTTGTGTACGTACAGCACATTGCAGAGTGACCTTTTGGAAGAACATACAGAAAATAGAAAAATTATTAAAACGACATATCTCAAAAGAGCTAAATTATTTCCACTAGCTTTTGAAGAGCTTTTTCATTACCAGGCGAGTCCATCCTTCCGTCAGCTATAAAAGAAATAGAGACATTTAGGCATACAACGAATATGAGGCTTAGATACTTTCTAGCTATACTTACATATTATCTATCCTTACTTACCAAGAGCAAGCACATGGTATTTTGACTGTAATTTTTGGATTATGGCATTCCTCTTCTCCTCCCAATACTCCCGTATTGATTTTATACAGTAGGTACCCTGGATTGAAAAGAAGGTTGGAGATGCCACCATGCCCATGTTCATGAATCTGAACAGCAGAGCAATCTTGGAGAAGTTATTCCCTGACAGCAGAATGTTGGTTGACAGCATGAAATCTCCTCCTTGCATCCCATGTTTCAGAATTGGCTGGCTGTTCCAACTCCACAGTTTATGTCCACGTTGGCAAAACTATATATAAAAAAAAATAACGAAAAAAATAGTAAAAGGGTGCTTTACACAGATTTTACATTCATAAAAGTTTAGCTCTTCCTGTGGTAACGTGTGGCAAGAATTACATTGTTAACTCACCCATTCCAAAATCAGAGCTGTACCTCGTGGATGTGACTTTACATGAAAAGGTGGACGGGCATCACAATCAGCGCCTGTGTTGCGGTCACTGTAGTGGCATTTACTAAGAGGCAGTTGGAGGAAATTGGCCATCTGGAGCAAACTTTTGCAGTACGCAATGCACGCTTGCTGGTTTATAAGATCACTTTCCACAAGCACGCTGTCATGTTTTGGGAAAATGGGAATGGATGAGTCAGACAGTTCTTCAGGATCATTTTCGAATTCTTCCTCAACACATTCAGCGATGTCAAATACAGCTTCATCCAGGCCAATACAAGGAAGTTGATCAACCACATCCTGTGATGCACCACTATTGTAAAAGAAAAATGCATTTTATACAATCAGAGAGTGCAAAGTGAGAGAGGAGATTTTACAATGATAATAAAAAACTGCCAAATACAAAACGTACCGTAATGAGATTGGAGGTACATAATCTGAATCGTATGGGTCTAAAGCTCCTTCCAAATCAAGCTCAATTCTGGAAAAACAAAATAACACCAAAATATGACAATATGTACACATAAATATGCATAGAGAATTTCAAAAAGAGTAATTGGTTACTTACACACTGTTTTCAAAACTATTGGCTTGTTTCTCATCAAAAGCATCATCCTCTAGCTCAATTGATTTGATGCTAAAAAAATTAAAAAAATTAGAGCCTACATCAGTAACAAAACATAGGGTAACTTTCATCATAATATAAAAGCCATGCAGTTTACCTTGCTTCCAATAATTCTATTTCTTTGTCTTCTTTTAGAGGTTGAACTCCTGCAACCTGGAAGTCATCCCTGTAGATAAGAAAGAGGATTTATTTTATGTTATGTGGAGACAATAACCTGGAACAGGAGTTTCATGTTGTTTACAAGTAAAATTACCTATCGGACTCCCCTGCAGTGACTGAACTGGGGGGATGGGTCCCTCCAAAAACTGCTTGAGATGGCCGATGGGGTGTTGATGTGACTGGTGCTTCCGATGCTGTGTGCTTCTCAAAACTAAAACAACACAGCCACTTTTACTGCTCCAATCATAATATACACATTTTTACAAATGACAATCAATAATATACACACTTTATTTGATTAGCAACACAGTTTTACTAAGTTTAGATAGACAATTTAGTTCTTTCTCAAAATTCCCAACAACTTAGCTAATCAATGTAATCAGCTGTGAGCACGCCAGACAAGCCGAATAAAAAGTGTTCATATTAATGGCAATGTACCGAAACCCTCGCTTTGAAATCAATTTACTACGCTTTTCCCCACACGTATTTAGTAAAGAATTCTTACCTTTCAAGTAAAAATAACGCCAGCTGCGGGTCTCTTGTCATGCCGAGTGATTCTTTCAGTATTTTCCACTTCTCAAACGCGGCGCCGATATTTACTCTTGTTTTTTGCCTACGTCGATCCGATTCCAGTTTCACCCTCTTTGCCGCACTGGAATACACTCTGGTTTTCTTGGTTATCTTGGTTGGGGTCTGTGCTGGAGTGTTACCGGTGCTTGAAGCAGCTCTCTTCTTACCCTCTACAGAATCCATGCTTGCAACGCTAGCTCTGCTCTCCGACTCTAGCTAACAGTAAATGCTAGGCCCCAGCGTGAACGCGCATGACGTATTCACACGCTAGGCTGCCTCTCGGAGGCGCTGCGGGATCCCTGCTTGCTCGACCCGAACAGTAATTATTAATAACTAATAAAGTGATTTTACAGGCATTTAGAGTCAACCACGGTGAAAAGGGCAGGGCTCTTTTTACTGACCAAGACATTGCTGGATCATGTATGAGGAAGAAATTATTGGATTTTTATACATTTTTTTGCTGTTAAACTTCCTTAGAGTCCCTTTAAGTAACTAGTTTCATATCCAATATGGCTGCCACACATGAACGTAGTGAAAGTTGTATTGGCATTCAATACTGTATTTTTGAAACACATTTGTTTGGGCAATGTTGAAAGTAGCCCTTTTGTGAACAGAAAAAAATAAAAATAAACTATTTAACGGCCTTCAACTTGTTTAGAAAACAAAAACAAAAAACAGCATTACTGGTCTCCACTAACATTAGTGACTCTACTGCTTATGTTTGCTAATTTTAACATGGCTCCGCACGTCCGCATTCCCACCGTGAACAACGGAGAATTCACACTTACATAAAGCACAAAACACAGCATATTCACTTTACCGGCACTTTGCTGAGAAAGTGCTTTTTCATTGGTTTATTACCATCACTATGATAACTTTGTGATTGACATGCGAAGACAACTAGTTCTGTGCGCTGCAAGCCATTACAGTGGTTAAAACTCGGTACGTTCGGGACAAAGGCTGTGTGAAATCGGGACAGCATAATTGGTATGTAAACATCCTTGGGGACACAGGACAAATGGCTCAAAATCAGGACCGTCCCGGGTAAATCGGGACGCCCAGTCACCCTAAAATAGAGTCAAAAGACACTGGGAAATTACTGGTCCCGGAGCGCAACGCTGGTTCTTGGAAAATGTTCTTGAAGTGGAAACACACCTTAGCCTTGGAAGTCATTTTTTGAGTCCTAATGGCTTGGCCTTTGAGGTAAAACCTAAGCGCACAGTATTCCGGGGACGAGGGGAGGGGAAAATGCAGGGGGATAGACCTGTCTGAGAGGATGCTCCCATTGAGTTGTAAATGAGCTTGTAATTAGCTCTTACACATTAGCCACAAGGGAATTAAGAGTCTGTGTGTAACTGCGTGTGTGTGTGTCTAAGTGTCATTGTGGGTTTTCCTTCGAATAGGGGTAACGATGATAAGCAGATAATACTAATTACTTCTCCTCCCAATTGCTTGTTAATTGTGCTTGCTGTGGATTTATACAGCAAGGTAATACCCCCAGTTCCACACTGGAACACCACATGCATGACCCCTGCTTTGTGACAAAATCAACAAGTGTTTTTCTTAAGTCAGGAGACTAGGATTTAAGTCAGTTAATATTATGCTAAGTGGGGGTATTAGATATATAGAGTCCCACAAAGGGGACGGATAACTAATTTAAGTATGGTACTTAACTGATTTTTTAATTATGTAAAAAAATACGATATTTTTCATTAGCAGCTTGTATTTTTATGAATAATCTGAAAGGTGTTGTGTTGGAACTAAACTGGATTTCTTCATATTTATAAACACCTTGTTTGAGTGTTTGTACTCAAGTAAGAAAAGACAGCATATCATACCACAATAAGCCACATTTTTGGATAAAAGATTTCTGAAAAAGACCTGTGATGCATAAAATATTGTTTTATACCTGTCAGTATTATGTTTTTGAACTTTTAAAGATACAACAACAGATATTAATAACAAGGTGGATAAAAGATCCAGTTGAAAATGGGAGTCTTTGCTAACCTACGTATTATAAGTAATAACAAAACTTTTCAACCATTGGAATTTGGTGCAATTTTAACAATATATACCATACTTTACCACACCCTGTATACAGTCAATGTCAAAACATCTCTGAGACCACACATGCACTCAACAAATTATCTACCAGCATCCTTTCAAAGTCATGAATAAAAACCTCTTAAACAAATTTAGACATTATATATGATATAATTGAACTCATCAGGGTGGAAGCCAAAGCCAGAAAATATTCAACACATGTCCACATCGTGTGAAAAATAGAATATTTGGAAATAACACTGTGATGTATATTTAATAAAAGAATACAATAAAGCTTTTTGTTCCACCCTTTGACCCCCCTTTACAAACACATACATCATCTGTTCATCCCATCAACCAACTTATTATTCGTCTTATTCTAACGGCTTGAGTGTGCTTAAGCAGATTTTGATTCAGTCTGCTCTTAAAAATGTTAAACAGATTGGGAAGTGTGTGTGTGTCTGTGTGTGTGTGTGTGTGGCGGGTGTTCCCTTCTAATGAAGGTAAATGTTTGTCTATGCGAGTGCACGCCTAAGTAGTGGAGGTGCAAAGTGTCTAAAACTTGGAAGGGTTAGATTAGATGCAAGCATGATCTTCACTGAGCTCATTTCTCCTCCTCTGTGCCAAACAGTGTTACTGAAACACACAGGACACAGCTTATCCCCGTTTTTAATAACCCACCACCCCCACCGGTGAATTTAATCTAGACTTAGGATCCAACAAGCATCAGATGATTCCCAACTGTTTATATAATAACTCTGGAGGCTTTCTATACCCGCTTTCATGCTTGGTAAAAATCTCAATCGGTTTTTGTTCCCTTTTTGGACCTTTCTTTGTCCATAGGTGCACATTCACGTTGAATCACGAAAAGGCCCGAAGCAAGTCTCCACTGCTCTAGAGTCCATGGGGGCTTTGCTCTACACGATTGCTTTATATAAAGCATGGATGCAACTGCTGTGCCATGGTAACCCATTCTATAAAGCTCTTGTTAGGATCCTTAGGTGTTTGTGATTTGAGTTACCGTCTACTTAATGTTTGTATGTTTTTTTCCTTCCGCCACGTTTTCTCATGTTTTCCTGCTTTTTTTCCCCCTCAGGTGTCTGTACTTTGAATTTCTCTTGTTTACTAGTCATTCATTATTTCTCATCTTTGTTGGGTTCTGTTGACACTTCTACTTTTATTCTATTGTGCTGATCTTTTATTAGTCATTTCGTTATCTCACCTGTTAGCTCTGCTTTACTTCATTTCTCTCTTTAGGATTGTTTTGAATCTCTTGCTTTGTAACAAATTGGTTCTTAGATTTTCAGTGTCACTCCTCATTCTCCCTCAGTATATTTTAGGAGTTCGTATTCAGTCACACCTCGTTGGTTTAGTGTTTTCTCCTGCCGTGCTGTATGTTTATTTCTGTGCTACCAGCTCACTAAATTCGTCCCTTCAAGAGTATCTGCATCTGGGTCCTATTTCATTGAAACATGAAGGTCCTTGAGATAATCTTTTTTAAAGTTTTTTTTCTTTGGTAATTTCCAGTTCAGTCTCATATTGTTTGACAATTACAGAATGGCAAATATTCAGTCTTTTTATAACAATGGCTTCCTTTTATTTGTATTTGTATTTATTTGTATTTTTTGTCATAGAGAGAATATGCACTTTATACCTGAATGCTATTTCATTCTTTCATGTGTCTTAAGTCTTTAAATCTTTTATGGCATGAAATAAATGGAGCATTCTTCTTGTGAAAAAAGTTAACCTAACCTGGAGGAAAATTAGTCCTTTGTATTTTTTGATCATTTGAAAAATCTGTCACACTCTAAACTGTTTATTTTAGCTTATGAGATAATATATGTATTCATTATTTTAACATAGGACCTCATAGAATGTCTCCATTTAAACATTAAATCATTTCAGAGTGACACCTTGAAGTGGTTAATATACAATGTCAAAACAAGTCAGGGCTTCAGTTGCTTATTGATCTGTTCCTATTGTTTGCCAGCATCATAATACCTCTACTCTAGACAGATTTCTAGACAGGGTTTTTAGGCCCCTTTACTTTGTTTTAAACCAGACAAACCTTCACCTGACTGCAACCTTTACCCAAAGCCTTAATCACTCCGGAAATAATCTATAAGTGGCTTCAGCGATGCATGTTGCAAAGTAAATGTTCCTTCCCAACTGATGGTGTTTGTTAGCATATTTATTTCCCTTTAGGCTACTTTTGGTAAATGAAGTGTAACATGTTTGGGCATTAGCTAACAGATGCTTACAGGATCTGTAGTCTGATTAATAGAAAAAATTGTCTTCAGTCTGATTAATGAGCTACTGAGATCAGAAGGACTGAACCAGTTTGCAGATTATTAGCATGGTGTCCCGACTTGCTCTGTGTTGTGTATGGATGTCCAGGGGCGTTCTCAGTTTGCCCTGGTTTGATGAGAGGTCACAGCAGATAGCCTATCCGCAACCCGTGTCTGTTTTAATTACATGGGTATTAGCTGGTGGGGGGGCTTCATGTCCCAACTTTTACCCTTGGGCAAATGTCAAGAAAATATGTTATTAAGTTATTAAGCAAAATATTAGTCAACAACATTTTGTTACGTTTTCTTCAAATTTGTAAGAAATTAGTTACCCCTAAATGCTCCACCTCGGGTTCTTTTTTAGTGTTTTTCTGGAAAACATCCTCTTTCTCTGTGCATTTGCTCCTGCTCATCATCGGCTCCTGAGACAGACCTCTATCTCCAAAAGATCAGACCTTTTAAATAATCTTTCCTCACTTGTTTGCTCACTGCAGTCCTCCTGGCAGTCAGTGTATCCTGAGGCTAAGCCAAACAAGCTGATCAGCCAGGCACCTCTGTACACACTACCCCCCACTAAGAGGCTAATGGCCAGGACGTATAATCCTTCTCAAAACAACCACAGAGATGCTAATTGTATCTAGCTATAAATACTAGCAACTGGTTGTCCTCTTCCTTCATTTGTCTCTGCTCTTGCCTGTAATGGTAGAGACCAACAGTGTCTTCCCAACTGTATTTGTACCCAAATACCAGGAGAGGCTGCTGAAGTTGTGGCGAAACCCGCAACGAGTCCAAGGAGCTTCCCACACGGATATACCATTTTCGCGTGGGTTGTGAACATTTCTTAGCTGAGCTCCTGTTAAGCAACAAAGTGAGATGTTCCCACTGCCGATGTTCACGCCCGACCAGGTCGCTCGGGTGTGCGAGAACCTGGAGGAGACCGGGGACATTGAGCGCCTGGGTCGGTTCCTCTGGTCACTTCCCGCCGCCGTGCCCGGCTCCGCAGGGGAGGCGCTCAACCGGCATGAGTCTGTAATGCGAGCGAGAGCGCTGGTCGCCTTCCACACCGGGAACTTTGAGGCTCTTTATCAGATCCTCCAGAGCCACAGGTTTACCCGGGAGTCGCACGCCAAGCTCCAAGACCTCTGGCTGGATGCGCACTACAGAGAGGCGGAAAGGCTCAGAGGGCGTCCGCTTGGGCCCGTGGAGAAGTATCGGATCAGGAAGAAGTTCCCATTGCCCCGCACCATTTGGGATGGCGAGCAAAAGACTCACTGCTTTAAGGTAAGAACTTAGATTGATGTTGCAAACTCCTATTTTATACTTAGGATGATGATGCTCAACCCGTTAACTTCCTGTGTTTTAGCAAAAAAACGGAAGAATACAGTGGCCATTTACATTTCATAAACATTATGTAGATACTGTAAAAACTGACTTTTACCTGAAGGCCAATGAAGATCATTTTCCCTCTGACTTTAAAGTCACACAGGCTCGGCTTTGAGCTCTTGAGATGCTCTTAAGATGGTCAGAGCCACCGTCATCCTTCAGCCTGCAAGTCTAAACTCCTTCAGGTTGTTATACAAGTATGCTCTATATCAGTGGTTTCCCTGGTTGAATAAATAACAAGGTTTATAACGGTAAAATAACATCTATGTTAGAGATTTTACGACAAATGAAAACAACAGTACAGACAAATAGACAGAAACAATATTTTAGTTATTTGGTCATTATAACTGTTTATTTTCTTACTAGCAATGCTTTCATACTCGAGCAATGGCTGGGGTTATTTTGTATTTTGGACAAACGGTATTTCATATAACATCTTAATGCTTTAAAGTATTGCTGTATAGCATCAGTTGAAGTGATTATTCAGCTAAAGAAGCCAAACTTTTATTACTATACTACTATTACTATATTTATTTTTATATGTCGAAATAACCAATCAGGTCTAGCACAACATTAAATTTAAATTTAAATCAATCTCACTCAGCTTAACTCCACTCCTGAATAAAGCAATTCAACATTAAATACCACAATTTTGATTATTTTTCACAGTTGCATTTTCTGTAACTAGAATAGTTTTTTTACATTTTCTAAAATATTCTAAAAAAAAATTTAATATAAAAAAATATAATGTAACATAATATATTTTTTTTATGAAATATAAAAAATTACAAATAAATATTTTTGTTTTGAACTATTAAAACTTTTTTGTTTTTTTTAAGCTTAGAAGCAGTCTATAGTAAAATCTGCGTAAAAAGAGTTGCTTAAACAGCTCAAATTAGCAGAATAAGAGAGCAAGAACACTGCCTTCATGTTTGTGTGTATGAGCTCCCTCTTGTGGCCAGTGGAAGTGCTGTTGGTAATCGTATAATCTTTAATTCCAAACCTTGGTTGGGCTGATCAGCCTGTCATGCTATTAAGCCCCCTAGCATGATCCAATTTGGTAGATATACATGGATATGTATACTTCATGTAACAGTGTTTATCTGTTTGTAAATCCAGTCAAATACATTCAAAGAGAACAAGCATCATATGAAAGGGACATAAATACTGAACAAGCCACAGTCTATGTGGAAAACCCCTGTTTTATTAGATACCAAAGAAATAAGAATTGAAGAGGAAATATTCCACATCCTTCTTTAGGAACGAACTCGGAGCTTGCTGAGAGAGTGGTATCTCCAAGATCCCTATCCCAATCCGTCGAGGAAACGCCACCTGGCCCAGGCTACGGGACTCACACCTACACAAGTCGGTAACTGGTTCAAGAACCGCCGCCAACGAGACCGTGCCGCATCAGCAAAGAACAGGTATGTATTTTGCATCTCACTTTATTTTACAAAGAGAAATACTAGAAGAGTGACACTTTATTGAATAGTAACCTTAGAGTTGATTTTTGGAGGGGGCATTTAGAATGAGTAGGAGTGCATTAATTGAATTATAAGAATGAGCAGACTGCCGTACAGGACCTTAGTATAAGCTGTGAAATCTGTCCCTCCACTCAGGCTCCAACAGGATCCGTCCGTCCTGCCCTCAGAGGTCTCCCCTGACAGCGCCCTACACCCCCACCCCCACCCACGCCCCCACCTGCTGCCGACCTCCCCTCGCCACCTCGGCAGCCCAGAGGCGAGCGACTGTAGCACAGAGACTGATCGCAGAGGGACAGGAGCATCTACTCCAGAGATCTCTGTCAGCAGCGACGGCGAGTTTGAGTCCTGAGACGATTACATTTATTTTTTTATTTTTTTTACATGGCAACAAAAACCCATAGTTAAAGACAGCGAGGCCATGGACGTGCTACAGCTGTTTAAACAGAAAAGAGAAAAGGATGGGCCACCTCTGCCTCCGACTGGACTTTGTACAAGGAAATATGCACTTACAGAAAGCACTGAGAAGGGTGCTGGTAACTTCGTCCCTTTGCCTTTCGTACTTTTTCAGTTTTAGGCTCTTTTTACATATGAAAATGAGCCTTCTGCCACAGGATGTTTGGGACTAATAAATGCATTAATCCGTACCGGTCCGGAGGGACGTTTCAGAACCCACTTTCACAACAGATTATTTAATGCGATTTTCTATAATTTACTTATTGTGTAATGTATGGAAACATGGTTATGTGACACTATGCATATTATCTACCAGCAGGAGGTCGCTAACATTTATTATGGTTTGTTGCAAGTTAATAATTGATCAGATTCAAAGAGTCAAAAAGCCCAAATGGGTTTCAGAACCACAGTCAATGGAAATAAGGTGTTTATTTACCATCTTCAGAATGAATACTCATTTATTAATAAGCTTAATTTATATAAGAGATTATTTATCGCCATGATTCATAAAAAATTACCAAGATAAATAAACACATAAGAAATGGTTTAAGTCATAGATTCTAAAATAGATTGTTTACAGCTACAAACTGGCAAAGGGGCAAACTGAACCCGGAGGGCCCCAAAACCCATAAGCTTGGATGTTGTTCTTGTTGTAGAATGATAAACAACTACAGGTACAAAAACAGCGAGTATCCTGTACAGCTCTGTAGTGATAATCCTAATATTCTTTAGCTCATGCGAGTATACATCAGACTGTCATACAACTACAGAGCGTCTTCAGTCAGAGGCTTCTTCAGATCTGCAGAGCACTACAGGAGATCATCCCTACCCACAGCCATCAGCATCTACAACAAATCTTTGAAGGAACTTGCATAATGAGTTACAACAACATTTAATTTCCCTTTGGGATTAATAAAGTAATTTTGAATTGAATTGAATTAGTGCGGTCATGTTTTACTGTTTATAATAGGGCTGGGCGATATGGCCTGAAAATAAAATCTCAGATTTTTTCACACCAAATCCGATTTCCGATTTTAATCGATTTTTTTCTTTCTCCCTTTACTTTCTTGAACAGAAATAACAAATGACAGAATCTATTTTTTAAACTCTTATTTTAATATCTCCTTTGGAAGTCTACCTCAATTCAAAGTTGTGTGAAAAATCTAAATTTTCCCCAAAATAAATCTTCTTAAATGGCAAATTTGAATAAACCGATAAAATCGATTTATCGCCCAGCCCATAGTTTCTAATAAACCTGTAAATATAGATGATTTCGTAATACTTTAAAAGGAAGCTCTGTACATTTGTGTGAAAACATTACAAGAACAATGCCTTGTGTAGGCTATAGATGTATGTGGATTATGTACATTGATACTTATGTGCCCTTACAGATTTAAAGTAGCGTAAATCTTCTATATATTGTCAGTGGTACACTTTCAATACTTCGACTCATTTCACTGCCTTAAATGGAACTAAGGGCATTACTATAACACACGTCGTGAGTCTAGACTACAACACGCTCCTCAGAGCACAAACTATTTTGATTACAGCCACTTTACCTGTCCACATCTCCTGCTGTCGCTGAATGGAAGACGCCGTCGGATGTTCCCAAGCTGCTTGGAGTCCATCAGGAGCTGGCAGAGACAAGGGAGAGTTTGTGATGCACTCACTGGTTCTTTACTCCATGTGCCTATTACATTTCAGAACAGTAAAAGCTGATCAAATGTGTCTTCATTAACACTCTCACAGGCCTACAGTCTGACATAACTTTCGTACAACTATCATTTGTGTAATTCCGTGAAAATGTGTATTTTGTAAATGTTATGTGTAAATAAGTAAACCTATTTTTATCCAACATGGCCATGAGTTTTTGTATTTACAAAGTTTTAAGCAGCATGTATGAAGTTTAACATATGTAAAAAACATAAGCAACAATGGAACATTACTGTGGAACAGAACTCATTTTAACTAAATTTATTTGAATGAAAATTGTTCACGTAAAAAAAAAAAAATGCAATCTGAAAAGTTTTTACAAAAGCTGCCCAGTTTGCAGCTCCTGTGTTTGTTCTTTTCACTTGATTGGTGATAAATGCGCCGTCTTTTCAAAAATACCCCTTTGTGGAATTTCTGTTGATATGTAAACATCCCCAGCATAAGATTCAATATTCTTTTGGACTGAAATAAAATTCTTGCAGAATTTTGTCCATTCTTTAGATATCTTTAATATCTTTAAATGTATTACTTTTTTAGGTGAAAATCTTTTTTTGAAAAACAATTTTTAAACCCCACATAATGAAGCTGAAGTTTCTATACTAAACAGCACAGCTACAATCATAAGTAATAACTTTTTTGTGTATTTTTTCAACTAAATATAAAGTTTAAAAAGTCCATAAATTTGTTCAATCACATCATAATCAGAATTAGAAATAATCTGTGCACAATGTAAGTATTAAATCACTATGCTAAAGCTAGGTTTGTTTCAAAAATAGTTCAATAATTTCTAATAAACTGGGGTAAGGAAAAATATAACATGTAACAAAAATAACTTAGCTAACATTTTTACACACCGTAACATTTTAAATGGTCACATTGCGTTATTGCTGAAATATTGTTGTAGTGTTGTAGCTGCAAATTAAATTAGTAACATTTAGCAATTTTGTTACAAAACTACTAATCAACAACTTGTTATGACCCTTACAACTTTGTCAAATCTGTCCAACAGCTGACGAAAAAAGGCTTACCTGTTTTTGAAGACATTTCTTATCCATTTTGAGCCAATTATCCTCCTTCTAACTCAATTTAGTTAGGATTTTTCATTCAATTCATGCTGCAGCAGTCCCAAAGATGGCGCCCGGTTCTTTCTCCGGAACCCGAGAAGAAAAGAAAAAAAACATACCCGTTTAGGATAATGTACAAAGATACACAAAAAGTACTGAATTCTGCTTTTATTGAAGTTTCACAAATTCCATAGATGGTTTTAATTGTTATGCTATTAGTACAGAATAACATAGTCCAGGTTTGAAATGTATGGGTTACGTATTTTTTAAACTGGGGCAGATTAAAGATGCTCAGAGTAGAGAAATATTTGATGTAATTCCCCTTTAGCCATTTCCCGAATCGGAAGCTAAAAATGGATCAACTTCAGCCTCGTCCACCACGTAAAATACGCATACCAGACTTAACAAAAAATAATGACCATTTAATAAAAAATAAAAACTGTACACATGCCATCCTCTATGAATGCAGTGTTGAAGTTGTTACAATGAAAGTGAAAATGTGCTGTCTGTCTGGAGGGTAAAGTCCCAAAGCCGCCATACAACAATGTTTAATTTTGGAATGCTACAAATTTACAGCCTTAATAAGACGCACTACTAATTCTCACCACCAGAAGGCAGTATGATTACCTTATTTTATTTGTGTTCTTCGTCATACAGGGAAAATCATATAATGTTATTACTAATTAAATTTAGAATATAGAATTATACTACACTGTTACACTATAATAATAGAGAAATAATAAATTGTTGGGCTAAATTAAAAACAATGTTAATAGAATAGTAACAGCTTAGATTCTGTCAGATATCTGTGTCATTGCTCATTACAGTTTTCAAGCAACACTTAGCAATATACTATATTTATTTTATAATATTCACTGTAGGTGAGTTTTTACTGTTTATCTATATCTACATATAGATCAACAGTTCAATATCTCAAGCCAACATGGGCTTGTTAATGGTGTCCTAATTTAATTTGTACACAAATGCATGTGTATATATAGCTGGGTATAAGAAGTGTGTTTTTGGTGTTGTGCGGTACAATTATTTTATTATTATTAGTATTATTCATTTTTAACTACAATCAGACTGTTTTCTGGTCATGACATTGGATTTAACTGGCTTTCCTGAGGAAAGGTTTTGAAATTTTTTTCTCACTTGCAATATACGTTATCATCCTGGAGGATTACTTCAGTATCAGCAAGCCAAAACTGGAATGATAGAAAGGTAAAAATTGTCTTGAATTCCAATGTACTCTCGCTGATTTACTGTAGAGGAAAAACAGTAATTTGACTGCAGAAACCTGCTTGTTTTTCTTCGACCACCATCTTTTAGTGTTTCAGTTCAGTGGCACCAAGCAGATGAGCCATATCATCTCCTTGGCCAATGCAGATTCAGGATTCATCACCGTCCACTAATTTCATGCAATCAGTGACTCTTTTCTTGAGCTTACTGGAACCCTGTTTTGTACTCTTTAGATATTAACTGTGGTTCTAGTGTAGCTTTTCTCCCCTTTCTCCTTCAGTTGATTTGACAGAGTTCAGGTTTTCTGTCCTGATGCTTTGATGCCTTCCTTGGAATAGATGGATGTCTACCTTTTTACAACTCTCTTAGTTATTATGAACTTGCTCCAAATGTGGGCCCAGCTGGATATAATTGTTACACCATGCCAAACTCTGTGTCAATTTATCTTTCTTGAATAATTCTTTTCAAATGACTGTTGTTGGAGCTACAATTCCTGTTATTATGCCAGGTTCAGCTCCTCATTTAGAGCTGTAAACAACAGCAGATTCATTTGCACAATTTAACTTGTGCATGGATATGTTTCAGAAATCTTTTACTCAACGTTGGGGGAACTCTTTTTTTTTCATTATCAGGGATTGTATCTACACTTCAGTGTGGTCCTTTCTGTCAATCCACAGAAGGTTGTATAACCAGATTTTGTAAATTAAATTTTCATTCCTAAACGACTATCAAAGTTTTTGAGGAATAACAAGGCTGTACAAATCATAAAAACTAACGTGTGTAATGTCTCCAGAGTGCACAGCAAAACAATGAACTGAGCCAAATTGTTATTTGTGGAAGTTTTACTTCCACAAACAAGACAAAAGGTTTCCTGCTTCAACAAAAAAAAATCAAAGTTCAGCTCCTCCTCGCCCTCACTCACAATAAAATGGGAGTTTTCACATTTTGTAACCCCGCCCACGCTTCTAGATCAGACTTCTGTCTACCTGTCAATTGTGATCCCAGCTAAATTCATGCATATTTATCTTAAAGATTTTACTTAGTCTTGCTCTTGCTCGGAGAGGTGGGAGTACCTTAAACT
Organism: Valencia hispanica; assembly: GCA_963556495.2. Taxonomy (NCBI): domain Eukaryota; kingdom Metazoa; phylum Chordata; class Actinopteri; order Cyprinodontiformes; family Valenciidae; genus Valencia; species Valencia hispanica. The sequence continues at coordinate 20,153,522 of OY747714.1, read as the reverse complement.
GTTGGTGAAAGTATGGACAGCCAAGGGAGGAAGGTGGTGGTTTGTGACAATGGGACGGGGGTGAGTAGATGTCTCAAACTCTTTCATACAACAGTCATAACATCAGTGATTTCTTTTTTATGTTAGTCTTCATCTCTACAAGATGATGTTGTCATGCAAATCAGGTGTGCTGAATCTCTAGCGGCTCTTTGATTTCTATAGAAGGTGTTGATTTCAAGCTGATATCTGGATTTCTCAGTCAAACATATGCAGAAATCCTGCAGGGTGTGAAAGTCGGTGCATACTCTGGCCTTGTTTCCATGAGTCTGGACTTGTCACTCCTGCTTTTGCAAACCTCCATAAATGGTTGTGATGGTTTGAAGGGAGCATGCAATTGGATGAAAAGCAGGAGGAGGTATATCAGGTCTTACAATGTTCAAAGTGGCACCCTAACATTACATTATAGGATTTAGATGCTTACGTCTAAAGAAACTAGCAAATAACAGTCCTACCAAGGCGTTGATTGCCAAATTTCTTTCTACTTTTTTGTTTGTTTGTTTTTTGCTTCTTTGCTAGGAATGTATTGTTGTTGCTTCAGGCTATAAGGAATGTGTGTATGACCCAACAGACATGTTGAGACAGTAAAGTGGGAGATGTAACCTTTACAGAAGCACAGCCTGTGGTAGATTTCATAGCGTTTACACACTCTGCAATTCTATATTTATTAAAATGCCTTCATGCAGACACCTTTCCACATGTATAATTTAAAAAATTCTATCTCTTTTAGTTCTGTATTCTGGCAGCAAAAAGTCTGAGTGTCAGTTGATGAGCAGAAATGTAAGCGGTATTTGCACACCAACCAAAAATGTACTGCATGTTTCTTTTTCACTTCCCTGCACAGTTTGTCAAGTGTGGTTTTGCAGGGTCCAACTTCCCCGACCATATTTTCCCAGCCATGGTGGGGAGACCAATCATACGGTCAAGCACCAAAGTGGGCAACTTTGAAATTAAGGTGAGATTAGTTAACTAAAAAGAAAAAGATGGCCATAATTTAAAAAATAGATTTTTCATATTTAGTCACATAACAACCATAGACTTAAGTGTATTTCATTGGAATGTTGAAATGCAAAGGAGTCTATAACTGTGAATTGGCTTGAAAATAATCCTAGTTTTCACCATTTCTTTAATAAATAAAAATTTAAAAAAGGGTTTTGTGCTTTAGATTTTAACCCCTTTACTCCGAAAGCCCTAAATAAAGTTTATTGTGTGAAAAACATTGGCAAGGCACAGGATAATTACACACAGATAGAGATGTGCTCATCCAATTTAGTAAATTTCCTGACCTTTTGCTCATTAAGTTCTTCCAGCAACACAGTTCTGAAGTATTGTATGGATGATAACACAATTAATTTTATACAGTTAGGTAACCTATGACTGTGCAAATCACTAAGGCCTTAAAGCATCCTACTTCCTGTAGGGACTGTAACTGTCACTTTAAAACTGCTCAGATCTGTATATTGTGTTCTGCATTTGGGTCAGGAAACTAAAAGAAAACATGAAAGTAACAAAGATGAAAAGATGCAAGCAAAAAACAGAAGGAACGAGTAAGTCTTTTCTTGATATTCCTAACATGTTTTTGCACATTAAATAGTAATTTGTGGCTGTTCATGTGAAATTACTGACAGGGGGGAAATTCAAAGCTTCATTAAAAAATAAATGATTATTTTTTAATTGACCATGTCATCTCCTAATATTACTTTGTTAAAAAAAGAAAGAAATAAACCTTTCACAGAAACAGAAAATATACAAGTCATATTGTCGTCCTTTTAACAAAAGACAACAGATATTTCCTGTCTCGTTCTTCTTGTTCACCAGGACCTGATGTTCGGGGACGAAGCCAGCGAGTGCCGCTCCATGCTGGAGGTGTCCTACCCCATGGAGAACGGCATGGTGAGATGCTGGGAAGACATGCTGCACCTTTGGGACTATACTTTTGGCCCAGAACGTCTCAACATCAACCCATCAGAATGCAAGGTGATGAATGCACACAGATATCTGCTTATATGGTTTTCCTGGTACCTTTTTGGTTACTTCTTTGCAGTTGTGAAGGTAGTTAATCTTTCTTTGTTGATCTTCCTTTTGTCCAAACTGTGGCCTGTCTATGGATCTCAGTGATAAGTCTATAGTAAATCTGTAATATTGTTAGGGGCAAAACCATTTCATACTTCAAAGATGAGAAGCAACGAGTTATTGATATCAAAATAGAAAAGAACAGGGAACTTTGTTTGTGGATTTGAGGATGGCGAACAGTTATTTTTAAATAGATTGAATTGATTTAAAACTAAGATAAATCATTCATCATGCCGCTTATGGGCTTTTATTTTTTATTTTTATATCAAGTTTAGTGTTATCAGCATAAACTGTTAAAAAACACACAACAGCTCTGAATGAGTTGGCCACGAAGAAGCATGTAAATATAGAACATAAGAGGACCAACAACTGTTGCCTGAGGAACACCTCAGCTCACTAGAACCAGTGTGGACAAACGTTTTAATGTTTAAACATAAAATTCCACAGTAGCGCAAAAATAATGAAAAACATTTGGTTAATTTTTTCAGTAATCATGAAGCAATCAAAATATTTGGCAGCATTCAGAGTGCCTATCTCTCCCTCTACGAGTCACTACACTCTACCTCTTGGTTGTTCCTTGCCATTTGCCTCGCATATTGCTATTCTCAATGAATTTGTTTTATTTTAAAGATCCTGCTGACTGAGCCACCCATGAACCCAACCAAGAACAGAGAGAAAATTGCTGAAGTCATGTTTGAAAAGTATCAGTTCTGTGGGATCTATGTGGCGATTCAGGCTGTACTCACTTTGTACGCCCAGGGTAAGTTTGCATCAAGTTCCTGCCTTTAAGGACACATTATAAATCAGTGTTTCTTAACCCTGGTCCTCAGGGCCCACTGTCCTGCTGGTATTAGGTATTTCTCTTCTGCCACACACCTGACTTGAATACCTGGGTGATTAACAGGCTTCTGCAGAACTCGGTGGCATGCAGGAGTTAAACGCTATTATTTGAATCAGGTGTGCTGGAGCAGAGATGCAGCTAAAACACAAAGGACAGTGGGCCCTGAGGACCAGGGTTAAGAAACACTGTTATAAATGAACACATTGTCACCTGAACGTTCTTTATGATTTGACTCATCAAAGAAAGGATACATTTTCTTCAAGATTTGAAATAATCTGTTCAGGTTTGCTTACTGGCGTGGTAGTAGACTCAGGAGACGGTGTCACCCACATCTGTCCAGTTTATGAGGGCTTTTCTTTACCCCACCTCACGCGCAGGCTGGACATTGCAGGACGCGACATCACGCGCTACCTCATTAAAGTGAGATAAGAAAAGAATGTAATTCTATGCATAAACCCAAAAGCTTTGATTTGTCAAGTGTTGTTTTATCCTTCCGTCAGCTCCTGCTGCTGCGTGGCTATGCCTTCAATCACACTGCTGACTTCGAGACCGTGCGGATGTTGAAGGAGAAACTCTGCTATGTGGGCTACAACATTGAACAAGAGCAGCGTCTGGCTCTGGAGACCACCTATCTGGTAGAGTCCTTTACGGTATGTTTAGAAGCAAAATTCAAGGAAGACATAGTTGGAGGTTTTTATTTATTTAATCAAGGTTTCGGAAGATTATACTCGATCTACCTGTTTAAATTTCATCTGTCCATGTATTTGCCACAGCTCCCCGACGGCCGGCAGGTGAATGTTGGCGGAGAACGGTTTGGGGCCCCAGAAGCTCTTTTCCAGCCTCACCTCATCAATGTGGAAGGAGCCGGTGTGGCTGAACTGCTCTTTAATACCATCCAGGCTGCAGACATTGACCTCAGGTCTGGGTCTCCCCCTATAGCTGTTTTTGACAAACCTACACAACCAAACATTTGATACTGACACATTTCTACTGTGCTTTGCTGTGCAGGGCTGACTTCTACAAGCACATCGTTCTGTCAGGTGGGACCACCATGTACCCAGGCCTTCCTTCAAGACTAGAAAGAGAGATCAAGCAACTCTACCTGGAGAGGGTGCTTGATGGAGACACCCAGAAACTATCAGTAAGAATCTGGAGGAGATCAATGGTTGTAGAAAAGGTTCAAACAGGTGAAAACCTGTGTTGATTCTTGAATAGTCTGAAGTGTACTCATGGTCTACATATACAGTTGATTTGGAGAATTTGGCTGTATTATGTAGGCTAGATATACATATAAAATGTTGGAATGTGTTTTTCTAACATATTTGGACTCATGGATATTTAAAGTCAAATTTATTAATACTACTAAGTTTAAATAATATAAATAAACAACAAAAATGAGTAAAATCGTATTGCAGAGTAAACACCATGGTAAGTAACACGTAGTAACACGGAGAGCTGCCTGAGGCCTTCAGAAAGAAGGTTGTAGCAGCTTAAGACTCTGATATGGGACGAATAGCTCTTTCACAATCATTTGAATTCAGTCCCTCCAGTGTGTGGAAAATAGTTTACAAGTTAAGGATATAAAAAAAAAACCTGTTAACATCCCCAGTCCGTCTGTCCAAACAAGTTCACCCTGAAAGCAGTCCACAAGATGGTAAAATCTGCAGAACTCTCCTTTCCTCATTAAGAACATGACGGCCAATTTTTTTGGACAGAAGGTAGACAAAGGAAGCAAGCTCTCTGGATACAAGGGGCTAAGACTGAATTATCTGGACACCAGACGAGACAACACGTTACGCATAAACCAAGTACAACAATACAACCCTTACAACAACTGTGAAGCATTGAGCTGGAAGTGTCATGGTTTGGTAATGGTTTGTTGTAGGCGGCTCTGGATGGTTCATCATCATAGGATCCACCATGAATTATGTGGTGTATCAGAGAAAAATGTGAGACCAACTGTGAAAGAAATTAAAGCTAAAGGAGAACTGGACCCCCAACATCACACTGACCAAAACATACCAGTAAACCCACCAAGGACTGCCTGAGAGCTAAGAAAAGGTCTGTGTCGAGTCAAAGCCGAGTTTTTGATCTCATTGAGAGGCAGTGGGGTGACTTGAAATGAGCTGTACAAACACCATCAAAAATCAGATCAGAAATAGACATGTGAACATTTCTTTTGAAAGAAGTGTGCTGTCCATTTTTCCCTGTAACTTGGAGACAACCGCTTGGATGAAAAAAAAAGCACATAACGTATATCTTCCCAAGTCTTTCAAGACAAAGTTTGAAGTTGTTGGGAAGCCGTCTTTTACTATCTTGGATGTTGACTTTTGGACATTAGGCTTATTTAGAGAAACATTGCATGTATCATGAAAGACATCATTCATGTATATGTTCCGTGTTTTCATACCTTTTATTTTACTTTACTTTACTTTACACCTCTGCAGAAATTCAAGATCCGAATCGAGGACCCGCCCCGACGCAAGGACATGGTGTTCCTGGGTGGTGCTGTGCTGGCCAACATCATGAAAGACAAGGAAACCTTCTGGCTGAGCCTAGAAGAATACAAGGAGAAGGGCCTGGGGGTGCTGCAAAAGCTGGGAGGAGGAGTCAGCTGAAACACCAACAAAAAGATTTAGAGAAACCAAAATATCAGCTAATTTTCTCTAAGATAATGCTTATTCCTCCGCTGGTATGGCTTTATTTCTTATTAAAAAAACTGTTTTTTTCTCATCTCTGTTCATAAAAATTACTAATTAGTTTTATTCTAACACTTATTTTATCCATAAACACTAAAACAGGCAATTAATTAGATTCTGTAAGTTTTATTCTTGAGCCAGAGAATTTTGCTTTTCTTGGATTACACTGTACCATCTATTATTATTATTATTATTATTGGCACCCTCTGTGACTGATGTGGAAACGCGCTCTGAAAAACTAACATGTCTGTCAATAGCTTAATCTTCCATTGAAAAGTCAGAAAAATCCAATTTAGATTTGAGTCTATTTATTTAGTGGGGAACAAAAAAAGAGTGTAGAGCCTCATTTTAAAATATGACAGCTTTTGGTCTTTTATAACATTTCACAAAGTTGATGCGTACAGAGAGAGGGATCTTTGATCACTTATGCTCTCTTTAGGTCACACCACAGACTTCCCACATAATTTAGACCTGAAGGAAGAAGGTTGATATTATGCTTGATGAACCAATTCTTTTGTTGATCTGGCCTGATGTTTTGGATCCTTTGGCTATTGAAAGACAACATGATGACCCATTATCACTTTTCTAGCAGAGGGCATCCAAGTGTTACTCCAAATCATCTGGTATTTCAAAGAGTTCCTGATGCCATGGACACTACCAGGGGGTTCTCAGGAACTTTGGAAGAGAATCGAGCCCAAAGCACATGATTCCAGTTAAAGTTTGCATATTTAAATTTGTGATGGTAGGAGAGGAAAGGCTTTTTTTCCTAGCATGCTTTGAAAACAGCTGGTTGGCATGTAGATAACTTCTAATTGTTATGGAGCCTTGTGACCACAACATATCACTCTTTGCGGCAGTTCTACAACAGTGGGACGTTTTTATTTACCTCCCTTACCGTGCTACTCATTGTTAGTAGAGGCAAGATAAATGTGGGTCCCTGTCCAGCCAGTCATTTGCCACAGTTCCAGTAATATTCATCCTTTTCATTATATGTGTGAGTAACAACTAGTTATTTTAAGATTAATATACATCTATCTGCCTTACTGGAATGACATGTTCTCTTGTCTTTACAACTTTGAAGAGCAAGTAAGAGAAATGTGACTCTGTATTTTAAAGAAATCCTTAACATGAGATTTTTGGCCAATGAATAAATGTACTCAAGTAAAAGGTTAGATTTGGAAAAATAATGGTTAATGTATTTTTCTACACTGTATAGCAATAAATATAAGGTAAAATCATCCCACAAATATACATTTATATGGAAAATAGATATTAAACACTTAATCTGGATTTACTGACTCAATTGGCACTGACACATTTCGCAGGGGCCTCTTACCCAGTAAAAACAGATAACTCAACCTGAATCACGAATTACACATACTGACTTGTTTTTAGCAAAATCACGAATAATGATTTGGAAAAGGTGCTCATTAAAAAACATTACATACATTATGTAAAATATTAAATGAGATATGGGTTTTCATTTGAGCTTTTCTTTCTATGGAACATCTGCATGCAGCTGTTTTAGTGTTGTCATTCCTGCCTGTTCAGGTGGCATTTTAATGAGATGGTAATAATTCAATGTCAAATCTGTAAAATAAAAAAACCTATGCTCCATAAAATAATACAGGTTGAGTGTAAACAACTGTTTGGATTCACTGCCATCTAGTGGTTGAGATGGTTTAAGACAAAGTCCTTCTTTAGTGCAAAGCTGGAAGCTGATGCCGCTGGTACAGATATTGCATTCTTTATTGCGATACTGCATTACCTGACAAAATACAGTCGTGTGGCTTTGTTTTACATTGAAAAGAATCGATGAGCTCTCACAGTAAACACATGCTTCAAACACACACACACTCATACACACGCATACACACACAGATCAATCTTCACATTGAATGAGAAAGCATGCAACAATGTTTACATCATAGCTCTCAAAAACAAACCTTTTCAGTCAAATTAAAAACTCCAGATATGTTGAAAATCTGCACTTTCATATCCACACAACAAACTAAACAATTCCAATTTAGTTTTAAGTTCAAAATATGATATATATATATATGAAAGTGACACAGAGTCAAACAGTCTGTTGGCGTTAATGACTTGCAGCAGGAGTCCCAGAAGCTGGTGATGAGGACATTTACATTCTTTCAGTCCTCATGAGGTCCTGATTTATTGGTCAGAACACAATATTTCATCATACACTTAGGCCAAGAGAAACAACAGAACTCAAAAGCAGAATTAGAAAAATGGAATGAATGCAGGAAAAAGATTGTTTGTTACATTCGCCAGTCAGTCTATGAATTTCTTACAGGTTGACACCAAGTGATAATGTGATGTGCTTTTATTCCCCCAAATGTGATATGATCCCCAACTACAGCACTCCAAATGTTTTTTTTGTTCTTCTATCAACAGCATTTCCCATTTTCCAATCAAAACAGGTACGATGCCAAAACTGTGCCAGCAGGTGGCAATAACGATAATGTTACATGAAAAATCAAAAAATTATGAGCGTGGCTAAAGAGGAGCTAGGCTAAATGTCTGATCATACTCTGCAAGAAGCAATACATTTGTTTGTTTACCAAACATGGAAAGAAAATTAACAATGCCTACATGTCATACTTCACAAGACACTCAAGTGCAGAACTCCCAGGGAGTCCCACAGCAGCACACCATTGCAAAATTCTGACCAAACACACAATGGTTGTTAGTTACCACAAAAGAAAAACAAAATTGCTGCTCAAATAATCGAGAACAAGCTGTAAGAACTCCAAAACCAGGGCTGCAGGAAAATGATGGCATCCTTTAGTCCTTGGAGCCCTTGGAGAGAGAACAAATGTTCTCTGTTTCCTGCAGAGTATGTACAGGCTTTAAGGCTCCGTCTCTGGAGTTCTGCACTTGGGCAGAAATCTGAAATGGGCATGGTTAATGCATAACAACACTTCAGCTGGTGTGGACTTATCAGGTGTTTTGCGCTTAGAGTTTCTTGTGAAGCAGAAGATTCCCTGGCCAGAAAAAACTTTTTTCTTGATCCTGTCACCTCAGATAAAAAATTGAATGTGTTTCTTGTGGAGTATGTGCTGCCCTTGAACAATTTAAGTGCAGAAGTCTTCACTTGTGGAATAGTATAAGTGTCTAAATTTCTCCTTTTCCTCATAATCCACGCATGTGAGGTGGGATGGCCAATTATTGAATTCATTAATGGTTATCGGGGAAAAACATATGATGAAAGGAATTTTTATGTAATGTGAAAACAATAAACGCCAATGTTTGGATACCTCATCACAGACGGTATGGTTGGGATTTTTACTTTTGCTAAGCCATACTTTCCACAGTCAGTTACATGAGAACTTTGATAAATGACAGAATATCAAAAACGTGATAGAACATAGTAATTGTGTGGTTTAAGCTGTTCTGTTGTACTATTTAAAGTAACTAAGGCAAAAAGCCTGTCCGGAATATTTAATATATTTTCAACCTTTTAATCACTTTTACCTTTATTGCACATTGTTAAATCTGAGAAGTTATGATAAAATTTAAGGTCCATACTTCCCATCCCAAGAGAAGAGATGCAAAAGCAGAAAACAATGTCAGTTTGGCAAAACATCCAGGTTAATGTGTACTGGGGACTTAAAAATAAAGAACCAAAGCTTTTCTGCCACCTTCCTCCCACTTACCCCCTCATGCTATTCCACGAGCAAAAACCATGTGAGAAACTGAAAACAAGGAGGGGAGTCTGTACCTTCTCTCCAACAAACATAAAACCACCTCTGTGGGAGATTCTTATACACAGCTGATTTCAAATCTCATCTATTTCAAACTAAACCACCCAAATAACCCCTCATTATGTATGTTCCATCACTTTGGTACTGCAGTTTGGTCTTGGCTTTTAACACATTTCACTTTTTTGTGAGGGCATATTTCAGGGAACCACAGAAAAGGTTGCATCCCCACCATTAAACATCTGGAGATTTTTGCACAGAAAGTGAAGCAATAATACATCCAAGTGTCTTTAAGATTTAGCCCAGACTTACAACGTGAAAGGGTTACATCACCACGGTGGACAATTTGCCTCCCTAAGTGCGTACAGGAAGTGGTTTTGTTTCCAGGCAACAGTAGTCTCACAGAATTTGTATTCTTTGGATTTGAGCCTCCTCGTCTCTTAATGATGTAATCCCTTCATGGTACAACTCTGGGTTCATGTTGCAGAAAAAAAACAATCAAATCCATTTATTACATATTTTCCATGTCACAAATAGTACACTCCTTTTACACAAGCAGCCTCAATGAGCGGCACAACTTTCAGCAAGTTGTCTCTGCTTTGCTCTGGTCCGTTTAGGATAAAGACGGGATTAGGACTGTAGTTTTTCACAACGAGTCCAGATCCATGACGAGGCACAACACACCGTCGGAGAAGGGAGACAGAGAGAGAAAGAGACAGAGAAAAACACCAACCATCCATCTCCCCCTCCTCCTTCCTCTGTGCCTCCCACTCACTCTTCGCACACTGACTCGCTCAGGTCCACGGCACCACCTCTGGTGAGCCGCCGCATCTTGCTGAAGTCGTGGTCGGTCCTCAGGTAGGAGAGCGAGGGCCCCCCCTCACTCTGGCTGGCCAGGTCCTGGGGCTGGGCCTGGGGCGGCAGGGCCCTCATCTCGCCGCCGCTGCGCCAGTACAGTGTGTATTGCTGCGGGTCGGACACTTCGAAGGTGGAGGCACACAGCTGCGCCAGGGCCTGGCTGGTCTCCCCGGCTCTCCACTGCAACGTCCTCACGGCGCTCCGCTCCCCGTCCTGGAACAGTATCCGAACGCACCTCTGCAGGGAGGGAGAAGTAGCAGGAGAAGAGATGGGAGGAAGAGAGAAAAACAAGTGAATACATATTGTATTGATGACAAACAGAGGTCAAGAGGCTTATGGAGTGAGGGCAAAAGAGGGGGAGGAGTGAGGGATGAGAACTGTGGAAGCTGCAGGAAATGAGACAAAATGAAGCTCATAAAAGAAACAGCCTCTAAAACAAAGCTCCTGCTTCCCACACACAGTCAGCCAGGTCGAAAAGCTTTATATAAACTTCATCTTCATAAAGGTGCTCTTTTATCTGTTGCAAACTTCATACATTAATCCTACAAAAGCATCACTCCATCCCAACTTTTTAAATCGCTCTTCCAGGGAAAAAGTTTCCCACTTTACTCTGATTCAAACCGATAAAGGCAATCAAACATGAAACCAATAAGCTTGCATCAACAATCACCACTCATCAAACACTTTAGCCATTATATAATGTCCGATTCAACCACCTACAGACGCCCTCACAACTCTCTGAACGGAACACACACACACAGGCTGTGCAAAAGACATGCCATCTAATCCCCTCAACAAACAGCCAATCTTAAGTAACAAAAGCAAATCCTCTTCTATTCCACAAATATGCCGACAATCCTACAAACACTTCCAACCACAAGAAAACACAAGTGGTCACACAGGCTCTAAATAAAACCCCAAACAGGACCAAAGACACACAGTCAGGAATTACAGTCAACAGGTCTTTCCGTCGTCAAAACTCACAGAGTCACTGAGCTCCTCGCTGTCCGTGTGCATATTGTGTTTGCCTGCTTCGACGGGTAGATGCAGCTCGATAAATTTCATGTTATCTGACCGCCCACCTCTTCATAGCACTTGGCTCACTGATCCTCGCCTGTGTCAGTGGAAAATCTGGCTGCCGGGTGAGATAGATGGGCTATTTGAAGCCAGGAGAAGCACCACGTGACAAGATAGAAACGTGGATGACAATGAATTCTTTTTTTTAATGGCTTCTGGTGGACCTGTTACACCGACGTGAAGGCCAAGAGGGAGGTGATAATGGGGAGTGTAGGCAAAATGTCAGCAAGAGAGTGCTATGGCTTTAGGGTAAGTCCTGTCGGGAGCTGGAAGCTCCAGATCAAAGGGATTACCTCTGAAAAAAAAAATCTAAAAATTAATCTCCCTCCATTTTGGGAGGAGGACCATCCAAGTGTGCTATCTCACTTTTTAGGAATTATCTGACGGATCAAAATCTTTGACCCAGTGCTTTTAAGTTTGGAACATTAAAGCATCTGCAAAAATAATTACAACTTCATTTAAAATGTCTATCAAAAATACATGAAAGCTTCACCCCACTTGCCAACGTCACAGACGTAGCACAAGTAGATGATGCTACAGCTGCCATCAGCGTAATTAATTACTGTAATGTCTATGCCTTTGTGGTTGGATTATCCTTTGTTTTTGTTCGTGATGTTGTCTTTTGACCATTTAAAAGATGGAAGAACAGATTTGGAGCGGCTCAAATTTTTTACCACATTCATGTAATATCTGCAGTTATTGCATGCTTGTCACTATGCAATCTCTCATAATTTTTCTTTTCATAGAGAGTACACTTGGCCCAGTACCCGGGTTTCACTGTTTTTCTTTCATGGTTGGATTCAACAATGAAGCTAAAGCTGCCATTAAATTTGTGCGCCCGCCTTGTTTTTCTATCCATAAAAAAGTGTTTGAATCCTGATTGGAGAGAATGAAATGATGTTTTTTTCTGCTTTTTCCTGCCATAGAAGTACTCCCGACTGAGTTCTTCTGTGTTTAACCACACCTTTCCTGGATAGTGTCATTGACGGAGCTATTGCTTTATCAACTTTTTGTTCTTTTTTTGTTTACCTCTCCATAGAAGGTACAACCGACTCAGTGTTATTGGTGTTCAGTTGAGTCTTAAATGGATAGAGTCAGTGATGGAGCCATTTCTGCTTTTAATTTTGTGTATTTTGCATTGCTTAGCTTTTTAAAAGAAAGTACTTCAGGTTCACTGCTTTTGTGTTTATCCATACATCTTTCCTAGCAAGAGTCAATGGTGGGATTAACTTTGCTAAGCATCTCAAACACTTTCTGTTGAAAGTGCTTAGTCGTGTTTTTTTCCTGTATGGAGTCACTGACTGAGCTGTTGATGGAATTAACTTAATGTGCTTTCTACGGTCCTCTATTTCATAGAAAGTACTCATGGCTCAGTTTTTTCTGTGTTTATCTTTTTACAGGATGGATCTGTTAACAGCACCAACCAAAGTTCATTGTTTTTGTTGTTGCCATTGAAAATACTCCTGGCTCAGTGACTCTGTGTTAAACTAAACTCAGCAAAAAAAAGAAACGTCCTCTGACTTTCAACTGTTTTTATTTTCAGTAAACTTAATGTGTGTAAATATTTTTATGAACACTAAAAGAGTCAACACCATAAGACATAAACTAAAAATGTTGCAAAGACATGTGACTAACAGAAATAGAATAATGTGTCCTTGAATGAAGGGAGGCTCAAAATCAAAAGTACCAGTCAGTATCTGGTGTGGCCACCAGCTGCTTGAAGCACTGCAGTGCATCTCCTCCTCATGGACTGGACCAGATTTGTCAGTTCTTGCTGTGAGATGTTACCCCACTCTTCCACCAAGGCACTTGCGAGTTCCTGGACATTTCTAGGGGGAAGGGCCCTAGCCCTCACCCTGCGATCCAACAGGTCCCAGACGTGCTCAATGGGATTGAGATCCGGGCTCTTCGCTGGCCATGGCAGAACACTGACATTGCTGTCATGCAGAAACTCACGCACAGAACGAGCAGTATGGCTGGTGGCATTGTCCTGCTGGAGGATCATGTCCGGATGAGCATGCATAAAGGGTACCACATGAAGGAGGAGGATGTCTTCCCTGTACCGCAAGGCATTGAGATTGCCTGCAATGACAACAACCTCAGTCCGATGGTGATGTGATATACCGCCCCAGACCATGACGGACACCCCCACCTCCAAATCGATCCCGCTCCAGGGTACAGGCCTCGGTGTAACGCTCATTCCTTCGACGATAAACACGAATCCGTCCATCACCCCTGGTGAGACAAAACCGTGACTCATCAGTGAAGAGCACTTTTTGCCACTCCTGTCTGATCCAGCGAAGGTGGGTTTGTTGCTGGTGATGTCTGGTAAGGACCTGCCTTACGACAGGCCTACAAGCCCGCAGTCCAGCCTCTCTCAGCCTATTGCGGACAGTCTGAGCACTGATGGAGGGATTGTGTGTTCCTGGTGTAACTCGGGCAGTTGTTGTGGGCATCCTGTACCTGTCACACAGGTGTGATATTCTGATGTACAGATCCTGTGCAGGTGTTGTTACACGTGGTCTTCCACTGCAAGGATGATCAGCTGTCCTTCCTGTCTCCCTGTAGCACTGTCTTAGGCGTCTCACAGTGCGGAGATGGCAATTTATTGCCCTAGCCACATCAGCAGTCCTTATGCCTCCCTGCAGCATGCCTAATGCACGTTCATGCAGATGAGCAGGGACCCTGGGAATCTTTCTTTGGGTGTTTTTCACAGTCGGTAGACAAGTCTCTTTAGTGTCCTGCGTTTTTAGAACTGTGACCTTAAATGCCTACTTTCTGTAAGCTGTTAAGGTCTTAACGACCATTCCACAGGTGCATGTTAATTAATTGATTATGGTTAATTGAACATGCATGGAAAACATTGTTTAAACCCTTTACAATGAAGATCTGTAGTTATTTGGATTTTTACAACATTATTGTTCAAATACACAGTCCTGAAAAAGGGACGTTTCTTTTTTTGCTGAACTTATATATTTTCATGGGTGGAGTCATTGTTTTTGTTCTAATGACAAAGAAATCTTGGACCAGTGCTTCTGTGTTTTTCTCCTTCCTGTTCTCTCATCTCCCAGCCAATCATTGCACTTGGCCCTTTTACACTGAGAGTGGTTCTGCTGGAGGTTTCTCCCTGTTAAAACAGTTGTCCGCTTCCACTGCCACCACATGATTTCTCAGATAAGGGGGTTAGTTGCAAAATCACCAACTGATTGCAATCAGTTGGGCTTAATTAGAGGGATAACCTTCTACAAACTGGTATTAAATTATCAACCCAAGTCGACTGTTCTGCATTGTAAATTGAATTCAACTCAATTATCTGTAATCAAACCTAAATTTGACCAGATGATAGTTAAGTTATTGTTGAAAAGAACCGGATTAAACTAAATTTGATTCTAAATGTTCTAAATAAGCTCTGCAGGACTGCGTGGACATAGGGGGCAGTTTCCTTGGATTGACAGATTGGGGTGGTGGTTCCCCCATTAAAAAAGGGAAACAGCAGAGTGTGTTCCAACTACAGGGGAATCACACTTCTGAGCCTCCCGGCTAAGGTCTATTCAGGGGTTCTGAAGAGCAGGGTCCGACCGATAGTTGAAGCTTGGAGGAACAATGTGGGTATTCCCCTGGCCGTGGAACACTGGACCAGCTCTACAGCCTAAGCAGGGTCCTGGAGGGTGCATGAGAGTTCACCCAACCAGTCTATATGTGTTTTCTGAACTTGGAGAATGCGTTTGACCGTGTCCTTTGGGCAGTCCTGTGGGGAGAGTACGGGGTACCAGGCCGCTTAATACGGGTTGTTAGGTCACTGTACAACCGGTGTCAGAGCTTGGTCAACATTGCCGGCAATAGGAGGGACTCATTTCCGGTGAGAGTTGGACTTTGTCACTGATTCTGTTCATAACTTTTGTGGACAGGATTTCTAGGCGCACCCAAGGTATTGAGGTTATCTGTTTTGGTGGTCTCAAAATTGGGTCTCTGCTTTTTGCAGATGATGTGGCCCTGTTGGCTTCATCAAGATGTGATCTACAGCTTTTGCGGGAGCAGTTTGCAGCAGAGTTTGATGCGATCAGGATGAGAATCAGAACCTCCAAATCTCATGGTCTTGAGCTGGAAAAGAGTAGAGTGCCTTCCCAAGGTCGGGGAAGAGGTCCTTCCCCAAGTGGAAGAGTTTAAGTATCTGGGGGTCTGGATCATGAATAAGGGAAAAATTGAATGGGAGATTGATAGGCGGATTGGTGCGGCGTCTGCAGTGATGGAAGGACTGTACTGGTCTGTTGGGGTGAAGAGAGAGCCCTTGATTTACCGGTCGATCTATGCTGCTACCCTCATCTATGGTCATGAGCTCTGGATAGTGACTGAAAGAATGAGATCACAGATACAAGTGCCTGGAATTAGTTTTTATCTTTAAAGATTCTTAAAGATAGGTTGAGAAGCTCAGTCATTCAGGAGGGCCTCAGAGTAGAGCCGCTGCTCCTCTACATCGAGAGGAGCCAGTTTAGGTGGCTCAGGCATCTGGTCAGGATGCCTCCTGGACGCCTCCCTGGTGAGGTGTTCCGGGCACGTCCCACTGGGAGCCGACCCAGAGGAAGACCCAGGACACGCTGGAGGGACTATGTTTCTCGGCTGGCCTGGGAACGCCTTGGGATTCCCCCTGGATGGATGGGTGGATGGATGTTCTAAATAGGGTTATTAGGGTTATTTGCCTATATTTCAGGAGCAAAACGTTTTAATGCTAAAAGGTTTCTATCTTGTACATTTTATTTTAGACTGCATCCGTCAGTTTAATTAAGAAATGAAGAAGGGTAAAGCTTAAAGCTTAGTTTTCTCTCTATACCACATGCACCCCATTAAAATAAATTAACCTGCTTTACCTCCTTCTTATATGTTTTATATGGTATATGGAAAGAGCTTGAAAAAAATAGCAGGTCCAATTTGGCGCAGTTGGTACCACTGTTGCCTTGCAGCAAGAAGGTCCAGTGTTCGAATCCCGGCCTGGGGTCTTTCTGCATGGAGTTTGCATGTTCTCCCTGTGCATACGTGGGTTCCCTCCGGGTACTCCAGCTTCCTCCCACAGTCCAAAAACATGACTGTTAGGTTAATTGGTCTCTCTAAATTGCCCCTAGGTGTGAGTCCGTGCATGTATGTGTGTCTCTGTGTTGCCCCGCCATGGATCGGCGACCTGTCCAGGGTGTACCCCACCTCTCGCCCGATGAATGGTGGAGATGGGCACCAGCCCCCCCGCAACCCTGCAGATGGAAAGGCCTACTAGAGAGATAGCAAAATTGAAAGCTAGCGAAAATCTCCTCAATTCATGCCGGCTACCACAACTTTAGTCAATGATGGGAGTTATGTTGAGTTATGTTGATGGGAGTGCAGAGCTGCTGAAACTCTGAACTGCTTTGAATCGAGACTAAAAACTCATCTGTT
Organism: Valencia hispanica; assembly: GCA_963556495.2. NCBI lineage: Eukaryota > Metazoa > Chordata > Actinopteri > Cyprinodontiformes > Valenciidae > Valencia > Valencia hispanica. The sequence goes on along the minus strand of OY747714.1, from coordinate 20,136,795 downwards.
TAGAATTGCCTTTGAGTAAATGATTGTCAAATGTATCAAATGTGTTCATGCCCTCTTGGTTTACTAGTGTTTCTCTTGCTTTATTGACTTTCAATTTCCAATCTCATATTCTATCTTTTTGTTGTTGTTGTTTTTCTTTTTTTTCTCTTTTTTAATCACCAATTCATGTAAAGCACTTTGAATTACCCTGTTGTTGAAAGTGTGCTATACAAAGAAAATTACCTTGCCTTGCCTTATGTTATACTATGTCTCGCTGCCATATATCACTCTCAAACAAAAACATCAGATATCTATATAAGTATGTGACATAGTAGCGGAATAAATTCCTCCACAACAAACCCACTACAATAAAATGAGCCGTTGCCTACTTGGCTCTGTTGGGTCTCCTTTTGTTTCTGGGCCTCCAGGGTCCGTCTGCAGCTCCACTCCTTCAGAGCTTCCTGCACTTGTGGCGTTAGGCAGTCAGAGAACGGTTGATCCTGCTCCAGGCTCTGGATCAGACACAGGCTGGCATATACGCTGGTCAGGTAGTACCCACCTGGAGGCAAACAAAAGGTTGTAGGAGGAAAAAAAATATTTAGTCTGTAGTGCTAACAAAATAATGACTTTGACAATCAGCCACAGCACTGTTATTTTTAGACAACAGCTACAGTAAGTCATGACAGGGCTGAAACCAGGAGTTTACATACAGACAAATGCACCTTTTTTCTCACAATCTAAAACCAGACCAAACTTCTCTTGTGTTAGATCTGTTAGAATTATCCAAATTATTTCTATTTGCTAAATGCCACAATAGTGAGAGAGATAATATGTCAGAGATTTATTTATTACTGTCTTCAAAATCAGAAGTTTACATACATTTCCTCAATATTTGGTAGCATTGCCTTAGAACAGAATGACTTGAGTCAAACCTTTTGGGTATCCTTCCAAAAGCTTCTCACAATAGTTTGCGGGAACTGTGGTTAATTCTTCCTGACTGAACTGGTGGAACTTAGGCAAGTTTGTAGGCCTCCTCACTCGCACACAGTGTTTGAGATCTGCCCACAAACTCTCTATAGTATTGCTTCTCTAGTTTTGTGATAGTCACCCAATACATTGGGAGGAGGACCAACTTTGTTGTCCTTAAGCCACTTTGCAACTATTTTGCCTGTATGCTTAAGGTCATTGTCCATTTGGAAAACCCATTAGCACTAGAGCTATAACTTCCTGGCTGATGTTGTTATGGAAAGAAAATATCTTCTTCCTTCCATAAGGATGAGGCTGAAGTCTGGATCGGCGTTTCTTATATTCTATTACGGCCAGTCTTGTACATGAGCCCGTCTGGGCCAAAGCTTGAACTCTCTCACTCCAGATCATGTCTGTCTTCTCTGTAAGCGGCTTCTGCCTTCAGTCTCCCAATTTTATGTCTTCATTGTAAGGTTAACTAAAACACTCTTCACTGCAGTTAGAATCTAGGTGAAAGGCCTCTTCACTGACTCTAATCCCTTATTATGCCATATTGCCTAGATGCCTTTACTAATGTAATTAATCAATTAACTGACATAACCTTGAAATACTTCTGTAACAGTGTCTTCATATGTTGCTTCAATATTTCTACCTAAAGTTCTTTCCTCATGATGCCATCTACTTTATGAAGTGCACCAGTTCCTCCTGCAGTAACACAGCCCCACAACATGATACTGCCACCCCCATACTTCCCAGTTGGAATGATGTTTTCACATTTACAGGCGTCACCCTTTTGTGTGTGACAACATTCATTATGGCCGAAAAGTTCCACCACAGTTTCATCCGACCACAGGACATGTCTCTAAAATGATGATCTTTCTCCCTGTGTGCATTTGCAAACTGCAATTTCTCTTTTTTTGTGTTTCTTTTGGAGTAATGGCTTCCTCCTCACTGAGTGGCATTCCGGCCCATGTCAGTACAGGACATGTTTCACTGTGGATAATGACACTGTTTTGCCAGATTAAGCCCACATCTTCCCAGGGTCTTTAGCTTTTGTTCTGGGGATGGTTTGCACATTTTGGACCACAACATTATTATCTCTGGGATTCAGAACCCACCTCTTTCCTATGATGGCTGGACATTCCCATCATGTCTATACTTGCATGTATATGAACAGATGAATGCAGCAACTTCAAGCATCTGGAAACTGCTCCTAAGTATGAATCAGTCTTACGCAGCCTAACCTTATCAGTTTATTTCATTCTGGGCTTTTTTTTGTTATGGTTAGGTGATATCTTATTAGTTAATTCCTTTGTGTTTAGCTTCTTAATTATTCTTGTGTTCTGATTGTGCATTTTTCCTTATTAGGCTTGTTCTTTGTGTTTAGTTAAACTACCTCTGTGTTTTTTTAAATTCCCCAAAAATTACTGACACAGAATTTATTAAAAGAAAAATTCGACAGACTCATGCATCTTAGACGGTAGTGTGATGGTACCAATGCTATCATAACATTTTTGGCAAACTTACAAGTTACATCCTCTTTAACAGGTGCAATTTAGATGCTTGAACAATTAAATGTTTCCTTCATGGCACAAAAAGAGCAATCCAAAAAAAAAAAACAATCTCCATGGAAATGTGATCACTTTGAGGCTTTGTGCAGAGTCACAGACATGTCTCAAACATAATGTGCTGATCTAAAAAGTACTAATTCCATAACAGAATACTCAGAAAATATATTGCTTGTGAAAAAAAGCTAAATGTTTGACTGGTGGTCACATTAATCTGTTCGTACCTTCTCCACCAAGCCAGGATGGCTCCAGGAGTTCCATCATGTATTCCACCTCTATCAACAGGTGAGGCCTGTTACATTCTACTATCACATAGGATAGAGCAGGAAGGAAACTATCCCAGCTTACATCCTGTCCTGTAAAACAAGGACAGTCAAATCAAAATTTTTCATTAGATATTTACTATGTCAAATAAAATAATTACATGATGTATTTAAATAATGTATAAAATACAAGAATTTCAATATTAAAAATATGTGCTATAGTTCAAGATGTTTCATTGCAAACTACTTGGAGATGCAGCAGTCTCACCATGTAAAGTCCCCATCGCCTTGTGGACAAACTTGCACACCTGGAGCAGCAAGAGCACTTTATCAATGGGCGAATGAGTTCGCTGCATGAGGATCAGTTTCTGCTTCACCCTCTCCACCTCTCGGACATCCGGGACCCCCGTCCGCACGCCGAGCCGCTCCATGGCGCCAGTCCCTTTCAGGCGGAGCATGTTCTGAGTGAGGCGCTGGGTGGAGCCGTCCTGATTGTGAAAAGATGTCAGGGCTTTTTCAAGGTGGCACTTCAAAGGCCTGAGGATGCAGGAGAACATGGCCCGCTCCAAAGCCAGGTCTGCCAAAAGAGGAGGTAGGAGACTGAAAATGGATTTGCTGTTTGTTGTCTTCTAAGTGTTTTATTTTGCTGCTTGGTAACTAGAAAAACACAGGAACAGGCAATATGCCCAGAGGGATACACTGACCAGTGATTTTAATTACAGTAGTGTCAGTCATGACAAAAAAAAATGCTTTAACGACAGAAAACACAGAACTAATCATTTTAAGATCAATCAACTAGTGAAAAAGAAAAAAGTGAAAAAGATCCCATTTAAATTAGGATTCTGTTTTTGTACTTATGTACTGGGGACAGTCAGGATTGTGACTATTGCAATGGCCACAAACCTTAAGATCAACGTAAAAAAAAAGGTGTGTAGAGGTTATTAACATTTTTTACAGGTTTTTTAATTAAATGCATGACACAGAAATACATCAACTTGTAACTGGGTACAAATGTCAAGCTCTTATCCATTTTGTAGTCTTACTTATAGTTACTGGTGTATTTGTAATCTTGATTGTCAATTATAAATCTAAATAAATAAAGTTCCTAAAGTTTGATCTGTAATTGTCTCTGGGTCTTTTCTGAGTATATGTTGAAATGGTTTATACTTAGGGTATTGTTGCAGAACAGTACACAAACAAAAACACAGCATTAGTTAAAATAATAAATCGATGTGCTTTAAAACTTGGCACTGAACATTTTTAATTGATGTAATAAAAGGCTGTTCTGATTTTTGTTCTGTAAAGTCATTATCAGTAGTAGTTCAGTTTCTGGTATGAAGTATTATTGTGAGCTTGTTGGAGACTAAATAAGTCATCAGAGTGGAGGAAGCTTACATTTGGAGTTGTTTCGGTCATCTGAAGAACATCCGTGTCTATGTAAAGTTAGGTTGTTTAAACCCTGTGACCGGATCTCACCACCCATAGATCGTTAGACCTGTTCTTCAAGGAATGCTGTAAACTTCTATATTTTGTGTCAGTTGTGAAACGGGATACTAGATGGTATATTCCTGAGCTTTCCTGTTCTCATAGATGTTTGAAATCCATCCCGGTGGACTCAAAATCTGCTGATCCTCCAAATTAGCAGATACTGTGCAAGTCTGCTAAGTTTTTTAGCTTTCACCACTCTGAGAATGTACTTTTCCAAAATGCTCACAGTGTTATGTTTTTACTGCAGCTAGAGGGGCTACTACGTTATTAATTGTTTTATGTCATATCTTCTGTTCACTAACACTATTGCATAAATAAGAGCCCTTAGAAAGATTATGTAGTAGGCTAAAATTAATAATAATAACTTTAAAGAATCTCACCTCAGAAAATCAGAAGTTACCCTTTAAGGATTTTGTACATCTTCATCAGGGATGCCAATAATTGAGCTGTAACATAATGCTGATTTTCTCCCCAGGACACATTTATAACACTGGTCTAATTCTCTCACAAATAGATCTTATTTGTTAAATGCTACGCTTTATTTGTAAAACAAAGACAACATTTTTTTTTTTGCAATAGAAAAACTGTATATGTCTGTCAAAATCATGTTGTTGTTTTTTGGCTTGGCAATAATTTATAATATCCAGCCTCACGTCCATGCACATGCATGCTCTCACATGTGGAGACACTCAGCGTAGTCAGTGGGCAGTCCTGACTCAATATTTTCCACTTATTATCAATCTCTTCCTCCCCCTCCATCATGTTTCCCTCCTGTATAATCCCCCACATTTCTCCTCCATCCACCTCACTATACCCCCCTTGTGATCAATCACTCTCCCTCACTCCTCCCTCTTAGCATCCAGCGCTTGTTTACCAGCTCTGGAGAGTAACACATTACATGTAACGTGATTACAGCTCTGTAACAGACGAGCAGTTTTTGCAGAAAGTCGGGTATATTTTCTAAGCTGTTACTCACAAACTGATTACACTTTCCAAGTAACCTGTCTATTTCTATGTCTCCCTCCCACCCTCCAGTGAATCGTGCAGCTTTTCAAGTGAGCGTGGGACTCTGATATCTTTTTATGATAAATGAGGGGGAGAGAAAAAAAATGCAAATGCCTCCTGCCGACGCAATGAGAGATAAATCAGAATTGCAGCACAGAAAGAAAGGAAGGAAGGAATGAAGGAGGGGAGGGAGGATGGATGAAGCCTTCTAAACAACCAGGCAATCATAATTTGTCATTACACAAAAAAAACACCTATGAGGCACGCACAAAGAAGTCCAAAAAAAAAAAAAGGGAAAAATCCTACGCACAGTACTGTGTCAACAGAGCCAACCACTTTCCTTGCAAAGAAACCTCCTATAATGTCTTTACAATACAGAGACGAGTCAAGCACTGAATGGGAAGCTTGTGAGTGCGGGCGCGTCAGGAAGGGCTATCCCAACACTGTTTGTTAAATATCAGAGACAATATGACCACCGCCTCCAACCACTTTACTACTACACAGGCTGCTTTGTGTTGACAGCTTCTTTCACTGGTGTCTGGGCAACCCACCATGTCTGCTTCTATAAACCTACCTCCTCTGACACCATCTAGCCTCCAGCTTCAATGTTTTCTAATTGTTCAGCATTTTTCTTTCCCGTAATTTTCTTATTCTTCTCATTGTGTAGTCCTTTTATTCAAGGCCAGAGTTTTATACCATCACAATAGACTTAATCCACTCAGAGAATTTATTTAGTTAGTTGGGATGGATGGATGGATGGATGGAAGGGTTCAGCTGTTTTAACATTAAAATGTTTGTAGCAAAATAAAGCAATGATGCCTCAAAGCAACCAAACATTACAGAGCTGTCTTTCTTCAAATACCTCCTTTACAATATTGATTGAAGCTCACTATTATCTTTTTTTGAACAAATGAAAATGTAACCTGCAACATATCACAAGATATTTTTTTATGTTATTTTAAAATCAATGTTTAACTTGGTGTCCAGGTGCTGGCTGAGCTCGGCCTGGGGATGCCGTCCGTCCGCTGCGGCTATCGGTGGGGCGCCCTGACGTGGGGCGGGGCGCTGGGATGTTGGCGGTGGGGATTAGCCCAGGGTGGTGGTGCCGGCCGCGGCCCCTGCAGTGCCGGGGGCCCCTCGTTGGCCGGTCCCTTGTCGGGTCCCTGCTGGGGGGTGGGGCGCCCCTGGGCCCCGGCTCTCCCGGTCCATGGACCGGCCCGCCCAGCTCGTCACTGCCCCGGGCCCCTGCATAGTAGCCGCTGGACGTTCCCCTGGGGTTTTCCTTTGCTCCTCTCTTGGGGGATGCGGTCGGCCCCGCCCGGGTCCGCCTAGAGCTCTGGGGGTCCTTTGGACGTCTTGGCTCCGATCTCCTTTATGTCTGCATCGATTCCTGGGAGACGGATTGATGCCTGCTCACACCAGCTATCGAACACTCTTATGGAGAAACCTTATATGCACCAGCATGCTAACACACACACATAGATGTGGGGTCTCTGGTGTTTAAGGATATATTCTTGGGCTGAGGTTATCATTACTAGAGCTTGATTAATCGGTACCATGAGTTTTTCTGTGACATTATTGTTGTATTTTTATATACATTTTTGTGTGATGTGGTTGTTTAGTTCTTCGTTCATCAAGGTTTGGTTTGCTTTGTCGATGTTCCTTTTTCCTTTCGTGTTTTGTTTTGTTTTTTTCCCCTCTCTCTGCCGTCCTGTGGGTATGGAGGCAGACTTCAATGATTTCCTGTGTTTTCTTTGTTCCCCTTCCTCTCTTGTATTTTCAACTCACCCTCTCTCATGACTTTTTGTTTCCTACCTCTCTTCTTCATCTTCTTTCTTTCTTCACCTTAATTTTCCGTCTCCGTGTCCATAACATCAGGAAATAAAACCCCCAGCAATTCATAATAAAGATTTTTCACACATATATCAAGTGGAGGACTATAGCAAAAGCTGTACTGCTCCGCTTGTGAAAGTAAATCTGTTGGGCTTCTACTTGGTACTCGGACACAAATTCTGAGCTCCACACTCCCAAACAGGACAAATAAATAAATAAATAAATAAATAAATAAATAAATAAAAAGAAAATCAATGTATCCAACTCATTGTTTGATGGGTAAAAAGCCTTTTCATTTTCTGTAAAGAGCCTTAAGAAATACTTCTGTTGTGATTGTGTAAGTGACAGAGCAGTCACCATTACACAGCTCCGCAATTAAACAGGATCTCAGCATAATTTCCAAACAAAGAAAAACATTATTAAAACACCTGTTCTTAATAAAATTATTGATACTACATTAAATCCTCCTGTAAAGCAGCTTTTGAAATGTCCACTTTACTTTTTTTGTTAAAGAGAATGTTGGAACTATTAATCCACAACTTCCTTGGGGTTTAATTTAAATATGCCAAGATACTGATGGCCATTTCTCTTTAAAATGGGACAAACATGAGAACATGCACACAGTGAGAGAAAGGGTAATGGAGATAACGCAGTCTACAGAACTTGCTGTTAGAGAACTGCAATAAACAGTGGCATCTTTGAGCCTCCAAGTCTCCATAACATCCCATTACAATCATTCAACACATCTATGTATCTGTACCGTTAATTGGGAAGGGTGCAGTGGATGATTGCCATAAGTAAAATTTTTAGCAGTCATAGTAGGAAAGTCATTGAACAAAGTAAGTAGAATGTTTATTCTGAATTTTAAACCTTTATTGTGAAACCCACTACTTTTAAGTGACCGAACTGTAACATCCTTGACACAAAACAAAGATCTGTTCTTAAGCATCTCTCCTTAAATCCTGCTTCACTAGGGGAAGTATAGACATATTTGCGTTGGTGCATGGGGTTGAGGGTTCTTGGGACACAGGGTTGTACCAGTTGTCTCCAAGGTTGAGAGATACTTATGTCTACTAAGAAGCTACTGCAAGTCTTCAGTTCCCTAAAAATCTCTCACTGACCAAGGGCTGTCTGCAACAGTGCGGCCATCTCTCAGGTAAACAAGCCAGAGAGACATTCCCTTAATATCCAGACGATTACTGGTATGAGTGGCGTTGGGAGACAGACACCTACCATATTGAGTTTTAAACTAACTGCCCATAGAATAGGATTAGCATGAAGAATACGATAAAACTCCCAATCTTGAGCCCAGCAGGTTTTAACTAGACTCAATTAATGATATTTGTTGTGATTTATGTTTATTGTTATTCTGCTGTGCTTACGATAGTCTTGCATGTCAAGGAAACAGCATTTTGTTTAACCGCGGACACCAGTCACACAAATTAACCTTCTCGCTCTAATGAACAATAACTTCTGTTTCACATTGTCCATCTTCCTAAACAAATGTTATTAATTAGGCTATGAATAACAGCTTATTAAGTCTAGTTAGATGTTTTCTGATGGATTACATTTTAATCTAGAGAAGCACATGGAGAGCGCCGGCCTTCCGTCAAGCTGACGTGGAAGCAAATGATGGAACGTCAGCTTCCTTAAAGGGTTTAGGATGCAACCAGGTTTGGGACCAAAATTGTTTATTTCAGTGACTTAACTGAGCCACAAGAGACAAAGGATAAGCAGGCAACCTGACCAGAAGGGATCTGACTGTAAAAACCAAGGGATATTTATAGTGGGGATGATGGAAGGATGACTGGAAACAGGTGAGCCGCTTGAGAAAGAGGAAGAACTGCTACAATCTAGACCTAGGGACAACATCTGTCAGAAGGGGTTTGAGAAAAAACTGCAGAAACAACCCCCCCTAAACTGTTATCAGGATCACTCCCAAATTCAAACCACCTGTTCCTTGTCCCACAGGCATTTAATGACAATTTCATCAAAAATCCTTCCACAGAAAGAACATGAAACAGAGGTTAGGAGGAGGGGTAACCACTGAAAATGAGATTGAGTTCCTTTGCACAATAAAACAAAATCATGTGCTCCTTTTGTTCCATAATTTGCCTGTTCCTGACATGAAATAGTACTGCTTTACTGTAAATAAAAAAACTAATTCCACTCATTACTTTAATAATTCTGCCAGATGAAAGGATGTAAAACACTTTTTGAAAAACACTCCAGTATGTCGTTAAGAGAGATCTCTGGTCCTTTTGTACCTTTAAGTGCTCCTCCAAACTGCCTGAATAAAACCATGCTAAGGAAAATGATGTGTACACACAGATCCCAGTTCGGACAAGTTTAGTGTGTTTCTGTATGTTTACCTTTCTCGTTCTCGGGCACTAGAGTTTCAATGGGAGGCTCAAGTTCTCTACTGTCCAGCAAGCAACACTTTGCCTGTGACAGGAAGAGACGTAGACTTTGCAGAAGCTGCACCGAAGTGACACCCATTGACGAAGATGATGAAGAGGAGATCAGTGTTTTGAGGACCTTTCTCTGTTCCTGGAGGAAATCCTGAACCATGCCTCCGAAGACTGAGCGTCTGTCTCGGGCCAGTTCTTCCACCAGTCGGGTCAGACGCTTGTCAGGCGCGAAAAAACACACAAAAGCTTCGCTCATGCGATGCATCCCACCTCGGCCTCGTGAGCGGACGAGCGGCGGACGGTGGAAGGCGTTTGTTTGGGTTTGGGCCATGCTTTCTGGTTCTGAATCCGAGTCATTTTCATCATCCATACTGCTGAAGGAGCTGCAGCTGTCAAGTTCAGCCAAGGATGGAGCCGGACGGCGCTCTAAGACCAGAACTGTTCCTTCGATTCCTGCCTCTTGCTGGAACTTGGGTGTCTCATCAGCAGCAGCAGCAGATGTCTTGAAGAAGAGAGAAGTCATGCTGCTCAGTTATCACATGATAACAAGTAGATTTTTAAAACATGCAGAAACATTAAAAATCACCTACAAAACACAGAAGGAGAAATCTCAAGAAATCACTGTGGTCTTCACTGCTTTAAATTCAACCTATTTACTTACCTGTGGTACATATATGGCCATCATATCATCTTCCTCTGCTGACCCAGGCGACACTGCAGGGGTTCTCCTCAGGACGCCGGCTCCTGGATGAACTCTTCTTTGTGGATTAGGGCTAGCCTTGTGAAGTCCTTCCGATCCTCCAGGCTGCTCCAGTGATGGGGGAGGTGAGTAGGAACCAATGCCTTCGAGGGACAAATTCATGGAGGACTCTGAGAGTCGGAGACGCATGCTGCGCTTGAAGCGGTGCCTTTTATTGGAGGCGCTGTGGTTTGTGTGTTGTGGCTGCTACAGTTAGGAAAGATTAGATTCAAACAAGATGACATGAAATATAATTTTTAGACATATTAGATTTTCTTTATATCAGAAGGTTTGTAACTAACCTTGTAACCCTCCAGCTGAAGAAACAGGGGGTTGATGAAGCAGACCTTAACTTGTTTGCCTCGAGTCATCAGAGAAGATCGCTCTTGAGTCCCCCCCATTTGGGCGTGGGCGCTGCTGGTGGATGCAACAGGTCCTAACGGCCCATTTTGGATGTCAACAGCACTTGGCGCGCTCCAGAAGTCTGACAGAAAATCCAAGAGTTCATATTTAAGCAATTCAGAAACTAGAAACAAACAAATCTACAACATTGATTTGCAAAAGCCGAGCAGGGACCGTTATGAGACTCGTTATGACAACCTGTCAGAAATTCAACACTATTATCAATTATAAAAACTACAAGGTTGCGCAATCATAAATGCTTTTTGGTGTGGATGCTGGTACTGAGTGAAGAAGCCACTTTCAGTCTCATTGAGGTTTTTAAATTGAAGTCAAAAGAAGCAGAATTGGTGTTTTCAGACTGTAGGCAGCCTTTCGTAAACCTCACCTCATTAATGGAAATACAAGCCACTCATTGCTGTGAAATAAATACAAACATTGCTGTTTCTTTAATAATACCCAGAATCTTTCAGCTGCTCTTTCTCACACCCAGTGTAATGTTGCCTTTGATCCTAGTGTAAATAATGACTGACAGGTCTAGGCTGTGAGGCAAAAGAAGGAATGCTGTTCATGTATTTTCATACGTACAGTTCTCAAAGGGAAATGAGACTGGGCTAAAATCGGTAGAGACATTTCAAAGCTTTCCAAAGAAACTGAGACTGGAAAACAGCTACAAAACTCTGATTGAATAATTTTTGGCTTTGAGGCAACCTTTGTAGATTTGCCCTGCATATCTTAAAGAGAACTACAGTACATTCAGACTTTACAGTGTTCATTTCCAGTTCTGCACCTAAGAACTCCCTCATGGTAAGGCAGTTGGTTCATTTTTCTTGAACATAACTTCCATGGTACATGTTTGATTCAGTGCTTCAATTGGAAATATGTCAACAAAAAATCCACAGCATCGATGTGTACAGCTGGATATCTGCTCTTTATGCCGATTACCTGATGATTATGCAAAACAATCTTGCATTGGGCTTCAGTTAATCAGTCAAGTTAAAAAGTAGTTACTTTAATTTCTATGAAATGATGTCTGAAGTAAAAATAACAAAACTAGACAGGCTAAAAACATAACTAGAAACTGATTCAAAGCAGTCTGCCCTTTCCGTGTTTAATTTGATTTCAGTTTTATCTAAAGTTTTGCACATGTATAAAAATACATATCCAACTAAGCAGCATACTGTATAGTCTGATTTACAATGATAACAACACTGATAGGTTCCTTTTAAGTCGATTCATTTGCTTTTACCAAATTTAGGATGAAAAGTAAAACAGAAAAAATCATTTACACACAAGCAGACTGATTTTGCAGAGCGACGATATTCCAGAATCTGCTTATCACTTTCGGCCGTCATGAAGTCACACCTCACTTATTGCTGCTGCAGCACAACAGCACATGTTTCTGTGTTAAAATAGATTCAGACTGGCAGTCACTTCTTCACACAGTTGACTTTCTCACAACTGTTATGCAGACATTCTTCACTCTGTTAGTTGTAGCGACAAGGGGAAACTGTCAATTTTAGCTAGTGAGCAGTGAAAACAAACAGTAGCATATAATGCAAAACAGTCTATTTGTCTTTGATCTTTAGATGAGGAATGCAAGAATCATTATCTTCTATCACATATAATTCTGGTAGACGTATGAGAGTCTATCACATATTTTACTGTGATTCAATGAACAGTTACGCTAAATGCAATTCTAAATGTAGACATTTCTGCTGCCCTTTTTTAATGATTGAATTAGTGATAATTTACCCTGTCCCATGTGTGAGATGGCTTCCAGCTGCCGGTGTGTTGTGGCTTTGGCAATGGCCTCTGGTAACTGAAGAGGAAATGGCAATATATCTCTGGAGAAAACAAAAATTTATAAATCAAATGGTACTGATGAAATTAAACAGGCTATACTAAATACACGGTAGGATTTTCCCTGACAATAACCTAAGAATAAAAATGGCACAGGCATTTTCAAATGATTGGCGTCAGAGTCAATGACTAAATTTGACTTACAATCCGTATAGTTGCTGTACTGTCTGAGATTTTGTCTACCAATCCCAAAGAGTTAGCCTGCAAGACAATTTTCAAATCTGCAAACGGCTCTTTTTTGTTTCAAGCTTCTGAACATATTACAGAAAATGCACATTGTTTTTTTGAACAACAAATTTTGGGTTTCCATGGCAAAGATTTTTGCATCATTCCCAATTCAATCAATCAGTCAACAATCAATTCGGTTTATTGTCATTGCAACAAGTGCAACAAAAGGGAAGGTGCAGACCATATGGTGCAAGAGACATCAAATCTATAAATATACATATAAAAACAACTACGAGTAATAAATAACACAATTTAAAAAAGTGCACATGTTGGAAAACTATGTACATCAGGTGCATAATATCAGAACACAATAGGCAAACCACGCCGTATGAGAGGCTCCATACATGCATAAGGTGCAAAAGCTGAGTATGTGTAGTGAAATAATGCAAAGAGATACATAAAGAGGTCTTGCGTGTGTTATGAAAGAGAAGTGTCATTCAAGGCTCTAATAGTAGTGGATAAAAGCTGTTTTTCAGTCTGTCAGTCTGTAATTACATTTACATTGGAAAAAGAGATTCCATTGGCTGCTGGAGCTCTCTGTGTTTTTTATTTAGAGTGCTGTCGGTGTGGGGGAAGCAGCACAGAGAAGAACAACAGCATTACTATTATAATTTCTAAGGTTATAAAGCAGGAGCACAACTTTTTCTGTATGTTTTGTCTTGACAGAATTAAGCACAACTGCCTTGAAATATGTTGCTAGCCACACTGTCAATGTGTCTGTCAACCGATGTAAAAGAAATGCATCATCTCTCTGTGGAAATGTGCTCCTCACTGCCATCATCATCAATAAGGGCCCGCACCCTAATCTGAGCTGTGTGTGACAAATAAAGTGAGGCGATTCTTCAATATTTTTGTTAACTATACATATGGAGTAGTGTCCATATTTTATTCTGGTTTACCTGCCCTTATACTGACAGCACCAACAGAGTCATATCAAAACAGAGAGTGAACATCCTAACCTTAACTTAGCACTTCAGTGAACTTCTCTACAAGAAAACATTGAGAGCAGGAGCAGGAGAGGAGTTTATTAAACACAGAAGCTGTTCCATCAGGGTTGAGTCAGATATACAGTAGTCTAAGAAACAAATGATAAGGCTACATGTCTGTTAGGTGATGCATTGTCAGAACATTATTGTAGCATTTTAACCAAGTTAACTCTTTCTTGAAGCAGCTTAGTGAGACTGACCTGCATAAACTCTGTTTAGGACAAAATATCTTTGCCCTTCAAGAAAAACAGATAGGAGGGACTGCAGCATCTGTTTGGGACTTGGTATCGGCAAATGCCTAATCTTAAATGACTCTGATCTTTATTAAGACTAAAGTAATTTGATCAAAATTTCCCTGAAGAAATATTAGATGTCCAAGTACAACCTAATGCAGCACAGAATCATCTTTTAGCTAACACCCCCCCTCCCTCATGTGTTAATGCAAGCAAGCTGCATCAGACTTATGAGACCAGAACCACTTAATAATGCTGTTATTTGATAAAAGAGCGCTGGATACCACAAGTGTAAGTAAAGTTTAACCCTCATAGATAATTACAACTACAGAGCCCTCATATTTAAACATAAAGACAGAAAATATTTAAGTTGACATGAGACGTCCTGATCAGGAGAGAAGACAAACAGCTGAACATGTGATCACAATCTGTCAGTGTCCCCATGCCAGCTTTTTCTTAAAAACCAAAATCCTTTTTTGTTTTTTACTGTATTTCTGCCTTTTAGTTATTTAGGCAGCAAACACAGTGGGTGGTGAAACATGATAGAAAACAAACAAACAAACAAAAAACATTACATGTCTGTCTGTAAAGTCCCATTTCTACACAAAATTTCTGTAATAACTGTGCGAAGTTAAATGGCTTCTATGCAAACCTTTGTATCACACAATCTACTCTTACTTGGGCCTGCCAGGAGATATGGAAGAGGGAAAAAAAGCAAAAATGAAATGATCTTAAAACTTGTTTTAGAACAAAAGGCAAGGTAAATTTATTAGACAACATAATGAAAGCATAATCATAACATTCTAGTTTCCAGTAAGTAAAGATAAAAATCGCTTTACGTCATCATAATTCTAGATGTCTATTCATTGATCCGGTTATTTCGATTGTTTTTTGTTTTTTTGTTTTTAGCTGCATCCAACCTTAAGTTTTTTATTTGTTCTTTACTGTTTTTTGCGTTGACATAATTCTGGCTAATCTCTTCAGTTTATTCTTCATTTTGTGAGGAACATCTTTAAGTGGGATTGAGGTGGAATAACAAAAGAATAATAGGAATCTTATAAACACAATGAAAATTCTTGGGAGCTTGATTGACAAAAATTATAAATAATAGTAATTAGAAAGTTGGCCTAGACCAAAGAAAAACAAGCGATTAGAGGACTATTGGTAAATAAAAAATAAACAAGAGAATGATGCATGCTTTAGCACAGTACTGACTGCATCCACATTCAAGACATCTCATCTTATAACCACAAAGTGCTCTTATCACAGCCTCAGTCTTGGACCTGATTTGGGATCCCAGTTACAAACAAACTTCTGTTACGTAGCAACATGACTTGCATTATTTTACACATCCAAAAGCTGCAAGATGAAATTGAAAACTCTGAGTGACCCAGGGAAAAATACTAATATGAAACAGATTGTCAGATTCTGCAGGATATATCTGGATACTGCAACCTCAACAAGAAAATACCAAATAAAAGTTTTCCTACATGCTTGAAACTTCCCTGTGATTGTTTTTTAAATAAAATATTACCTGCTGATACAGTAGAAGGCCACCAGACGACACAAGTCCGGAAAGCTGAGTGCTGAGCTCTCCAAGGCGAATGCTGCACACAGGACAGAAAGAGATGGATTGACAGAAGTGAAGGACTAGTTCATTATAGGAGGAAGTGTCAAAAATAATATGAAGCACCCATCACATCTCCTGCACTAACGGAGTTGCAGAACCATGCAGGACTGTTAACTTCGTAGATTTGTTGGATTACTGTTCTCAGGACATTTCAAGCTACCCAACTGACTGACTCCGAGACTGTCTATGATCCAAGTTTTTAAAAAGGGAGAAACGTAAATGTGTTATTTTTGTTGCTTTTTGCTGTTTAGAAATTTGCAAACATATTGTAAACTTGAACATTTCTCAGTTACTCTAAGCACTGGATTGACTCAATTGATGAGATAGCTTACTTTTCCATCACCCTGCCTTCACCAAAAATATGATGGCTTTGGTAGAAAGGGTTTGGCAAATTTTTCTTACAAATTTGGCGCCATTTAAAGCAGGAGTCTTAAACTCCAGTCTTCAAGACCCTGTATCCTGCAACCTTTTGATTTGTCTTTGCTTTAGCAGACCTGAAATTCATAAATATATATCATTACAGAACTTTCAAAAACTTAATTGCATTCAGCCATATGATTCAGTTGTGTTGGACCACAGACATATCTAAAAGTTGCAGGACATGGGCCCTCGAGGACTGGAGTTTGAGACCCCTATTTTATGGAAAATTAGAAGGTTTTTTTAGTATTGCATAGAATTTGTTGCCATAAAGACACATTAAAGGAAAAAACGAAGCAAACACAAATGCACTTAATGTATTCACTAAGTTTATGTGCTTTTATTTTTTTCATTTTATACTTTATTTTTATTTTTACCATAGATACAGAAAAAAAGTTTTGCATTCTTGCCATAATTGCTCAAGGAGCTGTCATAATCTTGACTACTTATTGTCACCATTATTAAAAAATGAGGGAACTTATTCACTTAAAACTTACTCTTAAACTGCAGATATTCTAAATTCCTGCAGCAAATAGCTGTGCTACAATGTTAATGCTACGTTGTACGTAAGCACATGGAATGAGTGTAGATTGTCACTGTTCACCTCTGTATGACTTAGAGCTTACAAGATTTTTGTTTGGACTTTTGCTCTTAAAAAATATTCAATGTTCTTTCTGTTACTTTTTAAGTTAGGTTGCAATACCTTTAAGCTACCACACGGGTGGATTACATATAGACACCACATGCTTGTTCGTACTTACTGGAGTCCTCCTCACAGATGAAGCACTCCTTAACAGAGGAGGTACTCCTGTCGGCTGCCACTCTCAAACACAACACCTTTCTCTGGCTGGAGCTGCACTTGCGCACCAAAAAAGTCTGAAAGCGCCAACAACCGTCAAAGTAACAAGTGAAAAATGAGTTTAGTTTAGTCTTCATGCATTATGACAAGGCACATACATAAGTCGCTAGCAGAAGTGTATGACAGCTGACGTTTGTACTACAGTTTACTGCTACCAACCTTTCATTTTGTCTTTATCTTCCAATGGCATTGCCAACTATTTTTATTTAAATATGCAGGACTAAGGCCAGGAAAATAATTCCTTCCTTGATTACTTATAATAACAGTTTCCACCAGAACTCTTTTTCCAAGAGCAACGGGTACCAGGTATTTCTGACAATAATAAGATGCAACATCACATCCATCATTGTTAAAAATTGCTCCAGTGAACAAAATTGTGTAATTAAGGTGAATATCTACCCCAATGGGCTCTCTGAGCAGGATGTATAGGGCGGAGTCTTGATTGAGTGACAGCTGCAGCCACACAGGATGAGTGAGCAGCAGGCGATCCAGTACACTGAAGGACCGTTGTGAGCCTGTCTGGGTGCTGTCCACCTCCTGCATCTACAAGGCAAAGTCAGACAAGCCAAAAAACATCTGTCCATTATTTTGGAGAAGCAGATTCAGATCTCAATTAATACACATCTTCTTATTGTCTTATGGAAATGCAGGTGTTTGTCTGGAGGTCCTTTGTTTTTATGTAGGAGGAAAAAAATTTTATGTTTTTATTTTTTAGCGAATAAACTGAAAACGGAGCCCTGCATTTTTCTTCAACCTCTTTCAGTCTGATAAGATCCAGTCAAACCACCTCTGTTCTATAAAGTAGTTCTGCTTTCTTGGGGTTATATTGAACCAGTTGTGTTATGCTAAAAAGCTACACAGATACACATTTATATAAATAAAAAGTGTCTAGAGTTATGTTAAATAAAAAACTAATTTAACAATCTATCCATTGTCTATATCCAGTTATCCTTGCATGGTCATGCGGGGGTTGATGCCTATCTCCAGCAGGGATTAGGCAAGAGGTGGGATACACCCTGGACAGTCCATCACAGGGCAACACAGAGACACACAGAACAAATAGCCATGGATGCACACATGCACACACATTCTAGACAGGAGCACACACACATGCACACGCACACATTTGCACCTAAGGGACATTTAAAGAGACCAATTAACATAATAGTAATTTAACTAATTGTTCAAAATAAATGTTTAAATTCATGATGGTACAACTAAACAAAGCTTGCACAAGTATGGCTTGTTTGGAAGAGTTGCTGGACACAAGAATGTTGACATCATAGAGTAGACCATGACCACTCTATCCCATGCAGACTATTCTTGTATAAGATGTGAAGTCATCTGTCCACCAGCGGAATATTGGACCAAATTGGGTCATGAAACAGAATGATGATCCAAAACACAGCAGCAAAACTACAACAGAATCAAAGCCTAGATAGACTTGAACCTGACTGACCTTAAAAAGGTCATCGACAATGAATGCCTGAAAATGTCAATGAACTGAAGCCATGTTGTAAGGAAGAGTTGGCCAAATTCCTCCACAAAAGATGTGAGAGACTGATATATGAGGTTCCAAATGTGCCAAAAATGTTTGTCTATGTTCATAGGCACACTTTTTATGTCAACTTAACAAGTAAGTTAGCATTTAGGTGTGTCTATGTAACTGGCAGCGGTACTTTTGCAGATACAAACTTGCAATTGATTACTACTTTGCCCATGTAAATGACTAACCTGACCTACCATTTAGCCTTTTCAGGTTTATTTAATTCTGTAATTGCTGTAGTTTTGTTACTCTGTTGTTACAACCTATCCTCTCCTCTGCCCTTAGAACCTGTCATCTTCCTTGTTGTTGCAACTTGTTGTTACAACTTGTTGTTACAACCTGTCGTCTTCCCTGTTGTCTCATCTGCCGTTAGAACCTGTTGTTTCACCCGTTGTCACAGACGGTCATCTTCCTCTGTTGCCTCGTCATTTTATTTCTCCACATTTGCCAGTGTCATTACTTTGTGTGCTTATGCAGAGTTGTCGGTTTCATCTTTACTTTGTGTTTGATGTTACAGCAGAAATTAATCATCTTTATGTATGTTAAAACTAGGGCTGTCAAACGATTAAAAAGTTTAATCTAATTAATCACAGGGTAGATGTAAATTATTCACGATTAATTAACATTCCCAAATATGACCGAAAAAGTAATATATTTGGTGTAAATAAAGGACGAAACCGGAAGCTGTTGCTCTTTTTTTTTAAGGAAATACAGGAGAGATGCATGGAACTTTTGTTTTGATTTCCACAATCACATTTACACGTGGAGCTTTTTACCTATTCTTTTAGCCAGTTGCTAAGGCAAACTAACTGGTTAACATTTTCTGAATGTAAAGCTGACAGTTTCTTATTCAATTTTGGACAACCCTGAGCATCCTCTTCATGGGGCTATCCTACAACAACGGTGTCTTCGGTCAGAGGCTTCTTAAGTTTTGCTGCGACACAGACTGCTACAGTAGATCATTCCTGCTTACAGCCATCAGGATCTACAATAGCTCCTTGAAAAATTAAATAATATGAGTTACAACAACACTTAATTTCTCTCTGGGAGAAAAGTATTAAGTATTAAGTATTTTTTAATTGAAATTTTCTGACTAATAGAGGGATTATTTGTTTATCAACACCGAACCTTTACATTACTCCCTGGTTCCCACTGTTATTATTTGCAGTTACCAAACAGTTGTCATACTGTTTACATGACAAGCGAGCACTGAAAGCAGCGCAGGTTTAATTATGGGGTAAACAGGACAGGTCATTCTGTGCATGCGTAAAAAAAAAAAAAAAAGGCATTAATTCCACAAATTAATCGACACGCATTAATGCATTAATTTTGACAGCCCTAGTTAAAACCTGTTTTCTCAGTGCAAAGCCTTGCCTCGCGAATTACCGGTCATCAGAACTGGTATTTTAAAATAAGAGTCTTTGACATAGCCATTTTTGCCAAGGTTTAGCCTCGTTTTTACTGTCACCATGAGCTCCATTGCCATTAAAATGTGAGCTAAAGGAGTGCAACATCTGAATTTCTCATCTTTTGATATGCAACATGCCAATCATAAAAATAAACACATTCCCCATAACAAATGAACTACCAACAGAACATAACACAACCTTCATAACAAAACTACAACGAACGATTGAGAAATAACAAAATAACTGAACCCACCGTTACCCACAATGCACCCTGCTCGCTATCTGCCCTACAACAGCCAGGGTCATTACAGTATTAATTTAAACTCAGAATTATCGTATTTATGATTGTGAACATCAAAAGATGAGAAATTCAGATGTTGCACTCCTTTAGTTCACATTTTAATGGCAATGGAGCTTATGGTGACAGTAAAAATGAGGCTAAACCTTGGCAACAATGGCTATGTCAAAGACTCTTATTTTGAAATAGGCCTACCAGTTCTGATGACCGGTAATTCGTGACGCAAGGCTTCGCACTGAGCAAACAGGTTATAACAGTCAATGGTTGTAACATACGTAAAGATGATTACAAACATTTTTGGCACATTTGGAACCTCATACGTATTGGATGATCTGTTTACAGTGTGGATGATATGCGCTCTGAGACCAGTATACACAGGAAAAATGTTTGGGTCGGTTATTAAAAGATGACTTTAAATATTTAATGTTACCTTAATATGAGTATGCACACAACTGGTGGAATTCTCTAAATGAAAGCGTTCCTGGGTGCTCCTGCATTAAGCAGTCACAAAGTGTGCTTCTTTTAGAGGGGGGGGTGCCTCTTTATACACTGATACATAAAACTGCGAAAGAGGATGAACTTTCTTTTTCCATCATTGCAAATGGTCACATTAGGTTTCTGACCATGACCTAATGTGACCAGCAGACAGCTTATCTTACCAGTAGTCATCATGTTCCTCAGAGTCTATGCAGCTGTGTAGCATTGTGAACAGAAAAGTACCAGGGCCATTAATAATTTGGAGCTTTGCTAAAAAACATATGCAGTTTATAGGTTTCGTTTGCAGTAGGTAAATACTATTAAGATGACATTCTGTAATATTTTACCAGTTGCTTCAGTTTTGACACTACATGGTGTGAACTGGCCACATTGATGTTTGTGGAGAGGTTCTTAACCTTTATGGCACACTGTTGCATCAGTTAGACAGAAATTATTACCTGCTGTCTGAAAGTGTTTTTTTCTAACTAGTCTTCTGCAGAAATTTATGTCAAAGCTGCAGAATATTTAAAGCCGCTTTGCAACCTTCTGTTCGCTCCTCACTCTGCCAAAATGTTGTTCTGTGTGGCGAGAGCAGCACACCTCTCCAACGTCTGTCTGTCTTCGCTGTAGCTGGAAATGTAATCAACCGATGCTTGTTCTGGACAAATGTACTTATTTATGTACCTAAAATGAAGCAAGATCACTTTGAACCGTACGTCTGTTTGCTTATTTTTGGCTCTTTAATGTTAGCACTCAGTCATAGCTTTACTTTTTCCCTCTAAGATCGGCTTGATGCTGGATGTCACAGCGTGTGGGCTGTCTGCAAACTCTTGCGAGCGTAGCAGCAGATGGATGCTATGGCAACCTGGGCCTACACATCCTACCAGGCATTCCCACTCAGTGAAACACCCTTTCTCCAACAAGTTGGAGGTGGGCATACAGCCGAACACGCAAAAGCACAACTTGCACACACAGACCCACTTTGCCAAAGGGTGACAGGTTTTTCCTGAGTGCAGAGGTGTTTTATTTCCAGATCTTTTTTTATTTATTTAAGAAAATAAAACATGTTTATAGAAATCAAAGCAAATCACAGATGAGATACAGCAACCTGCTTCTGTGGCATTAGAGAAAGCACCGTGAGTATTATCTCTGTTCAATATCCCATTTGAATTTTTTCCCACACAACATTTAACATCACCTCTTTGGCCCTATGACATAACTGTCCTCTTCTTCAGGGGAATCTGATTCTTTTTGCAGGGCCACTTACAGTTATTGGAAAACACCGCACTGGAGGTTGGAAACCAAGTACAGGAGATACCATTAAAATGAGTGCAATGGTGTTGTGTAACAATTACAGGTTTGTGCTGACTGCAGCCAGATTAAAGCAAAAATAAAATAAATCAGGAGGAACATTTTAATCTAAAGGATCAATAGAAAGTGAAACTGGATCCCCTAAGGAGCGGCTCAGCAGTAATAACTCAGAACTGAAGGTCTGTTGGACTCTAAGATAGCTTAAAGGATGCAGTTTTCTTTCTTGCAACAGTCAAACCTGTTTATGACCAAGTAAGAAAGGTCTGAGCTTGCAAAGTCCATGCAGTCAAATATATAGCTGAAACCCTTTTGCATTTAGTGTATAAAAGGACACATAACTTTTTTTCCTCACTGCGTGACATGAAATTGGACTAGACTTTTACTGTTTCAGGTCAGGTATGATTAACAAAATTACTTCTATTTTCTAAATGCTAGGAAAAAAAGAATAATATATTTTTTATTCAAGTTTTTATTTTCAGATACAAGAGTTTATTCATCATGCTGTGGAGGAGTTTTGCTGCAGGACAGACTTCACAAAATTAGCTACAAAGTGGCTTATGGACAACAAAACTAATGTTTTGGTAGTAATTTCTTTCCTAAATTCTCACGTGAATTCTGAAGTGAGAGTGGAGCTCGTAAATCTCACAGGAGAGGAGCTGAAAATAGGCAAGACTTGAGTTAAAATTTAGTAAATGAAGAATTCTGAGCAAAAGCAAGAACAGAGAATAATACATTTGGAATTAATAATCCACACCTACACATGAAAACAAGACCAAAAGAAAATCCCCAAATTTCTTTGCTAAAATATTAAAAATAGGCTGTTTCCTTTAAATGTTAATTTAAGAACTCAACTCCACTGGTATCATATGTCGAGTCAAACTCCCATCTTCTTCAGATTAAATCCATATAATGTTGATTTAAAGGTGTACTTTACAAAACCTACTCTTTGTATATACTCAGCAAAAAAAGCAACATCCTCTGACTTTCAACTGTTTTTACTTTCAGTAAACTTAATGTGTGTAAATAATTGTATGAACACTAAAAGAGTCAACACCATAAGACATAAACTAAAAATGTTTCACAGACATGTGACTAACAGAAATAGAATAATGTGTGCTTGAATGAAGGGAGGCTCAAAATCAAAAGTACCAGTCAGTATCTGGTGTGGCCACCAGCTGCTTGAAGTACTGCAGTGCATCTCCTCCTCATGGACTGGACCAGATTTGTCAGTTCTTGCTGTGAGATGTTACCCCACTCTTCCACCTAGGCACTTGCAAGTTCCTGGACATTTCTGGGGGGGAATGGCCCTAGCCCTCACCCTGTGATCCAACAGGTCCCAGACGTGCTCAATGGGATTGAGATCCGGGCTCTTCGCTGGCCATGGCAGAACACTGACATTGCTGTCATGCAGAAACTCATGCACAGAACGAGCAGTATGGCTTGTGGCATTGTCCTGCTGGAGGATCATGTCCGGATGAGCATGCATAAAGGGGACCACATGAGGGAGGAGGATGTCTTCCCTGTACTGCAAGGCATTGAGATTGCCTGCAATGTCAACAAGCTCAGTCCGATGGTGATGTGATATACCGCCCCAGACCAAGACGGACACCCCCACCTCCAAATCGATCCCGCTCCAGGGTACAGGCCTCGGTGTAACGCTCATTCCTTCGACGATAAACACGAATCATTCTGAGCACTGATGGAGGGATTGTGTGTTCCTGGTGTGACTCGGGCAGTTGTTGTGGGCATCCTGTACCTGTCACGCAGGTGTGATATTCGGATGTACCGATCCTGTGCAGGTGTTGTTACACGTGGTCTTCCACTGCGAGGATGATCAGCTGTCCTTCCTGTCTCCCTGTAGCGCTGGCTAGCATGTATTGCCCTAGCCACATCAGCCTCCCTGCAGCATGCCTAATGCACGTTCACGCAGATGAGCAGGGACCCTGGGCATCTTTCTTTGGGTGTTTTTCACAGTCGGTAGACAAGTCTCTTTAGTGTCCTGCGTTTTTAGAACTGTGACCTTAAATGCCTACTTTCTGTAAGCTGTCAAGGTCTTAACGACCATTCCACAGGTGCTTGTGATTTAATTGATTATGGTTAATTGAAATTGCATGGAAAACATTGTTTAAACCCTTTACAATGAAGATCTGTAAAGTTATTTGGATTTTTACAACATTATTGTTGAAATACACAGTCCTGAAAAAGGGACGTTTCTTTTTTTGATGAGTTTATGTGTGTGTGTGTGATTATGAGTGGGCAGAGTCACCTCATTGTATATCCAAAGCCAACCACCACGCAGCCACATCTGATAACCAAACCGCAAACACAACCACTAAAGGCTACAGGACACACACAAGGAGAGAAAGAAACAAAGCAGGGGGCAAGACCCAAGTGTTTCACTAGCCATTTCCACGTCCGCCTTACATAAAGTGCAACACTGCCCACACGCACACACTGAAAGACTTATGTAATTCCCTCTGAGAAAGAGAGAAGCAGTAATGGAGAAATAAGAGAATAAATATAAAAAAGAGGAGAGAAAAGGCAGCAGTTAAAATTGAAGGTTGATAAGGAAATCCCACTTTCAACAGGCCTGCAGCAATGCACTTTAAAGTGATAGACTGCAAATATAAAAAGCTGAAAGAGACATAAACAGTTTATCTAACAAAGTGTTTTTGTCCCTGAGGGCAGCGGCAGCAGGGTAGACCTGCACCAGAACAGCTGATGCTGTTTGATGCACTGAGCACTTCACAAAAGGTACATGAGGAGCAAAGGTAAAGACTTGTCTGAGCTCGGAGTGAAGGATGGTGACCAGGTGAAATAAATATGGGTGACACTTTGCATTTTTTATTTACTTTTTCATATTTACTAAAGGTCAGCATTCAAACCATAATATGCTAGTGACATTTACTCCAAATCCATTTTAAAATATATTTTAAAATTATTTATAATAATCTATTAAGGCAGGACACGTTTGTATAGAACATTTTAGCAACAACACAATTCAAAGTGTTTTACATGTTGAAAACGTTAAAAACAACATTACATTGCAGTGGCATAATAAAAGAGAGCAATGAAAAGTTGGAATATAAACTTAAAAGTTAAAATTTAAGATGTCCCACTACAGTGATCAATAGGTTTGAGTATAAGTGTGCATCATTGTTAGTATCATTTCTCTAAGTTCCAGATAGATAACCTGTCCATGGCTATGGGAGATAGGGCTGTGATGAGATCTTTTGATATTTAAAGGTCTCATTTGCTGTTTTTTTTTTTCAACAAATTTGGCGTGGTCTCTAGTTTGAATGAATGCCTTGTGAGTTGCCTTCTCTGGAAAAAATACTATGTGCTCCTGTATCAGGAGCAAATTGCGGAATTGCGCCGCTCAAGGTGGCAGCATGTTGGAGTAGCTCTGTTACTTTGGTTCATATTTTTTTCTTTTTTTAAACTTTAATTCTTCCATTTCTGGTAGAAACATTGTTTTTGTGGAGAACGGTTCTCTCTGGTTTTGAATGCTGTGCAGCTGAAAGGATTTTTGCTGATACTTTTTAGCTGGTAAAAATTCCGCTGCTCTGGGTGGCTGCATGTTGGAGTGGCTCTGTTGGCTACATATTAAGTTTTGTTTTTTTGTACATTGGTTCCTCTTTTTTCTTAAAGAAGATTGCATTTTTTTGACCTGTATACTTTCTAGTTTTTGGTGCTATGAAGCTGGAAGGATTGTTGCTGTAAATGTTTTCCTTTTTGACAATTTGTTAGGATGCGTAACCATGGCAACAATGTGGTTTACAGCCGGGAGCAGCTGATTAACATCGCAAAAGCTGAAATAATACCTCAACTGAAGCCACAAATCCCTGATGAGTTGATGAGGAGAAGACGTGGATGCAGAGCAGGAGCGAAAAGGAGACAGAGAAAGAGGAAGTTCAAGCCATCTCTTCCATCGATCATGATGGGCAACGTAAGATCACTGGCTAACAAGATGGATGAACTCCAAGCCCTTACAAGGACTCAGCCAGAGTACCGTGAATGCAGTGTTATGTGTTTTACGGAGACGTGGCTGCTGGATCATATCCCCGACTCCAAGGTCTGTCTGCCAGGCTTCCTGACTGTACGAGCAGACAGAGATCTGAAGACGAGTAGAAAAAGGAAAGGTGGTGGAGTAGCAGTGCTTGTAAACAACAGATGGTGTCATCCAGGACATGTTACTGTGAAGTGTCGTCTCTGCAGCCCAGATCTCGAACTCTTGGCAGTAGGTTTTCGTCCATATTATTTGCCAAGAGAGTTCACCAGTGTAATTTTGGCAGTTGTTTACATTCCACCTTCAGCCGTTGCCGACAATGCATGTGATGTCATCAGTTCCATTGTTGCTAAGCTACAGACACAGCACCCGAATGCATTTGTGGCAATATCTGGTGATTTTAATCATGCCTCGCTCTCTACTACACTTCCAACATTTCAACAGTTTGTCAGCTGCTCTACAAGAGAAAACAGGACATTGGATTTGTTTTATGCAAATGTAAAGGATTCATACACGTCCAAACCAAGACCTCCTCTGGGACAATCAGATCACAATCTTGTTTTTCTCTGTTCAGAATATAAACCACTTGTTCAGAGGCAACCTGTGACAAAACGAACTGTGAGAAAATGGTCACAGGAAGCTGAAGAAGCCGTGCAGGGTTGTTTTGCAACCACAGACTGGATGACTCTTTGCCAAGCACATGGAGAGGACATCAATGCCATGACTGAGTGTGTGACTGACTATATAAACTTCTGTGTGGACAACATCATCCCCACCAGAACAGTGAGATGCTTCCCTAATAACAAACCCTGGATCACCAGTGACCTGAAGGAACTGCTAAACAAGAAAAAAAGAGCCTTCAGGGAGGGAGACAGGGAATTACTGAGGAGTATACAGAAGCAACTTAAGGTCAAGATCAGAGACAGCAAGGAGGCATACAGGAAGAAGCTGGAGAACAAACTACAGAGGGACAATATCAGAGATGTCTGGTCAGGAATGAGAAAGATCACAGGTTTTAAGGACAGGAAGGATTGGATAGATGGAAGTCTGGACAGAGCCAATGAACTGAACACATTCTTCAACAGGTTCAGTTCAGGAACTAGCTCAGCATCCCCCTCTCCTGTTCCCAGCCAAACAGACATCCCACTATCCTCTGATCAACAGCTTTCCTGTTACACCTCGGATGTTTTATCCTTCACCTTTGTGTTTGAAGTTTGACTTCAACCAAGTCAGGAAATGCTGCTACCCCCTATGCCTCCCACTCCCACTTGTCTGTCTCCAAAAGTCAGGTGAAGAGGCAGCTGGAGAAACTGAACCGGAACAAGGCTGCAGGTCCAGATGGTGTCGGCCCCAGAGTCCTGAAGGCCTGTGCAGAGCAGCTCTGTGGGATTCTGCAGCACCTCTTCAACCTTAGCTTAACTCAGGAGAAGGTTCCAGTGTTGTGGAAGACATCCTGCCTTTTTCCAGTACCCAAAAGAACTCACCC
The DNA here is from genome assembly GCA_963556495.2 of Valencia hispanica. NCBI lineage: Eukaryota > Metazoa > Chordata > Actinopteri > Cyprinodontiformes > Valenciidae > Valencia > Valencia hispanica. Next base: position 20,109,392 of record OY747714.1, on the reverse strand, counting down.
ATCAGTCATCAATGACTATAGACCCGTTGCCCTGACATCCCACATCATGAAGGTCCTGGAGAGACTCCTGTTGGCACCCCTGAGTAAGCAAACAAGAACGTATCAGGACCCACTGCAGTTTGCTTATCGCTGTGGAGTTGGAGTTGAAGATGCCATCATCCACCTACTTCAACCAACCCACTGTCATCTGGACAAAGCAGGCAGCACTGTGAGGATCATGTTCTTTGATTTCTCTAGTGCATTTAACACAATTCAGCCTGATTTGCTATGTCAGAAACTCCTGAAGACACAGGTGGAGCCCTCAACAATCGCCTGGATCAATGACTACCTGACCAAAAGACCACAATTTGTGAGACTGAAGAATTGTGTGTCAAACCAGGTGGTCAGCAGCACAGGAGCACCACAGGGGACCGTACTCTCACCATTCCTTTTTACTCTGTACACCTCAGACTTCCAGTACAAATCAGAGACCTGTCATCTGCAGAAATACTCAGATGACTCTGCAATTGTCGGGTGTATCAGAGATGGACAAGAAGCTGAATACAGAGAGCTGGTGGACCGCTTTGTGACATGGTGTGAAAACAATCGTCTCACCTTGAATGTGAACAAAACAAAGGAGATGATTGTAGATTTCAGAAGAAACAGGGATAAGTCAAAAACTGTTTCCATCATGGGAGAAGAAGTGGAGGTGGTTGAGGAATATAAATACCTCGGAGTTCACCTTGACAACAGACTGGACTGGAGGCGCAACAGTGAAGCCGTCTACAAGAAGGGACAGAGCAGACTGTACTTCTTGAGGAAGCTTAGGTCCTTCAAGGTTTGCAGCAAGATGCTGCAGATCTTCTACAAGTCTGTTGTGGAGAGTGTAATCACTTCAGCCGTCATCTGTTGGGGTAGCAGCATCAGAGCCAGGGATTTAAATAGGCTAAACAACCTGATAAAGAAGGTTCTGGTTCTGTTCTTGGGACAACTGTGGAAAATCTGGAGATGATGATACAAAGAAGGATTCTTCATAAAATCAAAAAAATTATGGACAACCCTGAGCATCCTCTTCATGAGACAGTCATACAACAACAGAGCGTCTTCAGTCGGAGGCTTCTTCAGTTTCGCTGCAATACAGACCGCTACAGGAAATCCTTCCTGCCCACAGCCATCATTATCTACAACAACTCCTTAAAGAATTAATCATATGAGCTACAACAACACTTAATTTCCCTCTGGGATCAATAAAGTATTTTTAAATTGAATTGAATTGAATTGAATTGAATTGAATTGAATTGAATTGAATTGAATTGAATTGAATTGAATTGAATTGAATTTGAATTTGAATGTGAGTTTTTGAACAAATAACTACAGTAACTTAACGTTTTACATCGCTGGTAGTGTTCAAAACACATTTCAACCATTTCTTCCTCAGCTCTCCATTCTTGGGTAAAAATGCAATGCTGATTATCTCCACAAACAACACAAGCCCGAACAGCGATCTTATCCTTTAGACAGTTTGTGATTACTTCTTTAAGTATTATGTTAATAAGAAACTAACAATTGCCTATTCCTTTTGGAATTATAGCCATCAAGAGCTAGGAGTAGGCTATAAATGCCACTGCTGTGACGGCTTGTAAGAATGCGTCAGCAAGTGTAAAAAATGCCCAAAATATACAGCCAACTCTGTAAATAATTATCTCTGCACAAAACCTTTTTCCTAAAACCAGTGCATTAACTTTTCAACAAGTATAAAAAGATATATTAGGACTAAATATACCCAGAACATTGAAAAGAGGTGCATGCAGGTGGTGAGATAAGGCTTTCACACAACATGGGAGATAATCTTAACTAAAGAAAGTCACTGTCTTATGAAACATTTCTTGATTGAGATCCTTTTGGCAGACTATAGTTTTTAACAATTTAGTGCATTGGTTAAGCGTATTTAACACTCTCACCTATTTCTGTTGAGGTTGTATTTTTAGTGGGGAATATTTGAGAAAATGTTCCATAAAAGAGTTGAGGCATGACCTGTAATGCTATTGTAAACCACATGATAGATTCTGTTTGGAATTAAAGATGAAGTTTGTAGAGCTGCAGATCATGTTTACTTATCTTGGCCGAATCTCCAGTAAAAAGAAAGTAATTCTGCAAAACTAGAGGCAGCATTACACCACTAAAAAAAACAGTGCAGCTACTGGTTACTTTAGAAAGAAGTCTCTGATTTTGTACTCTAAAGAATTGATTGACTGATGGAGAAACCCAGCTAAACCTTTTGAAATTGAGCTGAAAAAAAATTGGAAAGAAATCTTATATGAAATGCTGGTTAGAAAAACTGACCTGCAAGCTGTCTCATTGAGTGATGAAGAGCTGATGTAATTAGTCAAAGACTGAACAAAAGAGACATTATAACCAGATCAGGAAAAGAAAAACATAACAGGTGCTGTGAATATCAGCGTTGGTCTGTGTTTTTCAATTTTATCTAGAGTTTGGGGAGAACATCTTTGATACTTAGGCCAGCCATCACTCATCATATACAGTGGCTTGCAAAAGTATTCGGCCCCCTTGAACTTTCCCACATTTTGTCACATTACAGCCACAAACGTGAATCAATTTTATTGGAATTCCACATGAAAGACCAATACAAAGTGGGGTACATGTGAGAAGTGGAACGAAAATCAAACATGATTCCAAACATTTTTTACAAATAAATAACTGAAAAGTGGGATATGCGTAATTATTCAGCCCCCTGAGTCAATACTTTGTAGAACCACCTTTTGCTGCAATTACAGCTGCCAGTCTTTTAGGGTATGTCTCTACCAGCTTTGCACATCTAGAGACTGAAATTCTTGCCCATTCTTCTTTGCAAAACAGCTCCAGCTCAGTCAGATTAGATGGACAGCGTTTGTGAACAGCAGTTTTCAGATCTTGCCACAGATTCTCAAATGGATTTAGATCTGGACTTTGACTGGGCCATTCTAACACATGGATATGTTTTGTTTTTAACCATTCCATTGTTGCCCTGGCTTTATGTTTAGGGTCGTTGTCCTGCTGGAAGGTGAACCTCCGCCCCAGTCTCAAGTCTTTTGCAGACTCCAAGAGGTTGTCTTCCAAGATTGCCCTTTATTTGGCTCCATCCATCTTCCTATCAACTCTGACCAGCTTCCCTGTCCCTGCTGAAGAGAAGCACCCCCAGAGCATGATGCTGCCACCACAATATTTGACAGTGGGGATGGTGTGTTCAGAGTGATGTGCAGTGTTAGTTTTCCGCCACACATAGCGTTTTGCATTTTGGTCTCATCTGACCAGAGCACCTTCTTCCACATGTTTGCTGTGTCCCCCACATGGCTTGTGGCAAACTGCAAACGGGACTTCTTATGGTTTTCTTTTAACAATGGCTTTCTTCTTGCCACTCTTCCATAAAGGCCAACTTTGTGCAGTGCACGACTAATAGTTGTCCTATGGACAGATTCCCCCACCTGAGCTGTAGATCTCTCCAGCTTGTCCAGAGTCACCATGGGCCTCTTGGCTGCATTTCTGATCAGCGCTCTCCTTGTTCGGCTGGTGAGTTTAGGTGGACGGCCTTGTCTTGGTAGGTTTACAGTTGTGCCATACTCCTTCCATTTCTGAATGATGGCTTGAACAGTGCTCCGTGGGATGTTCAAGGCTTGGGAAATCTTTTTGTAGCCTAAGCCTGCTTTAAATTTCTCAGTAACTTTATCGCTGACCTGTCTGGTGTGTTATTTGGACTTCATGGTGTTGTTGCTCCCAACATTCTCTTAGACAACTTTTGAGGCCGTCACAGGGCAGCTGTATTTGTACTGACATTAGATTACACACACGTGCACTCTTATTTAGTCATTAGCACTCATCAGGCAATGTCTATGGGCAACTGACTGCACTGAGACCAAAGGGGGCTGAATAATTTCACACACCCCACTTTTCAGTGATTTATTTGTAAAAAATGTTTGAAATCATGTATGATTTTCGTTCCACTTCTCACGTGTACACCACTTTGTATTGGTCTTTCACGTGGAATTCCAATAAAATTTATCCATGTTTGTGGCTGTAATGTGACAAAATGTGGAAAAGTTCAAGGGGGCCGAATACTTTTGCAAGCCACTGTATCATAACGATACAATATCAGCCAATTTGATCAGACTGAACTCAAGAAGAAAGAACAACATTTATGCTTCAAGGTGAGCATGGTGGTACAGAGCCCAGTGATGGTCAGGTGTGATATAAACACAGAGGTCATGAAAGTACGTTTGACCAGTGTAGCAAGCTGCAAGCATATATTTGTAACTACTTTGATATCCAGAATCGACGACCAGCATGTAAATGGCCTGTACTTGTATAGCGCTTTATTTAGGTAAGGCCAGGCAAGGCAAGGTAATTTTATTTGTACAGCACACTTCCAACAACAGGGTAATTCAAGGTGCTTTACTTGATTTGGTGATTAAAAAACCCCAAAAAAACAAACAAAACATGGAATATAACATTGGAAATTAAAAGTAGCGAATTAGCATGAAACACACATAACACATGATGCACAATAAACATACACAACACATGGTACACAATAAAGCAAGAGGGCATGAACACATTTGATACATATGACAATCATTTATTCAAAAGGCAATTCTAAACAGATGAGTTTTAAGTCTCAATTTAAAGCTGTTCAGAGTTTCAGCAGCTCTGCACTCTACAGGAAGTCTGTTCCAGATAAGGGGAGCATAGAAACTGAAAGCTGCTTCTCCATGTTTGGTTCTGAGTCTAGGGATGTTTAGTAGGGTAGAGTTGGAGGACCTGAGTGGTCTTTGTGGTTGGTACAGTGACAACAGGTCTTCAACATATTTTGGTGCTAAGCCATTCAATGATTTATAAACTAGTAAGAGTATTTTGAAATCTGTTCTCTGAGCTACAGGGAGCCAGTGTAATGACTGTAGAACTAGGGTGATGTGCTCTGCTTTCCTGGTTCTAGTGAGGATGGAGCAGCAGCGTTCTGGATCAGCTGCAGCTGTCTTTTTGACTTTTTAGGCAGATCTGTGAGAACGTTGTTGCAGTAATCAATCCAACTAAAGATATACACATGGATGAGTTTTTCAAGGTCCTGTTGCAACATTAGTTCTTTAATCCTAGAAATGTTTTTCAGGTGATAGAAGGCTGACCTTGTGTTGTGGAAGAAATGTAATGTTCTGTTCTGTGTAGTTCACATACTGATAGTTACTATGTGTCTTTTCTTTATGATATGGTGACCAATCTGATTATGTGACCCTGTATGAATTTAGGTCAGGTCAAACCTGCTGATTCAGACTCTTACAGCCTGGGTTGGCATGGCAACTCTCTTTTACGTCTAAGAAGGTCCTGACATACATTGATTATGCTTCTATATCAAATCTTCTATGCTTAATGAGTCAAATGCCTACCAACTGAGAAATGTTTGTTTGTAATGTCATAGATGATAGGCTCATGATTACTGAACCTATATAATCCTGTGTCTTGTTTTGGAAGGCAGGTCAGTATCGCATATTTTGCTGTTAACGCTGTACCTCCTTGTTTGATCAACCAAGTCTGTATTAAAACCTCCGAGTATCTGAAGGAATCTCTCTCATCTCTTTTATTAAAGAACTTCGATAACACCTTGTTATTGCCTTTATGTGATCTTGGAGGTTCAGGTCTGAGTCCATTACTACACCTAGGGTTCGGTCCTGATCAGTATTTTCTAGCTGTATTAACTGAAGCTGTGTGCTGACTCTTGATCGTTCCTCCTTGGGTCCAAAAATAATTACTTCAGTTTTGTTTCTGTTCAGCTGAAGAAAGTTATGGCACATCCAACCATTTATTTGGTCGATGCATTGATTTAGGGTTTGAATAGGTTCAGAGTCACCTGGTGACATTGTAATGTAAAGCTGAGTATCATCCGCGTAGTAATGGTAGCTAATCTTATTGGTTGCTATAATTTTGAACTAAGATGGAGCCCTGGGGCACCCCACATGTGATTTCTGTTCGTTCTAATGAAAAGTGTCCTATTGAAACAAAGAAGTCCCTGTTCTTTAGGTAAGACTCGAACCAGCCAAGTACTGTACCAGAGAGTCTGACCCAGCTCTCCAGTCATTTCAATAGTATATCATGATCAACAGTGTCAAATGGTGCACTGAGGTCCAACAGAACCAACACTGTGGTTCTACCACAGTCTGTATTTATGCGGATGTCATAGAATACTTTGACGAGGGCAGTCTCAGTGCTGTGGTGAGCACAGAAGGCAGACTGAAAAACATCAAAACGGTTTGTCATTGTTAGGAAGCTATTTAATTAGTGAAACAGCTTTTTCAATAAGCTTACTGATGAATGGAAGATTAGAGATTGGCCTGTAGTTTGACATTAACGTGTTGTCCAGATTCTTCTTCTTTAGTAGTGGTTTAATAACTGCTGCCTTCAAAGGAGAAGACACCTGATAACAGGGATGAGTTAACAATTTGAACCAGATCAGACCTAGTGACAGGAAGAAAAGCTGTCGGTAGGATATCAAGGCTGCAAGAGGAGGAGCTTAATTGGATAATGATTTTTTCAAGGTTTTTTTGGTTTAATTCGTGGAATTCAGACATTTTCTCCAAATTGTTGTTGATTGGGGATGGCACTGGTGGTGGGTTCGGTATTAAGGTACAGATTGACCCTCGAATTGTTATAATCTTTTCAGTGAAAAAGCTGACAAATTCATTGCAGGCCCTGGTAGAGTTTAGTTCAGGGGCTACTGTCACTAAAGGATTAGTTAGTCTTTCCACTTTTGCAAATAGAGTCCGTGCATTAATAATGTTTCTGTTGATGATTTCAGAAAATAACAATTCCCCTTGCATTTTTTAAGAGTTGATTGATATCTGTTCAGTCTCTCTTTGTAGATCTCTTAGAGAACCTGGAGTCGAGTTTTCCGCCATCTTCTCTCGGCTTGTCAACATTCCCTTTTTTCACTACGTACCAGTGGATTACTTGCCCACGGAGACTTCTTTCTACCTGAGACTACTTTCACTTTAGTTGGAGCAATGGAATCCATGATGTCTGAGATTTTCGCAAGGAAATTATCTACCAGCTTGTTTACTGAGTTCGAGTTGGGAGATGAGGGGGATGCGGTGGGAAGGTAAATTCGTTTAAAAGTTTCAACTGAGCTGTCCCCTAGAAAATGCTTTTTTATAGTGGTCTTACTGTGGCTGGATATTTTAGCAGAGGTACTTTCAAAGAAAACACAGAAATGGTCAGATAATGCAATATCAATTACCGATATGTTGGATATATTTAAATATTTGCTGATAATTAAGTCCAGAGTGAGTCCTTGATTGTGTGTTGGTTGTTTGACAGGCTGGGTCAGGCCGAAGTTGTGAAGAGTGTCATCTAATGTTTTTGCTTGTCTATCTTGGGGGTTGTGGGTATGGATGTTAAAGTCTCCCACAATGATTTATTGGTCATAATCAATACATATTACGGAAAGAAGGCAACTGAAATCATTAAAGAAGTTAAGAGTTAAGTTTTGGGGGTTTATATAAACCTAAAAATAAAGCTTTTTTATGCTCGTTTATCTGGGTGGCTAGGTATTCAAAAGACTCAAATGTGCCCAGGGATACCTTTTTAAAGTTCATTGAATGTTTAAAAATTGTGGCTACACCTCCAACTCGTCTGTGTTTTCTGCTTTCGCTTAAGAAATTGTAATTTGGAGGAGTAGATTCTATCATTGCAGATGTTTCACTATTTACACCTAGCCAGGTTTCTCAAAAAAAAGTGCATGAAAATTATGCTCAGTGATGAAGTCCTTGATTAGGAATGACTTCCCGGATAGAGACCTAATGTTTAATAACGCTAACTTAAGTAGTGTGATGATGGGCAGCTGAACCTTCTGACAGGTTATCAATTTGAGATTTTGTTTAAGATGAGAGCATTTGGTTAACGGTTTATGTTTCCTGCTGCTGATAAGCACTGGAATACTACACTCAGGGAAGCCAGGCAACACTCACATTCACATACTAGCGATGGTGAGCTACATTGTAGCCACAGCTGCCCTGGGGCACACTGACAGCAGCGAGGCTGCCGAACACTGGCGCCACCGGGCCCTCTGACCACCATCAGAAGGCAGAAGGGTGAAGTGTCTTGCCCAAGGACTGGGGCTCGAACTGGCAACCCTCCGGTTACAAGATGAACTCCTAACTCCTGAGCCAGAGTGTTATGATGAGCTATGTTTTCAGTGTGAAGCTGGGTGTAGATCTAATCAAGGATACAGAAATGAACATTTCACCATAGATAAAATAAGACTATTGACACCAACTTCCGATTGCACCATCTGGGTATACAATCGAATTACATTAAATTGTCTTGATCATAGGTTCACCAGAAGCCAATGTTTTCTTGTCACTCAAATGGAAAAATTAGAAATATTCAGCTTGGAAAGGAACATGTCTTCATCAATAACTTTACAACAGTATGGAATTTATTGGCCCTGGAAACATGGATTTGTCAAATTTTCCAAAATAGTACACCAGACTAAACATTTCCTGCTATACAATATTGTGACACAATAGGTAGGTTTTGGCTATGAATAATTATGAATAATTGCTTAGGGCAGTTATTAATAATATTAAGGCAGCATAGTGTCAGCAAGATAGGCTCTCTCTCACTTACGTAGGTAGAATCTGTAATTCATAAGATTCCTTCTGCAGAGTTTTGAACAAGTACATTTCAGGACTTGGCCGGATACAGTTACCTGATCAACAATCAGCAGACTGTATAGGTCTTTTGGATCCAATGAATTTCGTCCAGAAACTTGCTTCCCCCTCGCCAGCGAAGGATGGAAGTTTAAAGCACACACCCTGCCCGATGCTAGGCGGTCTTTGGCTTGCGGGTAAGATAAAGAAAAGGCACGGAGCCTATCCTTAAATAGGGGTGACGATGTCCCATGAAGTCATCCGTTTCCTGTTGAAACTGAAGTGCATTGTGGGGTTATTCGTCCTTACAGCTGGAGGTCTGTCTTTGGTCCTGTTATCACGGCTGTGGCGAAACAACAATAATTTCTAGAAATTTTGGCCCCTTCCTCCTGACTGAGCTAGTGTTGCTTAGTCAGATTTGTTGGCTGTCTTACACTACTGAACAGTCCAGCTGCTGGGTGTTTTGCTGTCTGAAAACATTTTTTACATCTTTTCTTGTCTTTGGGACAGAGATCACTGTGTTAGATAGCTAAAACATTGAGCTTGTTGCCTTTTAGTTAATTTGTACTTTAATATATATATATATATATATATATATATATATATATATATATATATATATGATGACAAATGATGACACACTCATTTACCACCTTCAGCCAGCATCTTTACAATAAATTTTTTCTATGTTCTGGGGTTGATGCGCACATTTTGCACCAAAAATATAATAATCTCTGGGACACAGGTCCTGTTTCCCTTGAAGTGTATGATCACAATCCTATTACCTTTCCCCATCAAAAAGAAATTCCCTAGATCAATTTGACTTTTCTTTTTATCGATATGCTCTTTTTTTATATTGTGCAGCCCTACTTTAGATAGATGAATTTGTCTCATTCAGGTATCTGGAAATTGTGACAAAGGATGAACCAGACTTGTGAAGGTCCACAATTCCCTTTCAGGTATCTTGGGTGTTGTCTTTCAATTTCTCCACAGTGACACACAAGCAAGCATTGTGTTGCCTTTAATGATATCCACAGGTATACATTCATTAGTGTTTTGAATTACCCGGTCAGAAGCTTACAAAGCCATGGTAAAATCATCTGGACTTTCCTATTTTTTTTAAGGTTTAGGGATCTTAGTGCACATAAACTTTTTAATTTAAAGAAAGTAATAAAGTGTGCTCTAAAAAAGTCTTTCTCTGAATATTTTCGGACTTATCAAATATATTGATCTCAGCTAATCCTAATTGAGCTAAGCCAGGAAAGGATTAGTCTGATTTAAATTCAGACAGTGGGAAATAAAAGGAAATGTATGTCTTTTTACACTGTTTATGCAAACATCTGGTTTGAGGTGTATTCCTTACTTTATTACTGTATTACTAAGCTGTATGGCTCCAACAGATTGTTTTCCATCAGGAAATCTGTGTGCACAGATTTACTTACTACATAGAGAAAGTTAATTTTAAACCTCTGCTCAGCTTCTTAAATTGAGGGAGCAGATTTTCCCGCTGTCTATTTTTATTTCTCTACCTGTCACTCCATATGAAGACATGCTTTTCTCCATGTAAAAAGAACAAAAATATATCAGCATTTTGGGGTAGAACTGTGTAGGATGAAAAAGTTTCTGAAAGCATGCAGTGGCTCTGTGAAAATCTTGGCCTCATGTAGACAGACATCATGGTGTCGTTTTTTGCAGGATGTAGTAGCTTGCTTCTTAAACAGTTATGTCTCAGGACACACAGAAATGACGTCCACAGTCTGAAGTTTGTATGCTCTCCTGGTGCAACTCTTTCCCCTAAAGCACAAAACCATGCATACTAAGTTAGTTGGGGATTCTAAATGGCCCTCAGGAAATGAATTAAAGAGTGAATGGTAGTTTGTCTCATCTGTTTAAGAGTGATGGAACGACAACATGTTTGGAGCCTACCTTTGGAGGAATTGGCTGTTTTACGGTATATCAGGTTCAACACCTCTAACATTTTGGCTGCTGCCTCTTGAGTACTGACTTAGGACACCACTGATCTATAACGAGCAAAATAGTAAAACCGCATAATACTTGGGCACAAAAAACACTAGAATACTACCACTTAATTTAACAGGTATATATCCATGCTGTTAAGATGATGTATTAAAATCAAAGTAAGAATTGAATATATTTTATTGAATTACATTATAATTGTAAGGTCTTATTTGGCAGAGCAGCACTGTTTTGTGTCACTTGGTAATTATAAATCACACCAAGAATTACATGTGAGGTTTCTCAAGACTGAAAGGATTTAATGTTTGTCATGTTTGCCTTTGCTGGGCTTTCACAATAGACACATGTTTTAAAGTAAAAGCCTATAATTTTTCTTCTAACTCTGCATAGTCTCCATGTTTCACTCTTTAACATATATTATAGTATTGTTTTCAGAACTCAATGTTAGTATAATAAGGGTATTGAATAAAACATCTTTTTAAATTCCTTTTTTGTAGATTGGGTTTATAGATGTTTTAGGTTATTTATCATATTTTTTTTAAGCAATTAGTAGTCCATCTTAAATTATTTACCAAAAATAAAAACACAGGTTATCCTGAGCATCTCCCTGAAAGTGCACATAAACTTGCATTCAGTTGAGTTTTATGTGTAGGTGGATGTGGCCATATTAGGAAAAGGATAATGGAAAGCATTTCTCTAGGTAATAAAATGTAGTGTTTTAGCACATTTTACAACAAAATAACCTGCATTACATTCTGCTTATGGTTGACACACTGTTATCTCTCTCCTACCTGCTAAGAAAATAATTAATAAATGGTACAGCACTTCAACTTTTGCTTTTTATATGCAGGAAGAATAAGACAGAAAAGTGAAACTAGTCCTAAGACAGTTAGAGATAACTCCAAGACAAGCAGCAGACGGAGAACAAGGAGGAAACTGAATCCTTGGTGACATCTCCTGCCTCCTCGACACTGAGCTGATTCAGCTACTAACAATGTCCAGCCTCTGCCAAATCATCAGTGGTGCTGCACAGAGTCTTCAAAATAAACCTGCAGCGACAGTGACAGCATGTTGTGCACTTTGTACCCTGTCACATCCTGCATTTCTGACTGGAGACTGAAGGCAGCAAACTCATTTACAGCAAAAATTTGAGCTTTGCAATGAAATTTATCTGACATTTTTGTTTTGGTAAAATATTGGGGGAATATTGTTCCCCCAATGTTGTTGAGGCACGGAAAATGTTTTATTGCAGTCTGTCTATCAATGTTTATTTGCAGCTTTACACAGCCAAAAGATGACCGAAGTGTTTCACAGTAAAAGATAAAAATATAGTTATTAAGAAAATGTGTAACAAAACTACAAGAGTAGCGATTAAAATAAAAATTTAAAGCACCAGCCCAAGCGACAAATAAGAAATAAGAACAATGAATATAAAGTTTGAATTATGATTACGTCTTGTGGCAACAAAAAGATTAGCATAAAAGCAAATTAAAACAAATAAAAACTAAATTACAGCAGAACGTAATAAGTTTCAAAACTCCAAGGCATTAAAAGCCTGACAGAGACTTTTTAAAGTATTGCAAAATACGCAAAATATTGTTTTGGGGTCACAAATTAATGGAAGACCTGCAAATGGTTCAGCGTTGTTGCAGCTGGACATAAAAGAGTAGGTGGAGGCAAAGAGGAAGATGGCATGCCACCGCCAGAGTTTGTTAGTGACAGATACGGAAACCCATGAGTTGTCCACATCTGCGGGGGCGGAATGCACAGTTCCGGCGAGTCTGTAGATCTAAGACCAGGCCCAGTTCAGCACATATATGTAATAGGACTTCTCTAGGGAATTTAAATAGGCTGATCAGCCAGTCATCATTATGGGCCAGGAAATCTTTGTGGCGTCTAAAAACTTCCCCATTCAGATCCTGCTATTGGATAATCCTCAAGAAGTGCCAGCACATCCATTCTGAAGCGCTATGCAGGAGTGTCACTGCAGTATTTATATTTCTACTCTGTATTCACATGTTTTGCTACACACCTTATCACAATTAATGCACCAATAAGTGCAATTGTTATATAATCTGAAAACGTACATATGAACATACTGTTATACAATACTTGAATGCAACATATTTTCATTCAGATTCTCATATTTATTTTCAGTTCAGAGACGGGGGTGGGGGCTGACTGTTGGTTGTGTGTGCGTGCTCTACAAGTCTAAAAATGTGGCTTACATTCACAATTTTGCCATCTCACCAGCTGCGTTGCCATTTCCACATGTCCACAATGTGCGTAAGGAAGTCTCTTGTGCTTAAAGTTGCTCACAAAGTTTGTGTAGAAAGTGACTTATGCAATTGTCAGACCCTGTTTTGTGCATAAGCAAGGTTTATAAATGAGACCCCTGGTGATGATGTCATGGCCTTTAAGCTTCTAAAGGGTTACTCACTAGATTTGGGTTAATCGGAGGGACACCTTAGGATGTATTTTAAGGTGAAACCTAAAACACACTTCTTCCTGGTGTGCCATCATGGGAAACTCAAAACAAATGTGGGAAGATATCAGAAACAGAATTGTGGACCTTGAAAAATCCAGTTTGGTCCTGTTTACAATTCCCAAATACTTTAAGGTGCTACTTTCATTTTTTCAAAAGGTTAAATGCAAGCACAGCCGTATTTAATAAATTATATTACGCGTTCCAATGAGGCTCGTTTGTCAAATTAAAAGAACTTTATAAAAATAATAACCCCTAAGCAGGTGTTAAATACTGTACACTTTTCATTAAGTGTGTTTCACTTAGTGAAATTAGTAACTGAAATAAATGAACATTTTAAGAATAATATTCTAATTTGGTGAAGTTGTCTTTATAAACAATATGGGAATGTCCTGCCGTCATACATTTAAGGAAGGAAGTAGGTTCTGTGTTTCTGAAATGGTGAATGGTAAAGGGTAAATGGTCTACACCTGTGTAGCACTTTATCAAGTTCAAGGACTCCAAAGCACTTGACACTACAGTCATTCACCCATTCATACACTCATTCACACACTCATGTAAAATTAAATGAATGTGCTATAGTGGAAAATATTTGTATTAATCCCAGAACAAAAACAAAAGACCTTGTGAAGATACTCACTGATGATGAGTCTAATTTTCCAAAGTGAAATAATTTCTGTACCAGCATAGACTAAAAGGGCACTCAGCATGGTAGAAGCATTTACACTGAAAATAACAAACAAACCATAAACATACATTACAGCGTGCAAATGAACTCTGGAACAAAGTTCTTGGTTTTTCAAATGTCTTGTTATCTGATTACACCAAAAATGTGAATATTTGGTGATAATGACTAATATTTAAAGGAAAAAGGGGGAAGCTTGAGAGCCTAACTGTACAGTATGGGGATAGCAGCATCATGTTGTGAGGATGCTTTGCTGCATGAAGGGCTGATGCACTTCAGAAAATAGATGGCATAATTAGAAAATAACATTATTTGGAAATGCCGAAGCAATATCTGAAGACAGCAAAAAAGTTAAAGCTTGGTCATCATGAGGAAAGAACGTAATGTAGAAATACTGAAGCAGGATTTCAAGACATTTGCCAGGTTAGGCCTGTTAAGCTAAGCCTGTTTTTACTGCTATGTCAGTAAACTTCTGGATTTTTGGCAGCTTTATATATTCAAATATAGAATTATCTAATGCCCCGTCTCAGAAGGAACAGGACTGTCTTCCATCCTTGGTGAAAGCCCCAGGCACCTTCAACAACTGTATGTGCTGAACCTCAGCCATCACCCAAGATGAGAGAGATATGTCAGATGTCCCATGAGGGTCTAAGCAACAAATCAGACATCAAGAAAGGTGCTCTGTTCTTTTTACTGAGGCAGTTGGGGTTGGAGAAAGTTGATGTGTCACTTTCTTTTTGTTGACTCCCTAAAATAATGTTTACAAGGATCTGTTCAATGTTTCCATTCTTTATTTTTGTATGTTAAAAATATTTGGCTCTCCATTTGGGGTCTGTCCTACAGGAATTGACTCAGGCCATCAGTATTGTCCCTGCTTTTTCTGAGCTGCCGCCTTGGATCAAATCTCAGTCAGTGTTCTTCTAGAAAAAAGGTTTTTGACAGCTTCCATCCATCCATTTTCTATACCCGTCACTCCTATGCCTATCTCCAGCGGTCAAGGGGCGAGAGGCGGGGTACACCCTGGACAGGTCGCCAGTCCATCGCAGGGCAACACAGAGACACACAGGACAAACAACCATACACTCATACCTAAGGGCAATTTTTTAAAGAAACCAATTCACCTAACAGTCATGTTTTTGGACTGTGGGAGGAAGCCGGAGTACCCGGAGAGAACCCATGCATGCACAGGGAGAACATGCAAACTCCATGCAGAAAGACCCCAGGTTGGGATTTGAACCCAGGACCTTCTTGCTGCAAGGCAACAGTGCTACCAACTGCGCCACTGTGCAGCCGTTTTTGACAGCTTTTTACTTTCAAAGTTCTTTTTTGCAAGCTATTTTGTTAAAAACTCTCTTGATTTCAGCCTGCTTTTTGGGGAATGCTTAAAAAGGCTTTTACTTTGTAACATCTTTCTCAGGCTGTCCACTCACTTTCTTAGATGCTTGCTTTGAATGTGTCTAAACTATGGCTTTTACAAGCGTCATAGTAGTGACTGAGACCTTAAAGGACATCCCGTCCCTAGTTTTGGTGCTATGACCAGGGCACTTTAGAATTACATAGGCCTGAAAGCAAATAAATTCCTCTTGTGGTGTTGGGAGTGTATAGCCTTAATGTAAACAGCTTTATTTTTCCATTTATGTTGAATATAACCTACTTGTAATGGTAAGAACAACATGTGTGACCGTCTGAAGCAATGAAATAATGTTCACCAATTTTATTAGTCAACACATTGAACTCGGTTACACATGAACAGTTATCCAGACATCAGAATGTCTTGAAACCTTATATCTACCTTAATCAGATTTCTTATTTAATCTAATGTATAGAGGGAAGTGTATGAAGTTCTTATCCAGTTCTAGAAAAGCAGAGTAACTGATTTTTTCCAACTCATGTCCCATTGGTAAAGTCAGCAACTTGCTTTCAGGATCTCAGTCTCTAAGCAATCAGAAATAACAGTTTTCCAACTCCTTATTTCTTTGTCAAAAAATCATTGGCCTTTACCCCTTGAGACTGACATGGAGTTCCTCTAAAGAATCGGAGGAAGCAGCAGGTGTCTATCAAGCAGATCTGGATGTGTAAATGGAGGAGTTTTTGGATACCGGCTGGGACCAATAACCAGTATAAAAGAAAGGGGGATTTCCTTGGGTTCAGCCACAGGAGGAAAGAGAACACAGTCTCACATGAGTTGCCAAGAAAAGTATTTTCCTCAGAAACATTTGCAGAGAAAAAGTTTCAGGGATGCTGAAGCCAGACCAAAAGCTGATGTTGACACAGCTGCACAGCTGATCAGACTGTTTCCTTCGGGAGCCAGCACAACTTGAGTAGAGCTAAGTGCCCACACGTCTTTTAGTTGGACCAAGGCTTCACACATTCTTCTTCTGACATTGTGATGAGGTGACCAGCTTTAAACAGGTTCTCCCTTCTGGTTTTGGCCCAGTAATAGTTATAAGCCGGCAGAATCAGAACATATTCAGGCTGATGTGTTGACAGATGACAACCTTCAGCTACACCTCTAAAAACAGAGAAATGTTTTAAAATAAAGTCTAAGAAAATAACAAGAAGATTTTACTTCTTGTTAGTCATCTTATCAATACATGAAGACTTGTGAGTGTGGCCTATTTGTCCTAAAGAAAATAAACAGAAGTTGTATTATTTGCGGATTTTTGGGGTCTTTTGGGCAAAACAGGATGTAAATCATTTTGATAAATATTGATTAAATTAGCAATGCTGTAAGTATTCATGACAAGATACTTTTGATTATACTGTTGAAGTCCTTCCCAAAGGTCCTGACAAAGCTGGTCAATT
This sequence comes from Valencia hispanica, assembly GCA_963556495.2. Taxonomy (NCBI): domain Eukaryota; kingdom Metazoa; phylum Chordata; class Actinopteri; order Cyprinodontiformes; family Valenciidae; genus Valencia; species Valencia hispanica. The sequence goes on along the minus strand of OY747714.1, from coordinate 20,092,771 downwards.
CCTGATGTCCCTAAAATAGATGATGAGATTCTGATTAAGCAAGTATAGAAGGAATTTTTTAAAAGTATATACCAATTCTTACTTTATTCTTTATGATCAAAAATCAGATTCCACCACATATTTTAGATTTATAACAGCCAACTTGATTGGTGAGCTAGTTTCTTTTCTTCATAGATATAAATGCATTAGAAGGTGCAGCTTAATTGTTTTGCATTTCTCACATTTCCGACAGTGGCTCCTGAATTAACTGAGTGAGATTTCATTTATACAACAAACAAAAGATGCTCAATCACCATGTCTCCACATTTGGTCAAAACCCCAGAAATAAAACAAGAGCCATGTGCGTAACATTGATTTCTATTCATCATCTTTGACGCCAACCACAATTATCTGTTTGTAAAATCTCCCATTTGCACTGGAGTGACTATGACGATGGCTAAGAATAGCCAATAGCCCATCACTGCATGCGTGGGATGACTAATGGAAGAACATAATTGCAGTGGACTATAAGTATCCACAGGGGGCAACAGTGGGCACGTGGGGGCTGCCAACTGATGACACGTGTCTTGTTTAAATGCTTGCTGCAGAAAAGCCACTGCACAAGCACTTAATGCTGGTAAAAAAGACGTGAAAGCTGCGTGTAAGTTTATGTGTGAAGTCATACAAAGGCATTAGTATGAGTCACAAGCAACAGTCGAGTTGAAGGACAGAAGGGGGACTGTTAACATTACTGTGAATTTTGACAATATTAGAAACATATCTGTGTGGTGGTGTGGTGATTCAGGAAGAGGGCTGTCACAAATAGTTCTGTCACACCAGAAGTGTGTGTTTGGTAAAAAAAAAAAACAACTAAAAAAAGAAGTCATAAAATGATTTTTTTTTTACATTATATGACATTCACAAAAGTTTATATTCACACATTCATAGTTCATAGGCCTACTCAAAGCCCAGATCATACAATATACTAGATACTCAATGAGCAGCCAACTCTGCGGTGCCGCGAAAAAAGATTTACAGATTTTTTTTTTCTTTTTTTGTCACACTTAAATGTTTCTGATAATTAAACAAAGTTTACGTTTGAGGCAAACATAGCCTGACTAAATGCAAATGGCACTTTTTAAAATATGAGTATTTTTATTGAAGAAAGAAAGCTGTTAAAACAAACCTTTGAAACAGCTTGTTCCTTCAAAACCCTTGATAGCAACAGCTGACTTCAAACATATGTGATAATTGGCAATTTGTCTTTTATATCCCTGTGGAGGAACTGTGGCCAATTTGTCGTTGCAGGATGATTTTAATTCAGCCACATTAAAAAGGGATTTTGAGCATAAATGGCTTGTTTAAAATCATGCCAATATATCTCGATTGGATTGAAGTACAGACTTTGACTAGACCCGTGTAGATCAGTAAGACTTCATGGTTCCATCTGTTATGGCAAGTCATTCATGTCCTGAAGGAGCAAAGCAGCCCCAGACCATCGCACTACCACCACCATGTTTGTTATTATAATATTTTTCTTATGAAATATTGTGTCAAATGTAACAGTAAACATATCTTCCAAAAAGTTATTTTCTTGTCTCCTCAGTTTACAGAAAATCTTCCCAAGTCTGTGTTTTTGGCAAATATAAGCCTCGGTCTTTATGGTTGGATGGGAACATTCCATGGGTGTTCCTACTCTTCAGGAGCGCTGACCTTAACTGGGTGGGGATTACTTTCTAACCCAGGGCCAAGTTGATTTGGATAGTTTTTCCCTCTTATCCCCCCCATCATCTTGAATATCAGCAAAACAACTGTGATTTTAAAGTCTTTATTGCGTAACCCTAACCCTTTAGTCCAATGCTTTACTTCTGTGGCTTTAATGTTTTTCATTCACATGTAATTGATCTTATCAACACCTGGGGAACAATAATGTTGTGCTCTACCAGCTGAACATGAAACAAGAGAAAAAGAATGTCTATATTTTCTGAAATATAACAAATCCGTACTAACAATGTACACTATAATCAGACAGGCTTGATGTAAAATACCTTCCTTTTAGATAACAAAGGACAACTGTTGCAATTATGAAGCCACAATCCAAATAACTGTTTTATTCAAACAGTATCTCAGCTTTAAATCACCTCTCAACATCACTATCAAACCAGATGACAGTCTAATTTTAGAGGTTAAAAAATGAACATGAATTGGTCATATTAAGTAAAAATGTAAATAGACATGGTCCTCCATCTAAACCAACAGGCTGGGCAAGGAGAGCATTAAAGAGAGCACCAGACATGAGATTAGAGGAGCTGCAAAGATCTCCAACTCAGGTGGTAGAATCCATTGGCAAATCTGAGATTTATGAAAGAGTGGCAAGAAGTAATTATTATTAATTTAGTCATGTTTGCAGGTTGCGACAAGCTATGTAGGACAAAAAAACAACAAGAGAAAACGTGGAAGAATGTGCTCAAATCAGATGAAAACAAAACCGATCATTTTGGCCTACAAGCAAAGCTACACGCACAGTATGTGTGGTGGAAAACTAACACTACACATTATCTTGAACATACCATCACCACAGTGAGACATGGTGGCAGCATCATTCTGTGGGGATACTTTTTTCATCATGGACAGGGAAACTGGTCAGAGAAAAATAAAATAAAAGTAAAGTAAAGTAAAAATTAAAGAAAAAGTGAAAATGCTGTATCATTTTCCTTCCACATCCCATCCTTCTACTACTTTCTGTTGGTCTATCTTAAATCATCCCAATAAATTATATTATAATTTGTGAGTTACCTACAAAGACCAGGAACCACATTTTTTCCCCAAATTGTTATCAAATGTTGCATAATACATAAAAGTTGTTTTTTGTTTGTTTGTTTGTTTTTAACACAACTGTGTGATAAGTTTAATTATCACAATTTAAATGTGAACAGTGATGATGAGAGCCGCAAAGCTAAAACTGTAAAACTAAAAGACCCCCCCCCCCAAAATGCTGGGAAATAGATAGACCAACATGTCTAAAAAAAGTTTTTCTTAAATTCTTTTTTTGTTTTACAAACCACATTCTGCCTTTTTGATCTGACCAGACCTTTGGATGACTCACTGATTCAGAGTGAACTGGTGCATGAACATCAACTCATACAAAATGTTATTTTTGTGAAGGGCTGTTAGGTAAGAACATTTTGCCTGCATGTTTTAAATGCTTAACTGAAAAAAGAGCAAGCTTCTCTAAGGTCAAAAATAATCTAGAAATATTAAAAAAAATGTGTAAAAAAAATTAAGAAAAGCTTTATGTGGAATGATATGAGAATATTTGGAGCTGTTGGCTGACAAATGTGCCTGGAAAGGCAAATATCGCCATGTTTTTTTAATAACTTGTCACTTTAAGTGATTTCCACAGCCTGGTCTGTAAATTCGCACATAGACACTGAAGGATCATCCTCCATTTCCAAATTGTGTTAGAGTGACCACAAGAGGACAGAAGCCTGCATTATTATTGTAATCAGTTGCAAGGAAGATCACAATCCCTTTATTTTCTTCACCTAATCTATGAACAGCATAAACAGTTGAAATCAGACATTTACATACACTGTATAAAGATAACTTTTTTCATTGTCTGAGAACAAAAAAATAAGCATTTCTTGTTTAAGGTCAGTTAGGATGACTAGAATTATTAGTTTTTGCTGAATGACAATATGAGAGAGAATTATTTTTGCGTCCTTGAAATTCAGACATTTGCATACATTTCCTTATTTTGTAGTAGAGTAATCTTTTAATCTGTTTGATTGGGCGGAACATTTTGGTATCTCTAACAAGCTTCTCAAAATAGTTTACTCAAATTTCAGTCCCGCCATTGCGTTATCTTTTGTGAAAAACACTTGAACTCGCCACATCACAGATGCTGGCATTAATGCCGGCACTAATGGCGGCATTGTCTTTTGAAACAGCTTTTAGTTTCACCAGACCACAGGATATGTCTCCAGAAAAGAAGATCTTGAATGCATTTACAAAATGTAATCTGGCTTATGTTGCTTTTTGAGTAATGGCCTCTTCCTGTCTGAGTGGCCTTTCAGCCCATGTCAGTACAGGACTTGTTTCACTGTGGTTAATGACACTCTTTCCAGATTCAGACAGGATCTTTACAATGTCTTTTGCTTTTTATATGGGGTTCATATGCACAGTTTGCACTTAAACACCTTATTACCTGGGACACAGAACTAGTCTCCTTCCTGAACTGTTCGTTGGCTGGACGTTCCCAATCTGCATAATCTTGCATATTAGCATTTAAACAGATTAATTTGGCACCTTCAGGTATCTAGAAATTGTACCCAACGATTAACCAGGCGTGTAGAGGTCCACTATTCTCTTTGTGATATGTTAGCAGATTTCTGTCGAGTTTTCCATGATATCATCCAAGGAAGCAGACTGCTTGAAGTGCTGTCTTAAAATACCTCTATAGGTGTGCTTACTGTATATCAAATTATGTGAATTACACTATCAGGTGCGTACAATGCCATGAGAGTATTATCTGGGCTTTGAAATTTGATTTAAAAGCATTGTAATCTTAATGTAAGTAAACTTCTGATTTTGAGGGAAGTAATCAAAATATAGATTATTTCTCTCATTTACCAAATACAGACAACTGTCTTATAACTGACCTAAAATGTTGAAAATTTAGTTTGATATGATGTTACAAAGTCAGAATAAAACTGTTTTTGTGTTGTTGTTTTTTAAATACAGAGTATGTTATTATCTGGTACTTATAGTGCTGCGTATTGACACTTTGAAGTATGTATGTGAATAAGGAATAACTGAATAATGCCATGTAAGCTACAAATTTAAACTATATATATATTTTAAACGTTATGTGATTTTTTAAAACCTTTTTCGAAAAGTGTTTCGTGGGTAAAAAATTTGAAAAAGTTGCATGTTCCTGACTTCTTGGACTCTTTTTTTCAACATGCCCCTGTCATATCTTTCCGTCATTAAGCTCTTTTTTAATCTCTCCCCTGGTGAACCTTGTTAATTAACAATGAACATTTCTTTAAACACAACCAAAATACAGTTCATGACATTAAGCAAAAAGGAATAAGTCATTAAGGAACTCAATAATGTGTAGAAACCTTGACAAATAAATCTGTCAGAAGGCTCTAACACTGCACCGGGTTCTGTTATAACTCCCAGTAACTAATTATTTGCTTTCTTTCGCCCAGACGCTCTGTCAGGTGACAAATCCTCGGCTTTCCCTAAACCTTCAGTTAACTTAGGTGTATTGAGCTGCTTCAGCATCTTCAGCTCCATCCTCACCCCATCTAGTATATCCCAGGGAGGGAGAGGGAGATCCGTAGAACCTGCCTCTATCATCAACCTCATTTTACACAGAAATTAGCTCATCTTGCATACCTGCAAGTCTTTGTCTGTACTCCAGCCTTAGAACACAAAATACACCAGATGTAACTCACTCATTTGAATTAAGCCACAAAATATATTGCTTTGGTTATAAACAACTCTTAGTTACAGTCTAGTTACGAAAGAGTAAGACAAAGCCCTTACTGCTGTTGAAGTATTTTCAGTACCAATATAATCAGAGTAATTGTTCAATAAGAGTATAATATAGCCTGTGATGCATGTCTGCTTTCACAGACAGATGATTATTTGCACTTCCTACCAACATGAAATCAACTGTTCAACGTGTTAACAGTTAAATCAGTCTTTAGTTGTTCATTGGAATTCCTAGTATTTTTCACCCATAATGGTCTCAAACTATAGAAGGGCTGGTAGCATATTCTTCCTTACATATCATCCTGAACTTAACTGCATGGCTCCCCAATGCAGTGGTTATTCATGGAGGTATACTATCAATACAACACACAAATACAAGAAAAGGTCTTTTGAATAGTTGCTCACTGCAATGACCACTGTGGGGCCAAATTAAGATTAGACTTATCTTCAAATAACCCAAACCTGAGTCCTCTGTCTCTACAGTAAACCATCATGATATGGTGGTGTAGGTCCTCTGTGGTAACAAGGAGCTGATTCAGGAGGTGCATCCCTACTGTCAACATAAGCAACAACATCTCCCACTTTATTTTACAGTACTTCCTTCAGTCTATTACTGGGCTTTGTGATTCCATAAGACCAATTCTCCTTTATTAGCTCAGACACCACGTTGTGCTCCCCAGACAATAAAATAATTTACACAAAAGTTACAAGGTGGCAAACATTGAATAATGAACAGCTCCAAGTTAAACTGGAAGGACAAAAAGATGTTAAACTACAAGCAAAGAGAGAGAAATAAACCCTAATTTCAGCAGAAAGAAGTATGAAACCTCCTCTGCTTATTACTTTCATAAACAGTGTTACGTTTAAGATTGAGGTTGCCTGATAGAAAAAAATAACTCTGGACATGACAATTTTAAACACCTTGATGACAACTGATGAGTTTCAGTCTATTAAAAATATTATGATAATATAAATACAGAATGAATCATCACAAACTTGTTTTATCAGGTAGTTAAAGGGTTTTACTAGATCAGAATTAGGATTTTTTTTTCAGATATGAGCTATAAAAGATTGAGGTTGCACTAACAATTGAACATCCATCCCAATGAGTGGAAATGTTAATTTCATATTAGTTTTTTTTGGTCTCTGTTCTAGGTCAAAATTTCAGAGGTTTTTTGGAATTTCTATTTCCTGCTGGTAATATAAATCAGAATCTATCTTAATAAGAGAGGGACATACGGTGCCTTGAAAAGGTATTCATACCTCTTTAATCTTTTCACATATTCTCACATATTCTCACATTATAACCAAAAACTGTGGAGCTCTTATTTTCAACAGGATTTTATGTGACTGACCAACACAAGGTAATTGGGGCGTGAAAGGAAAATGATACATGGTTTTCTTTTTAGGTGTTATTTTGTATGGTCTGCGGTGATATTAAACCCTCCTGAATACTTTACACCTAACTTTCGCTGCAAACAGAACTAAAAGATTTTTTAGGGTATCTGTGTTACACATGAGGAACATATTTGTTTCTGCCCACTCTTTTATGAAAATTAGCTCAAGCTCGATCAGCTCTAAACCATTCCATTGTAGCTTTGGGTGTATGTTTAGAGTTTGTTGGCCTGCTGGAGGGAGAGCCTCTGCCCTGTCTCCAGGCTTTTGCAGCCTCTATAAGGTTTTCTTACAGGACTGATGGGATTGATTGGTGATCTGTGAGATGTTCAAAGCAAACTGTTTACGAACCACATATTGTGTAGTTGTATCAAATAAAATACTTATGAGTTTTGTAGAAATTTCTGGTTGTAACATAACGAAGTCTGGTTTTGGCTTCTGTTGTGTGGTGCTTGTTGATGACCCCAATCTGCATGCAGTGATCAGGAAGGATGTGTCAGGTTACTGTTAACATGTCTGTTTCTGCAACACTTTCATCAGACAGGACAGACTGCTCAGCAAAGGGCTGAGCTATGTCCAAACAGCTCTCAAGCGTCATGCTTGGGCACTCTACGATCACACCTCTCCTACACAACACAGGGCAGAACGCAACCCCCCAACCCCCCACCACCACCACCACCCTCCACTCAGAAATATATGCACATTTTGTCACGCAACACTGTAAAAAAATAACTGTTAGAATGTAACCAATAAAATTGGTGGTAACAATTTGTACTCAGTTTATTTGAGTAGATTTTAACCACCACCTTTTAGTACATTTTACCCACGTTTCACAACTAAAACACACTTAAAAAGTTGTGGGTCATTCTTTGAATTCGGTGCACTTTGGGGTCTCTGGTTACTGAACAATCTACCAACAGTTTTTCTTCTGAACATTGCAATTGATGAAGGATTTTTTGTACCTCTGAGAAACTATATCTATACATTTTAGGCTTAAAATCTCAAACATTATTGACAATATTTTTGCTATTTTTGTTTTTTTTTAATAGTTTTTTGTTATGGGGTTGAAGATTTTAGCTTAAAGTAGCCATACGTTCACAATAGTTAGTGTATGGAACAGCATATAGCATGAGGAAAACAAGGAATTCATATATTGTTTTCAAGACAATCATTAACTTTTTCAAAAACAATCATAAATATAATTTTTGCATGTAACAGTGTTGAAAGATTGAGTTTGACGATCACAGTTTGATGATAAAAACAAAAAATATAGCTCAGAAAGTATGCTAACACTTACCTCCCTTTACTGTATGAGCAGGAAAAGACTTGAGTGATGTCACTTCTTGGGTGCCGAGAAAGTTTAACTGAACAAACCTTTTTAAAAAGGGGGAGATTGGCATGTTGTTAAGGGGTTGAACAAAACTGGGAGATAATTGTGCTGTTTTATGCATAATTAATTTATTGTTCTCATATTTTTTAAATAAAGGTTAAAGAAGAGAGGCAAATAATTATATCACCAGAAAAAAACTTCTGGTTATTGTCTATTTACATGTATATTTCATTTACTAAAAAAGTAACTTTGGTAAATGGGGACATGTTTATTTGGGTGAGCTGTACTCATTTGAAACCCATAAAATGTTTGAAAACATCATGCAAATGCAAACACAATGCAAAGGAACATGGATCCGTTTATTTCTTGTTTTAATATGCACTTTGTGATTTACTTTACACGAAACTCTTGTGGGACACAAAGTGCAACGAATTCAGAGAATCCCCCTTGGGTTAAATTCAAACATTTGTATTTAATGTAAAATGTTTGTTACATTTTACGCATTTTAGTTACTTGTTATTAATTCTATTAATTGAAGATTATTAATGAAATTAATTGAAGTTTTTCTCCCACCAACACTTTTTGGGATAATGAAGTTAAAGCAGCTTATGTTGCTTGTTCAACACTGTCATTAGCATTGCCTGTTAGCTAATGCTAATGATCAGACTAAGGAAAGCTATTATGGTAAATGGACTGAACCTATATTGCGCTTTTTTAGTCATACTGACCACTCAAAGCGCTTTACTGGAGCCACTTTCAGCCATTCACGCCCACATTTATACACATTGATTGGTAGTCAACTTGGGGTTAAGTGCATTGCCCAGGGGCACATAAAAGCTAGAAAATAACCTTTAACCCTCCGATTACAAGCCAACTTCTCTACCCACCAAAATTGTTATTTGGAACTAATTGTTTAAACTGTAATCAGCAACTAACTGTTAAATACTTGCTGACTACAAGTCTTGTGATTCTTCTTAACTTTTACAACCCACACATATGCATTCATAATAACACACGCACCGATAAAAAACAATAACTTACCTGCTGTGAGTCTTCCCTACTCCTAATGGGTAATGTGGCAGTGACGTATGTGCAGGATGCAGCACTGAACTGATGTTTTTGGTTAAGTTCTAATCATTACAATTGGGTTCTATTTGTTGATGAAATAAAGTAGGTATTCTGGTTAGAATTAAATCCTTTTTTTTTTCAGTCTTTAACTTATATATTTAGTTACACTTTAGATTAGCCTCGCTTCTGTCAGTCTGCCCCTAGGGCAGCTGTGGCTATGATCATAGCTTGCTTCCACCAGTGTGTGAATGTGAGAGTGAATGAATAATGGAGTTGTAAAGCGCTTTGAGAGTCTTGAAAAGCGCTATATAACTGCAAGCCATTATTATTATGATTATTGGGTACTAGTTAGCCTTTCGAAAAAGTCAGTTTTTTCAGTGCACCTTCAGAATTAACATGCAACTCAGCAGCCACAGACTTCACGTAGGTAGGCATGGATTATCTAAGCAAACACTTCATCCGCATACTAATATACATAGATTAAAAAATTTAAAAATTTAAAAAGCTGCAGCAAAAGCTGCAGCAGACATAAAAAAGTCAGTTTACACTAATACTCCTCACTCAATTAACAAGCAAAACAACAGCAAGGAAGTGAGAACATCACATCTACTCCCACGCAGGCAGAATGGCACTTCAGTTTTAAAGTTATGTAATAGTCCACTGGTATGAGATTACATTTATTGTGCCCTCAAAGGGGAGACAAGTGATCATGAGCCTGTGAAATAACAGGTCTGAGTGGATAATTGATCGCTGGCCTTCCTCGTGAAGGTGCAGTTTGGCCAAAGAAAAGTGGATAATTGGCATCAGTTTGAACAGCTTTAAAGAGGGAAAACATTTCCCATAGCTGCTGGATTTGATTATTAGTAACCTGTTTTTATAAATTACACCTACATCTTCCCCTAAATCCATCTGCAATCAAACAAAAACACTTTGCAGTGATCTGAGATAAACCCTTACTGTCATAGGTCCATATGATGGAGATCACAAATTTGTTAATTGGTAGTTATACAATAGGAGTGGCATTATGCATGAATCCAACTGAGCTGCATTGTTTACGAAGACGTCCCCTGCTGACCGGAAACTACGTTAAACAACAACCGCCAACGCGCTTTGAACTTGAGAAGAGGAAGGGACCCTAAACAGGAGGAGAAAAACCTCAAAATGCGCTCTTGTAAAGCCTGCAGGCGTTCATCGTGTGCCAACTCTGCACAAACTCATCTTGGACGTTTGTTTTTCTCACTTCTAATCTGGGCAGGCAGCCGCACTTGCTTTTTTCGTTCAACGGGAAAAAAAAGAGAGAAAAGAATCCAAATCCAGCCTCCCAAATGCCTTACCTTGTCTCTGAAGGTGGGAACAGGTGGTGCAGGAGCTTTCTGCTGGCTTATCTAAGTCGTCCGAGAAATATGTGGTGCTGAGCCTCCGAGTCCGAGCACCATGCTGCGGTAGAGGAAAAATGCGCACAACACTGGTGACAAGGCGGAGGAGCGCAGATTTTTAATTCTATCTGAGCATCTGAAGTGATACACAGTCACAGCAGAGACATTGTATGTGTGTGTGTGTGTGTGTGTGTGCCCCCTCTCCCGCCTCCATGACTCTGACAAAAACATAAACCAATCCATTTACATTATGGCACCGAAAATGTTTCATAAAGAGGGCGTTAACGTTTATTTAAACACAGGAAAGCTCATCGAAAGATTAAAAAAAAACAGTCGAGATGATTGTTTTAAGAGATACATTGCTATTTTAGAATTATACAGGACTTTCAATTGCAAATTGTTAACTATAATAACGAAAAATACATTTATTGTAGAATTCAACTAAAAACACTCGAATATCACACCTCCGTTAATTGGCTTGTGCTTATATGAGGCTCTGATCAGATTACCAAAAAAAAGGATAATTGAACCAAATTAAGACATTTCAAACTTTAAGAAAAACTTTAATCGATGTTATTTCACGTGTCACCTAACCGGATATATAGTTTGACGCATGGTGTGCTGTTTTATTTTTTTTGTGTGTGTGGACTATTCGTGGCCACTGCACCATACAGCCTTCACATCACGTTTCAGGTGAAAACGTATGTGTGATTCTACTTTTGACCACTGGATGGCGCCAAAGGCCGCGTTTACAGTCACAGCCAAAGTAGAAATCACAGAAACGACCATGTGGAGTGATGCAAAGTACGATTTAAACTGGAAATGCTTTTTTTCGATGTTTGTGGGTTGGGATGGGGGGTAGAATACAAACATCCAAAGTCATTTGAGTTTTTATCTGTGGCTTCCCTATATGATCCTTTCTACTGCACACATTGTTAAGTGTCCATTTAAATGGATTGTATCTCGCTTTATGTCAGTGCTTCTACAGTCTATTCAACGTTTCTCTGTGGACTCTTGGTACTTCCCGACCGTTTTGCTTTAAAAGCGTAAAAGAGGTACCACTTTTGAAAAACCAAACACACTATTAAGTATGTTGTAAAGAAAAGAGCTAATAATTTGTACCCATCACAATGATCAATGGCAAAAATGTTATTGAGGGTAAATGCCATTACCTTCATCTTTTTCAACCTTCACAGTTCATCCATTATATTTAAGTCTGACTGGGTCACTCTTAAACTGCACTATTGATAAATTTAGTACTTGAAATCAGAAAAATGTTGCTGAAATTAAACAATCACTGTGAGCCTAAATCTGCCAGGTGCATTAATCATTTTTGGCCTAACTACTATACATATAGTTGCAGTACAAGGTCAGTTGGTGGATTCTCTAAATAAATAGCTGCAATTTAACAGACCTTAATAAAGGTATCATAAATAATACCATGTTTTTTAAAGTACCGGTTCATAGGTGGCATTAGGATGTTCTCTAGTTATGATAACCTTGAGAAAACGCACAGAGCACAAACACAAATGTATGCAATGATGATGTTGCTTTTATGTGAACAGAAAAGCAACAACATATATTTACTTCTGTAAAAATCGTACAACATACTGGACATTAAAGGTATACCAATATTATCTGTACAGTGTATTTAATTTGATTTTCATATGCAGACAGAAGTAAAAATATGCAACATATGGAAAACAATATCGGTCATTTGTTAAATTAAATTCAAAAACACTTTATTGATCCCAGAGGGAATTTAGGTGACCATGAGAGTAACTGGAATACGAAAACACTAGAGTCCTCCAGAAAATACAAAGCGGACACAAAACCAATGAGACAAAAATCCAACCTTCAACATTTCATGACATAAACCTTTTAACCGTTAAGTCCTTTATAGAGTAACACAAATAAAAAAGCTGATGTTAGCTAGCTGGTTAATAGGTTGGGTTATCTGCTCTGGTAGTCTCATCAGCTTCTTAACAGATGTACTCCTTTGCTTTCTATATCATGACTATAAGTGTTTTTGGTGACTGGAAATATTTCCAAACAGCTGTGTTTGCCATTCTTGCAAGCAAGGGGAAAGTATAGTAGGCCTAATGGTATTCTTCATAGAGTCAGAGAAACCCTGGTCAATCCAACACTTTCTCTGGGTTCTCATCAAAGGTCCATTAATACTCAATGTTAAACAATCAGATGTATACGGATCGGTCCATCTTCATGTGTATTTTAGTCTCATCATCAGGGAGTTTTTGGATGCCTATCCAAATCCAACAAACAGAGCAATACCACCAGTCATCGTGGGGGCATTGTGGAGTTGTATGGCTCATATAACATCAGCAAAAGGAATGAAGAATACATAGTTCTTCTTCTTTAATCACAATGTATTAATGGTCTTATTGTATTTAGAATCTCTTCTGTTAATTGATCATTATTCTCTGGGTCTCTGCCATGCATCCTATATGGACATGTATTTCTCTGCACACTGTTCAATCCTGGGTTTATTCACCTGTGTCTCCCATTATCTTGTTGGGAGATAAATTATTCTCTCACAAGGGCTGTAAAATGGCCTTCAAAGCTAAAAAGATTATTTCAGGGTCAGAGTAAGTATTTAATAATTTAAAAAAATTAAAAATCCAGGAACATCTCTCATTTTGTCAGTTATTTATTCAATAACCCACTCAGCTACATTAAAGTTGCATTGGGATTATGCAGTTATTTGTTTTAAATGTCTTTAAGTTAGTTGTACTGTGAACTCAAACCCACCTATGTTAACTTTACAACTTTATTTTTATATTTGGACCAGATTACACAATTTATTTTCAAGAAACTTTCTAGAAAACCATTCACTCGTAAAATTGAAGTTTGAATCTTTAATAAAAGATGAAATAGCCTGAGAGATGCAGCTAAAAACAGCACAAGAAGTAAGTGGACCGTGGATTTGGGTAATTTTCTCACATAATGAGAGCTTCTGCTTTAGGAGCTCCTCAGAAAAAGGTCAAATGCTTTTTTTCAACATTACTCTTGTAGAATTAAGATCACAGTGATTAAACCCACTCTGCTCATATAGTTTTTAAAATTTATTTAGACCATAAAAGTTTGAAAGAAACCGAGTTTAAAAATACAGAAATTTGATCATTGACGAACATAGAAGATACTATATGGGGTATATTGGAAGCTTTAAAACTGCAGAAACTAAACCTTGATTATTATTTTATTATTTTTTTCCTTTTTTTTGCACAACTCTCGAGGCCAGCTCCAGCTGCATGGATCATTTGTTGCAAATTTGTTAAGTTCTCTCTTATGAGATTTGAAATCTCATTGAGTCTTTACTGATGATAAAAAGTAATATTAAATAGGCCAGATTTGAATATATTGCAGTCATGGATGTGGTTATATCTGAACAGGATAATCAAAGTACTGTAGGCTGTTTTGAATAGATGCCCAATTCCTAAAGCCCTACACTGATAAAACCGTGACAAGTCTCTTCCATGAATCAATAATGGCTCTAAATCCTCAATAATATGGGACATATTCTGTGTTAGAGGTGCTGGATTCACTTAAACATATATAGACACAAATAAGTGCAATTGTTCCAAACAACCGGCTGCACAGTGGTGGCACCGTTGTCTTGGAGCGAGAAGCTCCTGGGTTCGAATCCTGGGTCTTTCTGCATGGAGTTTGCATTTTCTCCCTGTGCATGCGTGGGTTCTCTCCAGGTACTCCAGCTTCCTCCCACAGTCCAAAAACATGCCAGGTGAATTGGTTTCTCTAAAATTACCCTTAGGTATGAGTGTGTATGGTTGTTTGTCCTGTATGTCTCTGTGTTGCCCTGCGATGGACTGGCAACCTGTCCAGGGTGTACCCTGCCTCTGGCCCCTTGACCGCTGGAGATAGGCAACAGCCCTCCCCCCGCAACCCTGGATTAGGATGGACAGGTACAGAAAATGGATGGATGGATGTTCCGTACAACCAGAAATGTAAGCTCAGTAATTTGTGAAGTAAAAACACTGGAGGTGGTGTTATGTCATTTATCACTGATGCGCCACAACTTCTTATTGTTACCCAAGGTGGATCTGTTTAAGTTCTTTTTTACTATTATTTGAATTTCCTTTGTAAAAGTAGAAACTTAAAGAATAACATTACTTCACTGACTCTACCCAAGCAATGTTTGTGTCTACATGGTTGGATTGTATAGGACTGAGCTTGATCTATTTGAATCTGAAGTTAAGTGGATTTCATTTAATTGAATATGAATTCTGCTTGTTTGATTTGTGAAGTGCCTTGAGATGACCTTTGTTGTGAAGTAGCACCATAAACAGTAGAAACCAGATATTTAAAAACATTTTTCTCACTGTCTGACATAGATTTAGAATAAATATTTCTGAGTTTAGGTCAGTTAGCATCACCCAAAACAGTTGTGTTTCCCAGAATAATGAGAGGGAGACTTTTTAAAACTTTCCTCAAATTTAGAAATGTGCACATACAAAGATGGCAATGCCCAGATGATGATGTCATGTGTTATAAATCAATAAATTATGTGAATCAGAAGCTTAAAAATCCATAAGGTAACTAGAGGCACACCTGTGCATGTACTTATGGGAATACTTCAAACACACTGCTTCCTTGTGTGACATCACAGGAAAAAGTAAAGAAATTATCCAAGATACCAGACGGAAAACAGCGACTCTCTGTTTAGACAATCATACACATGTATGAACGGCAACCAGGTATGAAGATGTTCAGGAAGACTACAGTTCTGTGTCTCAGAAATATTTAGGTTTCGTGTGTAGAAACCCCAGAAAAAAAGCAAAACTTTCCCGTAATATTCCAATGAATCGACTTATAACGTGCTGTTTGAAGATTTGTATTAATGTGTACAAACAAAACAATGTCGCTGGGTTGCTTCTTTATGATAACCATACACAAAAATGTTGGGCAGAAACCGGGACCAGATCAAATAGTTATTAAATTAACTCAGTCAACATCAAAATGCTGACGATCATACATTTATTACAATATACTGGATCTCACGCACACATATTCTTTGCGCAAAAGTCCACAGTGAATTGTTGAAGATGGGTCCTCAATGCTCCTATTGGATGATAAGAGACTGGAACTGTCATAATTTAGGGATTTGTTCAAGGACCCAAGCACATAGAGCTACTGGTGGTGAGTTGAGAAGTTTAATGAAATATAGCTACTTCTAAATGTCCATCCCTCACCTGCCTCACCTGACAAAGAACGCTTAACATATTATTATTTTTCTTTGTGCGCAACCTAAAGATTGTAAGGGCCCCCTTCCTGTACCCCCAAAATGAAAAAAATATTGAGGCTCTCTTTCTGTCTCCATTTAAGTGAAAAAAATTTTGTTACTTTAATTCATGTCAAAATTTGACCTTATGTGCATATATGTATGTGCATGTTTTATTTTTTTGTCTCCTTAAAACAAAAGATATCCATGTATTAGAATGGCCCAGTCAAAGTCCAGATCTAAATCCAATCAAGAATCTGTGGCAAGATCTGAAAACTGCCGTTCACAAATGTTGTCCATCTAATCTGACTGAGCTGGACCTGTTTTGCAAAGAAGAATGGGCAAGATTTTCAGTCTTTAGATGTGCAAAGCTGGTAGAGACATACCCTAAAAGACTGGCAGCTGTATTTGCAGCAAAAGGTGGTTCTGCAAAGTATTGACTCAGGGGGCTGAATAATTACGCACACCCCACTTTTCAGTTATTTATTTGTAAAAAATGTTTGGAATCATGTATGACTTTTGTTCCCCTTCTCACGTGTACACCACTTTGTATTGGTCCTGCACGTGGAATTCCAATAAAATTGATTCATGCTTGTGGCTGTAATGTGACAAAATGTGGAAAAGTTCAAGCGGGCCGAATACTTTTACAAGCCACTGTAGGTATTTGAACACCTGGCAATCAGTAAGACTTCTGGCTCTCAAAGACCTGTTACTCTGCCTTTAAAAGGTTCACCTCTAGGCTACTTGTTAATCTAAATTAGTAGGAGCTGTCGGAGCTCATTAAAGACACCTGTCCACTCCACGGTCAGTCAGACTCCAACAACCATAGGCAAGACCAAAGAGCTGTCCAAAGACCATCCATCCATCAATCCATCCATCCATCCATCCATTTTCTTCCGCTTATCCGGGGTCGGGTCGTGGGGGCAGCAGCTTAAGCAAGGACACCCAGACTTCCCTCTCCCCAGCCACTTGGGCCAGCTCCTCGGGAGGAATCCCAAAGCACTACCAGGCCAGCCGAGAAACATAGTCCCTCCAGCGTGTCCTGGGCCTCCTCCCGGTGGGACGTGCCCAAAACACCTCACCAGGGAGGCATCCAGAAGGCATCCAGCCACCTCAACTGACTCCTCTCCATGTGGAGGAGCAGCGGCTCTACTTTGAGCCCCCTCCGGATGACCGAGCTTCTCACGCTATCTCTAAGGGAGAGCCCAGACACTCTACGGAGGAAACTCATTTCAGCCGCTTGTATCCGTGATCTCGTTCTTTCGGTCGAACGCCTTTTCCAAGTCCACAAAACACATGTAGACCGGTTTGGCAAACTCCCATGCACCCTCCAGGACCTTGCTGAGGGTGTAGAGCTGGTCTAGTGTTCCACGGCCAGGACGAAAACCACATTGTTCCTCCTGGATCCGAGGTTCGACTATCGGTCGGACCCTTCTCTCCATAACCCCTGAATAGACCTTGCCAGGGAGGCTCAGAAGTGTGATCCCCATGTAGTTGGAACACACTCTGTGGTCCCCCTTTTTAAACAGGGGGACCACTACCCTGGTCTGCCAATCCAGGGGAACTGCCCCCGATGTCCACGCAATATTGCAGAGCCGTGTTAACCAACACAGCCCCACAACATCCAGAGCCTTGACGAACTCCGGCCGAATCCACTCCACCCCCAGAGCCTTGCCACCAAGGAGCTTTTTAACGACCTCGGTGACCTCAGCACCAGAGATTGAAGAGCCCGACCCAAAGTCCCCAAAACCTGCTTCCAGGTTGGAAGACGTGCCGGTGGGATTGAGGAGGTCTTCGAAGTATTCCATCCACTGACCCAAAATGTCCCATGTCAAGGTCAGCAGCACACCATCCCCACTGTAAACAGTGTTGGTGGCAGACCGCTTCCCACCCATGAGACGCCGGATGGTGGACCAGAATCGCTTCGAAGCCGTACTGTCCAAAGACACCCGAGACAAAATTATAGACCTCCACAAGGCTGGGAAGGGCTTTGGGGCAATTGCCAAGCAGCTTGGTGAAAATAGATCAACTGTTGGAGCAATTGTTAGATAATGAAAGAGGCTAAAGATGACTGTCAGTCTCCCTCGGACTGGGGCTCCAAGCAAGATCTCACCTCGTGGGGTATCACTAATGATAAGAAAGGTGAGGAATCAGCCCAGAACTAGTTGGTCAATGACATGAAGAGAGCTGGGACTACAGTTTCAAAGGCTGCTGTCGGTAGAAAACTACGCCGTCATGCAGGGGCGGAGTGGGGCACCAAAATCCACAGGGAAAATTCTGATCGCGTTGCGACTACGCATTTTGGAAGCACTTGCCGGATATATGAACGCTGACCACTAGATGGCACTAGACAAATGCACAAATGCACATTATTGACAGTAAATTGTAGGTTTAAAGCTTTTATGGGTTTCCCATTAATAAACAGAAGCTGCAATATAACATTTGTATACATTTGGGGAAAGGGACAATGGGTAGTTGGATGAATTTCCCTTTGGGGATCAATCTCTATCTATCTATGTGTATAAATATATATTATGGCTCAGTAAATATATTAGGTATTATACTATTGTTATATCATGTTATATATTACATTATAGTCACATCATATTCAATATTAGGCTTTAGCTATATAATATATTGTTAATAACATTAGTTTATACATTATGGTTACACTCTATTCTATACTAAGCTTAGGCTATATGATATTCTTTGTAAGTTATATTATAGTTATATTCAGTATTAAGCTTTAGCTACATATCTACAGCACGTCCAATCAAAAGTGTAGATATGTCCTGCTATGTTTTATACCATTTAATTGGAAGACTAAGCTACGTCACATTTGTTTCCTTGTATTTTTATTGGGTGGGAAGGCACTCTGTTTGGGTGGGCATTGCCCACCCGTGCCCACCCGTAGATTATTATGTGCAGTGCATTCAACCAAATCAGGGTGAAACAGTCTCACTCACAGGGCTATACCCCAATCGACATCCACACAATGACATAAACACCTCAATTTGGATAATACAGAGAATATAGTTGTTTGTTTTTTAATACTTTGTAAAAAATAAGTATGGCAAATTTAGCATGCATCAAATGTTTCTTGCCAACTGCCATTAAACAGAAGTTTATTGCTCATGGTAATATTTTCAGTGGGTTTTTTTTTGTCAAGTTTTAAATGTCCTTTGTTTTTGAACTCACCATACATTTCAAACGTTCTTGAATGCACCACAGGTGTAAGATGCCGATGCAGTAGTACAGACAAGCTTCTGCCTTAATTCCCGTTGAAAGATCGGTCTTATAAACATGCATGTTTATTTTTTACTTTTGAATCAACATTAACTACTAAACAACTTTATTTGTGAGTGGGTGAAATTAACCGAAAAAGGTTTATGATTGGTCAGTGGACATAGTCTGATTATGCTGCATACACATGCGCAGATCATTCCCTTTCTGAGCATCGGGAAGCAAGCTGGGTCTCTATACTGCAGGAAACATCGGCGACAGTTTCAAAGAAAGTAGCTAAGGGGGGTCAGAAATGTCGCCAGATTTGTCGCTAGGTGCTTTATGGAAAAAAAGCAACAAAGTCGCTAAGTGGGCAACACTGTGTCTGAGACGTATTGATAGATAGATAGATACTTTATTGATCCCCAAGAGGAAATTCAAGAACAAATAAACAAATTAAATAGTTTTATTTTTTAAATCTGTGACCATGAATGTTCTGCAAGATAAGACCATGACTAAGATATAGAGAGTGAACAACTGATATAAACATTGTGTGTATGCTTTACACAGCTCAATTGGGAGTATATGGCCGCTATTCGCGTTGAATTTAAAAACCTCTTTGGTTTTGATAAGGTCAGATTCAGGCCGGTCGCCGATCAAGATGTGTTCCGCTGTGTAAATCCTTCAGCCGGCCGGCCGGGAAAAGTACCGGTCATCCCGATTGCCACTCCGCCTCTGCCGTCATGGTTTAAAGTCATGCATTACACCGAAGGGTTCCCTTGCTCAAGTCATCAGATGTCCAGGCCCATCTGAAGTTTGCCAATGACCATCTGGATGATCCAGAGGAGGCATGGGAGAAAGTAATGTTGTCAGATGAGACCAAAATGGAACTTCTTGGTCTAAACTTCACCTGCCGTGTTTGGAGGAATAAGAAGGATGAGTTGCATCTCAAGAACACCATCCTTACTGTGGCGCATGGGGGTGGAAACATCGTGCTTTGGGGGTGCTTTTCTGCGAAGGGGACAGGACGACTGCACTGTATTAAGGAGAGGATGAATGGGGCCATGTATGGTGAGATTTTGAGCAACAACCTCCTTCCCTCAGTCAGAGCATTGAAGATGGGTCACGGCTGGGTCTTCCAACATGACAATGACCCGAAGCACACAGCCAGAATAACCAAGGAGTGGCTCCGTAAGAAGCATATCAAGGTTCTGGAGTGGCCTAGCCAGTCTCTAGACCTAAATCCAATAGAAAATCTTTGGAGGGAGCTGAAACTCCGTGTTGCTCAGCGACAGCCCCGAAACCTGACAGATCTAGAGAAGATCTGTGTGGAGGAGTGGGCCAAAATCTCTGTTGCAGCGTGTGAAAACCTGGCCAAGAACTTCAGGACACATTTGGCCACTGTAATTGCAAACAAAGGCTTCTGTACCAAATATTAATACTGATTTTCTCAGGTGTTCAAATACTAATGTGCAGCAATAAAATACAAATAAATTCTTTAAAAATGAGGCAATGTGATTTCCTGAAAATTATTTAATGCTGTCTCTCACAGTGGAAATGCACCAACAATGTGAATTTCCGACCCCTCCATAATTGAAAAGTGGGAGAACTTGCAAAATTGCAGGGTGTTTGAATACTTATGTTCCTCACTGTATATTTGGAAATATTCCTCCAGATCTTTGTCTTTTGCAGCCTAATGTAGCTCCATCCAATTTCTCAGTCCTTGTTGAAGGAAAACTTCTCCAGAGCATGATTCTGCCCCCCCTATGTTTCACTGTAGGAATGCTGTGTTCTGGGTTAGTTGTCCCCCACACTTAGCATCTTCTTCTGATACAATATCACCCGAGAAAACGATATTCTTTTACTATCAAAAGAAGTTAGAAATTTTTCTTGATTTTTAGACATATTCGCTGAGTCCACTCCATGGCTTGCAGCACAAAGGAATTTTTATGTCTTTCTTTTAATAATGACTTTTTTCTTGTCACTCCAACAAATTTCAGAATTTTTGGAAGAGTGACAAGAAATAAGTCTGTCCATAGAACAGTTATTCATTGTACTCTCCAATCTCCTTTTTTTGGGGAGTACAATGAATAGTTGTTGAGGTATGTGAGTGATTTATCCAAATTCTTCATCTGCATTATCTGAACAGTGCTCCATGAGATTTTCTTTGTAACCTTACTCTCCTTTAAATTTCTCCACAGCTTTATCCCTGACCTGGCTGATGTGTTCCTTGTCCTTTTTGAAGCTATGCAACACAACTATCTCTGAAATACAATTCCAATAGAAACAAATTTTAAGTTTGTATTTGCAAAGTGAAAAAAATGGAAAAGCATTTAATCTTTTGTGAAGCCCTGTACATGTTGTGTTTCATCTCTGAATTTGTCCTTTTATTAAATTCTACTTCCTTTATATTGCATCTATCTGTCAATTATCACTGACTCATCATGTAACAGAATAATTAGCCAAGAGTCAGAACAAGACTTAATCATCGAGAGGTGTGATCGTCGTGCTGTCATCACTTGTTTCACACTTCCCTCGTTTCACGTCGACCCTCTCAATAAGAAGGAGGACTTCAGCAATCTCCTGCCAAACCAACATACACAAATACATCAATCTAAAGTCTCCATCCTCTCCCTTTGTCTGTGTCTCAGTCTGTAAGATGACCTGGTGGATACTGGCACAGGCTTGCTTTATATAATAAGTGTTAGAGTGTTTGGTGGCACAAAGACAAGTCTAGGAGGATGGAGGTGGAGTGTGCTGATGTGGTTGTACTGGAGGTAGGTGTATTTGTGGAAAAGGACGGCTGTGGATGACTTGATGTGGATTTACCTTGTGACTATACCTCTAGTGAATACTTAAGGGCATGTTTCAGAGAAAGAAACCCCTAAGAGTATGAAACAAATAAATCATAACTGGTCTTTTCTCTGGTTCTCAAAATGGATAGGTAAATTTATACCATACTTACAAAGAGAAAGCCTTTTGAATCAAAGACACTAAACAGTAAGGGGCTACCATATGATGATGATGATGATGATCCTACGAACACAACTACACTGTTCAGAGGATGTGGGTGAGATCCATGGACAGGGTAGGAGGGAAAATTTCTTCTAGTCCTCCAGAACAGTCTCTTTGAAACCCTTTTTGCCCCAGGGTTAAAAAAACAACTATTTCGCCGTGCAAAAATGACTTCAAAGTAATAATGTATTGTGAGCAACAATACACTAGAGCAGTTAAACCCCACAAGTAAATGCACTAGCATTGTCAGCACCAAAACCACCATCCTCTTCAATGTCGACTCCTTTTGATTTTTTTCCTCCATGTCTTTCACAGTTTTGTAAGTCTGTTGTTCTTTCGTTTACTTATTACACTCCACTACAATATGATTTATGCCTACATCCTCAACAACTAAAGAAGCCAGGGGACTATATATGGTATAATGCTTTTAAAGACAAATTGACAGAATTGGTAAGCTTGTAGAACCTAGAGTGATTTTAATGCTTTATCAGACAATATACTTTTCCATTTCCCTCATAGAAATCTCTAAGCTTTGGATTCGTGCTGAAAATATCAAATGTGACACAATTTTAAATGAAATTTCTAACAGATTTTTTTTATCCAGAACAGCAGAAGACTACTGGCAGGCACTATATAAATGAATGGCTTTCAGAGCACAGCCAGTTTGTCAAAGACCCTGTAAGACTCAGCCCACTAAAAGCTTTATAGCTTGGCATAGTTGTTGTTTTTTTAAGTGCAGAGAGAGAATTTATGATGGTGCAAGAATGACTCACCCAGAAATGTTGAAAGTAACATAATTAATATGAGTATGGGAGCGTTTATAGCAAAGAGCCTCATGTGGAAGGTGCATTTACCTAGAGGAGGACAGGAGGCCTGCTGTGACAGACCGAGCTCAGAAAGAGTGAGTGTAGGTGGAGAAGCTGAATGGATCAGACAGCAGGCTGATGTAGGAGAGCAGGGAAGAGGACTGAGCATGGTCTCATAGGATTATCAGCAGTGGGAAAGGGTATCATAAAAAAATTAAGTTTTTCAAAAAGTAGAGCTCAGATTGTTCTGCTACCAAGCAAAAAGAAAATAAGGTTTCTGTCTGGAACTTACTGCTTCTTGGATAATAAAAAAAAATCCAACTTCCTGCATGTCTGACAGGGCTGACAAAAGAATTAAATATTGTTTGGCCCATTTGCTTATTTTCTCCGTTTAACATAAGCAAACATTGCAAGTGAATAACTGAACCACTGTGGAAGTAATTTCCTGCCATTGTTCACACTGACGGCTGATTTTTGGTTCCCATACATATTCCCATCTATTATATATTTATATATATCTTTTGTGCATTATTTTACAACATACTAAAACTACTTTCCAGTTGCTCTTTTCCTCCATGAGAAGCACTTATATGCTATGTTTTAACTGAACTGTAGTAATCGTCCTTGGTGTAACTGTAACTTTGCTTCCATATTCCAGGAAAGCACAAGCCGTTCATGCTTCCAGTTTCCTCTCCGGTCATTAGCCTTAGACTTCTGACTGGCTGGTTGATTCAGCAGTCAGTTTCAGAGACCAGAACAAGGTGTCAGTTGACTGTGCACAGCTCTGATCAGTGGTGACAGCAGGGAAGCAGAACGACTGACAGAGGAGTACCAGGATGCAGAGGACATAAACATGTCTGCTTCTGTGCCTGTTGTCATCTGCTCCTCGGTCCTCAGGGTATACAGGCAAAGTCCATGTGAGAGACTTGGCATGTGTGTTTGGTTTGTGATTGTGTTGATGTAGTCTTGTTATTCTGGGAAGTTTCTTTTCTTAGAAATTAAAATAAAATCATATTAGTGGCCAAAACATTATCATTGCTGCTTTAAAATCAGTTTGTTTCTCTTGCAGTATAGTACATTTTGAGAGGAAAATTTCTGATGCTCCAGGCTGCATGGTTTCATAGGTTTTATTCATTGTTGCCTTGCAGCAAGAAGGTTTGTATTTGTATATATTTGTTAGATGGGGACAGATATAATACACATAGATTAACTTCTCAGGCAATCCCATGTCAGTATCATAGTGTTTATAGCCAAAGGCTATTTCACAACACCAGTCCCTAGAAAGGCTTGTGAGTTTGGATCCTGGTTGGGGCTTTTGTGCAGGGACTTTGCATGTTTTCTGTATGCATCTAAGGGTTGGCAACCTTTTCAGGGGGTACCAGCTGCTTGCCCCGATGACAGCTGGAGCCAGGCCCCACTCACTCCTTCACCCTGCATGGATTAAAAGAGCATAGAAAATAATGGATAGATAAACCGCACTGTGAAAGCTGTGTGCAACAATGCCTGCATTAAAATAAAAGGGACATTTATTGCACCATTCATACAAAAGATAAGTCAAAGTGCTTTACATGAATTCAAATTAATAGAGATAATTACATCAAAAACAATAAATAGACAGAAAAACCAACAGTAAGAATGTAAGCATTCACTAAAAACAACAAGAAATTAAAATGCAAGATAAAGTAAATCAATAGCTAGCATATTTTAAAGGTGAATTTAGAATACAATCTCTGACCTTTCTGGAAAGGCTGCAGTAAGAGAGGTAAATACAAAAAAGTATTAGGATTCAGGCATGGCATTTAGGCACGAGGTGATCAAAATGAACAGATATTTAAAAAAAAAATCCCCTAGGAGGTAAAACTGCATTAAATAGAATAGTTTTATGTTACCCAAGTCCAGTTCTTGAGAGCTACTGAACTGCAACTTTTGGATGCATCGCTTCCCCAGCACACCTGAATCAAATAGTTGAATTATTTTGTTCATTCAGCTCTGCATAGACCTGGCAACGAGCCATTCATCGGTGTGTTCCTGAAGGGATTAATCTAAAAGTTGCAGCATTGTGGCTCTTGAGGACTGGACTTGGGAACCAATGTTTTAGGTCATTATTTAAAGCACCCAACCATTTCGGAACATCTAGAGTTTTCAAGCGGTTGGTTCCAGAGTGGAGGAGCTCAGAGAGATGAAAACAGAGTGAGCAGGTTGTCTGCTGACCTGAGGTTTCTACATGGTTTATATAAATCAACCAATGACTTTGATATGTGTCCCTGTCCACGACCTTTCAGGGCTTTATTGAAATTCCTCAAGATTTTAAAATCTATCCTTCCTACATGGATAGATCGTACAAACAGGGAGAAAGTGAAGTGATTTAAGGACTGCAATGATACAATTATTTTTCCTCATGTTTGTTAGTACTAATACTCCAAGGTATATGTTTTTCACAGATGTTACTAAATACACTATTAACATAAATTAACCTCCTGAAAATAAAACCGTGTACCAATCATGTTTTGTTTTGACAACAAACCACTCATTTTGCTCATATTTTTAAGACGATTGTCCCCAACTGCTAGTTTCTGACCAATAAACATTTGACCAATTTTAGGCAGATCTATGTCATGTAAAAGTTTAATAAGTGCAGTTTCAGTCACATAGTCTTGTTGAAACCCTGACTGGAAAATGCTTAAGACATCATTCTGTATCAAATTTGTTGACAAACTGCCTTTTCAATGATTTTGCCACAATTGTTAAGCTATATATGGGTCTGCAATTACATATTATTGAGGCATCTAGATTGTGTTTCTTCAAGAGAGGTTTAGTCACTGCAATTTGCAGAGAAGTATTTATAATATGTTGAGGTGCAGCACAGCCAAAACATTTTTAAAACTTGTGGTCATCATGAAAACAGGAGCTATGGAGATAGATACATAATTCAAGACTTTTAAATAATCTAGATTTTAATGGAGATTCTGAAGGCACATGTGGCATAACAAACTTACTGGAGGTAG
Source organism: Valencia hispanica (assembly GCA_963556495.2). Taxonomy (NCBI): domain Eukaryota; kingdom Metazoa; phylum Chordata; class Actinopteri; order Cyprinodontiformes; family Valenciidae; genus Valencia; species Valencia hispanica. The sequence goes on along the minus strand of OY747714.1, from coordinate 20,066,813 downwards.
AACCCTATACTGTGTGTCCCATCCCCTGGAGTTTGTCAGTGAAATGGCAAATTCACTGCAGGATTTGTTAGATAACAGATTGAGAGGTACAGAAGGGAGTTATCAGTCTGTCAAAAAGGTTACAGGTTATTGTTGGTGTTGTTATTGATAATGCCAGAAAAACTGTGCCCCCCTTTCTCCCGATTGTCTTTACAAATACCACAGTGAAGCTGGAGTTTTCTAGCTATTTTTTTTTGGTTTGTTTTGTTTTTAAAGGGGAAGTCACCTGAAAAAAGAAGGAAGAGGTTAAGATCTCTGAAATATCGATGTCAATCATGGTTGACCATTATATGTTAACAAGGCTGACCGTAAGGTTGTTTCTTGCAATAAAGTAAACTTTCACTACATGACTGATCATAGGATTGTTAGATGAAAGTCATATGAATCATACTCTTTGGCCATTGCTACCATCAAACCCTGTTCGAGTCCAGCTTTGTTTACCACCATCACCCAATTTCAAAAGGCATAATTCCTGGTAAAAAGGAAAAAAATTATCTTGCTCCATCTCTTAAGTAAACTTCCAGACTAAGCAAAAAATATCAAGATGCAAGTCTAGCTGTACAACAGCATACACAAACACTATGGATTTAGTTCCTCTCATAGTTACCGTTCAAATCCAATTCCCGGTCAATACTACAAGAATAAATTGTACAGACTTTTTAACCTTTTAGTTTTATTTAGCACAGCAGCTGTTTGTAGTTGCTGACTTGTGAAAAATGTCCACCTATTTTGTCTCCTGCAAGCTGAAACAGTGTTTTAATATACATGCTATAAACCATCTATTATTTAATGTCCTGTCGATCTGTGTGTTATGTAAACCAGATGTTTGGAAACACCAGTCAGTTTCACATAAATGTGTGTTAATGCCCTTTTGAAAAGTAGGCTACAGAGCGATATTGAATCATGAAATGAGAAATTTCTGTTTTGAAACTCTCCAACACTGAACATCCACTTTGATGTGGGTGGAAGTTAAAAATGGATGAGCACACAGTCAGATGCAGTATTTCCTAAGGACAGTAACACAAAAACACAACTCTTCTGAGCTATACACACTGCTGCTCATCACTATGCAGCTACCTGTCTTCTATCTGTCTCCTTATCTTCTCTGAGGAGCTTTCAGACTGACATGCAACGGACTGAGCGGACTGCCTTTTTTGGACGTGTACGGAAGGCAGAGCAAGAGTGAAAGCGCAAGAGAGATAGGGTGTGTGTTATGTCTGTGTGTTCTAATTAATTAGCATCCGCTGTGTGCTGCTGGTTTGAGATTGGTTGCAGACTGGAACACCGCAGGCTTTTTCTTCTGGGCGGATGGAGGAACTGGCCCACAGAGATGTGACATGTGAAAGCTGCAGCAGAGAGAAGGCTGTCCTGTCAAGGCGAAGAAACTCTCAGAGACGCACAACATCTGAAGCACAGCTTTCCCCTGAAGGTGTTCAGCAGACCGGAGCTTGAGAAAATAGGACATTAAGAAAAAAAAGAGATACTTATCACACATCCTGACCTTGCAATGACACAGATTCTTCTTTTGGTCTGATTGAATTGTTCACAGGAAGCTCACGCTGCTAATCTAGCTATCTGCAAAAACACGTGTGATTATTGCACGTTTTCTTTTACTGAAAATGAGAAAATGTAATAAACTACAGAATACATGGATTTTCCAATTATTCTCTGCACTCACTGGACACACACAAAACAGATTGTTGGTCCATTAAACCATTCCATTGTTACCCTCGCTTTATGTTTAGGGTCGTTGTCCTGCTGGAAGGTGAACCTCCGCCCCAGTCTCAAGTCTTTTGCAGACTCCAAGAGGTTTTCTTCCAAGATTGCCCTGTATTTGAATCCATCCATCTTCCCATCAACTCTGACCAGCTTCCCTGTCCCTGCTGAAGAGAAGCATCCCCAGAGCATGATGCTGCCACCACCATATTTGACAGTGGGGATGGTGTGTTCAGAGTGATGTGCAGTGTTAGTTTTTTCGCCACACATAGCGTTTTGTATTTTGGTCTCATCTGACCAGAGCACCTTCTTCCACATGTTTGCTGTGTCCCCCACATGGCTTGTGGCAAACTGCAAACGGGACTTCTTATGGTTTTCTTTTAACAATGGCTGTCTTCTTGCCACTCTTCCATAAAGGCCAACTTTGTGCAGTGCAGGACTAATAGTTGTCCTATGGACAGATTCCCCCACCTGAGCTGTAGATCTCTGCACCTCGTCCAGAGTCACCATGGGCCTCTTGGCTGCATTTCTGATCAGCGCTCTCCTTGTTCGGCCTGTGAGTTTAGGTGGACGGCCTTGTCTTGGTAGGTTTACAGTTTGGACTTCATGGTGTTGTTGCTCCCAACATTCTCTTAGACAACCTCTGAGGCCGTCACAGGGCAGCTGTATTTGTACTGACATTAGATTACACACACAGGTGCACTCTATTTAGTCATTAGCACTCATCAGACAATGTCTATGGGCAACTGACTGCACTCAGACCAAAGGGGGCTGAATAATTACGCACACCCCACTTTTCAGTTATTCATTTGTAAAAAATGTTTGGAAGAATGTATGATTTTCGTTCCACTTCTCACGTGTACACCACTTTGTATTGGTCTTTCACGTGGAATTCCAATAAAATTGATTCATGTTTGTGGCTGTAATGTGAGAAAATGTGGAAAAGTTCAAGGGGGCCGAATACTTTTGCAAGCTACTGTATGTGCAGCAATAAGATACAAAGAAATTCTGTAAAAATCAGACAAAGTGATTTCCTGAATTCAAATAAATGATGCCCCTCACTGTGGAAATATATCTACAATGTGAGTTTCAGACCCCCCCATAATTTCTAAGTGGGAGAACTTGTAAAATCGCAGGGTGTTAAAATACGTATTTTCCTCACTGTATGCTCTATGTGTGCGTAAAGACTTCCAGAAAAATACTTAACTTTGAGATATTAGCTTCAATTTTAAACAACCTTTAAATAAGACCTTTATAAGAGTTTTTTTAATTTATTTTTGTTATATCTTTATCCCACGGGTTTTTCCCATTATTTATCACCCAGTGCTCCTACCTAGTTCCAGTCCTGGGGTTCTGCTCTCCCTCTGCCAGCCCCGGGAGGGCCCTGCACTGAAACCAAGCCTCCTTCATGCTTGGGCAGTGAGCAGGCCCTTCTTTTCACTTGATGGGGCGGGGTTTCCCCGCTGGTCGTAGCGAGTGGACGTAGCGCGTGGAAGGATCACGTTATTCCAGCCAGATCCTCCCCGGCCAGCCAGGAGTAGGCAGTATATAGCCCCAGGACTAGTGCATGTTTTTGTGGGAGTAGCTCACATTAGCTGCTCAAGGGAACACGGGGAGAACATGCAAACTCCACACAGAATGGCCTTTTCGCCAACCCCACCCAGGGTGTGGGTGCTGATGATGTGGGGAACAAACACACCCTCAGCACCCACAGCGTTCCCGGCGGTAATCGAACCCAGGACCTTCTAGCTGTGAGGTGAGCTGCTCTACCAGCTGCGGCACCGTGCTCCCTAGAACAGTGTTGCTATTTTAATGAGGTTCATATTAAAGTTTTTGTCTTGAGTCTTTTAGGTATTTTATTAGATTGCTGCGTTTCTCTGTTACATTGTATTTTCCATTCTATGCATTTATGTCAGAAAATGTTAGCAACTCGCCTCAACCAGGACTCCCTAGCAGAATAGATGCTAAATCTTAATGGGACACTCTTAGTCAAATATAAACCGTTCAGCTGGACAATTACCCAAACATCCACAAAGAGTGTCAATACCATGGTTTAGGTTAAAGCACATACATATGGTAAACTGACCCGGCCAAATTTAAGACCTGAATCCAAAGGAGAATCTAGATTATTTTGCAGAGAAGTTTTGGCAAATATTTCAGTCTCTAGCTGTGCAAAGCTGGAAAACATACCACAAACAAACTTTTTTCCACTCCATACTTTTCCACTACTTAGATTTGGTCTTCCAGATAAAGTCACAATAAAATACATCCAAGTTTGTGGTAAATTTCAAGATGTATGAACATTTCCAAGGCACTGCACAAATTGAGAAAATAAATTCTCCAGTGAAAGAAAATGCCTCTTCACAGATCAACCCATCCATCATATTAAACATCCGAAGACCTTTAGATTACAGTTCTCAGCCTTATTTTTTTAATTTTAGAGCCTCTGTCTTTTCTGTGCACAAAGTACCAGCACATAATGACTTTCTATGAGAAGCTCAGAATTGAATATCGCTATAGATTTATAACTTTTTTTCATAAAGAAATGTCTTGGTTTATAAATTACATGACAGTGTTACAGCTTTTTATGGTATTTTCTGCTCAGTGAAACTGCAGACCAGGATGATGAATGGTAATATTTAGATTTCTTCTGTTGTTGTAAATCTATGAGTTTTAAACACTTCCTTTTGATTACTTGAGCAAGAGCAGAATTTTGACTGATGGAAGAGAAGTGATGAAGGGAAATATGAACAGTTTTGAAAACAACATCGTGCTTGGGACGGCATCCCGGATATCGCTTTCCAGACGCTGTTGAGCTTGTTGATTTTATTTGTAGAGATTTGAGGGAAAAAACATTGTCAGGAATTAGCTTTTTATATATGCAGAACAGAATGAAAGATGATGTGCTCTAATTAGTTGAAAATATCAGTTTGGTTTGTGCAAACAATGACAAATGAGTGACTTTGGGAAGGAGCAATTGTCTTGTGAAATTTACAATATCTATCAAAAGAGAAACCATCTTCCTAACCTGAAAAACATTTTTTTTTTCAGGGCTTCCAGTAGATTTCCTAATGTGCCACTATTACTGGTACCACTGATTTAAATTGATATTAGGGGTTACTACTAATTTCCCATCTGATATTTCCAGACTCATATTTGCTAAGGTCATTATCCAAAGAATAATTACAAAGATTTCCTATGAATTTATTATATTCATGTGGAGCTCGGAGTTTCCATCAACTGGATGGATGGAAACATACCTAGAATGGCGAACATAACATACAGTACACTGGGTAGGCCTGCTTTTGTTGTACATTAAGGGTCAGATTCCACAGCAGTTGTACGTGACATAAATCTTATAGACATGTTTATAGACATGTGATCTATAAACTCCTGGACTGGATACAACACAATGTAAAATGTATAGATGGGAGAAATCAAGAAAATGTATGTACTGTACGACTGTAAGACCTCACTTTACTGAATTCCAAACCTGTATTTTTAATGTGAAATTATGAAATAATTTAAATTCTGGGAAAAGGACAATGATTTATCCAGCACAGATTTTAGCAAAATCTGACTTGATGCAATTGGTTGAAAACTTTCAACAAACTGGAAATAGGATCCGAATGAGACTTTGAGTCTTTTATTACATTTAGGATGACTGATCATTTTATTTGTGAACACAACCACTCATGAGTGATTTATGGGGGCTCTACATTTTGGTTAGATATCAGTCACAACAGGATTCATCTTCCGAAGCAGCAAAGCAGGAATTTATTCCCAGAGCTCCGATAACAGCAACGGATGGGTTTACCTGCCACAACAGAAGAAGAATGAGGTAAAGAGTTGTTCAGAAAGACTTTAGCATCTGTAATGTCACAACTGAACGCCTCTTTCAGCTAGCTTTGTAAAAGTATTCTGATTTGAGAGGAATGATTAATGCTATCACCTATCCAGTTGAGGTATTAAGTGTCTGATTTCATCAACGTGATGGTTTTCAAACAACTTACCAGATGGGTGATTGTATCAAACCATCTGCTGGGACTGTGTTAGACCCTAACCCCTACTTTCCACCGGGCACGAAGCAGCGCAAATCGGATGCATCTCAGAAGCGTTGTGTTGTGGCCCTCTGCTAAATTTATGCAGCAGGTCTATTTTCTACGTTCTACGCTTCTAAAACGTGTCAATCTCAGAAGTTTAGAATGGGCCAGACAGGAAATCAGGCATGGAAACTGTGCAAAGTATGTGGGAAATTTCAAAATAAATAACACATGCAGATTTCCGATTGCAAAACATCACTACCTGTGACATCAGGGTTGAAGTCAGTCGGTCTGTGGCTCTGATTTGTTGGTTTTTTATCACGGACGACAAAAAGTTAATCACTGAAGTGGAGAATCACTCAATTTATATGATGCCAGTGATCATTTTTACAAGGACAACATGGAAAAAGGAGAAGGCATGGACAGAAATATATGCAGTTCTGGGAGTGGATGGTGAGTTTATGATATACATTTTCCCCCTGCATACTACCCTTAAAGTGATGCAATTCCCAGCTTGCGAGTGATAAGCGTCTAAAAAGCATCCGGTGGGAAGGGACATGTTGCTGAACTCGCGAGTAAAACGCGTCCATTACGTTACGCTGCGCTTACGCATCCAGTGGAAGATAGGGGTGAGCAGGAAGTGCAGGTGGCTTTAAACGTCTCATATTTGGACATCACTGATTATTGTGTCAAAACAGATTTTGTGAAGCAAAAAACACCCAAAACAAACTATTTTGTGCAGAAAGCACCCCTGTATGGCAAGCTGTTTGTGTAAAAACTCCATATCCTTGATATCAAGTGTTGTGTATGCCACCTAGTGTGTGACTATACTGCAAAGTCCTGCCCCAAGTGAAGGAGTTTCCCTCATGAATGAGGGGAAAAATGAAACAGGAGATCGACAGATGGATTGATGATGCGTCTGCAGCAGGGGCAGACTGGGACAATAATTCAGGCCGGGAATTCGATACCATCGCAGGCCACCACCACCAAATTAATGCAAAACGCCAAGAGTGAGTTAGGTTGGGCGCCTACAGATGTAATAGTCTAAAATAATAAAACAAAGGCTACACATATGCCCACAAACAGCTTTTTCTGTTTCCTTCCCCTACACAAATAATATTTTTCTTCTGCTGCAATAACCTGTACTCAAATCTACACTGTTAAATGTCCCGGCTGCACATTTAACAGTGTACTAGTAGATTAAATAAAAAAATATAAATTTCGGACTATTGAGTTCACCTGAATATAAGGCGCACCAGTTAAATTTGAAAAGAAAATACATTTCGTACATATATAGGGTGCACCTGAATAAAAGCCACACGTTTTTATATTGTAACATGAGATGTTTGCAACATAACTCAAACAGTTATGGAAGGATTTCTATGGAATTTTCAGGAAATGTCTGCAATGGGACCAGGGACAACTGATTAAATTGTGGGGTTGATCTGACATGAAGCGCGTATCCACCCAACGACCAGCGCTGCTAACCTCCATTCTTCTCCTTTATGTCAGAGAGCTCACAAGCGGCTCCCCTCAGACAGCAGCCCCATATCGCCACTGGAAAAGCGCAGCCATGCGTCTCATTAACAGACATTTTATGGAAGGTTTTTGCTTTGATTCCTCACTACTGCTGTCCAGCACTGAAAAAAAGGTGTACATGTCTTTTTATTTGGTGTATGTAAAGTTGTGGTTTCAACTGTAAGTGGAAGATGATGATGGATGGATGGATGGATGGAAGTTTTATGTTCATTGGCTCACAGAGGTACTTGCAATACAATGGATTTTACTGTTTCAGTTTGTTTTTAGGCCTTATTTATCCCTGAACAACTTTTTGATCAAATCTAGCCAGATTGTTGCAGAGTTTTAATGTTCTTTAGACACATCAACTCAAAAATGCCAGCTTGGGAAACCGTTATTAACCTGCCAGGACAAGAGCTGGGAACTGAAGGAACCTGCAACAGATCTTTTTTCTAGACATGCACCAAACTCACCACCATGTCTGTGTCTGTGTGTATCTGTTTAAAAGTCTAAAGAGCTTTGTCTTTAAGCGCCCACACTGAAGAACAGGGTCAGGTTGAGATTCAAGTCTGCTGCCACAAGGAACACATTCTCAGTTCACCAGCAGACACTCAGCATGGTGTAAGCTTTCCATACACACTCAAGCAGGGGATCTTCAGGGAGACACAAAGGCATGAATATATTTGGACATGTAATCAGGACACAGGCCACCAATTAGGAGGGCTTGTGTGTGTGTGTGTGTGTGTGTGTGCGTGCTTGCGTGCGCGTGTGTGTGTGTTTTTGTAGCCCATTAGTCCCAGCAGGGGACGGAGACGGAGCCCAGTGGAGGGGAACCGAGTGCATTCAGGGTTTGTAATCCAATTCTTAAGGCTGTCTTTCAGAAATGAAGTAGTGTGTGTGTGTTTACCAGACTGAGTGGGGTATGAGAATTAGCCGAGAGTAGATCTTTAATGTGAAAGCTAAGCAGGGGAGAGGTCAGATTACGTCCCTCATCTCTCCTCCCGTAATGTTCGTCTGCTTTTTAAATCCATGACTGCAGCTCTCTGGGGTGGTTGCTCTGCAAACAGTTGGGAAGGCTGCTTCATTTTACCACCCCGACAAGGAGCTCTGAGGCCCTCTGTTCGATAACTCAATAACTGAGTCCTTTTATTTGAGTCTCAAGTTTCTCACTTTAGCTTTTCAGGGTCCAGGACACGAAAGACAAATGGCTCAGAAGAAGAAAGAAAAAAAAGAAAGTGATGAATTGGGCATGTTGCAAGCCTATATTACCTGAAAACACTTAATTAGCATCAGGTACACAGTGATGGAAGAGCTTGACGATGTGACACCTATGACACTTTCCTTCCATCTTTGAAATTAGGTGTTCCAATCAGTTCCTTGGTCACAGGGGTGTAAAATCCAGCACCAAGGCATGCAGACCGCTTCTACAAATATATGTGAAAGAATGGGTCTCTCTCAGGAGCTCAGTGGATTCCTGAGTGGGTCCATCACAGGGTGGCACATTCACAACTAGTCATGTCATGAAATTTCTTCACTACTGAATATTCTACAGTTGACTGGGATTGGTGTCGTAACAAAGCAATTTGAAATAACAGCAACTCAGCCACAAAGCATCAGGCCATGTAAAATCACCGAGCAGGGTCAGCAGATGCTGAGGAGCCAAGAGGTCACCAACTTTCTTCAGAGTCGATGGCTACAGACCACCAAACTTCATTTGGTCTTCAGATTAGCTAAAATTGTAAAGCATGGTGTCACTGGACCCTACAACAGTGGATATGTCACGTGGGTGTGTGGAGAATGGACCCAAACGCACTCGCTGAAGGAAGGTGGAGGATGTTTATTAAAGTGAGGAGATCGTGATGGTGGTGGTGAAGAGGACGACGGCAGGAATGGAGAGACTGGACATCGGGCTGGAACGAAGAGGCAGGAAGACGACACACCATGGGGATGAAGACAATATAGTACTAGGAGGAAGGAGGAAGGAGGAAGGATGATCCGGCCGGGAGTGAAAGGAAGTGAGGGGTCTTAAAGGCAGGAGGTGAGTAGGATCAGGTGTGGATGATGAGACAGACAGGTGAAGACAATCAGGCAGGAATAGGGCAGCGTGACAGGATAAGAGTTCTCTAGAGTGATGAATCATGCCTCTCTGTCTGGGAATCTAATGGATAAGTCTGGATTTTTTTTTGTTGGAATGAGCAGCATTTGTCTGACTGTAGGATGTAAAAGTATGGTGCAGAGAGAATGACGGTGCTTGGCTGTTTTTAAGGAGTTAGCAAATCAAGGCAGTTTTGACAATGCTCCCAACTTTGTGACAAATATTTTGGGGGGTGACTTCTTTCTGTTCCAACAGGACTGCACACTAAAGTGCAAAGCAAGGTCAATGACAACATGAATGAGTGTTTGAGAACCATCAAATTCTCCTTGCTGGAATTCCAACTTTAAGAAATATTTCAGTGATTTTTCTGACTTGGAACTTGGGAATTTCTTGCCCCGAGGATAAATTGAATAACCTCTTAACGGGACCCCTAAGAAATCCTGTAAAATAAATGCACAAACCTCCATGTCTCAATCAAACAGAGGCACACATACAAAGTGATTATTGCAGAAATGAACTATTTAGCTGAATACTGTATCTGTAGATTTGTATGTCCTTTGAATAGTTGTACACTTAAAAATGTACAGTCATGTCAGTTGAAATACATAATATACAAGGGTGCCCTAATCCACTCCCAACTACCAGCTCAGTGTCCCAATCCCTGGATTTTTAGAACTATTGGTATGAACCTTAATGATTGGCTGACTATGGAGCTAGAATTGGGACTTTAGTTTTGTACCTGTAACTTTTAGTTTTGTACCTGTAACTTATGATTTGCACTTGTAACTTATGATTTGTACTTGTAACTTTTGTTTTGTACTTGTAACTTATGATTTGTACTTGTAACTTATGATTTGTACTTGTAACTTATGATTTGTACTTGTAACTTTTGTTTTGTACTTGTAACTTACGTTTTGTAACTTGTACACATTTTAAAAATACAAGTTTCAAGTTACAGGTTTCAAATGTCAAGTTTCAAGTTACAGGTTTCAAGTTTCAAGTTTCAAGTTTCAAGTTACAGATAATTTTTTACCGTATTTGGCTTGCCTAGAAGAACCAATTAGTGGCTTGCTGATTTTGACCAACAAATCATGTTTCTGCAATTTCTATCCAGTCATGGCGAGAGGAAGGTAGGGCTCTGCACTGCTTACACCCAAACATGATTACATGATTACATTCACACTCTATCTGCAGCCACCACAGCCGCTACAAACCACGCCCCCAGGTGACTCAGGCACAAGTGAAGCAACATGGCTGCTGCCGGCTACGTCTCTCCAAGCAGGAGAAATCCGTCAAGGCAGCTCTTCAGAGGGCTTCTCCCTCGGCGTCAACCCCTGGAATCATGGTAAGTTAAGCGTGTTTCCTTATGTATTTAGTTGTATACTTTTGGAAGTGCTAAAACATTATAATAAAGTTATTTTAGGTTTGTTAACATATGTATTGCAAAGGCTGCAAATTCAGATAGGAGGAGGTGCTGTACTCAAATTTAAAATGTAGTTAATCCTTTACTCATAAAAATAGTTATAAGCATGTCCAGAAAGTATAACTAACTTTTGTCCACTGTGGCATAAGTTTTGAGATTGATAAGTTTGCCTGAATTAAAGCTAAACTACGAATAGCAAGGGAAACGTTACCATAGCAACGCTTAGGCACACTCTACCTGTTAAGCCGCGTTCACACCGGTCAGCGCGTCCAGGCGTCAAATCGCTCAAACGGACGAAAGTCGACGCTTTAAAATTAAAACCCAGCTGCTTGCACACTTGTGGTCTGCGTCGGCGCGTCGGGGCATCAGCGCGTCACGTCATTACGTCACCGTGTGGGCGGGGATTTGTCTGTTGCTAGTTGTTTACAACATGGCGGATCTTGTCGAGAGAGTGGCTTGGGCTTTAATTAATGAAGCCACACAACGTGGTCTAACACGTAAGAAAGTTAAAAGAAATATATTTAACTGCTTACCTGGCACTCCAATATCCTCCGATATCTTCCTCCAAATCAGATCCGATCTCTTCCTGTCTTTGTAAAAAGACGAAGACGGGTCAAACAATTCACGGACATTACATACAGCGACGATCAGTTTGTCCTCCATCTTGAATAAAAAATTTGCCGATTCCCCCATGGAAGGAGTTACTACGTCAGTACAACGAGTCGCTCTGATTGGTTGACGCCGCGCGTCTGCTGCCCGAAAGTTCAATTTTCCCAACTTGAGCAGCAGACGCCCCGACGGTCCGGGCATCAGCCGCGTGGACGCGCTGATGCTAGCTGCGCCGACGCGCGCGACTTGCTGCTTGGCAGTTTGGCGCCCACTAGATGCGTAGATACCATAGACTTGCATGTAATCTAGCTGCCCTGCTGCCTGGACGCGCTGACCGGTGTGAACGCGGCTTTAGAACTCTGTTACGGAGTAACGTGAGGTTACAGACTTAAGTACATTCTTTGTGTTTTGTTAGAAATCACATTTGGTAAACATGAGCTGTGCTAATGTTAAACAATGCAGACGCCCAGATCACACAACATCCACGTTTTGCCCTGTTGTGTCCAAACCAACTTTTTCTTCCAATTTTATCTTGAAAAGTATATCACATTGTATGACCTTTAAAGAATTTATTTGTATAATCTTGCAGAAAATAAGTATTTGGTCAATAACACCTCAATTCACCTGAACACTGTGTAAAGTAACCTTGGTTGGCAATGACAGGTGTTCAACATTTCCTATAGGTCTTAACCAGGTTTGCACACACATTTCCTATAGGTCTTAACCAGGTTTGCGCACACTGTAGCTGGTATTTTTGCCCATTCCTCCATGCAGATCTTCTCTAGAGCTGTAATGTGGGCAACACAGACTTTCAACTCCCTCCACAGATTCTCTACTGGATTGTGGTCTGGAGACTAGCTAGGCTACTCCGGAGCCTTGAAATGCTTTTTATGTAGCCACTTCTTTGTTGCTTGGGTGGTGTGTTTGGGATCATTGTCATGCTGGAAGATCCAGCCACATTTCATGTTCAATGCTCGCACTGATGAAAGGATGTTTTTAATCCAAAATCTAATCATACATGGCCCCATTAATCCTTTCCTTACTACGGATTGCTCGTTGTATTCTCTTTGCAGAAAGGTTGCCCCAAAGCATAATGTTTCCACCTCCATGCTTCACAGTGGGTATGGGTATGCAACTCAGCATTCTCCCCCCTCCAAGCACAGCAAGTGGCGTTTATATGAAAGAGTTCTATTTTGGTCTCGTCTGACCTCATGACATTCTCCCAATTCTCCTCTGGATCTTCCAATTGGTCTCTGGCCAACTTTAGACGGGCCTCGCTTAAGCAGGAGGACCTTTCGAATGCAGCAGGATTGTATTCCATGACGACGTAATGTGTTACTAATAGTAAACTTTGTTACTTTGGTCCCATCTTTCTTCAGGTCATTGGCCAGTTCCACCCATGTAGTTCTGGGCCTTTTCCTCACCATTCTCAAGATCATGTGTACCCCACGAGGTGAGATCTTGCATGAAGCCCCAGGTTGAAGCAGATTGTCAGTGATCTTGTATTTATTCCATTTCCTAATAATTGTTCCAACAGTTGATCTCGTCTCACCATGGTGCTGGCCTATTCTAGATTGGCTCATCCCAGCCTTATACAGATGTACAATCTTGTACCTGATGTCCTTGGACAGCTCTCTGGTCTTGGCTTTGGTGGAGGTTGGAGTCTGACTGTTTGAAAGTGTGGACAGGGGTCTTTTATACAGATGAGTTCAAACAGGTTCCATTATTACAGGCAACTAGTGGAGGATAGAAGTAACAGGTCTGTGAGGGCCAGGATGCTTGCTTCTTTGCAGTTGCTAAATACGTATTTTCTACACCATTATACAAATATATTCTTCAAAAATCATACAATGTGATTTCCTGGATTTTTTTTACATTCTGTCTCTCACAGTTGAAGTGAACCCATATGGAAAATTACAAATCTCTCTCATCTTTTTAAGTGGGACAACTTGCACAATCGGTGGCTGTCTAAATACTTTTTTGCCCCACTGTATTATGCTTCATTTGATTCTTGTGATTCCAATGATGAATGCCCATCAAGGATACAATCTTAACTGTAGACAAAGTAAACATTTTTGTCAAATTACTCAGAAAGAAAAATAATATGCAACTTCAAAGTCACATATGTATCAATCACAGGACCGAGCTACCTCAAACAAAAGTTGTCTTTGTACGTCCACAAGGGCCCATTTAATGTCCTCCAGTAAAAAAGCTAGTCTACAATCCAACACAATCGACCAATTTGACGTCACTCAAGGTTGCACTTGCCTCTCTAAGAACATTGATGTGCTAGCTTTGCTCTTGTTTTTATTAAGCCAAGCTCTTTATTAAGCCAAACTGTCAAAGTAACTTCGGTACTGCCTCCAACAGTCCCTACAATAGCCTACAGCATCCTCTGCTGCTTGTCCTGGGTCAATACATTGCATGGTTGCAACTTAATTCACACAGACATTGTAATCTGTCTTTGGCCGCCCATTCACGCCAGGCCGGCATAAACTCCTGCGTTGACTAGTATGTTTAACATTCCTGCAGTTAGAAAACATTTAACAACAGGAAATAAAAGCAGTACAGTCAGACTTATGAATTCAGTGATTTGCTTATTTCTTGAAAGAAAGACCTGCACAGTTGGAAACAGGAAGTTTACCAAGCTAACTGAAAGTGATGGTTAAGGTGTGGCAACAACTTTTAGAGGAAAATCTAAAGAGAAATGATAAGTTTCAAAGGACAGTAATAAGCCTAAAACGATTACAGAGCAAGTGACAGGGTTAATTGCTTAGACCTACTATATACTGAGTGCATTCCTTATTTGATCCATAACAGGAAGATGCTTAATCGATAGAAAACTGACAAAGAGTGTGTTCATGTCATTGTGTGGAATAAAGAATAAATGCAAACAATCGGTGGTATTGACATTCCAGATGTGTGTTGCTTGGACTCTTTTGTAGTGTTCTAACACAGAAACGGGATCATTAGGATCCTTATCCTGCTAATAGGTGAACCCCTTCCCCAGTATTAAGTCTTTTGCCCGTTTTCAACTGGTTTTCTTCCATGATTGCCCTTATTTTAGCTCATATTGATCTTTCTGTAACCTCTGACCAGCCTCCCGATTCCTGCTTAAGAACACCATCCCTACAGCATGATACTGCCACTACTGTGTTGATGTTTAAACCGTGGATGTTGTATTGTAATCTCATCCTTCTTTATACTTCTTCACAACTTTATCCCTAACCTGCCTGCTCTGTTCTCTTTGTTGAGTTTTGATTGCAGGGTTTGCTGTGGAGAGGTCAGAGAGCAGTTGGTTGAGAAGCAGAGTTGAGTCTTTTGAATGATGTATGGAGGGAAGCTTAAGGCTGCTGCATTATTGAAAACGAGGTGGCAGAGAAGGGTGAATTCTCCTTGATGAAAGATACAGTCCCTCTTTGGCACGTCTTTTCTCTGCTTTGTCAAAACTTGAGGTTAGGGTGAAATTATAGGGACAACTAAATGTATTTAATTTTTACATTTTAAAGCTCTCGTTCGTTGAGAAACCATGCAATACTTGTTCTTTTTATAATACAATCGGAAACTCTGAGTTGCATATGCATGCTGCACGTGAAAACTTTCTCCAACCCCCATTGCCTGCATTAGCGACAGAAAAAAACAGATGGAATAATAAGTGAGTCAGAAAAAGCCAGTCCCTTCTATGTCACAGGGAAAATTTGTATTCATGGTCTTGCTCACCTTGGCTTGCAACCGTGCACAAAAAGGCTTTATTGATTTTGTAGCCAGGAGAGAACAGACTACATCTGTCAGAACCTCAACATTCAGTCCTTTCACTCCCTCCCCTACTCATTGTCTACACCTGTCTCCAATCTGTCCCACCTGATCCTCCTTCCCTTTTGTCTATTTCAACCCTTCACTTCCTCCCACTCCCTGTCGGATCATTGATGTCTTTTCCTGGTGTCTCACCCTGCCGTTCTCCCTCCTGCTCGTCATTCCTGAGTGCCTGTCATCATCATCATCATCATCATCATCATCATCATCATCATCATCATCATCATCATCATCATCATCATCATCATCATCCTAATAAACATCCTTGCTCCTATCTGGGTCAATATTATATCCGTGAGACACACGCACCTGACAGCATCTGTGCTACTGTAGTAGAAGCTAACCATTAGCAACTCAACACATTCTTGCTTGTATTATTTGTGGATATAGCACATCAGCTTTGCATTTTATTTTTACCTAAGAAAAAGGAGCTGAGGAAGAAACAGTTGAAATTTGTCATCTGAGCAGCACCACTGAAGTAAGTTACATTAGTTACTTGATTGAATGCAGCATAACAGTTGCATTGCTGTTAGCCAATCAGAAATGAGACTGTTGCATATCATGAATAATAAATTAGACTCGTAATCCTGATGTTTGCCCCCACCCACTCCTCCAACAAACTTCAACCTCCTAAAACACGAGCGAAAGAGCATTTTTTCCACAGAAAGCAACAAGGCATTCATTTAAGCTAGAAACTACACCAGCAACCTTTAAAGTCTGTAGACACCTTTTCAAGATTTTAATTTCCATAATTTTTCCCCCAGTAATTTTACAGCAGAAGCAAAATCTATCTGCGTTTGCTGTTACACAGATAGTGGTGAAGACTAAAAATTAAGCAGAGCAGCTGATAACGAGCAGGTAGAGGGATTCCTGTTAAAACCCACCAAGGTCCCTGCAGACCTCTCTGAGAATCAAGCCCTGCAACAGAGTGGCTGGTATTTTCTTTGACAGTCTGGGAAACTGGAGATGTTCCACTCCCCGACTACTGAGTGACTGAGAGATATCAGCCTCTTGGGGAGCACGCACAAAAACATACATTACATGAAATCAGACACGGAGGAACGGAAAACTACCAGCATGTTATACATTATATACTCACTTAACATTAGCATATGAAATTGTTCCAATTATCCACAGGTCATTCTGTTAAATATGTCTGTGTAAGGCTTAATTAAAGTAAGAGCGGCCCCGCCATCACTCTCTCTCTGAAAGCAGCCGCCTCCTCTTTATGTAAAAAAAGAATAAAAACCAAAGGTTATCAGTATGAATCTGTGGGTGTCAATCTCAGTGTATAAAATTGATCACACTTTTAATTTACATATAAAGTCACAAGCATGGGAAGAAAAACATGGAGACATTGTAGTAAAAAAAAAAAAAAAAAAACACCCTAAAAATCACAGTCAGAGGAAATACCTTATTCTCTATTTTTCCAGACTTTGTGGTTGAGATTTGTTGATTTAACTAATCAGAACTATAGTAGCCTATGTATATGGTATAGTATACTGTGTAGTATGTATATGATTTGAGAATAGCATTGGAGAAATTTGCAGATGCTATGCTTTCTCCAGGAAAAGTACAGGGATTCTGAATTAATACAGCACAATGCAGGTTTTGTTCAGGTTTAAATTAACCTTTAATGACGTTTAAAATAAAATATATGACTTTAACAAAATGGGCTGTCAGCTGACCAAGTAAGGCCTAATTCATACCATCCTGTCCACTCCAGTCTGTTCAGTCACAAAGTCTGTGTAATGTGCTGTGTGAGTCCAGGTGCAGCACCAATTTTTGTGACAGCACAAAAAAATCTGTGCCGACGGGCTCTATGTACAAACAACGACAAGAATACTTCCAGTCAAAGGGTGGTGACCAGACCATATAAAGAAAATGGGGAGTCAGATCTAGGACAGAAGAAGAAGAATGACACATCCATCCATCCATCCATCCATCCATCCATATATTATAGACATACCGTCTATCCTCTGCAGGTTTTTGGTGGGGCTGGTGCCTATTTCCAGCATTCATCGGGCGAGAGGTAGGGTACACCCTGTATTGGTCACCAGTCCATTGCAGAGCAACACAGAGACACAACGGACAAACAACCATGCACACAAACACACTCATACCTAAGGGCAATTTAGAGAGACCAATTAACCTAACAACTAGTATTTGGACTGTTGGAAGAAGACAGAGTACCCTAAGGGAACCCATGCATGCACAGAGAGAACATGTAAACTCCATGTAGAAAGACCCAAGGCCGGGATTCAAACCCAGGTCCTTCTTGCTGCAAGGCAACACTATTACCAACTGCTCCACTGTGCAGCCAAGATTGAGTGTCATATTTAAAAATGTAGATTATCCATTCCAATGCGGCTTATTTCTGAGATGAAAACCTTTTAAAAATAAAAATGTTTATGCAGGTGTTAAACATACTTTTTATTAAACCCACCTTTATGCATTAAACATTTGTTCATTGGTCTGATGTAATATTCTAATCTGAAATGACAGGTTTTTATTAGCCATAAGTAGAAAATCATCATAGCTAACAAAAATAAAATCTTGAAAACAGTCTGTCTGTACATAATCTATAAACCCCACACCTGGACGATCAAAGGTAGGGCAACAAGCCCGGCCCCCTCCTACCCCACCACGTAAGCATGTACAATCTCCAAAGTCTGATGTATGATGTGTTAAGGGTCCAGGATGCGTGGATATCAGCAGCCAGAACTTTTCCCATTTCTGCACTTATAAGTAACAGAAGGAATGTAGTTCTGTCAAAACACAGAGCACTGCATTCTAAAAGGTTTTTAAGTAAAGTAAACATACGCTGTACACAGCCCGCCCCAAAACACAAGGGGCACAATAATACTCCTACAATTAATCCTGTTAAGATGGCCTTTTTAAATGTCAGGTGTATAGTAGGGAAGACATTTTCAATCAATGATCTTATCACTGAGCACAGCCTTGATTTTATGTTTTTAACTGAAACTTGGTTAGATCAGAATAGCAGTGAAACACATCGAATCAACCCCTCCCAACTTTAGTTTTGCCAACCAGGCCAGACAGAACAGGAGAGGTGGAGGAGTTGCTGTTTTATTTAATGAATCATTCCAGTGTAAGCAGTTATCTCTTGGAAGTTTTCCTTCTTTTGATTATGTTGCTGTACAGCTGAAGGCCTCATCTAGAGCCATGTTTGTTAATATTTATCGGCCTCCAAATTACTGTGCTGACTTTAATGATGATTTTAGTGAACTGCTGTCTATAATCTGTGTTGATTTTGACTGTATAATTATTGTTGGTGATTTTAACATCCATGTTGACAATCCCCAGAACAAAGGGTCTAAAGACCTGAGTAACACTCTGGATAACTTTGGGCTGACTCAGCATATAACAGAGCCCACACATAATAAGGGTCGTGTTTTGGATTTACTGATCTCGAAGGGTCTGGGCATTTCCAAGATTACTGTGTGTGATGTGGGCTTGTCTGACCATTGTTGTATTTTCTTTGAGAGTATAATTTCGGTTCACATAAATGTTTTAACGGAGGTTATCACAAAACGATGTATAACTGAAAACACTAGTGAGATCTTTAACCAGGTCTTCTCTCTAACACCTGCCCTGTCAGGGGGTTCAGTCAATGAACTTGTCAACAGTTTTAATGCTAAAATATTAAATGTTATGGATACTATTGCTCCCACTAAGGTGAAGGTTTTCTCTGGAAGGAAAAAGTCTCCATGGAGAAATTCCACACTGGTGAGAAATGAAAAGAGGGAGTGTCGGAAAGCTGAGCGCAGATGGAGAAAAACAAAACTTCAGGTTCATTATGACATCTATAAAGAGAAACTTCACTCTTATAACTTACAACTGAGGAATGCAAGGAAGTCATATTTTTCTGGCATCATCACCAGAAATAGTCAAAGTGCTCGCACATTATTTGCTGTAGTCGACAGGCTAACAAACTCTCCTGTGTCAGTAGCACCTGAACTCTATTCCACCAAGGCCTGCAATGACTTTGCCAAATTCTTCACAGACAAAATCCAAAATATTAGACAAGCGGTTGGTTCATTAACGGCAGGTTCAGGTTATGTACAGTGTCCATGGAAAATCCATTTAAACACCATGAAGCAGTTTTATCTCATAAACAGCAAAGATCTGGAGGACATCTTACGTCAACTGAACTCCTCCTCTTGCTGCTTAGACATCCTGCCCACAGGCTTTTTCAAAAAGGTCTCAAAGATCTTGGAGTCAGATCTGTTACAGATTGTGAACTCATCTTTAATGTCGGGTGTTTTCCCAGAGCCCCTGAAAACAGCTGTAATTAAACCCCTGCTGAAAAGAGACAATCTGGACAAGACACAAATGAACAACTACAGGCCCATCTCCAATCTTCCATTTGAAAAGGCTGTTTTTCATCAGCTAAATGACTTCTTAATGACAAAGCAACTGCTATGACGTCTTTCAGTCAGGTTTTAGACAGCACCACAGCACTGAGACTGCTCTGACCAGAGTCATCAATGACATCCGTTTGAATACTGACAGTGGAAAAATGTCAGTGTTAGTTTTATTGGATCTCAGTGCTGCATTTGATACTGTTGACCACATTATTTTACTCAAACGACTGGAAAACTGGGTGGGTCTCTCTGGCACTGTACTACACTTTACATCTGAGCAGACGGGAATTACATGTGGGGTTCCCCAGGGTTCCATCCTGGGACCTCTTCTGTTTAACATCTATATGCTCCCACTGGCACAGGTAGTAAATAACAACAATATAAGTTACCATAGCTACGCAGATGACACACAGATATATATTAGAATGTCACCAGACCAAGGGCCTGTACAGGCTCTTGGCAAATGCATTGAGGAAATTAATGACTGGATGTCCCACAATTTTCTGCAGTTGAACAAAAACAAAACGGAGGTAATTGTCTTTGGAGCTAAAGAGAAAAGATTGAAGATCACCACAGGGCTTCAGTCCATACACCTAAAAACCACCAACCACGTCAGAAATCTGGGTATAGTGATGGACTCAGACCTAAACTTTGAAAAACACATTAAGGCAATCACAAAATCATCCTACTATTACCTTAAGAATATCTCAAGGATAAAAGATCTGATGTCTCAGGAGGACCTGGAAAAACTAGTCATGCATTCATCTTTAGTCGGCTTGATTATTGTAACAGCATCTTTACAGGTCTACCTAAAAAATCAATTAGGAAACTGCAACTCATCCAGAACTGTGCTGCTCGAGTTCTCACTAAGACCAAAAAGGTGGACCACATCAGTCCAGCTCTGAGGTCTTTACACTGGCTGCCTGTCTGTCAGAGGATAGACTTCAAAGTTCTGCTGCTTGTCTATAAAGCTCTGAATGGTTTAGGACATCAGTGATCTCCTGACCCAGTATGAACCTACTCGACCCCTCAGGTCATCTGGATCCGGTCTTTTATCAGTTCCCAGAGTCAGAACCAGACATGGAGAAGCTGCATTCAGCTTCTATGCTCCACATGTCTGGAAGGAACTCCCAGAAAGCCTCAGATCAGCTGAAACACTCAGTTTATTTAAATCCAGGTTAAAGACCCACCTGTTCATTTTGTTCATTTTAAATCATAGTTTTTATTCCTCTACTTTTGCTTTTTCTGCACACTGCTGTAATGCTTTTGATGTTTTATGTAAAGCACTTTGAATTGTCTTGTAACATGAATTGTGCTATAAAAATAAACTTGCCTTGCCTTGCCTAGTGTGCTTCATTTAGTGAACTGAGTTACTGAAATAAATTAACTTAATAACACTTTAATTTAGCAAATGTGACTGTAGGCTACAGGTTTTTATGAGATGCAGAGAGGAGAGATCTTATTTTTTTCAAGAGAATAAATTATCTCTCAAATGTGATCAGGATACAAAAATCAATTTTTTGCCCAAAAGGATGCCCTAATCCAATGTTTAAATGTTGTATCTCCATCCATCCATCCATCCATCCATCCATCCATCCATCCATCCATCCATCCATCCATCCATCCATCCATCCATCCATCCATCCATCCAACCATCCATCCATCCAAAGCCATATCTATTTTTTAATATCTATTTTAATTTCACAATTAAGTTTTGTATTATTGCCCTGATGTTAACTCAAAGGCAGTTAAGAACTCTAGAAAAGAAAGTCTGAAAAAATATTTAATTTTGACATAAAAAGTGAAGGAACCCTGATCACCAGAATTACCATTCATTTACTGTCTTGTATTTTCGTAATTTGTCTACAAATCATCTAAGCACTGTTTGTGCAACTTTTGCCCCCAGAAATCAGCCACACTCATAAATCCTTTTCTGATGTTGGAATTGAATCAAGGGGCAGACCTATCGTACACTACTACATTAGCAGAGTTATATGCATAAATGCAAGAAATTGCATTAGCAAAACCTCATTTCCCCTTTATTTTTTTAAACTGGCACAATAGTTATTTTAATATTTACAATAGTTTCAGGATTTTTTTCTTTCCCCCAACTGACTAAATGCAAATCAACAGATTTTTGTAATTCTCATGTGAGAATCATGCTAATGCCATGAAAATAATTTTATTTTAAGGTTTTTACACATCTTTAGTCGAGGTGCCATTAAAGTTGGAGGGTGTGAACTTGATTTACATATGATGATTAGTGGAATCAAAGCAAACCTTCTAAAATATTGACATCCGGAAACTTCAAAGGTAACTTTGGTCTTGTAATTTCTTATGCCCCCTGTTTCTATGCACACCTCTGTCCATTCTCTGCTTTCTCAGTCTAAGGTTTGAAAGCAGTGAATGTTAATTTAACCTCAATAGTCAGCACAGACGTCATATAGCCAATACACACAGAGAAAACCAGTCTCTAGTGCTCACAAATGTATGTAAAAAATATGGCATGCATCTTTGCATTTCTGCATTAAGCAGAAAAATAAATATTCTGTTCACTGCACTGCTTTCAGACCAACTTTCAGTACACAAACACATCCTCTACACCTTGGAATCTCAAGCCGAAAAATGAAATGTGAGAGAAACCCCAAGAGAGAGAGAAACCTTGGACAGCAAGCAGGATCCATTCGACTGATAACTATCCGTTAGTTTTATTTTAGATCATAGCGCTGCCCTGTGTGGGCACAGGGTCAGAGCAGGGTGCACTGCAGGGGGGCGGATGAATCTCTTAATCTTGGTAAACAACAGGGCTGATAGTGGAGGCTGTTAGGTCTGCAGTGGATTCAGCAGCCGGAAGCAGGGCATGAGGATTAGGTACATTTAATGTGCATTTTATGCCTGTGCAAGAATATGATTCAAAATTTTTTTTTTTATCGTTATGACTACATAAACATATCTAACTTTGCTTATATGTTCATTGATATGATGAGTAATTCGGTCAGGCATTTAAGCATATGAATCACTTAATAACGTCATTGCTTTCCTCTGCATTCTCCTCTTCATCCTGCACCTCATCTTCTAGAAACATCAGTCTCATTTGTATTCATCACTTCAACCATGAGAAAATTGTTTGGAACTGAACATTTCTTTAAGACTACACATAATGAGATGTACATATAACTGGAGTTCTTCTCTTCCAGTTTCTATTTAGTTGACAGAGTTGAGGAAGATATGATTTTGTGATATTCTTTCAAAGAATAAAACTTTAGACAGGTAACTTCTTTATGCATCTTCTTACACCTTTGTCTGTTTTTTAATTTTGTTTTACTTTTTTAAATCACATAAACTGCTGAATAGCTAAAAATCATGGCACAATAATAAGTTATAATAAATATAACTACGTTAAGAAATAATAGCAGTAGTGGCTTTAAGGGCTTAAGAAATTGTGCCTTTAGCTCCAGATTTCTTTGAATTTACTACACACAATTATTTCTGATGATGCTTCCCCGTTCTTTTTTAGAACGTTATAAAATCAGCGAAAAATAAACATGATTTGGACAAAAAAGGCATTAATTTGGAAGTTTGAAGTTCTCACTTTTAAAAGGGCAATGCTTCTGTGCGCAACATCACCCAAACAGTAGACTAGAATATAGAATTCTTTATTGTCCCATGTAGGTGGAACCCAGGTTTAAACAGACTCAGCTGTCTTACGCAGCAAAGCTCCCCAAAATAACATGAATAGACTTTTGTTTACATACTGAGTTGCAGGGAGAACCAAATGCCTATAACTAAGAGACAGTGAGGCCGGTGCTGCCATGGCCTCTTTCCCATGAGTCATTATGAAAGTGTTTGTTCCAAACAAATTGATCAATCAATAAAATAATCTATGTTCATTGCCTTTGTAATTTGTTGTTTTCATCATTACTTCACTGTGAAATGCTTCTAGCAAAATCATATTAAATTACTTCCTTTTGAGTGCTGTCTGTGTTTTGGAGAGGGTGTGAGATGGGAACTAATTATTTAAATTTCCATTATTTGGATTAAGAAAATGGGTCATAATCTGGATTCTTTTTTCACATGATCCTCACATTTTTGTGAATATTTTATATTTTTATGGAGCAACTAAGAAGGTATGACACTTTGATTCAATGTAAAGTAGTCAGTGTACAATTTGTATAAAAGTGTAAATGTACCTTAATACTAACTCATCACAGCAGTTGCGTAGGAAGCTTTTTAAAGGCGGGTCATTAGGCTGATGTAATGTCAGTGAGAAGAAAATGGCTGTGTCTTTTTATATTGTATTTAAACATCTGGTTTCAACTGTGCTTCTAAAAATGTAGATAAAAAATAATTGGGCACACACAACCATTCAGTGTGGTGTTCCAAAATTAGGGAGCTTTAGTAATGTAGATGTGTGCACATATGTAATGACATGAGAGTGAATGAGGCATGATACGTAATTAAGAAGGTCACATGTATTAGATCTCATTTCTGCTCCCTAACTGCCTCAACTGAACATAAACAGCAACAACAAAAACATAATCAACTCATGGTTGTTCATCAGTCTGTCCGTCTGGTAAAAAAAAAACAAAAAACCTGATCGCAGTCCCAACCATCTGTCGTGGGTGATCCGAGCTGACAGAATTCTGCTGGAAATCTGCCAGAGTCAGGCTTTCTCTCATCCTGCATTCTCTCATCATCACATCTCTTCATCAGTCGACCTGCTGTCCAAACCCTTCTCCAATCAAAAGCTGCTTTGCATCCAAGGAGACGCTGACACTATCAACTATTGTCACAGCCAGGGTTCAGCAGTTGGGTAACAAGGACAGCATGGTTAAGGCTTGATGCCCATCAAACTGGAAAGGTTATGAGGTAATTTTTCTTAAAACATTTTGAATCTTTAATTTTACAGTTAAGTGAAAACAATCATCAGTCTTCTGAAAAGTGGACATCCAAGCGAAAGGTGTCATGATTCTTAGCACTTTGTAGTTCCTTCACTCATTGTGGTTTTCAGTGTTGTATATTTCAGTTTATTATATGCTGCACTCTAATTGCTTTAGTGTTATATGATTATTGTCCCACTTTTCCCTTCTGTTTCATTTGTAGTATGTATTGCTTAATAGATGTCTTGTGCTGCCTTGTTTAACTATGGTTTCCCATTTCCGTGTTCCCTTTTCTTTAAGCTATTTTATCTTTCTAATGCTGCACATTCAGTAGATTGGTCTCACTTGTGGCTTTCATTAACATGAAACCGGTTTGCTCATCCCCATTTCCCTTCTAGCCTCCAGCAGTTTGTATTGAATAAATTCTCCACTGCCTGGCTCCTGCTTGTGTTCAGGTCCTTAACGGTTTGTGCCCAGAAAACGGTTATGCTACTCACCTCTAAAAGGTACCCTTTTCTGTAAAATATTTGGGGAAGGCAAAGAAAAATCTGCATTTGTCAGTGGATACTATACTCAGACTAGAAGCATGTCAATGAACTTGTAGGAGAACAGGAAGGTTTTAAAATCCACAGACACACCATGATTTCTTTGATCGGTCAAACAATGGACTCAGAACTGAAAAAAATCAGCTTAATAAAGAGTTTAAATGCTGGTTTGAATTCGGCAGGTTCTACTAAGCATTGTTACCGTGGTGAAATATTTGGATGAACGGGGACTTGTGATGGGTGAAAGTCACAGGTTTGGGAACTATTTACACAGCATGGAGCACAGAGCGATAAGTATCACCAGAGGGCTACATGGAGGAATGCTTTGTAAAATTCCTCCCTATTGAAAGCCATACAGAAGAAGCCATGCATTTTTCAATTATTGGTGTTTTAAAGGATCTGTGTATTAACATGAGGAACTGCAGAGGTGTTATGATAATGCTATATCAACATCTCAAAGGTGTCCAGGCCTGCATCAAACAGATCAGCTCATTGGCAGATACAGTACCCTGTGCTGCACATACCCGAAACCTGGTGGGCATTATTAGTGTGAGCTGCTGAGAGAAGACTAAACCATTGTTCAGTGTTCTTCAAGCTGTTTACCTTTTGATCAAAGTTCACTTCAACCAGGCAGATGATTAGTGCTGGCTTGCTGCCCAGTGCTAATCAAATAATAGAGACTTTCATAACACTTTCTGATACGAGACGGTCAACACACACTGTTGCAACGAAAGCCTTGGATCAGAATTATGCTGGAAACATTGCTAATGATGAACAACAGAATGTGAGCACAAGTGAGGAAGCAAGAACACTGAACAAAAAGATGAACAGGCTAATGAATTCACATCCAATATGGGATATGCCATCCTACAGCTTTTCTAGAGTTGTAATTACTGCACCATAAGCAGTAGAAAGCAATGCTGTGAATCTGGATTGGTCATTACGTGACTAAATAGCAGGCCTGCGGGATGAGTTTAATATCTTTGAGACATCTGCAGGGAACATGTCCCCTTATATATCAGATGAGTACAAAGCAGACCCCCAATGAAAGGGAAATAACAGGAAGAATCAGGCTGACGAGTCATCTGAGCCTGACTGTGAGCTATCAGGCCGCAGGCGCTTTTGTATATCTGAGTGTATTTGTATTTATGTAGACCTCCGGAGCATTGAGGCACCAAAGGAAATACACCAGTGATTCAGAAGAGGACATTGTGGAGAAGGTGGTTCTGTTTAGCAAGTTTGTAAAGAATGAAATGATGAGCAACATGTCTGTTACTGAAATTTTTCAGACAGGAAACTAGTGTTATAGTGTTTCTAAACACTGCTTGGAGCGCGAACACTATTCCTGACTCTGATAGTGCTCAACACAAGTGGAGAGCGGTCCTTTCTGAAGCTGGTGAAAGACCAGACAAAAGCTCTTTTATAAAGGTAAGACAGTTCTTTATTTATTGCTTTCCAGGAACATGTTAACGTTTTAAATTGCTGTAGTTGTCCATTGACTTAAAAGGAATGTGTAATTCACTGAATTACTTCAGATCTTCTTTAAATGTTGATCAGTGATACCCATAGACTGTATATAAGATGGACGATGCCTCCATAACGTTCTCTATAGGTTTCTGAAGAGCTGAATTGAAGCCCAGTGGGCGATTCCAACACCGCCATCTTGGCCGCGTCACGCATCTCGTCACTCCCGGGAAATACAAAAAATGGGCAAAGAGGTGGAGCTGAGAGTGGGGCTGTGAGGGTGGGGGTGGATGATTGACACCCATCAAACTGTGAGCCGATGTAGCTACGAGCTAACTGAGCTAACCTCGGAGCTAACCGAAGCTAATGGAGGTTAGCGGGCGCCTTTAGCCAGAAAACAGTTGTTGAGCAACTCTGCTACCCCTCTGCCTTTTTTGGCAGATTCAATAATTTTGTCAAATATAAATCATAAAGCCTTGTTGGTCCATAACTTTCACTAAAACTATGTGAATTTTAATTAAAACAAGTTTTAATAATCAATATGTAAAGTTGAAATGTAATCATTTCAACTCATTTTTGACAAAGCAGCGTTATCTTAAATGCACCGCAGAAATATAATTTAACTTCCGGAAAAAATGGAGAAGAGACTTCTTGGACGGTCTGTTAGTGTAATCAATACCACAGCAAACCATCTTTGTCCAATGAGAGCACAATTAACATCAGAACATGAATAAATATTCCGGACGCAACTGATGGTCAAGTTCAGAGAAACAAAATAGCCGAGACTGTTAACGTGACTCTGAGGCAACGCCCTTCCCTGAAACAAGAAGGAGGGAGTAAGCCGCTAGCCACCAGCGCTAGCACAGACGGCTCATCTGAGACCTGTCAATCAAAAGGACACTCCCCTTATCATTCATAAGTTCAAGCTTAAATTACATCTAAACGAATGAGTTATTTAAAAAAATTCACCCCCCTTAGAGTTGTCGTGATGGTAAACTTGACCTATTAAACCTAAAATATTTTTTAAACCCGGATGTAAACATGTTTATTCCTGCTGTGAAGTTGGCATTTTTAACATTGAAGTTAATGGAAACTTGCTCCTTTGAGCAGCCAACCCCTAGTGGATGAGGGGGAAATTGCAATTTTCATCACTTCCGCATTAGCTTCACATTTGGGCAGTAGAGTTTGTCCCTTGGTGATACTTGGATGGCATGTTGCTATCCATGGTGCTGAATGCTGCGTGTGCATGTGTGTGTGTCAGATATAGTACTGTTTATTGGGCAAAGGGCAGAACCTCTTAGCCCCAGGGCCTACCAGAAGGTTAAGACGGTCCTGCCTAAACCACACAAAAATGTCACACAAAGGTCGACCGTGTGATGGTTAGAGAAACTTAGCATGTTAAAGTTCATGACAGACTATTAGAAAATTATTGGAAATTGCTGGAACTAGACAAATCAAAAAGTGAAGCTGTACTTGAATGCTGCTGAACTTTAAAAAACTGCAGCACTGCAGCAGTAACTGTAAACCTTTACCTGACTTAGTTTCATGATTTCTGCCTGAGCAAACTAAATGTATAGCTATAAATTCTTCCTTTCCAAGGGGGACAGAGAAAGCAAGAACAAAATGTAAATTTGATGTCAGCAAGACCACGGAGCCCCGCGGAGCGCTTATTCCGAGCTGGGATGAACTCATAGTATAACAGATAAGCTGCTTTAACGGCTCACCCTGCCAGGCTTCTGTGATCCTGCTTTGTTCCTGCACGCTCTGACTCATGAAAATACACTGAAACCTCTGGACTGCGGTGCCTCCTCTAGCTCTGTGACTCACAGAGTTGGACTGCATTTAGCTTAGAACTCATCTGTCGCCAACTGAACCTGAAAAATGAGCCGAAGAGAGTGCTGAGCTGAAATGTTATGGGCTAGCAAGGACAAAAAGGTAGAAATTAACATTTCCCAGCAGAGACACTTAGAGATATGACTAATAAAAATATTATTATGCTGGAAAGGTTAGTTAGATTAATATCTTCCAGACTGTCTTTGTGTATTATATACATTATATGCAGCTTTTAGCGATGGGAAGATTAGTTTGACATTTAGAACTTTGTTTAAATAATTGGCCACAACAATAATACATTCAGGATGTGTTTTCCAAAAAGAAAACCTCACTCAAGGTCTGTTTCTGCTTGACTCAGGAGTTGTAATGTTCTTCTTTATTACCTATCCAAGAATGCCATTCTGTCACCGCTAAACCAAAAAGCTGCAGCAGGTTTTGTGACAAAAGCTTTCCAACCTTCTTATTTTGTTGGCCTTTGATATTGTTTACGATGCACAAGGTCCAGTGAGTATTGGAAACATGCTAATGACACATGACAAAGAGAGAGGTGATGTGGGTTTATTTCAAAAAACACTATGACAACATTTCCCACTTATCTGACTTATAATACTGACACAATCCTGGGTTCTTTTGGGGTTTTGTTATGTTTGGACTCTGGATTCTTTTGTTCCCACCTTGAGTTTATGTATTGATATTTCTTCTTTCACGTCTTGTCATTTGTTAGTTCATTTCTCTGTTAGTTTCTGCTTATTATCGTTAGGCATTTTTAATTATTTCTTTTTTGAGTTTCTTTCTGCTTAGTGTTTTACCTGTTATTCATCTGTTACCTGCTCTTTCCTCCTGACACTCTACCTCATGTCCCAGCTGCAACTCATTTCAAATCTCCTTCTCTTATAGAAGAAGAATCCTTTATTGTCCCACAAAGGGGAAATTTCGCTGTAACAGCAGCAAATTGGCAGATAACAGAAGCATTCACGATCACACATATATAATCAAGAATTATATACAGTGGCTTGCAAAAGTATTCGGCCCCCTGAACATTTCCACATTTTGTCACATTACAGCCACAAACATGAATCAATTTTATTGGAATTCCACGTGAAAGACCAATACAAAGTGGTGTACACGTGAGAAGTGGAACGAAAATCATACATGATTCCAAACATTTTTTACAAAGACTCTCTTTACAACATCTTAATGCATGGGGGTGAGAGACACTGTTCATCAGTGATGTTATTTTGGCCAGAGTCCTCCCGTCTCTCACCACCTGCTCTGGATCCAGGGGGCATCCTAGAACAGAGCTGGGATTCCTGATGAGCTTATCCAACCTCTTCCTCTCAGCTATAGGTAAACTGCTGCTCCAACATTTGACACCAAAAAAGATGGCTGATGCCACCACAGAGTCAAAAAATGTTTTTAGGATTTTGGGTCTTTATATTGATTTATGTAAAGGTTTGGTTCAAAACATAAACAGAATATTCTAATAATTCCGTTTCTGCTATTTTCATGCTGTTTTTCCCCAAACCAGAACATTTGAATTTTAATTGAGTGCAAACTGTTTCAAATAAACCTTAATTTTTATCACACCGTCTTTTCTGACCTACACATTTTAAGGTTTTGCCATCAGAAGGTTTGCTTCAGGTCTCGGAAATGTATTTGATTGCTCCTAGGTGAAGTAATTTAATTAAAACTAGTAATTGAAGTTACGAATTAACATTTGAAGTATTAATTCATATAAATTACCGTAACTATAATTGAACTCACTGAAATGTGGTAGTGAACTCAGTCAGATAAGTAAAGCTACATTATGCTCATGCTAAAAAGTTTCGACTTTCCTCAATTAATGTGCATGTGCAGGGGGCATCTCTGCTTGGCCTACTTCTGTGACAAGAGTGGAAATCAGCAGTATTAATTCTCTGTTCAATGTAAGCTTTGAAATGTAAGGGAAAGGTGTTCACAAAGGGGCTTTTTCCAACAAACCGACTTCAGTACTTACCTCTGTTGAACTTTAATAGCTGTTGGTTATGATGAGAAATCAGCTGATTAAGAGTGTGATATGTTCACATGCACCAATAGTTGTGTAAAATGGCATTAATAAACTAAGGTATCTAATGACCATATGTGACCGTCAGAAATGGAAAGACCAGTACATCAAGAACAATGCTTTTTATTTCACCTATTTCTTCACGACGACAGACCAGAGCAGGGCTTGCATCACTGAAGCTGAGGCCACAAACTGTCTATTTATGGTGGGGCAAAAAAGTATTTAGACAGCCACCAACTGTGCAAGTTCTCCCACTTAAAAAGATAAGAAAGGCCTGTAATTTTTATCATAGGCATACCTCAACTATGAGAGACAAAATGAGAAAATAAAATCCAGAAAATCACATGGTCTGATTAAAAAAAAAATATTTGCAAATTATGGTGGAAAATAAGTATTTAGTCAATAACCAAAGTTCATCTCAATCTTGTTATATACTCTTTGTTGGCAATTACTGAGGTCTCACGATACATGGCCCCATTCATTCTTTCCTTTACACAGATCAGTTGTCCTGGTACCTTTGCAGAAAAACAGCCCCAAAGCATGATGTTTCCACCCCCATGCTTCACAGTAGGTTTGGTGTTCTTTGGATGCAACTCATCATTCTTTCTCCTTCAAACTATTTTGGTTTCATCTGACCATATGACATTCTTCCAATCCTCTCCAAATGTTCTCTAGCAAATTTCAGACAGGCCTGGACATGTACTGGCTTAAGGAGGGGGACATGTTTGACACTGCAGAATTTGAGTCCCTGGCAGCATAGTGTGTTTCTGATGGTAACCTTTGTTACTTCGGTCCCAGCTCTCTGCAGGTCATTCACTAGGTCCCCCCCGTGTGGTTCTGGGATTTTTGCTCACTGTTCTTCTAATCATTTTGACCCAACGGGATGAGATCTTGCGTAGAGCCCCAGATCAAGAGACGTTATCAGTGGTCTTGTATCCCTTCTATTTTCTAATAATTGCTCCCACAGTTGATTTCTTCACACCAAGCTGCTTACCTATTGTAGATTCAGTCTTTCCAGCCTGGTGCAGGTCTACAATTTTGTTTCTAGTGTCCTTTTACAGGTCTTTGGTCTTGGCCATAGTAGAGTTTGGAGTGTGACTGTTTAAGGTTTGTGGACAGTAGGGATGCACATTTCTCTGTGATAAACGATTCAATATGTATCTAGATACACAAGTTACGATTCGATTCAAAAACGATATCCTTTTATTACAGACCGATTCAAAACGATTCGGTTCGAATTTAATCTATTTTATACAGGGTAAGAACTTGACGATTTGATTCTATTGTTAATATTTGTTGTAGATATTTTATAAAGTAAAGAAGCCAATTCTGCTAAAGTGACAGTACCACATTTATTTCTAAATATGTAAAAAAATCACATATGCTCAAAGCATTGTGGCTTTATGGTACATCTGTAAAAAAAAGAAACAACAACGGAAAAACAGAAAAAACCAAACCACATGTCAATATACTTATTTTTAGACATGGCTGGATCATTGGATGGGAATTCCAGAGGCAAACGTAGCCCAGAATAGTTATAACAAAGTGCAACATTTCAGCCTGAACTGCTCGCTGAACTCACCGTACTCTTGACCGTGTTTCTTCTTTGCATGGTGGTCCAGATTTATGGTGCTCCGGGTGTAGATCAGCGAGGCTCTACACAGTTTACAAATAGCATGGCTTCTGTCGAGCTTCCCTTCCTTTTTACAAACCCAAACACGGTCAACACTTTGGATTTTTGGTTCCCCGATGCGTTGAAAATCTGTCTCGGTGTATTATCATCTCCATCGCCCGGGCCAACGTTGTCGTACTTCCCCTTGTTGTGATTGCATTTCTCATAACTTTTAACTTTAACTGACCATCTTAAATCTGAAAGAAAATTTCATTATAGTAGAGCTTTATCAGACAATGCTGTAACAATTTTTAAAGAATCTGTTCCATTCTTGCTTTCCTTAGTGTCTCAGGGTAACACAGTGGATGGCAGCAATTCTATCTCTTACCCTTCAGAAATTGATGGTCTGGTTCACAGCGTTACGTCCTCATTGCGTTTGGCATTAGATAGTGTAGCCCCCTTAAAAAAGAAAGTGGCTAGCCATAGGAGGCTGACTCCTTGGTTCAACGCAGAGTTGCGTACTTTAAAACAGAATACTAGGAAGTTGGAGAGAAAATGGCGCTCTACACGCCTAGAGGATTCCTATTTAACCTGGAATAACAGTCTATTGCTGTATGAAAAGACCCTTCGACAAGCTAGAACAGCATATTTTTCATCATTAATAGAGGCGAATAAAAACAATCCTAGGTTTCTTTTTAGTACAGTTGCCAAACTTACACAGAGTCATAGCTCTGTTGAGCCAACTATTCCCCCAGCTCTTAGCAGTGATGATTTTATGGGATTCTTCATAAATAAAATTAATTCTATTAAAAATAAAATCATTGGCATCCTCCCAAACATGATTACTTCTTCCTCAGTAAATGAGGCAGTATCGGAAAGAACTGTAGAACCTCAGTCGTGCTTAGGCTGTTTTGATTCAGTCGAGCTTTCGAAATTACCAAAAATATTTGCCTCATCTAAACCTTCAACTTGAATGTTGGACCCAATTCCAACCAAATTATTTAAAGAAGTGTTCCATTTGGTTCCTGGCCCCATTTTGGATATGATGAATCTATCCTTAGTAAACTGATACGTACCACAGGAATTTAAAATAGCTGTAATTTAACCTTTACTCAAGAAACCTTCCCTTGATCAAGATGACTTAGTGAATTACAGACCTATTTCTAACCTTCCTTTCTTATCCAAAGTCCTTGAGAAAATTGTTGCTAATCAAGTCTGTGAGCATTTAAACAATAACGAGCTGTTTGAAGAGTTTCAGTCAGGTTTTAGAGCTCATCATAGCACTGAAACAGCACTGGTGAAGGTTACTAATGATATTCTCATGGCCTCAGATAATGGACTTGTGTCTGTTCTGGTTTTGTTAGATCTCAGTGCTGCTTTTGACACAGACGATCATAATATTCTCTTAGAAAGGCTTGAACATGTTGCAGGGATCAAGGGAACAGCACTAGGCTGGTTTAAATCATATTTGTCTGATAGATTCCAGTTTGTTCATCTAAATGATAAATCTTCTTCACTCTCAAGGGTTACTTGTGGAGTTCCACAGGGTTCTGTGCTTGGACCAATTCTGTTCACAATATATATGCTCCCAATTGGTAGAATCATTAGACAGCATGGGATAAATTTCCACAGCTATGCAGATGATACACAACTGTATTTATCCATAAATCCTGATGAACCCAGTCAGTTAGGTAGATTACAGGCATGTCTGGAAGACATAAAAACATGGATGACCCTAAACTTTTTGCTTATAAATTCTGACCAAACAGAAGTTGCTGTCTTTGGACCAGAAGTTCTTAAACAGAAACTGATTAGTCAATCACTTCATCTGGATGGCATTAAATTGGCCCCCAGTAATAACGTAAAGAACCTCGGCGTCATTTTTGACCGAGACTTGACATTTAAATCCCATATTAAACAGGTTTCTAGGATTTCTTTCTTTCACCTCCGGAATATTGCTAAAATTAGAAACATCCTGTCCAGGAGTGATGCTGAGAAACTAGTCCATACATTTGTTACCTCAAGACTGGACTACTGTAATTCTTTGCTATCAGGTAGTCCACAAAATGCCATTAAAAGCCTTCAGTTGATCCAAAATGCGGCAGCAAGAGTTCTGATGAATATTAAAAAGAGAGATCACATTTCTCCTGTTTTAGCTTCCCTTCATTGGCTCCCTGTTAAATCCAGAATAGAATTTAAGATCCTTCTTCTTACATACAAAGCCCTTAATAAGCAAGCTCCATCATACATCAGAGATCTAATTGTTCCATATGTTCCTAACAGAGCCCTTCGCTCTCAGACTGCAGGTTTACTTGTAATTCCTAGGATTTCTAAAAGTAGAATGGGAGGTAGATCTTTTAGTTATCAGGCTACTCTCCTGTGGAACCAGCTCCCAGCTTTAGTCCGTGAGGCAGACACTCTGTTTACTTTTAAGGCCAGGCTTAAAACTTTCCTTTTTGATAAAGCTTATAGTTAGAGTGGCTAAGGTCATCCTGAGCTATCACTGTAGTTATGCTGCTATAGGCTTAGACTGCTGGAGGACAGACTTACCAATTTTCTTCACTCTGCTACTTCCTTTTCTCCTACGACTCTCCAGTTGTATTACAGTACATTCTGTTATTTCGACTGTTAACTTTGTTTTCTCTTAGTGTTTTTCTCTCCATAGAAGGTATACCTGGTCTGGTATCCTCCTTGGCTGCAATGCCATGTTGGACGGGGGGCATCGACTGGGATGATCCTCCCAGTAACTGAACATCCACTGTGTCCTGTTATTAACTTTTTACTTTCTGTAACATAGAAAGTTCTCTTATATCAGATCTTCTGTTCCTTCTGTGTTTCTGCTCTGTCTTCTCAAACCCCCAGACGGTCGTGGCAGATGGCCGCTCCTCCTGAGCCTGGTTCTGTTGGAGGTTTCTTCCTGTTAAAGGGGAGTTTTTCTTCTCCACCGTCGCTACATGCTTGCTCAGTATGAGGGATTGCTGAAGGATTGCTGTGGTTGGAAAGTCTGCATCAACGGGGCCCAACCTCACGCCAATGACTGACACAATCTGCTGGGATTCCTTAAATAGGAAACTTTTTAACTGATTGGAATGTTTGTATAAATGTATTGAAATGACTTCTTGTTAAGTGCCTTGAAATGACATCTGTTGTGAATTGGCGCTATATAAATAAACTGAATTGAATTGAATTGAATTGAATTGAATTGAATTGAATAAGATGAACGAACAGACGTTTGGATGGTTTGGAGCTATTTCAAAGACCACATTTCCCAGCAAGCCTAGCAGTAATGCCCAACACACTCCTATTGGTCCATGACCACCCATGGTGACATTGGCGATGACATCATGGCCAAAGGGGCTATAAGAGTGGAGTCGTGCCCATTTTCAAACTGTTCTCAAGCCAGAAGTTTCAGAGAGAAACTAAGGCTCAACAGAGGACAGCTCACCAGTGAAGATTCTCTTTTGTTCTGACCCGCTGGACCGGGGAAGAACTCATTTCAAAGCTTCGAAGTGCTCACCCCGTCTGCGTAACCAGGGTGCGCGATATAAGAACTGTTCCAAGACAGTTTATTAGACATTGACCTACAAGCCCAGCCTGCATTTGGGCCACACGGTCCTTAAATCCTGTACAGGTTTTTTTTATAACTCCTCCTTTTCTTGCTCAACCACGGACACAATTTGCTCTCCTCCTAGTGGACTGGACCTCCTTCAAGGCAAAGTAGGACTGAACCGCTTCATTTATACTAATATCGTGTCTGGGCAGAGATAAATAGAGAATATAGAGTTTTAACGAGTTAGATCTCGTTTATTGTTGGGTTAAAGTTTTTTTTTTTAAGCGCTGTACCTGTTTGCTCATTTTTGCGTCACCGCACGCATAAGTTTAAGCTGTAATTGCTGTGTTTGAAACTGTTTGTCTTATCCTGAGCAGATCACGCCTTTCTTTCTTTTTCCATCCTCTCCTTTCCTCTCTCTCTCTCTCTCACTCCCTGATAACCGTCGGCAGAGTCGGGCTCGATCTGGCCTCTGTTAGCTGGTGTTAGCCGAAAAGTTTAACTCCATTCTTTTTGAGGCCTTCCACATGAACGCTTCAGCCCATGTGCTCTGTCCATTTTAGCCAAAGCTAGTTTATGGCCCTTTGTCTCCTTACACTACGTGTGCTCCCCTCCATCTTGGTACAGAACTGAGATTTATGACTTTGTCTCCTAGGCTATCTGTGATTTGAGCCCCCCTTAGAGTGACCCCCCCCCCCCCCCCCCCTCAGCTGTTTACGACTGATTCATTTCATGTTAATTGTGTTTAATGTTCACCTTTTATTGTTGTCTAAGGGCCCGTCCACACGGAGACGCCATGTATACGTATACATTTTTTATCGCATTAGCGTTTCGTCCACACGGATCCGGCGTTTTCGGAGACAGAAACAGCTATTTTTTGAAACGGGGTCCCAAAGTGGATAAATCTGAAAATGACGCCCTTGCGGTTTCGTGTGTACAGCGAATCCGTATATTTTCTGAAACGATGATGTCCTCACATCACGTTTCGGCTGCGTCACACGTAACTGCAACAACAATAATGGCGGACTACATGATTTTGTTCGTGCTGCAGAAGCTTCTAAGCTTTCTAGCTTTATTACAGCAAAATCCAATGCTTCGTTATAAATTTATTCTTCTTGGTTCGTATACAGCGAGCAAGGTTATGCGCATGCCTAAAGTCTTCTTCTCCGTGTATAGTGTATCTCTGTGGCGCAATTACAGCGCCCCATACTGGTCTGGCATATATACTACTCCGTTTTCAGTCGGTTTCAGTGGTTTCGTGTGGACGCAGATATTTCTTGAGACGACACCGTGTTTACGGAATTTTTTTCAGAATGCTCTTGGTAAATGGTCTTTACTTGTATGGAGCTTTATCTAATACCGAGGACTCCAAAGCGCCTTGTATTACATTAAGTCATTCAACCATTTATACATTGACGATGGTAAGCCACAGCTGCCCTGGTACACACTGGCAGAAGTAAGGCAGATGAAATAAAACAATGGCCGAGACAGACGATGGTTTGAACCGACAACCCTCTGGTTACAGGATGAACTCCTAATTCCTGAACCACAGTTGCTCTTCAGAAATCAGAAGGAATCCACAGATGTTAGATGTCTTTGTCTCATTTGTCTATTCACTGTATAAAGTAAAAAAAACTAACCACTGCTATGTGACTAATATCACAGTGCTTCCAGGACATCTATGTAACTTGAAAAAAAAGGTCCACAGGTCCAAAAAGAAGAATGACGTTTTAAAATTTTAAGATCTTATCACACAAACCCTCTTTGCCTCTGTGTACTAATTGAATTTATGTTTTTGCTCCTGCAGTGACTATTGTTAGTTGTAAAAAAAAAACCATTTACTCTAGCAGATCAGTATGCATGCCTGCCATTCATACCATCACCTCAAAACACAAAAGCACTAATCCTTATCTGTCCATCAAGGAAAATGCTATGAGATGTGTACACATGTTTTTCAGCTATGATTTGTTCAATCGATGCAAGATTACATATTTGTTCCGATGTTTTACCTGCTGTTTAGACCCAATTAGCAAATAATTGGTTGATTTGGGATTATTCAATTGTTGATTGAGTCATTATAAAAACATAAAATCAAGCAATCAAATTTAATTTATAAAGCGCTTTTCATACAAAGATTGCAACTCAAAGTGCTTTACACATAAACACAAACGACTGTGGCTCAGGAGTGAGGAGTTTGTCTTGTAACCGGAGGGTTGCTGGTTCGAGCCCCCTCTCCGTCCATCTCAGTTGTTGTGTTTTGTCTTGGGCAAGACACTTCACCCGCCTGTTTCAACCCAGTGTTCGGCAGCCTCGCTTCTGTCAGTGTGGCCCAGGGCAGCTGTGGCTACAATGTAGCTTGCTGTCACCAGTGGGTGAATGACTAAATTCTGTTTGCAGTACTTTGGGGTCTTCAAGGACTAAGTAAAGTACTGTACAGGTCATTTATAATTTATACCCTCCTCCCCCCAACCCAACCTCCATGCACACATGCACTCAAGAGCAACATTAAAAAGGACATCGGGCCAAATGACCAGGTAAGGTAAGGAAACGGTATAAAAGGAGCCATCTGCACCAGCAACAGCAGCAACCAAGACACTGACACAGGGCACCTAGAGGAGGCAAGACCGAGACCCCCACCTCCACCCAAACACTACCTGGAGAGCACCCAGGCACTCACAGCCAACCACCGCTCCTGAGGCTCCCACAGAGGAAACACTGGAAGGAAAATTAAAATAAGTTAAAATATAAAACTAAACAGTGGTTAAATATGATAAGACTTAGTAGTAAAACACTAATAAAATATAAGCAAGTAAAACATGGAGAGCGATTAAACAGAATATAATAAATAATCAGTTAAAAGCTAGGCTAAAAAGGTGAGTCTAAAAACATGAACGTTCTCCACGGCCCTGAGGTCCTCTGGCAGCCTGTTCCAGAGGTGAGGGCCATAACACTGAAAAGACGCCTCACCATGTGTGTGTGTCCAGACTTTACGGATGACAAGGAGACGGCTGCCAGAGGAGCGCAGAGACAGCGAAAGTTCATATGGTAAAAGCTGTTCTAAAAGATAAGAAGGCCCAAGACCATTAAGACACTTAAAAACCTTTAAAAGAACCTTAAAATCAAACCTAAAACATACGGGGAGCCAATGCAGTGAATTTAAAACAGGTGTAATGTGCTCCCACCTCCTGGTCTTTGTCAGAACATGTTCTGCTGAATGTTCTAGAAGTTGTAAACCTGAGATACTCTTTTTGGGAAGACCAGAAAGCAGGGCATTACACTAATCAATTCTACTGGTGATAAAAGCATGCATCAGTGTCTCCGTGTTGGCCAGAGAAAGAATGGGGCGGACTCTGGCAATGTTTTTTAGATTATAAAAACCTATTTTAGTGATATTTTTAATGTGAGGGATAAAACAATAATCATGTCCGGGTTCTTCGCTTGTAAAGAAGGATTAAAAGACAGTGATTTAAGTTTTGGTAAAAGTTTCTCTCTCACAGCCTTAGGACCGATGACTAAAACTTCAGTTTTGTCCTGGTTGAGCTGGAGAAAGTTTTCTGTCATCCAGGATTTAATGTCTTAAATGCAGTTAAAAAATGTATCCATTGGCCGTTAGTTATCGGGTGAAAAGTAGATGTACAACAGTGTATCATCAGCATAACTATGAAAATATACTCCATGTCTCCTGATGACACTGTCAAGAGGGAGCATATAAAGGTTAAAAAGCACAGGGCCTAAAATTAAACCCTGGCTGGGGAACACCACACGTAATCTTGTGGACCTTAGAGGAGCAGGTATCAAAACTTATCATAAAAGTCCTGTATGTGAGATAGGATGTGAACCACTGGTGAACAGCTCCAGAGAGGCCAATCTGTTTTAAATGGGTTAAAAGAATAGTGTGGTCCACTGTATCAAAGGCAGTGCTTAGATCCAGTAGAACCAACACTGTCACCCTATATGCATCATAGTTTAATCTGAAATCATGTATAATAACATAAAAAATGAAAGCACTTCTGGTTTGTCCTTTTGTCAGGTTGTTCTTGGCACATTATCAAAAAAAACATCAGTAGAAAACCCCCCACATACCAACAGTCTGATTACCATTATTGATAAAAACCTGGGCGTTGTTTTTTGTGATTTCACTTTTTCCAGTCTGCTCTCCATTTAGATAATATCATGTTTCTTTTTATTTAGAATTTTTCAGAACATAAAACATAACATTCCCTGAGACAAGTGGGTTATATAAAAAGGAAAAAAAAGGAAGAATGAATAGATACATAGATAATAATTGAAAAACACAAATTCACATTTGGTCAGTTTTGCGTTTCCATCAATCATGTCAACAAAATAATCATAGTGCAAAATATTCTTTGATCATGTTCCACCTCCGGTTGAAAATATCTATTTTCATTTGTAGTGATGCGGTCATATTTTCCATCAAATATACTTGTTTCAACCTCTTTTTCCACTCACTTATTGATGGCGGTTTAACATTTTTCCAATTTGTAGTAACCATTTTCTTGGCAGTCAACAGTAGTATACGCAAAATATATCTATGGTCAGCATTTAAAATGTCAGTAGGTATAACACCCAGAAGATAGAACAGACTATTTGAAGGCAGTTCTCTTTTCATAATTTTTTCTATCTCTTCTTTAATGTTTTTCCAATATCCCAAGATTAGTGGACAATTCCAAAATATGTGTGTGTCCAATAATATTGTGTTTTTAAAGTTACCAGAGCCAGGGCCTATAATTTTTCATTTATAAATGAGGCAATGATGGGGCATATTTACTGTATAAGAAAACCTGCAATTACCTGGTAAAAGTTTGTGTGGACACCTTTAAAGTAATACCTTCTTTTGTGGGAGTCTGTCAGTATCCTTGACGTTGACTTAGCAATATTAGCCACAGTGCCTTTCTAAAATTCTCAGGTTGTGAGGACATGTCTCGTTAGATTTAGTTCAGAACACACCCCAAAACATTCATTTTCCTTTCATGAAGTCCTTTTGTTGATTTCAACGTGCTTGGACCCACTGTGTTGCTGAAAGATTAACGGCCTCTTCATCTTCAGCTTTCTAGGAGACATCTGAGGAGTTTGAGTCAGAACTGACATGTTTATAACTGTTCATGATTTTCATCTAAAAGTGACCCCAGAGAATTGATCATCACAAATCTGTGAGTAAAGTTGTGATTCATGCTGGCACCGATGACATTTATTAACAGCAGACTGAGCTCCTGAAGCGTGATTTTATTCACCTTTTTAATCTTCTAGAAAACACACGTCTCTGTTTTTATTTCTGGCCCCACTCCCACTATCAGCAGAGGAATTGGCCGTTTTAGCAGACATTTATCCCTTAATACTTGGCTCTCCTCCATCACCGCCGTTCACAATATTGGTTTTATAGACAATTTTAAAATTTTTGGGGGCAGGAAGCACCTGTTTGGACCAGATGGGCTCCATCTAAATAGACAAGGCACTCGTATACTGACATTGAGCCTGGCATGTCCACGCCCCCCCCCCCCCCCCCCCCCCTGTCAACTACACTGGCCACAGCTGCCCCTGCCCTCTATGATTCCTCCGCCACATCCTGATGTGCAAATGGTCCCTGCTCCTATGAACTCATCCCTGATTTTAACAGTAACTCACATACTGGACTTGGACCTTGCTCTACCTCATTCATACCTGTTATTATCAGCAGAGAGTGGACTAAAAATCATAAACCAAACAAATGCAATCCAAATAATCTCAAAAAGTTGCCAAAAGCCCCACTTTCAGTAAATCATACAGTCCCTTCATCTCCAATCACTATTAATATGGCACTTTTTAATGTCGCTCTCTGCTGAACAAAACTTTTATAATAAATGATCTGATTTTAGACCATAATCTTCACTGTTTATTTTTAACAGAAACTTGGCTGAGTGCAGATGCCCCTGTTGTTCTTACAGAGGCCTCCCCACCTAATTTTACCTTCACTTATTCTACGAGGAGTAGCAAAAGGGGAGGCGGAACTGCTTTTATAAGTTCATCAACACTTTCCGCCAAACCTGTTTTATTTGATAACTGTTTTACTTTTGA
Source organism: Valencia hispanica (assembly GCA_963556495.2). Taxonomy (NCBI): domain Eukaryota; kingdom Metazoa; phylum Chordata; class Actinopteri; order Cyprinodontiformes; family Valenciidae; genus Valencia; species Valencia hispanica. The sequence continues at coordinate 20,025,169 of OY747714.1, read as the reverse complement.
ATATAATGCAAATGTTTTTAGCACTCCTCAGATTTTATGTGTCACAATTTATAGGCCTCCTAAAAAGAGTGTACTTTTTATTCAAGAATTTTCAGAGTTTTTATCAATTTTGCACAACTCCTTTGAAAGGATCATTTTAGCTGGGGATTTTAATCTACATACAGATAACCTTTTAGATCCTTCATCAACAGATTTTTTAAACATCCTGACTTATATGGATTTTAGCCAACATGTCATGCAGCCGACTCACAACAAAGGACACACCCTGGACTTGGTCATCACGCATGGCCTGTCCACCCGTGTGTCCTCTGTTGTTGACTTGGCTGTCTCTGACCACTACTGTGTGTTTTTTAACATCACCAGTTTTATTCAGCAGGAGACCTCTGTGAGAACTGTCAGGAAGCGCCATCTAACCTCTGAAGTGGCTGCAGGTTTTCTGGAAATTTTTAAAAAGAATCCTCCTATTGTTTTACCTGCCCCCTGTGATTTTATTATCAAGGATTTTAACAGAAGGCTTCAGTCCACTCTTGACCGGCTTGCTCCACTACAAGTTAAAAGTTTAAAATCTAAAGCTGCAACGCCATGGAAAAATGAAAACCTCTGAAAAATGAAGAGAAATTGTAGGGCGGCAGAGAGAAAATGGAGGAAAAGTAAAACCACAATAAACCATCAAATATACACAGATCTTCTCAAATTATACAACAATGCAGTAAGAAATTCAAGAAATTCATAGTTCTCCAAAATCATCTCGGAACATAAAAATAATTCCAAAATCCTTTTTTCCACCATTGATAAACTTTTTAACAGAGCTACTACTGCATTTCCTAAAAACCCCCTCAAACACTCTTTGTGAGGAGTTCGCAGACCACTTCAGACGGAAGGTAGACACCATCAGATGTAAGATTTTATCTTCTCAGAGTAACATGGTTTTAGACAAATCTGAGCATGTGTCTTTACCAGAGGAAACGCTGGACAGTTTTGTCCTGGTAGAAGCTGGGACTCTTGATAAAGTTTTCTCCTCAGTGAGGCCCACCACATGTGTTTTGGACCCGATTCCCACTTCCTCTTTTAAGTAATTTTATGGATCTTTTAGAGATGAGATTTTAACCATGATGAATTGCTCCCTTCAGACGGGGTCTTTCCTGCTGCCTTTAAAGGGGCGGTAGTGAGGCTCCTGTTGAAGAAGAGCAATTTAGATTTCAATGATTTTAACAATTTTAGACCGGTATCTAACTTACCTTTTTTAAGCAAAATTTTTGAAAAATTGTTTTAATTCAACATAATGATTTTATTAATGAGCACAATGTCCTGGAGAAATTTCAGTCTGGTTTTAGGGTGAACCACAGCACAGAGACGGCCCTTCTAAAGATTTTAAATGATTTTAGATTAAACTATGACGCACAGAGGCTGACAGTGTTGGGTCTACTGGATCTAAGCGCTGCCTTCGATACAGTAGATCAGTGGTCCCCAACCTTTTTTTCGCCACGGACCAGTTTAATATCAGACAATATTTTCACGGACCGGCCTTTAAGGTGTGGCGGATACATTTTAACGGATGGTATAAAACGGGTTATTTTTAAAATTATAACATTAGACGTAAATCCAATGTGTATTCGCAGCTTTATTAACAGGGTCCTCCTAACATCGAGCAGACAACATGACACGAGTAACACTCAGCCCCGTAACGCTCTCTGGTCGCTATGGTAACATGTAAACATACCTTTAATAATTCAAGATTTTCCACAAAAACAAATACAAAGTGCATGAAAAATCAAACTCACCACAACCCTGAATCAGTGAGAGCCTTGGGCCTTTTCCCCTTTCCAAAGAAACGGTCGAGAGACATTTGTTTTCTATCCATCTAGCTTGTGGGATTACGTGTCAAGACAGCTATGTAACGGGGATATCCGGTTATTTTTCAAAATAAAACATTAGTCACCCTCAGATAATAAATAAAACGGAAATACTGGAAGTCATTTATTCTTTATGTGTGGCTCGCGAACCGGTACCACAAGACCCACGGCCCGGTACCGGTCCGCGGCCCGGGGGTTGGGGACCACTGCAGTAGACCACACAATTATTTTAACCCGTTTAAAACAGATTGGCGTCTCTGGTGCTGTTCACAAATGGTTCACATCCTATCTCACAGACAGGACTTTTATGGTAAGTTTAGATACCTGCTCCGCTAGGGTCCATAGGATTACATGTGGTGTGCCCCAGGGTTCGATTTTAGGCCCAGTGCTTTTTAACCTGTATATGCTCCCTCTTGGCAGCGTCATCAGAAGACATGGAGTCAACTTTCACAGTTATGCTGATGATACACAGCTGTACATCTCCATGTCTCCCGATGACACACGGCCAATGGATGCACTTTTTAACTGCATTTAAGACATTACATCCCGGATGGCAGAAAACTTTCTCCAGTTCAACCAGGACAAAACTGAAGTTTTAGTCATCGGTCCTGAGGCTCAGAGAGAGAAACTTTTACCAAAACTACAATCACTGTCTTTTAATCCCTCTTTACAAGTGAAGAACCTGGGCGTGATTTTTGACTCTGAGCTGACTTTTATTCCTCACATAAAAAATATGACTAAAATAGGTTTTTATCAACTAAAGAACATCGCCAGAGTCCGCCCCATTCTCTCTCGGGCCAATACGGAGACACTGATGCATGCTTTTATCTCCAGTAGAATTGATTACTGTAATGCCCTGCTTTCTGGTCTTCCCAAAAAGAGGATATCAGGTTTACAACTACTACAAAATTCAGCAGCACGTGTCCTGACGAAGACCAGGAGGCAGGAGCACATTACACCGGTCTTAAAATCATTGCATTGGCTCCCCGTACATTTCAGGATCGACTTTAAGGTTCTTTTAATGGTTTTTAAGTGTCTTAATGGTCTTGGGCCTTCTTATCTCTCTGAACTGCTTTTACCATATAAACCTTCGTGGTCTCTGCGCTCCTCTGGCAACCGTCTCCTTGTCACCCCAAAAGTCAGGACACACATGCATGGCAAGGCGTCTTTCCAGTTTTATGGCCCTCACCTCTGGAACAGGCTGCCAGAGGACCTCAGGGCTGCAGAGAACGTTCATGTTTTTAAGAGCAGGCTCAAGACTCACCTTTTTAGCCTAGCTTTTAACTGATAATTATTTATTACTGTTTGTTTAATGGCTCTGCATGTTTTATATGATTATATTTTTATCAGTTTTACTATTTAATCTTAGCACATTAATTTACTGTTTATTTTTATACTTTAATTTATCTTAATCCCCGTTCCAGTGTTTCGAGAGTGCACGCGATATTTCGGCGTTCTTGGATGTTCATTATAATAATGCAAATGAGTATTGCGTTGATTGGTCGTAGGAAGGAGGGGGGATGACGCTCCACTGCAACATTCTCCAAAAAAACAACATGGCTCACGTTTTCTTTTAACTGTGTGTGTGCATGGGAGTTGGGTTGGGGGGAGGGGGGTATAACTGTGACCATGCTTTTAAATCTGTGGGGGAGGGAATGGAAGGTGGTTTTATGTGGGGTCATTTTAATCTGTAAAGCACTTTGTGATGCAACTTCTTGTATGAAAAGCGCTTTATAAATAAAGTTTGATTGATTTAATTTGATTTGATTTGAAAAATGGTGGCACCACCGTATTTCATTGTACAGAAGCCGTGGTATTCTTTTGGTGTCTTTTTTGTGCCAAACATACCTATTGGAATTGTGCCCAAACCTTTCATCAGGCCACAAAAAATATTTGTCAAGATGTAGGGATAGTTTAACGAGACCTCTATGTTTTCTTTGGAAATAAGGACATCTGTCTGTTTCAACCCCGGTACCTGAGTCCAAACAAGCAGAGAATACAGGAGGCTGTTGACACGTGTACACAACCAGAAAAAACCTGTCTGCTACTACTACTCCCCCAGGCTGTAAGGCTCTCGCCAGCATCGCAACCAATTTTAGTCTTGTCTTTTTACCTCTACCAGGAGGTAATGTTTTTGTCTCTGTCTGTCTGTTAGCAACATAACTCAAAAAGTTATGGATTGATTTCGATGACATTTTCAGGAAATTTCCACAATGGGACCAGGAAGAACTAATTAAATTCTGGGGTTGATCCGACATAAAGTGTGTATCCACCCACCAACCAGTGGCGGTAACCCCTAATCCTCTCCCGTGTCAGAGAGCTCACAAGCAGCTCCCCTCACACAGCATATTAATTGCACATGCCCTTATTCTCCCCTCTCTGCTGGAAGAGCGCAGTGACAGCACGAACACAGCCATGTGTCTCATTACCGACATTTTATCGGAAAAGTACCAAAAGTTAGAATTAGATAACAACATGGAGGTGGGGGGTGAGGTGATTCTTCTGGCGGGGGTCTGCGCTCTCTGAGTGCTTTTTGAGTTATCAATTGTTGAGAAAAACTCCTATTTCCATAATGTCACTGTTGTCACATAGTTTTTCAAGCAGTTGATGATTGCATTGGCTGTGCCATTTTGTGTCGATGCGGCAGAACTTTTTTGCACCCTTACTGATTATTTTGTGCAATGAAGCAATGATGCAAAAGTGCAAATGTCAATAAAATCCTACTGTGACAGAAGGACTATATTTCAGGTTAATCAGATGCTCTTTAACTGATAACAGGTGTCAGCTCATGATTGAATGCCAAACCTGACTCAGAGGTTGTTTCATGAAGTCTTAGTGTGCTTTCACACCTGTTAGTCCGCTGGACTCTGTACCATTTGGGACCAATTTTGCAACATTGTTGCACTTTTGAGCTGGTGCGTTTTGTGTTCACATTGCACTTTTGACAAACGAACTAAACCTTTTACATGTTGTATAACCCCCTTGTGTGTGGTGGCGCTGTAGCAAGAATTGCCGAAAGAAAGTCCAAGAAAAAGACAAACGGGAAACGGATGCATGATGTCAGTCATTCTGTATTGGTCCAGCAGCAGACGCGTTGAAACTCCTGGAAATAAACAGACTAAGCTCTGCATACACAGATGGATTGCACTTTTCTTCTTGTTGTGGTGGTCGTAATATATTATATTTACATCGTTCATCAACCGAATCTCGATGAAGCACAGGACTTCCTCCCGACTCCACGTTTGACCATGATTCATTGTTGGCGCTAATGCTTACAAGTTACAACACAGAAACAGTGCCTCCCACAGTGCAAAGCGCAGCATGCTACAGATGCCTACATAAAACAAAAAGGGCTTTATCAGGAAGTTGGACCGAACTGAGGCGGGTTCGTATTTACACCTGAAGTGAACCGCACCAGAGTCCGTTAGGAAGCAGACCGAGACCACTTCAAAATGCGGGTCCCGGTCTGGTTTGTTAGTCCGGACCAAATCTCACTGGCCCGTATTCACACCAGCTCAAACGAACCGTACTTAAGTTTGTTTTAATTGAACCAAATGCTGCAGGTGTGAAAGCACCCTTAGTTTAAGAATGTGCACAGGTATCCAAACAGATTTACCCTACTTAGTTAGTTAGATCAATGTACAGGATATATGTTGCACTTAAAGTTCTGAACTTGTTTATTGTGGTCTCACATTTTTTCACAAAACAAGTACAAAGCAATTGGACCAGGTATGCTTTGACTTTTTATATTCTCTGTATGTTCCAGGTGTATTGTCACACCTACACCTTGGTGTTTATTTTATCCAACATGGACTTCTACCACATTATGGCCAAAATAACCATTTGACCAGGATAGGTTACATGAATCTATCTCCCAAAATCAAAGTGGAAGGGGCTGCAAATAGAAAAAAGGAGAACATTTAAAATCCTGTTTCACTTGTGGACATAGATAAACCAGTAATAGGCAAATATGCCAGGAGACCGCAGAACAAAGAAGTAGTCATTGTTGTAATGTTGTAGTGATCCAAAGTGTAAATCAGGAGGAAGCAGCGCAAAAGAACTCTGTAGTCTTTTAGTAACTTGGTTTCAGGAACTTATTCCTTGGTGACTCTTTACTGAAGAAGCAAATTAAGTTTGCAGTACATTGTATGTACTGTACTGTATTGTACTTGCATGTTCAGTAATATATATTTAAAAATATATATAATGAAAATAGAAACATACTTACATGACAGACTCCAGTGTGAAATCCTTGGGTGATTATTGTGAACTGGCTCACTTGTTGGGATGTTGATGCTCACTGCAGTGATGTGCAAACACCAACACTGAACCTGGGAAACCTGTTCTTTGTTCCCACATCTGTGGAAACAACACAACGTTTTATACCCTTGTATGCTGTATATATTTAACCTGCTCCTCACAAAAAAAAAAACATAATTCTGTAGCATTGCTCGCTATTTAAGCGTAACGTTCGTAACTTTTTCTTTGTTGAGTACTGAGAGTGTGAACAGTAAGTTCACACAATCAGCAAGACCTTACACTTAATACCTACAAGGCAGGTTGACTAACAATCCCTAATTCATCATTTAACTTTGAGAATTTTATTCCATTGGCAAAACACTGGCAGGTTTCCTGTTTTTTCCAGGTGTGAGAGTGCCAATTATTTTATTGCTCAAATTCTAATAATAATAAAATAAAATAAAAAAAATAAAATAAAAAAATAAAAAATAAAAATAATAATAATAATAATAATAACAATGGCTTGTATTTATATAGCGCTTTTCGAGACCCTCAAAGCGCTTTACAACTCCATTATTCATTCACTCTTACATTCACACACTGGTGGAGGCAAGCTATGATTATAGCCACAGCTGCCCTGGGGGCAGAAGTGAGGCTACCGTTTCGCGCCATCGGCCCCTCTGGCCAACACCAGTAGGCGGGTAGGTGAAGTGTCTTTTGGCCAAGGACACAACAACATGTAGCAGGTGGTAGCAGGAATCAAACCCACAATTTCTGGGTCGCAGGCTGACAACTCTATACTGAGGAAAACTGATACATAATTTAAAGAGTTTAAAGAGAATTAAAAACCTATGACTGCACTAAGATTGCTTGTTAAATGTAAAGGTTGTTCTACAGGTACTGAAAAACCTTAACAAGGGAGGTTGTTTTTTTAACTTTGCAGGCATCTTTATGCCACAAGAAGCTAAAGAGGTTCACAGGTAATTTTTTCCAGGTCCAAGCATAATCTCAAGCTTCTAATGACTAAAATGACTATTCTCACAACTGATGCATGTGTAAATTTATACTTCAAAGCCATTATTTATTTTAGGTCGACTAGACCCTAAAATAAATAATGGCTTGGAAGTATAAATTTAAATGAATATAATTATGTTTAATTTAACATCTGAACATTTAACATTTTTATGTTTTTCAGAACTTTAATTTAATCATGTCATCAACTGCTGTAAATTATTGTGAAAATTAATAATGTGTAACATTCACATACAAATATGCATTTATGATCAAAAATATAGCTCTACACTAGTTAATGTTGAATTTCTTGTTAAATAAAAGTAGGTAGGTTTTTTTTAAAAGTTCTTTATTGATGCCAAATGATAAAAAATCAGAGGCAAGTTAAATCTAAAAAGCTACAAGATGAACAGACCTTTTAAGAGGAAAATATGTGCATCCCTGTCAGAAGTGATGTTTTGCTCAACGGTAAAAAATAAATATAGACCAACTTTAAAGCAGCTGCTACTTCCCTTTAGTGGCACAAACCATTGTCAAACATTATAAGATAACCCATACCGACTTTGTGTGACTTTACTGTGACAACCAATCCAATGTATTGGCCATCGCCGCCAGCAGTGTGATGCGTGTTGGATTTATGTGCCTTTTTTTTCCTTGTATTCCCAGGTGAGCTGAAGCGAATAACAGTTATCAGTAGACATGTTTATTGTTGTGGTATTTGTAAATTCGTAACTGTGATGTCATTGGTAGCAGGACTGCAGCTAAGAAGTATGAGTGTATGTGACATGTATCCAGTTCAGTAGGCCATCGCAGTCAGCCGTGTGATGCACGTCGGATTTATGTGCCTTTTTATTTCTGTATTCCCAGATAAACGACAAAAAGAAAGTTCTTTTATAAACACATGTACACCTTGACGTCTCCTACTGTTCGACTGTGCAACACATGGAACAAAGATACTCGAGTACATGTCAAGTCTAGGGCGTTGTCTTAAATCTGTTTTTGTGACTTATGTGCACCTCCAGGCAGAGTTTTTTTGAACAAACAACAAAAGGCCTGAACACATGTGCAGAGTTATAATTGGAACACAGGAGACTTGAGTTTAAAATTCTTCGTAACAATTATCAAGCACAGACGTGAAAGTGTAATGATCTGAGCATGTTTAACAGTCCCAGGATATGAGTATCTTGGATGAAAAATGAATTCCCTTGGAGTGTTGCTATCAGTTGAAGCACTAAATAAAAGTTCTTAATTTGTTCTCAAAACCTCTAGTTTAGTTCTGCTTTATAACAGAGTAGCTACTTCCCATGTTGGAGGTTTTTAATCAACACCAACATCTAATATGGCTGCAGCAAATTGTATTTGCTTCACAGTTTGTTTCAATTGAATTTGTCAATCAGATAATACTGCACTGTTGCCACAGTTTTTGATTGCACTCTCTCTACATGAACTCCTAATGATAGTTAGCCAGATCAATGGATGCAACGGTTCACTTGTATAATTTTAACTTGTCTGATTTATTTATTTTCAAATTGATATATTTTAAAAGCATATTGAAATAAATGGAATCAAAATAATTATCAACCCTGACCAGAGTTAGAACATCTATAATTTAAAGACACAGTTTGCCAGAGGTGGAAAGTAATGATTTATATTTACTTGCGTTACTGTAATTGAGTAGGTTATTTGTGTAATTGTACTTTTAAGTTTTTCTGTTACTTAAGTTTGTTTATGAAAGTAATGTGCTTCGCTACATTTCCATTTATATAAGTTATTGAGTTTTTACAAAATCAAATTAATATGATTAAATATACTGAAATACTGCAATGCATGATGGATAGGAGAACTGGTGCTGATAAAGATGGAAGCACCTGACATTGGTATAGATCCAGCGAACAGAGACCCCATTGAATAAAGTTAAACTCAAAGAAAACGATGTTAACCCCTAGCCATATTTAAGTGACCACATCAGCTTCCGTTTAAGAAAGGCAACAGCATTATTAGGTTTGGCCAGAGAGACCGATGTAGCAGCTTTTAAAAATTCCACATCATTCCTGTGCAAGCATGTAGAAGTAAGTTAAACTAAAATACTGTCACAGTCAAGTCATAGTTTAATAAAAGACTGTGCTGAAGTTAATCAAAGACATCAGTGAATGACATGAGTACACATCCTCTTTCTCACTGACCTGTCCACTTTTCATGTTCTGTCCGAGGCGTGAGGCGCTTCCCGGGGTGGGTGAGTTAAATTATCCGATTTTATTGTTTTTCAACAAGCAAGTATGTAGTAATGCTGGGTGATTTGTTAGGAATTTTAGAATGATTTAGAAGATGTAGAATTATAAAAAAAAAAAATCACATAGACCTATTAAGATGTTTGAAGTTAATTTTCCAATACAGAAAATACTTTACTGCAAAGCCAGCTAGTATGACCTCGACTAACTCTAATAATAATAAGGATGGACACAAATAAAGAAACTGTAATCTAGAAATACATTAGTACATGGCAATTTTGACAAAAAATTTAAAAGAATGCTGCTGTGTTTGACAAATTTTAAGTTTATTTAACAGGTTCTAAAATCTGACAGCTATAACAGTCTCATAAAAAAAATGGCATAGTTTTGTTTTACAAACATTGTGATGGTACATGTCAGCTTGGTCTTCTTTGGTCATTTGAGGAAAGTCACGGCACTTATGACTGTTAGTGTTACCTATTTTGATTTATGAATTTGTAGTTAATCTGCAATAGCATTTTTTTAAAAAGAAGTTATTTTACGAAAAAGCAACTACATTGAGATTTCTATCCTACTGTCTTTCTTGCACTACTCAGGAGAGACTGTCTTACCACTGTCAAAAAAAGAAACAAAGTAACTTTTATCCTAAGTACATTTTAAATAAGTTACTTTTTACTTTTACTTGAATACATTTTCATCACAGTAGTAGTACTTTAACTTGAGTAAAATATTTTAGTACTCTTTCCATTTTGCGGTTTGCTTAGCCATACTTGAGGTTAACTATGTTTGGCAAATCTTTTGGTACAATGATTGACAGTTTTTTTTTCCTGAGATCTTGATTAACATGTTAAACAGGTTCTATGGCAAGAAGCCATACTGGCTGATGTCAGCCACCCTGCCGCTGTGGATTTAAAAGAAGCCAAGTCTCTGCCCACGCCTCCTCCACAGAACCTCCCTCCTTTTTCTCTGTTGAAGGAGGTGGAGTAAAATCATACACCTAAAAAGTTTGCTCTGAGGCAGAGGAGTTTGCGCCGCTATTGCTCTCCATATTGCTCGCTGTCTGTGCCACTGCAGCCACGCCACTGTCAACATGTCAATCACAGCCTAGATATGGGTGTATCTGAAGAACTGACATAGACATGACAAGAAAACTATCAACACACATCTTTATTGCTCAGACAGTGTTTTTTCCTTCATTTCCAAAAAATTACAGATTAACAATTGCAGAACTCAAACAGAACGTATTTAAACATTTACATTTTATAGATGAAAATATATTATATATATCCTAATACAATACATACAATTTAAAACCGTTTTCATATTGTTTGGTCATTTTTATCTAATTTTGATCTTTGTTTTACTTAAATCTAAATTACAAAAAAGATGTTTACATTACAACCCTGAGTAACAATGTCATTATAATAAGAGCAGAGAAAAAAAAGGTAATTCTAGCCAAAACAATATTGGAATGTTTATAATACCAGCAGGTCCATCACCTTCCAGCCTCACCAAACTTTAATCATACTTTATCTTCACCCTTAATGACATTATGCAGTTATGTAATCTAACTAGCTTGTTACATTTATAGAGTGGCAGTGAAGACAAAAAGAGCAAAAACAAAACCTACACACAAAGAATAAATAAAAGAAAACACTATGATACCACTGGGTACTAATAAACAGCTGAAACCCTGGCACACATTGCCACCTTCTTTATTGGTTACTATACACATGTAGGAAATTTCAATCAGGGAACCACTTTCATTTAAAATGATCTCAAATAAAATGCCGTTGATTTGCAGAAAAGAGCAACAAGCTAAGTTCTATTTTTTTTCCTGGGACATATTCTCCTGTCAGGGAAGAAGCTTCTTAAGCCGCGTTCACACCGGTCAGCGCGTCCAGGCGTCAAATCGCTCAAACCGCTCAAACCGCTCAAACGGACGAAAGTCGGCGCTTTAAAATTAAAACCCAGCTGCTTGCACACTTGTGGTCTGCGTCGGCGCGTCGGGGCATCAGCGCGTCACGTCATTACGTCAGCGTGCGGGCGTGGATTTGTCTGTTGCTAGTTGTTTACAACATGGCGGATCTTGTCGAGAGAGTGGCTTGGGCTTTAATTAATGAAGCCACACAACGTTGAAAGTTAAAAGAAATATATTTAACTGCTTACCTGGCACTCCAATATCCTCCGATATCTTCCTCCAAATCAGATCCGATCTCTTCCTGTCTTTGTAAAAAGACGAAGACGGGTCATACAGTTCACGGACATTACATACAGCGACGATCAGTTTGTCCTCCATCTTGAATAAAAAATTTGCCGATTCCCCCATGGAAGGAGTTACTACGTCAGTACAACGAGTCGCTCTGATTGGTTGACGCCGCGCGTCTGCTGCCCGAAAGTTCAATTTTCCCAACTTGAGCAGCAGACGCCCTGACGATCCGTCGGGGCGTCCGGGCATCAGCCACGTGGACGCGCTGATGCCAGCTGCGCCGACGCGCGCGACTTGCTGCTTGGCAGTTTGACGCCCACTAGATGCGTAGATACCATAGACTTGCATGTAATCTAGCTGCCCTGCTGCCTGGACGCGCTGACCGGTGTGAACGCGGCTTTAGAGTTTAGGCAATGCTCTAAACAATAGAGGATGGTAGATTGTCACAATGCGTCAGAGGTTCAGACAGTGGTTGACTTCTGTGAAGTATGATTTTGAAGCATTTGACGACGTTATAACTGGGACTTAAGAAGCTTTGGTGTGTATGAAACCTCTGGCATTAAGAATTTGAGACAGTGCTCTTTTGTCTCTTGGTTAATATTGTTTGGCAGTTTGTAACTTACTATGCTAACTTTCTGACTGGGCTGCCATGGGCGGAGATCCTTATCTTTAATCTTGGAACCTGGACGTTCCATTGGCCTCTCCCTACCGAAACAGCGTCTTATTAGCCTCTCTTGGGCCTGCTGAAGAAGTTGGACCTCGTTCTCAACACAGTCTAGACCAAGTTCTGACAGTTTGACCCACAGAGAAGCATTGAAGTAACCATAAAGGTATGCATCTTTGGAATTCCAGGCACGGGTCTTTGCATCCACATCTGGAAACAGTTTCTTCTTGGAAGTTTCTGTCCGTGCATTGAGCTTGATATACAAGATGTCTCCCAAATCCCAAGAAAGAAGATGGCGAAGAAGAACTAAAGACTCATCAAAGTACTCAGTGATCATCACTAAAGAGAAAACTTTGTCCATCTCTGCCACAAAATCATGCATAAGCTACATCTCTTGCTGGGCGATCTTTTTTTCCACCCAAGTCAAAGGTCAAGGTATTATGTGCATAAATAGAATAACCATCTTTTGGGTCATAGTAATGCAAGGGATCATCCAAGAAAGCTTTCAGTGAGCCATTGGGGACCCTTTTAAAGCTCTGAACATAGGGACTGTAATACGTGAACAAGGATTCAAACATGGAAGCATGTTCTCTAAGGATTGTGATGTATTTTGTGTCCTTTGGCATGATGTTTTGCAGTGCAGTCTTCTTAAAGTGCATGTGACTGGTGATCAAGTTTGCTGGTAGAGTATTCGGATGGAAAAAGTCAGGGGAGAAGAAACTCGGATAGCAAAACTAGAAATTGCAACCCGGTTTGGGAAATGCCATTGTCAGGTTGTGGCGCTCTGCAAACCTAAACAGGAGGCTCTGCATGGTGGAGCTTGCTGTTTTGTGGGTTTTGAGGAAGACAATGTTGGTGTGCTTAGGTTTCATACCAGGGGTGGAACAGTCAAGGAAGAGGGCCTTGATATTCCTAAAACAAACAAAGCCTATTTAGTCACGCTAGCTTTGAAGAAGGAAATCCAAATAACAAAATATGACAGCAAAAAGTTTACAGAAACATGACCTTGATGTAACAAACTGTGCCAAGAAGGTCAAAACAGTAGAACATGTTCTGTACTTATATTGTTCCCATCCTACCACACTCTATAGCAAAGCACATTTTCAGTCTTGAAATTATGCTTGGAGGTTAACAAAACCTTATAGATTTTTTGTGTTTCTAGTTGAAAAAAGAACCAAAGCACTTTAACAGAAGCATAAAATGTGAGACACAAGGAAATATCCAATTTTTGTCCCAGTGCAAACAAGCTAATGGAGGCCTTTGTGGCCCTGAATCAAGTGTTAGTAATGTTCCCCAATGTGTCTACAAGATGACTGGAAGATGCTTTGACAATTTCCAACATTTATGCCTCTTTTGTCCACCGCTCTAACCTATTCGTTTCTGCTAGTAAGTATCCTGAGCTACATAATTGCATATTTCTTCCTTTCTCCTTTGACAACATTTATACAGTTTCCAAGGGTCCCAAACCAGGTCATAACTGATTTGCTTGGTGATCAGAATACAGTGGACCTCAACCTACTAGCAGTTCAGTATTTGCAGATTTTTCTGGGGAACATGACTAAGTTATTAAAGGAAATCCCGCTTATTTGTTTTTTTCGCAGCAGATTTTTAAATATTCAAAAGAAAATAAAGGTTGGGAAGGTAGAATATACCTACCTACAATGTTACCTGACCGTCTATTGGCTGGCATTTGTAAAGCAGCCAATCCTGGAGCAACGCTCATTTTACCCTGGCGAGTGATTGGCTATACCCCCAAGAGTGGCAGAAAGTATAATGTAAACACTAGCTTCTGTGGTAGTGCTGAAACAGTGTTCACTGAGCTTATGAATGCCTATTGCGGGATTCAAGGCATGTAAACTATTAAAATAGGTTGTTTAGAAGAGGTTTCAAGCATTTGTTGATTTTAACAATTCGAGGGTGGCTGTGGCCCCTAACCCCCGTGAATACCCCCTGCTTTTGATTTCCCATTGATATTTTTATACTGAAGACCCTTCTTGAGATAACCATCTAAATTAACTAGACATGGGAACTGAGTACACTGAGCATTTATGTTTTGCTCTTGTTTATTTTTATTACACTGAGGTTAGTTTTGTGTTACTTTGAGAGTCAAGATGGTGCAGCAGATGGCCACCTCAGTACATTGCTCTCTTGTACTTTCCGTGTTCACAAGCTGCAGTGACAGGCTCTGAATGCCCTGCTACACTTGGCAACATATGACAAACAAGGCAAAAAATCGGATGCTTATTACCTAGAAAAAAATTTGACTATCACTGAATAAAGCCAGGAAATGGGCATGCATCTCTACATACTCCACACATCCTGGACACAATTTATTCAATCATTTATCTTCAGGCAGGCGAAACAGAGAGCTATTTACCAAAACCAACCGCCACAGCCCCTGGCTGTCTCTCCGAAAAACACGATTTTCTCTTGGCTACTTATTAGGTATTGCACTGCTCTGTCAGAACACAGAAATATATATGTAGTTTCCCTGCTTGTCAGTTGTTTGTTTTATTATATAACACTCAAACCTGAAATTATCCTGCATATCCTCCCCTTGTGTTGCAGTCCTTAACTACAACTAAATTATTTCAAAACTGAATGAGGGCTACACGCAATACCCAGATTTCTTTCCTTACTTAACCAGCACTAACATAAACAAGATGAAGTACACCAACAACTTTTAGTTTGTTCACAGAGATTAACAAAACATTTACCGGTACCACCATGAAGTATGTGTAAATACAGTAGGTGGATTTCAAAAACTCACCAGGAGTCTCTATTGTACAATAAAAAAAACACCAATGAGGATGACAATGAGGGCCATAAATATTTTCTTCAGTGAAGTTTGCAAAGACTTCATTTTTTTCTGTGGAAGGTAGAAAGAATGATTCAGATAAGATAATGAGAGAAAGCAAATAAAGTTAAAGGGTGGAAAAAACGGCAATAAGTATTATAGTAATCATGTTTATTGCAGGGTGGCATTTACCTATAAATTCATTGTTCAAAAACCCAAACTTTTTACATTGCTGGTGAATAAGAATGTCATGGCATTCATAAAAGATAAATATAGTGATAATGCAAAATCAGCGTTATGTTAGCTATGGCTGAAGAGGGTTATCTCATGACAAACATTGATAATAAATCACCTTGAGTGAACCCGGGTGGAACCTTCACATTGGGATATAAAAAATATTCACCAACTCTGAATAAATAGTTGTGTTATGAGTGAATATTTGATCCTTGAGACTGGAAAGCTTTTGTCTAGGGTGAGATGGCATCAGAAGCCTTACTGAGTGTGCTATTGTAACAGCTGTATGCTGTGATAATGCCTTTTTGTTTACATTGTTTTATTGATTAATATTACTTTCTGTCATGAGCAAAACTGTTTTATTTTAATTTTGTTTTAAAAAGTGAGAAATTAAAACGGTTACTTTAAAAGCTGATCACACTGGATATTTTTTTCTACCCTTCTATTTCCAATCGTTTTTCTGTCTTCCCTTCCTTATTGTCTTCAAGTGGTGTGTACTTACCTTTTGTTCTGATTAGAGACTGGATGTTGGGCTGATTGGATCATTTATTAAAGAAACCAACAGAAAAAGTGTTTGCTGCATATGGAATTCCATCATTAATCACAATACACTGTATTCATAATTTAAAAAACCCACCTTGTTTAGATTACATTTAAAGGTTTATTCAGTGTCACTGACTGGTATTAAAACATTTAAACATTTAAACCAGGATCAATTTCATATCTCTTAATCAAAATTAAAAAAAACACGGAATTGTCTGCAGTTTTTTACAACGTGAATAGAAGTCACATGTATTTTTTAAAGGTAAGGTGAAAGATGATGGAATTATGTTGTTTATTTATATTGTTTGCTGTGAAAGACAGTTTTAATACAAAATCAATTTACCAACTGTACAACAAATACATAAAAATTGAACAAGAAGGGTCAAGCAAAAGCTACAGTTAAGGTGAAAACTATTAATTATTGTTAATCAACAGCTGGCAGATTTAAATTTGAAGTTTTTCATTCAACAAAGAGGTTTGTTTCTGATGAGACAGGCATCTCTCACAAGATAATAAATTAACCTAAAAGGAGGCTACATAAAAAAATCTGCTTTTATAAACATATTAATAAAAATGGCATGCTGAATATTTTTAAACCCTCCTATTATCAGTGGAAAAATCTTTAACATTAAAGCAATTAAGGCCATAGTATAATAGCTGAGAAGCTTTTTAATGTTGCATTGTATTTCAAGAAATTATCCTCTTTGGTGAACTTCAAGTATTTTAAGTTAAAAGCCCCCCTTGCCATCTCCCCAATTTTAAAACTCAATCAAATGTAAGTTGTGACTCTGACTGCGGGAAAATCCTAAACATTTATATTATTTCAATCAGAATAAGCATTGTCACATAAGATGTTACTTTAAATCTAAATCTCCCAGGGGTATGAATAGTATTGGACTAAACCATAAAAGATTAAAAATAAAAGGTAAATTAAATATTTAGTCTTGCATCATTCTAAATAATCTTAGTTTTTAAACTGATATATTACATTTTCACAACAAGTGTCAAAAATGTTCTATATATTTTCTTGTAAAAGAAAAAGTGGAGAAATGTACTTACATGACAGCATCTTGTGTAAAAGTGTAAACAGATCACTGGATTATATGTTGTGATGCTGAAGCTTGCTGAGATAATGTCTAAGCATCATTCCGTGACAGGGGAAACCTGTTTTATTGTGTTCCTCACATATCACAACACCATTTCTTTCATATCTTTGCTAATGGGATTAATTTAATCTGTTCCTCCCTTAGATTAACCTAATTTTGTTCTATGATGTCCATCACGGAAAATGATGAACTATCAAGAACATCTGAACATTAACAAAACATTTACAGTACTTGTTGCTTGTTGTTAGCGTATGAAATTCCCATTTTATTCTAACATGGGCTTTGACCAACAGGTAAGTCAACTTTGAGAAACCTCTGAAACATTGCCTTGATTTTTCTGTTTGTTAGATTTTGCTGTTTATATCATAACTGGGGGGGGGGACTAACCTGACCTGCATTTTCACTGGGGCAGGGAACTGAAGGTGCAAAGCGGTTCAATCTGGTTCAAATGTTCTAATCAGAATATGTTTAATCAACTTTAAGCCATTAAACATTTATGGTCATGTGTTTATTAGATTTTACAAATGAAAAAATATATTTTCTGAATGCCTTTATAAATCCATGGGCACATTTGGTATTTTGAGGAACAGGTCATTGCCTTGAATTGCCTTGAATAAAATTTCAAAAATAAATTCTACTTTGTTGTTGAGCAAATAAATTCAGTTTTTTTGAAAGTTATAAACGCAATGCTTAAAAAAATTGAGAAGTACCCTAAGATTTAAATAACATCATCTTGTGATTTCTGCCATGTGGAGTTTTACAGAGCCAAGGTGCAGAAAGCTGCATGAATGATGGATTATGATAAATTTAATAAAGAAGGAAACTTATGGGTGTTGAACAAGTCCTGGAGCAAGGACAAAATAACAGGCAAAATCCAGAGTTTAAATACTACAGCAGGGTGTGAAGTGATATGAAAACCAGACAGATTAATCTGGAGAAAGGTGACACAGCTACAGCAAGGAGAGAACAAGGAAACTGAGGGAGGAGACTGAATTGCACATGGGCTGAAATTCAAAGAAAAGCATCAGGAACCAAAGTACTAAACCAATAATCATAAACAAATACACAATCATAATAAAATAAACAATAAGTTAAAGGAATCTAAGTCTTATGTGGAAATGTCAATGTTTTAAATATTTATGACTCAGTTTGCAAAGCAAATTTACATAAAGTCTGAATTGAATTTAACTGAAAGCAGGGGTCTGCAACTCCAGGCACTGAGCTAATATCCTGCAACCAGGGGCGGGCTGGCCATAAGGAAGTTCGGGAGTTTTGTCTGTGGCCGAACCGGGATTTTTTGTATCCAAAAACCCAGTTCGGCCACTGTTGTGATCCTGCTGCGTGTCTACGTGTGTGGGTGAGGCATCTTCCTTAATAGAAGATCTTTGTGAGAGGCACTGCCGCTGCGCACCTTCTCTGATCTCTACCGCCCATCAGCCTGCAGAACAGCAAATCGCGTATTCATGTGGTTCATCGTTAACGGAAGTTACACTGTAACTATGGTTTTGTGAGTTCCCGGATTACTGCCAGTGGCAGTAAACAGAGTGGATGTAACTCCTCGCACTCCGCGCAGGTCGAGTTTTAATGTAAACAAAGTCACGCACGTGACATGTAGCGCACCTGGGCATGCGTCTATAAATTGCACGCCAGCAGCTGCGCTTGGTCACCCGGGATCTTCTCGTCAAGTTCAGAGTGACTCCCGTGACTGGCAGTCATCCGGGAACTCACAGAACCATAGTTACAGTGTAACTTCCGTTCTGTTTCGTTCCCTTCTGACTGCCAGTGGCAGTAAACAGAGTCCACCTGTGGGACGCCCCTCATTGCCGCCTAGGATGTCGTCACACTCCTGGTAGAATGGCACACAACCCCAGGCGGAGCCACTGCACCCACCGATGCATATGACATCGCAATGGCCTCAACGACCCAATGCGACAGTCTCTGCTTTGAAAGGGCTCAACCCCTGTTCACTCCACCATGACAGACAAACAGCTGGTCCGAACGCCGAACCGTGTTTGTAGCCACAATGTAAAGAAGCAGTGCCGGGACCGGGCACAGCAAATTCGCCTGCCTCTGTTCCTCGGACTGGAACGGGGGAGGGCAATACGCCCCTAGCTCGATTGCCACATTCACATAGCCTGAGGGCAAAACCTTGGGGAGAAAGGCGATGTTGGGCCACAGCGTCACCCCAGAACCACCTGCCTTCCACCGCAGGCAGGCTGGACTGATGGCCAGTGCGTGAAGCTCACTGACGCGCTTAGCCGTTGTCACCGCCAACAGAAAGGCCGTCTTTATAGACACAACCTTCAGTGGTGCTGCCGCCTAGGCTTGAAGGGCGGCCTGCCCAGGGCCTGCAGGACCAGGGGAAGGTCCCATGCTGGCGCCGGCCTGCGCAAGGGGGGACGCAGTCTCCCGACACCGTGTAGACACTGCGTTACCCAGTAGTGTGCCCCGACTCACCTGCCATCAATGGGAAGATGATTGGCAGATATAGCCGCGAGGTGCACTTTAAGGGTCGAAGCGGCTCGGCCGGTGTCAAACAGACACAGGAGGTACCCCAGAATCTCATGCAGGGAACAAGAAATAGGGTCTATGTCCCTGCTGCCGCACCACGCTGAGAATCGCCGCCAACAACGAGCATAGGTGTACCTCGTCGACGGAGCCCTGGCGCTCTCTAGCAGTTGCCGAATGGAGGGCTCTAAGCCGATAAGGGGCCGCCTGCCCCCTTCAATGGCCACACGATGAGCAGAAGATGGCCCGGAGAAGGATCCCAAATCTCCCCCCCCCCCATCTGAGAGAGCAGATCCTACGTCACCAGAAGCCACCACGGCTCCCCGTTCAGGAGACGACGGAGCAGGGGAAACGAGACCCTCATGGGCCATTCCGGAGCCACCAGAAGGACCCTGTGTCTCGAGTTCCTCACCTAATGGAGGGTCGGCAGAATGAGTGGAAAAGGTGGGAAAGCGTACAGCAGAACGGCCGGCCAGGCACCGGCGAGGGCATCCAGCCCCAACGGAGCGTCGGCCTCTGCCAGGGAGAACCACAAGGGGAAATGCATATTGCTCCTTGAGGCAAAAAGATCCACCTGGGCCTTGCCGAACCAATTCCAAACCCTCTGAACAACCGGAGGGTGCAGCCTCCATTACCCCCGGGGGAAGTGTCCGGCAGGACAGACAGTCCGCCACCGAGTTCCTCCACCTCGGCAGGTGCATCGCCCTGATGGAGGCCAAACGAGGGTAAGCCCAGGTCAACAACCTCCGAGCTTCCCTCAGAGACTGCAATGATTTGGTTCCCCCCTGGTGGTTGATGTGGAAGACAGCCGAGGTGCTGTCCGACCGGACAAGCACATGCTTGCCCTCTAGAGAGGGCAAGAAGTGCCTCAGCACCAAGTAAACGGTCCTCAACTCCAGGACATTGATGTGAAACCGACCCTGACGAGGGCCCCACAGCCCTTGGACAGACCTGCACTGCCATAGCGCCCCCCATCCACGGGGTGACGCATCTGTCGTCAGCACTTCTCGTCTGTGGGGGACCACGCCGAGAGGGACACCGAGCCGCAGGTAAGTGCCGTCTTTCCAACGACGTGGTAGGGCCATGCACCTGGGCGTGACCTTCACGCTGACCCGCCTGTGTCGCCGGGGGTCCAGGCGGAGGCCATTGAACCACCTCTGCAGGGGCCGTAGATGGAGCAATCCGAGAGGCACCAATGCTGAAGCCGACACCAGCATTCCCAACAGTCTTAGCCACACCTGGACTGGGGACGCTGCCCCTAGATGGAAGGCCTGGAGCAGGGACTGAATCCTGTCCACCCTCTCCGCGGTCAGCCGAGCCCGCATGGTTATGGAGTCCAGGGCTATGCCAATAAAATCTGCCTGCTGAGCCATTATATATATATATATATATATATATATACACACACACACACACACACACATTTTGCAGCCACCGATTGTTCAAGTTTTCCCACTTGCACATTTGGTGGCTGTTTTCAAAGATGAGAAGTCTGTAATTGTAATTTTCATCATAGGTACACTTCAATTGTGAGAGACAGAATGTGAAGAAAGTTCCAGGAAATGACATTGTATGATTTTAAATTTAAAATAATTTTATGATATGATTTTAAATATGATTTTGGTTTGGTTTTAAATATGGATTTTAAATATGATTTATATTTAAAATCATACAATGGGATTTAAAAAAATTTAAATCGAATCCCCAGGTCAAGGGAGATTGTCAGTGATCTTGCATTCATTCAATTTTCTAATAATTGATCCAACATTTGATCTCATCTCAACAAGCAGCTTAGCTATTGTAGATTCACTCTTCTAGTCTTGTGCAGGTCTACAATCTTGTCCCTGGTGTCCTTAGACAGCTCTCTGGTCTTGGCCATGATGAAGGTTGAAGTCTGACTGTTTGAAAGTGTGGACAGGTGTCTTTTATACAGATAACGAGTTCAAACAGGTGACATTAATACAGGTAACGAGTGGAGGATAGAAGAGCTTCTTAAAGAAGGTGTAACAGGTCTATTAGGGCCAGAATTCTTGCTTGTTTTTAGGTGCTAAATACTTATTTTCTGCACCATCATGCAAATAAATTCTTTTTAAAAAATCATATGATGTCATTTTCTGGATTTTTCTTTTACATTCTGTCTCTCACAGGTGAAGTATACATATGGTAAAAATGGCAGACCTCATCTTTTGTAAGTGGGACAGCTTTCACATTCAGTGGCTTTCAAATTCTTTATTTATATATATATATATATATATATATATATATATATATATATATATATATATATATATATATATATCCTAATGTAAGTATTATAATATATTTTAATCTAATATATTAGTATAATAGGTTTTATATTAAAGAAAGTTTTTTTGAAATTGTTTCTTCTGCATTAATTTATTTTGTAATCATGTCATTTATTTGCTTTTCAGTCTTTAAAATACCAACATTTGCTCCAAAAGTAGTATTTTTGTCTGTCTGATTTCTTTTCTTATTTTTAATCAGATGTTATGATCAGTCACTCAGTACATAAGTAGCGTTTTTCCTAAATAGTTTTTACTCTTACTTGAGCCATTTCTTGGGCGCCTACTGTTTAACTTTTACTTGAGTAAAAATATGTTGAAGTAGTGATACTCTTACTTGCTATTTTTGGCTACTCTACCCACGTCTGAGTAAATGTAACTAGATACAGTACCCACCTCTGGCTGTGATGATATAAAACATTAATAACCTATTATTACCTTAAACATGTTTTTAATATTATTAGTAGTATTAAAACATTATGATGTTGTTATACTATCCGTAGATTTTTTTATTTTTTTATTATGGTTCCACTTGCAGCCTTTTAACAATTAAATAAAAGGCATTTCCAAACCAAGTTCCCCTCCCCTGCCTGCAACCTTTGGACCTGCTTGCAACCCTATCCAATACATCTCAATCGAATGCGTGGTTAAGGACCATGCCTTTGCAAAACTTGATGACTCGATGGGTGTACTGGAGCAGGGTTGCATCGAAAAGTTGCAGGTTAAGTGAATAATAATAGCTGAAATGTCATATGTTTTAATGTGTTATATGTTATGCGTCTCTGATGTTGTGTTTTATGCTTTAATTGCTGCTTTTATTTTCTTTTATACCCCTCATGATGTATGCACCTTGAATTGCCTTGTTGTTAAAAGTGTGCTATATAAAAAAAGTTGCCTCACGGCAAGAAAGTGAAACAAGGCGTTAACAAAACGTGTGGAAAAGATCGTTTGGATGTTAAAGATTGAACTATGCCTGTGAGACCTGCTCTCAGGATGACTGTCCCGGCATTGGAAGACTTATTTGTGATGTACATATAAGCATTCTTCAATACTCAATTGGTAAACTATTTCTTATATGAACTATTCAGCGCACTTATGATAAAGGCTTTGTTTGTTTTTTCATGCAAATTAGGCTTCTAACTTCTAAGCACTCATAAGTGTTGGGACTCCATCTTCTTCAAATGAACTGAACAGACTGTTGGACGCCTGGAAGCCATTTCCCCTAGATGGACTGAGCAGACCACATTTCCCAGCAGTCCTAGCGTGACCCCCAACACACTCCTATTGGTCCGTGGCCACCAATTGTGACATCAACGATGACATCACGGCCAAAGGGCTATAAGAGTGGTAGTGGTGGCCATTTCAAATTTGTTCTCAGCAGAGGTTCTTAGCAGAAACTCCTGCCATACAGAGGACATCTCACCGGTGAAGATTCTCTTTTGTTCTGACCCGCTGGATCGGGAAGAACTCTCATTTCAACGCTTCGAAGTGGTCATCCTGTTGGTGTATCCAGTTTGAGCTATATCAGGACTGTTCAAAGACAGTTCGTTACGATGTCGACCTGCAAGCCATCCAGCATGCAGTTGGGACACAGTCCTAAAAATCCTGCGCAGGTTTTCCAACTCTTCCTTTCCTTGTTCAACTAGGGACACGTTTTGCTCTCCTCTTTGTGGACCGGACTTCCCTCCAAGTTGAACTGAATCGGTTAATTTATGCTAATCTTGCATCTGGGCAGATAAATAGTGAAAATAGAGTTTTTAACGAGTTAGATCTCGTTCATTGTTGGTTTAAAGTGTTTTTAAGCGCTGAACCTGTTGGCTCATTTAGAGTCACCACACGCATATGTTTGAGCTGTATTTGCTGTGTTTGAAACTGGTTTTTATCCTGAGCGGATCCCACTCTCTTTCTTTCTCTCTCTTCCGCTCTCTGATCACCTGATCGGCAGAGTCGGACACTATCCGACCTGCGTGAGCTGGTCTTAGCTGAAAGGTTTAGTCCATTGTCCCTTTGTCTTAAAGCTGAGGCCATCCACATGGGCAGTTCACCCCATGTTCTCCAGAGCAGAGTTTTATGGCCCTTTGTCTCCTTACACTCCATGTGCTGCCCCTCATCTTGACCCAGAGCTAAGTTTATGACCCTTTGTCCCACTGGCTATCTGTGACTTGACGCCCTTGGAGTGAGGGCCCCCCCTTTCTGAACCAAACCTCAGCTGTCTGTTTGTCTTTGATCCACTTTGTGTTAATGTTGTTTAATTTTCACATATTATTGTTTTCTAAGATCTGTAGTAGTTAGTTGCATGCTTTATAAAAGATCGGAATTATTGACGAAATGTTTTGGCTGTAAGGTTGATCTATTTTCTTAAAGGGGCTATATGCAACTTTTCCCCAAAATAAACGTAACAATAGCCTTTTTAGTTCACCATTTATGACTCAAACATCTCCTGATGAGCATACTGACACCTTGTCAGCTCACAGTGGGTGCACCTATAAGCCTGTATCCAATTTTTTCTATTTTCTGTCGGGTCGGATTTTCCCGCGGTGTCTGCGGATGTGACGTCAAGCGCGTTCATGTTAAATGTTTCAGATCACTCTGCCACCACCGCTAGTCAGCACTCGCAAGCAGTTCATTGGATTGTGCGAATACTCAGAAGAGACCAAGGACAACTTTGACACCAACAGTAACTCCACATAAGACTAAAAAAGTTAAACCCCTGACAAGTTCCCGAAAAAGATATAAGATTGAGAGCGACCGGCGTACGAGCGCGCGCTGTGAGAGCGAGCAGAAAGGAAGAGCAGTTCCGTTTTTTGGCCACAGGTGTCAGTCGCAAGTTTAAATTTCAGAAAATTGCATATAGCTCCTTTAATGAATTCCCCTTAGCTTAAAGAGAAGTTGTCTGGGATTACTTGGCGTATGCGTAAAATTATTCTCCACAGCGTGTGAATTTACACCTTCAAGAAGAGACTGGATATCTGGTCTTCTAAACAGAAGCGGTGCCCCTAATATTAATAAATTAAACTTAAACCTCATCAATAATTATATTAATATTAAATTATTTATCATAATTATTGATGGTTATGTAAACCAGACAAAAACTCGCTCACTCTGTGTCACAACATAAGTTAATTGGCATCTCAATGAAACTTATCTGAAAGATGTTTGGAGAGCTATAAATGGTGATGGTAGACAGCTGCGCAGACTTTGGACTTGAGAATACACAGTAGACCAACGCCAGCAGATGATATGGCTCCCCAGAGATCAATTACTGAAGGCAATTCAAAATGGACCTCAAGCAACTTGGATACTTTATCTATACAATCCCTTTTCCAGACTCTGGGACTCTGGGATTGATTTCCAAACAAAAAGCTTATTATGTCATAACAGAGGGCTGAAAGCAGAACCTGTATGTGCATGTGTGTTGCCTCTCTGCTACAGGCATGGCTGGCAGGCTTAGCCACCCTCAGCTTGTTAGGCTCATCCAGATTCAGCTTGTAATAGTGGCTTAGGGAGAGGAGAGATACTAGTCAGTTCTCCACACCACAGAGGTACACTTATTTAGATTTCTTCCATTCCTAACCTGTTGGTCTTCTTGAATTGTAGAACTCCTGAGTGTTTTTCCTTGTCTTGCCTTCCATGTCTGTCTTTTTCCTCCTCATTCCTTTCCCAGATGTTCTTTATCTTTTCTCAACTTTTTAAAGCACCCTGTCTGGTAAAGTCTGCCAGCTTCTCTGTCTCCTGGGAAATGTTCGTTTTCCTCTTCTCCTTCTTAGTGGGGCTGTTAAGCTCTGATAATCATAAGAATTGTGCACAAAATGAAAGAAGCATGAAACTTTCAGGGTTTGCTCTAGAGTACTTAAGGTTTGATTTAAGATGTGGAGCCCATCTCAGTTTTACCTCTGGGGTCAGCTAGAGGTCATTGAACTGTGGGATAGTACATTTATTAGCATGCACTTAAAAATGGGTGTGTCTTGGGATATAAATGGGACAGAAATATAAACTAAATGTGTATTTCTATGTTTATGGCCATGATGAAGTCATTTGTGATAAGTACAATACCCCAGACGTCAATAACTGTCACCCCTAGGGGTCAAAGGTCAAGTTCACTTGAAAAATCCCATATTTTGGTCCCTTTAAAGACAAAATGAGCTATTTCTTTGTACGTAACAAAACTTAGTCATGTTATTTAGCACCCAAACTTAAAATAGTTCATTTTCATTCAGTTTAGTAGATTGTTCTTGCAAAATCTGCTATAGCTTATATACTGTAAATAATAGTTAGATGAACCACGCAGACTTATTTTTCATGTCATGCACTGTAAAGTGCAGTTGTAAATGTTCTATAGAATTTTTTCGCACAAGTTTCTCACACATTTGTGTAACGGTCTGGGTAGGGAAAGAGGTGTGGCTTGGGTGTGGCTTAGAATGTTCCGACACTAGGGACACCAAAAGTCTGTGGGCTGCTCTCTTTCACATTCTCTCCCTAGACTGTCTAACAGTACAGGAGAATACACAGCTAATTCAGTAGTCAGCACGTTTTGCTAGAATTTCAGTACAGCTTTTACATTTTCCTAGTATATCTAGTATTTCCTAGATACTGCAATCATGGCAAAACGTTGTATGCTGGTAGATTCAACCAAATGTCCTACACCTAAACAACCCAAATCTCAAACTAATTGGGAACTTTGTGCTCTTTGTCATTCAGACACCAGTGAGGTATTGCAATGCCCTGAAAGATCTACCAAGAACCCTGCTGGTGCTGGTTATGTGTCATTAGCCAATGATCTTCTACAGTGCAAACAACTAGGTTTTTTCCCGAAACTGCAATTGATTTTAATAGGCTAGATGAGGGAACAGATGTGAAGGAAACATTGTCTGCTAACGCTGCAAAGTGGCATAAGTATTGTAGGCTAAAACTCAACCAGAAAGAGAACAACAGATATAAAAGAACAAACCAGGAGAAGATGCAACCATGTACTTCAACATGTCACACTCGTTCATCTGATAGAAAACCAGCAGAAACTGCCCTTGAAGCAAAGTACCATCTTACTTGCCTAACAAAACTGTATAATAGAGCAAGACAAACTGTTACTGTCAGTAATGATGATGACGCTCGCATGCCTAGTCTCGCTGAACTGGTTGCTTTTATTGAAGATTTGCGTAATGAAAAATGTGTTCCTACATTTAAACTAGCCGACTTGGATGAAATGTACCGAAAACTTGGTGTATGATTAAATGATCGCGTTCACACCAAAGACTAAAGCAGAGACTTATCACAGTTCTGCCTGATCTACAGGCAAACTGTCAAGGAAGAGACACTCTGATTACCTTCAAACATGATATAGGGGATGCTCTGCTGAAGGCTTCTAACTATGATGACAAGGCTTTGTACTTGGTCCGAGCTGCACAACTAATCTGCAAAGATTTGTGTGCCAAAAAGTATGTGTTTGATGGATCATTTCACCCAGAATGCCAAAAAGACTCTTACAACCTTCACTTTTGTCTTTCATTAATATGGTGCAGGAAGGAGCAAGTATAAGCAGCAAGCCTAGATGCAACATTCATCTGCAGCATTATCAATTTCCCAGCTGGTTGTTTTCAACAGTGTGAAGAATGCCAGGACAAACGCATCAACACAAACCGTTCGCCATAATCGAGATTGAGAAACTCCACTTCCTCTCTACATTGCACTAAAGGTTCATGTTGAAACCGAAACAAAGGTCTCATTGATGTGCTGTATAGTCTTGGCATGAGTGTCTCGTATGATCGCTTACTGCAAGTTTCAACTGACATAGCCAATGCGATTTATCAGCGATTTCACATTGAGGATATGGTGTGTCCACCTAAATTGCGCCATGGTCTGTTTACAACAGCAGCTGTAGATAACATAGACCACAACCCTGCAAAAGACTCTTTTCATGGCACCTCCATCTCTCTAATTCAGCATCCTTCACATGATGTTCAAGGTGCAGATCATGGGGTGATGCTTATATTCAATTCAATTCAAAATATCTGACACATCAGAGAGATCAATAGCACCATTGCCTTTCCAGTACACTAATGTCACACCTGCTGCTTAAACAACAACACAGTTCACAGCACCACCAGTGCATGGACCAATACACTCAAACGATGTAGTTGTAGCAGTTAAAAAAGAGGAATGTGAATGGCTGAAAACCATTCTTGCAGCAGTAAAAAAGCAGCAGGTACACACCAATGACACCAACTTTGATTCCACCTTCAGCCCTAATCTCCCTCATGCCACTCTTCATGGAAAATCCACATTCTGTTGCCATGATTCGCCACGCCATGGATGTGATAAAGGGAGCAGTGAAACATCTAAACCCACATCAGGTACCTGTAATAGCCACTGCTCTACCACTGTATGCAATAGCCAAGCAAATCCCATAGATTTGGTCAGATAGCCATGGAGATTCACATTTCGTCATCATGTTTGGAGGTCTCCACATTAAGATGGCAATCCTAAAGGTTTTATGGAGAGTTGTTAGATGAAAGTGGTTGGACTAAATCACTTGCTCAAGCTGGTGTAGCAAGCCATGGAACTGCAGAATCCTTCATCAAGGTAAGCCATGTGACTAAAACCCGCCATGCTCATCAGGTGACAACTGCAAGTCTATGGATTATGCTCCAACAGGCCTATAAACAAAGCACACTTGAATGTGCAGTGACATTTGAAGAATGGTGTCACCAGCAAGCTGAAGAAAGTGTCCACTTTGCATACTGGCTCAAAACACTGACCATGGAGATTTACATGCTGCTGTTTGTGAGATCTTTAAGACAAGCTGACTTTGCAAGTGTTAACTCGACTGGTTCCTTTGATGTTGGCTCTTGACCACACCCATTATGCCCAGTGGCTCATAGTCCATGTAAAGGATATGATACAATTGTCTGAGACTCATCCAGCTATACATGCAGAATTCGTGGCTGGAGGGTTTTACGTTCAAAAGAGTAGCAACTGCTCTTCAGCGATTGCCATTGACCACACAAGTGGTTAATTCACCTTTACATCCTCATAAAGAGGTTTATGCCACACATGGTAATACGGTTCTCTTTCTCCTGGAGGTTGTGATTTGCTTCTCCTGTGTCCATGCACTCATGAGAAAGCTGATATTCGTCTGTTTCTTCATATCGTGGATGAAGCCAACAAGGGAACCAAGAGAGTGATGGTGCGAACAGTTTACTCTGATGAAGTAATCTTGGCAGTCGATGTCTTTAAGAAACTCAGTCTGGAAGAAATGTGTATTGCCTTTGGAGCAGGCAGTAGTGTCTCTTATATAGCCATTCACAGGGTGGTAGCTGCACTGGTCTATCCACTAGTTCTGCACTACTAGCAT
This sequence comes from Valencia hispanica, assembly GCA_963556495.2. Classification (NCBI taxonomy): domain Eukaryota; kingdom Metazoa; phylum Chordata; class Actinopteri; order Cyprinodontiformes; family Valenciidae; genus Valencia; species Valencia hispanica. Next base: position 19,996,126 of record OY747714.1, on the reverse strand, counting down.
TTCATTCTTTTAGTGGCTGTCATACAACCTCTTCTTTCTGTGGACGTGATAAAAAGACTGCCTGGGATACATGGTGTGTGTATCCAGATGTTACAGAGGCTTTCCGGGAAATGCTCCTGATGCCACCAGACTGGAGTGATCTTTCCTCGTCTCGGCTAGAACGATTTGTTGTACTGATTTATGACAGGACAAGCACTTGCTTAGATGTCAATGAAGCAAGGAAACATCTTTTCACCCCGAGGTCAAGACCAATGTAAAACATCCCCCCTACACAAGACGCTTTGAGACAACACACCAAGAGAGCTATGCACCAAGCTAAGATATGGAACCATGCCTTGGTTCCACGACCATATTTGGCCAGTCCCTCAGACTGGGGATGGATTGATACTGATGTCGGATGGCAGCCACTTTGGACAACACTCCCTGAGGCATTACAGGCGTGCTATGAACTTGTGCATTGTGGGTGCAAAAAGGGCTGTGTTGGGCACTGTAAATGTAAAAAGGCAGTGTTCCGGAATTGCGCCGCTCAAGGTGGCAGCATGTTGGAGTAGCTCTGTTACTTTGGTTCATATTTTTTTCTTTTTTAAAACTTTAATTCTTCCATTTTTGGTAGAAACGTTGTTTTTGTGGACAACTGTTCTCTCTGGTTTTGAATGCTGTGCAGCTGGAAGGATTTTTGCTGATACTTTTTATTTTTGGACGTTTGTTATGATGCATAACCATGGCAACAAGGTGGTTTACAACTGGCAGCAGCTGATTAACATCACAAAAGATCAAATAATACCTCAACTACAGCCACAAAACCCTGATGAGTTGAAAAGAAGACGCCATAGATCCAGAGCATCCTCTACATCAGACTGTCCTACAACTACAGGCTTCTTCAGATCTGCAGAGCGCTACAGGAGATCATCCCTACCCACAGCCATCAGCATCTACAACAAATCTTTGAAGGAACTTGCATAATGAGTTACAACAACATTTAATTTCCCTTTGGGATTAATAAAGTAATTTTGAATTTTGAATTGAATTGAATTGAATTAAAGTTCACAGCACTGTGCACACGTTCTGGGGATTTGCAGTGACTGAACTATTGTACATACACCCTCAGACTAGGCCCTTTTACCAAATCCCATTGTATTTTAATGATTTTTAGAAAATTATAGTGTAACCTGTTCAGCTACGTTTACATTACATTGGGAGTCTCAATGACGTAAAACTAGGGAGTTTCCGATTAGTTCAAGTCTGTTACTGATGTGTTGAAGATAAAATATGTCTAATTTTTGTTGTTTTTGACCTCTAGCTGACCCCAGAGGTCAAACTGAGATGGGCTCCGCATCTTAAATCATACCTTATTTACTCGAGAGCAAACCCTGAAGGTTTCATGCTTCTTTCATTTTGTGCACAATTCTTATGCTAAACAGCCCCACTGTCTGTCTCCATCTTCATGACTTCAAAAGGACAAGAAACATTAAAAACAAACAGTCTAACCCTATCAACTTTCGGCAAGACTCAGACCCTGTCAAATACATGGTGTACACTCCTGGGACAAAGAAATCAAGTATGGCACATAAATATACGTTCCCATCATATCTTTATTCTCATCTCTTGAACTGTCATAGTTCTTATTTGTTTGTGTAGTGTTTGAGTTAAAGTTGATTGTGTTTCTGTTATGTCTCCCTCCTCTCTTATGCTCATTAGTGCTTCAAGTTTCTCTTGGTCTTATTTCCTAGTCACCACTTTGTGTTTAGTCTTTCCTTATGCCTTCTTGGGTTAATCTGTCTAGTCATTTCTTATGTTTTGTTCTTTGCCTCCCTCTCTGTTTCCTCCTTGCCATTTTTCCTCTCTGCCCAGCTGCTGATTGCCTCCACCTGTTCTCTCCCTCTCACCTGCAACTACTTCCCAATAATTAGTCCTCAAGTTTCTCAGCCATTTTCTCGCTCCCTCCTCAGTATTTAAACAGTTCTTATTCAGTCACTACTTGTTGGTTCCTCGTCAATGATTCCTGTTTCCCGGTCACAGCCTTTTCTGGTGTTCCTGAGTTATTGTAAGTTCCCTGTTTCTTGTTCTTTTGTTTCATTAAATCCTCATTTTATACTTTGCTGCATTTGGGTCTCATCACTACTATAACGACATGAATAATCTAATAACCCGCTTTCCTTCTTTATATTCAGTCTTTGTCCCAGTCTGGTGACCGGGAAGAGAAAAACATTATTTATCTTTACAAGAAAACACTTAAAACTGCTACTTTGGTTCAAAGTTGAATCACTTGGAAGCAAGCAAAACAGGAATGGCCGAATTTCATTGTAAATATATATTTTTGAGCTGAGTTCTAAAAAGTAGTGATGTGACTTTTGGGTCTTTGAAGGGACCTGCTCATTTGGGAGCTGTTCACCTCAAAGAGACATTCAAAAGACTTGCTCTTTTATGTTTGTTTGTTGTTGTTTTTTGCAATATTTTGAAAGAGCAATGTTTTTATGATAAAATTAACACTTAGTGATGGATTACATGTTAAAGCTGCTGTCCGGAGAATTTGAGGGAGATATAGATTTTTGGAATTCAATGTACTAAGGCCCCTCCCAAAACATGCCTTCTCCCTCCCTCTAGCCCCACCTCAACAATTGTGCACGTGCATCACCTGTGGTGTCACAGTCAAAGAGGAAAGCAGCAAGGGCTATCCAGCATCACCCGATTGTATTTTGTTATGGACATTTCAAAGGTGAACGACTCCTCCATCTCTTCCAATATGGTGACTGTTAACGGGAGCGGCCTGTGTGCGTGGCCTCATCTTCATAGGTTTGCACAATGCACATGCAAGTTGGTTGACAGGCAACAAGGTGGAAATTCAAATTCTATTGGCTAAAAAAAATTGCCAGTCTGTGTGAAATGCATAGGGGTCTATGGGAGGAAGGCAAGACTTCAGAAGAATAACAAATATTGTGGACCACCAGCAGTATATCATAGTATTGAACCATACTATCATTTTAACGATTTAAAAACATTTGATACATAAATATATTCTCTGTACTGCAACTTTGAAAGACTCATTCTCTCTCGCCGGAGCCTCTGGCAGCTCACACTCACTGTTCTCCGATTGCTGCTTCGTCCTCCTACACTCCTCTCCCGCTCAGTCTTCTTCTGCTGCAAATAAATTTCCAGCAGAGGAGTTACCGCCCCACCTGTCAGGTCTCTTCCCCCAGGCTTTAAAAACAGCAGTTATTAAACCACTGCTAAAAAAGAATAATCTGGACATGTTAATGCAGAACTACAGGCCAATTTCTAATCTTCCATTCCAAAATTATTGAAAAAGCTGTGTTTCAGCAGTTAAATAGCTTCATAACAATGAAAAACCGCTTTGATGTTTTTCAGTCTGTTTTCCGTGCTCACCACAGCACTGAGACTGCCCTCATCAAAGTTTTCAATGACATCCACATAAATACAGACTGTGGAAGAACCACAGTGCTGGTTCTGTTGGACCTCAGTGCAGCATTTGACACTGTTGATCATGATATACTATTGGAGCCACTGGAGAGCTGGGTCGGACTCTCTGGTACAGTACTTGGCTGGTTTGAGTCTAGGAGACTTTTCATCAGAACGAACAGAAATCACATATGGGGTGCCCCAGGGCTCCATCCTAAGGCCCCTCTTATTTAATATCTACATGCTCCCACTAGCCCAGATTATAACAACCAATAAGATTAGCTACCATAACTATGCAGATGATACTCAGCTTTACATTATGATGTCACCAGGTGACTTTGAACCCATCCAAACCCTAACTAAATGCATCGAGCAAATCAATGGATGGATGTGCCATAACTTTCTCCAGCTGAAAAGAAACAAAACCGAAGTAATTACTTTTGGACCTAAAGAGGAACGATCAAGAGTCAACACACAGCTTCAGTTGATAAAGCTAGAAAATACTGATCAGGCCCGAAATCTAGGTGTTGTTATGGACTCAGACCTGAACCTACAGGGTCACATAAAGGTAATAACAAGGTCATCCTTATATCACCTGAAGAAAATTTCTAGGATTAAAGGACTGATGCCGCAACAGGACCTCGAAAAACTCATCCATGCGTTTATCTTTAGTCGGATAGATTACTGCAACAGCGTTATCACAGGTCTGCCTAAAAAGTCAATTAGACAGCTGCAGCTGATCCAGAACGCTGCTGCTCGTGTCCTCACTAGAACCAGGAAAGTAGAGCACATCACCCCAGTTCTAAAGTCCTTATTCTGACTCCCTGTAGCTCAGAGTAGACTTCAAAATACTTTTACTAGCTTATAAATCGTTGAATGGCTTAGCACCAAAGTATATTGAAGATCTACTGTTACTATACCAACCCACCAGAACACTCAGTTCCTCTAATTCCAGTCTACTCAATATCCGTAGAATTAGAACCAAACACAGAGAAGCAGCTTTCAGTTTCTATGGTCTTCTAATTTGGAACAAACTTCCAGAAAACTGCAAAGCTGCTGAAACAGAGTTTTTTTTTAATCACAACTAAAACATATCTGTTTAGAGCTGCCTTTGAGTAATGCCTTGATGTATCATATGTTTTGTGTGTGATGACATGCTTTATTGTTGTTGACATGCTTTATTGTTGTTTTTACTTTATGAGTTGTCTGTGTTTTACTGCTATTTTTATTTTACCCCTTAATCATGTAAAGCACATTGAAATGCCTTGTTGAAAGTGTGCTATACAAATAAAACTGCCTTGCATTGCCTTACTTTATCCTCCTCCTCCTTCTTCTTCTCCTCCTCCTCCTCCTCCTCCTCCTCCTCAACAACCCACGTCTCTAACTGCTGACGACTTTGCCAGCTTTTTTACAACTAAAGTGGCAAACATCAGTGCTCACTTCTCTCCACCTATCTGCAACCCTGCCACACCCTGAGACATTGCAACTTTTTCTTCCTTTTCCTGTCTGAGGAAGACGCATCACGACTACTTTCGCATCACCTCACCATATGTACCCTTGATCCCATTCCCTCCTTCTACAAGCCATAGCACCCATGATAACCCCAGCAATAACTCCACTAATCAACTCATTCCTTTCAACTGGTACTTTCCCCACCACATTTAAGGAGGCTCAAGTCAGACCATTGTTTTAGAAACCAACCGTCAACTCTTCACTTGTCGAAAACTACAGAGCAGTTTCATTATTACCATTTCTAGCCAAAACGCTGGAACGAGCAGCTTTCATACAGATTACCAACTTTCTGTTCCTAAACCACCTTCTTGACACTAGCCAGTCCAGTTTCAGAAGTGACCAGCCACAGAAACCGCCTTCCTGCCTGTGGTTGAATCTCTTCGCCTGGCTAAAGCTAATGGCCAATCCTCTGTTCTTTGCTGGATCTTTCTGCAGCCTTTGACACTCCTCTGTTCAGATCTCTGCACTGGCTTCCTTGAGCTGCCTGCATCAGATTCAAAGCTCTGACACTCACATACAGAGTGTTAACTCCAAGGCCCCTCTGTACCTGAACACTCTGGTCCAGGTCTACACTCCCACCTGCAACCTGCATTCTGTCAACATGCAGCAACTGGTAGTTACATGCAACGCAACCTCCTTTGCCATCTTGAAGAAAAGGCTAAAACCAGAATTTTTGCAACTTCCTAGGCATTTAAAATAAACAAAAACAAACAGTATTTTGGTTACAGTTGAGACATTTCTTACAGTGCTTACTTACACTGTGTTACCCAGACCTAGTTCATGCTTATGTTCCTCATTTGTAAGTTGCTTTGAATAAAAGCGCCTGCTAAATGAATAAATGTAATTGTAATGTCCTGGAATTCATCTAGAGCAGGATTTCTCAACACTGATCCTCAAATCAAAATCAAATCAAACTTTATTTATAAAGCGCTTTTCAAACCACAACAAAGTTTCTCAAAGTGCTTTACAGATTAAAATGACCCACAACCCCCCCCCCTTTTCCCAAAACCCAAAAGTAAAAAACATCACAACTATAACCCCCCATCTCCCATGCACGCACACACATAAAAGCAACAATAGACAAAACCAAAACGGGCTGAGTACAGATGAGCCAGGAAACGTCATCATGGGAGCCATCTACATCGGCAGCAGATCAACAGCAGCAGCCAAGGCACTGACCCAGGGAGCCCAGAGGAGGGAGGGCTGGTACCCCCACCTCCACCCAAGCTCCACCTGGAGAGCACCAAGGCAGCCACAGCCGACCACCGCCCCCGAGGCAGAGAGCTCCCACAGAGGAAACACTGGAAGGAAGACTAAAATAAGTTAAAATAATAAAATTAAAACAATTATAAGATATGATCAAATAAAAATACAAAGCAGATAAACAATATTTGATAAATAGCCAACTAAAAGCTAAAAAGAAATTCAATCAAAACATGCAGAGTAATTAAACAGATTTAATAATAATCAGTTAAAAGCTATATTAAAAAAACATTTGACTACCAAGGCACCAATTTATCCTAAAACATTTGGACCCACTGTCCAAATGTTCTAGGAGTTTCTCTTCTGCCACACACCTGACCTGAATAACTGAGTGATTAACAGGCTTTTGCAGCACTTGATGGCATGCAAGAGCTAACACTATCATTTGAACCAGGTTTGCTGGAGCAGAGATGCATCTAAAACATGAAGGACAGTGGGCCCACCCTGAGGACCAGGGTTAAGAAACACTGGTCTAGAGAAAACGTGCCTATTGCTTCCTGCAGAACCTGCTACTTTCACCCAAAACGATTGCCAAGTAGACTGAAAATGAGTACTATCCTACCAGTCTCGCCCATCAAGCATTTATTTGTTCACATTGCTATAAGCAATGCACCTAACCTCAGGATTAAAGGAGATACAAATGATACATGGATGGAATTGATGTAGCACTTTAACTGTCACACTGAGCACTTTTCACTAGAGCCACATTCACCCATTCACATTCACAAGTGGGTACACATGTGTACACCAATACACAGATCGGTAGGCAACTTTAATCTTATTTATTCATTACATAAGGTTGGTCTGAATTGTTTGGATAGCTTTTGCCGAGCTGATGTTGGCCTGGTTTGATGTTCTAAAATGTTGTTCTGGTTTTCAGATCCACCCAGTGATGCTGCCATAGAACGATGAGCCCTCAGTGGCACAAAAGAGAAACAGGTTGTACCAAGACAGACAGCAGACTGGCAATCGATCTGAGGAAAAGTTAGAAATTCTGATGGTGAGAGATATGTTCCACTTTTGCCCCACCTTTTCACCAGGGTAAAAATAAAGAAAATGTGACTGTCAACAGTAATTGGTGCCTTGGTAGTCAATTGGATACCAATAATCACAGACATTAAATGGGTGTCATTAGGTCTATTTTAATGGAGCTGAACCCCCCTGCAACATGTTCCTAAGGCCACCTTGTAATTGTAGTAAAACATTTACATATAGTCCCATGAAAAAAAACACACTTATGCACATTACATCAAAAAGCAATAAAGTTGTAAGAAACCAGATCGGAGGACCCGATAATTCAACCAGACACTGCCACTTAGGAGACTTTATTTAGTCTCTGAAGTTGGACAGCAAAAGTTCTTAACTAGGGTCTGAAGTCTTCTGCAATGAGTGGGAGAACGTTAGTGGCTGAGCAGGATTCAGAGGAGTAACTAAATTAGATCAGCAAGACACTAACCTCTCCAGAGAAAGAGATCCAACCTCTTCCAGATACAGTTCCAAAAGGTGAGATCATAGGGTTACAGTTAGTGATGTTACGATGTGTGTCGAGGCTACGAAGCGTGTATCGAGCAGTGGAGAGGGCATTTCCACAAAGCGCGTATCGAGGCCTGCTTCATTTAGGGGAGGAGCCGGAAACGATGACGTCTGTGGGGTCTCTGGTGTTTACAGATATATTCTTGGGCTGAGGTTATCATTACTAGAGCTTGATTAATCGGTACCATGAGTTTTTCTGTGACATTGTTGTATTTTTATATCCATTTTTGTGTGATGTGATTGTGTAATTTTTTAGTTCACAATGTTTGTTGTGTTTTGTCGATGTTCCTTTTTCGTGTTTTGTTTTTCCCCTCTCTCTGCCGTCCTGTGGGTATGGAGGCAGACTTCAATGTTTTCCTGTGTTTTCTTTGTTCCCTTTCCTCTCTTGTATTTTCAACTCACCCTCTCTCTTGATTTTTTGTTTCCTACTTCTCTTCTTCATCTTCTTTCTTTCTTCCCCTTAATTTTCCATTTCCGTGTCCATAACATCTGGAAATAAACCCCCAAGCAATTCATAATAACGATTTTTCACACATATATCTAGTGGAGTACCAAAGCAAAAGCTGTACTGCTCCGCTTGTGAAAGTAAATCTGTTGGGCTTCTACTTGGTACTCAGACACCAATTCTGAGCTCCACACTGCCAAACAGGACACGTAAAAAAAAAAGAAAACGATAACATCTGAAGCCCTGCTGCCCGGCTGTGCCACGTGACCGCTTCAGGAAGTGGTTCAGAGTCTGCGGAGTGGTTTGACAGCAATATAAATCCCCTCAGGCTCCATTCAAAATGTGAGTTTGTGTAGGAGAGTTGCAGTCAGTTTGGAGTTTGGATAGGAGAGTTTGGTTAGCGTTTACATAGTTTGGAGAGTATAGAGACAGATAGTTTGAAGATTTATGAGAGTGAGGAGAGAAAGATAAGATTTAGGGTGACGGGTGGATTTCTTAGATTGATGAAAATGTCCGGATTTTAATTGTTTTTAAGGGGACTCATAAGCATACTTAGATTGACTGGTGCGATGCATGCAATACGACACATTTCCTCTCATCTATCATTTAGATGATTTCGTGGATGGTTCTGAACCGTTTCACAGACCAACAGACAGCGGGCTTTGATGCGCTGCACCACTTTGCTCTTCACCGTGCTGCGACTGTTTACAAGATATTAAAGCGCAAGTGTAGCTTTACAGAAAATTCAATTCAATTCAAAAATACTTTATTGATCCCAGAGGGAAATTAAGTGTTGGTATAGCTCATATAATTAATTCTTTAAGGAGTTGTTGTAGATGATGATGGCTGTGGGCAGGAGGGATTCCCTGTCCATATTTTTTTTAGATTTTGTGAAGAATCCTTCTTTGCATCATCATCTCCAGATGTTCCACAGTTGTCCCAAGAACAGAACCAGCCTTCTTTATCAGGTTGTTGAGCCTTTTTAAATCCCTGGCTCTGATGCTGCTACCCCAACAGATGACGGCTGAAGAGATTACACTCTCCACAACAGACTTGTAGAAGATCTCCAGCATCTTGCTGCAAACCTTGAAGGACCTAAGCTTCCTGTAGACGGTTTCACTGTTGCGCCTCCAGTCCAGTCTGTTGTCAAGGTGAACTCCGAGGTATTTATACTCCTCAACCACCTCCACTTCTCCAATTATGGAAACAGTTTTTGACTTATCCCTGTTTCAAACAGAGCTGCCAAAGCTGGCAGATGTGTTTCTGTGTGTGACAAAAGTGGCAAAGATCGTGTAGCTCCAAATGGAAACGAAATCTATAATAATAATCTATAAACTGACTGAGGAGGATGAAAACAAAATCTTTAAAAAATGGAGCATGCATTATTGTTTTTAAGACTGCTGCTTTTTAATTGTATCATTACATTGAAAAGAAAATAATAGCCTACCTGTTTTCTCAGAATGTTATTTCAGATTTTTTGTTTAATTTTTGTCCAGTAAAGCGAACTATTACTGTTTCTGGTACATTTTCTAATTCGGAAGAGTAATCATTTCTATTATTAATTTCTAGAGGTTTTAAAGTCAGACTTTCACAAGTGCAAAACTATCTGAAGTTTGGTATTTAACTGTTCATTCTAACCACATGGAGAATGCATGCTTTAACAATGTTAAAATCAAAAGTCTGGTCACAGTCATGACAGTGTTTCAGGACTGTGCCAAGTGTCCTCTTTTTTTAGAAATCAATATATGGTCACCCTAATTTAGGAGAGAGAGAGAGAGAGAGAGAGAGAGAGAGAGAGAGAGAGAGAGAGAGAGAGAGAGAGAGAGAGAGAGAGAGAGAGAGAGAGAGAGAGAGAGAGAGAGAGAGAGAGAGAGAGAGAGAGAGAGAGAGAGAGAGAGAGAGAGAGAGAGAGAGAGAGAGAGAGAGAGAGAGAGAGAGAGAGAGAGAGAGAGAGAGAGAGAGAGAGAGAGAGAAGAGAGAGAGAGAGAGAGAGAGAGAGAGAGAGAGAGAGAGAGAGAGAGAGAGAGAATGGAGCCAGCTAGGAAGAGGAGGATTTCCCCTGTGGGAGCCAAATATTAGCAGGCTGGAGAAACCCCCCTGAAGTAGTGGGAAAAGCAATAATTACTGTACCCCAATTTATATAGTCTAGCAATGGTGCTCTTGTGTACGCCGGTTTTCCAAGGCGGGTGAGGTGGTGTCAATAAAAAGGAATCGCTTAAAACCTAAAACTGTTGAGAAAGTGCTATTTTTGAATAAAAATTTATTTCCCCTGTTTTGTTATGATTTACACAATTTTCAGTACCCTCTTCCTAGTTCCACAAGCATTTACACTTTCCTCTGCCTGCTTAAGCCTATGTCTTTTTCCTCAAGTGACAGAAAAACATTACACAACCTACCATAACATATGATGCTACCGTTTTGGGATAATCTACAGACAGAATACATTCAAAAAATATTATTCACATTTGTAATATTTTATGTAGAGATATTATTTTTTTGGAACTCAGTCATTCCCAAGAACCATAGCAGACTTACAACTTTAATGCATCACACGTTAAGTGGCTAAGAGCTACAGCTGCCTGTGATTATGTACCTCGCCAGTATGGGGGTTGTGTTCACATGAAGCCCCGTGAGCAGAACCCTTTCTTGAACCAATTGGCTCAAGTGGTTCAATGCCTCATGGGGCTTCATCTCACCATAACTAGTTACAGTCAGTGAAATCCAACTACACACAGTGCAGATCCAGGTCAGCAGAATCAGAGGCAAGGGAAGGCTGAGGTGTCCAATTCTTTGTTCATATGCAGGGTCAAGAAGCAGGTAAAGGTCATATACAAGAATTCTAGGAAAGCTAAGGTTAGACAGGGACAAATGCTAGAAATTCACAGCTCAAGATTATCTTGCAGGGAGTTTCTGGCTGGAAGGAGCTTATATAGGTGGAGACAGGAGTGAGAGGCAGCAGACAATAATTAAGCACAGGTGACCCTGATGAGCGTAATTAGTGGCAGCACAGAGTAACTAGGAACCAACAGCTCTCAGACTGCAACATTACAAAAGTTAGAAGAAATAAATAATAGCATCTTCACTGTTTAATTACAACAACAGTTGTGGTAGTTTCTCATGTAAAATTACATGGATAGACAGACATTAGGACCCAAAGCTGCAAGAACAGAAAGACGGTTTGTTCTCGTATCTCAGAGAGAGAAAACGTATGTCGTTAGTCAGTTCTAGCATAACTAGCTGTTTTGTTCGTAGAATTGGTTGTCTCTTAAAAAAGCAAAGCAACTTTGCAAATTTATAGATGAAGCAGGATGATAGAAGAAACATGGGTAATTCCTAGATACCTAAATAATGAAACTCTTGAACTTGCAATTTTTTTAGCAACGTTTCGATCAAAGACATTGATTAACAGACATTAATTTAACAAATTATTCTTGAAATCTAGCATGGTAACAATTTTTATATTGTCTATATTACAAACATGACAAAAAATAGTTAGAGCTAAGAACATGTCTGCCCTCTGGTATTCAGATGTTTTTGTGAGTTGAAAGGCAAAAAATATATAACTTAAGAGGGATGAGTACCTTTGAAAGAGGTAAAGTGAGAACTAATGTTAAACACAAATGAGTTTAATTTTCGGGAGTTAAACTATGGACTTAGTGATGATTTGAAATTGGGTGGATCTTTGGTGTACTTCAATAAATTACTGAAGGATAACATAATTAAGGACTACAGAGTAATAAGCACAAAATGAATTATGATGTTGTTGTTTTTTCTTTCAACTTTGTATTACGAAGAATCTGTAAAGTGTTTTGAATTGTGTAGGATAGTCAAAAAAAATAAGCCTCAGCTTCAGCCTATTCCTTTTTTTCCGGTCTCAGTGTTTGTTAAATTATTTTTTGTGAGATAAATGTCAACGAGGTTTGTATATTGTAAATCTTAACTGAAAAATAAGCTCATTCATTCATTCATTCATTCATTCAATCAGATACATACATAAAATGTTCATATATTTTGAAGACCAGGAAGGAAAGAGTAGGTAGAGTGTCTTCCTCTGAACTAACTCGTAGGGTGCAGACATCTGCCAAGACAGCTCAGTCTGGTTACCCTGATCACCCCCAAAATTTTATCACTTGTTCGTAGTCCCACTGCGGACATTTCCTGACAATTGTATCATGTTTTTTATGATATAAATGTAGGAGAAGAAAAGAACAAGGGAATGCAACTGTTCTTATAGTCAAAAATGCATGTCCTAGAATGAATTAGGTGTGCATCTTCCTGCTTATTGTCATTAATGTACATTTGTATTAAACGAGAACATATTTTTGTGTATATTCTAGTGTTTTAGATTGAGGCTCTATGATTGCTGGGCGAGTTGAGACTAAGGGAAATAGGCAGATGCCCCCTGCACTATCCTGCAAGAATACGTAGGGATAGACAATCTATGGGTAGATATTTTCTTGTTGATTAGCTTGGAGAGGGATGATTTGGTTTCACGGCTGAGCTTCATTTTTAACTGGTTACCACTCTGGTGGAAAGGTATGGAGATCCAAATAAATAAACAAAAAAAACATTGAGCAGGCAGTGAGTTACGATGTGTCTTTGAAAACTGTCAGGTTTATGGCTATTAGAGTGTTAATTACTATTAGGTTAGAATATGTGTGAATGTGTGAATATTCTTAAAAATACAAACATAAAAAAAGAAAGAAAAAAAAATATGTGTAAGGTATAAACTTGTGTTGAATGTGGTGCCGCAAAGTTAAGACATGCCTTTCAGAGGCGGGAAAAATAGGTGAGAAAACAACCGGGGCAAACAGTTTGATAAATCACACTGCGCGTGGAACGCCTACTTATTTGGATGTTCTCCTCCCAATATTTTGTACCTTCTGACAGAAACCCCCACATTGCATATTCATCAAGGGACAAAGAGCTATGCAGGGGGGAGTACATAGGAGCCTTCACTGTTCTACTGATTTGAATTTCTGAGTTCTGAAAGTTTGGGTCAGCAGATTAAAGATAATAATCTTTTTCTGATTTCAAACAGCCCTTTTCCTGTTGCTATTTGTAGTAGTGAGGAACATAGGCATTTGAACACCCTGTGATTTTGCAAGTTCTCCCACTTAGAAATTATGTAGGGGTCTGAAATTCACATTGTAGATGCATTTCCAATGTGAGAGATAGCTTCTTTTTTTATTCAGAAAATCACATTTTCTGATTTTTAAAGAGTTTATTTATATGTTATTGCTGCACATAAGTATTTGAACACCTGACAATCAGTAAGACTTCTGGCTCTCAAAGACCTGTTACTCTGCCTTCAAAAAGTCCACCTCTACTCCAAGTTAGTAGCACCTGTCTGAGCTCGTTAAAGACACCTGTCCACCCTACAGTCAGTCAGACCCCCAACTACTACCATGGGCAAGACCAAAGAGCTGTCAAAAGACACCTTAGCCAAAATTATGAGTTGCATCCCAAGAACACCATCCTTACTGTGAAGCATGGGGGTGGAAACATCATGCTTTGGGGGTGCTTTTCTGCAAAGGGAACAGGACGACTGCACTGTATTAAGGAGAGGATGAATGGGGCCGTGTATTGTGAGGTTTTGAGCAACAACCTCCTTCCCTCAATCAGAGCATTGAAGATGGGTAGTGGCTTGGTCTTCCAACATGACAATGACCCGAAGCACACAGCCAGGATAACCAAGGAGTGGCTCCGTAAGAAGCATATCAAGGTACTGGAGTGGCCTAGTCAGTCTCCAGACCTAAATCCAATAGAAAATCTTTGGAGGAAGCTGAAACTCTGTGTTGCTCATTGACAGCCCCGAAACCTAACAGATCTAGGGACGATCTGTGTGGAGGTGTGTGCCAAAATCCCTGTTGCAGTGTGTGCAAACCTGGTCAAGAACCCTAGGAAACGTTTGACCTCTCTAATTGCAAACAAAGCCTTCTGTACCAAATATAAACACTGATTTTCTCAGCTGTTCAAATACTTATGTGCAGCAATAAAATACAAATGCATTCTTTTTAAATCAGACAATTGTTAGGATCCTGGGTTTTGCTGGTTTCTGCTGTGTGTGTGTGCTCTCCTACCTTCTCTGCAGGGGTGTGGCTGATTAGTGACAGGTGCAAATCGTTTAGGCTCATCATCTCCAGCTTAAAAAGAGGGACGCAGACTGCAAGCTGACGCCAGATGGTTCTTTCTTCTCGTGTGGTAACACGGGCAACCATTTATGCCAGGAAGTTTATCCTTTGTTACTTCTGTGCGTTTACTCCTCCTGGTTTCCTCTCAGATCCTGATCCAGACTCCTTTGTCCTCCGAAGTTGGTTTCCTCCTCTGATCTCCGTTCCTACGGTGAAACCTCCTGGAAACAACTTACCGATCACTCTGGATTCTTTCCTGGTCAGCTCCTGCTCCGTTACCTCCGCTGGTCTGCCTATTCTCCATCCTCCTGCCCATCTGCCTGCTCCACCTGCAAACACACACAGCCTTGCACAACATCAGCCTCCACTCGCCTCTGGCATTGGATCCTACTTATCTCCCTCAAGGATCGGACATCACAATCATCCTGTGAGTAACCATCCACTCTCTGCCTCACAATACTGTCACATCATCTCATATCCACTTTGTGCTGCAGTTCCTCCGCCTGCCATCGTGGACCCGTTTTCCCGCCGATCAACCAGACTTTCACATTTATTAGAAATATCTTTTACCATATCCAAAATAACTGTCTGGTGTTCTGAGTCTGTTGCTGCCTTTTGAGTCATTAAAACCCTGCAAACATAACAATGTGAGTGCCGGAATTTAAAAAGTCTCTGTTGAAATGCACCTACAATGTGAAGTTCAGACCCCTCCAAAATTCCTAAGTGGGAGAACTTGCAAAATCGCAGGGTGTTCAAAAACTTATGTTCCTCACTGTAAAGGATATGGTTTTTACTCTTTGTTTTGTGTCCTGTTACAAACCCACAATTTTCTAGCTAGTCACAGATCAAGCTGGCTACATCCTTTACATGTGTAAGCTTTCAAAACTCAAGCCAGAACCAAAGAAATTGTGGAGGGAAGTTCTGCAGGGGTGACCTAGGGCATTTGGTGGTAGTTTATGATATAGGCTATAGAAGCCGTGGTCCAGGGCATCATTAGAATGGGGGGGTCATGCCCCTAATGAAAAGCTGCCGGTTGCACCCTGAACATGTGTTCTTTTGCTTTTACAAATGTACAGTAAATGGGGAGTATGTTGCCTAGGGCCTCCCTTCTTGCTGCTAAAACAAGGGACACAACGTTGCATGCTTTTATCCTGTCCCAGAGTCTCAAATAATCTCAATTTTTCCTGCAGTGGTGGATCCAGAACCACTGTCTTAGCAGTGGTTCAGAAACCACCACGGAGAGTGTCACACGTGAAATAAGGGCCTGAAAAAATGTTGAAATTTAAACATGAAAAGTATGTTTAATGCCTTTAAAGTTACTTTTCAAATGGTTATTTTCGTCTAACAAATGAATACAGATTACATTTTATTTATGTTTTGTCCAAGCATATTTTAGTTCGAGCTGTCCATTGTGTGCATCAAATATGCGCCACACATAGGTGGTCTCTGTTTTTTGCCCAGACTCCATAAGTCATATGGCCACAAAGACTGCAATTTTTACATTGCACAATCCAGCCACAACATCGGTGTACCCTTTCGCTATACAGCTGATAAATGGTTGTGACACTGAAGGGTGTAGCTGCAGAGAAGTGTTCAACCTCACATTTAATGCCAGTTAGAACATTTTGAAATAGTGGTGAGGGGATATATTTTGCTTTTGCCCCACCTCTTCACCTGTTTAAAAAGAAGAGTCAGAGGTGTGACAGTTGGTGTCCAGGCAGTTCGCTGGTTTCAATTAATCTCAGAAACATGTATGTAATGTCTATTTTAAGGGCTCTTGACCCGACCAAAAACTTTTGTAAGGCTTGCCTGTAATTCCAATATTTTCATGTTCCTTTGTATAAAAAAGCGATACTAATCAATGCCCTGCTTTTCAATTAAACTTATTGTATTTACCATCATTTTCTGACTGTTGAGCGCATCTGAATATAAGCCGCACCAGCTAAATTTGAAAAGAAAATACATTTTGTATATGTACTGTATAGAGCGCACTGGAATATAAGCCACAGGTTTTCATATTGTAACATGGGATATTCACACAGAAGATGGTACATGAAAGTATTTTTTTTTGTTTTTTTTATTTAAGACATGTTTTTTTTCTTTTCTTTTTTTTTTTTTACTCTGCTTGAAAATCTGCAGTAAAGCACCAACAAACACCAACACAACAGGAACATGCCTGGTTAGAAAATAAAGTAATAGGTTGCTTTCTTCGTCTTCCTCCTACACACTAAATCCACTGAAGTCGTCTTCTTCAGTGTCTTTTATGTTGTCTGAAAGCTTTTGTCATGTTTTTACACAGACTCAGTTTTTCCTGCTGCCTCCTCCAATGTCTTACCATTTGTTACCTAGCTTACGTGCAGTAGCTCTTTCCTTCTTTGACGGCCAGCTTGAATGCCTTTTACTTGACAGACAGACAGATCGACTTTCTAAATTTGAGTGTGGTTTGAAGAGTGCTGGAGACAGTTACTCATTCATATACAGGTCCTTCTCAAAAAATTAACATATTGTGATAAAGTTCATTCGTTTCCATAATGTAATGATAAAAATTAAACTTTCATATATTTTAGATTCATTGCACTCCAACTGAAATATTTCAGGTCTTTAATTGTTTTAAAACTGATTTTGGCATACAGCTCATGAAAAACACAAATTCCTATCTAAAAAAATTAGCATATCATGAAAAGGTTCTCTAAACGAGCTATTAACCTAATCATCTGAATCAACTAATTAACTCTAAACACCTGCAAAAGATTCCTGAGGCTTTTAAAAACTCCCAGCCTGGTTCATTACTCAAAACCGCAACCATGGGTAAGACTGGCGACCTGACTGCTGACCAGAAGGCCATCATTGACACCCTCAAGCAAGAGGGTAAGACGCAGAAATAAATTTCTGAACGAATAGGCTGTTCCCAGAGTGCTGTATCAAGGCACCTCAGTGGGAAGTCTGTGGGAAGGAAAAAGTGTGGCAGAAAACGCTGCACAACGAAAAGAGGTGACAGGACCCTGAGGAAGATTGTGGAGAAGGACCGATTCCAGACCTTGGGGGACCTGCGGAAGCAGTGGACTGAGTCTGGAGTAGAAACATCCAGAGCCAGCGTGTGCAGGAAATGGGCTACAGGTGCCGCATTCCCCAGGTCAAGCCACTTTTGAACCAGAAATGGCGGCAGAAGCGCCTGACCTGGGCTACAGAGAAACAGCATTGGACTGTTGCTCAGTGGTCCAAAGTACTTTTTTCGGATGAAAGCAAATTTTGCATGTCATTCGGAAATCAAGGTGCCAGAGTCTGGAGGAAGACTGGGGAGAAGGAAATGCCAAAATGCCTGAAGTCCAGTGTCAAGTACCCACAGTCAGTGATGGTCTGGGGTGCCATGTCAGCTGCTGGTGTTGGTCCACTGTGTTTTATCAAGGGCAGGGTCAATGCAGCTAGCTATCAGGAGATTTTGGAGCACTTCATGCTTCCATCTGCTGAAAAGCTTTATGGCGATGAAGATTTCATTTTTCAGCACGACCTGGCACCTGCTCACAGTGCCAAAACCACAGGTAAATGGTTTACTGACCATGGTATTTCTGTGCTCAATTGACCTGCCAACTCTCCTGACCTGAACCCCATAGAGAATCTGTGGGATATTGTGAAGAGGAAGTTGAGAGACGCAAGACCCAACACCTCAGCAGTGCCACAGGCTGATTGCCTCCATGCCACGCCGCACTGAAGCAGTCATTTCTGCAAAAGGATTCCCGACCAAGTATTGAGTGCATAACTGAACATAATTATTTGAAGGCTGACTTTTTTTTAAATTTAAAACACTTTTCTTTTATTGGTCGGATGAAATATGCTAATTTTTTGAGATGGGAATTTTGTAAAAGTGTGATGAGCTGCTGATGAGATCTCGCGAGAGCTGTGCGTAAGTAATATGGCGGTAAACTGGTAAAACAAACAAACTCGGGTAAAAACAAACCATAACATTTGAGCCAAATATAGCAAACGTTTAATAATAATAACCATTATTTTGTATTTCTCCATAAACAAACTGGACGAGGAAACCTTGCACAGCCTGGAAAGCTACTTGGACGAGTGCTTTGACAACATTGTTATGGGCAAGCCACATAAATCCACCTCTGCTGTGCCGACAAGCACACCATCACAAAAACGCACTCGTTCTGAGGCCAGCACCTCCACAATCTCTCCAGAGAAAAGCTACAGCGATGTCCTGGACTCAATAGATAAGAAGCTAACCAGCCTAGACGCCCGTCTGGGCCTGGTTGAGGTTCTCCATAAAGAGTTTCAAGCTCTAAGGGAATACCTGGAGTTCAGCCAACAACAGGTAGCATCGCTCGCTGCAGAAAACCAAACGCTTAGGGAGAGTGTAAAGAAACTCACTGAGGGGATGACGCAGCTGTCCGAAGAAAGGAAGAGGATGAAAGAAACTATCTTGGATATACAGGCCAGGGGAATGCGGGACAATCTTGTTTTTTCCGGGATCGCAGAACAGGCTGAGGACGACGCTGAATCCACCGTCCGAGATTTTCTCCAACATCAGTTAAAGCTCCCAAGCGACACGGTAAAAAACATCACTTTTCACCGCGTCCACCGGCTCGGAGGTAAGAAGCCCAACAACAGCCGGCCGCGACCTATTGTTGCTAAATTTGAGCATTATAAGCAAAAAGAGCAGGTCAGAGGCCAGGGCAGAGAGCTGCGGGGAACGAATTATAGCGTTAACGATCAATATCCGAAGGAGATCCTGGATAGAAGGCGCGTTTTGTTCCCAATCAGGAAGAAATATATCAGTGAAGGCACCAGAGCTACAGTAGCGGTAGATAAACTGTATGTTAATGGGCAGCTGTTCAGGGACCCCCAGCTTACTCCTTGGCTTTATTAGTCATGTAACACTGGTCAGATAAGAGTTGTTTTATCAGTCAACTATAATCTAATGTTAGCGCAGCTCTGTAAAGTTGTTTACATTACTCAATGTGGGCGGGGCCAGGGCTAATCACTGGGATACTGGCTCTTTTTTTCTTTTCTCATCTTCACATGTCTATCACCAAATGTCTTTGTCACTCATTTTTCCTTTTATCACACACACACACACACACACACACACACACACACACACAAAATAATTTCATAACATAACTATTTCTTTCTCTCTCTCTCTCACCCTCACCCTTCACACCTTCACAACTTTCTTCTATTTTTCTCTTTCTTATATCTCGGCTTTTGGATATTCAATCAGGCAACCCCAAGCACAAACTAATAATACACCTGTGTTTATCTGTTTCTATGGTGATATGGACTTTACAACTTTTATCTCAAAACTATGACTACTCTGAGGTTTGTCACGTGGAACATTCATGGAGCTGGCACCAGAGAGAAAAGAGTTAAGATTCTTAACCAGCTTAAAAGATTGAAGGCAGATGTCGTCTTATTACAAGAAACCCATAAATCTACCTCAGCTGCAGATGATCTTAAATCCCCTGAGTTTCCTAATGTGTTTTCGGCATGCTATAACTCCAGACAAAGGGGAGTAGCAATATTAATAAATAAAAATGTAAATTTTACAGTAATAGATACAGCTACAGATCCAGAGGGTAGATTTATTATAATAAAACTATCTATACATAACCAAAAGTTATGTATTGTCAGTATATATGGTCCAAATGTTGATGACCCCTCATTCTTTCATTCCTTCTTCTCGGTGCTCCTTGAACACATGGATTGCTCACTTCTTCTTGGGGGTGACCTCAACTTTGGTTTAAATGAAGAAATAGACAGGCTCAGCACAGCAGGGACTCAGCGCAGCTGGAAATCTATAGATATACTCAAACAGTACATGAGCGATTATGGACTTTGTGATGCATGGCGATCTCTTCACCCCAATGAAAAAAAAAATCTCAAATGTCCACCATTCATATTCTCGACTGGATTATTTGTTAGTCAGCAGCTCACTGTTGACTGACATTTCAGACACTGAGATACACCCTATAGCTGTTAGCGATCATGCTCCTGTTTCTCTAACTTTAGTAAATAAAACAGAAAAACCTCAAAGCAAAAATTGGAGATTTAATATATCCTTACTTAAGGATAAAGAATGTATTAAATATTTTGAAAAAGAGTGGGCCTCATATTTGGAATATAACGACCTCCCTGGTACGTCGCCATCCATTCTTTGGGAGACAGGAAAAGCTGTGATTAGAGGTAAAATAATCTCATTTTCATCAAATAAAAAGAAAATGGAAAAAAAAACGTATTCAGGAATTAGAAGAAACTATTAATTCATTAGAAACTTCTCTAGATGAGGAGAGACTAGGCAAAATCCGTAAAGCAAAGCTAGAATTTAATCAAATTATTAAGAAACAGACCCAGTTCTTAATTCAAAGACTTAGGATAGAAAACGTTGAACAAGGTAATAAAGCAGGTAGATTTTTGGCTAACCATCTTAAAATTAATAAAGAAAATGCAACTATATCTGCTATTAAAGATCAGACCGGGAATACAGTATATGATCCTGAAAGAATAAACAACACATATAAAGAATTTTACAAGGCTTTATACTCGCCAGAGATAAATCCATCGGATCATGAAATTGAACAATTTTTTTGATAACATAACACTACCTAAATTATCTGAAAGTCAAGCGATGGCCCTGGATTCACCACTAACAGCGGCTGAACTCCAGGAGGCCCTCCAAGGCATGCCCAATAAAAAGGCTCCAGGCCCAGATGGATTTCCAGCAGAGTTCTATAAAGAATTCTGGAATATTCTGGCACCAACATTCCACAGAATACTGCAGGAAACCAAGGGAAATGGCCGACTCCCACCAAATATGAATTCTGCCTACATTAGTCTACTACTAAAATCAGGTAAAGACCCTTTGTTTCCTACCAGCTATTGTCCCATATCCCTCATTAATGTTGATCTTAAAATAATCTGCAAAACCCTCGCAAAAAGGATAGAGAAAGTAACCCCTCTTATAATACATCCTGATCAAACTGGTTTTATTAAAGGGAGACATTCATCCACAAATTCACGTAGATTAATAGATTTAATAGATTTTTCTTACTGTAAAAACATTAAAACTAATATATTTAGATGCAGAAAAAGCATTTGATAGAGTTAACTGGAAATTCTTATTTGTAACCTTACATAAATTTGGCTTTGGGAATTCTTTTATAAACTGGTTGAAAATATTATACAGTTCACAAACAGCATGTATCAGGACAAATAACCAAACATCATCTAGGTTTTATCTTCAGAGAGGTACCAGGCAGGGATGTCCTCTCTCTCCCTCCGTGTTCGCTATTTTTATTGAACCACTAGCTGCAGCAATCAGGCAAACTCACAATATTAAAGGCATAAAATGCAATAACAAAGAACATAAAATCAGTCTTTATGCAGATGATGTACTACTTTTTCTCCAGCATTCACAAACCTCTTTCTCTCAGGTAATCAGGTTGATAAACTCTTACTCAAATGTTTCAGATTATTCTATAAATTGGTTAAAATCTACAGTTCTTCCAATCAATTGTTCTGTCCAGAATCCAACTAATACACAACTGCAGTCAGGGAATATTACCTATTTAGGTATCAATGTCTCACCAAGACTGGCAGATTTAATAACGTTAAACTACATCCCACTTTTAAAAAAAGTGGAAGATGATCTTGCTAGATGGAAATCCCTACCCATATCACTTATGGGAACGGTTGCTTCAATAAAAATGATGGTTTTGCTCAGAATCAACTACTTATTCTCAATGATCCCAAGTAAACCATCACTAGACTGGTTTAGATCTCTGGACTCCTCTATCTCTAAATTTCTTTGGAAAGATAACCCCCCACGTATCAGCTTAAAAACACTGCAGAAGACCAAAGAAAAGGGAGGTCTAGATCTACCAAACTTCCACCATTATTTCTTAGCCAACAGGCTACAATACATCTCAAGATGGTTAAAACATAGCTACCTAGACGAGTCCTGGATAGACGTAGAACAGACACTATGTAATGAGATAAAACTTTCAGACCTACCATTTATTAGCTCAAATATAAAACAATATGAATGCTTTAAAAGCATAAATATCAGCTCCTCTCTGACAGCATGGTGGGAGTCCACAATAATCCCATGCAGACGCACACCCATCTGGAATAACCCCGACATCTTGCAAAAAAACTTTATAAGTTTCCCAGTCTGGAGGTGCAATGGAATTGAATACCTGGAAAATATATTTGAAGGAACAGACTTTATCCCATTTAATACATTAATTACACAATATGGAATTGATAAAAACAAATTCTTAGAATATCAACAAATTAAATCTATTATTAAAGGTAAATCTAGGCTCAATACAGCTGAATTACAAATTCCAGCAAGAGTTTTAGATTTTCTTAATCTCAACCCCCAAATTGCTGTCTAAAATATACAAAACTTTATCTACATTAGATGAATCAATAGCCATCCCTATTTCAAAATGGGAGGTGGATTTATCAGCCAACTTTGACCAAAATGTCTGGTCTCAGATATGTTGAAGAACCTTTAAAATAACAAATAATCCTCATTTGCAATTAATACAATACAAAATCCTTCATAGAGTATACTATACAGGTCAACGAATGTTTAGGATGGGTTTTACATCGTCTAATACCTGCTTACAATGCACAAGCAATATACCAGATACTTATGTTCATGCGCTTTGGTTCTGTCCACCTGTTAAGAAATTTTGGTGCCAGATATGTGAGGACTTATCAAAGTGTCTGAAATGTAACATCCCACCATCTCCCTCAATTTGCCTGTTAGGAAATTTAAATGATGTCACCATGGATACAAAGTCAGTTCTAATGGTTCACATTGCCTTATGCATCGCTAAGAAAACTATCTTCCTGAACTGGAAAAATAAAAAAGCTCTTAATATTAATCAGTATAGAAATCTCTTGTTGGACCATATTGGTCTTGAGACGGCCTCTGGCTCCATATCTGATCAATCTCTCTGGGCTCCTTTGATCGGCTCCATCACCTAGTGGGGGTGGGGGGCACTTGGTTTTGTCGTTTGGGACACTGTTGCTGATGTGGGGGTTTTGGGGTTGGAGGCGTCTGGGGTGGACCCCAGGGGGTGGGATCACTGGGCGGATGGGGCACTGGACGTCGTGGCCGGCCTGGGGTTGGGCTTTGGGTGGTAACTCCTGATGGCTGCATGCGGTGCCTTGGGGGGGTTGCACTGGCGGACATGGGTTACTGGCCTGGTGGCCGTGCTGCGCCTGGGTAGGGTCTGGGTATTCGGGGCTCGGGGGCGCCGCGCCCCCTAGCTGTGGTCCTGGCTGGGGGTCAGCCGGCGTGGGGTCTCTGTTGGCTGTGGGGGTCGGGGCCGGCCAGCGGCCGGCATGTGCAGCCGCCTCTCTCTTTTTCTCTGGGCTGATTGTCATCGCCAGTCCCTGTATGGCGTCTCGACTTGTTTGCTGGTTGGGGTGCCTGGCTGCTGGTCGCGGCGGCTGGGTGGCGTTTCTGGGCCGGATCAGTCCTTTTTTGAGCTGGACTTGGCTCCTGGGTCTTGGTCTTTGTGCGGGGCGCTGGGGTTGGGCATTTGGCCGGGTTCAGTCGGACTTGTGGGTGGACTGGCCGGGTGGACTGGCCGGGTGGTGGGCGTGCAGGGCAGGTGCGTGGGGCGCTGGGTTTGGTCTCCTGCCGGGCCGTTGAGCAACAGTGGTCGCTCCACAAGGAATGAGGCTGATGGATGTCGGCCTGGTGGGTCGGCCGCCCGGCTCATCGGTTTGCTCCTGGTCTGGGCAGGTACGTCGCCGTGGTTCGGGCTACGGGGGCCTCCGGTGTGCGGGTGGCGCTGGGGGCCTCCTTTGCTGGCGGGGAGGCTGCTGCTGTGTAGCGACAGGTGCTCTCCCCCTACGAGGGCACTTGGACGGGGGGGAGGGGTGTCTTGGTGAGTCAGTGAGAATGTATGGGTTTAAGAGGGAGGGAACGTATGACTGTGTCTGTATGTCTTTGTCTACCTCTCAGGTTGGATCTTGGTCTGCCCCCTCGTCTGGCGCACCTCAGGCCTTACACTTAATGGGGGGCCTTTTTCCCCTCCGTCACTCCCCGCCGGTGACGGGGGCCCCTGCCTGCCAGTGCATCGGTGGTCAATCCGGTTCGGACCTTGTGCGTGCCTGGCCGGGCCTGGGGGGGGCGGTGTGTCGGTCGGCCGATGCGCTGGGCCGATATCTTCCTTTGGTTGGTTGGGGCACATCTTTTAGAGGTGCCAGGTTTGTGATTGTTGGGTGGTGCCTGCTCGGCGGGATGCGGATCCGGCGTCTCTGCTCGTTTGATCACCTGTTCTGTGCGCACCGTGCGTGGCCGGTTCATTGGCGGGTTGGACCGGCCCTGGCCCTCGTTGGATGCCTGGTCTCGGCGCCCTGCGTTGCGCGGGATCAGGACCTGGGAGCTGGTACAACTTGGTGTCCAGATGCTGCCTGAGCCCGGCCTGGGGATGCTGTCCGTCCCCTGCGGCTATCGGTGGGGCGCTGGGATGTTGGCGGTGGGGATTGGCCTAGGGTGGGGGCGGCGTGTGGCGGCCGGCGGCGAGTGGCGGCCGGCGGCGGCCCCTGCAGTGCCGGGAGCCCCTCGTCGGCCGGTCCCTTGTCGGGTCCCTGTTTGGGTGCCCCTGGGCCCCGGCTCCCCCGGTCCATTGACCAGCCCGCCCCGGCGCGGCCGGTTGCCTCGTCACTGCTGCCCCCTGGGCCCCTGCATAGTGGCCACTGGATGTTCCCCTGGGGTTCTCCTTTGCTCCTCTCTTGGGGGATGCGGTCGGCCCCGCCCGGGTCCGCCTGGGGCTCTGGCGGTCCTTTGGACGTCTTTGCTCCGATCTCCTTCATGTCTGCATCGATTCCCGGGAGACGGATTGATGTCTGCTCACACCAACTATCGAACACTCTTATGGAGAAACCTTATATGCACCACCATGCTAACACACACACATAGATGTGGGGTCTCTGGTGTTTAAGGAAATATTCTTGGGCTGAGGTTATCATTACTAGAGCTTGATTGTTTTTCCCCCTCTCTCTGCCGTCCTGTGGGTATGGAGGCAGACTTCAATGTCTTCCTGTGTTTTCTTTGTTCCCCTTCCTCTCTTGTAATTTCAACTCACCCTCTCTCTTGACTTTTTGTTTCCTACCTCTCTTCTTCATCTTCCTTCTTTCTTCTTAATTTTCTGTGTCCATAACATCAGGAAGTAAAAACCCCAACAATTCATTAAAAAAAAGAGAAAAAAAAAGGAAAAGGCGGGGATAGGTGGGAGCAGGCGTTTCAGCAACACCGAGAACTACCAGCAGAGACTCAAAGATTACTCTAACATGAGTGTATGGGTCAGAGCAACACTTCAGGTATGTTTTTAATGAGGGAAAGACAGGTTCTCAGGATATAAAGCTTCAGAAAGTCCATTTTGCATAATACCCACCCTTTAACTGATTGGATTAATCAGGATTTATGGATAAATATAGTTGTGTATAATTGGCATAGGCAAACGGCCTCGAATTACTTTTTGCTCAGCAGATTGCTCTCGTGTGCAGCAGGTTTAAGGGAGATACTGCAGGGCGCTGCTGCCTATCTTGAAATAGTATGCAGGGATAGACAATCTATGGATAGATATTTTCCCTTTTGATTAGCTTGGAGATGAATGATTTGGTTTCAGGGCAGAGCTTTATTTTCAACTGGTTTGGGCTTTAAAAATGAGGTAACATCAGAGTAGAAATGGATGCCACACAATTTGTCAATACTGTCACATACTTGGTCTACTTGATTTTTCTAGAATTGGGCTGCTCTGGGTGGCTACATGTTGGATTGGCTCTGTTGGCTACATATTAAGTTTTGGTTTTTTGTACAATGGTTCCTCTTTTTTCTTGAGGAACATTGCATTTTTTTTACCTTAATACTTTCTAGTTTTTGGTGCTGTGAAGCTGGAAGGATTTTTGCTTTAAATTTTCCACGTTTTGATAACTTGTTATGATGCATTACCATGGCAACAATGTGGTTTACAGCGGGAGCAGCTGATTAACATCGCAAAAGCTGAAATAATACCTCAACTGAAGCCACAAATCCCTGATGAGTTGATAAGGAGGAGACGTGGATGCAGAGCAGAAGCAAAAAGGAGACAGAGAAAGAGGAAGTTCAAGCCATCTCTTCCATCGATCATAATGGGCAATGTGAGATCACTGGCTAACAAGATGGATGAACTCCAAGTCCTTACAAGGGCTCAGCCAGAGTATTGGGAATGCAGTGTTATGTGTTTTACTGAGACGTGGCTGCAGGATCATATCCCCGACTCCAACGTCTCTCTGCCAGGCTTCCTAACTGTACGGGCAGACAGAGATCTGAAGACGAGCAGGAAAAGAAAAGGAGGTGGAGTAGCAGTACTTGTCAACAACAGATGGTGTCATACAGGACATGTTACTGTGAAGTGCTGTCTCTGCAGCCCAGATGTCGAACTTTTGACACCAAGTTGTCGTCCATATTATTTACCAAGAGCGTTCTAGAGTGTAATTTTGGCAGTTGTTAACATTCCCCCTACAGCCGTTGCCAACAATGCATGTGATGTCATCATTTGCGTTGTTGCTAAGCTACAGACCCAGCACCCGAATGCATTTGAGGAAATATCTGATGATTTTAATCATGCCTCGCTTTCTACTACACTTCCAACATTTCAACAGTTTGTCAGCTGGAGCTGCACATACTGAATATGTGAATGTCACTTATTATTATGAAATAGTGTCACCGGATGTGTATTGTCCCCTGGACTGTAAGATGTAGTCATAGTAATACATGTCTGTTCATTTTTTCACACAGCTCTCAGCAACGAGTGGGGAGATGGGGGCGTCTCCATGCCAAAGGCTCCGCCCACAACCAGAGGTGAATTACTAATGAACTACTGCAGCTTTGCTGAAGCGAAGTCCCAGAAAACGGCACAGGTTTTGTGATTTTGGCTAAAAACGGCATAATCATAATTTAAAGACCACTGAGAATGTTTAAAAATAGCTCAAAATATGATCGGAGTGGGACTTTAAGGTCAAGATCAGAGACAGCAAGGAGGCATACAGGAAGAAGCTGGAGAACAAACTACAGAGGATCAATATCAGAGATGTCTGGTAAGGAATGAGAAAGATCACAGGCTTTAAGGACAGGAAGGATTGGCTAGATGGAAGTCTGGACAGAGCCAATGTACTGAACACATTCTTCAACAGGTTCAGTTCAGGAACTAGCTCAGCATCCCCTTCTCCTGTTCCCAGCCAAACAGACATCCCACTCTCCTCTGATCAACAGCTTTCCTGTTAAACCTCGGATGTTTTATCCTTCACCTCAACCATGGACTCTTCTGATTCCACAAGTTTGCCTTCAACCAAGTCAGGAAATGCTGCTACCCCCTTTGCCTCCCCCTCCAACTCGTCTGTCTCCAAAAGTCAGGTGAAGAGGCAGCTGGAAAAACTGAACCGGAACAAGGCTGCAGGTCCAGATGGTGTCAGCCCCAGAGTCCTGAAGGCCTGTGCAGAGCAGCTCTGTGGGATTCTGCAGCACCTCTTCAACCTTAGCCTAACGCAGGAGAAGGTTCCAGTGTTGTGGAAGACATCCTGCCTTGTTCCAGTACCAAAGAGAACTCACCCATCAGTCATCAATGAATATCAGAGATGACAAGAAGCTGAATACAGAGAGCTGGTGGACCGCTTTGTGACATGGTGTGGAAACAATCGTCTTACCTTGAATGTGAACAAAACAAAGGAGATGATTGTAGATTTCAGAAGAAACAGGGATAAGTCCAACACTGTTTCCATCATGGGAGAAGAAGTGGAGGTGGATGAGGAGTATAAATTGCTCTGAGTTCTCCTGGACAACAGACTGGACTGGAGGCACCACAGTGAAGCCGTCTACAAGAAGGGACAGAGCAGATGGCCGTTTCAAGGAAGCTTAGGTCCTTCAAGGTTTGCAGCTAGATGCTGCAAATCTTCTACAAGTCTGTTGTGGAGAGTGTAATCTATTCAGCCGTCATATTTTGCGGTAGCAGCATCAAAGCCAGGGATTTAGAAAGGCTCAACAACCTGATAAAGAAGGCTGGTTCTGTTCTGGGGACAACTTTGGAGATGATGATTCAAAGAATGATTCTTCATAAAATCAAAACGAATATGGACAACCCTGAGTATCCTCTTCATGAAACTATCCTGAAACAACAGAGTGTCTTCAGTCGGAGGCTTTTTCAGTTTCGTTGCAACAGAGACCGCTACAGGAAATCTGTCCTGCCCACAGCCATTATGATATACAACAACTCCTTAAAGAATTAATCGTATTAGCTACAATAACACTTAATTTCCCTCTGGGATCAATAAAGTATTTTTGAATTTGAATTGAATCTATATGTACATTCACATATTGTTAAAAACAATATCAGCCGTTTAGGTCTCTGGAATGTGTGCGATATTCCTTTAGGTCATTGTATCCTTATAGGAATCACAGTCTAATGGAAAACTGAATTTGAAATAAATAAGTCACCGGTTCCTTGTAAAGAGGATCTGCTTTTGATTTATGGCAGGCATGACGATAACATTAAACTGATTTAATGCTTATGAGTCATAAATAAAACATTTATTCTTGAAGAGGTTTGAGTTTCAGATAAGGGATCAGGACTTGTAAAAGCACTGCACCTTCACACGAAATACCCTTTGAATGGGAGTTTTAAAGCCGTCAGCATACTCACAAAAATCTGGGCTGTGCAAATAACTGCCAAAAGTCCCTTGCTTGTCCATTCCAGATACAATTTAAATCACACAGGCTTCACAATTTAGTGGATCATTATGCAGACTGGTAAGTATCAATTCACCTTAAGTTGTTCCATATCAGAGATAAATATGAACCACATGAACATCAATGAGATCCTTTAAAGCGAAGGATAAATAATAACAAATTGTAAATGACACTGAATTATCTATTTATCTACAGCATGGTTTGTTAGTCTTCCTATTTTGTCTGTTTCTACACTCTCAGTTTTGAAATATAAGCAAATTTTCTTAAAATGACAGGGCAGCAGTAAAGTGGCAGAAAAATTATGAAGTAAAGAGTCTGAAGGACCTCTAAGAACAGGCAGTCATGGCAACAACTGACCTGCAGCATGCCGTTAAATGGCAACACAGAGTCATAACTGCTTCCGTCACAGTCATATCAAACAGACTAGTGGGTTTCTGTTGTTTTGTTCTTTTTGCTTTCCCAGAAGCAATTTGTTCCTAGATTTTAGTCGGGCGTGCAGAAAGGAGGTAATTTCAAAGAGAGTGATTATAGGCCGAATTGCTCTGAGCCTTCAGGGAAACAGAAAACATTTAAAACCCGACTGTTAAGTGAGCAATTCTTATTGTGTCGTATGGACTGCTGCTGTTCAAGTGTGTGGCGAGGTTTGATATGCAGAATGATTCAACTCAGTAAATTTAGGAATAGATCTGCATTGGAAAGGAAATTTTTTTAGACTCAAAAACAGTCTCTCACAAATGAGGTGAAATCGTTCAAGCTTTATTCATTAGATTCACAATCACCACAAAGCTTTGGGGCTCCAAGCTTTGATTGTCTCCTGCTTTTTTTTGTCTGAGCCCCATCATTCATTTACACTTTTTCAAAAGCAGAGAAAAATATTTATATTTATAAAATAATTTACAGATAAAACCTAAACATAGGAATTTGTTAAAATAATGTTTAGATGGAAGCAAAAATGTATGTATTGGTGAGCAAATAAACATGTTTTAGAAAAACTGTCAGTTTTCCACTTTTCATTTTATTTATTTTACTAAACACAAAAATATCCTGACACAGAAGGTTCATGTTAATGAAAAAAAAAAACTGAAGAAAATAACTTTGTTGGGAAATGGAGCCACTGATGTGAATATTATGACATTTGAGTGTATATTTTTATAGTAACTTTCACATTTTTAATTTTGAAAGAACAGAGGGCACTTTAAACACAACAATATGACCATTACTGAGATGCTTCCTCAAAAAAAGCAGGACAGCATATGCCTTTTACAATCAAAAAATTACTATCTGGAATAAATATTTCATAAAACAACCTCATAGAAAAAACAAATTCTTCATCTGAATCCTAGTGAAACACAAACATGAGAAGAAATATTCTCACATATTTGTTTTGATCAGGTTTGGTTTATGTAACTTCATCACCATTTAAATTACAGATGGCAAATGGCAGAAAATCTGATTCGGTAGTTTACCAGTAAACTCCTTTATACACATTATGAAAGTATCCAAACATCACCTTTTTGTACAAAACCTGAAGGACCCAAAATGTTCAAAATTACTTTGATTATATATAATCAATGATGAGTCAAATATAATTACATCTTATGACAGTATCATTGTGTATATTTACCTCGCTTTAAAATGTACACGTCATCATGTTGACGACTTTTCTTTTTTAATTCTGTTAGGGCTTTTAGCTCAATATTTTAATTCTAATTCTCATATCTAAAATTAAGAAATGTCAACAACAAAAAAAGCATGGAAAGAAGTGAGTGGAAGGCAGCTGGGGACCTAGCAAAAAGTCGCCAAAGACTTATGGCATTACATTTGGTACAACAAAATTGAACATCAAAGAGTAATGCATTGCCTGCTCAAGAAGAAAGTAGTGATGATAAACTCTCTAGCTCAAATGGGAGCTCATAATATATTTATATAGTAATTTATCCACTTAGTAGGATGAAGTCAACAGATTGGAGACCTACCAAACGAGCAACCCATCCAGGATTTAAAAATGCTGTGTGATGAGCACAGTCTGCCTGTAATTTGTCACAGTTGCAAATAACCTTGAGTGACCAAAACTGTGATTCAAAAGGTTTAAATTCTGACAATATTCAGACAGAGGTAATACGTGCTCCAGTTCTGAACAACGTTGTTGTTGTGATGCCACCCTTCACGTATCAGCCCTCATGTTTTTCTCCAAACTGTGTTATTGGATCAGTCTACTTTTTACTAATGAGCTGGGCAGTGTTTGTATGAATCATGACATCAGTGAAAGGAAGCAACTAAAAGTCTTACTTATCTTTACATAATCACTCTGTGTACTTTTCTCATGAGGGTTTATCTGCAATGAAGGTAATGTAGCTGTTAAAAGATTATTCTGAGAACATTGACTGTCACCACTTACACTCTGTAAATCCCTCTACAATTAGATTTCACACAACATATTGCTTGCCCCTACTGATATACAATCCATCATTCATTTGGCATACAGAAGAGACCTCTGTAAAAAAACAAAAAAACAGAAAAAAAACATATATATACTGTAATTTTCGGACTGTTGAGCGCACCTGAATATAAGCCGCATCAGCTAAATTTTAAAATAAAATAAATTTTGTACATATATATAGGCACCTGAATATAAGCCGCACAATTTCGTGTTGTAACATGAAATACACAGAAGATTTTTTGTTATTACCTCAGCCAGGAGGTAATGTTTCCGTGTCTGTCTGTCTGTTAGCAACGTAACTCAAAATGTTATGGACGGATTTCGATTACATTTTCAGGAAATGTCCGCAATGGGACCAGAGACAACAGATTAAATTGTGGGGTTGATCCGACATGAAGTGCGTATCCAGCCACCGACCAGCAGTGCTAACCTCCACTGTGTCAGAGAGCTCACAAGTGGCTCCTCTCAGGCAGTGCCCCGAATCACCGCTCTTTGCTGGAAGAGCGCAGCCATGCGTCTCATTAATAGACATTTTATTGGAAAAGTACCAAAGGTTAGATTTAGATAATAACATGGGGATGGGGAGGTATGAGTGGCCCTTTTCTGGTTTTAATTGAAGATGGGTGGCTTTTTGAAAACTCTGCCTGAAATCAGCAGAATGGCACCAGTACAGTAACATGCCTGGTTAGAAAACACTTTTTTTTAGCCTACCAGAAAAGTCATTGGTTGCTATCTTCATGATCCTCTTTCTCATTAAAGCCACTGAAGTAGTTTTGTTCAGTGTCTTTATGTCCTCTGAACGCGTTTTTCGTCTTTTTACACTGTCTCAGTTCTTCTTTAATTTAAAAGCTGCATTTCTTCGTGTATTTTCCATGATGGTGTGTGCATGAAAACTACCGGTAGTGTCTTCTTCGGCGCATAATCTTTCCTCACGTCTGTCTCACTTTTACGATTCCTGGTATAGTGTCCCCCAGAGACAGTTAGCCAGTAAAACCATCTATAAATTAGCTGCATTGTTCTGCAGGACGCAGGGTCCAAAGCGTGTGAAAAAAGTAGCGGCTTACAGTCCGAAAATTATGATATATAACATTTTATTTAATTAAGTATATGCAAACAACACCGAGTTGTGATTTATTTATGTTTTCTGGCTCTAAAAATGATGATATTCGCAAAAGCATTTATTTCAATGCTTGGTCATGTTCTTTTGAAATGTCTTCATAGACGTTTTAGTGTTATACGCAAACATGATTCATTGCAGGTTTATGTGTCTTTTTAAAGCACCTCAGTTTCTTGTTGTTCTACAATATTCCCATCTAAGTGAACAGATGCAGTAAGGACAACATTTTAACACAAACTGATTAAATACAGCAGAAAATCACTGTTAGCTGTCAGCTGCTATAAAAGATAAATCATAATGTCTGCATTTTCAACAAAAATCATTTAAGATCCTATGGAAAGATGAACTGATCCTAAATGCATCTTTGGTGGGCTTTGTTAAAATGAAACAGACCAATGCACATCGCGTTATTACAGTGTTATGGACCTTTAGGAAATATAACACATTTTATTCAAATTTAACAATTCTTGAAATAAACTTTAAAAGAAAATTGCTGTGCAATGCAAAACTTTCAAACTGAGGTCTCCTGGTATTTTTAAGCTTGGCCTGACTAAATATTCACACTCTCAAAAAAATCATTTATAATGCTTCATTTAAGTCCGTGTAACTGTTTGTGCTCTTATTATTGTATGCTATGGTACAATAGTCAAACAAAACAAAATATTAGGTAATCGACCACATTGGAGCTTCAGTAGTGATCTTTGTTGCTGTACACTGTGTCAAATTTGTATAGAATGAATATTTCATATTGCTGCCATGTCTTATTCCATCTGCACTGCCTGAAGAGGTTTGCAGTAAACACGATGATAATGCAAAGGAAATGCAACCTTTACTCGCTACAAATAAAAGGTGAAAATATAGCACAGCACAGGGAATATTAAATTCCTAATAATAAATAATACAGTGTCGCTTTAATAAACCCAACACAAACTATGCTTTTCGCCATGTTCACATAGGTTTAAACCAGTGTAGTAGTTTGCTCAAATACCTTTTGAGTGACAACTGCATCGCATTTTTTCATATTTAAATGTCTGAACCTTCATTTAGAGTTAAGCCCAAAATTATTCTTACCGGCAGGTTTCTTGTAACTGGTAGCAAGATGGATGTTTTGGAGCTACCCAACCAGAGTCCCAAATCTGATGGAGGTTTAGAGGAAGCTAAAGATTAGAGCTATGGCAACGAGGCCTTTCAACCTGAAATACTTGGAGCACCGAATCGCCGAAGAAAAACTGCCAAAATACCAGTGGAAACATGCAAAAAGCTGGTCAGCAATAATAGGAAGGGTGTGTGCTTACTGTAATGCCAAAAAAACCTTTACGTAGATTGAGAAGTGTATAAATTATTTAAAACTTACCATTATATAATTAGTTTAGTAATATTTTTCAAGGTTGACATTCCTCTAACATTGTTTTGTTATCTTCTAAAATATGCTTGTCTCATTTCTCATCAGAAATTAACTCTGATTAACTGAAAATCCCTTTAAGTCTAAATCTGTCAGGGGTATTAATAAATGTAGGCTTAACTTTAGTTTCCACTCCAGACTTGGTGACTGCATCGTCATAGTTTACAGTGTTTAGAAAGAAAACGCCCACAAACACATTAAAAAACACCTAAATGGCTCAAAGCTGGTTTTATGGTAGTAGATATTCCTCTAATATTCTTCACAATCATGTTCGCCATAGTGACACAAACACACACACTCAGACTCCCTATACATACTCACAAAATACCAGCCATGCTGTTGCTGCTCTTTCAACATGAGGCAGAGAGTCATTTCCTGACTCGCATGTGCAACTCTTACATAATCTCAAAAACAAACTCATAATTTAGCTTTCAAGTTACATATTTGTTCCTTTTACCACAATGTAAATTAAATTACAGCTTAAATAGGAGCAGACAACAGTTCAAGTGGATAAGGTTTGACAGTTCATGAGGTTGGCAGGTTCAACCTGCCTTAATGGGCTTTAAGCCTACCTCCTCTCTTGATTTCCACTCCTAAAATTCAGGTTCAGTTCAAAACGAGCAGCTTTTCATTGGTTGAAGATGTCCCTAAAGAAAACAAAGTACAGGTATGTAACCTTAGAGCATTTGCCAAAGGACTTGCCATGAGAAGAGACAATTAAATATTCAAACCCTACGATCCACAGTCTTCATGTATTCGCCTTGTGTTGTTGCTATATACATTTCAGCAATGGCAAAGGCGTTCTGGCTTGATCATGGAATCCAGGCCTTTAATATCAAAGGAATATGAATCTTATTGCAATAACAGCTATGTTCAAACATTAGTCTCCACTGCTGAAACATTGTTTTCCACAGGACATGCTTGCAAGACGAGATGGCCAGTGGCAGAAGCAGAGAAGAAGCAGATCTGGCCAGCACTAAACTAAGATGTTGGTATATCAAGGGTAGCTGGCTGTGAAATGGAGAAAAGTATTCCAGGGGGAGGAAAGAAAGTTCAAAGGCTAAGGAGGTCTCTGTGTGATTCA
Organism: Valencia hispanica; assembly: GCA_963556495.2. Lineage (NCBI taxonomy): Eukaryota > Metazoa > Chordata > Actinopteri > Cyprinodontiformes > Valenciidae > Valencia > Valencia hispanica. The sequence continues at coordinate 19,961,021 of OY747714.1, read as the reverse complement.
TAGCAATAATAGGTGGGCAAATTTCAACATCCCAACATTTTTAGACTTTCCTTCCACGTACCGTCTATCTGACTTGCCTTTTTCCTGCTCTCTCTCTACGGCTTTAGGTTTAAGACTTTATAAAGAAAAAGAAAAGTTAAGGAGGACAGCTCAGTGTGGGTCTTTGGAGACCTGACAGCTGATCCACTAGTGCCATTGTGTGTCTGAAGGACTTTAGGCAGCATGTATGCTAATTAGAAAGCAAGGAAACCAGAGCTCAAGAAAGGGAAAATAAAGCTAAGTAATGTGATCCTGAACTAGTCCGATCCACACAAAGTACACTCTGTGCCTTACAACAGAGCTGATATCAGTACCTTGTCATGGGTTCCAGGACTCAAATAATTTGATTTCCTTCAAACAACCCCTTTCACCCTAAAATTGGCTGCAGTTGGCTGTGGCCAGCATTGAGTCAAACTCTGTTTAGTCCAATTTGCTTTTTGTATTTTCCATCACTTTTACTGTTCCAAGTGAGGAGGAGAATATGGTTAAAGTCCAGATATGGTTAACCCTTCATCCTTAATTAGTCCTTAAAAGGGGAGTTCAGAGAGAAGAGGGGAACCTATCTACCTTTCTTTCCTAAATTTAAACTTGATTCCCGAAGTGTTTTACTAACAAAGCATTGTTGTCTTAATAGATCAATATGAGTAGAAGTGTGCAGTCTGTTGGGCACTGATGAGATATTCACATTTTGCTTGAGAATTAAGGCCCTAGCTTTGTAGTTCCTTCACTTTGCCTTTGGGTAGATTTGGACTCTGTTCCTGAGGCAGGGCTCTGAGCAACAGAGGGTACTGGTTGGCTGCGATGAACCTGAGAATGCCGAGGCAGGGATGTGCGGATGTGCTGTTGAAGGTTGTGTGACTTTTGTGGGGGCCGATTCTGAAAACTTCGACGGTGTCGAAGGGACTGGGAATGAAGAAGGATGCGTGTGTATGAGATCTCTGGCATGATGTACTTGAGGCAGTGCTCCTGTGCCTCATGGCTTATATTTACTGGGAGGTCATAGCCAACAATGTCGACTTTGTCGCTGGGTTGCCATGGACGGAGATCCTTGTTTTTTATCTCTGCAGCTGGGCGTGGAAGTGGCATTTTCCCACCAAAACAACTTCTCATTAGTCTCTCTTGGGCCTGCCGAAGAAGTTGGACCTCCTTCACCACACAGTCTGAACCAAGTTCTGACAGTTTGGCCCAAAATGAAGCATTAAAGTAGTCGTAAAGGTATGCGTCTATGGAATTCCAGGCACGGATCTTTTCAGGAAGACCTGGTGACAATCTTTTCTTGGAACTTTCTGTCCGCATATTTAGCTTGACATACAGGATGTCTTCTAGATCCCAGGAAAGAAGATGGCGAAGAAGAATAAGCGATTCATCAAAGTACTCAGAAATCATAACTAAGGAGAACACTTTTTCAACCTCTGCAACAAAGTTATGTGCATTAGCCAAATCTTTTGCTGGATGATCTTTGTCTCCACCCAAGTCAAAGGTCAAGGTGTTATGGGCATACATGGACTCTATCTCTTGTGGCCGGTAGTAACGTAAGGGCTCCGCCAAGAACGCTTCCAAAGACCCATTCGGGACCCTCCTAAAGCTCATACAGTGTCGGCTGTAGTAGGTAAACAAGGATTCAAACATGGAGGCTGGCTCTCTCAGGATTGTAATGTATATTGTATCATTTGGCATCAGGCGCTGCAATGCCGTCTTATTGAAGCGCATGTGGTTGGTGATCAAGTTTGGTCGCAGCGTGTGCAGATGGACGAAGTGAGAGGAGAAGGAACGTGGGTAGCAGAACTGATGACCACATGCTTGTACTGGCAATGCCACCGTTAAGTTGTTGCGCTCTGAAAAGCGAAACAGGATGTTCTGCATGGTGGTGCTGGCTGTTTTGTGGGTCTTCAGGAAGACAACGTTCATGTGTTTATTTGCAGTCTTTGTTCCCGGGGACTGGTGAGAGCAGCCAAAGTGGAAGCCATCCATGTTCCTAAAAAAGAATAGCATGCAATTAATTTCAAAACCAAGAATTCCCTATTTAGGATGCTAGAAAAAATCCATGCAAGCCTAAAAGATTAGTTATTACAGGGCATAATTTTATGGTTGTTGAAGTACAGGTTAGACCTTACAGTTTAGTGACTGGCATAAAACATTTTTAACATAGGCTTTAAAATAGATAGCAAGAGCACATTGTTTGTTTCTTTGACATATTGTGGATTTGCTTCAGTCCTCACCAGGTGAAGTGGCCCCCATGGTGCAGCAGAAGACTGACAGTACAGATGACAATGAGGACCAGAAATATCTTCTTCTGCCACTTCATTTGCCATGTGGAAGAAAGAGAGGGACAGTCAGAAGACTAACAACAATAAAAAGCACAGGAAGTGCAGGGGACAGGTGAAAATTAAAGTAAGTAGAAGAGACTCTCAGTACGTTTATATGCAGCAAGAGAAATTCGAATTATTGCCTTAGTCCGACTGAAATCAGACTTTTAAAATGCATGTATACACCATAGTCCGGCTGGAGTCGAACCGAGTTTTGACAGAGACTTAATGGAGTAAATTAAACTTGATTTGGAGCCATATGCCCAAACATAAGAATAAACACAATGATGATATGAAAACAAGCACATGGTCAAATTCTTGACAGAAGCTCCGAGTCATATATGTCTTTAATTCTGTGTGTTATTGTTACGTTTTTGTTTGACATGTTTGTTTTTTTCAGGCTTCTTTATCTTTTCCCTACCTAAACTCAGAACCTTTTTGCTAGTATTTAAACTGTGATTTTTAAAATAAAACAGATCTCCCTACCACTATCTATGCATCTATAAACCAGAAGTTATTTTTTCTCTACACACCCCCTCTCATGTTTCGTGTAACCCTATGAAGCTGAGTGGCACCTAGATATGTCCAACCTTGCTTCATCTGCTGTTATTGCTTCTTCATCCAATATTCCTGTTTGTTTACCCTCACATTCTTCAGAAAACTGATAAGAACTCAGCATCATTCATTATTTCTGGATACATCCTGTTAAACTTGAAGCCCATGTCCTTGTTTTGGAACATAACCGTCATGGAAAGAACTAGATGGTATCAGAAGCCAGAGGAGAGCTCTGCTTTGATTGGTGTTTGGATGTTAGGTAAACTTTTCTATTAATGTGCAGACATTTTAAATACAATGAACAAAAATATAAATGCAACTCGTTTGTTTTTACTCCTAGTTTTCATTAGCTGCACTCAAAGATCGGAAACATTTTCTATATACACAAAAGACCCACTACTCTTAAATATTGTTCACCAATCTGTCTAAATCTGTGTTAGTGAGCCCTTCTCCTTTGCCAATATAACCCCTCCCATCTCACATGTGTGGCATATCAACGTGCTGATTAGACAGAATGAATATTGCACAGGTGTGCGTTAGACTGGCCACTATAAAAGGCCACTCTGAAATGTGCAGTTTGATCACACAGCACAATGCAACAGATATCGCCACTTTTGAGGGAGCGTGCAATTAGTATGCTGACAGCATTAATGTCTACCAGAGCTATTGCCCATGAAATGAATGTTCGTTTCTCTACCATAAGTCGTCTCCAAAGGCATTTCAGAGAATTTGGCAGTACATCCAACTGGCCTCACAACTGTAGACCATAGGTAACCACTGTTATTGGTGATATTTCAAGGTTATGAAAATTAATTCATTAAATACATATTATCAAAGGCATCTGGGGAATATGGAATAATAAGAGATCATTATACGTCAGTGAGGCCTTTCACCTAGTCTCTTCTTACTGCAATGAGGAGTGTTTTTTGTTAGCTTTGCAATGAAGACAAAACATTGTGGAGATTGTAGGCAGAAGTTGCTTATAGAGAGGGCAAACATGATTGGGGATGCGAGGGAGTTCGAGCGTCGGCCCAGATGGCTAGTGTACAATACAAGACTGTCCGTAATAAAATATAAGAAAATGCCAATCCAGCCACATCCTAATTTAAAGGAAGAAATTTTCTTTCCATGACCCCGCACATGCCCAGGACCTCCACATCCAGCATGTTAACCTCCATGATCGTCTGAGACCAGCCACCCGGAAAGCTGCTGCAACAATTGGCTTGCAGAACCAAATAATTTCTGTACAAACTGTCATAAACTGTCTCAGGGAAGCTCATGTGCATGCTCGTCATCCTCATCGGGCTCTGGACCTGACTGGAATTAATTTGTCGTCGTAACCGGCTTGAGTGGGCAAATGCTCACATTCGATGTCGTCTGGCATGTTGGAGAGGCGTTCTGTTCATGGATGAATCCCGGTTTTCACTGTTCAGGGCAGACGGCAGATAACGTGTGGCATTTTGTGGGTGAGCGGTTTGCTGACGTCAACTTTGTGGATCGAGTGGCCAATGGTGGTGGTGGAGTAATGGTATGGGCAGGCATGTGTTATGTACAATGAACACAGGTGCATTTTATTGATGGCATTTTGAATGCAAAGAGATACCATGACGAGATCCTGAGGCCCATTGCTGTGTCAGTACCTCATGTTGCAGCATGATAATGCATGGCCCCATGTTGCAAGGATCTGTACACAAGCTGAAACACATCCCAGTTCTTGCATGGCCACCATACTCACCGGCCATGTCACCCATTGAGCATGTTTGGGATGCTCTGAATCGGCATATAGGACAGAGTGTTCCAATTCCTGCCAATATTCAGCAACTTAGCACACCCATTGAAGAGAAGTGGACCAACATTCCACAGGCCACAATCTACAACCTGATTGACTCTATTCGACGGAGATATGCTGCACTGTGTGAAGCAAAAGATAGGAATACTAGATACTGACTGGTTTTCTGTTCATAGAAAATGTTTCAGATCTTTGAGTTCAGCTCATGAAAATTGGAAGCAAAAAAAGTGTCGCATTTATATTTATGTTCATTGTATAAATATATAAATTGGTTGGGAAATGAAAATATTTTTTAAAATGTGTATACAGTATCATTACAAACGACTTATACAAGGTTGATTTAGTGCAAATGACATAGCATTGATTATTAGTAGAAATGGGTTAACACTAACATTAATGTTAGTATGAATAAATAAATTATTTTATTTTGAAGAATCAAAAGTGTCTTTGCAATGAGTACATGTCACTTATTCCCAGTGTTCAGATTGTCCACTCCTTTAAGGTACAGGGTGTAGGGTTAACAGGCTTTTCTTCTAGCTAATCTAAAGTAGTAGATTTTCAGGATGAGAAAACACTGTACTAAATCTGCATTAAAAACCTTTGTTGTTGAGTTTAAACTGCAAACATGGCCCAAAGTAAGTTATTAATTATAAAAGAAAAAAAAACATGATGTAGCTAGCGAAATAATGAAAATGTGGAATTTCTTAATAAGTGTAATAGGAAAAGCTTTTTTGAAGAATCCGCCAACACTTGATTTAACGCTGATGGGAATCTGAAGGTAGTAAAAAGAAAATTTCTTTCTGATTAGTACGACATTTAGTGAATAGAAAAAAAATTTGTAAGCCCAGTTGACCTAAAATGGAATTTAATCTCAGACAGGAAGAAAAGTTTATTCTTATGCAGATTATGTAAATAACGGGTTTCAACTGTATATAATAGGTTCTACCCCCGTGCAAGCCTAAAAAGGATTAAGTGGCCTTAAAGATGTGGATGAATGGAACTGATCCCCTGTTACTTAGCTATATTATATGAGAAAATAAAACTGCAAAGCCTGTTTAGAAAAAAGTCCCCGTGAGAAAAAGCACAGAATTAATTGCAAACCTCTGGGTAATGACTGCTCTACAGTTGATCATGTTCAGCAGCAAATTAAGTCAGCCGGAAGAGAGTGGCTGTTTCTTGTCCTCAGAGGACCTGGTTCATAACCCTGTGTGAACGTACATTGATGGTGGTAGATTGTCTGTCTTAGAGTTAATAAGAAAAGGGATTCAAGTGGCTTTCACCTGGCAGACCTTTTCCCCCTCATCACCCTCATTTGCTGACATCTTCTCCTCCCTTCACCTGACCACTGTCCTCTTCCTGCTCCAGCACTCTAGGCTCTTTAATTAAAAACAGTCTGACTAGGTTTCGCTAAGCAACACGATAAAGAATAGAAAAAGGACACCTGATCCCGTTGCTGGCAGGCCATTGATTTAATGGAGATAAACAAATAGGGAGGTGTTCTTTCTTTATTGATTTGATGATTAAATGAGGGACTTTCTAAAACTGATTAGTGCAGACTTTTTAAAGGACACCATCAAATAACGTAGTTGATTTCTAAAAAAACAAGTAAGCTTAAGCAACAAGAGGTAGAAAATAATATTACTTTAGTAATACTACAATGTCCAAAACCATTTCTGTCAAAACAACACTATGAATATAAAACACTCCCAGACTGAATATTATCTTTATATTGACATGTTTTTTATTGGTAATGGTATAACTAATGTAAACAAATAAATCAAATTATATCTTTAAAAAAAGAAAAAGAATAATTGAGCGGCATGTGATGTCAACGCATCTGTCCGGGGTTAGATTCCTGACCCTGGGACCTTCGCTGCATGTTCCTTATCTTAATTATTGTCTAGTATACTGCAAATAAAGGCTACTAGTGGCAGAAATATTCTAATAAGAACAAAGTTACGTTCATAGGGTCTGAAACAAGCAAAATGCAATCAAAAATACAACTTAAGCCTGCACAATAACTATAGTGGAAAATATTGTGAAGCAATATCACTTGCATAAAGCCACATTTTTCTCATTCCTCATCAGTTCCCCCAACATTCCCTGGGAGATTTAGCCTTTTTAATCATGTAAACACATACTGTGTACGTTGATGCTTTCTGTTTCAAGTTTAGTTTAAAGACGCTATATGCAACTTTTTCCCCAAAATAAACGTAACAATAGCCTTTTAATTTGACCATTTATGACTCAATCATCTCCTGATGAGCATAATGACACCTTGTCAGCTCACAGTGGGTGCACCTATAAGCCTGTATCCAATTTTTTCTATTTTCTGTCGGGTCGGATTTTCTGCGGATGTGACGTCAAGCGCGTTCATGTTAAATATTTCAGATCAATCTGACACCACCGCTAGTCAGCACTCGCAAGCAGTTCAATGGATTGTGCGAATACACAGAAGAGACCCAGGACAACTTTGACACCAACAGTAACTCCATATAAGACAAAAAAAGTTAAACCCCTGACAAGTTCCCGAAAAAGATAGAAGATTGAGAGCGACCGGCGCACGAGCACGCTCTACGAGTGAGCAGAAAGGAAGAGCAGTTCCGTTTTTGGCCACATGGGTTCAGTCGCGAGTTTAAATTTCAGAAAATTGCATATAGCCCCTTTAAAAAAAGAAAAACCTAACAAAGGTTCGGGACACATTGTAAATCCAGGTTTTACTTCAAAAACAATTGATCAAATGTGTTGACATTAAAATTTAGACAGGATATCTAATTTAAAGTCAGTATTTAAAAACTCCTTGTCTATTTAATGCGGCTATTTAAAATAAAGTTCATTGAGTTGTAAATTAAGGAGCAACAGGCCTAAATGGGTAAATGAATGTTACTAAGTCAGGATTCATTTATGCTAATCTGTCATGTGAAGTTTTGCTTTCAGCACTTGAGCAGCTCTGTTGCTTAGGGTGACCAACTGTCCTGTTTTCCCCGAACATGTCCACTTTTCACGTGCTGCCCAGGGAGTCCAGGGGGATTTCATAGATTGATGAAAATGTGTGAGTTTTCATCATTTTTAAGGGGACTAATAAGCACACTTAAATTGACTGGTGAGATGCATGCAATACGACACATTTTCTCTAATCTATCGTCCTTACCGAGCTGCTGCTTCGTGGATGGTTCTGAACCGTTTCATGGACGTAACAGACAGCGGGCTGTGATACGCTTGGACCACTTTGCCCTTGGCCGTGCTGCGCGCACGGCGTTGCAACTGTTTACAAAATATTAAAGTGTAGCTTTACAGACAAACAGAGCTGGCATATGGGTTACTGTGTGTGACAAAAGTGGCAAAGATCCAGTAAGTCCACATGGAAACGAAATCTATAATAATAATTCATCTATAAACTGACTGAGGAGGATGAAGATAATACTTAAAACATGGAGCAGGCATTATTGTGTTTTTAAGACTGCTGCTTTTTACTTTTATTATTACAATGAAAAGAAAATAATACCTGTTATCTCAGAATGTTATTTCAGATTTTTGTTACATTTTTGTCCAGTATGACTTAAAAGCAAACTATTATTTTTTCTGGTAAATTTTATAATTTGGAAGAGTAATTATTTCTATTATTTATTAATTTCTAGAGATTTTAAAGTCATTTTTGCACTTGTGAAAGCCTATCTGAAGTTTATTTAACTGTAAATGCATGCATGCTTTAAATATGTTCAAATCAAAAGTCTGGTCACAGTCATGAGAGTGTTTCAGGACTGTGCCAAGTGTCCTCTTTTTTAGAAATCAAAATATGGTCACCCTACTGTTGCTACTTGTTGAAATTACATACTTGATTAAAGTCAATTAGTAAGTAAGTTTGGGTCTTTCACCATAGGTAATTGAAGCCTTTTTTCTTTTCTTCCTTTAATTCTTCTGCTGCTTTGCACATTCTACTGTTCATTGACCACAAACTAAGAACTCTTTCACTTCTTCTTTATAACTATGAGAAGATGTCAGGATCTCACTGTTAGCAACTTTAGATTACACATCAAGAGGCTGAAATTACCAAACCCCACTTCATCCATGCAGAATGGACTGTGTAATATAGCAATAAGCAGCAGGAATCTGATTACAGCTGACAGGATTTCACTTATTCGCTACTCACAACGTCCACTCTCACACGTCAACAGCTGTCTGCATCCTTATAAATAAGGAAAAACAGCTCTATGTAAAGGGAAACTAACAGTAACTTCAAATTATAGTCTAGTCATATGTTCTGTCTTGCGATGACCTTTGAGGAGCTTTCAAAACAAAGCTTTGTATTTTTCTGACAAATAAGTTTTCTGGCTCTGTGACTTACAGGTTCAGACCTCCGATTGTCTGCCAACAACACATATTCAGTGATAACACTCCCATTTAAAAGGTGTCGATCTCATACTGACTGAAATAAAATAAAAAACAGACAAGCAACTTGCCTATTGATCATCAGTTGTTCATAACTATGCACACTTTACAAAGCATCTCCTTTTACTCTATGTTTTGCACATCTTGTGTGCTTAATTTCTGAACTGGATTGAGACTACAGTTTGTGCTACCTACATACAGTGCTCAGCAGAAATGAGTACACCCAACTACATTTGTCAGAAAACCTTTATTTTCCCTTCAGAATCAAGAGAATCAGAGACGTCCAGGGCGTCCACGGAAGTTAACATCTCGACAGGAGCGTCTTCTGATGAGAAGGGTTGAAGAAAATCGCCACACAAGTTCACTGCAGTTAGCTAAAGCAGTAGAAAGCCAAACTGGAGTGACTGTTTCACGTGACACCATACGACGCACACTGCAGAGGAATGGCATGCATGGGTATCGTCCATGAAGGAAGCCTCTCCTAAAGCCCATGCACAAAAAAGCACGCCTAGAATTTGCTAGGGCCCATGCTGAAAAAAGATGAAGACTACTGGGACTCTATACTCTGGAGTGATGAGACAAAGATCACTGTTTTTGGAACTAATGGTTTAAAAACTGTATGGCGTCGTAAAGGTGCGGATTTCAAAGAAAAATGCATGGTGCCTACAGTGAAACATGGTGGTGGCAGTGTCCTTATGTGGGGCTGCATGAGTGCTGCTGGTGTTGGGGAGCTGCATTTCATTGATGGTATCATGAACTCAACAATGTACTGCTCTATACTGAAGGAGAAGATGCTGCCATCACTCCGTGCAGTTGGTCGTCGTGCACTTTTCCAACACGACAATGATCCAAAACACACATCTAAAGCTACTGTTGCATTTCTGAAGAAGAACAGGGTGAAGGTGATTGAATGGCCAAGTATGTCTCCTGATCTGAACCCAGTCCAACACCTGTGGGGAATTCTAAAGAGACAAGTTGAGAATCACTCTCCATCCGGCATCCAGGCTCTAAAAGAGGTTATTCTTGAAGAATGGAAAAAGATAGATGTTGCAATATGTCGCCAACTTGTTCATTCCATGCCTACAAGACTTGGTGCTGTCCTTAAAAATCACGGTGTTCATACAAAATACTAGATTTAGTAGTTTTTGTTGCATGGTGTATTAATTTTTGCTTGAACCAATTTGAGTAAAACTGAATATTTTGTGATCTAAGTTAGATTATTAACCTTAATTTCATGTTATGGAGTTAAATAAGTGTTCAATAAAACTCAGCCTTGTGAAAAGTTTGGAAATTGTTCTTTTGTTCATTGAGCTACTGATTGAATTTGTACTTTCTAAAGGGGGTGTACTCATTTATGCTGAGCACTGTACATACTTTAGAGTATTTATGCTGCTCCTTGCCTCAGTCATTTCTTACTGTTGTAGTAGAACATTCCCAAATTACAGTATCTGTCCAACATAAATTCCTAGTTCAACAGGTGGAAAATCAAAACAAAACATAACCACAACAAAATGGCTGACAAGCTATTAAACACTGAACAATTAAAGCTCATGACCTAGCTAACTGGTAAGGGATTTATGCTAAGTCATAATTCTCCATATCACGTTGAACACACCACAACGAAACCCTGTAGTGGCAGCATCATGTTGTGGGGATGCTTTTGTTTAGCAGTCAGAACTGGACTTGGGCACCCCTATGATAGAGTCATACCACAAAGCCTTTGCAACACAATGGCTGTAACATGAACAATTGGACAAACAAAACAACAACAAAATCATTATTTGTTTTATGCCATGACTCTAGATTCACCAATTAACTGATCTTTAGCAAAAGAGAGTATTTCTAAATAAGCAGGAGTTGTGGAGGACTCAGGCATGAGTGGAAAGAAAGAGAACAGCAATGACCCATTGTCAGGTTCTGTGGATTTTTGCTTTTTTTTCCTTCCACTTGATTTTCTTCCCCTCTGTGCCCCAAGCTGCATTCTTGTTTTGTCCCTCCTGTTTGAATTTAAAATGAGTTATTTTCCTTATCTAATTTAATCATGTTAGGTTATCCCTTGTCTTTATTAGTTTATTCTGGCACTTCCTTGTTTCTGTATCTTCTTGCTCTTAGATATTTTCACCTTTTGTTTGTGTCCTCATTTGTTTCCTTAGTTTATTTCCTCTAGATAGTTTACTTATTTCTTCCTTCTGCTCCCTAGTATTTCCTTAGGTTTCCTTCCTATACTTATTATCTTTAGTTTCTAGTTTCTTAAGAGTTTTCTGTCTTCCTAGCCATTCTACCTCTCTTCCCAGTTGTTGATTGTTTCCACCTGCTCTCTCCCTTTCACCTGCATCTGATTCCTCTAATTGGTCATTGGTCTCCTCTCACTTCCTCATTTCCTCCCCAGTATAAATTTTACTCTTATTCAGTCACTACTTGCTGGTCCGTCTTCATTCTTTCCCTGTCTGGTTCCTGATTCCTGCCCTGTTCCTGGTTTTTCCTCATCTTTGCATTTATTGGTTCTCAGTTCTGTAAGTTGTTACTCCTTGTTTTGTTGTTACAATGAAATCATTGAAGTTTTATTTTTGCTGCCTTTGGGTCCTTAATAAATACAACAAATATGACACCCATCAAATTGGTATGTATATTTTTGAACTGTTTTATTTCAATAATGGAGTGATTGCAAAAAAAAACAACAAGGTGATAATTGAACTTTAAATTTGTGAACATCCCAGCAACTCCTTAGGTTAAAAAGTGCAATGTGTAGAGAAATAAATAAAAAAATGGGGTGTCCACTCTAAAACAGTGGTTCCCCATATTTTTTCCTTGAAGCCCCCCTTACCTGTGTCCAGGACGAGCCAGGCCCCGCAAACCCCACCTTCTACCCACACACGCTTTAAAAACTTTTATTTAAAAAAAAAAGATGCTAAAAAAATTCAGGAATTGTAGGTTTGTTTTTATTCTCATTGTTTTACACCGTAGGCGATATATAGAGAATTTTCTTTCATTCTAAATCATTACGTGCATCTTACACACAGTTTAATTTTTCTATATTTTGCTTTTATTTTTAATACAGCAGAAACAGGGACTCATTGTTAAGATACACCGTTTTCTTTCCTTCTTTTTGTCACCGGGTGGACAAAACATGTAGGATTTATATTTAATTCTCTGAGGAAACTGGGCGGACCCACTGCGTTCTCAAGTGACCCCTTTAGGGAGTTGCAGACCCCAGATTGGGAACGACTGCTTTAGAGCACTGTTTTCCACTCCTGGTCCTCAAGAGCCACTGTCCCTCATATTTTAGATGTCTTTCTGCTCCAGCACACCTGAATCAACCTATTGCATTACTTCCTTGGCTGCCATCCAGTGCGGTAAAATGTTGTCAATTACCCATTCATTCAAGACAGGTGTGTGGAGGCGAGGAACACCAAACCAACTAGGTAGGTCTGATAAAAGAAAGTCTCTTCCTTTCAAAAGACAAAGAACTTGGAACAACTTCACTAACATTTGATGATTTGCTGCCAAGCTGTGGAAGGCTTCATACCAGAACATGATCATGTTGTTCTTGTCCAACTTGTAACCACTTATTTTTTCACAGAATTGAAACATGATAGCGTTTAGAATTTAATATTGGGTTGTAAAGATATAAAAGCCAAAAGTATTTATTGGGTAGCCTAAAGCTGCAGTTCGGAGTATTAGAGGGAGAGAGATTTTTTGAATCCGACATACCAAGACCCCTCCCAAAACACTCCCCCCTCCCCTCCCTCCAGCCCTACCGCAGCAGCTGTGCACGCGCATCACCTGTGGCAACACAGCGCGTCAAAGAAGTAAACAGCAAGCGCTATTGAGCACCACCCGATTATATGTTTTATGGAATTGTATTTCAGTCAAAAATCCCGAGTGAGATTTTAAACCCTCACCTGCGCGTATTCAACAAGCCACGCACGTAATTGCTCTTGCGCGTGCGCGCATATTCAACAACACGCGCGTGTAGAATTCATCTCATGAGTATCCAACAACCCACGCATGTGGATTTCACCTCACACGCACTAAACACGAAGCTTTCATACACGCGTGAAGGTAAATCTCAGGAGAGGCTGCGCCCTCGAAAGGAAATTCTGCGCGAGCGAGTAAAAGATTGACTGTTTGGAGGAGGAGCCTAAGGTCGGCACTGACCCTGTGTAATTGGTCTTTATAAATCAGTAATGCCCACAGGATCAGTAGAGTTATATTTTTTTTTCACAGTTTAATACAAGAAAATGGCATTTGTCAAACAAAGAAAACATGACTTTGGAGATGCCAGACAGCCAGGAAAATAGCAAAAGTACATTGGTGTAGCATTCAAGCAGAGAAAAAAAGAAAAACTGAAATGAAATGAAATGAAAAATACATTTTAAAAAGGGTTGGGGTAAAAAGTTCACAATCAGTTCATTATATCTTTTCAAGCAATTGCAGTGCTTTTCTCCATTAAATAAAGTGAAGAAGAAGAAGAGTTTCAGTTCTTTCAGGAAGGTATAAAACAGGTTTGCATTTGAGAAATTTACATTTATGAATGAAAAACTAACAACAGAATATAAATTGTGACATTCAATATGAGTTTTGTTTTTCTTTTCATAGGATACTAAAAGTAATGTGATGTTTGGTGAATTCTTGTGAAAAAAATCACTGATCCTGATTTAAAAAGACCAATTACACAGGGTCAGTGCCGACCTTAAGCTCCTCCTCCAAACAGTCAGTCAGCCTCTCCTAAGATTTACCTTCACGCGTAATGAAAGCTTCGTGTAGAGCGCGTGTGAGGTGAAATCCACATGCGTGGGTTGTTGGATACTCATGAGATGAATTCTACACGCGCGTGTTGTTGAATATGCGCGCAAGTGCATGAGCATTTACGTGCGTCCCTTGTTGAACGCAGGTGAGGAATTAAAATCTCGCTTGGGATTTTTGACTGAATATAATTCCATAATCTTTGCTATGGCCATTTTGGAGGTGAGCAACTTCTGCATGACTGATGCACTCTTACAACATGGTGCCTATAAACAGGAAGACATGGAGTGGCTGTGTCCGCGGCCCCATTTTCACATGTTTGCGTGATCCGCATGCAAGTTGATTGACAGCCAACAATGCGTAAGCTCGAATTCTACTGGCTAAAAAAATTCGGCGCTCAGTGTAAAATGCATAGGGGTCTCCGGGAGGAAGGTGGGATTGAGAAAAATAAGTGTTGTGGAGCACTAGCCTTTTATCATAGTATTGAACCTCACTATCATTTTAAAGATTTATAAAATTTTGATGCATAAATATATTCTCTCGACTGCAGCCTTGCAATTAGCACAATAAATGCTACTGTTTACACATTCTCTTTTGCTGCTTTAAAGGTAAATATATTCTAGTGGTAGAATCTTCACTTCAAATGCTAATTTTTGGGATAATAATAGGAGCAATAATGGGAGTTTGTCTGGTTTAAAGAGCAACTCACTCCCCTTCCAGAGTCTAACTCCGCCTATGCCGCCCATTCAAGCATGCGAGGACTCCAGTTCTTTTCACAGATTACTTTCTTTATTTGTGCTCTTACTAACTAGCAAGGCTAACATCCTGCTGCACCATAAACCACCGTAGAACAACAAACAGAAAAAATAAACAATACATTTACACACATATAACCCAAAGGAAATAAATAGAAAATTACAAACTTTACTAACCACTTTGCCTGCTTGTAGCTCCGAATCTGAGGGGGAAAAAACACGTTTTGCTTGCTCTTAGTCATTTATATTAATCTGAAAACGTATTCAACATCTTATCAGCTTCCTTTCATCCAAGAGAAAAAGCACTGAGTGAGAACGTGACGCTAACCGTAAGTTTACAAGAAAAAGCAATAGTGCCTTTCAAAATAAGAGCACGAACTCAGGAGGTTTCACCTGAAAAAATAAGCATTTTACAATGCTGTATTCACAGCATTTACACCGCCCACATTTCCAGTTTGAAAAATGCAGCAAAAAGAGGCATTGCCTGGAGGACTGAGGGATGCATGGGGGGAGAGGGCTGGGCAGCGTCAACACTTCCTTGCGATTCCAAGACTGGGCTTGTTTTATACTCCAAAACGGGCAGAATTGCTGACGTCAGCCATAGAGGTTGAGCCAGTAGAAATGCCCGATTCAAATTCAAGTGCAGTGCAAAGTGTTAACCTGAAGAGGGAGGGTCTCCTGCACTGATGGCTTTTGGTAAAAATAATATTTTTACTAAAATGTACTAAAATACAAAAACATTAACATTTACATTTATACAGTTTATCAGGGTGAGTTGCACTCTAAAATCACACATGTATGTATTCTGAGTTTGCAGTCAGAGCTCGTAGCGTAGTAGACCACAGCTGTCAGAGACGTATGGTGCGATGCATGAACCCAAACGCACAAGCAGGTAAAGTGCAAAGGTTTATTGTAGAATGCTGGTGGTGGAGATGGTGATGGTTCTGATGGTGATGACAGCAGGAACGGAGAGACAGGACACCACACGAGCGAGGCAACACACCATGGAGACATCAGTATGACGTTGTCAATGATCCGGCGCTGAGTGAACTGAAGTCACAGGTTATAAAGTCATGAGGTAAGGAGGATTAGGTGTGGATGATTGGAGACACAGGTGAGGACGATGATGAGGAGATGGAGTGAATGGGGCTGGATGCTGAGACTCATGACAACAGCAATTTTACACTGCTGTGTGATTATCATCAGACATCTTCACTCGCAGTAACAAGGATTCTCTGTTGTGCAACAAAATCGCCGCAGACACGAGATTTCTCACCAGTCCAGATAGAGTCAGTCTACGCAGCACCTTGCACATTTTGTCACGTTCCAACCACAAATCTCATTGGACTACAAATGAACACCATGCTTTTCAGGTTTTAATTTTTTTTTTTAAACCCATTTAAAACCATGTATCGTTTGCCTTCTGCATCATAACTATGACACTGACAACCATGTCTATTTAAAAAAATTCAGTTTCTCAATATTCTGCCATTTATCAAACAAATAATTCAGGTAATCCTAAATGACCTAAACCAGGAAAAGTTTGGTATGATTTAACGCTAGTCTCTAAGAAAAAAAAACCTCAGGAGTCTTTTCTGAGATGTTTGTAGACGTCTGGTTTTAACTGCAAGTATATGCCTTTCTTAGGCATATGTGTGTTTTTGCATGAGTTGCAATGTGTTCGGATCATTACTTGCCTGCAGAGTAGACTGCTCATACACTCTCACAGATACAGCCTCTGTCTTACCCTATACGACCCCGAGAGAGTGTAATGAGAAAGGGTGAGACCAAAGGGGAATATATATACAGCACTAAGAGTGCCGACAGTTTGTACAAAGGTTACAAAGTTGCGGTTTAAAATGCCTAAATCATACTTTCTTTTAATGAGACGCCAAAGAATATTCCTGAAAAAACAAGTTTCTCCAGCTGTTTCAAGCATAGAGTGACACAGTGTTATCTCCTGCACTATGCCAGTCAGCTGCCTGAACCTAGGTAGTGTAGTCCTTCATTGTTTAAAAGGAAAAAATAAATTCTAACATGTCGCTTCAGACTCTCAGCATCCTTCTAAGGCCTAATAACACGCTGAGGCCCCACCGTCTGAAACCCCTTCCAGAACATAAAGTTCCTTCCAGTAGGTCCACTTAGTAATAATAAACAATATGTGATTCGATGAAAGTTAATTCCATGATGTGAATGGCATGATTATAACTGAGTAAATAGTTATATAATTAAAAAAATTATTGACATATTCAAGTTATCATTTAATGATCTATTTAAATAGTTACTGAATCATTTCTCTTCTAGCTCTCATAGATATGGAGGGTCAGTTTGTGGGTGGAGCTAACAGTCATATGGTTATGGGTGACTGGCGGAAGTTAACTTGATCTGCAGGTTTCCCAGTCAGAAAGTTCTGAAAGAGTAAATAATAATAATTGTACATATGAATTCAGACTAATAAATTAGGAACATTTCAACAAAACACAAGCAACTCTGTTTAACCTATATGTTTGCTGTCCTTTATCTGGTTAGTTGTTGTGCTAACAGGTCAGCTCGATTGGGTTTAATGTGTTTGTTTTGTAATAAAGTTCAGTTTGAAGCACTTTGAAAGGTTCACACCTCTGTTTCTGAAACACCAGAGGGAACACGGTGCTTTTAGAGCTTAGCTGTTAACATAAACATATGTCACAATTTCTGGACGTTTTTTATTCTGACTGCTATGGAAAGCCCTCTGTCTGTTCCTAAAACCCTCCGGTGCTTTCCATGAGGTACATTTAACTGGAAAGCTTTGATTTTGCCTGCAGTAGAGCTGGGAAACAAAACAAGCTGGCCGCATGGTGCAATTACGCTCTTATGCTGTCACAATAGGAGAGAAAGGAGGCGGATAAAAAGCCTTCTTGTAGCTGTAGGACATTAAAAAGCTTGCTTAAAAAGCCTGTCGGCTTACATCAGCAGGTTGCAAAGGCTGCTGAGGTGGACAGAGGCAGGGTGGCCTGTGGTAATTAGTATGTAAATGAGCCACAGTGTTTGGCTCAGAGGCAGAGCTGCATTGGATAGCACCCCGACAGAATGTGATGGAGGATACAGCTAAGAGGGAGAAAGAAACGGGTCAATATGCATGCTGTGATTGTTAGCTAAAAAACAATTCAGATCAGTTTATGCATGCGACTTGGCCCATTCTGCCTGTGTATAGATAAAGCCGTCCAGCGGAAAAATGAAATCTGCCTCTCCAGAAAGCTTTTTAGAAGAAGGTATAATGAAGTGCTCTGAAATTCCCTGGTACACGGCTGCGCTCTCTTTGGATTTGATAAACACAGTGGACCCACCACCAGCAGAGAAAATGACTCCCCAAATCATCCCTTAACATGGAAACTTCACACTGACTTTGTTTCACAATCCTGTATAGGCAACAGTTATCCCTGTTTCTGGTGCCACACTTTTTCCTTTTACTAAATTTGACATTCAAATTCCTAGATATGAACTGATAGCTTCTTTAGCAGTGACTGTCTGCTGGCCAGCAGCCTTCTCCATGATTATGTAGCCCATAACATAACATGTATTAAAAGTCCACCTTCTATAATATTCTCATAGCTGTATGTCATTATTATCAAAATGAATAGAATTTTACTGAATAACTTATTTCAATACAACCAGTTTATCAAGTCTCTCCTGTTAAATCGTTGCTAAACTGACTGTCTTGTCCTCGCCAAGCCACAGAAAAGTGCTGATAATTTCTGATCACTATCTGCCTGTGGCCAGAAGGAAAACAGTGTAAACAGGCACGCACATCTCAGATCAGAGTGTCCTCATAATGACATACAGATTTTATTTCCTGAAACTGTGCACTACGTACTACCTCCAGGAGGCAAATTCACGCTCCCTTTTTCATGCAGTCTAAATGAGAGATGGTGCAGAAGGTGTCCCACAGAGGTGACAAGCATTGGCGTGTCCAAGCCTTTTAAAATAGGGTGGCCTAGGTTGGGCACTTCGTAATGCATGGGTTGCACCTTTGGTTGTGAGTTTGGGGCAGTCCTTCCTTACAAAAATCTGACTTTTTTGGCATTCTAGTGAATTCGTGTTCTCCGCTTTGTGCCATGACCATTTGTCTCTCCATTCCCCTTATCTTCTTGAATTTCCTGTTATGATTTGATACCATTTAACTACAACTGAATGCACTGTAATCAGGTAATTAGCCCACTAACATTACCATTGCCTTGTTTAAAGACAAATAAACTAATCAGCTACAACACAACACACTGGGGCCATACAATGTGAAATAAAATGTTCACTCTATATTTTTTCAAGTAATTGTAACAGCACAAGAGTGCAACAGCATAAATTTTAAATATATAGAAGTATACCACAATGTTACATTGCATAGCTATGTGCACAGTGGAAGCTGGAGAATCCTGATGTGCTCTATCCTAAAGCTGGCTCTCTGACTACAAGCAATAATGCTAGCTGCTCTGTCCTGCGCTGTTGGTCTGGCTTTGTTTTATTCGAAGAAATTATTAATATTCTGAGCTCTTTTCATATTGTAACAGTCACAGGAGGACATGTCATGTTACTCATTTTACCTATTGCACAATGAGACAAACAAAACCTTTGCATAAACAAATATAGCTGATGATAAATGGCCTAGCCTAACGTAAGTAAAATTTGCCGCGAGTTAAATAGCACATTATGGTTTACGATGATGCTCGGTAGTCTACTACGTTACCCCAAACACTTTTTACGATGCATGTTAAAAAAACTCTACTCGCATTTCAAGGAGCTCCAAGAACAGAATAAAACATCTGAAGACTTGCTGTTTAAGACTGACTTCTCACTCATATCTAGAAAAAGTGGTAAGCAACTCAGGTCAATTTACTGTATGCTGTCATCTGTCCACTTTAGAAACCTTTTCTTCTTCCTCTGGTGTTCTGTAGGCCAGTGGCAAGAAACTTGTGTTAAAGGCCGATGTTGCCATCTACTGTTTCAGGGCATGTAACTGAATGCACTTTTTTAACAATGCTAAGATAAATAAAAATGCGTGAGCTGGCACCTGGGGTCCCCAATCAGATTAGAAGGGTGGCATGTGATACCCCAGGCCACTCCCTGGACACGCCCCTGGAGAAAAGGAAAATCACCTCACAGTTTAGATGAGGCAGCACAGCAAATTGTAAGGCTGTTTTCAGATTTAACACAGCTCTGTGCTTGTTGAGCAAATGCTACTTCTACAAAATCGGTTGACATAAGGAACGTCTGTAAGGGCAGATGAGGTTATGTGCATGTTGTGACTGTTTTCATAAATCACTTTTTTGGGTCCTTGTGTGCACTGTCTGTCTGCCTCTATGAAAGTATATATATTCCCTTGAATATGTCTTCTTGCTTCCTTTATGCTAACTTGCATCAAGGATGAATTTGTGTGCTTTAAATCTCTAATCTTCTATTGATCAGTAAGATTATTAAAAAAGCTGTGTTTTAGTAGTTAAATAGCTCACTAACAATGACCAACCGCTTTGATGTTTTTCAGTCTGGTTTCCGTGCTCACCACAGCACTAAGACTGCCCATGTCAAAGTTTTCAATGACATCCACATAAATACAGACCGTGGTAGAACCACAGTGCTGGTTCTGTTGGACCTCAACACAGCATTGACACTGTTGATCATGATATACTGTTGGAGTGACTGGAGAGCTGGGTCCGACTCTCTGGTACAGTACCTGACTGGTTTGAGTCTTACCTAAAGAACAGGAACTTCTTTGTTTCGATAGGAAACTTTTCATCAGAACGAACAGAAATCACATGTGGGGTGCCCCAAGGCTCCATCCTTGGGTCCCTCTTATTTAATATCTACATGCTCCCCCTAGGCCAGATCATAACAGCCAATAGGATTTGCTACCATAACTATGCAGATGATACTCAGCTCTACATGTCACCAGGTGACTTTGAACCCATCCAAACCCTAAGTAAATGCATCGAGCAATTCAACAATGGATGGATGTGCCATAACCTTCTCCAGCTGAACAGAAACAAAACAGAAGTAATTATTATTAGTGTATAACTGAAGTAATTACTTTTGTACCTAAAGAGGAACGATCAAGAGTCAGCACACAGCTTCAGTTAATGCAGCTAGAAAATACTGATCAGGCCCCAAATTTGGGTGTAGTAATGGACTCAGACCTGAACCTCCAGGGTCACATAAAGGCAATCACAAGGTCAGCCTTCTATCACCTGAAGAACATTTCTAGAATTTAAGGACCGATGTGCAGGACCTCGAAAATCTCATCCATGCGTTTATCTTTAGTCAGATTGATTAGTACAGCGATTAGAACAGCGTCCTCAAAGGTCTGCCTAAAAAGTCAATTAGACAGCTGCTGCTGATCCAGAACGCTGCAGCTCGTGTTCCTCACTAGAACCAGGAAAGTAGTAGTTTCTTGAAGATCTACTGTTACTATACCAACCCCCCAGAACACTCAGACCCTCTAATTCCAGTCTACTCAGCATCCCAAACATGGAGAAGCAGCTTTCAGTTTTTATGCACCTCTAATCTGAAACAAACTTCCAGACAACTGCAAAGCTGCTGAAACACTGAGTTCTTTTAAATCAAGGCTAAGAACCTCATCTGTTTAGAGCTGCCTTTGAGTAATGTTTTCATGTGTCATATGTTTTGTGTATTCTTCAGCCTTTATTGCTGTTTTTACTTTATCTTAAATTCATGTCTGTTTTTACTTTATCCCCTAATCATGTAAAGCACCTTGAATTACTTTGTTGTTGAAAGTGTGCTATACAATTAAATTGCCTTGCTATGTGACAAAATTTGTGAATCCTGTCTTTTTTTTTTTCTTTAACTGCATATTTTATCTGTTTTGTTTCTGAAAGAACTGTTTAGCATCATACGAGAAGCTTGTAATATGGCTTTACAAATGTTTGTTTCTACGTCTGAACATGAAGCCTGGTCTTTTCATTTTGTTGGTGGGATGCAGAAAGCTTCTCTTTAATAGCCACAGACCCTCTGGTCAGAAAGCGGATTAATTAAGAGGCCAGACAAGAATCCCCACAGGGTGGAAGCCGCCCGCACTTCCCCTCTTACTGGCACACAACACACAGCCAAGTAGACACTAAATTGATGAATACGTAAATAAATCAGACGTAAGCTGTGGGTAATATTCACTCACACACAGATCCAGGTGAATTCAAATGAAAAGGTGGGTTAAGTATCAGTGGTGGGTTTGCTTGTAATAATCAGAAATACTTAAAAAGAGCCTTTGAGGACATAAACTGGAACTCAACACTCTCTTCAAGTTTGTTGAATTCAACAAATAATTTCTTTGTCAATGTAATAATAGAGCACATGAAAACCACTCGTTGTATCAAAGGGCTGTACAACCAGATGAAGAACAAAAACATGTTTAATAAAAAAATTAATTCTTCTCTCATTTTCTCATCCTCCCTCTGCTGTTGCACTTTCAATCATGAAACTGATCAATGATCAGCTGATCGGCTTTTCTGTCGGAAGTCCCGTCTCTTGCTCTTGTTTGTTTATCGCCCACTTTGCGCAGAAAGAGGAAACCAGGGGTTGTTGCGCTAAACAACAGCAGCACGTTTAATAACCTGTTAGAACTGATTTAATATGACTTTCTAGTATCAGCTGATGTTTGCTGAAGCCACAGCTATAAAAGCTGCTGGTCATGATATCAGTTTGGATATGTGGTGAGATGGAAACATGAAGATGAAACCAGGAGATGTTATTGAATCATCAGAGCTGAACAGGTGATGGAGAAACAGGTTTACCTTTTAGGTGACATGAATGAGTTGAAGGGAAGTTATGAACTGTTTCTGAGAGACAAATGACACCAGGATCGTTTTTGAGCTGACAGCTGGTAACTGTGCAGGGGCGGCTCTAGCAAAGTTTTGCGAGGGGGCCAGTTAGGGCATTAACAGGAAAAGGGGGGAACAAATAAATACTTTTCTTTCTTCTTCTCATTTAAAATGTCGAGCTTTTAATAAAAAAATATCTGAATCTTACAACTAAAGTGGGCATCTGTTAAATGTATAGAAATCCATCATCTTATATAGTAAATATTATTGAGTCTAAAATACCCTAGTAAGCTATAGTACTCTTTCCTTTGGGAAGGTACCATCTGTGCAATCTGCAATTCTGTCTAAGAAAGATGTTAAATCTATTTAATTATTGTAGAAAAATAATTGATTTCTGTGTATTTGTTTTACACGTGCATTAAATTAAAGTCGATTACGTCAATTAAGCATCTTGAGGCGGAGGGTGGGGGGTGGTTTCTTATTTTATTTGCTGGGAGGTGGCAACCCTAGCCGTAGCACTAAAGTAGACTAGTGAAGTTTACACTAGCCTAAACAATGTTGCCACAGTAATGAACGCTTTTCGCGCCACATTTTATCGTTGTATTGTGTCACGGGTTACAATTTCAGATGAGCCTGCTCAAGTATTTTTAAAAAAAGCAAAAGGCATCTGAGGAAGAGAGCTCCAGTCAGGTAAAAAAACACTAGGGTCATGCAGGATACTTTAACAATGTCAACAGTTCTGTTATTCAATTAAAATTAAAATTCAAAAATACTTTATTGATCCCAGAGGGAAATTAAGTGTTGGTATAGCTCATATAATTAATTCTTTAAGGAGTTGTTATAGATGATGATGGCTGTGGGCAGGAAGGATTTCCTGTAGCGGTCTGTGTTGCAGCAAAACTGAAGAAGCCTCCGACTGAAGACGCTCTGTTGTTGTATGACAGTCTCATGAAGAGGATGCTCAGGGTTGTCCATAATGTTTTTGATTTTATGAAGAATCCTTCTTTGCATTATCATCTCCAGGCTGTTCCACAGTTGTCCCAAGAACAGAACCAGCCTTGTATTGTGTCACTGGTATTGGATTGTGTCACTGGTTACAATTTCAGATGAGCTGGTTACATGTTCCTTTTACATGTACCTTATGTACCTTTTTTTAGATATATTTTTGTTGTATGCTGTTTAAGCTGAGAAGATGAGCCTTTATTTTTGTTGTTATTGCAGTTAAGTGAGATTGGTGTGTTCATAATAAAACGTTGACATCAAGTGGAGGTAAGTGTCATAACTCCTCCCATACACATCCGCGGTGCAGCAGCCCCGGTCGGTATCAACCCCCCCACCACAGCTACGAATATTTCTAGGGGAAACACTGGAAAAGGTTTTTAGCAATAATTTCTATATTTATATTTTTTAAAGGCACACTCTGCAACTTTTACACCTTAATATAATGTTTTTATCAAAAGTTATGGTGGAATGTTATCATCTATTATGTTAATTTTTAGAGTTATCACCACCTTACAGGGGTCCATGGCTTTTTTCTGCACTATAGAACTTTTGAGCGGCGGCCCGCCGCCGGTAGTACCGAGTGAGTTATGCTTTATGGCAGAGTCATACGGCCTCGCTGTTTAGACTGTAGAGATGGCTGATCCACCAAAGAGACCGAGAAATCTCATATCAGAAGAGAATGTGACAGAGAGAGAGCAAAGACCAGAGTAAATATTGGGCCGGCTTTTCCTCGTTGGAGAGTTCTTTTCAAATCAAATCAAATCAAACTTTATTTATGAAGCGCTTTTCATACAAGAAGTTCCATCAAAAAGTGCTTCACAGATTAAAATGACCCCACATAAAACCACCTTCCGTTCCCTCCCCCACAGATTTAAAAGCATGGTCACAGTTATACCCCCCTCCCCCCAACCCATCTCCCATGCACACACACAGTTAAAAGAAAAAGTAAAAAAGGACATTGGGCCGAGTGTAGATGAACCATGCAAGGAAACACCATCAGAGGAGCCATCTGCTCGGCAGCGGTAGACTAACAGCAGCAGCCGAGGCACCGACACAGGGCACCCAGTGGAGGCAAGGCCAAGACCCCCACCTCCACCCAAGCTCCACCTGGAGAGCACCCAGCCAGCCACAGCCGATCACCGCTCCCGGGGCAGAGGGCTCCCACAGAGGAAACACTGGAACGGGGATTAAGATAAATTAAAGTATAAAAATAAACAGTAAATTAATGTGCTAAGATTAAATAATAAAACTGATAAAAATATAATCATATAAAACATGCAGAGCAATTAAACAAACAGTAATAAATAATAATCAGTTAAAAGCTAGGCTAAAAAGGTGAGTCTTGAGCCTGCTCTTAAAAACATGAACGTTCTCTGCAGCCCTGAGGTCCTCTGGCAGCCTGTTCCAGAGGTGAGGGCCATAAAACTGGAAAGACGCCTCGCCATGCGTGTGTGTCCTGACTTTTGGGGTGACAAGGAGACGGCTGCCAGAGGAGCGCAGAGACCGCGAAGGTTTATATGGTAAAAGCAGTTCAGAGAGATAAGAAGGCCCAAGACCATTAAGACACTTAAAAACCATTAAAGGAACCTTAAAGTCGATCCTGAAATGTACGGGGAGCCAATGCAATGATTCTAAGACCGGTGTAATGTGCTCCCGCCTCCTGGTCTTCGTCAGGACACGTGGTGCTGAATTTTGTAGTAGTTGTAAACCTGATATACTCGTTTTGGGAAGACCAGAAAGCAGGCATTTCAGTAATCAATTCTACTGGAGATAAAAGCATGCATCAGTGTCTCCATATTGGCCCGAGAGAGAATGGGGCGGACTCTGGCAATGTTCTTTAGTTGATCAAAACCTATTTTAGTAATATTTTTTATGTGAGAAATAAAAGTCAGCTCAGAGTCCAAAATCACGCCCAGGTTCTTCACTTGTAAAGAGGGATTAAAAGACAGTGATTGTAGTTTTGGTAAAAGTTTCTCTCTCTGAGCCTCAGGACCGATGACTAAAACTTCAGTTTTGTCCTGGTTGAGTTGGAGAAAGTTTTCTGCCATCCAGGATTTAATGTCTAAAATGCAGTTACAAAGTGCATCCATTGGCCGTGTGTCATCGGGAGACATGGAAACATGTCATCGGGAACGAACGTCATGTACTACGGACGCCGAGTTAGCCGTGCTGCTAATGGATAGGTAAGTAATCAATTATTTCACCGGGGTTATAGTGTTTGGTCTGGCATGATGTTGTTATACAGTCCTGAGAAAGCTATTTATTCAATGTGTGGAGGTGGATGAACATAGTTTGCACGGTATGCCTTACAGTAGTAATGTGAATTACACAACCGCGTCGATCTCCGTTAGCCATCTAGAGGCTAATGTGATGCTAACGTGTAAACTCTGGCGTAGTCGCTGTATTTCAGTATATAAGTCAAACTTTTCTTTTGGTTTCGTCAAGCTAGTGATTTATATTTTTGATGTTTGATTTTTTTCTAAAAACACCTAAAGATGTAGGCTGATTCTAGTGTCGGGAGATGTTTGACAGTGGCGCTTAGACGTTCTCTGTATCTAATCTCACAGTTTTTCCAATTACCCCGACCTCCCCCACAAACTGAATACCTAGCTGTGAGGTCTTTACTCTAAATTATCCCGATTGTTACAGTTGAATTGCGAACTGAAACGGCGCTTGTTTGTTGTTTGGGCAAGCGATTTGGAACGCAGCCACTAAAACATGCCTCTTATGAGCGACAGAGAGATTTGATTTTACGACAGTGATGTTGAGTGGCAAGCCTGAAGAGGGCGACAGAGAGCAAATATCATGAAAGTTGCGAAGTATGGCTTTAAAAGACTCATTTACTCACTATGCCATACTTCCTAGTATGCTAGTAGCAATAGATATAGACTGAACCTTTAATCGGTTCTTTAAACATTAATTAGTTTTTTTCAGTATTCTATACTTCATTAATGATGATGATGATAATAGTAAATTTTTCTTATTTCTTTTCTCTATGTAAGGCACCCCTGCAAATTGTTAAATTAATTATAAATATTTTGCTTTAGTGAAATAAAGGTCCAGAAAAAGAAGTGAAAGTGTTCTTTGACAGTCATCTATCAGCACACTTTTAGCATGTGATGGTTATCTGTATCAGTCGCAGTCCAGCTACTTCCACTTCCCTCTTGTAAGCTGGTGAATAGCAGGTAACTTGATCCAGTAAAAAACGGCGCACTGTTTAAGAACTTTTAACAAAAACTTTAAACTCTTCTGAAAATCGTTTAATAAAACCAGACCAGAACGAGTAATGCCTATTTGTTGTCCTACACCTCATTAAAAATCGTTGCTTTAGTCTGTTTATTTATCTGATGTGGTTGCAGTAGGCGATGAAAGAGATCTTCAGTTTGGAGTATCTGATTTCTGGCTCATTCTATGTAACTGATTCTATAGATAACGTATCAAATAGCTTGTTGTTGCAAACAACATGAGAGTCGATATGCAACAAAGTGTGCTCTGACTGACCAGTATCATTTATTCTCCTGGAAGATGGTGCTGCGCTTTATGAGGGCTTTTTGTGCCGTGCAGGCCTTGTGTTTCCAGCCCTCGGAGGAGGTTAGAGTTTCCTCGTGGGTCATGAGAAAAAGGCCAACTCGGAGAAGAAAGATTCTGGCGTACATGCAACTCCAAACTTTACTGGTTACAACTCAATATCAAGATCGGAGAAAGCTAAACCTGAAACCTGAACCTGGCTCAGCGCTGCGGTGAGAGGCACGACAGGGACAACTTAAAAAACATCAAAACACTTACAATTATAGACCAGTTTGAATAAACAAACTTGACACTGGATATAAGCTCTTGCCATCATCTAGTCTTATTCAACCCAAAACAATGATATAATAGTGCCAGTGCAACCTGTGAGGAACATTTTTTATGCATGAAAAATCTCATCTTTCTTATTTTGTTTGAAGATACATCCATTCATATGTCAAAGCCAGAGTAAAAATCTTTTAATGATAAGATGGAGACATTTCAGACTGTGAAAAAGTGTGAACATAAAAAAAAAAAATCACATTTGTGAAAGAAGTGTTTTTTTCTTGCTAGACTGCATCAAATCATTATCTGGCTAAAGAAACCAGAAGGAGTTTTAAGTGGCTTGAACAAGTATTTATAACCCTTGAACCTTTCCACATTATGTCAAGTTACAACCACAAGAAAAGTTTGTGAAACACAAACACAAAATAGTGCATGATAAATTTTAAGGAAAGAAATTACATGGTTTTAATAAAAGCAGCCAAGAGGCCCATGGTAACTCTTTAACCCCTGCTTTCAACCAGACGTGTAATGTAATTGACGCGTTTTACTCGTGAATTCAGCAGCGCATCCCTTGTTTGATTTCCTGTCTGGTCTGATCTAAACTACTGAGCTTGATGCGTTTTAGAAGCGTAGAGTGTAAAAAAATAGACCTGGCACCGTAAATGTAAGAGAACGCTTCTGAGACGTGTCCGATTTGAGCTGCTTCTTGTCGGGTGGAAACGGTCTCACTGACTATAATGGTGGCTATCAGCTGCGTATTACACTTTGCAGACGATATGGGCCGCTTACGCGTCTGGTGGAGATTAGGGGTAAGAGCTGAAGAATTCCACAGTTCAGGTGGAAGAATCTGTTGACAGGACAACTATTAGTTTTGTACGCCACAAATCTACCTTTTATGGAAGAGTGGCAAAAAGAAAGCCACAGTTAAAAGAAAGCTATAAAAAGTCCAATTTACAGTTCAATACAAGCCATGAACACGGACGGAGATCACGCAGATTCCTTTCAAAAACAGAAAAAAAAATCCTGATTGTGTGTTGTCTGTTACTTAAGGAGGCTGAAATATATAGGTGCTGCAAATCTTCTACAAGTCTGTTGTGGAGAGTGTAATCTCTTCAGCTGTCATCTGTTGGGGTAGCAGCATCAGAGTCAGGGACTTAAAAAGGCTCAACAACCTGATAAAGAAGACTGGTTCTGTTCTTGGCACAACTGTGGAACATCTGGGGATGATGAGGCAAATATAAATTCTTCATAAAAATCAAGAAAATTATGGACAACGCTGACTGTCTTCAGTTGGAGGCTTCTTCAGTTTTGCTGCAACACAGAACGCAGATAAATACCTGCCCACAGCCATAATGATCTACAACAACTCCTTAAAGAATTAATTGTATTAGCAACAACACTTAATTTTTCTCTGGGGTCCATTAAGTATTTTTGAATTTCAATTTGATTGGAATTGAAATAAGCCTAGTCATCCTTGTACTGAGGACACCGATCCTGTGTGGCTGCAAATTATATTTTAGCTGATTTTGCTTTGCTACTTTAACCCATTGATGTCAAATGTGTCATTTTTGATATGAGACCTCTGCCTCTAGTTTGCACTTTATTTTGGAAAACTGCTGATGCGTTACTAAATTTATTTTACAGATTCTCTTTTAAAATGCTAAATCCTAAATAAATGGGAAATCTACTGCTTTGGCTAGTATAATTACATGACTGCATAAGCGTAATGTACCATATACAGTCAAACAAAAAAGGAAAACCAGGCAAATTTTCCAAAGTAGTTAGGGATTTTGTTAAAAGCATCCAACAAACAGTTTAATTTTCAGAATATAAAAATTTTAAAAATCAGGACTGCCTGACAGATATTTTTGTTTCAGGTCTAAGAGGGTTAGGCTTACAATAAAAAAAGTTTTTTACACATATTGTATATATTGTTATAATCCGTGGATGTTTGAATTTTGGGTGTCATTTATGTCTATATTCTTCTTTTATTGCTTAACCAGTCTTGTCTTTTGCAGTTCATTATTATTACTTTAAAGGTCTTGCCATATATGTATATTCCTTTGCATTAAGTGTCTTTATATATCCCTGTTTTCAGTGCTTTGGGCTTTTGTTCTCTTTGACTAGTGTTATGCTCGCTCTCTCTCTCTCTCTCTCTCTCTCTCTCTCTCTCTCTCTATCTATCTATCTATCTATCTATCTATATATATATATATATATATATATATATATATATATATGTCATCAAACTGCTTCGCCAGTAACTCTTCTTATTTTTACAAAGCCAGTTGTTTGGTGATGTCTGCTCCTTTCCCTCTGAAGTACAACTAAGCAGTGCGACTTAACCACAACTCTCGCTGAGCGACTCTACTGGGCCATTTCCTAGTACTGCCCCCCCCCCAACAACCTTTACAATAGTTTATTTCCCTCCCAGAGACCTTTGTTTTAAACCAGTTGCGCACAGAGAGGCATTAAAATGTATTGAAAGCAATGTTGGATAATACTACACAGTAAAATTTAAGAAAAATAAAATAATAAATTAATTTTTAAAAAAGTAATAATTACACTGTGGTGTGTGTGGGGGGGGGGGCTGAACCTTTTCTAATAAACCAAGGGGGGCAGCAGAAGTAGTTTGGGAACCACAGATCTACAGATCCTCTACAGGGTTGAGGGAGAGCAGGTGCCTATCTCCAGCAATCATCAGCCGAGAGGTGGGCTACACCCTGGACTGGTCGCCAGTCCATCACAAAGAAACACAGAGACACACAGGATAAACAACCATGCACGCACACACTCATACCTAAGGGCAATTTAGAAAGATAATTAACCTAACGGTCATGGTACCAGAGGGAACTCACACATGCACCGGGAGAACATGCAAACTGCATGCAGAAAGACCCCAGGCCGGGATTCGATCCCAGGACCCTCTTGCTGCAAGGCAACAGTGCTACCACATGTCATTATTATCCTTTTAAAAATTTGACGGGCAAAAATAAATTGTAACTGGACTATTTTTGCTGGTTCTGGTGGACCAGCTTCATCCAAAAGAACTCTAAGGAGTTCAAACGAGCAAAAATGATCCCAGCAATAAACCCCATAATATTAAACATCAAGAATAAAATGTTTTCTGAAATGTAGAGCAGAGATGTTTCATTAATGAGGAAAAATATCCCAGATCAGTTAGGCAGAGGTGCGTAGAGTTCTCAAGGAAGAGAAGCAGTACTTCAACATATTTTTATTCAAGTTAAACTATAAAGTAGTCGTCCAAGAAACTCCTCCAGTAAGAATAATAAAGTAATACATAAAAAGATGACTCAGGTACTGAGTAACGGATCTGAACATCAGGTCAGTTCTATTGGCACTGATTTTTTATTTATTATTTCATCAGACAAAAATATAAAGTAATGTGAAAATTCTGGTATTTTAAAGAGTATAATGAAATAATGCATCTAAATATAATTACAAAATAACAAATTTGAAGCAGAAGAAAAAGAAATTGAAATAATAAGCTTCCCAAGCTGCATTTTCTTTCAAAGATTTTAGATATGCTATAAGAAAGAAATCTGAGGATAGGTGAATTTTCCACAAATTTCTTGGAAGCCCCCCCTCAAAAAAAAGAAAAAATCGCTAAATACTGAACAACAAAAAGGCGGGGATCCACTGTATTAGAAAATGTATTAGACATATTTGCCAGCTACCTCAAACATTACTTAGACGTACAGTTCATTTAACCAGTTTACATCTAGTTGGGTAAGAAATGTATCAGCCGAATACGCAGACTTTTAATTTAGAAAGCCTACAAGTCATCTGCAGCCTGTACTGCAGCAAGCATCAATTCAAAGTGTACCCAGCCTACCTATAAAGATGTCCAGATTGGTTTAGCAAGTTTATGTACCGGAGACAAAAGCTAAGGGATTGTATTCAAGCAGTTAACTGTAGCAATATTTGTAGGCTTACACCTAAATCCAACCCAAACAACAGCGTGGTGATGTCCAAACATCATTAAACCTGTCTTCTTTCAGGAAATTAAACAGAAAATGACCTGATGTGAAATGATATGTGC
Organism: Valencia hispanica; assembly: GCA_963556495.2. Lineage (NCBI taxonomy): Eukaryota > Metazoa > Chordata > Actinopteri > Cyprinodontiformes > Valenciidae > Valencia > Valencia hispanica. The sequence continues at coordinate 19,929,786 of OY747714.1, read as the reverse complement.
AAACTGGAACATGGTGTAGTGTGGAATCATTCAAATTCTCCTGTGACATTTCATGACAACCAGATCATCTTCACCTTGATCATTCCTAACTCATCCTGATTTTCTGGCAAGCAAAAGATGAAATGTTTGATCTAATCTCTTCTTCTTGTCTTCAGATATCCACATTTTACATATAATCTATAATAATATAATCTATAATCTATCTAGCAAATTATATCATTTATTCTTCAGTGTTATAAGCAAATCTGTTCAGATTTCCCTTGGTACTAATCAGATTTTTCATGCTCATTAAGTAAAAACACTTTTTGGCTCCTGTACCATCTGAAGAGCAGATAGTGACTGGATTAAAGAAAACTGTCACAACAGAGAGCTCTGGTGAGCCAGAGTTTGTTTACCGGCCACAGCCGCGCATAACAAACTTGAGCTGCTGTTGCCATTAATAATGAATAATGCATTTTCAGCAAGGCCGTCCAGATACAGGACTTTTGCTCACATAATCTTCCTTTCCCCAGCCGTTTTTTAATCCACCGTCTGCTGGAATCTGGCTATCGGACATCTACAAGTAGATAAAAACGTTCGCACCAAGGGCGGCCTCCTGGAGCCGGGCCCAAACCCCGACAAAACCCTCGTCCATCTGTCTGCGTCTGGCAGCGGCAGCTGCGGTCAAAAGCACACTTAATAGGCCAACACAAATGAAAGCTCTTTTTATTTTTTCACATAAAGAGTTCTTCAGAATTGATTTTCCTAAAACATTTTGAAGCCTCTCCTGGTGCCGAAACAATCTCTTCACCAAATCACTGATTCAAAGGTAAATCTTCTGTCTACTGGTAAAATTAATCTGACCCAATTATATTCATCTTTTGGTTTTGAAAATAGTTGACATGCCCTCTCTTTATTACTCCCCTGTAATACTACATACAAATAAAAAAATTTTTACTGTATTTTTGAGAATGTATGCATGAGAATAAGAAGTAATGTGATCCTGCCTCTGCTGATGTAGCTAAACAAATGCTGGGACCATCGTTCATCTGCAGTAGCTTTAGTTTTATGATCACGTCGTTTATGCAGTTACAAGCTATGTTTTCGTTTCAAAAGTGCTTTTCGGGCTCAGAGGTTAGGTGGGCATCGTTTCAGGCGGAAATGAAGCGAGCCCAGCAATCGTCCTCCATCCCAGCATTTGTTTAGCCCCATCAGCAGAGGCAGGGTCATATTATTCAACAGCGCAAACAACAGAAGCGCTACTCGGAAAGAAATATGACGTCAACCGAACTTCTGTCAATCATGTCCTAGGTAGCCAGGGGCCTCTAAGACCCCCCCCCCGTAAAGTTGGGTTCAACTCCGAAAACGAAACCGCAGAATTGAAAGTGTAAGCTGAGGACTGAAGGCGAAGGGGAAAAGAAACGTATAAACTGCAGTTTTAGCAAATAAACAAAGAAAAAAATAATTACATGAATACAGCTTTGTTACGATCATTTAATATTTTCTTTTTTGTTTCATTGGCTACGTTTACATGCAGCCAATATTCGGGTTATGGTCGGGTTAAGGTCACTATTCGGGTTTCTGAAATATTCGGAATAACCCGTTTACATGCGTGAGCAGAGAGAGTTACTCCTGTATACAGGGAATTTGTAATCAATTGGCATATCCCAGTGTGAACGCCGATGCACTTAACTTCGTGTAACTTTTCGGTCACCTTCTTGTAAATCTCACTATCTCTGTTCTTTCTGCCGTCAACAAAATACATTATATCCATGGTTTTCACCACACTAAGAAAGAAATTGGTTTCTTCCTCGCTCCAAAAATGTGTTGCTGTGCTGTGTCTCGCCATGTTTACCCCCACTTCTGGTTTGCTTCCGTATACTGCACGCGGGTTTTTCTATGCACATACAACAAATCAATGTTTCTTTTGATGGGGATATAAGCCGATACGCGTTTACATTACCAACTATTTGGGATAAAAAAGGGGTACCCCAGGGGTAATATTCGGGTTTTTAAAAACCCAAATATGAGCATATTTAGCTTTTTGGCTGTTTACATGGCCGTGCGAAACCGGGTTATTTTTAATATTCTGGTTTTGAATGGGTTATTGGCTGCATGTAAACACAGTCAGTTTTTGGGTTGTTTTGATCTTTTCATTAGTCATTTTTTATCGTATCATTTTTCTCTGTGTCAGTTCTGTTTTTCTTTATTTCTCTCATATGGATTATTGTTCTTTGATTTGAGTGTTTTCTACCTAGTGTTTATACTTATGTTTTCCTTCTGTTCTGTTTTCCTCCTCTCCTTCCTGCAATATCCATTAGTGCTTTTACTTTTAGTTTCTCTTGTGCTTCTTTATTCGTATTTATTTACTTAGATTTCATCATTCTTAGTTACCCCTCTGTGTTAGTTTTACCTTATGCATTGAGGATTATTTTCTGCCTGGTCTTCTCTTCTGTCTTATTCTTCCACCTTTGTTTTCCTTCCCTGTCCTGTTATTTCCCTCCCTGCCAGTCTGCCTCCTCTCCAGCTGAAATTATCCTGTCTGCTCACTCACCCACCTGCATCTGATTACCCTGATTAAGCTTCCCTCAAGTTCCTTTGTCATTCCTCAATCACCCTCAGTATTTAAGCAGCTCATGTTCAGTCACACCTTGCTGGTTTCTCCGTCTTTTTCCCCAGAACTATGTTACATTGTTTTCTGTAAGTGTTCCCTGTTCCTTCTGTTCATTAAACTCTTCTAACTTTACATATTTGAAAGTTGAAAAGTTTGTAGGTTGAAAGTTTTATTTAAATATATATATTTTCGATTCTGATTTTCATTTTTGGATTATTTTTTTCTTTGGTTACACTTTTAGGTTTATATTTTTTTATTCAAGTTTTCTATGTTCTTTTAAATTTACAATATTTTTTCTTTTTCAAATTTACAATATTTTTTTTCTACTTTACATCTACATTTCGAGTTTACAATCTGTATTTTTTCATTTCAGTTTCTATATTTCACCAGTGTAACAGTTCAACCTAGATATTTAGCCTAGACTGTAAAAAGAGCAGGGGTCACGTTAACCAAATATCTTCTGTATTTTAAAAGGGTGACGGAAAAATCTGAAGACCGTCTGTCATTTTGACAGATTGTAAGTGACACCCATGACCACTTGGTGCAACTTTAGGCACAGAGTACAGGTTTCTGTATCAATCAATACAGATTCCCATTCCCAGCACCCGAGCATCATCTCAGACCTGGACACTGAACCCAATGCATCTCAGTATCAGGGAGCTGGCAGCACTTTAAAGAGTTACGAAGGCATGAAGCGCATCTTTGACAGCACTAGACACAGGCCGCTGCAGTCTAACTACTGACGCAGAAGGGGAGCATGCTGCAGGATTTTTCTCCCACTGAAGCAATCAATAAAGCCCTCGTTCAGTGAGTCTTGATGAATTATGAGCACTTCAACTGGAGGAATGTTCTCTGATTTCAAAACTTTGGCTTAAGTGGCGCTCGTAATTCCAGTCTCCAGTGTGGCAAAAGAGCACTGATTCAGCCTCCATTTTGCACAGTAGAGAGCGCAGTTCAGCTCCATGGGGAGCATTCAGGCCATTTTAATTAATACATCTAGCCTATTAATCTGCAGATTGAATATTCATTGAAATGAATGTCATTATTATAATTTTAAAAATGAACACGTAAAAATAGATTATGGCCTGATTTTTTTGACTCCGTCAGTCAAAATGACTGATTAAAAAAACAACTGTACTTCTGAAAAAGAGATACCTTTTTTAATGGTGTGACATTATATCAGACTAAACTCTACAGTTTTAGGTCATGTAGGGTTAACAAAATAATAACTATTTGCTAAATGGCAGAACATTGGGAGATTTTTTTTTTCTATTTACTTTCTTTAAATGCAGAAGTTTACACACACTAACATTTCAGTGCCTTTAAACAATTGAAGAAAGCCCAGACGATGATGATGCCATAGCTTGAACTTCTGAAAACATAGCTTGTAACTGCATAAACGACGTGATCATAAAACTAAAGCTACTGACAGTTGAGTTAAATAGAGGCACTGTAGATATATTTGATTTGAAATCGGAAGGATTGGGGTGACTGTGGCACAGGAGTTAGGAGTTCGTCCAGTGTGTGAATAGGTGTCCTCAGGGACTAAATAAACCTCTATACAAGGCCATTTATCATTTCAAACACACCAATTCCTTGTGGGACATCAAAAGAAATCACGCATGAGATCAGGAAGAGAACTGTGAACTCTACAAGTCTGGTTCATCTAGGGTATGATTTGCAGATGTCTCCATGTATTAAATTAATTATATCCATATGGAAAAGTGTCTAGCTATCGTAATGTTTGGTGTGAAATATGAGTATCAACCCCTAGAACAAAAGTACAAGGTTCTGTTAAGATGTTGGCTGAAGCTGGCGAGAGTGTCATTATCTACAACATCCACTGATTTATAGATGTAGGCTTCCACTCCACCCCATTCATCCATTTTTGTAGTTTGATAGAGAACCGGCAACGCAGCACTGCAGAAACTTTTTATTTGTCCTTTTTTTTTTTAAAGGTCGGAAGAGACACTAACAAAAAAGACTATAATGACCCAAAACCTTGTTTAAAAAATAGTAATGTGCTACGTTTTACATCGATCTGAAATACCACAGCTAAAACAATACGAACTTCAAAGCTATAAAAAGTGGGTTTTCTTACGATATAAAGAGAAAAGATTCTACTAAATCATGACAACTTTGTTTTCTAAGCAGGTATACTACATGAAGAAAGGGAAAAACGTTAGCAATTTCAAAGTAGCATATGAACCTGTCCACTTTTACAGTCAACAAACTCTTTCAAAACACAGACACGGATACGTAACCAGATAGGCATACGTGATAAATTATACCTTTACCTGTGATGGTAGTATTAAAAAGACATATGTAATCGGGGAGCAATTAGCAATAAGATGCTAATGCTATCAAACCAATGCCCAAGAGGCATTACATGGATGTCCAAAAATACAGTTTGCTGTCATTTTAGCGTTAATTGGAGCTTACCACTGTGCTGTGTCCACCATTTTCATATTCCGAAGGGATTGAGTCCTTGATAAGACGAAGTCTTTCAGAAAACCCTTGTTAATACTGGCGGAGGTTACTGAAGCACTCGTCTTTGAAGTGTTTGGCGGAAACAAAAACCACTTTAGCAACAGATTCAGGCACATTACCATTAAAAATAAAACCTAACTACGCACTTGGAAGCGGTTCGGATGCTGGGAGTTGGTGTAAAGAGTTGTGCGGGTTAATACACCCAACAACAGAACATTTTGACACTTGTACTTTCGCCATACCTAAACTTGGACGACAAAATCACAGAGAGAAATAAAGATGGCGGATTCGCTCAGCATTTAGGCAGAAATCCATTACCAAGTTTGGCAGTTCCAGTGCAAGTACTGTGACGTAATAGTTCAAAAAACATAATAGATAACAGAGAAAACTGAACGGCTTAAAAATATGACCCAAAACATTTTACAAAAATATCTCCACAACACATGGAGTGACAGAGCTATGCTTTTTGCACTCCTAGACACTCTAAATTCACTACACAAAGCCTTTAAGGGCTAAAAAAGTGGCATTTTCATGATATGCCCCCTTTAAGTGTTTGGCCATAATGATTTTCACTACGCTTGTGGGCAACTGTGCCTCAGTGGGTAGAGTAGTTGACTTGAAAACAGAAGGTTGTAAGTTTGATTCCAGCTTCCATGTCGAAGCTTCAGCAATGTACTTAACCTCAAGTTGCCTACCGATCTGCTTATTAGTTTAGAAATGTGTTTGTGAGTGTAAATGTGGCTTTGAGTGGTCTGTATGATTCAAAAAGTTCCGTATATTTACAAATTGGACAGCTCAAAAGGCTGAAAACAGCATTCCAGCTGTGAAGCAATTTAAGTTTGTGGATTTTTTTGCACTAATAGTGGCATAAATGATGGCATCAGGAGGAAAGAACATTATGTGGGAATATTAAAGCAACATCTCCAAGACATCAGCCAGGAAGTTAAGCCAAGGATCACAGTGGATACCACTAAATTAGCTACAAAGTGGCTGCTTTAGGACAACTAAAATCAATGTTTTGGAGTGGCCATCGTAAAGCCACTCAAAAGAGTTGAGAAGCTGTATAAAAGCAAGGTGGCCTACAAACCTACAAACCGGACTCAGATGCACCAGTTCTGTTAGGGGGAATGGGTCAAAACTCGAAACACTTAATGCAAATCACAAGCAATACAACCAATATTCTCTATGCTTTAACATCAGACAGGATGGGACAAAAAAGGTTGTTTGTCTCTCTACAAAGAGCATATAAACATCTGGTTTTAACTGCATCTTGTTCAGGCTCACAATCACACACACATACGCACACACACACACACGCACGCACACACACACACACACACGCACACACACACACACACGCACGCACACAACCACACACACACACACACACACACACGCACATCCTCTTATACTTCCTGATATTTTGAGGAAGAGTGAGTTCAATTCAGCATGAGTCATTTGTTTAATCAGTCTATCTCTAATCACTGAGGCTCGCAGCGTTTTTCTCACCATCCGGAACCACCTCCACTAACAAAGATGGAGCTGACCGGCTGCTCCGGGCCGCCTCGGTCATAAACAGAATGGTGCAGCTTCCTCTCAATCCATGGAAGAAGAAAAAAAAGACAGCACTCACCATCTGCGCTCCTGTAAGATTGTCTCTTTACTTGCTGTGCGCAGGCTCGTAAAAAGACTTCCATGTGAGGCTGAGCCTCACATGGAAGCACATTTGACCTAAAAAAAAACGAACGCAAAAAACAAAAAAATATATACTTTTTTTTTGGTGCTCATCACTTTCACATCAGTTTCATCTTACTTGCCTTGGCAGGTTAAATAACAAATCAAAGTGGATTAAGGAAGTCATTTTGGAAAAAGAAAAAAAAAATACGCAGGTTATCTAAGCTTTTCTCTTTTTTTTTACTGCGGTTCGTAGGATTAGTGGCTTCACATGCATTCCTTTTTGTGTGTAAAATAAGCCCTTTTTAAATGTCTTTCTCTTAAAAAGGGCCACTCATCAAACATCTAAATGTGGCACAGGATTTATACTGCTCCTCTAAATAAACAAATCTAACCTCATATTTGCCTGATCTGTCTTTTAAAACCCTAAAATCTCAAACTTTCAAGCAGCCTGTTCAAACAGCTTCACTGCTGACTTAGATAAATGGACGGAGTTTTATTAAATGCTATCTTATATGAGTTTTGTTCTCAGCGAGGCGGTAAACACTGCAGTCCTTTTGCTGGCCCTGGGCCCTTAAAATCTGGATCTACAGGGTCACCGTGCCGGACGCAGCACACAGAGCTGTATGTCTTAGTCTAGTACTGTATAAATAAACAGTTTTCTCAGAGAGCTGGCCTTTAAAGGGCACCCAGAGTCTGATAACGTTTCACACCAGCAGCGTGGGGCAAGCACCAGCGTGCTTTGTCAAAGCTCATTTTCTTTTATGAGGTTTTGAGTGCTTGATGTTTCGTGTCTAGGTCTTCATTTGCAGCCCTTTCATTTGACTGTTTATGGAATTGGTACAAAGGCATACCAATCATTGTAAACGTTGCAAACTGACAAAAATGCTTCCCAAGGCATCTCTATTTAACGTGTTATTAACAAGATGTCAGTAAAAATACTGGAGTGACTGGAGCACTCACCAATACCTGTTGCTGCACCCTGCTGGTCATCTGGTTGAAAAAAGGGCTAGAAGATGTTTCTCGTCTTGACAAGGGAGACAAATTCACCTGTTTGGAAATATTACAGATTATTTTAAATATAATCTGTGTGAAAACTAAAACGTGAGCGCCTCCCATGACTCCCATCATAATAAGAAACAATAAACTGACAAAGCAAACAGCCAGATGAATAAACCAGCTATCATCAGCAGACTGACAAAATGGTAAAGTTTATCCCAAGTCTGTCTATAAAACAAAATAAAAAATGACAATAAATGTTAGAGCTGGCAATAGTTGTTGCTTTTCTGTTGCAAATAAAAGCCTTTAGATCAAACTTCACATTTTTGTGATAGCGTGATGCTGTGAAACAATGGTATTTTTACTCAAGGTTATCATACAAAAAGAATCTCCCGCTGACTGCGCCAACTCTTTGTTTCCTAATTCATTTCCAATTTACCTCCTTAAACAGTGAATTCATCACTCGATCTTCTGTCTTTATTTTCTAAGACATGCCTTATTTATTTATTTGTTTTGGGGTTTTTTTTGCTAACCTATGTCCTGAAGTGACAGTGAGGCAGACAGACAGAGAGGTAAGCGGGTCCGACTGGAGAACCAATGGACTGATTGACGGAAGGGGAGAAGAAGCCACACAATGATCAGCTTAATTAGTGTTATATTGATATATCTGATCAGCTAGCGGGGTAAATTCCTCCTTTGAATCTGTTTAATCCTTATACAGTCACAGCGGCTTCCATCCAGTGCTCAATAGGCCATCACAAGGCAACACAGAGACAAATAACCGTACATACGTACATACATACACTCAGACTCAAAGCAGGAACCAACATGCAATGTGGAAAACATGCAACGGCTTTGTAAATAGGGACTTGATCTTCCTTCTGCTAGGCAATAATCTTAACAGTTGCACCAATACACAGGCCCTAAAACAAGAATTTAACTAAATAAAATGACTTAGAAAGAAATTCTCCAGATTCTCCAGATCTTTGTGCTCTGGCATACATGTAAGAGTTAAGTGTGAAAAGAATAAAATGCTCTCGTGGCATAAACTACAACAAAAAAATACATTTTACTGCATCAGTATCATTTTCATCTCTCCAATTTTAGAGTAAGAAAATGTGTTGGTCTGAAATTGAAGATGTACGGATTGCTGATATCTAATCCCATTTTAGAGTTTGTAAAGCCAATTTATATTGTCTGCTAAAAACACCATGTTTTTTTTTTAACTAAAGGGTCAAGATATTCAACATTAAAAAAAGGATTGCTATTTTTCAAAACTGGTTTACAAAGCAAGCATTGGTCAGCGTGAGATGTCATTGCATGATACCTCCTTTAGTTTATGCATTGACTACCTGTGTTTTATTGCAAATAGAAATATTTCCAAACAGCATATGTTGTTGTTGTTGTTGTTAATCTCTTGTTGTGAGCCGACAGTTGATGTGCAGCAGCAGGTGGGGGAGGGGCCGTTATATATATATATATATATATATATATATATATATATATATATATATATATATATATATATATATATCAGTAAGTAACATTTACCGATATCCTTTATCTGATATACCCTTTAACATTCATTAAAAGGGACATATTATGCAACTTTCGCTTTTTTCATCCTTTGGTGTTGCCATTTGGGTCTCTGCTGCCTCTATAAACACTCCAACCATAAATAAAACCATCCATCCATTTATTTTTTTTTGCAAAGTTTTGCCGTCAGATATCTTGTGCTTGTACAAGCAGTTTGAAAAAGTGCTTATCGTTACGTCACCATAGGTGGAATTTGCATATAATCGCCTGTCACATGTCAAACCCCGCCCGCTAATTCCAATTCCATGCCAGTCTGATGTGTGGCAAACCCGCAGCCTAGTAACAAGATGGGTGGGCATGGTCTGCAGCCTCTAATTTGCAAAAAAGTGACAGAGCTCTCTAAATAACTCATTCTGAAAGGGACTGAAAATGTCAAGAATCAAGCTGGTGAAAACGCTTTATGTGAGAGTGATTTTGTGCAAAGAACTTCATCGACATGTTTTGTACAGATCATTAACCTATTATAACTTGTTTAAAAAGAGGCATAATATGTCCCCTTTAATATCGGATATCAAAATTGGCCAAAATTGTTGCATCAGTGCATCCCTAGGTGAAAGTTTGAATGTTTTACTGATATCCCTAAAACCTTTTCCTAAGATCACTGGTGTCACAAAATCAAAGCCGCTTTAAACCAAAAAACTATCCAGATATAAGAAGAAGCTGCTTCTTTAGTGCACTTTATAATAGAACACCCTGCTTAACATGACCTGCATGAAAAAAAAAGCTGTCCAGCTGCCTCACTACAAAATGAAAATATGTTAAAATGTTAATATAAAATAATGTGTTTAAGACTGAATACGCAGTGAGGACGATGGATTCTGAAAATAAAGGTCATGAATTTAAATCTAATTTTCTGGTGTAAGGGAACAGATTTCAGAATATGATGAAAAAACAAAGCCCTCTTTCCTGCTGAGAACAGAGCTTATTGATCGTCGATTTGTGATGCGGGCCGAACGCGCAGGGAACATTTCACCGGTCTACAGAAGAAGTGAAATGAAATACAGCAGAAAAAAAGCTAATATCACACCATGAGTAAGGAAGCTGAGGATGAAACAGAGAGATCTCAGAAAACAGGTATCGATCCAAATTCACAATGAAACCCTGAATAAAAGCAAAATAAAATTGTTACCTTTTATGGAGTAGGAAGGATTGCTGGAAATCAGCACGCAGTTTTCAAAAAAAGCCCACAGGTTGGGTTAAGTGTGTCACATATATGACATTTTGCTACATACAAGTCCACCGGTATAGAGACAGATAAAACTAATAAAAAGATATATCCTCATCAAAGAGAATTTAACAGACTTTCTACCCGACTCCTTGAACTCTGGTTTACTGTAAAGGATAAATATTTCAACTGTTGTTGTATAAATTCAGACAAACCAAAATATTCTTACACATTAATTTTCAGTATGTGGCAGTAAATACATGTATTTAACTGATTGGTTTACATGTTTGGTAAAATTTATTATTGATTGGTATAATTACATAAATTACAGACCTACTTTTTGAAGCAAGGTGTTTCATTTTTCATCTCTAAAGCTCTGTGGCACTGAAACGTATATGTTCACAAGCTGCTTCCATGGGTTTTCTTGCTGACACGTTTTTCTCCAACCCAAGCAGCGCTCTCACATACAGCTGATTTGTGTTGCTGCGCCCACACTCCCTCGAAAGGACGATTTTGATTGAACGCATCCAAAATACAGAGGAAGAACCAACAGCAACAAAAACTATAAGCTTCCTTTTACCTCATGTGATGTCACCAGAAGAATGTGACTGTTGAAGCTTGTTTGTGGGAATTAATTCATCACATTTAAATAACAATTTTACAACAAAACAGCGAAAGAAACTTCAAAAACTGACAATAACCTGCTATTCTATAGGGGATAAACTATAAACTATATGTAAAGTTTTACTGATGTTTTACAGGAAAGTCTGGCTTTAACTCGTGAAAGCCAGACTTTCATCCACATGTTATGTCTGTTGGACATAACATCCAACAGACTAGATGGAAGAACTCCAGTCATGCTACATCTATACATAAACCGATCAACTGATGGAAAGTTTTCACATATGCGGGGTGGAAAATATTGAACAGTGAGGGCATTCATGGAGGGAGGGGGAGCACAACAATAAATAGTTTCTAGTTAGTTGTCCTCCGGGTGCAGAAGCTGCATGGCTTCCTCGTCTAATTTCTCCTTTTTCTTTTCTTTTCTTTTCTTTTTTCTTTTCTTTTCTTTTTTTTTTTTTTTTTTTTTTTTGAGGGGTTGCAGTGTTATTTCCAAACATGGGTGTTCAAATAATGAGACGCAAACTGCACAAGCGATTTCAATCATGCTAAACAAGCTCGGAGTACTAAAGGGGACTCTCAACATCCACCGTCACCCCTAAGCGCGCTCCCATGGCGAAGTTACAGGACAAAATAAACATTCAAAATCCGCTCCGGAGGTCTCACTCTACCAAATCTGGGACACGCAAAATTTGATTTTTTTTTTTTTTTTTGTAGAGTAGAAATCACTCCGCTGCCAATCTCAGACAAATGACACACATGTCCTCAGGAGGCGAGGAGAGTGTCAGCTCAGATCCATGAAATCCGCTCCAATCCAATCTGCACTCAGCGAGTTAGTGTCCCGTATATAAAAATAATAAATAATTTTAAAAAACCACAACAATAAAGCAAAGCAACACCTCTAGATGATCCCCATCATATGCCACACCGGACCCTATCTACACAGACGTGATACTACAGCCGCCACCATTGAGGGCAGAGATGCTGTCATCACACAATGGGAGCGCACCGTTACCCACCTTCATCCCGCGGTAGCCTTCACATATGACGGCCGTGCGGCGGTGATTTCTCCCGCTGGTCCTGGACCGCCCTATACCCCCGCTCCTCTCCTCTCCTCTGTCTCCGGCTGGCTTTATAAGGCAGGGAAGCCTCCTCTGCTCCCCCTCGCTCTCTCTCGGCTCTGCCTCATGTGTCTCCGGGGTCGGGGAGCTGTCTGCTTGTTTGTTGTTCGGGTGTTTCTGCCGTGACTCCTCGCAGCAGCGGTTGCCTCCCTCCGACTGGGCTGGATGTGGATGCCTCCCCCACTACCCCTTTCTTCACCCCTACCTCACTCTCCCAACATCCTAAAGTAGCCAATGCGCGCGTGCTGGTGCTTGTGACGCATGGCCGCGTTCTGTTGGCACGCGCACATGCACGTTCATAATGAGACAGGGAGGGAGAGAAAGCGAGTTAATCCATGAGCGAAACCGAGTGAATGTGAATCTATAGGTATCCGTTGGAGGAGTAAAGTGGTAAAAAACCCAGCAGAAGTCAAAAGAGAGAGCTCAAATCGCTATTTAGGTTATAAATAAACAGTGTGTTTATTAATAATATGGTCTGAGGGCCAGCAGTTGTTCTTGGACGATCTTAATGCGATCCAGTGTAGCCTACTAGGTCCCTTGACTTTGTTTCTTTCTTTTTTTTGGCATATCTTTGGCTGTGCGGTTGCAAATAGCACAACATTTGGCTTGTGTGTATGAGAGTGAATTTTCATTTGTTTAATTTGTCTATCTTTTTTAAATGTCTTTTTAAAATCACTAGGGTTCTGTTTTTATTTTTTTTCTTCAGTAGCCTATCTGACATTGACCTCCCTTCGACATGTAATACTATTGTCATCAACTACTGAAGCATAGTCATCAACTATACATTTTTTTGGATAACCTACTGTTTATCTTCCAATTGGCATGAATGGGAAGGAAAAAAATACTTTATTTCTTTAAAAAGAAATACTACCACCCATCGCCTTTACCATCTTATCCTTGTGACAATCTCCAGGGGTCATTTAGCATCAGGCAAAGTACACCCTGGACCAGTAGCCAGTTCATCACAGTGCAACACAGACACATGGGGGGAAAAAACCCATGCATGCACACACTCACACCAAAGGGTAATTTAAAGAGACCAATTCACCTAACAGTCATGTTTGTGGACTGAGGGAGAAAGCCAGAGAGAATGCACCCATATATGGGGAGAATATACAATGTCCAAACAGAAACCCTCCATGCTGGTTCAAATCCCAGCCTGGGAATCAGTACTTGGAACCGCTCCACCGTGTAGCCCCAATAAAACATTTTAACAGCCAAACTTTACATTTAATGGGTTCAAATACATCTAAAAATGAATGACTAGCAATCATTTAATGAAGATAATTAGTTATATGAATAAAAAAAGTTTGGAAAAATAAGTTAATGGATGAAATTTTATCTGTTGTAAAAAAAAAAAAATTTAATTTTTCGTCTCCAAAGAACACAGGTGGAGCACAAAATGGGTGGGTGGTGGGATGAGTATCTGATTCAAAATGTACAATAACAGAGGGCCTGCTTTAGAGTCAACATAGATCAGCCTGTGCAGTCCCTTTATTAGAGGCATATGTTCAGTTGAGTCCTGGTGTTTTCAAGTTTAAAAGTTTGGAATATAAAGTAGACTGGAAGGTTTACTTCCCAGCACAGTGATTTCACTGTATGTGCTTCCAGAACAAGTCAAACGATAAATGTTTCAAACTGAAAAATACACTTTAATTGACATACATAAGGTTGAAGCACCTTTCTTCAATTTTGAGCTAAATGACAACACATCAACCCTAAGTTCAACAATTTAGTAACTACTAGATTGATCCGATATTTTGAACCTTGAAAGATTATGTTAAGTCCTAAAGCTCAAAACAATAACAACTGAGCCAAGCAAAGCAAATTTACCTGAAAGCCTAATAAACAGTCAATTAAACAATTTGTACACAGGTGTGATAATTTTCCTTATGATTTATCTATTTAGTGATAGATTTTTTTCAAATCAAAAGCATTAATAAGATATTCAAGCTTTGTATTTTTTTTGTGAATGTAAAACTTTTATAATAAATACTATGATTCCACTATGATACATACAAGGTTTTTTTTCTGTTTTAAAGAGGCACACAGTGGCTTGCAGAAGTATTCGGCCCACTTGAACTTTTCCACATTTTGTCACATTACAGCCACAAACATGAATCAGTTTTATTGGAATTCCATGTGAAAGACCAATACAAAGTGGTGTACACGTGAGAAGTGGAATGAAAATCATACATGATTCCAAACATTTTTTACAAATAAATAACTGAAAAGTGGGGTGTGCGTAATTATTCAGCCCCCGGAGTCAATACTTTGTAGAACCACCATCTGCTGCTATTACAGCTGCCAGTCTTTTAGGGTATGTCTCTACCAGCTTTGCACATCTAGAGACTGAAATTCTTGCCCATTCTTCTTTGCAAACAGCTCCAGCTCAGTCAGATTAGATGGACAGCGTTTGTGAACAGCAGTTTTCAGATATTTCCACAGATTCTCGATTGGATTTAGATCTGGACTTTGACTGGGCCATTCTAACACATGGATATGTTTTGTTTTAAACCATTCCATTGTTGCCCTGGCTTTATGTTTAGGGTCGTTGTCCTGCTGGAAGGTGAACCTCCGCCCCAGTCTCAAGTCTTTTGCAGACTCCAAGAGGTTTTCTTCCAAGATTGCCCTGTATTTGGCTCCATCCATCTTCCCATCAACTCTGACCAGCTTCCCTGTTCCTGCTGAAGAGAAGCACCCCCAGAGCATGATGCTGCCACCACCATATTTGACAGTGGGGATGGTGTGTTCAGAGTGATGTGCAGTGTTAGTTTTCCGCCACACATAGCGTTTTGCATTTTGGCCAAAAAGTTCCATTTTGGTCTCATCTGACCAGAGCACCTTCCTCCACATGTTTGCTGTGTCCCCCACATGGCTTGTGGCAAACTGCAAACGGGACTTCTTATGGTTTTCTTTTAACAATGGCTTTCTTCTTGCCACTCTTCCATAAAGGCCAACTTTGTGCAGTGCACCACTAATAGTTGTCCTATGGACAGATTCCCCCACCTGAGCTGTAGATCTCTGCAGCTCATCCAGAGTCACCATGGGCCTCTTGGCTGCATTTCTGATCAGCGCTCTCCTTGTTCGGCGTGTGAGTTTAGGTGGACGGCCTTGTCTTGGTAGGTTTACAGTTGTGCCATACTCCTTCCATTTCTAAATGATCTCTTGAACAGCGCTCCGTGGGATGTTCAAGGCTTGGGAAATATTTTTGTAGCCTAAGCCTGCTTTAAATTTCTCAATAACTTTATAACTGACCTGTCTGGTATGTTCTTTGGACTTCATGGTGTTGTTGCTCCCAACATTCTCTTAGACAACCTCTGAGGCCGTCACAGGGCAGCTGTATTTGTGCTGACATTAGATTACACACAGGTGCACTCTATTTAGTCATTAGCAATCATCAGGTAATGTCTATGGGCAACTGACTGCACTCAGACCAAAGGGGGCTGAATAATTACGCACACCCCACTTTTCAGTTATTTATTTGTAAAAAATGTTTGGAATCATGCATGATTTTCGTTCCACTTCTCACGTGTACACCACTTTGTATTGGTCTTTCACGTGGAATTCCAATAAAATTGATTCATGCTTGTGGCTGTAATGTGACAAAATGTGGAAAAGTTCAAGGGGGCCGAATACTTTTGCAAGCTACTGTATGTCACATCTAGTAAATCTTGATTAGGTTAATGAAGTGCTTTTCAGAAGGCTAAATGTGGCCCGTTTGACGTCACGCTAATACAACAAGGCCTTTAAGGTCAGTTTTCTTCAAAATATGGTTTGTGATGGATAACTCACTTTAACTTGTATTAGAAGACCATGGTGTGGCCTTCTCTGCACCGGAAAGTATTTGGGGTAAACCTATTTAACCACAGTGAGATATTTAGGAAATGACACGTGCATGGTTCCCAGAAATGCTTGTTGATGTAGTTAATCTCTGAAAAGTTAAGCAGACAGGAAATACCAAATCATTGCACATATTGTATTTGGTTCAGGGGAGCTGGAGGACCTTGTTCCCTCCTGTGGAACAGGCAATTAAGGGGCTTTCTCCACAAAGACAAATGCTCTGGATTTAAGTCTCTTCCTTCCTAAAAACATGGCTTATTCCTGCATGTGTTGTGCTTGTTCTAACTCGGTTTAAAAAAGCTAATAGCTCTTGACAAACCTTCTCGGGCACTGACCACTGCCGCTTGTGGATATATTTATACATAAATTAGTTCAAATGTTTATACTAATGCATCAGTGCATGAGCAGATGGGTTGACAATTATGTAGCAACAAAGGATCCAGAGCAGCAGAACAAGAAACAAGACATTCCATGTAACTCAACACCAAAACAGACAATATGTCCTAGAATAAAGCTCTAATCACATCAACATTTCAATCACCCCATACCTAAAGCTGTAACACAATGTTCTCTCTGTGTGTGTGTGTGTGTGTGTGTGTGTGTGTGTGTGTGTGTGTGTGTGTGTGTGTGTGTGTGTGTGTGTGTGTGTGTGTGTGGGTGTGGGTGTGCGTGTGTGTGTGTTTCTGAAGCATTTCCCTTACTGGTATTTGGTAATGATCCCAAGAAAGCGATATGATCACACATCCTGCCACCTTTTGTTTTCACTTCATACAAAAACATCATAGAAATGGTATTCATAAGAGGCCTTGTAAACGAAGGATTTAATGTTCAGCTAGGTAAATATTTATGTAATGTAATTACCAAAAACTGCTAGCGTTCCCTCTAAAAAGAAGAGTGAAAGCAGAAGCTCATTTAAAGGTGCAGACTAATATTTAAATGTGAACAGAGATGTTTTGTAATTCACAAGCCCTCAAGGCAAACCTGAGAATGTAGCCTTTCTCATGCATTATTTGCACTATATTTGCATTATATGTGTATTGAAAGAATGTTTGGTATAGCTGAAGATAGCTAACTAACAGTCATGGATATTAACACCAACCTGCTCTTTCCCCATTATTTCTCAGCTCACAACTGAGGAAAAACGACTTAACATATGCAAGTTTAAATACAAACACAGTCTGATTAGGAAGTTTGTCAACTTTTCACATTTTATCACATTACATACAAAACCTTATGTATTTCATAGGGATTTTGTGCAATTGACTAAGTCAAAATGGCATATAACTGTAAAATGGAAGAAAATTATTAATAAAAGGACATATTTTGCATGCATTTGTATTCAACCACCTTTAATTTGATACTGCTGAATAAAATCTTTTTCAGAATTCTCATAATTAGTACAAAGCATCCAGCTGTGTGCAGTTTAATCTCTGTAGAAACCTGTAGAGGTTTGTCAGAGAACAGTAATGAACAAGCAGGATCATGAAGACCAAGGTGGAGGGTTTTAAAGCAGATTTAGGTTCTGAAACAATATGCCAAGCATCTAGCAATTCATGGAACTCTGTTCAATTTATCATCTAAAAATCAAGGAGCTACACAGCTCAGACAGGAGAATCTGTTGGCAGAAAAAGTATTAGTCATGCTATCCTCAAATGTGGACTTGATGGAAGGGTATTAAGAAGAAACCCAATGTTAAAAGAAGTTCATCAAAAGTCCAATTTAAAGTTTGTTACAAGTCAATAGGGGACACGTACACATGAAAGAAGGAACTGTGGTCAGATGAAACCAAGATTAAACTTTCTGTCTTACATGCTGTTAGGAGTTACACAAGCATAACTCCTAAGCTTCCAAGCTGGCCACAAAACAAGAGATAAATAATTACAGAAAAATGGCAGAGAACTCCTACCACGCTTCCTGTCTAACACAAAATGCTGTACAACAGTTAACCAAACAAGAGGTTCACCTTCCAACTTGACCACAGCCCTAAACATACTGGCAGAGCTCCAGTGGAATGGGTTAAATCAAAGTGTATTCATTTGTTTGCGAGGCTCGGTAAACTCTATCTCTATATGCAAAACAGGCATGGACATTTGAAGGAAAATAGCTGGTTCCATAAAGTATTCACCTAGGTGGGGCTGAAGACATGTATGTAACAGATTTCTACTTCTAAAAACAAAACATGGACAACAACAGGTATCATTTTCCTTCAGCTGAACCATTATGTGAAACTTTGCATTAATCTATTTCACAAAATTCCAATAAAACAACCAGAAGTTTGTGGTTGTGGCAAAATATGGAAAGGTTATAGGTGTATGAATACTTTTTCAAAGCACTGTTTCTTAGCATTTCCTGCAGAGTTTTGAAACATGCATATTACTTTTTAAAAATGCATCCAACAAGGATCCCACAGGTTTGTAGAACATGCAGTACTAATTTACTCGCCCTCTTTAATGGCCTCCTTCCTGGTGGCCCTCCAGGGTTTGAATCCTGGAGGATGATTTCTTCTCATTCTACGATGATTTTAAATCTAACATGTATAGTTTGGTTCTTCCAGTCCCCTGTTGATGCGCTAACATGCCAGAAATAGTGAGTAATGATCTGTGCTGCAATGATTTATTGAGCTGTTGTGTTTGGAGCTCCACACCGGTGCTGCAGCATTATTGGCTCCTCTGTATGGGTTATTATTCTTGTAAGGAACATTAGTCTTTTATGAGGCTGCGCTGTCCATTCTTCCTATTGATGCTCTCTGTGATGAACTGTGGAGTTTGTTAAACACCCTGCCACTATTACCATACTGTACTTGTTATTTTTATAGGTTGTTGGTCAGCAATAATACAGGACGCCTCTTTGCTAAATGAGCTAAATTAGTTGAAGGGGATGGTTTTTGATTGATTGGAGGCCTTATTATTGTTTCCATTGATCTGATTTAAAGAAACAGATTTATTATTAATAAGACAAGTCAATATTTTATTACATTGGGTTTCCTGAGATTTGGCTCTCCACAATATTAGAGCAGCCACACCCAATGTTCATCATTCCAGCCATATGACTGTGTTTACAGATGTTAAAGGAAATATTTCAAAGGGATTCTGTGTCCTACGCAGAGGTGGGGGTGTGCTTTGCTGAAGCCGGAAGCTGTTCCTTGACACGCTTCACTTCATTTTCCATTTGAGCCGTCGCGGTGCAGTCAATAGGCATGAAGAGCCCTCTGACTGGGCGGGGACATAACTTCAACCTCTGCAGGGACCCTATGCTGCTAACAGGCCCCCACGCTGCTGCCCTGTGGAGCTGAATAATTTAGTGTCATGAGGTCAGGGGGCCTGTCAGTAAAACAGGAGCGAGGTCAGGAGAGCTCTCTGTAATCATGTTTCTCTAAAGAAATGATTTTGGTTTTTCAGTGCCCTCCATAAGCATTTGTGGATCTTTTATTGTACGAGTTTAATCTGACACTGAAAGCTTCATAAATTAAAATCCACTTTGATAACAGGGCAACACTTAGCCTTCCATAACATTTAGCAAGGTTGGAGCAAACAGAGAATCAGATCTTTATGCATTCCTCTGTCCTGATACCTCTCTGATGCACACCTTTATCCAGCTCAACCCACAAGGTTTTTTATATAATTTAGGGGAATCTGGGGGGCTAAACTTCTATAGAAGAAGATTGATTTTGTGTCTGTTGAATCATTTCTATGTTAACCTCACCATAGGTTTTGGATCATTATCCCAATAAAAGACCCTTTTATGACCCTTACACAGTTTTTTGGTTGAGACAACGAGATTTTTCTTTAAGTTGTCTTGGTATTTAAAAGATTTCACGATCCCATCCTCTCTAACAAGGTTTATAGAGCCGCTAGAAGACTCAAGTCCAAAATACAAACAAGGTCAAAGATTCACCAGAAGACAAAGTTAGTATTAAGGCTGGAACGCTTGACACAAGGGACGAAAACAAACCGGCAAAGGGAAGCTGCACAGGGTGAGGAATAAATGGTCAAACAAACAAGGGAAGACAATGAGACACATATGGATGACGTTAGGGTGTGGCAGAGGCAGATTAAGAGGGATTCTCAGGACATGAAGCTGTCTAAAATGATGCAGGAAATGAGTACACAAAATAAACTGGGAAGTTCAAAAACAATACAAAAGCAGATATACAACTGTAGATGACTTAACCATCTGGACTACACACGACAATAATCTGATAGGGAATCTGTGGAGCGAAGTAAAGCTTAGGGTGATGGCAAGGAGGCCTCCCAACCTCAAAGACTAGAAACTCATCACCAAAGATAAATGTTTAAAACACTTGTAGAAACACGAAAACGTTTCTCAGCAATCATATAAAGGGTTTGATTACTGCTGTAATGCTAACAAAACTTTTCCTTTGATTATTGATAGTGGTTTTGAATAATTTCTGATATTAAAAAAAAAAATGTAAATGAAAACTTGTAAATTATTTTTCAAATACTGATACTATTGGAAATTGTTTTGTTCATAGTTTGAAAGATGCTTGTCCCATTCCCTGTCTAAATCTACAGCTAAATCTAAAAATCTAAATTAGCCAGGGGTGTTAAAAATGTTGACCAAAACTATGCCAGGTGTCATTGAGACTTGGTGACCGCCCAAGATGCCATACTTTGCTAAGGCAAGGCAAGGCAACTTTATTTGTATAGTACACTTTGTACAACAAGGCATTTCAATGTGCTTTGGGTGAATAGGGAAAAAAAAATAAAAGCAGCAATAAATCAACAATAAAAGGATAAAACACAACATTAGAGACACAAAGCGTATAACACATTAAAACATATGACATTCTAGCTATTATTAATCAATTAATCAAATGCATCTCTAATGGGTTTTTAGCTTTGATTCAAATTAATTCAGTGTTTCAGCAGCTTTGCAGGGGTCTGGAAGTTTGTTCCAGATATGGGGAGCATAGTAACTGAGACCTGCTTCTCCATGCTTGGTTCTAATTCTAAGGATTATTAGTAGACAAGAGTTAGAAGACCTGAATGGTCTAGGCTAGGGGGTTGATATAGTGGCAACAAGTCGTACACATACTCTTTTGCTAAACCATTCAATGATTTATAGACTAGTAAAAGTATTTTAAAGAGTATTCTTTAAGCTAAAGGGTGCCAGTAATTTTTAACTTTTTACCCATTTTTGCGCTGTTTAGATGACAAGCTGTTTATTTGTAGCCATTTCCTGTTTTATAAAGTCCAACTATAATCTGTCTTCTTTTAATTGTCTTTCTCATTTTAAAAGAGTCGCTAAATCTTTTAGCTGCTCTGCTTGCTAGGATTTATTGTGTAAAAGGAAAAGAATCTTCTTTCAAATGCCATATTCATCATATCCCAAGGAAACTGAAGTCATTGGTTACTACAGAAAGGTTCTTAGATGTTCTGATCAACTTAAAAAGTAAAATATACCAGAACTGCTTAATTCACATGCATATCATAGGGATTTAATGCCAGTAGCAGAGGCAAAGTGACTTTGTTACAAATAAGTTTTTAATATGTGTATTTTTTTCATTTTTTCATCGATAAACAAAATAAAAGTTGACTTTTTTCTCTCAAATTTTTGGTTAGATTGTTATTTTAAACAGGGATCCAATGAAGGTCTTGT
Source organism: Valencia hispanica (assembly GCA_963556495.2). Lineage (NCBI taxonomy): Eukaryota > Metazoa > Chordata > Actinopteri > Cyprinodontiformes > Valenciidae > Valencia > Valencia hispanica. The sequence continues at coordinate 19,908,065 of OY747714.1, read as the reverse complement.
CTGTTGGCTGATATTACCTAGAAATACAGACAACACTTTCCAAATTTACAAATTCACTAGATGACCATTTTTAACTTTTAATTCAAATAAATAGCAACCATGCTTTGCATTTCTGGGGAAACTGTGAACTTGAAGGTAGTGAATCAGCTATTTTCATAAAAACTGTCAATCTTAATGATGCAACTTGACAGAAAAAAACTGAATAAAAATAGGGTCAGTCGAGTTTCTTTAGCAAATAGTATTTTGGTGCAAAAATCATGTCTGCTTGCCAGGATTCATTGTGTGAAAGCAGATAAGATTCTTATGTTTTGGTGTAAAATCAATGACTGTAAAAGTGAAAGCTGTGGATGCAGTCTGAACGCTGCGCTCATCACTTGTGATGAATTTTTTTTTCTCCAAAAATCATTCGTGATTTTGGAAGCAGTACAACACACACGTGGCCAAATTAAACATGCTCATCACTGAAATGTACTTTCAGAAAAAAATAATGCTGGATCATATTTGTTGAGTGACCTGAACCAGTCTTCTGTTTAGCTTTTCATGTTTAGATAATGAAATATTTAAACCTTTTTGATTTGCGTCATGCAACTGTTTGTTTTTCTCTGAGGGAAAAAGACCTCATATTTTATTTCCAACTAAAAACTGGTTGAACCTTTACACAGGAGCTTGGCAACTTAAAGTGAACCAAACACAGAACAGACCTTAGAAAAGAGGTATTGCTCCTTTACATCAATTTAGGGGAGGTGGGAAAGAGACACAAAGACAAGGGTCATATTTATTTTGTCCTACAGTAAAGCTACTGAAAGGCTTAATTGCTAACTCTCATTTGACTCTGGAAAATAACAGTAAATTCAATCATTTACAGATTAATAATCACAACTTCATCATCGTTTTCTGTTGAATGATGACAGAATGACGGGTGATGGGAAACATTAACATCCATTATAAGTCAAGACAGGCTTTGGTTTCAGATGATCTTCATATTCCCTGTGCTCCTCTTCAACATACCAGTCACTTTACATGAACTAATGGATAGAAAAAAAAAAACATGGTAAAATATACTTGAATGTGAAAAAAGGAAATACAATGCAGTAAGGGAAATCATTGTTTTTGCCCAAGCCTGAAATAAAGCCAACTTTTTTGGTGAAGTCTGACATAAAGGAATTGTCCACTTATATGACGCTGCTTTGAGGTTTGGGACTTGGATCTGTCATGATCTTTAGCTATTTATATTTTGAGTTTTCAGTATTTTCAGGGGTGACTGTGGCTCAGGAGTGAGGAGTTTGTCTTGTAACCGAAGGATTGCTGGTTCAAGCCCCTGCTTCATCTGTCTCAGTTGTTGTGTCCTTGGGCAAGACACTTCCGCCTTGCCTGCTGGTGGTGGCCAGAGGTCCTGGTGATGTCAGTGTTTAACAGCCTCGCTTCTGTCAGTGTGCCCCAGGGCAGCTGTAGCTTACCAGTGTGTGTGTGAATGTAGTGTGAAGTGCTTTGGGGTCCTCAGAGACTAAATAAAGCGCTGTAAAGGCCTTGTAGTTATTTTTTACTGTCTATTTTTTTTTCTTTCTTCTCTATTGTGTTTGTGCTTACATTTTTGTTCCTTTTCCTCCCTGTGTCACGTCTTCTTTATATTCTCACCTCTCCTCTCCTCTGTCTGCCAGTTTGCTCCCCCTTCCCAGCTGTCTTTTATGTTTTGATTTCTCCCTGCTTTCCCTCTCTCAAGTGTCGCCATTTATCTCTGATTGCCTTCACTGGTTCTCTTTGTTATTTCTCACTTTATCCTCAGTTTTTAAGAAGTCCTTCTTCTGTCATACCCCGCTGGATTCTCTGTAATCCGTTCCTATGTGTACCCGCTTGTGAACCAAGTTTTGTTAATTAAACCATTCTCCTTTTACCTGGCCTCCATTTTCCATTATGACAGGATCAAGGAATGACATCAAGGTAGGCAGGTATTGAAAATGGCTGGATGAAGGAACCTACATGCAGCACAAGTCAATGAGGTCAGCCAATGCAGATAAAAAAGTACAGTGCTGTTCTACAAAAAAACAAACTATCCATTGTTTAAACTTTTACTTTTTTTGTGATTTTTTCCAAACTCCTGTTTTTTGTTGTTTTGTTGTTTCAAATTTTTTTTTTTAATTGCACCGTTACAGATTCACTTAGTTTTTTTCAGGTTTTTTTTGGGGGGTTGTTTCTTGCAGTTTGACATTAAAATCTGATCAAACATCCTATTTTAGGTCAGATAGGATTACCAAAATTGTTTATATTTATTAAATGACAAAATAATGAAAGAGAGATTTTTTTTTCTGAAAATTTTCTTTTATTTTCTTTGTTTCCTTTCAGAATTTTACATTTCCTCAGTATTTGGTAGCTTTGCCTTTGAACCGTATGACTTGGGTCAAACAGTTATTGGCTTTCCTTCCACAAGCTTCTCACAATAGTTTGCTGGAATTTTGGCCCATTCCTCTTGATAGAACTTGTTTAACTCTATCAGGTTTGTTTGCACACCTTTTCAGATCTGCCCACAAATTCTTTATAGGCTTGATTTCAGGCTCTTGTGATGGGCACAACAAAACACTGATTTTATCGACCTTGAGTCACTGATTAATCGGCAATATGATTTAAGTTATTGTCCATTTGGAAGACTCTTTTGAATCAAATATTTAACTTCCAGACTGATGTGTTAAGATGTGGCTTCAATATTTCCAAACAATGTTCTTTCCTCATGATGATATCCATTTGTTAAAGTACATCAATCCCCGCTGAAGCAAAATACCCTAGCATGATTCTCCTACCTCCTTACCTTACAGTTAGGATGGTCTTCTCAGGCTTTAAAGCCCCCCATTTTCTTTTAAATGTTTGGCCATTAAGACCATTGTCTTAATGGCCAAACACCTCACTTTCAGACTGTGGGACATGTCTCTTTGCTATGATCACTTTGCACTTTTGGAATGATGGTTTCTTCCACTTTGTGTGACTTTTCAGCCACAGGACTGGTCTCACTGTGGATACTGACACTCCAACTTCAGCCATTTTGTTCACAAAGTTTTTTGCTTCTTGTTCTGAGGCTGATGCGCAGATTTCACACCAAAACATGTTCATCTCTCTGAGACACAGAACCTGTCTCCTTCCAGGAGAAAAATTATGACTGGACATTTCCATGCTCTTTATATACGCATATAATTGTTTAAAGTCTGCTTGTCTAACAATATTTTTCTTGGTTTTCTTCTTCTTTGACAGTTATTTTTCCTGTTCTGTTTTGTTGTCCAGTCCTCGTACCAGACCATGGCAGCATTTGTGTACTTATAAATGTCAACAAAAGTAGACAGGAACAGGACAAAATATTGTTTCAATTCTAAAATAAAGATGATTATCTGAAAATAACATATATATTTTTAAAAAATATAAAAAAGCATAAGCTTCCATCTCTGGTTACACAACTAAAATATTTAATGAGCTTCTGATTTAAATTGGATGTTCTCTAAGCAGGCAGACAGTACTCCTTCTCTTCTGAGTACTTGATCAACTCTGTCTTGTTCCGGGTGTGCTTCAGCATATGTAATACCAATTAGAGTGGATTGTTTGAGCTGCTAGTGGATCTGGGGTATCTCGGCGTACGGATCTCCTTTATGAAGGAAACCGTATCTTTCTGCTCTAAAAATAAAGTTTGGTCAGCTTTGCCTCTCCGCTCAGTGACTGAAACAAAAGCTTCTGCGTCCTCCTCAAACATTTAAGACAGGTTTACACAGACCCCAGATCGGTTCTGCAGCAATGGAGCAGAAGAGGTTCGAATAGTGGCTCATTTATTAGTACAGATAAAACCTCCACTGTTCTGAGCAGATCTGTCATCACAGCCTGTCAGCACTTCTCTACTTGTCCCCCAATACACACACAAGTTCTCACACTCCTCATTATCAACTTCTATTTTTTCCCTTCCTCATTTATATTCTTTTCCTGCTTCCTCCATCCACCACAACTCAAATTTTGTCCCCATTTCACCAGCATATTTTCCCTTTCATGTCCTCTCTCCTTGGCTCTTTGCCTCCCTTCTCTATACTGTCAAAGGGCAGTGAATAGGCTTCACTTTCCAGCATTTTTGTGTGTCTTGTGCAGGTAAAATCCTTCCCTGTCGGGTAGTGCCTCTCTCAACAGCGAATTCAGTGTAATGTGGTGTGGTACGTCACGAAAGACAGAAGTTTTAGGTCGTTTCCTATTTACTGAATATATCAGCCACTGCAGAGTGAGAGTAAAAAGCAGTTCTCATGTGATTTGTGCCTATCCCACAGCAAGCTCAGGCCTCTTGCAGCCTGTAGTCATATTACCCAGGATGGGAGGTCAAGGGTCAAAGCCAATGAGCCATCAGATACAGAGAAGGCTGTGTTCTGACTGAGCAGCTGCTCCACGTTCCTCAGTGTAAAACATCCGCCTCTAGATGTTGTTTTGATGTAGTGACATTCCTACACCGACATAAACTGTATGTGACAAAGCCCCGATCTCTGTGGTTCTAAAACAGTTTTAAATTTGAGGAATTTTAACATAGAACTACATTTATTAAAATCTTTGGAAACTGATTTTGAACACATGCTGAAGTAATCTCCAGTCCAATCTGCAATGTCTCATTTGGCAACAAAAAAATGCATATGGGATTGAAGGCAGCGTTTTAATCTGCAGATCAACGTAATGATAGTGTGCATTATGAGATTGAACTGCAGAACACTGCACAAACCAATCATCATTACTGCCCATATGGGGCATACAGCCCACCACCCATCTCCCTAGAGAAAATGTAATAGACATAAAGCACACTTCCAGAGTTGCTTTCACAGCACAAACATTTGCGTTTTAATGCTAGCATGAAAACTGAATTAAAGAAATTAGAGAAGCCTGAAACATAATGTAAGGGTCATGTATAGTGCTATAAGAATGGTGCTGTCCCCTTTAAAACTTGCCTCTGTTGTTCTTTTTTTTCTAACTAATGTTTCAAATAAATTTTCATGTTAGATAAAGATAACTGAAATATTTCCAATAATGTTTTTAAATAATGTTTTCCCTTTTTAGGTGAAGAAAGCCATCCAGCCTGGCCCTATGTGAAAAGGTCATTGTCTCTCAACCATATGACTAATTGTGGCCCTTTGGCAAGTAGCCTACAACCATCAGCTGTTAGTCATTATTGAAATAACTGGTGAGGAGGAATTTTCTCCCACTCTAATTTGCAGAATGGATTTAATTCAGCCGAACTGGAGAATGTTGAAGCATCTTAATCAGATTTTAGTCAGGGCTCTGACTAAGCCACTCATTAAGAGGTTTTCTGGTTGAGAGCAGGATTGCTAATTCCCTTAAATACAGCAAATTGTTCAGGTCCCCAAAGCAGCTCTAGAAAATGACACTACCACCACCATGTTTGACTGTCAGTGTTACAGTCTCTTCCCAAAATGCTGTTTGTTTAACTCCAAATGTAAAGGGGCACACCCCTCCAAAAAGGTCCCTTTCGTCTCTCCTATGGATGTCATTTTTGCCCAATAGCTTTTTCTTATTATTTAACCATGAGCTCTGACTTTAATTGATGCAAGTGAGGTCTTCAGAGCTTTAGATGTTCTTTAGTGTTCTAACAAACGTAGTTGGATATTCCCCTTCAGGAATGTTTGTTGGTAGCAGAACCAAGTCCTCCAGGTCCCAAAGAAGTACTGTAAAGAAGCTCAAACCATCACACTACAACCACCATGTTAGTAGCCTATAGACTGTTAGTACGATGGTCTGTTTCTAAAATACTGTTACTTTCTGTTACACAGAATATTTGTTTGTTTTTTTACCAAAAGTCTTGGGGATCATTAAGATGATTTTTTGGTGGGTTTTTTGGCAAATGTGAGATGGGCCTTTGTGTTCTTTTTGGTCAGCTGTGATTTTGACATCTGAACTGTCACACCGATGTTTTTTTGTTTTTTTTGCCTATGATTTATTGTTAAATCATAAACACTGGTTTTAAATACGGATTTTAGTTGGTTTTAACTGCTTTGAGTTCGTTTGTGACCCCCTGGATGAGTTGGTGATGCTCTCTTGGAGCAATTTTGGGAGGTAGGCCCTTCCTGAAAAGGTTCAGCACCATCCCATCTTTTCTCCACCTGTGGATTATAGTTCTTACTGTGCTTAACTAGGATCCCAAAGCCTTAGAAATGTCTTTGTTACCTTTTCCAGGCAGACTTAATGTTTCTCTTTGTTCTGTTCAGGGTACAATACGTTGCTGTTGAGATCTTTTAGCCTATTTAATGTTGTCAGTTCCTATTTAAGTGATTTCTTGATTCTGTAAGTCTGGCAGTTATTGGAACTGGGTGTGTCTAGTGAAACAGAACAAAATATTTGATTATTCCCAGTAAATGTATGATTTAAAAAGAAGGGACTTTTTTAACATGGGGCCAGGCTAGTGTGCATAGCTTTTTTCTTTAATAAATGATCTCATTATTCAAAAACATTTTTGTACATATGCAGGTTATCTTTGACAATGAAGTTGGTTTGATGATCTAACATTTATGTCAGACAGAAAAAAGTAAAAACAGAAGTAAACTGAAGGAGGGCAAATACTTTTTCACTGCATAGTAAATGTGTGTTGTGTAGATGGCTGGACTGGGTGATTTGGGGAATGTGTCAATTAAATTTCAACCAACTGCTTAAAATTTTTTTTTTAAATGTCAAGAATTAATAAACTCTCTGTAATTCTGTAATTTTGTTGTCTTTGGATTTTGCTTGACTTTTTTAGTTGATGTAAAGTTCTCCTCATATCTCCTGGCTGTATTAGTAGGTGTCCTTTGGGTTTAGTTTAAGGTTTTAGTTTATGTGTCATACAGGGTTCCTGTCCTGGATTTTAAGTGATTTTCCATTGAACTTCCTGCCTCTGCAGTGTTTTGTTTGCTTTTCATAAAGCCTATTTAACTTCTTTATTAGCTGCTTCCTGCCTACTCAGTCCAACATTTGGATTGCTTGTCCTACCGTGGGCTACTTGAATTAAGTGGAGCTATGAGAGACATTTACTATTTTTCAGTCTAGATGTGGAACGACCAATAGCACAGATTTATGTAAAGAAACAGACTAAAAATCAAGTCTAAGCCTGCTGTACTCGGTAATATAACATTCAATATGAAAGCAGAATATATCTTAAGTCAGTAGAGATTTTAAGATGCTGCTCCATTTCACTGTGAATTCCTTTAATTAACTGAATGAAGGTATCGGAGCCATTCCTTTTGAAGATTATAACTAGTTCTGCATGGATCCAAAAAAAGGTCTTTGATATTTCCAGCCTTTTGATGAAAGACATGCAAACTAGTCACACTTTTTAACTGAAGAAAGCTTAGAGGATGCAGCAATGAATGTGCTTTGTTTATACTATGACTAGCTGCAAATAATTCACGTCCTGTTTTTATTAATGGTGCAAGAGACACAGGAGATTGATCTGCGTCATTGTTCATGCACTCCTGAGTTCTCCAGAGATATCTGCTGGCATTTTCTTCATTTTCCCCCTAGTGATGCTTTAGTCCATCCTTCCGCATCAAACATTCTCTGTGATTTGAAACTAAAATAGTCATGAGGTTTATCTATGTATCCTCCTTTGAGTAAAACATATATTATTATATAGATAAACTCAAAAAGGCAAGCCAGTCCCCAAATGATCTGAAGAAATAGAAAGAAAAAATGAATGAGGGATTTCTTTAAAAGCAAAACCAAAGTGATTCAGTCTCAATAAGGCATTTTAAAATCTTTTTAACTTAACTTTCTGAAGGTGTATATCAATACATGACTTAATACACTATCTTAGTATTTCATTGTTAAAAACTAGAGCCAGTTTTTGTGGGGAAAACACTGTTTTCAAACAATAGAAGTTTAAAAAAGTGTGTGTTAAAACGACAGGAAGATGGAAAGTCATCAGCATAACCTTAAGGTTAAATTGTTGCTGTGTTACTCTGGAAAGATCATATTCCTTTGCTGTTGTTTTTGTTGCTTTATGATTATTTTTTCTCCACACTTGGCTAAGCTGGTGCATAATAATGTGTGCTACCATCATGCAAAGATGATATACAATCAGCATACATCTAGCCATTATCTATACTGCAGGGTTGTGGGGGGCTGGTGCCTATCTCCTGCACTCATTGGGCGAGAGGCAGGGTAAACCCTGGACAGGTCGCCAGTCGATCAGAAGGCAACACAGTATGGGGAGCCAAGTGTAAAAGTTTCGTGCAAAAGATTTAGCAGACCATTTTTTTTATATTTAGCCAACGTTTCTCATATTTTGTACACTTTCATTACATTTAAAATCAAAAGGTGTCTAAAATTTAATCAATCAATCAAACTTTATTTATAAAGCTTTTTTTATACAACAATTGCAACTCAAAGTTCCTTACAGAATTAAAATGACCCCACAAAGACCACATTCCCATCCCTCCCCCACTTAATTAAAAGCATGATCACAGTTATACCCCCCTCCCCCCGACCCAACCTTTAGGCATGCACACACTTAAGAGCAGCAACAAAAAGGACATTGGGCTGAGTACTGATGAGCCAAGTTAGGAAACGCCATCAAAGGAGCCATCTGCATCGGCAGCAGCACATCAACAGCAGCAACCAAGGCACTGACCCAGGGCGCCCAGAGGAGGCAAGGCCGAGACCCCCACCTCCACCCAAGCGCTACCTGGAGAGCACTCAGGCAGCTACAGCCGACCACCGCTCCTGAGGCAGAGGGCTCCCACAGAGGAAACACTGGAAGGAAGATTAAAATACCAGTTTAAAATATAAAAATAAACAATGGCTAATATGATAAGATTAAAGAGTAAAACATTGACAAAATGTTATCTATTAAAACATACAGAGCAATTAAACAGACTATAATAAATAATAAGTTAAAAGCTAGGCTAAAAAGGTGAGCCTTGAGTCTGCTCTTAAAAACACAAACTCTGGTGCCCTGAGGTCCTCCAGCAGCCTGTTCCAGATGTGAGGGCCATAACAATGGAAAGACGCCTCGCCATAAGTGTGTGTCCTGACTTTAGGGAAGACAAGGAGACAGCTGCCAGAGAAGCCCAGGGACCGCGAAGGCTCATATGGTAAAAGCAGTTCTGAAAGATAAGAAGGCCCAAGACCATTAAGACACTTAGGGTGTATTGACACCAGCCCTGTTTTGTCCACTTGTATCGAACCCTAGTTTATTTGTCCAGAAGGTCCAGTTCGTTTGGGGAGGTGTGAATGCGCAATCGAACTATGATTCGGACCAAACAAGCGAACTCTAGTCCATCTAAAAACATAGGTCTCGGTTCAGTTGAAACGAACTCTGCTGCGGTTCGATTGCACATGTGAATGGCAACCGGACCAAAACCGCACCAAAAGCAGGAAGCGGACTGTTGCGCAGGGCATTCCGGGTAAATAAAATCTAAACAACTGCGATGCTGGATCTTGTTCATACCTTGCAATCTGCTGCCACTCCATGTTTGTTTACAATTCACTGTACAGGAAGTGGTCCCCACCGCACCAAGAAGTGCAGCACCACCACAGCACCACCACAGCACCACCACAGGCAGGGATGTAAACATGTTGCTCTAAAGCTTTGGTTCTTTTAACAAAAAGAGCAGTGTGAATGTGAAAACCAGCTAAAAACAGCAACAATGTTACAATTTTGGTCCCCAATCGAACAGAGTCTACCGGACTATCAGGTATGAATACAGCCTTAAAAACCATTAAAAGAACATTAGAATCAATCCGGGAACATACGGGAAGCCAATTTAAGATGGGTGTAATGTGCTACCGCCTCCTGGTCTTCAGACACTTTGGAAAAGTATACATTTCTTGAATTTCTTACTGTGTTATTGTATGATTTGAGAAGTTCTGTGTATAGTTGATGGTTTATCGTGATATTGTTCCTCCATTTTCTCTCTGGCACCCTGCAAATCCTCTTTTGTTTTCTAAGGTTTTCATTTCTCAACCTTGTTGCAAAGTTTGAATGTGAACTTATAACTTTTAGTGGACCAAGCTGGTTGAAGCTTACTGTTAAAATGATTGACAATAAAATTACAGGGGGCAGGCAACGCAATAGGAGGTATCTTTCCAAAAACTTCAAGAAAACCTGCAAACACTTCAGGGGTTAGATGGCGCTTCCTGGCAGTTTTCACAGAGGTCTCCCACTGGATAAAACTGGTGATGTTAAAAAACACACAGTAGTGGTCAGAGACAGCCAAGTCAACAACAGAGGACACACTGGTGGACAGGCCATACGTGATGACCAAGTCCAGAGTGTGTCCTCTGTTGTGAGTCGGCTGCATGACATGTTGACTAAAATCCATAAAATTCAGAATATTTAAAAAACCTGTTGATAAAGGTTATAAAAGATTATCCACATGTAGATTAAAATCACCAGCTGAAATGATATGTTCATAAGAGTTGTGCAGAATTGATAAAACATCTGAAAATTCTTGAATAAAAAGTGGCTCAGTGTCAGAAGTTTTCCCTTTGCTGGCTGCTGAAGATGTTGCTCTGCTCAGGAGCAGCACCTGTCTGTGATTCACTGCTGCCCGCTTTAAAAACACGTTACCGTATATTAACAGATTAAACAGCTGAAATAAAGTGCAGGGGACAGTGGGAACGGACACGGAAAGTGCGGGGGACATGTCCAACATGTACCCCACGCCTGTTACGCCAATGTTCAGCGGGGTAGATCCCCTATTGAGCCACAGGACGGATTGTTTATTTAAAAATCAAGCACCACCGAGCAGGCCAGTTTGGTGGCCAGGCCACCGGGAAATGTCCCAACGCTCCCGATGGCCAGTCCACTGAGTGGCTACATTTTAATTTGGCTGAAGTACAGCAATCCCTCTTAGCCACATTGTGGAGCCTTTGCAACACAGATGTTAGCTAGCTTAAAATAATTTTATATGGTATGAGCACTTCCAAAAATATACAGCTGAATACATAAGGAAAGCTGCTTAACTCACCATCATTCCTGGGCTTGATGCCGGCTAAAATGCACTATGAGGAGCTGCTATGACAGGTCTTTTGATCTCTCCTACCTGGAGAGACCTGGCGGCCATGTTGCCCCTCACAGTGTTTCGCTGGTCTTTCAGTGCCTGCTTGCTACCAGATCATTTTAGAGAAACAATTGACCATATGGCTCAAAACAAGCAGTTTACTCTACAAATATCATGTGAAGTGTCCAATTATGGTTGGTAACATTACATTACCATAAAAAACAGTCAGTATTTTTCTAAGTAAAGGAAAATGAAGACAACAGTCTGTTGTAGGTGTGGTCACAAATGGCGTGGATCATTCCAGAGGCGTAGTTCATTAGCATATCTTCGAAAAAAAGATTTAGATTTAGGATTTAGATTTAACATTTAGATTTATATTCAACATTTAGTTTTAACATTTAGGATTTCGGTTTAGATTTAGATATCACATTTAGATTTAACATTTAGATTTAGATTTAGCATTTAGATTTAACATTTAGGATTTAGATGTAAAATTTAGATTTAACATTTAGAATTTAGATTTGCTAAAATTGTGTGAAATATTAACATGTTGGTATATAATGATTTTAAGATGCATTCTGATTTTAAATGTGATGAAAGTGTGCTAAATATGAGAAAGGTAGGCTAAATATTAAAAAACTGTCTGCTAAATGTTTTGCATTTAAATTTTGCCCATGGTGAACCATAATACAGTGACACACCATCATAACTAAGGGAAGTTTAGAGAGACCAGTTAATCTAACAGTCATGTCTGTGGAGGAAGCCTGGGTACCTGGAGGGAACCAATGCATGCACATTGAGAACATGCAAAATGAATGCACAACTAATATCAAAAAACACTGGAAATCATATCATTGTCCGGTTTTGGTGTGGAAAAGCACCCAAATGCAGAGGAATTAAGAACTTAGATTTTAATTAAACAAGGAACAAAAACACTTACAAAAGCCTCAGGGGAACCAGGGAAACAAGGAGACCAGGAAACGCAGAAAACAGACAGGGAAGATTGACGACAAATCAGCGAGTAGTGACTGAATGAAAGCTGAATTTATACTGAGGAGGAAATGAGGAAGTGACAGTCAAGACCAAGGACTAGCTTCAAATCGAAGTCAATCGAAATCAAATCGAATAAAAACAACAGTGGAACTTAAGGCTATGTTTAATAGTGAAAGTAAGAGCATTTCCACACACACAATGCGAAAGGAACTCAACGGATTGGGACTGAACAGCTGTGTAGCCGTAAGAAAACCATTAATCAGTGAGGCAAACAGGAAAAAAAGCCTTCAGTTTAGGGAGCATAAAGATTGGACTCTGGAGCAATGGAAGAAGGTCATGTGGTCTGATGAGTCCAGATTTACCCTTTTCCAGAGTGATGGGCGCATCAGGGTAAGAAGAGAGGCCGATGAAGCGATGCACCCATCATGCTTAGTGACTACTGTACAAGCCTGTGGGGGCAGTACCATGATGTGGGGTTGCTGCAGTTGGTCAGGTCTAGGTTCACCAACAGTATGTGCTCCAAGAATGAGGTCAGCTGACTACCTGAATATACTGAAGGACCCTGTTATTCCATCAATGGGTTTTTTTCTTCCCTGATGGCACGGGCATATTCCAAGATGACAATGCCAGGATTCATCGGGCTCTGATTGTGAAAGCATGGTCCTGGGAGCATGACACATAATCTTCACACATGAATTGGCCACCACATGAAGATGCCACACACCCTTTGCATTACTCCTTCTCTCTGCTGCCATCGGTCAGAAGATACAGAACCCCATTGGCTCATAGAAATAGTTATAAGAAATCATTCATTCCATCTGCAGTCGCTGCACTAAATAAACCCCGGTAGCAATATATTTTATGCTGATCTTTTTTTAATGTGATATTTTGTAATTATGTTGTGTGTGTTTTTACTGATTGATTTGAGCCGTTCTGAAAGACAAATTTCTGCTCTTTGGAACAGACAATTAAGTTCTATTCTATTCAGAGTCCAGACCTTAACCCCACTGAGAATCTTTGGGATGTGCTGGAGAAGGCTTTGCGCAGCGTTCAGAATCTACCTTCATCAATGCAAGACCTTGGTAAAAAATGTATTCAACACTGGATGGAAATAGATCTTGTGACATTCCAGAAGCTTATTGAAACAATGGCGCAGAGAATGCGTGCCATAATCAAAGCTAAAGGCGGACCAACGAAATATTGGAGTGTGTGACCTTTTTTTTTTGTGGCACCTTTTTTTCGGCCAGGCAGTGTATTTTTTTTCCTCTGAATGTGTTTACAAACATTAATATTGGATACCCTTTTTTTTTTTTTTTTACTAGCTTCAGCCAACGTTTGTTTTTGTTTTTTTTGCTTTTGTTCTGGGGTAGATGCACACATATTCCACTGAAACATGTACATCTCTGACCCAGGACTGACTCCTTCCTTGAACAGATGAGTGTTCATCTGTTCATCTTCAAGCATCTCGAAACCAAGGGGGTAACAAGATTTGTGGAGGTCCTGCTATTTTGCCTGATTTCCTGTTTCCTCTGTCACACAAGGAAGGAATGCAAATACTTCAACAAATATGCTTCCATTTAATTCAGAAACCTAAAAAGCCATTATCATCTGGACTTTCCCAAATAGTTTTAAGGTATCATAGTGTGTGTATATTGTTGGCTCGTAAGAAATTTGTGAAAATTATCTCTCTTTAATTATTCTGGGATTTAGCAAGTAGAGGGAAATGATTTAATGTCAGACAGGTAGGAGGGAAGGGTTTTGTGCTACGTACATAAATGTCAACAGATCTCTGCAGTGACACTGAATCGACGCCTGGCGGCAGCAACGTGCGCTTCCGCCCCTCTGACTCCACAAACATGGCGGCGCCCTTTAGCTTAGCCGGTAGGGTCATTTCCGCTTCCAGAAAACTTTGCACTTTTCTCTTAAATTCGGTTTTCATCGCTCAGGCGTCTTCAGTTGTCCACAACATGGACTCGGAAAGACCAACCAAGGTTCGGCAGGGACGTTTATCGCCTTTTAACTTCGTGTTTTGTAGAATTTTCTATTTGTTAAACAAACGGAAAAAAACGTGCATTTGTTTACAAAAAGCTGTTGATATGAAACTTCATTTTGGTGTTCCCGTGTTGCTCTTTTACAGCCGACTTGTAGCCATGTGTAGTTGCAGATACAGATGCTCGATCCGCTGGTAGCGCGTGTTTATTGTCACGTTTCTCCTCCACAGCTGGAGTTTGCAGTTCAGATGACATGTGAAAGCTGTGCAGAGAAAGTTAGAGCTTCTCTGGAGGGTAAACCAGGTGAGGAAGCGCACACTGTCCTGCCAAATGATTCTTTATCTCTAACGATCCTGTTTTTAATGGTTTGATTTGATCATTTTAATCAATTCCAATGTTGTGCTTGTCAGCTTTTTACATACCTTCATTCTGCTGCCTAACAGGGAAAATACGCTGGTGGGATTTTATATTTGCCAGGATTAAAAACCATGTGCAAAAGAAAGTCTGACTTGTTTCATAGTTGCCTGTGATGCAAGTATTTTTTAAGAAAAATGTCGAAAAAGTTGTATTTCCAAACTATGCATTTCACCTGAAAGAATAAAACACATTTCAGGTGTTTTCAATATAATGTATGTCGTTTAAAAACATAAAACCGCTACAGCATTTTAAAGGCGAAATTCTGGTATCATTTATGTCCCTTAAATCACATTAAACCCTGTGAAAACCTGCAACCCCCAAAGCACCAAAAAATGATTTTAACCATTTTAAGTACTGCACTGAATCGTTTTAGAAATTAATTTAATATTGACATTTTTTAGAGTTTAAAATAAATATAACTTATTTGACTTCTGATGTTCCTTTTTATAGAGCCAGTGACAGGGAATATTTTGCTTTGTCAAATGAGGTCTCATAGTTAAATCCTGAATTTAAGACCTACATTATTTCACATTTTTTTATTTAAAACTGAACATTGCACAGGCTAATTAGTCATGTGCTTACATACTGTTTTTGTAGTTGTTGGTATGATTGGAAACAAACTCATAGACTCTTTGGCTAATTTAATAAATTATACTAATTTTCAAGTGGATTAAATCACATTTTGTTAGACCAAAACCTGTGTTTCTCAAACCTGTTCCTCAAGGCAAACTGCCCTGCATGTTTTAATGTTTTCCTGCTTCAACATCTGATGTAGCGGATTGCAGTTCAGTAAAAGCCTGTTAAATTAGCCCTCAATTGAAATCAGGTGGGTTGAAGCAGGGAAACAATAAAAGCATGCAGGGTTGGGAAACCCTGCTCTAAGCATCACTGGGTCATTAACAGGAATGGGGAAGAAAATAGCTAACATATAATTGACATATTTTAACATTATTGTTGGAAATTCTTAAAACTTCCGCCCTCAATAGCAAATAAAAAGTAGATGTTTTTTTTTTAATGCTGCATAGGCATCAGCACAATCGGGCAACTGTAACACAAATGGCAGCCACAGCCTTGCTGACAGAAACACTAATAACATAGGGGGACTGTAGCTCAATGGGAGGATTGTATGAAGTAAAATGGCTGACCAAATCCTAGTGCTATTGAAGATCCTCATGTGCCAGCTATAAAACCTACTGTTTGATGTATATAAGCTGTATTAAATATGCAAATTAATGGTGAAATATCCTGAATTGAAATATCGCAGCTGTTATAACTATATAAAAAAATGTTTTTGTCTTTTTTTAGCTTTCTTATAGAGTTTTGTGTGTTCGCAGGTATAACTTCAGTCAGCATCAACATCAGTAAAGAGGAGGTCCTGGTGGAGGCTGCCCTAACCAGTTCAGAAGTGCAGTCCCTCATTGAGAGTACGGGCCGTAAGGCCGTGCTGAAGGGTATTGGGGGATCAGAGCAAGGTGAGAGCCGCAAAGGAAATGGGGTGGGGGGGAAATAAGTCAATTGTCTGCGTAAAAAAAACCCGCCACAAATAGCTGCAGTGGTACTCTCCATATAATTAACTTTTCTCAAGTACCAGGATGTCAATCTTTAGTTAACATTTATTGGCAGCTGTATATTTTTCAAACAATAGTTGTGAATCCAAAAGTTGTGGTGCTGTAAAGTCAACAGACCATGAGTCATGACTGGTTGCGTCACATAATGTGTAATTCTGCAAGAATTTTTAAAGAAAATTTTGAAATACCTCTATTTTCCAAATTAGGGAAGCACAATATTTCGGCATCCACATCGCTATTGGCCGATGTTTGTCATTTTTTAACATATTGGTCCAATAAGTAAAACTGGGCCAATGTTAAAGACCAACTCACCCACAAATCAACTTTTTTTTTGCTGATAAACTGTATAAATGAGTGTCTAGTAGTGCTTAATATTTTTGGTATTTTAGTATATTTTAGTAAAAATATAAATCTTCTACCAAAAACCGTCAGTGTGGCGCCCTCTTCAGGTTCAAACTCCACCCTGCACTTGAATTTGATTCAGCCATCCCCATTGGCTCTGCGGTGAGCTCTGAGCTATGATGTCAGCTGCACTGCCTGCTGTGGGGTATTAAAGCGACTGAGTGTTGGCCACACCTCCGTTGCGAATTAAAATAACAAGCAAGTGTTGGCGCCGCCCTGCCCTCTCAGTCCGCCAGGCAACGACTCCTTTTGCCCCATTTGCCCCTAAATGTAGGTGGAGTAAGACTCTGGTAGGGGGGTGAGTTGCTCATTAACAATGGATGGTCATTTCCATATTGTTGCTATTTGTGTTTCTAGAGGGGAGGGGGTTGGCCATGTGGTGTTATATTTGGGCATGTGACGGTGATGCGGTGCAGGATTGTGAGGTGTTTAACTGAAACAGAAGGATTGTCAGCGGTGTGGTCGTTTTTTCACACTGTCAAAAGGTTTGAGAAATGTATACAATATTGGTTATCAGCCATACCAGCAATATTAATATCGGATATCGGTATTGGTGCATACCAAACCCTACATCACATCATTTTTCTAGATACCTTTCACATTATAAGTAACCTAAATCCCATAACTTTTACAATCATTATAAAGCAAACATTCATGCCCCATCTTCTTTAAAAGTTTGTGGGCATTTCTTTGGGCACATCTTTCTAAATTTGTGAAGCAGGAATAGTGATCACTTGGAACAGTGATAAAGTCTGGACTTTGAACCCACAACTGCTCTTTTACTCCATTTGATTCTAGGTGTTTTGTTTTAGCTTTATCAGTCTCCTGTTGCCTTACCCAAGCTTCAAGTTTTGGACAAATGGTCGCGTGTTTGGCAGATATGAGGCAGTCATAAATAACTCTTGGTGGAACTCTGTGCCTAAACATTTGTACGTTTAATATAATTTTACTCGCACTTTGGATCTGATAGGAAGTATTAGTACACTCATCCCCTGGGATGTATTTGAAATGTATGCTTTTATCTATAATCTGCAGTCTGTGTTTTTGACTGTCTTGTTATGCTGACATGATGTCTGAGGTCTCCTTGGAATTTCTAAGGGAAGCCTTGCTTAAAATGTAGCCTGTATTTGATTCAGTAACTTTCCACAGGGGGGGAGCTTTATTTATTTATTTTTAATTTTAAAAAAGGCAAATAATTGTCATTTGAGGGCAAATTATAATTCCCTCATCTGGCCTTTAGAATGTAAAGCTCTATCCTTTAGCCACAATCTTGTCAGATGTGTTCAGGTATGTGAACTGGATCCCACACAGAAATGCTAAATGTATTATTTTTACAATTTCCTATAGTTGGAAATGGCAGCGTAATTGCTTTGGCGCCAGGTAATGGTGTGCTTCAGGAAAAAATAGAACTAATCCTGAATTTCCATCATTAACAGTACTGCTAACGCAATTTCTGTCATAAATGACTTTTGATGATTATTTCCAGATGACAGAAAAGTGAGAAACATTAGGAAATAGTTGTTGATCTCCTGCTTCTGAGGTCCTGGAAAACAGTTGTGACAACTCTCAGGTGTGTGCTTAACAGATCTGGGTGCAGCCGTGGCCATGCTGTCTGGAGCTGGATCGATTCAGGGCGTGGTGCGCTTCTTGCAGCTGTCAGAGGAACACTGCCTGATCGACGGGACCATTGACGGGTTGGAGCCTGGAGCCCACGGTCTGCATGTCCACTGCCTGGGGGACCTCACACAGGACTGCCTCAGGTGGGATCGCTGGTTTGTTTATGTTCTATCAAGAAAGAGCACCCTGCTGATTGTGGTGGCTCAACTGGAGCAATTTCTACAGAAGATGACCTTGTCACACAGCGAACCAAGGGAGACATTTAAGATGGAGTGAAAGAAAATAAAGATGATTTGTTTTTTTATGTTAAAGGGGGGGTATTATGCTTCTTCCAGGCACATATTACCTTTCTATAGCACACTCCAATAAAATTGTCACCTTAAGTCTTTTAAAAGTATGTCATATATCCAAATCCACCTTAAAGAAATTTACTTCCGTATTGGACGTCTTGATTTTCGCCTGTGCCTCTCTAAGACCCTCCTACTCTTTCTGACACTCCCCCTTCATTTCGACACAAAGACGTGCAGCTGCAGCTGGTGTGTTATAATTACTGCACCTGGGATTCAGCCAGAGTTGTGGGGAGGGGGAGGGGAGCTCTGCAGGGGCGAGACTCTCGGCTGAGTACGTCAGGTCGAAAGAGGAGATGGGTGGAAAAGGCGGGGATAGGTGGGAGCAGGCCTTTCAGCAACACCGAGAACTACCAGCAGAGACTCAAAGATTACTCTAACATGAGTGAATGGGTCAGAGCAACACTTCAGGTATGTTTTTAATGAGGAAAAGACAGGTTCTCAGGATATAAAGCTTCAGAAAGTCCATTTTGCATAATACCCCCCTTTAAATGATATTAACAAACAAATCCCCCTTAAGAAAGCTTGAATGAAGTATTATTTATATATATATATATATATATATATATATATATATATATATATATATATATAATTACTTACAAATTGAGAACCCATCCTAAAGCCAGCTCTTCAGCAAGCTAAGATGTGAGTTGGACATCACTTTGGGACACTCTGAGGTCCTCACAGCGAGCACTGGTTGCCCTCAGGGCTGCGTTCTTTCCCCCATATTATTTTCTCTATTTACAAATGAATTTGCAATCAATGATAAAAACATTGTTAATTAAATATGGTGATGACATGGCTTTGGTTGGACTAATGGAAAACAAAGTCTCTACAGGTGAAGCATTGTTTTTATCTCATATTAAGGCCCTGGAGTCATGGTGTGATCAGAGCAAGTTAGATATTAATGTTGCCAAGACAAAGGAGCTCATTATATCCTTGAAACAAGATTTTAAAGTTAAACCAGTTTTACTTGCCAACCAACCTGTTGAAACTGTTCCGCACTTAAAATCTTTAGGCTTGGTTTTGTTGAACACACTGATTATGTTTTTAAGAAATGCTGACAGAGTCTCAATCTTTTAAGAAAGCTCAGAAGCCTAGGGGTCAGTCAGCAAACTTTAGAGCTTGTGTATAAAGCAACTGTTGAGAGTATTTTGACTCTGCATCTTCCAGCCTGCTTTGGTCATTTAAACTGCAGATCTATAGGCAAACTCTTAAGAATTGTTTCTTGGGCAGACAAAATAATTGGCAGACCACAAAAAACTATCTCCCAACTGGCTGCTGAAAGCACGAGGAACATAACAAGGAACATTGTAAAAGACAGCAGCCACTCGCTTTTTTGCCGGTTTGAACCGCTGAGCTCAGGAAAGCGGTATATGGTTCCTTTGGTAACAAAAACCACAGACAAGAAGTCATTTGTTCCAAGTGCTGTAACGATTCTTAACCAGTGTAAACGATGAGAACCAATCATAGTAAATAGTATCACAATGTGTGATTGTAGAAATGTGTGTGCAAATGTTGTGTTCTTGAGAGCCGAAGGAACATTTCCACTATGGTGGACAATGAAGTGTTGTTCTATTCTATTCTTTTTTTGGACATACATTCTGTGGTATAATGCATCTCCATTACCTTAAATGAACTCAAGTCTAGAGAAGAAATTCTTTACTGAATAAAGATTAAAAAGTTGTTTTAGTTCAGTATTTTAGGATACAGTGACAACTTTCCAACTGGAAACTGCTTCTCCAAACTGTTTTCGAGTCCTTGCAGTGATGTCGTCTTAATCTCTTTTTCCTGTGTTTTTCCCAGTTCATTTGCTAACAAAAGAGCTGTGAAATCTCAGCTATTCATTGGCAGATGTTGAATACTGGTAAATGAATAAAAAGATTTGTGACATATCCAATTTAATTTTTTTCCTTCCCCTAAACAAAAGAACTTAAGCCTCCTCAAGGGGGTTTATGCGTTTCATTTTCCTCATGCGATTAAATTGAATTTCTCCTTTTTCTGCAGCTGTGGGGAGCACTACAACCCATTTGGAAAACAACATGGAGGTCCGGGAGACTCTGAAAGGGTACAATCAATCTATCAAGCTTGTGTCGTCAGCAAAGAGAGGATGATTCTGGCTTTATTACATAACTTCTACTTTATTATATATATATAATACCCCCTTTATATATATAAGCTTTATATATATAAATATAAATAAAGCTGTGGAAAAGGTTTTCCCCCTTTTATAGATTCTCTTTGTGCATTTTGTTCAACGTAAATGTTTCTGGTTAACAAACAAACTTTACTATCAGACAAAGATAACCTGAGTAAATACATCATACAATACATCATGTTTTCAAATGATGGTTTCAAATCTAACTGCCCTCCATTGTTAAACCATGAATTAAATGTGAATAATCATTTGTTCAGTTTCACAAGCCACACCCTGGCCTAATGCCGGCCAGACCTACAGAACCACTTGAATAAACATTTCTGGCAACATGAAGTAGATTAAAATATCTCAAAAAGAAACGCATAATGATCTAAAGGAATTGAAACAGATGAGAAACAAAGCCATTCATATCTATCAGTCTGGAAAGGGTTAGAAAGTCCTTTTCTATGGGTTTGAGACTCCAGTGATTCACTGTGAGGGCCATTATCTGCAAATGGACCAGTGGTGAACCCTCCCTCCCAGAGCACATTGACAACACATCAATGAGGTCACATCTAAAGCCCTGCTTAACTTGCCTCGGTTAAGGTCAGAGGTCAAGATTCAACAATAAAAATGGGCAAAAACAGAATTCATGGGAGAGTTTAAAGCTGAAAATCACTGCTGGCCGAAAACAACACAAAGCCCCATCTTTCTCAATAAAAAAAATAAATAAAAATCTTCGCAGTGTTTAAAGATGTATTGCAAGTTTTCTCAAATGCTTGATGGCAGCGGTTTAGGGATAGGGGGGAATTAATTTTCACAGGTCAATGTTGACTTTGATTGCTTTTCCGTCTTAACAAATAAAATCTCTCTCATCTGAAAATAGGTTTTTATATTTACGCAGGTCATCATTTACTTACATGAAAACTTGTGGCCAAAAATAATCTGTGAGGGTGCAAATTGTATTTCTGTAGATCGCTTCCACTGCATCATGTCTTAATTGCTTAACTCACACTCAGTATGTTGTTTATTTTACAGCATGTTGGTGATTTAGGGAATATATTGGCTGGACCAGATGGCCGAGCTTCATTTAGATTGGAGGACAGGCAGCTTAAGGTAACACAGGAATAAACACTGACATATTTGTCAATGGCAGCACATGGAGCTCATCAAACCTACCTTTGTCCTGCCAGGTATGGGACGTGATTGGTCGATCTCTGGTTGTGGACTCGGGGGAAGACGACCTGGGTCGAGGCGGTCACCCCCTCTCCAAGCTGACTGGGAACTCTGGTGATAGGTTTGTATCTTAAAGATCAGACTGGATGACTGATATGCAAGCTCATCTTAATAATGGATTAATTCAAATGCTTCAAAGGGGTGGACTGTATAGCAGAAAGCTCTTAATCTGTTAATTAATTTGGTGTCGCAAATGTAAGAAAATCACATTTTAACCTTTCATAAGGGGCTGTTTAAACGACACTTTTGAAGCTCTGCTTGAAGGTGTTTTATTATCTTTTCTCTACTCAGGAAGTTGTTTTAGGTGGAATTAGCATTATCTTACTTAAAGCCGTTACCATCTCCATCAGTAATTTACCAAAAACACAAGTGTCACTAACTTAATGCTAACTATGAGTACTTTAAGTTTTGGCAGTAATCAGAAGGACAATGGGCATTCTGGTTATTACTAGGGAATTAGGAAGTAACAAGTGCATTACTGTTTTTTATTGCCAAGTTCACAATGAAACAAAGTCACAGTTCTTATGTCTGGAGGATATTGCTGAAGTAAAGTTTCTCGTAGGAGTAGGGCTGTGGGATATTAGGAAAACACACTATTGTTTTGATTATTACCCCGCATTGTCCTCACTACTCAATCTTTTCCATCATTGCAATGTCCCCATCATTCTCCATGAGTTCGGGGTCTCGATCGCTAAAAATCTACACGAGTTGTGGGCATGGAGGGAAGAGAACGAACATCCAAGTGGCCAAATATGTTATTGGAAATCAAAATGTTATTGCAAACCCATTGAAACATTATACCCCACCTCTCTCAGCATTTGGGCCTGGAATAAAACTGTTCACCATCATCCATATAGCATTGATGGCCATCTTGATCTCCATCAAAAATGGAAAAATAAACCCTTCATTGTAACCCTTGGAGCCAGAAATAATCTTTGTTTTCATTAGGCCTGTGTGACCAGTGGTACAAACACCGCTAAGCATATCCGGTGGTAGGAAAACACAAAATGAAACAAAATTTTACCAGACCTTCACACGCATAAGCTTGTAAGAATAATAGAGATGTGGCTTGCAAATAAATATAAATTTTATTTGCTTCTAGGTAGAGCTCGACCGATATGAGTTTTTCTATTGCCAATGCTGATGTGCAGAGGTCATAGTCAGCTGATGGCCAATAGCTAAATATTTTTGTTGCCTTATTTGCTGCAAAAATGTCCCACTAATAACAGTGGATGCGAAACATTTCTGAACCTAACCAGTTTTTGAATACTAAATTTAACCAACTCTTGAATCTAAACTTTGTATACTGCTGAGTATTAAAACCAAACATTTATCCAAAGTTAATCAAACAAATCAATAAACTGACCAAGTATTAAATATACAAAATGGGTAAATAAAAAGAAGTGCTGGATTTGATTTCTGTTGAGCCATCAGACAGCTATTACTAAACAGAGAAAATCTGATCTACTAAAAAGGTATATCAGCCGAATATATTGGTCTATCCCTACGTTCTGGGCATCAGGTGTCCTGGCTACACATGAATATATCAGGGATGCATGAGAATAAAAAAAATCTTGCAATGCCAAGAATATTGATAAATATTGTGATGACACAGTTGCGATATATGCCTATTTTATTCTTCCTTTTTTCTCATCTGTGCTTCCATTAGGGGCCGATATCATTTGTGTCCAGTGTGACCATCTGCTGCTGTGAAACTCTGTCCAACTGCCTAAATATTATTATCATGTAAAATGCAAATTTATAACACCTGTAGCATGTATTTGCCAACAATTATAGTCTCTGTGATATAATTATTGCACAAACTGACGATCTTCTACAGGCTTGTTTACAATAAACATTTCCTAACGCTAAATATTACAGCTTATAACATATGTATATTACAATTACAGAACCAGCTCCAATTTCAAAGTTCAACACACTGTTTAATAAACAGCAGTGCAACATGGATTTGTGTTTATTTATGTGAGATGATTTGTCTCATCTTAATCTGGTCTTCTTCTTTTTTTCTTTCATTCTTGAAATTATCGCACCGTCTCAGTAATGTCTGTTTGTTTGCAGGCTGGCCTGTGGGATCATTGCCAGATCAGCGGGCCTTTTCCAAAATCCCAAAAAGATTTGCGCTTGCGACGGGGTCACGCTGTGGGAGGAGAGAGACCGGCCGATTGCTGGGAAAGGTCGAAGCAAGATCAACCCAGAGACACCGGCGGCGCACCTCTGAGTCTCGCAAAAAGAAGCTTATTGGTGTTTGGACGCGGAGATCGCCCTACAGAGACCCGGAGTGGACATTTTGTTGACCATGGGTCAGAGAGCTGAAAGAAGACAGAGCACTTAGATCTCTGAAGAGCTGGAGAGATTCATTTATAAAACTCTTGAAATTTATGTGATAAAATTCACTCAAGTTGCACTAACAGTGCTGTCCTCTGAATACTTCTAATGCACAAAAGCAGGTGTGTGCATTCTACGCTGTCTCTTAGGAATTTCAATGTGGCATGTTTTCTTAAAGGTGGATTAGAAAAACCTCCGAAAACATAGAAAATAGTTTACTGCCGATGTCCTGCAGTTCAACAGAATTCCAGGATGAGATTAATATTTCCTTAATTAGGATGTTCATTTCTGAAGCTTTGTTGGAGGGTTTCGCTGAAGAGATATGAATCTGGAACACTGACTGCATTTGGAGCGAACCCATTTTGTGTCTACATTTGTTCAGTTTAAATCCGAAAGGCAGTGTGAGTGGCTGGAGTAAGAGATTAAAAAGGCAGCAGGAGGAAGACTCTAATTCCAAGCAGACTGAAAGGGCAAAAGGGGCTAATTGAGAGAGGGAGGCCTTCAGAGACCGTGTTCTCTGAATTCAGTATGGAGATTGTTCGCTGCTGCTGCTGCTGCTGCCAACCTTAGAGCCATAAACCTGAGGTGAACAGAGTTCTTTCCACATTCCCATTTCTCTTGTCTTGTGACATTTTCTTTGATAAATGAATGTATTATGATAACCAAACTACAACCTGCTTACTGTCAGTATATATTTCTACTTGATTAAAAGATCGATATCAGGACATGATGGTGTGTGATGTGTTGGCTCTGTGAGTGTGTCTGTAACAAATCTGACATTGATTTTTTTTTTTTTTTTTTTTCAAATGAAACATTTGTCTTGTTCTGCTGATGCTTGAATTGGCGTATTGAATGCCCTCCAAAATGTTAAATCGTTGTCTCTTTCCATTTGCTTCTAAGCTACAGTGCCATCCGAAAGTATTCAAACCTTTTAGCTTCTCCAGCGTTTTCTTGCAACAACTACAAACTTCAATGTATGTTTGTGGGATTTATTGCATTATTGTGAACTGGAAGGAAAAGGATACATGGTTTTCAGAATGTTATACATATAAAAATCTGGAATGTTTGAGGTACATTGTATCTCTGCCCCCATAACCCATAGAAAACACCCTTTTACTGAAGGCTAATTCCAGCTGCAAATCATGCATCTGCGTACCTTGTACATCGTCCATTCTTTGCAAAACAACTCAAATTCAGTCAGATTGGCTTGCGTGTGTTTGTGGACATCAGTTTTCAAGTCTTGCCGCAGATTCTCGATTGGGCTTATTTTTAGACTTTGACTAGGCCATTCAAACACTTTAAAATGCTTTACTTTAAACCATTCTTTTGGAGTAAACTTCTTTGCTTCCTCCAACAGGTTTTCTCAGAGCATTGCTCTGCATTTAGCTCCATGTCTTCCCATTGACTCTGACCATCTTCCCGGTCCCTGTTGTAGAAATACATCCCTGCAGCATGATGATGATGCCATCACTATGCTCTACAGTGGGGATAATGTTTTGCGTGTAGGCCAAAAATGTTTAGTCTTTGTCTCATCTAACTAGAGCAGTGTTTTTCCACCCTGCTTTAGTTGTTTCCCTGCTTCAGCACACCTGATTTCACTTGATGGCAAACAGGCTTTTGCTGAGCTGCAATCACCTGAATTAGGTGGTAAAGCAGGGAAATATCTAAAACATGCAGGGCAGTGTGCCTTGACGACCAGGTTTGAGAAACACTGGACTTCTATTGTCTGACTTCTAATGGCTTTCTTTTCACAATGACTTCTCTTTTACTCTTCCGTAAAGGGCAGCTTTCTGGAGTGCATTATATACAGGTGTCCTCTCAACAGATTATCCTGCCTGAGCTGTGGATCACTGCAGCTCACCCAGAGTTACCATAGGCTACCAACAGTTCTCTGTGGGTTGCCCAAATCATCTGGGATATTGTTTAAAACATCAGGCCAACCATCCCCGACCGGTCTGCTATGTACCTCGGTCTTCTTTTTCTTCATTCACCTATGTTCTCTGATGCCTTCACAAAACAGCTGTCTGTATAAACAGATTAAGTTAAGCACAAATAGACATTATTACTAACTAGAAAAGCACTCGGAGAGCGCAGACCTCCACCAGGGTCTCTCATTCCCCCATCCCCTAAATCTAACTGTCCATACTTTTCCATTAAAATGTCTGTTAATGAGCGCTATGGCTGTGTTCGTGCTGTCGCTGTGCTCTTTCCGCAGAGAGGGGAGATTGCGCATGCGGGATTAATTTGCTGTGCATATGCCCCAACCGTAGCGGGGCCTGTGAGCTCTCTGACACAGGAGATGAGTGGAAGTTAGCACCTCTGGTCGGTGGATACGCACTTCATGTCAGATCAACCCCCAAATTGAAGCTGTTGTCCTTTATGGGGTGCCCCCTGGGACATCATTCAGAATTACCTTACATGTACACATATGAAATTAAACTCTTCCACATACTATACTGAAAACCTTGCACAAAGACTACTGAAAAGCTTGCATATAAACTAAGAATATATATCTTTTATACATACTGGTGAAAAGCTCTCATAACCTGGTGAAAAGATTAACCTTTCATACAACCAAGTGAAAACATTTTATACAAACTAGTGAAAAACACATTTTCTGATGAGTTCAGTTGAAAAGGAAGGCATTTCACTTAAACAGGAAGATGATTTCACTGGGTTGTATGAAAGGTTTTCACTAGTGTGTATAAAAGGTTAATCTTTTCACCAGTTTGTATGAAAGGTATATATTTTCAGTAGTCTATATGCAAGCTTTTCAGTAGTCTTTGTGCAAGGTTTTCAGTATAGTATGTGGAAGAGTTTAGCTTCATATGTGTATATATAAGGTAATTCTGAATGTCCCAGAGGGCACCCCATAAGATGGGCACGAAAACATTACCTGGGAAAGCTCCACTGGATTTCATTTAGATGTATTGGAGTAAAGAGGACTGAATGCACTAGCTTGTGTTGATA
Source organism: Valencia hispanica (assembly GCA_963556495.2). Taxonomy (NCBI): domain Eukaryota; kingdom Metazoa; phylum Chordata; class Actinopteri; order Cyprinodontiformes; family Valenciidae; genus Valencia; species Valencia hispanica. The sequence goes on along the minus strand of OY747714.1, from coordinate 19,881,047 downwards.
TGCCACTGGCTTTACTGAAAATCGGTGTTTTTTTAACAGGAGAAAATGTACACAAGTGATCTTGTATCCCACCTCTACACCTGATTATTAGCAAAAGTCTAATTTTCGCTCACATCCGTCGTGGTATGTTTCCACTTGTTGCTCTCCTCTGAGCCCAGAACAGTGGCTCTGAGCCATCCTTCTCCACTGCGGTAGCTGTAATTAACTAAGCATGCTTCCAGGAGCTCCCCGTCTCTCTGTCTGTGTGTGTTCTTCAGTTATTTCATAAGGAATCAGCATCCTCCGAGAGCAGCAGCAGCCCTCCCCCTCTCTGCAGCCTCTCCAGCAGTATGCCCCGACGTTCAAACGGAAGCAGGCGCTACCATTTTGAAATACAGCACCGCTAAGGTAAGATGGTAGACCCTTCAGTGTAATCGCCTTTTCTCTTGCATTCTGTCCCCACGCAAGTGTTTAAAACCCGGTTGAGGTTAAAGACGATGTGTTTTTAATCGGGTTCGCCGGTTTAGGAAGGGACTTTTTCTGGCCGTGTTGGCGCTCAGGAAGCTCTCCGTGCTGCACTGCATGCGCTGCTGTGCGGATAAAAATGCGATTGTTGTACACGGCATTGATCTCCTATAGAGAGGCTGTCGCCGTGTGAAATATTAGACATTTGTTCAGCGTTCTTTGTTACGTAAGGTGGGCTAAATGTGCGCAAACGTTTTATTTGAGTTGACTTTTTCTTCTTAGCGCACGTTTAGCTTTCGAGAACCCCACCAGCAGCATCCCCGCTGCTCTCCATTCACAAGCCAAACCTTCGTCAACAAGGCGTTTGAGGCGTCCGACATGCGTCTTTTTTTAGCTTTTGTTTTCGTTTTTTGCGCTGAATAATGACGGCAGCGGCGAAAATGTGTTTACTCAGCGCCGTGCTGCGTCATCAGAAACCAGGTTCCCTCGGTTATTCCACAATGAAGCCAGTGTTAATGCAGCAGCCATTCTGCCTGACTCATACAGTGCACACACACACACACACACAGGGGGAAATGTTCTTTCATTTCGAGGAGGAGGTGTATTTCTTTTGTCAGTTGTAGGATACCAGAGGCTAAACCAGAAAATAGAACTGTCCTCTGGTTTCAGGTTCTGCTTTGCCCTTTGATTTATTGCCAACCATAAAAGGTTGTTTGGAGTTAGGGTAGGGAAAAAAAGAGGAGAATGAAATGTCCCTACTAAAGCATGTAGTGCATCTGTTTTGGTATACATCGGGTTTTGTACATGAAAGGCAAACGCTTTAATCACAATTTAGTGTCATAAAAGTGGTTATTACAGTGAATCCAGGCTGGCAGACTTATTAAACACTGCCCTTGCTGAACTCCAGCTGCTGTGTTTTCCTGTCTGTCTCCAGTGGATGAGTGTGACTCATAGCTTTGGGGGTGATCACGATCTGCTTTCAGATGAGGAGGAGGCCCTCTTAGATTAAATCTGCAACATCAGATCTCTGTCAAAAACATAACAAAGAAAATCTCCCCTGGTTTGTTGTATCTAATCTCCCTTTAACTGTGGCACTTTTGAAAGGCAAATATATATGGCCTGTGTAGTTTTTTTTTCTTCTAAATTTGAATATCAATCTCGCTCGCATTTGGTTTCCTCATTCGCTACTAAAGAGGAGACTGCGTGTTTGTTTCTCTGATTTAAACAAAGTTGCTAGGGTTTCCTTTTTTGTGAAGTGTTGAGATTTGGAAAGCTATTTGTTTCTTGTCTAAATTACCATGATGGTATATTTTAAAAAGATCTAAATAGGATTTTAGTTGGCTGAGATTTTAGATTGCACTGATTCCAATTGATCCCCTTTTGGGCCTGTCTACTCTTTTTGAATTGAATTGCATCTGAACAATAATTAGGCATGTTCCTGTATTTCTTTGTATGTTAATGCCAGCTGTTATCCACAAACAGTGTAGCTTTACCGTTGACTTTGGAAAATACTTGATAATGCACCAGATTAGGAAATTGGATTGGGATATTATTTCTTCCAATATCTGTGACCTTCTTGTAACCACTATCATTTGTGGTCAGGTGTGGACATTCACTGAAATGAGTTTACCAACAGACCAAATATCTTATTGGCATGCAATATTCCATTACAGTAGCACTCCACAGTGTTGTCACACAGGAGTGTGTTATTGTAGCTACACAAATTAGAGAGTGGCATTCTTCAGAAATAAAAGGCTGTTTTTTGTTTTGTTTTTCAAAATTAAATCAACAAATTTAGATTTGAGGAACAACCATTTAATACATGTTTAATTTAATCAGATTTTCTATTGAGCACCAGGCTAAAGATTATTCCAAAAAACAACTGTTGTACATTATTTTGTAAATTAGAAGTTAAATCAAAACTTTGAGTTCTCACCCCCATTCTATACCGATGTTTTGATCCACTTTACGACCTTCAACTAACCATTTCATACCCATGTTCTTAAACCACTGTATATCAGTTTATTTTACTTGGTTTTTACGGTTGTTGTTGTTTTTTTAAGAACTATGGAGCAAGATAACCATAAAATACCCACGTCTTATTTATAGTTGATTGTGGCTCTGATCTCCATTTGAGCCAGTCTACTCTTTTGAAAAACAACAAAATATGAACTCTGTTGGCGCTAATATTACTGGAGACGTATAACCCATTTCCTACAGTAGATTATAGAAAATTATGCACTGTTGGTACAATATCAAAAGCCAGGTTCGAAACAACCAAAACCAAAGTACGAAATGTTGAAGGGGCAAACAGACCAACACCCACATAGAAAGCAATAGTGGGCTTGTGGGAAGTGAGACTCTTTACCATGGTTTCTAATGTCCAGATTGCCGGTCCACTTGTAAACATCACAAACTGAGGTTTTACAAAAATTTACTTTAAAATGCTTTCTTAAAAATCTTGGTTTTTGTCTCTAAAAACAATGCATGTGTAGAATGTACAATTGTCAAAAATATATTTTTGTGTGTAAAAATTTTGCTTGTTTAGGTTACATCTGTAGGACAATAGCTGTTACTGTGCAGTTTATTCCAGTTATTTTATAAGGCACATTATCGCTCTGTTTCTCTGCAGCGCCATGGACAAGAGCCACACAGTGAAGCTCTTTGTGGGAAACCTGGCTCTGGACACCACCCAGGAAGAGCTGTCAGCCATCTTTGAACCTTACGGCCAGGTTGTCAGCTGCAGCGTGCTGCGACAGTTCGCCTTTGTTCATCTGCAGGGCGAGGGGGCGGCAGACCGAGCCATTCGGGAGCTCAATGGGAGAGAGTTTCGGGGACGGAATTTGGTAGTGGAGGAGTCGAGGGGGAGGCCATTGCACTCCACGAAGGTGTTTGTGGGTAATCTGAGTGGGATGTGCACCACTGAAGACCTTAAGCAGCTGTTCCAGACATTTGGGAAAGTTCTTGAGTGTGACAAAGTCAAAGGTAAGCAAGATACCTTAGGTATTGTGATTTGTTTACCATTAATTTGTAATGTGTAGATGTACTGCTTCGGTTCTTCTTTGGATTGAGATTTTGATTTCTTTAAGAGGATTCCCTTTGAATCCTATGATTTTTACAAGCGGTACACATCAGCAGGGTTGGCCAATTCCAGTACTCAAGAGCTAGATTCTTGCATGTTTTAGATGCGTCTCTGTTGCAGCATTGGCTGAGTGACTTCCTTGGTATGTCATAAAGTTCTGAAGTGACCAGGTAGTAAATAATTTAGTCGAAGTGTGTTCAACCAGGGGAACATCTAAAACAGGTAGAACACTGTCTCTTGAAGACCAGAGATGGCCACCCTGCTGTAGAGGGTTTGTTGAGGTGATAGTCACACTACCACGCCCTGGAACTTCTAACATGTCATTTTGAAGCAACATAGCATTAAAACACCTTGAGAGACTTTTAATGATATATTTTACTCTCAGTATGTGGTTGTTTGCTGTAACAGGAAGATAAACCTTATCTTAGCAACTAAACAAGCCAGTCTGTATCGTTTTATGGTAGGATGCGGTATTTGTTGTTTATTCTTCCAAATCCCAAAGATAGTATTTTCTTTAAACCCTTGCTAGTTTAGCATTAACACATAATTTGAGTTGTTATTAAAGGGATGTGTATTGGTAAAAATCTGGCGATAAGATTTGTATCGCGATACAGGGGAGACGATACAATATATTGCGATTCTATGAGTAAGTCTATATATATTGTGATTTTTAAAACTTAATTTAACTGTAGAAAAACTGTCGCAGCATTCTAAACGATCCAACCTGTTTCATACTTAAAACATCCAGTTTTATTACTAGATCTAGTTGATCCACTGAAACGAAGAAGGGGAAAAAAGGCACAAACTACCAGTCAAACTTTTAATTGTACTTCAAAAATTACTGTCATCAAAAATGGTTCCATTCAAATTCTAAAGAAAAAAAAATTAATTGTTTTTGAATATCGATACAATATCGTGACATAAAATATCGCGATATATTGGCCTATTGGCATTTTCTTACATCCCTAATATGTTATTTATGGCCAAATTTCGGAACTATTCAGAGTGAACCTTGGCTTTCAGATGTGCAATTTAAAGAGACAGGTGATACAAGTATTTAGGAGAGGAGTAGAACAAGCCTTTGTTTCTTTATTGAAGTTAAACTAGTTATTTATTTTAGTATTCATATTTTTTGGTAGATGTGGAATTATTGGATGTTTCAGCAACATCCCTGTTCTGATCACCAGATGTTTTTCTCAACTCTCGCAATATTCTTTTGAGGAAGCAATATCTACATTCCTTTTTTCATTGCAATATAATCCCAAAGACCTTTGCCGTGCCTAATGATGATTGTCTTCTACAGGCTACGCCTTCGTTCACATGGAAAATAAGGAAGATGCTCTTCAGGCCATTGAGGCTTTGCACGGTACTTCGTTTAAGGGCCGGCCCCTGTCTGTAGAGCTATCTAAGGTCCAGCCCAGCAAGCAGACACCCACAGGGAAAATCCCGTGTGTTAATTGTGGGAAGCAGGGGCACTACGCTGGAGAATGTCCTGTGGGCAAGCCTTCTTTAGAGCAGTACCAGAGTCAGGCTGCAGTCCTGGCTGCTGCCGCCGCTGCAGCTGCCGGTCTGCCTCTACAAGTCCAACAGAGCGTGCACAATTCAGTCTACAACACCTCCACCTTCGACCCCACATATGCAGCTCTCACGGGAATCACCACTGGCACACGCACTGATGGAAACCCAGTGAATCCAGCTGTCTATGGCGCCCTTGCTAGCCAGGTGTATGGTGCCAATGTTGCCAGTCAGCTCTATGGGACCGTGGCAAGCCAGGCAGCTCTTACATCAGGCGCCACACAGGTGTACAGTTCCATGGCACCCAATATCTATGGCCAGATGGCGGCATCTCCGGCCGCTGCTGCTGCCGCAGCGGCGGCCGCTGCTTACACGACTCCAGTTTACACCCCGACTGTAGCCAACCATCCTGTGTACCTGACAGCAGCTCCTGGACTAGATATGTCTACAGGTACAGTAAACCCTGCTTACTCTGTAGCTTCTGCCATTTATGGTGCTGCCACACCAGCCTACGCTCACATCAGCACCATGGGAGCAACAGATCCAACTACAGCCCTGTTTGAGGCTGCCAGGCAGGCTCACTACTTTGCCCAGGGCCAGCAGGTTGTGGCTGATCAGCAGACAGCTGCTGTTGCAGCAGCCGTGGCCAAGTCTGGTGAGAGAGACCGTAGTCCTTTACGCAGGTCGGCGCCTCTTCTGCCGGACCCGGTGATGAAGCCGTTTATATACCAGAGGGCCAAACCGCGCAGACCCTTGCTCCCGACACCAGCTGGCCGTGCAGCAGAAGAGGCGGTAGAGGCAGCGGAAGACCCGATGGCCAGGTGGGACATGACTAACGATGATTTTTAACATCAGCCTTATGTGTCTGCTGTACTATGTATGTCCTCTTCTCCTTAAAGGTGCAATATGTAAGAATAACATCTTGTGGACAAATTTGAGTACTGCAGTCCATGTAGAAAAACAAGAGTCCGCTCTCAACCACTCAGCCCCTCCTCTTCTTGAGTTTAATGCCAGCTTGCCAGTTAGGGATCAAATGCTAGGTAATAAATTTAACCACACGGAGCAGTAAATTAAACATCTGACTAAACAATCTGTACATTATATAAACTGGTCTGTTAGAACAAAATACTAGTGTAACTTGTACTTGTATTGGAGAAATTTCTCAAACTCTGCATCCATCCTTAAATTGGGTTGGTACCTCAAACTTCTCCACCTTTGAAAAGAGTCTCCAATGTTGATGCTCATTTTACTAGGCCTGAGCAGAGAAAACACTGCAAAGGCCTATTGTAACTGTACTGTTTCTTAATTTTCCCGAAAATCAATTGGCTTTTTGTAAGGCTAAACATGTACGAAAACTCACAAATTTGGCGGACGCATGAGTCGTGCGTGAAATGTACGTATTTTAAGGGTTTCGCAAAAGTCGCAACAGAAATGGTTCAACAGCGCTCCCCGGAATGCTTCAAAATATTCTCCCCATTTACCTTTTTCCACATAAACCGCATTTTGTCATACCAGTTCTAGGAACGCAGTTCTGAGAACTACCCGCCTTGAGTTTATTTAGCGGAACCACCCTTTCCTCATGGGGACTTTTCCATTTTGCGTTCGCACTAGGCATGGGTCGGTATGAGATTCTGACGGTATGATAACCGTAGGCAAAAATATCACGGTTTCACGGTATTATGATTACAGCTCTAAAATGTGTATTTTGAATGTCTGTATTTACTTATTCTTTTAAAGGAAAAAACACTTTTTAGTAAGGCAGATATGGTAACTAACTAGCATGCTAAGATAAATCATCATTAGCATGCTAGTTACCATTATCTGCCTCAATTTAAAAAAGTTACTAATGATAGAGATGAAGAAAAGATAAGATATGGTAGTTACCAAATCTGCCAAGGTAACAAGCTCATTTCACTAATGACAGACGCTAATATGCTCGTACATTTCAAGACAGCGTTAACTTTACCTTGAATTTAGCATACAACGATGAGTGGTGCTCCCGAACATGCGCTATCATATTCCATGTATTACCTCCTCGGGCTGCCACTGTTCTCAAGCACGTTTTGCACGTCGGGCGACCTTCTTCTTCCAAGCCGTGAACGTCGGGCTTTTTACGGTAGCCGAAGTATTCCCAAACTTCCACTTAGAGACGGTAGAAAAAGTTCAGTCATCACACAGCCTGCAGCGCTGGCCTGGTGTCATCCAGGACATGTTACTGTGAAGTGTCGTCTCTGCACCCCAGATGTCGAACTCTTGGCAGTGAGTTTTCGTCCATTTTGGCAGTTGTTTACATTCCACCTTCAGCCGTTGCCGACACTGCATGTGATGTCATCAGTTCCGTTGTTGCTAAGCTACAGACACAGCACCCCAATGCATTTGTGGCAATATCTGGTGATTTTAATCATGCGTCGCTCTCTACTACACTTCCAACATTTCAACAGTTTGTCAGCTGCTCTACAAGAGAAAACAGGACCTTGGATTTGTTTTATGCAAATGTAAAGGATTCATACACGTCCAAACCAAGACCTCCTCTGGGAAAATCAGATCACAATCTTGTTTTTCTCTGTTCAGAATATAAACCACTTGTTCAGAGGCAACCTGTGTCAAAACGAACAGGGGGACAATGGTCACTGGAAGCTGAAGAAGCCCTGCAGGGTTGTTTTGCAACCACAGACTGAATGACTCTGTGCCAAGCACATGGAGAGGACATCAATGCCATGACTGAGTGTGTGACTGACTATATAAACTTCTGTGTGGACAACATCATCCCCACCAGAACAGTGAGATGCTTCCCTAATAACAAACCCTGGATCACCAGTGACCTGAAGGAACTGCTAAACAAGAAAAAAAGAGCCTTCAGGGAGGGAGATAGGGAATTACTGAGGAAGAAGCTGGAGAACAAACTACAGAGGAACAATATCAGAGATGTCTGGTAAGGAATGAGAAAGATCACAGGTTTTAAGGACAGGAATGATTGGATAGATTGAAGTCTGGACAGAGCCAATGAACTCAACACATTCTTCAACACAACAGGTTCAGTTCAGGAACTAGCTAAGCACCCCCCTCTCCTGTTCCCAGCCAAACAGACATCCCACTCTCCTCTGACCAACAGCTTTCCTGTTACACCTCGGGTGTTTTATCCTTCACCTCAGCCATGGACTCTTCTATTTCCACAAGTTTGACTTCAACCAAGTCAGGAAATGCTGCTACCCCCTTTGCCTCCCGCTCCCACTTCTCTGTCTCCAAAAGTCAGGTGAAGAGGCAGCTGGAGAAACTGAACCGGAACAAGGCTGCAGGTCCAGATGGTGTCAGCCCCAGAGTCCCGAAGGCCTGTGCAGAGCAGTTCTGTGGGATTCTGCAGCACCTCTTCAACCTTAGTCTAACTCAGGAGAAGGTTCCAGTGTTGTGAAAGACATCCTGCCTTGTTCCAGTACCCAAAAGAACTCACCCATAAGTCATCAATGACTATAGACCTGTTGCCCTGACATCCCACATCATGAAGGTCCTGGAAAGACTCCTGTTGGCACCCCTGAGTAAGCAAACAAGAACGTATCAGGACCCACTGCAGTTTGCTTATCGCTGTGGAGTTGGAGTTGAAGATGCCATCATCCACCTACTTCAACCAACCCACTGTCATCTGGACAAAGCAGGCAGCACTGTGAGGATCACGTTCTTTGATTTCTCCAGTGCATTTAACACAATTCAACCTGATTTGCTTTGTCAGAAACTTCTGAAGACACAGGTGTAGCCCTCAACAATCGCCTGGATCAATGACTACCTGACCAACAGACCACAATTTGTGAGACTGAAGAATTGTGTGTCATACCAGGTGGTCAGCAGCACAGGAGCACCACAGGGGACCGTACTCTCACCATTCCTTTTCACTCTGTACACCTCAGACTTCCAGTACAAATCAGAGACCTGTCATCTGCAGAAATACTCAGATGACTCTGCAATTGTCGGGTGTGTCAGAGATGGACAAGAAGCTGAATACAGAGCACTGACCGCTTGGTGACATGGTGTGAAAACAATCGTCTCACCTTGAATGTGAACAAAACTGTTGAACAAGTCTGTTGTGGAGAGTGTAATCTCTTCAGCCGTCATCTGTTTGGGTAGCAGCATCAGAGCCAGGGATTTAAAAAGGCTAAACAACCTGATAAAGAAGGCTGGTTCTGTTCTTGGGACAACTGTGGAACATCTGGAGATGATGATGCAAAGAAGGATTCTTCATAAAATCAAAAAATTATGGACAACCCTGAGCATCCTCTTCATGAGACAGTCATACAACAACAGAGTGTCTTCAGTCGGAGGCTTCTTCAGTTTCGCTGCAATACAGACCGCTTCAGAAAATCCTGCCTGCCCACAGCTATCATCATCTACAACAACTCCTTAAAGAATTAATTATATGAGCTATACCAACACTTAATTTCCCTCTGGGATCAATAAAGTATTTTTGAATTGAATTGTCACTCACAAGTAAACAAACGCAGGTGTGCAGGGAGGGAGGAGGAGGGGCGCGCTTTACGCTGCAGCTTCATGAGGGATGTTTACTTTCTCCCTGACGAGACGCACATGAAAAAAAAAAATGCTTATACCGCCGGGATGGTATGACGGATAATTTTAATGGTTTTGAAACCTTGACTTTTTCATACCGCAGTATACCTTGAAACCGGTAACCGGCCCATACCCAGTTTGCACATGAGTGGGGACCTCGATAGGGACCATTTGTTACACAACCGTCTCCGATAGTGACGTGTTTCTTAAGCGCAACACCCAGCACTAAAACAAACATAACCTGGGAAAAGTGAACAGAAACAACACAAAGCGCATATCAGGCAAGTGGCATAGCTTGTCAGTTCTACCAATCACCAAACACCTACATATTTGAGTTCCTATGGGACTCAGAAAAGATTCTGCCTTGGAGTAGGCACTAAAATGGTTATAGGAACTGAGGGCCTTATTCCCTAGTACCTATATGTCTGAACACGACAAAAACGGCCCGGTTCCTGAAAAGGTTATAGGAACTCCAAAAGGTTCCTACAGTGCGAAAGCCTCTATAGAGCTATGATATTTGGCACACTTGTAGAACTTCCCAAGACCTACCTAAAAGCCGCAAAACGTCATAGTCCCAAATGCACAGGAAGTTGGCCATCTTGCTTTGTACGTACATAATTTTGATTAATTATTACGCCGTTTTGGCCCAATTTTGCGTCTGCATTTGATAGAACTCTTAGGGATTTTGACCGATCATCTTTAAAATTTGTCAGTTTGGCCTTCAGGCTTGGGGGATCTAAAGTTATAACAATCTTAAGTTTTCGTGCATGTTGAAGGGGCGGGGCCTGGCCTGTAACTTTTACTACTCGCCAAAAAATGTAAACAAATTTATATCTCCTACTAAGAAAGTGATACAGACATGAAACCAACTGTGATTGGTAACCATCTTGTCCCCAACAAATTGCTGACGATACCTAAGCTCTGCCCCCTGAGAACAGGAAGTATGATGTTTTACCTAGAAAAGTCCGTATTTGACTCCTTTGACATAATCAACATCTAGCTGTTGTCAGTGACTGAAAACAAGTTGGTGTAACTTCTTGTCTGGTATTGATAGTTTTCAAAAAAGGGTGTGGCTCTGGCGGCATGACGATGCATGGCGTCATGCCATGGAGATACGTTTGGCTCTATATTCCACATGCATCATCTGATCTGTACCAAAGTCAACAACATAGATATTAGTCCAACCTCTAACAGATATGTATGCAAATATTTGGTCGGTGTGGCCTTATTCCTCCACTGCACACCCTAGAATAATTAAAATGATCAGCCTGAAGCAATGCTTTCAACTAGGATTTTGAAATGTATATGTAGTTTATAAATGTATATGTAGTTTCTGAAGACCCATAAAACGTTTGTTGAAGCCAAGGACCATACCTCACAGGAAGGCAAGACTATTTTATTTGTATATCACACTTTCAACAACAGGGTAATTCAAGGAGCTCTACATGATTTGGTGATAAAGAAAATCATTGAATATAATATCGGAAATTAAAAGCAGCAATTTAGCATGAAACACACAACACATGATGCCCAATAAAGCATGAAAAACAGCAATAAAGCATGAACACATATGACACGTATGACATTAATCGTTTAATGGAAGTCAACCATTTTGGTCGAAAGTTGGCCTTTTGTGGCTTTTGAACACTTTGTCATGTAGATTTGATCAGCAGGCTTAGTGGAAGCGTTGAGGCGGCAGTGCGTGAGTCCCAAGCCAGAGCGACGCTAAGCTGGGAGGGCTGTTCGAGGCAGCTTGCAGTTTAAATTTCTTCTGTTGTCGTTCAATTTTTTTGGGAAGGATGCCGTGGCTTCTTAGGTTTACAAGAAATTGCTTGAGGGCCGCTTCTTTTACTGGCTTCCATTCTGTCCACAGCGCCGCTGCTCGTTGCCGGTCAGTGTCTAATTATAGATGCTGGCGCAGTGTTTGCATTGAACACTTGGCAACCTTGCAACCTCACATGTGATTGCCTCTGGAACCAGGAAGTATGGAGGCGGGACAGATTGTAATCAATTACTACGTCACTTTTTTTTTAAAGGACAAAAACTTGCAGCCAGCCAGCCAGCTGAGAAGCAAATCGCTTTCACTGTAACCTTCCTTCCAACGGGATTGAGACATTAGACTGTTGTGCGATTATTTCACTGTAAAATTTGTACTTATTGCACATTTAATGTAACCCATCCCTTATGGTTTTCACCCTTCTTTTGTGCTAGGTACTACGCCGAGTACTACCAGCAGTTGCAGCAGTACCCTCAGTTCCAGTATGCTTACCCATCGAACACAATGGCAGCCATTGCTGGCATGCCGGGAGTCCCCGGGATGTCTGCCCAGCCAGTCGCTACGCTGGAAGCCCTCAGGCCAGTGGTCCCCACTGCTGCCGCAGTGGCAGCTGCCATGGCTGCGCCCAGGGTGTATGAGCCGCCGTTGCCGCCGCCTACGCGCAAGGAGGCCATCCTCCACCGCCCCGAACTCTCCCTTCACACGCCTGAGCCCCCCTTCCGATAGTTGCACTCAACTGTCTGCCCCCGCCCCTCTCCCTCTTTGCCCTGATCCCTCACCCCTACATACCTTTTCCACTCAAACTTGACCACCTCTGTATGTGTGTGTTTGTGTGCCTGGGGACTGGCTGGGGGATTTAAAACGGAGGGCTGTTGGGCTTAATAACTTGCTACACAAGGGGGCTGATCAGCTAACCTTGGTCCAGTTTGCATGACCACAGTGCAGCTTTGAAGACAGGCTTTCGTCTATTTTTATGGGCATTCTTTGTGGTTTTCTGTTTTACCTTTTTAATGTGCCAGTCTCACACTTGTGCCAGTATTAGACTGACAGAGTCAGTCATTTCTTTTGCCTGTATTTCTGCAACCCAGTTATGGTTTTCTAGGGCCAAATCTCCAGTAAATTACATCCGCCATTCTACTTAGGCCTAGATGATCAGATAGGGCAGCTAATTTGAAACCTTTTTTGCCTTATGTTGACTAGTTTAGATTTGTAATGTTCTTGAATGGAAAGTCAGACTAACACATATTGTGTACCAGCTGCATTGTACTGTGTCCAACAGAACCAAGGTTAAAGTATTCTGGGGAGATCGTTTGTCCTGGATGCGATGTGGATGCTGTGTGTGTGATTGAGATGTGCAGGCTCCTGACTTTGCAGCGCACAACCGCAGCAGCTAAGACTGCGCTTTGCAGAGGAAAAAAAAAAACATAAAGCACACATATATGTACTGTAATGTTTATTCGTATCTGTCCTAGCCACCCCCCCCTCCAAAAAAAAATCTAATCCCCACCTGTAAACTACAACACTGAAAGACACTGCTTCACTTTTCCTCTTCCTAACTACAGCTGCCTACCTCTTATTGTAAATTTCAGTGTAGATTATATTCTGTTCTGAACATCCCCACACATTTCACCCTATCAGCAGACGCAGCTCTATATACAGCTACAGCAGTTCAAAGACTGGGTAGCTGTATTTCATTTCATATATATATATATATATATATATATATATATATATATATATATATATATATATATATATATATATATATATATATATATATATATATATATATATATATATATTAGTATTTGGTCCTCTTTCATTTTCAGAGGCCTTTTAAGACAGAAAAAGTGTAAATAGTTTTTTTTTTTTCATCATCATAGTTCACATGTGGTATACGTCAGCCTACGGGATGTAAAGAGTTTTAAATGGGAGAAACAATGTTTTAACTACTGAACGAGTTTACAGAGGATCTTTGAATTGCATCCTTTCAGAAACCATTACATGTGACAAGGTCAGTTATGTGCCTAAAAAGCCTTTTAGTGAAGTGCATTAAGTGGAGGCATCTCCCATTTTAAGTGCTTTTAAAAAAAATCATTTCAACTGAAGCAACAGGAGCCTCAGAGCTCAGAATCGAGAGGGCTACAAGTGGGTAAAGCTTCCACATGTGTAATAGGTCTGTTTATTGCAAAAGCCACAAAAATGAGCCTCGGAGGTTTTTCATAAGCCTTTGGTTTTAAGCAGAAACAGCAGTGATGGCACCAATGAAGTGAGAGATGGGGCAGTGTCTTCCAGTGGCCCCAAAATATCCACCATTTCTTCATCAAATACCAGATCTGCTTTAGATTCTTATTCCATTAATATATTAAAGTATGTTTTAGTTTACTTGTTGAATCATCTACAGTTCCTTGCAAAAAAAAAAAAAAAAGCATTTCTACCTCTTGAAATGTTGTCACTTTACAGCCATGAAGGTTAATGTGCTTAACTGAAGTTTATCTGATAATCCCATGCGGAGTTGCAAATAATTCTGAAGTAGAAGGAAATTTTTAGCCACAGATTCTCAATTAAATGTTGGTCTGGACTTTGCCTGGGTCACTGCTTTGATTTCCTTTGTAGTCTCAACCAGGTTGCCCAAAAGTGTGCCCATAGCATGATGCTGCCACCACTGTGTTACACTAAGAATGGTGTGTTCAGGGTGATGCACTTCCAAACATAGTATTTTGCATATATCGTAGGCCAAAATGTTCTTTTGGTCTTGTATGAGCAGAGCGCCTTCTTCCACGTGTGTGCTGTGTTCCTTGCATGACTGCTTACAAACTGCAAACAGGACTTATGTCTTTCTTTTTGACCCTCTCCTGCTAAAGACCAAATTTGTGTTTAATAGCTGTTTTATTGACATATTTTCCCATCTGAGTTGTGGCTCTTTGGCTGCTTCTCTGATTGGCTCTCTCCTGGCATGTCAGCAGCAGCAACAGTTAACCCTGCATGCCGGTTTAGGTAGATTGTCATGTGTTTATAGCATCATGTTCTTTTTAATGTTCTAATAAATCTTGTGTTTACTTATTAGCTGACTTCTGAAGGTAATTGGTTGCACTGGATTTTATTAGGGGTTATCAAAGTAAACATGGTTGAATACCAGACATCGATTTCCTTCCACTTCAAAAATTATCCTGTTCTGTGTGTTGATGATCTATCACAGAAAACTCCAATAAGTTACATTGTTTAGTGGTTGAAATGTGACGGTGTGAAAAAGTTCTGGGGCATATGCATAGGTTTGCAAGGCATTGTAGAGAGTGGTTTACCACATTATGAATCATTCGGATAAATTTTTTTTTTTTTTTTTTTTTTTTTCTGGAATTGATACTTTATACATAGATGCCAAAGTCCTGAGTGGAAACTTGCATCCATTTACAATCAGTCGTTTCTTTTTGCAGCTACTATTTGACAGCAGACCAATGCACAAACATAATTAGACCTTCTGAAATCACCTGAATGCCTCATCGTTTCCCACTTCCCCCTCTCCTCCTGTGGTTTTTAGTGGTTATAAATGACTTTTGCATCTCAGAGTGTAATATTTCCGTGTCGTATACACAAACACATACCAGTTGCATCTTTTGTAGAATTGTGGTTTGCAAAAATGTTTTTTGCCATGTGTTTTTTTTGTAGAAAACTATTTTATTTAGCCGTTTTTTTTAATTTTATATATATATATATATATAGGACAGTGAAAAAATCAGCATGCCTTTTATTGAGAAAATGTATACTTTAAACCTTATAATAATAATAAAGAATGTTTGGCTGACTACTGTGGTGACAGAAAGCAAAGGGTTTGGACATTTCGCCTTCTTCCTGTTTATGTTCCTCTTCATTATCTGTCTCTCTTGTGTAAAATGACCACCAGACCCATTTGACTGGGGATCCAGGGGGAGGCAGGTGTAGATGCTGGCCCAGCTTTGCTCACTTTGCTCAGGGTAAGTCCGGGTAGGAGCTCCTTCCTCTCTCCAGCCTCTCAAACTATAATTTACCAAATTTAGAGTGCTGAGTGCAGTGCTTACAATTGATTTTCATGCATACAATTACGTTAGACACAGTGAAACTGCTGTGAGGGCTGGGGAGAGGCTCACAGATAGAATGGCCTGGGTGCATTTTGATCTGTGGAGCAGTCCCTTTCTTGGGGTTTGATGGGTGTGCGTCTGGTCTGGTCCAAGTCTGGTCTCTCTCCTTGCTGCACCAAATTCTCCCTTTTCCGTGTGTCTCTGTGTTCACTATACTCTCAGGCCTGCATGTGTGATAATTTGTAACTGTGCCGCAAGAAAAAGGCAAAAAAACAAAAGCCCAACTCGACAGTCCAGCTCTGAACTAACTATCTCAACTGAATTAGGTCACCGTGCTACCTGGAACGCCCTGTATGCAGCCTTGCGTGAGCCATGGGGACGACTTTTAGCGTGACGCCACCGCAGTGGAAACTTGTTGTCTCTCTTTCTCTTCACCACCAAGGTAAATCGACTAAATACAAAAGAAAGAAATCATGACAGCACTGACATCTCTTCTCCCTAACTGCCCCCCTCCTCACTTTCCTTTGACTGTGGCTTGATACAACACTCCCACCCCTCTTCCTTCCCTCCGCCATTACCACCTCCCCCTCTCTCTCCCCGAGTCCGTAATCTCTCTTCTACTGCATCGGCGGTGTTTGTACCTGTAGCCTGGGTCTTCTCCTCACTGGGAGTGATGGGCCGGCTAGGGTGGGGCAGGGTTAAGACCCCTCCTTAGGACTGATCCTGTTCTGCAACAGCATATGAGGTGCCCTTTGTTCGGTTGGTGTGTGAGCTGGTGGAAAAGAGGTGCGACGTGTCAGGGTGTGCTTGAGTGAGTGTGCTTGAGTGTCTGTGGTAAAAACAACAAAAAGAAAAGGGATACTTTTTGGGCGCCATTTCATTGGTCAGTGAGGCTTGGCATAAGTGGACACACCCCAAACCCTTCCCCTTGCCAGCTAATCAACTCCTGTCCACCGTCGTATTCGCCGCCCTCAACCCTCTTCACTCTTCCTTCCTCCCCCTCTCCCTCCTTCACCCCCACCCTGCTGTCCCTCTTTGCGCATCTCCTCACCTCTCCGCCGTCCACACACACAGCGCTTTATTTTATTTTTTTACCCCGCCGGCACCGCCGCCACCTTGGATTTGGGTTCCATCGCTCTGGCTTGGACTCAACTTCCCAGAACCACCCACCTGACCCAAAACACCACCCCCATCCACCTTTGTTAACATAGACGCCAAAAAGGACCATGTATTTGTGGCGGCCCTCCTTTGGACTTTGTCCTATGAGACAGAGAGACTTCAGTGCTCGAGGAATTGCTTTGCTGTAACTGTTTAATGTTGGTTGTGCACGACACTGCTATGGCAGGGATGTGAAGGCAACATGTAATGTAAAGTAACCTGAAACTAAAGGATGACAATTTACTTCCCTCAAAGCAACCCGTGTCAATCAGAAACGTCCTATAAGAAAGGCCCACAGGCCAGTCTGACCTGTAGATTCTCATCAATCTCAGGGTTCCTATAGGACTTTTCTGTAGCCTGTATGTGTTCTTACCTGTTAGTGTTTTGAGTTATGGAGTCTAACCTTTGGACAAAGTGACAGTGAAGTTGTCTATCATTTGCCCTGGGAGCTGCAGGATTGGAGTGATGCTCCCTTTATGCCTAGCGAGCAAAAAGAAAGGACAAAGGATTTGGTGAAGATCAAATAGATGGTTAATTATGAGGTGAGTTTGTGCATTAGTTTCAAAGGTGTACATCATATAGAACAATAAAAGGATTAACATTTTTTTTCTACACACAAGACATTATACACAGGCCAGTTCTATTACAAGCGACCTGCGTCCCAAACCTCCCTCCCCCTTCACTCTCCTAGCCCTCCACTAAAGGCTTCTTCTGGTGGTTGTGAGTCTGGGCCGTCAATCACACTTGGGTAAATACATTTATAAATCTCTACAAAAGAAGAAGGAAAAAGAACCCTGCTCTTAAATTGGTTGCATTACATCTTGCCCGTCAAAGCTCACTGCAGTCCCCTCCTCCCCAAACCTCCTCTCACACCCAGCCCCCTGTCCACCTCTTTGTCTGTTGTTGTTTTAGCTATAAAAAAAATGTGCATGTGTATAATAAGCACTTGTCAGTTCATTGTTTGGAATGGGATCCTGAAGGTGATGTCTGTCCTCCTGCAGGGGATAGTTTATGGGAAATCCAGCTAAATGCAAACTAGTACAGTCTTATCAAAAATTCAAGCCAACCCTATGAAGGGCCAAAAGTGCCACAATCCACCAAATCTTTGTGTGATTAAATAAATACGTTTGATAAATAAACAAATGTATCCCTAATGTCTTCCATGTACTACTTAAATAGTTACTATTTTATTACTATTTTTATATTAAATATTTTTTTAGGAAAATTTATGTGAAACTCACTGATTAAAATTTTATGTCAGTATGTTAAACTCATTAACATTTAATGTAGTAGTCCATAGTTCAATCCTAAATTGATATATTCAGATCATGACATCTGATTGGTTAATATGCAAATTAGACTCCTCCTCAGACCACTCACCGTTAACTACAGCAGTGTTAGCCCTACCCACTGACCATTTATGAAACGTTTTCATTATGTGCTGCAAAAATGTCAGTATTTATTTCAGTATTAATAAAAAAAAAAATCTAATTAATAATTTACCTATGGCACTTTTGTCCCTCCATAGCGCATTGTCTGCCATCAGGTCTTTTGCAGTTTGTTTTATTAATATGACTTTTCAAGCACAAATGTGAATGGGATAGGACTGATGTACATAACCCCAGGGTCAAACCTCAGATATAATTTTTTTTTATCTAAAAAGGGCGAACTTGACAAACAGTTGCAAGAAGCATAGTTTTTTTTACACCCTATAGCTGCAAGTACTATTTAAATTTTGACGTAGCTCAATGAACAATTAGAAGCAAATAACCGAAAATTCTAGTGAGTTTCACAGAAGCTGTTTTATGATGGAAACTTAGTATGTTTACATCAGTCAGATCATTTCAATCATTTCGGGCCTCATGAGAGGAGCAGTAATGTAACCACTGAGCTTCTTAAAGTAGGTTAATGGACCAAGCTTACTGTACTTACATCAGATGTTGGATTAATTACTTTTTTTTTAAATCACTAGTTTCCAAAGACATAAAGAGTGACTTAGTAATTTGCTATCTCAAGAAGATAGGAATGTGGATCTGCTCATTTCAAAGCAATTAGGGTTAGCACAAAGCTGAATGTTAGGGGATTTTAATTCTCAAATGTTAGAACAGAAATTTGCATCAATATGTTTACTGTGAATGACAAATCCTGATATAGATACAAGTTATATTGTATGGCTGTGTATTAATATATATATATATATATATATATAGGCGATTTAAACTGTATTTCTGAATAAAAAATGTTTTTTTATTTTGCATGCAATTTCTGAATAAATTTCTTTTTTTCTCATAACTGTGTCCAGATCTGTTATTTCAACTCATACCGTTATTTTCCTTGCAAATGTGTTCATTCCAACATTTTTCCTAACCTTTTATGTCAATGTTACAAGTGCAAACCTAAATGTTGTTTTTTATCTTAAGGACTTTTATAAAAAGTAGTGAATAGTTGTGAAGTGGAATCAAAATAATACATTGTTTTCACGTTTTTTTAAAGTGAAGTGGAAAACTTCTAAAAATATAAAGTATATTGCAACTCCAAACATACAAATTTATGGTTGTTCACATGTATATGTGTGTGTGTGTATACATACTCAAGACCTGTCAATATTTAACATATCTGGATAAAAAAAATTATACTTAATGGAAAACTCTAAATTCTTTTTTTTTTTCTATTTGGGTGATGTTGAATTTGAAAAAGTTGCATGAAGCTAAAGAGGCCTGGGTTCACCACTGGGGATCACTAACAGCGACAGGTGCATTACACGGCTCATAAACCCCTCCTGTGTTTAGAGGAGGTGTAATTGACACAAAGCCATACCACTCACACGCCAGTTATCTCCGTCTGCAAAGGTTTACCCCGCCTTTTAGGCCTTTTTAGGCTCAGAACCTGACACCCAAGCTGTGAAGTCCCATACTTATTGGGGTGCTGTCACGTGTGCTACTTTTGACCAGGAAAGGAGCACCGGCCAGCAGGGTCTTCTGTTAGTGGGAGCACCACCTTCGCACAGCCACCTCTCACCAGTGGAGTCAGGTCTCCGCAGCCCCTAACTGGCTCGCCCCCTCGTCGTCCCTTGAGCTGATTTTATTTTATTTTTTTTGTCACTATAAGCTGAGGGGGACTTGTGAAGTCCTGACAGAGGCGGAACGATGACAGCTGTCGAGACCCAAATGACATATAACACCTCCTATACGATCCACCAGGAAGAGGCGTATATGACCCAGGAGGATGACTGGGACAGGGACCTGCTGCTGGACCCTGCCTGGGAGAAGCAGCAGAGGAAGGTAGGGTTGGATGTGCAGCGTCTGGAGCGGCGGACTGTAGCTTGTGCTGGCGTGCGTAATTACGCAGAGATTTGCCCATGCGCTTTCATTCACATCAGCGTCACCGAGTGGCGTCTCAAATCAGTTTCAGCATTTTTGAATGGAGTTTGCTTTAAAATCCCTGACGTGGTTATAATAATGACATTTTAACACCCCAATATGTGATGGTTCAGCTGCGCCTTTGGTGTCCCCGCACCTGGCACTTCAGTCCTGCTGGAAGCTGTGTTGGCAGATATTTTAGGCTGTGGAACTCTCTCAGTGTTGTCTTTCAGTTACCCCAGAGTGCCTTGCAGACTGTCTAAATTTAATACCCACCCTCACTTTTTTTTCTTTGGCAGACGTTTAGCCTTAAGTCTCAACCGGAAAAATTACACTCAAACGTTCAACAGTTTTAACACTAACCAGAGTCGGTAAAACAAAAACAAAAAAACATTAATTGCTATTTAGTTAAAGGGCTCCCACTGTATACCTTTCATGAAAGAAAATATTAGCAATACTTGTGTAGGCCTATTTATAATTAAACATATTAAAGTGAGCAATGTAAGCAATATTCAATAATGTTTTATTAAGACGTAATTTTACCTTGATATTATTTGCAACACCAAGCTAGCTCGGACGGCTAGCCACCCGTCGCCATGGCAACTCTGAAGTATTGCGCCATGCAGTAGGTGTATTTAATGAGCTAGCAGCTAAACCTCAGCTTTCCCAGGTGACCCCCGTCGGCACAAATATAGCTTTATTTTATTTATAAAACATAGACTCATTTTTTTTATGTATTATATTTTAATGTAATGAATGTTCTCGCTCGTTAGATTGATGTTATATTTTTCTAGTTGCTACCTGGTCACCATGTTTGATGGTAGATTTTCGTAGGAGGGACCAGATCCTTGTTCCGCCCAACAATTCCTGGAGTCCGAGTTGAAAATAGCTTCCCGGTAAATCATTACTCATGGTTCAGGAAATACCATTAAGGTTTATCTCATTAACAGTGTTGGGCTTTCTGTCAAAACACACATTTATACTGTAGTTAAAGTTATTTCAATTCAATATTGGGTTCGAACTGACTAGTTTCTTGCTTAATTAAAATAGCCTAGTCAAGTTTGCAAAGAAACTAATAAATTAAATCAAGGATCATTCAAAACATGTTTTGTCTTTTTTTTTTTATCAATATAATTTTAAGGCGTTTGATTTCACAATGGTGCTGCGAAGCCAGGCCAGATTTTTGTGCAATAACTTGGCTATTGCAATTTTCAGTGTGTGTTATAGACATATTATAAACCAGAAGAGTAGCCTATTTAGCCCAAAAAAATTATTCCAGTTGAGAGAGCAAACAAAAGTTTTCAAATCATACAAGTATTCCTTGGCTGAAATTTAAGAGGGTTACAGCATTTTAAAATTATAGTCAAAGAATTTTGCAGCATTAAAACAGTACTCTTATATCAAATTGGTGTATTTTTCTCAACATGTGAAATTAATTTCCACCTAGGCATAAATAAAGTAGTTTTAGATGGGACTGAACTGAAAATATCGACTAACTCCCTTTTAGGTTTAAAGAATTGATTTAAGAAAGTTGTTTGTTTTCTTTTTTGTGGGACCCAATTTTCAAAGGCCCTATCTGGCCTAATTAGAAGGAGTTGGCATATCCAAGAAAGAACCCATCTTACCATTTATTTATTGCTCATTTATGTAATTTTAGTGGACACATTTTAGAATGGCACCGTAACAATTATGTAACCAGATTATATCCCTCAGTTTGCTTAGTAAACTTAATTTTTATTCAGATTTTTTCAAAAATTTACTCTCTAATATTTCCTTCTGATTAAAAATGTTGTCATTCTCCATAATTGTAAAAAAAAAAAAAAGTTCTAGTCACATATGCATCCATTTGAATATTGTAAATGTTATTTGCAATTATTATTGTTTTCCCTCTTAAAACAGCTGTTTTAGGTATTGAAAGGACTTGATGTGTTCTTAGGTTTTTATATTGGAAGACAGACTTTTATTAAATTCTAATTTAAGGCACATTCATACAAGAATATTCCTCTGCGTATTGCCATTTAGCTTTGCTGGTGCCACAGTCTAACCACCTGACATAAATTCAAAGCTTTTAGTTTTTGGGATGCATGTTTAAATGGCTTCAATTTTGGTGAATCTACCAAACGTTTCTGTCCGTGTAAAATGTCCCCCTCCTACAGAGTACAGTGACAGGCTGAGAGACCTCAACAGATGGTGGTATATAGACCTGGGGTTGGTTTCACCGACCTCCAAATAAACATCATCCTAAAAATACTTTTTTAACTTGCTTGGCTCAAAGTTCCCTCTGTCCACCCCTCCTCCTCCTCCTTCCCTTCATCTCTTATTTTTCCTTCTATCGCGTTGAACACTTTGGTACGCTACAGTTATTGGAATATGTTGCCGTAAGCTCTGTCACTGTATTACAATTGGCTTTTGAATGTTACTTAGTAAAATCTCTGTAGCAAATCTTTAGGTGTTCCCCTTGTGATCTCCTAGGGGAACAAGTCATGGTACTCCACGGCACTTCTCGGCATGTAAAATCCAGCTTAAGGCGCTGATATCAGCCTGTAAATATAGCAAGTGCATCATTTTGCAGTGTAATGAATATGAAAGGAAAGTCTTCCAGCACCTGTTGTCCCTCCTATCCTTCAAATTCGGTGGAAAAAAGCCGACCAGTATTTGACGAGGTAGTAAAGTGTTTGTCAACACACAGTGATGTCGAATTCGATACCAGACATTGGGAATGACGCACGCTCGGACATATCTGCGCGTCCAGTTCACGCCTACGTCTGACTTGTGCAGCAATTATGTATTTTTTATTTTTTTTTGCACGAAGCCTCTGTTTTTGATTGCGAAGTACATGATTCATGACTTGTTTCGGACAAAGGGTTCAGCGTAGCAGGAGTTGTGTGAGAAATTGCATGTGGTGGAAGCTGCTGGGGGTGATGAAAGGACGCGGTGATGAGATCTGACTGCATCCCATCTGAGCAATCTTGTTCACTCAAAGCAACCGCAGTCCTAGAAGTAAGAAGGGCTCATTTGTTAGGCTGGTTTAAAAGCTGTGGCAAACAAGCCACTTAGAGGTAGACGCCATAAAGTTCGAGAACCCTCGAAGCTTATTGATGCCTAACTCTCGCTGACACTGAGCTGATAACTTGGAGAGGCCCTACATGAGCACATCTGCAACAAAAGTGATGTCTTGAGGCATAATCAATAGCTGTCTAAAGATGAACTCCCATTGCATTGCTCTTAGAAAACCACCTGTAGACCTGAATACAGACTGTCTGTTTGGAGGCTTTATGTTGCATCCTTTTAATGTTTCAGAGTTTGAGTAATGAATCAAACTGATAAAGCAAAATGTCAACACACCAGATGAGTTCACCACAGTGAGTGAAGTCATCTTCAGTTTCACATTGTTTAGGAGTTCAGCTGTTATCTGACCAAGTGAACGTCTCGCTGCTTGGTATAGCTTATCCTTGCAATAACCTAAAAATATCCATTACAGAGTTAACAACTGTCTTAATGGCTCAGCCAGACTATTAAAATGGTGAATGCTAAGTGCACATAATTGACTAAAGCACAAATAGAAATAGCTTTATGTTGAAATGAAAGGAGGGAAAACCTTGATTATAACTGTTTACATAGTTGGGTTTGACAGTACTGTTTATTTGTAATAAAAACCTTCAAAATGAAAATCATTAAAACATGAAGCTTTTTTTTGGAAAAATTCTTGATATGAATATTATTATTATTTAATCAGTAGTTTATCAATAATCCTTGTTGAAATTTAGTATGTTAACATGGAACACAGAGATATTTCTATTACAGAGTAATCAAACATTTCAAAACAGATTATTTTGATCTTTATGAATCTATAAATCAGTATAAATGTTTAATACCATAATTCAGATTAATACGCAGCTCATGAAAACTCGTGAACCATTTTTCCCAGTTTTTTTTTTTTCCCCAAGTCAAGATTTCTTGTCGATCTGAGATATAATTTCTCTGCCACTGAAATGCATTCCACAACATTTAATATTGGGCTTTTCCACAGTGCAACTGAAAGAAATGATTGAAACAGTCAAAATGAGTGATTGTCATCATCTTAAAGGGATATTTAATTATATTCAGAAATGTGATACTTGCAGAGTATCCACTTAGCCTAATGTAATATCCCTCTGTGGTAGCCAGTGTGATGTATGATCAAATCTGTTCTCATTTAATTTCATTTTGCACTCAGAACAGCTGGACCAGCTGTGTGACAGCCCTACAGAGTTATTGATCTATCACCTAATGCGCCACCGATCCTCTTCTGTTTATACTCGGACAGAAGGTCGGGTTGATGTTTTTCCTCCCTTTTCCCCCATTGAATGATGGCTGTAGATATTTGTAACGTTAAGTGTTTTTAGAAAACAAAAGTTGTGGGCCTTTTTTGCCTGAGTCCTGTAATCTTTTTATTAAACTTCTCTTGAATTAATGCATTTAGCTCTGACAGAATCCATTTTATCTCTACACTTAAAGTCTTGTTATACATGACGAATCACAGTTAACTGTAAGCAGATTACCATGTGTATCATTCAGAGTAAGGATATGGTCCCAAATATATAAAATGTAATGGAGAACAAAACACATTTTTATTTTGATAAAAGTAAGAGAGCAATTAGTATGCTTTCATCTTGCTTCATTTGCAGTGTTAGTGCAAATTAAGGATTGATCTCTTAGATTTGCTTCCCTGGTCTGTAATTCCTATCTGTGCTTCATTCCCATAATGCATCTGGGCATCATTTCTCTCATGATTCACTCATTCGGGTGATACCAGGGACTGAAGAGAAACCCTGCTGAGGTGATCTCTGAAACTCTCATATTACTTTCAGGAGAAAAGCACTGAGGTACTGTAGAGCTAAAGTTAAAAAAACGGCAAACATTTAAACCTGAGAAAAGCTGATTGGGATCCATCTTTTTACTGATGTTTAAGTAAAACATTTCTAAAGTGTTATTAGCTCCTTTAGTGGCAGAGTCAACTACAGGAGCACAGGTGTGAACAAAGAAATGTGTACACCAGCACTGTTGTCTCTAAACAAATCTTTTTTAAAGTACTCAGCTGTCTGGTGATATAAAATTTTCATGTAAAATTTGATCTATAGTTGATCAAATAAAAGAGTATTAGTAAGCACACTGCAGCCCTTTCGGTAGCTGGTTGTAGAGAGCATCTGTATGAGGGTGGAGCGTCGAGAGAGAGTGCAGTCAGATCAGATAGCAGTTGCTATTCCAGAAGTTGTGTCCATGTAGGGAGGCTTCTATAATCTGCTTTAGAGCAAGAACAGGAACCCTGAGAGACTGTAGAAAAGGCTAAGGAAAAATATATACATCTTCAGTGTAATTTACTGTATTTTTTTACAGGGTATTTCATTGGGTTATTTGTATCTGTGTGTGTTCCGTAGCAGTGTTTTCTTAATATTTTTTTTAATGAGGACTAGATCTCAGCATAAAACAGAAAGTTCTTGCAGGGTGTTGTAATGGCAAAAGTTGACACACGATACAGCAGCGGTGTCAGAGTCCATATGGTGAAAGTAGCACTGATGAATGATGGGTAGTCAGAGGGCCCATCTTGATTTGATCAGAGCATTTCTTTGGGCTCGTAAATAGAAACGAAAGCTGACTTTATGAATTTTCTCTTTAATATAGGTTTATTTTTGTGCAAACCAAAGAGTAAAACTAAAAACATTTTTGTTTTGCAGTCACACGTATCTCGGTTTGAGCTGCTATCAGTCCCTCCCAGCCCTGGAGATGCAATTGGACGCTTGTTTTTGTTAAGGAGAGAGAAACACGCTTTTTAAAAACCAACACACACGATTGCATGGCCAAACATCCACAAAACATCACCTTACGTTTAAGTGATGTCAGAGTCACATGCGATGTTTAAGCACAGTGTGACGATCTGAACAAAGAGTCTAACTTTTCAAACCACAAACTAAGCTGATATGCCTTATTAGAGAGAGATGTCAGCTGCACCCAATAAATATTTATAGGATGACTGTAGCAGAACTCATTAGTTTGATCTCCACTGAAGTGGTGGGTTTCTGGTAATATGTGTTAGTCACTGTGCTTTTTGGGTCAACTAGGACCTGAGGAGGCATCACAAGGTCATTCCTGTCACTTTTGGCCCAAATGAATGCTGGGAAATGCCTGAGTTGCATGTTGCTATACACAGCCTTAGATTGCTTTCACACCTAGGTCTTCATGGTCAAGGTTTCTGCTAAGATGATTTAGCTGAACCCGGATCTGCTTGGAGCGCGCTGCCTCTCAGAGAAACAAAGTGGCCTACTGAATTTAGACACAGCCCTCCTCCTGCCGCCAACCAAACTCCAAAGTCAGGGCAGCCGCTGTCTCATAAATTCTCCTCAACTATTTACATCAGTTTATCTGTCTGGAGGCAGGCGCTCATTGAACGACGGTGACAAAAGATTCAACATGCTGCCGCCGTCAGCAGTAAACCTTCGCGCTCACCTTCAGCCTCCACCATCAATCATGCTGTCGGGTAATTCAGCTATTGTCTCCTGGAACAAAGAAGGTAAACGCAGTATGAGAGCGAATAATGGAAGATAAGGTTGTTGTACGTGAGGCTTTGTGTCCAATTCAAGCTGAGACGTTTTTTTCTTTATGCCCCAGCTGGCATTTTCAAGTAACATTGCTGAGAGAAATGACTCAAACGACTTGTCTTCCAAGTCATTAAACCAGAAAATGATGACAATAGACAAGCTCGAGCTTCAAGGCCACATAATTCTTTTGTCCATTTTTTTAAAATACCGGGTTCTTTGTATAAAAAGTTTCTAGAGTATATTGATTCCTTTCAGTATAATTGGGAATTTCAAGTTTTAAGAATTTCAACCTGTCTCTATATCATCTATTGGTGACAAAAAAAAATCATACTAGTACATATCTGCCTTGTGTTTGACGGCATACGTATATCTGACTTTGAATAACTGAACTTCTTAGCAATTACTTTCTGAAGCCTAAATTGTGTTTTTTTTTTAGTGTTTTCTGAAAGGACTGAAACAGCATGCGGTGGATGAAGTCAGTTCGCTGCTGTTAGGCCTCTGATTCCCCAAGCGAGGTCAGCACAGCCCCGTGACAACAGACTTATGTAAGAGTTAGCTGGCTTTGGTTCACAAAGCTGTGATGTAATAATGACAGATGGTCTTTGCTATCAGTTTGACAAAAAAATGAAGGCATAAAACACAGTCTACCTTGGTTTATGCATGTTATTTTTGCCTTTTTTTTTTACATGGGTTGCAGGACTTCAGCCAAGGGGGTAGCTCACATAGAAGCAACAATATTTCCATATATTAAGAAAAGCAACAAAAAAAAAACTTGTAAGGTGTCACACGCCGCTGATGTGTTTAAGCATTGTGCATATTGTGTTATTAACCCTACAGAGTTCCACTCCACGCCTCCTTTGGTTTCACAATGCCGGCTTAATTTTTTACAGCTCACATGTGCGCAGGAGATTGATCGGTGGTTTGTGAAGGACCAGTGTCTCATCTTTGCAGTTTTCTAAAAGAGGCTCAAGCATCAAATAATGCAACATTCTCAATTTGATCTCCAGCTAAACTAGGATGCCACTGATTTATTATGTATTATTTTTTGGGCTGTGGTAAATAATTCTGTGACATGAGTGTCAACTTAAAGACACCGTATACTGCACGTTGCTGTGGAAATCATGCAAGCGTTCCTCATTATGCAGATTTTCAGTCTGAGTGGAAAAAGACTCACTTACCTCAGCATGCCAAATGCTTGGAGTGTCTCCAATGGCAGAGCAATTTTCATCACAGGATACTGATCTCGCCTGAAGATCGACTTGCTGCCCTGACGCTATGGCAGACTTTACGGTTTACACCCTTGATCCCAATACAGTCATATTATACAAACCAGCGACACAGACTAAATAACACACATACTGGATAGGACTTGATGTTTCTCAAAATGGGCTTTATTCCCTCACCTTTTGATCCACGTGGTTTTATTTCTGTTGCAGAGACCTACGTTGGAAGATGAGAAGTGTCAGTGTGGGCATATTTGGCAACATAAAGTTGTTTCTTGATCCACAACTGCAGTATCTCTAATTAGTCCATACATTTATGTCATCTATTCTTTGCATGGAGCTGTTGTGGCTTTAGGTCACTGATAAATCTTGACTGCATTTATTATTCATCCTCTAGCTAATTGCCTCCTTTTGGATTTGTTCTTTTCTTTATTCTTTCTTTTCTTGTTTTTGTTAACTTGGATTAATTTCTGCCGTTCTCAGCCAGCATTTGTTCTTGCACCTCGACTCCTGTTGGCACTTGTGGTTCCTGAGAGAAATGAACATCTGCATACACCTACAGACACGGCCTGGAGCGTGACTGCATTGTTAAATGTCGGCTGGCATCATGTGGCTGTGCAGCAGGCTGGAAACGCGTGGCAGCGGAACACAATGTGAGCCAAGCGTAATAGCGACACAATACACCCCTCCATGAAGCCATGGCAATTAATATGACAGTGAAGACAGATGGTTGTGTCAAAGCAAGACCGCCACATACTTTACCAATTATTTCTCTGATGAGTCAGTCCTCTTTTGAACCACAGGTAAAGCTTATTGTCATATATATAGAATAGAAAAACGACATTATTCATTTGTCTGTTAGATCAAGCCTAATTTCAGAAAAGTATGTACAATTTTAAGCATGGACAAAATAAGAATTAAATTAAAAATATTACAGGCCACTGGCTGACTTCTCTTTTCCATGTGTTTTAGGTCCTAAAAATATATGAAATTGAGGTAAATGGAGTAAAGTTTGTATTACCCTAAAAACATATCCCAATTTTCAATTTAAATAGCTGCCGGTGCCTTTTCTCAAACAGCAATAACCAGCTTCGTGCTGTGGGTTGAAACTCCGGCTACACTGTTGCAGTACTGCCAGACCTGACCTTTAAATATTGTCAATATTAGCCTTGTTCTTACTTTGCTTGTCGGTAGAGGATCATTGTCTGTTATGACATTTCACACTTGTTTTCACACCAGCTCAGATCATCACATCTTCTGTATATCTCACTGGCATCTATCACGGGGTTTACACACACCCATATAACACCCCTACACACAGTTAACTAGAATAAAAGAGCTAGGCCTTTTATCCTCTGAACAAAGACATAAATCAGCGGGTTTAGACCTGGACCTTGCTCTAGAGGCCAATGCCAGTCTTGCTGTCATCAGGGTCTCTGGGTTTAAGCCTATTAATCCTCCATAAAGAAGAATTGGAAAGAAGGGGTGATACTTTTATGCCAGTGATTAACTAACTCACAATTCAAACTCAATTTGGTAGCATGAAAGTCTTTGTTTTTAAGTCATACATACCAAGCAGTAATACTCTCTGTGAAGAACTTCAATTTCCACGTTTTTTCCCTGAATTATTTAAGGTAATTTCTTCGCCCATACAGAGCTCAGCCAGTTCAATTATTCTTTGAGAATTTTTTTCTTATTTTAGCTCAAAAAGAAAGTCATAGAGTTTACAATTGAAACTGATTTTAACATCTGATCATGGGGATTAGTGTGGTTAGCATGACTAAAACAGTAGTGTGCATGTGTAAAATCTAGATCATGTAAACCATTACTTTACCCAAAGGCTGCTAGTATTGTCAAATCCAGCATGTTCAATAACACACAGAGGTTGAAAACTTAAAAGGATAAAGTTTGGTGCCTTCGCTGTATTCCTTTCAGCCCTCCTGTTATCTGTTGAAGACTTGTTCTCTCTTATAGCCCAAAGGAACCACAGACATGTTTAAAAAATGTAAGAGAAAATCATATTTCCATTTAAATAGCTTCATACATCCCCTTTGCTTCCTCTGACCTAATTTTAAACCCTTCCCTGATTTTAAAAATAGACAACTTGAGTTCTCCTCACTTATGTTCATGGCCATGCAGAGACCTTTAGAGGGGCAAGTTAAAAAGGGGCACAGCACGACAACAACATAACTTGTAGTACACCAACCTGACTAACAACAATCGCTATTCAAGAAGAACCTAATTGGGAATCGCAACATAACATATGAAGGTCATCAGATAAGGAGCATGCAAAGGAAAAGTAGCCTATGTTTTATTTTATGGGGAACAATGTTGCTGTTGAGACGCTGCTGCTGGGCTGTGTTGATCTGAGACTAGTCATTGAAAAGACCATTGGAGAGCTGGTAGCTGATGAAACAAGTATTATAAAGTAGATTATGGAATAATTTAACTTGAAGCTCTGATTTACTAAATCAACCCTAATATCTGACTGGTTAACCTCCACAGCAACTCAGCTGCAGACTGCTTTAAAGATCAAAACAGCTCAGAAGGGCTAACTACTTTTCTATAGTAGTGTTAGCACCTCACAGGTTTGGATTTGTAAGGTGGAGAGACAAAATTAATTTATGTTATCTTCACCATCAGGGGCGTCTCTGGCATGATAAGTTAGGTGGGGCACAGCAACTCAACACCTAATAGCAACTAATTCTTCTGTGATGCATACAATCTGACTTTGATCAATAATATTGATTGCTCTTTTATGTGATTAATTTAATATTGATTCAATATTAAATGAACCACGTTAAATAGAACAAATCTATACCAAGTCCATTTTATGTAAATGTAATTTAACAATGAAATCTTTTTAAAGCCTACATGAAATTACAAATAAAGGGTCACTCACCAGTGTTGTTCTTCTTAAAAACAAAATGCAGACCTTTCATCTGGGCAAACTTTTCAATAACTGTAAAAACTTTCAAATAATCCCCTTTAAATCCATAATAATGTTCATCGTTTAAACAAACGTTAACGGGCCGGCCCCAATCACTGCTTCAAGAGGATTTAGCCTACTGAGCTTGTGAGTATTCTGGCAAAGACTTAGATAGTTAAACACAAATGTTTATAACAGATTCTTCTTGGTAACATAATTAGTAATTATATAATATTACTCTGTAAAGAATGATCCTGTTCTACTAATTACTTTAATCATGCTGTGCATAGAGCTCCACAGTGACATCTGGTGGGGCCAGGGCCCATCCGGCCTCAAATGTGGAGACACCACAGTTCACCACACAACCATGAGGTAAAAATATTAATGAGAGCTCATATTATTTAAGTATAAAACATTACTTATTTAATAATTTATTAGGATAAGAATAGATTAGTTTATTTAACAAATCCATTTAAAATATTATTAAAACTTTCACATGTATAAATATCCATTTTTGGACATTTTAATTTATTGAATTGTGGCATGTCTGGCTTTCCATACTTTCTACAACATGTATTTAGTAATCTATTACTCCTGTGTAGTATAGTGTATACCTTACTTCTTGGTCTTACCGCAGCCTCACTCGGAAAGCAAAGAAACTCAGGACAAAGGAGGCAGAGGTACGTCAAGGATGAGGATTGGTTAATGGTCGTCATGTGACTGATGGCAGCCAGATCATTTTATTTATCTAAATTGTTATTAAGAGTTAAATGTTGATGTTGAGGAGCACAGGCAGGCCTCCACATACACACGCACTTCAAAAAAAAAGAATACAGAAAAATACAAAATAAACAAAAGGCATGAGCCCGCTTATGTTGGCACACTAAAGAATGTTTTTGTCAGTGTAACATGGAAGCGGTTGGTACGTTGCACCCACTGATCAGGAAAGGGAAACGATTTTTGAGTTTCTGAGTAGCAGGTCAAGGGTCAGGACTGGTCAAGCGGAAAATTATCTGATATTACTCATCAGTCAATTTCTCAGTGCATTTCTAGGATTCTATCAGATGAGCTGTTACATCATTCTTAATTGAATTTGTATTGTTTATTCATGGTTTCATTTTATTTGGGTTTTTTCTTTTTTTTTAATCATCCTCAATCAGAAAGCTGAGTTTCAGTACTGGCCTACATCCCTCCCATTAATCCATATCCTCAAGATTGGAAACTGCTTTATTTAAAATAGTTGTGAGCCTTGACAAAGTTTCTGCAGACCCGGGAAGTAGAATCTACTTACATTAAAAAAACAATGTTTGCCTAAAATAAAACTCATATTTAAGTGTATATGTATTTCAAGAAAATTGGAAGTGAGTTAAAGAGAAATTATGTTTTTCCTCATATATTTTCCTAAATTGTTTTTATCCTGCCCAAGTTTAGAGTTCCAGGTCTCTCTGGAGAGGCAGGTGAAGGTGTGAACGTAAAGCCACCAAGAGGAAGAGAGGTCAGATAGGATCCCACATTCTGGGACCACCTATTGTGCTCTGTAACTCCTCTCTCCCACCGTGGTCGTGTCACTTTATCGGCTGTTAAAACCCTGAGTGATCTTGGGGCAGTTGTTGTTTGCAAGAGAGCTCTCGCGCAACAAAGTGATTTCACTTTGGACAAATTAATTATGAGATGCACAAAGAGAAGTTTAATCATGAGTCGTTACTTGGTTATTGTAGTTAAAAAATGTAAAACATCATTGCATTTTGGAATTAGTATGCATTCTGATTCAAATTAACTTTTCTTTTACTTTATTGAAGCTCAAACTTCAGCAGATCCATTTTTTTTTCCTGTTTTAATGTACAGTTATAGATTAAAGGGCTGTTTACATTTCCAACAGTGTTAACGACCTACACCATATATCTTGCACTTTAATGTAGTTGGTATTTTTCTCAGAAGTCTGGATTTTAGTTTTATAGGTGATTCTATCTAAATTTATCAAGTATCATGATCGTCTTTAGGAAACCAGTGGAACAGAATAATTAAATGTATTTCTACAGCTGTTTGAGTGAACATTTAATCTAGTGTTTTGCTAAAAATATTCAAACCACTCAAAATAGTCACACAGTAGAAGCTAAATCTTCCTGGATCAAAGCACTGTTTAAGTTATGAAACAAAATAGATTTACAGTACCAGTCACCTAAAATAAAGGGTTATTATTTCTAAAGTTTTTTTTTTTTTGGTTTGGTTTGTTAATAGTGAAAATGCAATAGCTAAAATGGGAGTTTATAAATAAAGACGGCAACTGATCTGAGCAGGAAGAACCCAAAAACACATGAAGTGCTGCAGGAATCTCTTCAATGGCTGAGCTGCAGCTTTATTATTATTAGTTGGACTCTACCTTCTCTGTGTATACAGTTATTACCATTGGACACATGTGTATTGAAGTGTGCAGTTATGTTTTTTTGTAGTGGTTTAAATTTTGAGGAGTCATGTCAGTACACAGTGTACAGAAATATAATGTATGGATAATCTACAGACTGCAGCTCTTTGTAAATGTGAGCTTCAAACAGAGTAAAAAATATTAAAATTATTTGTTTATCTCCAAGTATCAGTATAGATAATAAACAGTAGCACTGTAAAACATGTAGAAAAAAAACCTTCATACCAGGTAAACAGTGACATGCTTTTATGCTCTGAATACCAAGTATATAACTGGGGATGCTTGAAGATTGAATTTGCATTGAGATGTTTTGCCAAAACCATGAAGAAATCTGTATAGACAGGTTACTAGCTTAATGATACTGCATACTTGGATATTACTGTACTTATGGCAAGTTATACCGTCAACAATTTGATCATGTTTGATCATGTTTTTGTAATATCATTCAGCCCTAGAAAACTGTCTGTTCCCACATACATTAGGAACCTAATGTCCGTATTATGAACAGTACCTCTTTTTTTTATATGGGACTATTACTGTGCACCCTGTGAGTGCACATGAGCAGACCTTGAATGCAGTATACATAGATGTGCTTGTGTGAGTGTTAAAGGTGGTTGGACGGGACAACAGGTGTTTGACTAAGGTAGCTGGTGTCCACAAGGTCAGCCACAAAGGCGAACTATTCTTACTCTGGTACAGTCATAAATACTTGAGTTATAATAAATAAATTACATATGCTTGAAATATTGTCTGGAAAGGAAATAGATTTATATGTGCATTCGTCTTTCAAAGTTGAATCAAACAAGATAGAAACTCATAATGGAATTGTTGGCCCTTCTTTATGCGGACCATGAACTTATAATGGAAAAGTTTTATTTTCAATTGATATTCTAATTTATTCTGCTCCATTTTCTGAAAAGATTTTTGATGCATTTTGATTTAAGTTTGCTCAATTTATCAAACTCTCTCTTTCTACCTCATGTGTTCCAGTTATTCCCTTTCTAAAACATATTTTACTGTTATAACAGCCTTCATATTTACATTTAGCAGTGACTTTTTTTTCCCGCCCTGAGGATATAAATGTGCCAGGTCTTAAATCAATTGAGCATAAAGCTATACATATTTAACGATAGCTAAATGGAAAAGTGTCAGACAGGCCTCTGTTTAATACAGCTTCATCGCACGGTTTTAAATCAGACAAACACTCCACCACCAGATTTCTTTAATTAGATCAACTTGCTCAGATTGAAGGTGTTAATTAGTGAATACATCTACTGTTGACATTTATAATTACATTTAAAGACTCGGAGTGAACCACATTGTGAGTTTTGCCGTTTGTTTTATGTCATAATCGATCTCATTAGCACAGGTTTAGAGGTTGAATTATTTCATTGTCAAAGGACAGTTTGCAGCGTAGAAGTGGACCCATAATAACAAAGATCACCTTGATTTATCTAGGGTGAGTCTCTGGTCTCATCAGATCTGTCACAGAGGATGCACATGGACATACACTGAGTCAGCACTGTGTGTCTAAAGGGAATGATCAGCAATGAAAGGACACTCTACTGTTTGTTTGTGTATAGTCTATGCTGTCCTTTCACTGACTTAACATCGGAAATGGATTTTAGACATAACACTATTTGGTAAAAAGCTTTACAAAAAACAGTTGTGGTTAAAAAAATATAGAAAAAAATAATTCCTAATTCCCTTTTTTTCATCAATCCCACCTTAAATTAAAAGGTTTTCGCGACTTGTAGTATTACACTTTAAAATAGCATGCACCAGTCATGCCATTTTATACGTTTTTATTTTTGATTTTGTTCAGTCTGTTGTAGCTGAGGAATTTGAGTTAAACCGTGACAGAACTAAAGCCTTAAAATTGAGGGCAACAAACAACCAGATGAAATTTATCCACAAGCATTCACCCTTTTCTGCAGACAGGTTATCAGGTTATCAGGTTATCAGGTTAAATTTAAGTTGCTAAACTGAGTAATTGGCTTGTTGATCTGAGCTAAAACACCCGCACAGCATAATTTGTCGATTATGAAGGACACATAAGAGATTTTTAAATACTCCATTGTTATTGTCTGAAGTCTGAAACGTCCTGAGGCTGCAGCAATGACGTCTTCCAACAGCTCGGCGGTTGCGTCAGCCCTTTGATAGACAGCCGAGCGAGCAACATCATCAAGAGCATGAAGTGCGTTCAGATGTGAAAGGGGGGTTGGGTGTTCGTGTCAGCTGTATCGAGGGTCAGTAGCCCTGATCTTCCTTGGGGGGCTGGAGTTATGTCAGGCATTCAGCCGAGCTGCCGTGACCTCATTTTACAAGAAGGACCTGTGAGAAAAAAAAGTAAAAAATACAGGCCCTGAGCGAGCTGAGCGAAGTCAGACCGACAGGTGTGGATAAACAGGAGGGAAGTGAAGACATGATGGAGCAGTGACTTCATGCTGGCGGACTCTAAAGCCAGCCACAACTATTACAACAAGCTCAGAACATGTAGCGGCAGAGCATCAAAGATGTAAAAGTTCAAGATTAATCGCTTTAGTATTAATGAAATAGACGTTTAGTGTTTGTTGGTTGTCTTGTTGACTGCTCTGCTGTATTTTTGAATTTATTTACTCATCTTTATTGAGTTTAATAATTCATCGATTTCTATTTCTTCCAAATAACCACTTCTCTCTCCATTGATATCAGTGAAAAGTCGGCCCTTGTATCATTCCTCTGTTTTTTCTCTACAGAAATCCTCTCATTTTCCGAAATCCATTCCTTCCTTCCTTCCTTCTCCTTGACCTTCCTCCTCCTTTTCCTCTGTCTTGTACTTTTACAGTCCACCACAGGAATCCTGCCTTCTCAGCTGTCCAGTGGTGTCCCATGCCAACCCAATTTAGCCTCTGCTGTCTTCTCCTCTTTTTACCCCTCCTCGTTGCTCCCTTAGTTTCTCAACCTCCTCCTTCAAACACCATCTCATCTCTTCACCACTGTGGCGAGGGTTGGGGGTGGGGGGGTTGGCGGTTCTGTGGGCTGGATTAGCAGTCTGTCTAAATTTGGTCATGCATGGCAAATGAGCCCAGCACCTGCTAGTTGGACAGGCGGCCTCTCCTCCTCCTGAGACCCTTACATCAAATTACACTGGAGCCTGGGAATTCCTGTCAGTCCTCGCACTAAAAGTCTCTTTAACCTTTAAAATGTAAACAAAAAAAAAACAAAAAAAGGTCAGAAATAAACGATGTATAACTTTAAATATATTGCTCAAGCCTTATTCAGATTTTAAGAAACAAAAGGTTAACCACCTAGACTGCTAAGTATATTGACCATTTTCATATTCTAATACAGTAGTATTATACTGCTGGAATAGGTAAAATCTATAACTTTTGAGTAATTTCAAAGATTATTGAATGAATACGAACTGTACAAAAATATGACTGAGACAAAACAAAAAACTGGCCTTTAATCAGAAGTGTTTTACTAACCCACATTATAAGCAAGGCAGCAATGTCATACTGGTTTTCATACAACAATCATATTATGTCCATCAATGTCATCTGACTTGTGAATGCTCTTTTTCTTGAAACGTTTTCCCTTTTTTGCCAATTAAAAAACCTCTACTTCGTCACTATAGCATCAGTGGGCAGTGAAGGTACTATCAATCAATCAATCAATCAATCTATCTATCTATCTATCTATCTATCTATCTATCTATCTATCTATCTATCTATCTATCTATCTATCTATCTATCTATCTATCTATCTATCTATCTATCTATCTATCTATCTATCTATCTGATGCTACACATCACATACAGAATGTGTCACATCTGTGAAAAATATGTACATTCTATTCAAATGTACCAAACTGACCCTGTAATAACATTACCTTATCTCCAGGTTACATATGCAGATGCTCTTCCTGTTCTGATCAAGATTAATTCACCTTGATGTTGCACCTAATAATTATAAGAGCTCTTTGGGACTCATAGACTTTGCCTATGGCTTTGAATGTCCAGCCAAAGACAGCCAGGAGACAATTAATGATGAGTAACTTATACCATCCTGATGCCGTAGCACACTGTAAACTTCCCAATAACATACTGTTGATGCATCATTAGCTAAACAGATACAGATACATAAACATAACAGGGTTTGATGTTTTCCAAAATCCCCCTAATTTCTTCCTGTTAAGACTTATGTCAGATCCCTCAACATCCATGGCAAGATGAGAAACAGGCTGACGGCAGCTTTATTTATCACTGCAGTATTTTAATGTTTAGACTGTTCTTCATCAGAACAATGCTACCAATAATCTTGTCAGCTCTGCAGTTCAGCTAAATTTGAGAAATCAGTTTTATCTTCTTCAGTGAGGAATGTTCTTTAACCTTTTGACATGTTGTCATCTTCCATCCTGTCACTTTTACCTGTGAATATAGCCGCTTCTTTTTTTAAACGTTTTGTTGTGTCCTGTCAACATGAATAAAGAAATATAGTTACAAACATGCACCCAAACATTATGTATTGACACTCCCTTTTTGATTTGTGCCTTACCCCGAGTCGAGAGAAACCTATAATCTTGGCACAAACCCTGTTTCAGCTCTAATTAATACACAGTGTGCCTCGATCCACCCACACATTCATTTCTTGTTAGGCATTCAGCTCTTATTCTGCTTCTACTCCCCCACATTCTCCAAATGCTGCCAACATTTTAGCTCTACAGTAAAAGCCCTACCACATACTTAGTCTCCTGAATTTGAACTTGCATATCCTATTTTCAAATGTAAACTAAACACCATGAAAGCCTCTTAGAAAACCCATTTTAGTTATTGATTGGTCTAATTGAACCAGTACACCCTCACTTACACTACCGTTCAAAAGTTTGGGGTCACCCAAACAATTTTGTGTTTTCCATGAAAAGTCACACTTATTCACCACCATACGTTGTGAAATGAATAGAAAATAGAGTCAAGACATTGACAAGGTTAGAAATAATGATTTGTATTTGAAATAAGATTTTTTTTACATCAAACTTTGCTTTCGTCAAAGAATCCTCCATTTGCAATTATATGCAATTACACAGCAATTACAGCATTGCAGACCTTTGGCATTCTAGCTGTTAATTTGTTGAGGTAATCTGGAGAAATTGCACCCCACGCTTCTAGAAGCAGCTCCCACAATTTGGATTGGTTGGATGGGCACTTCTTGCGTACCATACGGTCAAGCTGCTCCCACAACAGCTCAATGGGGTTCAAATCTGGTGACTGCCCTGGCCACTCCATTACCGATAGAATACCAGCTGCCTGCTTCTTCTCTAAATAGTTCTTGCACAATTTGGAGGTGTGTTTTGGGTCATTGTCCTGTTGTAGGATGAAATTGGCTCCAATCAAGCGCTGTCCACTGGGTATGGCATGGCGTTGCAAATGGAGTGATAGCCTTCCTTATTCAGAATCCCTTTTACCCTGTACAAATCTCCCACCTTACCAGCACCAAAGCAACCCCAGACCATCACATTACCTCCACCATGCTTAACAGATGGCGTCAGGCATTCTTCCAGCATCTTTTCAGTTGTTCTGCGTCTCACAAACGTTCTTCTTTGTGATCCAAACACCTCAAACTTGGATTCATCCGTCCACAACACTTTTTTCCAGTCTTCCTCTGTCCAATGTCTGTGTTCTTTTGCCCATCTTAATCTTTTTCTTTTATTGGCCAGTCTCAGATATGACTTTTTCTTTGCCACTCTGCCCTGAAGCCCAGAATCCCGCAGCCGCCTCTTCACTGTAGATGTTGACACTGGTGTTTTGCGGGTACTATTTAATGAAGATGCCAGTTGGGGACCTGTGAGGCGTCTGTTTCTCAAACTAGAGACTCTAATGTACTTATCTTCTTGCTCAGTTGTGCAACGCGGCCTCCCACTTCTTTTTCTACTCTGGTTAGAGCCTGTTTGTGCTGTCCTCTGAAGGGAGTAGTACACACCGTTGTAGGAAATCTTCAATTTCTTAGCAATTTCTCGCATGGAATAGCCTTCATTTCTAAGAACAAGAATAGACTGTCGAGTTTCAGATGAAAGTTCTCTTTTTCTGGCCATTTTGAGCGTTTAATTGACCCCACAAATGTGATGCTCCAGAAACTCAATCTGCTCAAAGGAAGGTCAGTTTTGTAGCTTCTGTACCGAGCTAAACTGTTTTTAGATGTGTGAACATGATTGCACAAGGGTTTTCTAATCATCAATTAGCCTTCTGAGCCAATGAGGAAACACATTGTACCATTAGAACACTGGAGTGATAGTTGCTGGAAATGGGCCTCTATACACCTATGTAGATATTGCACCAAAAACCAGACATTTGCAGCTAGAATAGTCATTTACCACATTAGCAATGTATAGAGTGTATTTCTTTAAAGTTAAGACTAGTTTAAAGTTATCTTCATTGAAAAGTACAGTGCTTTTCCTTCAAAAATAAGGACATTTCAATGTGACCCCAAACTTTTGAACGGTAGTGTACGTGGACTACTTTATGCAACTAGACAGTTTTCACACCAAACAGAAACATCACTACATCCTGCTCAGTTTATACAGATCATAAACTAATAAATAGGATCCATGGAATAACAAAGAACTGACTTCTGGTTATTGCTTCTTACTAAATTTAGGCAGAAAATAGCACGGTACTGTCCTTTAGAATCACATACCTGATTAGGCAAGGCAAGGCAATTTTATTTGTAAAGCACACTTTCAAAAACAAGGTAATTCAAGGTGCTTAACAAGATTAAGCGATAAAGTAAAAACAGCAATAGAGCAAGAAGCACACACAAAACATGATACATGAAAACATTACAAAGGCAGCATTAAACAGATGAGGTTCTTTGCCTTAATTTAGAAGAACTCAGTGTTTCAGCAGCTTTTCAGTTGTCTGGAAGTTTGTTCCAGATTAGAGGAGCATAAAAACTGAAAGCTGCTTCTCCATGTTTAGGTCTAATTCTAGGGATGCTGAGTAGACTGGAATTAGAGGACCCGAGTGTTGGTATAGTAACAGCAGATCTTCAACATACTTTGTCGCTAAGCCATTCAATGATTTATAAACTAGTAAACGTATTTTGAAGTCTATTCTCTGAGCTACAGGGAGCCAGTGTAAGGACTTTAGAACTGGGGTGATATGCTCTACTTTCCTGGTTCTAGTGAGGACACGAGCAGCAGCGTTCTGGATCATCTGCAGCTGTCTGATTGACTTTTTAGGCAGACCTGTGAGGACGCTGTTGCAGTCATCTATCCAACTAAAGATAAACGCATGGATGAGTTTTTCTAGGTCCTGTTGGGACATCAGTCCTTTAATCATAGAAATGTTCTTCAGGTAATAGAAGGCTGACCTTGTGATTGCCTTTATGTGACCATGGAGGTTCAGGTGAAGCTGTGTCCTGACTCTTGATTCAATTCAATTCAGTTTTCAATTCAGTTTATTTATATAGCGCCGATTCACAACAGATGTCATCTCAAGGCACTTAACAAGAAGTAATTTCAATACATTTATACAAACATTCCATTCAGTTAAAGAGTTTCCTATTTAAGGAATCCCAGCAGATTGCGTCAGTCATTGGCGTGAGGTTGGGCCCCGTTGATGCAGACTTTCCAACCACAGCAATCCTTCAGCAATCCCTCATACTGAGCAAGCATGTAGCGACGGTGGAGAGGAAAAACTCCCCTTTAACAGGAAGAAACCTCTTTATGTCCAAAAACAATTACTTCTGTTTTGTTTCTGTTCAGCTGGAGAAAGTTATGGGACATCCATGCATTGATTTGTTCGATACATTTACTTAGGGTTTGTTTTGGTTCAAAGTCCCCTGGTGACATCGTAAAATAGAGCTGAGTATCATCTGCATAGTTATGGTAGCTAATCCTATTGGTTGTTATAATCTGGGCTAGTGGGAGTGTGTAGATATTAAATAAGAGGGGCCCCAGGATGGAGCCCTGGGGCACCCCACATATGATTTCTGTTCGTTCTGATAAAAAGTGTCTTATTGAAACAAAGAAGTTCCTGTTCTTTAGGTAAGACTCACACCAACCAAGTACCATACCAGAGAGTCCGACCCAGCTCTCCAGTCGCTCTAATAATATATCATGATCAACAGTGTCAAATGCTGCACTGAGGTCCAACAGAACCAGCACTGTGGTTCTACCACAGTCTGTATTTATGAGATTAGGTTTTCTCTTATTTTTTATCTACAACCCTAGACAAAAAAATCATACTATACTATATTTAATCAGGACTAGGCCTTTTTAAATAAGAAAATAGAACTTTTGTCACATCTCATACCATAAGTGCTCTCTGTCTATTGTATATCAGGTTTTAAGCCACAATATCAAGTCAGGAATATTCTCATCTATTAGATTTATCTATTACCCCCGAGGCATTGTGTTTGAATAAAGCAGTGCTTCCCAAACTATTTCTGCTGGGTCCCCCTTTGGTTTGTAAGAAAATGTTCACGCCCCCCCCCCCCCCCCATAATTATACATTTTTATTTCATTATTACTTTTAATGCATTCGTACTGCCTGTCTGTGCACAATTGGTTTTTAAAAAAAGAACTCTGGGAGGGGAAAAAAATGTAAAGGTTGTTTTGCAAAACGGAGGTCTTCAATCCTCGCAACTTTTCAGTAACTGGAGTGAGGCTGCTGTGATCTCACTTTATCTTCCAGTTTGCATGTTGAGATGTGTTTTTGCACCCTGCTTCACTGAATTTGGTTCATTGAACATTGCTTTCAGAAATATGCCACCGTATGCAAGTTTCATTTAAAAATTGTTACAGTAAAATTTGTGGCCAAGATTGCTGCCCTCTTCCTTCAAAAAGAGGATGTGAATCTCACCTGGCAGTTTAAAGACCCTGGACAGCACCTTCCCACATGACAGTTATCGGTACTCGCTGTGAAACAGAACGGCTGTCTGTCGGAGCCCATTTTCTCGCACAGTACCACAAAAATCGGGACTTTGACAGGTTGTGTTTTGATGTAGTTGACTGTGACGAGGACATCAATCATTACATCATTCAGCTGTTTAGACACCAGTGCATCGTGGTGTAAAATGCAGCGCGTGCACTGCAATGTTGGGGGAGACGTGATTCATGAACGCCTTCAGCCCTCTTAGTTTCCCAGCGATAGTTGTTGCCCCATCTGTGCAGATCTCTAC
This sequence comes from Valencia hispanica, assembly GCA_963556495.2. Taxonomy (NCBI): domain Eukaryota; kingdom Metazoa; phylum Chordata; class Actinopteri; order Cyprinodontiformes; family Valenciidae; genus Valencia; species Valencia hispanica. The sequence goes on along the minus strand of OY747714.1, from coordinate 19,838,792 downwards.
AAAGTCCCTATATGTCCATTGACATCTCATAACTGCTCCTGACGATGGTATTATTGGACCGAGGAATAACCCATAGTTGGCTGGCTTCTGTTATAAATCATACATGGAACCATGTCCATAGTGGAGGGAAATATATCATCCTCCTTAGTTGTGTGCGTTTTTTCACACTGTGCCTCTATGTACAAAACTTAAAATGCTCATTGAGCATTTGCAGGTGTTTGATGTAACAAAACTAAAGGCAAGATATGCTTCATCATATTTTCTATTCTTTGGAAGTTGGTTTAGAAGGTAATTTGGTGACTTTTTATCTTCTGCTTTGTGTTTATGTGTGAGCCTCGTCAGAAACATGTCAGTTGTATTAGCTTTTAAATTGTTTCCATTCATACTGCACCCCCCTGCAATTAATTTGCGCCTCCCACTTTGGGAAAGACTGGGTTAATGATTTCCAATATAGTGGGGAGCTAACCAGAGATAAACGATCAGCTATATCAGTTCTTTCTCTGCAGTCAGCCTCCTAATGTTGGGGGGGGGGTGCTTTTCTCCAACTGGTGGTGAGAGATTAATGAGTACAGGACGATTAAATTCAGAAGAAAAAGGGCAAATCCTTAGATAAAACTTTTTTCCTGATTTCTTATGAGGGTGTTATAAAAAATATATAAAATGTTAATCTGCCTGAGTATCAGTAGTATTGACAACACCCGTAGAATTGAAAATATCTGAAAATGGCCTTCATTAAATCCTTATACTTAAAACTTTGTCAAGTTTACATTAAGCTTGTAGCATCCTCTCTAAAAGGAACTCAAACTTCCTGAAATGCTTCACAAAAACTAGTAATAAAACCCTAAAAATGTTTCCAGTTTATTGAGTCGTGTTGCGAGTAGAGGTGAACAGCTTGAAACTCTCTTGAAACTTTGTGCTTTATCTTTTCTTTGACACTCTTTAGAAAAAGTTTGTCAAATTAAACTATAACAAGAGCCACATGCCTGTACTGTCCCTTTTAAACAGACATTCCCCATTTGTTTATCTTGAAAATACCTCTGCCACACAATGCGCTTCATGGGGGCAACACAATTATTAACAAAAGCTTAACCTGAGGGTAGATGAAAACAGATAAAGACATATGAGTTAACGTTTGCTGTCTTACATGTCAAAGTGCTTTCCCTTTGACTGTCAGCCGCTGCTGTCACTGCAAGGTCTCAAACAGCCTCGCTAAGCATTTTTCCAGCCCGGCCTTCAGGAAGGACTCATCCAGCTGTGTGAATGTGTGCTTGTTTTGTTTTCTCCCGTTACCTGCTGCATGCACACTGCTGGTGTGTGACTACAGGCTGTAAAGTTGCACAGGTAGCACTGGGACCCTCTGCGTCACCATGTGTCTCCCTTTCAGACCTTCACAGCTTGGTGTAACTCCCACTTGAGGAAAGCTGGAACACAAATCGAGAACATTGAGGAGGATTTCAGAAATGGCCTCAAACTCATGCTGCTGCTGGAGGTCATTTCAGGTACGTCTCATGACACAGCAGCTCTTTCAATCGGCCTTCCCTTATTACTGACATGGCATTCAAAATGGAACCCCCCGATTCAATATTAATTGGGTATTGTTGTTGTATATTAGGATCATATTTTATTTAATGTATTTGTCTTTCAGGCGAGAGGCTGCCTAAACCTGACAAAGGAAAGATGCGTTTCCACAAGATTGCCAATGTGAATAAAGCTCTGGATTTTATCTGCAGCAAGGGGGTCAAGCTGGTGTCTATTGGTGCAGAGGGTGAGGCTCCCGTCTTGTCTAACAGCTCCTTTTATGTTTTTGTTGCCTTTATCGTTCCTATTATTTCCCTTTTTTCATTAATGTACTTAAAAGGACCCATATAAATAAATCGTTTTTATTTTACATGTTCACAAAACCAGATGAATCAGTCGCATTGTTTTCAAATGATAGAAGGCAGAGACCACCTTCATTTACATCCAGTTAATCTCTGAAATGAGGAATTTACAAAGAAATGCAATTTAAACTCAAACATTGTTACACGTTCTGTCTAAATGCGCTTTACCAAGTGGCAGAAGGCTCATTTAGTCTTAATGAAAGTGGTTTTCACTGCCAATTGATTAAGTATTGCTCCAAATTTGGATAGATGTAATAAACAGAGAAATGTACTGACTAATGGTTCATTTAGGGATTGAATGTGAACGATTAGAACAAGAGTGACAGGATGAAGTTATAAAAGAATAAATAAACAAAATAACTCAAGCCCTGAAATGCATTTCGTGACTCCACTGGAATTATGGAGATGTCAGTGTTGGCACATGATCCAGGGTCATTTAATCTTTGCATCAGTCAGAGATTTTTGGGGGAGATTTTCAGAGTTAATCCCAATTTTAGCCAGCTCCAATATGTCTTTAAGAACAATAAATAAAACTAAAGACTTTATGCATTTATTTAAATGTAACTGCCTTAACAAATGTAATCATCTCTCTCTTGTTCAATGACATAAACAAATACTATAAAATAATCCAGTTTATGGGACAGGTATTTGTAGAAATAAAACCCAATATGAACAAATGTCAAGATATCTCATTCAGCAGGTGTGTTATGGCACTTTTTTGTTCTTGCACATTTCGAAATGTAGAAGTGCACCTATCAGAAGATAGAAGATAAGCTCCTTTTAATATGAATAACAGACCTCGTATAGCATTCTGCATGATATCGGTTGAACAATCAAGAAACTTTGTTGTGATTCATTTTGTTATTTACTGAAGTTTGACCTGATTGAGCAGCCTTCATAGAAAATAGTTTCTTTCTAGAACAGTGGTGTCCAAAGTCTGTCCTCTAGGACCAGCATTCTGCATGCTTTAGTTCTTTCCCTGGTTGAACACATCTGAATCAAATGATAGTTCATTGGCACAACCTCTGCTGATATTTGTGACATAATGAGGAGGTAGTTGGACCATTTGAATCAGTTATATTGGAGCAGAGACACGTCTAAAACTGGCAGGATACTTTTTTAGAAGCTTTCTTCACCAGCTTTGCCACCTCTGACTTGTAACACATCACCGATGTTAAAAAAAGTTGTTGAGTAATTTTCCCCCAGCATCAACTTTCCGACCAAATAATTATTTTGTCAGCTCTTTGGTATGGTGTGTTCACTTGTTGGAAATAAGATTGGATTTTTAAGTCTAGGTGTGACCTAGCCACTCTCCAAACCTCAATCAAATTGAGAATCTGTGGAGGGAGTTGAAAGTCCGTGTTGGCCAGCGACAGCCCCAAAACATCACAGCTCTAGAGAAGATCTACATGGAGGAATGGGCCAAAATACAAGCTACAGTGTGTGCAAACCTGGTGAAGATCTACAGGAAACATTTGATCTCTATCATTTCCAACCAAGGTTACTTTACAAAGTATTGAGATGAACTTTTGTTATTGACCAAATACTTATTTTCTGCACCATTATACAATTAAATTATTTAAAATCATACAAGGTGATTTCCTGTATTTTTGTTTTACATTCTGCCTCACAGATGAAGTGTAACTATACTGAAAATGACAGACCTCATCTTTTCAAGTGGGACAACTTGCACAATTGGTGGCTGCCAAATACTTTTTTACCCCACAGTAAATTAGTTTAGTTTCAATATTATTATTTTTAAACTTTTTCCTAAATTTTCAGTAGCAAACAGACCCTGAGATAGGAAGGAGAAAGATCTCTGTAAGTCTGTGTATTTCCTTCTTTGCTCTGTTTGTCTGTTCAGAAATTGTTGACGGTAATGTGAAGATGACCCTTGGTATGATCTGGACCATCATCCTACGCTTCGCCATTCAGGACATCTCCGTGGAAGGTGGGTGAACGTGTTTACATAAAGGGACACAAAACATTCAATTCACAAACACCCATCTACCATTGTTTGAGTTACTAAACAAGGAAGCATGTTTGACGGAAACTTAAACAGTAGAATCGAGGGTATTGTCTGAAAGGATGAGGGTGATTCATTTTTAAAATGAGGCTGCCCGGAGGTCATCACACAGTAACTTCTTGTTCAGAGACATTGTGCTATTCTTCTCTGCCTCCCTTCCTGCCCTCTACATTTCTCTGTGTTTATACTACCATTCCGTCTCTGACGTTTTGTTCAACTATTTGCTTTCTGTTGTGTATTTATCACACACTCTCCCCCCCACTATTTCAGAGACCTCTGCTAAAGAAGGTCTGCTGCTCTGGTGTCAGAGGAAGACTGCCCCCTACAGGAATGTCAATGTGCAAAACTTCCACATCAGGTTAGTCTGCACCGCCCCACTGTGGCGTAAATAGGCAACTGCAACCACTCGTCCTAAATCTCTGCTCTGTTGCAATGCACTCTCTTTTCATATTTTGTCTTTTCAGAACATTTTCACACCTTTTTTTATGTACAGCTCGGCTCGGCTGACTTATTTTCTGCTTTTCCACATTCCTGTCTGTGTTTCTTTACTTTTATATAATCTGATCTACTCTGCTTTTTTTTCTCTTCTGCTCCTCGTGGCTCAGTTGGAAGGATGGCCTGGCCCTGTGTGCCCTCATCCACAGACACAGACCTGACCTCATTGACTACTCTAAACTGAGAAAGGTGTTCCTTCATTTTCCTTCTTACATTCTTTCTCCCTTTCCTAAAATCATTTCTTCCACCTGTTTTTGTATTCCTTGCTTCTTTTCATATTTTTTCCGCTGTCTTTTGTTCCCTTCCTTCCATTTGTGTTGATTGGCTAGATTTTTATCTTAATGTATGAATTTAATATAAAATCTGACATATATGGTCTTTTTTTAGGGCTGCAATGTATACTAAAACTATAGTATCACAAATCAGAGTGTCTAATATAATTATTGCAACAAGTAGTTTAGAATGCAGTAATAGTTGGCAATTATATATAAAGCATCATGACTTCATACTCAATCAGCCTTCTCCAGTCTCCCTGCAGTACAGACTGACACCTTACAGGGATTTTAGTGCTAAGAATGCTAATAAGAGCACAAAGAGAGCTGAAATATAAAAAAGAGGACTAGGCAAACTGTGGATTTATTGCAATATGAATTGCAATAAATTTCAATTACAATAAGTCCAATAAATTGCAATTGCAATGATCAATTATAATGCATGATTTTCTGAATTTTCTGCACTACTTCCGTTTCACATTTGTGGAGTTATTGAATTTCAATTGTTTGCATTTTTAACCAGTATTGAGTTTGATATTATATTTGTTTGCTACTTAAAGTTGTATTAGAGCTTGTTTCACTGAGAAGTGTCTATTCAGAGGCTCTTTTGGCCTTGATGTGAGTTTTTGAGGCCAGTTATTGACATTTTTCAAAACTTTGATCCAGATTTCATCTAATTTTCTTATTCTTATGTGTTTGCCACATAATGCCCGCCTCTTGTTAATAAACTTATACTAGTTTAATAAACCAGATATATGCATTGTTTGACATGAACTTTGTCTGCCTTCAGGACGACCCTATTGGTAACTTGAACACTGCCTTTGAAGTCGCTGAGAAGTTCCTGGACATCCCCAAGATGCTCGATGCTGAAGGTGAGGCTGTGAAACAAAAGTCATGATAGAGAATACTGACCAAACTGCACATAAACGTATTAATGATAATGCATACATAAACATCAGTAAAATATGCAGTGACAGGTGGTACAAGGTCAGAAAGAACTACTCATGTAATACTGAGCAATCTGCCTCAAATAATCCTCAAAAAGTTTCAATCTTGTTAACTGCATTTATTAAATCAGAAGATTCATGTAGAGAATCAGGATAACCTTTAAACAAGTGCTGCAATCCGACTTATAAATACAAGAACAAATCATAATGCTCTTTACTTTATCCACTTAGCTCTCATTTTAAGTCAATTGGATTAGGCGGCTTTAAAGAACATGTAATCTACTTTTCTGAAGAAAAAATTGAATCTAATTCTAATAAAATAAGAGTTAGACTTAATCTGTCAGAGTTTTTAAGCACAATTGTGTTTTTGGAAATCTTTTTTTTTACTTCATCAGATATTGTGAACACACCCAAACCTGATGAGAAGGCCATCATGACCTACGTGTCCTGCTTCTATCACGCTTTTGCTGGAGCTGAGCAGGTCAGATTTAAGGTTTCATTTTTATGGGGGGGAAAAACCCCAAAAACATTTTAGTCAGCAAACAATTTTTTAGGTTTCTTTGAGCCGTGTTGGTAATGTTACAACCACAAGCATGCATATTGCAAATTATGCACTAGTCTGTGGAACAACAGCTGATACAAATAAAAGCTCTTTTGGTATGGTTTATTAAGAGTAGATGTTACATTTTACTGCAGGCTGAGACAGCTGCCAACCGTATCTGCAAGGTGCTGGCAGTCAACCAGGAGAACGAGAAACTGATGGAGGAGTACGAGAAGCTGGCCAGCGAGGTGAGAAACTCCTGCAACCAACTCTAAACAGGCTTTTTTTTAACCCAAGTATTCATCCTAGGTGTTTTAAGTGCTCATAGCTGATTGAATAATTTTCTGCTTATAATAAAAGTCGTATTAGCAGATTGTTCAAAGATATGCTAGTGATTCACTGATCAGCATTTTGTGATCCACGTACCTTATGTTGGTTTTAAAAGCTCAGACCTGTTGATAGTAATTTTTAGGGACGCACCGATATGAAGATTTTGGCCGATATCGATGTCTGATATATTACCGCTCTTATGGCCAATAACCAAAATTTACAGATATTATATATATTCCCTACACTTTCGACACTCTGTAAAACAACCACACCACCTACAGTACTTCACTGCTTCAGTTAAACACCCCATAATCCTGCGCTGCATCACTGTTACATGACCAAAGAAATATCACATGGCCAACCCCGTCCCCTCCAGAAACCCAAACAGCAGCAACATGGAAACATTGGTTGTTAATATCGCCGCAGTTTTACTTATCACACCGATATCAATATGTTAAAAAATGACTAACATTGACCGATACCAATGTTGCCAATATATTGTGCATTTACTATTATTTTTAAAGGACTAATTTACATTTAAAACTGTATTCAGAATGTTATATTCATGATTAGCACAGTTATTGCAGCAAGACTTACCAAACCATCAGTCTCTGTCTGCATTTATAGGGAGCGTAGATCGTTACTTTCACTTAGTGATTTCTTAAAGGCTGCCAAAATTTCAATATCAACATGTTTTCTTCTGAAGACTGAGGTTGAAAACTGAGTATAAAACAGAACAACTTTGCTGGGATACCTTCAGCCTTCCTGTTATCTGCGGAAAGTATTGCTCTCCCAAAGCTTGAATAAGCTCATGGCTCAGGATGCCATGGAAAATCCTTTTTAAATAACATGGTATATTCTGTGTTTCCACTAACTTTATGTTTAAACACCTTACTGGTTCTAAAAGTAGCAAACTAAGTCTTTCTCAGTTACAACATCCACACTAAAGAGTGCTGCTGTAACCATGAGCCAGTAGCTCTTTGGTGAGGTGACTTTTACAGTGACTGGAAACGGATCAGACTTTTGGGTTTCAATCAAGCTAGAAAAAAGGCCTGATTCCGAGCACCAGCCAATTTGTTGGAGCATGTCCAAATTTCAGCAGCACTATTTTCATCTCCAAAATTTGTCCCTGGCACAAAAGCAAAGTCATTTTTATCCTTTAAGCTTTTTCCCCCCTCAGTTTCAATTATTGGGTAACTCAGTTTCATTTTACTTGCGTAGAGAAACAGGATTAGCTTATATAAAGACAGATTAAATAAATGTAAAAATAGGTCAGTAGATGAGAACAGTGTACATCTTGTCTTGTTTAAATTAAATTGGGAAGAGATTGTTTTCATGTTCAGTATCAGAGGCCAACTTGAACAAGGCTTTTTATGGTGGAATCAAAAAACACAAGTTTGCACACTAAGATAAACCCAGGCAATTTGTTTCAAACATTCGTGAGTGAAGCATTACTCTGAGCAGAAATTTATTTCTACTCAAAACCGAGACATGCACTCACAGCACAGAATAAACCAGACTAGTTGTGTAATAAAAATGTCTGTGTTATGTACAGCTGCTAGAGTGGATCCGTCGGACCATCCCCTGGCTGGAGAACCGTGTGGCAGAGCAGACCATGCGTGCAATGCAGCAGAAACTGGAGGATTTCCGTGACTACCGCAGAGTCCACAAGCCCCCTCGCGTGCAGGAGAAATGTCAGCTGGAGATCAACTTCAACACCCTGCAGACAAAGCTGAGACTCAGCAACAGGCCTGCCTTCATGCCCTCTGAGGGCAAGATGGTGTCGGTGAGGAGGACAGTCACAGACAGACTGTCGCAGCACAGCATCTTTGATGATTTTTAAGCTTCATTAGTTCAAATCTATACTTGTTGATTTTCTTAACATCTTCTAATGCCTATATAGTCATTGCAACTCCACACGGCCAAACACAATTCCCTATCTGTGGATCACGAAGACAGACCAGTGAATAAAGTAATAGTAGAATAAGATCAGGAACGATATTGCAATGAAACACCTCCCTCTCCTTCAGGACATTGCCAACGCCTGGAAAGGTCTGGAGCAGGTGGAGAAGGGCTACGAGGAGTGGCTCCTGACCGAAATCCGCCGTCTGGAGAGACTGGACCATCTGGCTGAGAAGTTCAAGCAGAAGTGTGGCATGCATGAAGCCTGGACTGCAGGTAGGAATCACAGGAAAAGATGGTGGAAGAACAATTCAATTCAGTTTATTTATCAGCGCCAATTCACAACAGATGTCATCTCAAGGCACTTAACAAGAAGTCATTTCAATACATTTATACAAACATTCCAATCAGTTAAAAAGTTTCCTATTTAAGGAATCCCAGCAGATTGCGTCAGTCATTGGCGTGAGGTTGGGCCCCGTTGATGCAGACTTTCCAACCACAGCAATCCTTCAGTAATCCCTCATACTGAGCAAGCATGTAGCGACGGTGGAGAGGAAAAACTCCCCTTTAACAGGAAGAAACCTCCAACAGAACCAGGCTCAGTAGGAGCGGCCATCTGCCACGACCGTCTGGGGATTTGAGAAGACAGAGCAGAGACACAGAAGGAACAGAAGATCTGATATAAGAGAACTTTCTATGTTACAGAAAGTAAAAAGTTGATAACAGGACACAGTGGATGTTCAGCCACTGGGAGCATCATCCCAGTCGATGCCCCCCGTCCAACAGGGCATTCCAGCCAAGCAGGATACCAGACCAGGTATATCTTCTATGGAGAGAAAAACACTGAGAGAAAACAAAGTTAACAGTCGAAATAACAGAATGTACTGTAATACAACTGGAGAGTCGTAGGAGAAAAGGAAGTAGCAGAGTGAAGAAAATCGGTAAGTCTGTCCTCCAGCAGTCTAAGCCTATAGCAGCATAACTACAGAGATAGCTCAGGATGACCTTAGCCACGCTAACTATAAGCTTTATCAAAAAGGAAAGTTTTAAGCCTGGCCTTAAAAGTAAACAGAGTAAACAATGCAAGAAGTTTGCAGGAATCCACACTGATTTCCTACCTGCTTCGCCAAGCTGTCCCAGACAAGGTAGAAGGACCACGGGTTGGACAAGTGCAACAGTAAATGCTTTCAGTTCTGACGCCTCGTTGAAATAATTAGCCTTTTAAAACTTTTTTTCCCCTGTAAACCAGATCCTGCTGTGTGTGCTTGTGTTTACTGTAGATATTGTGTTTCAGGTAAGGAGGAACTTCTGTCCCAGAAGGACTACGAGTCGGCTTCTCTGATGGAGATCCGAGCCTTGATGAGGAAGCACGAGGCTTTTGAAAGTGACCTCGCTGCTCACCAGGACAGAGTGGAGCAGATCGCTGCCATCGCCCAGGAGCTGAAGTAAGACACCAGTAGCATGCTGGAGTTGTAAGGTGGATTCTCCTGTTAAAATGAGCAGGGATTATATGGAAACTGTAGGAGGGACAGAAGGGTTGTTAGTCATGAGCTGCTGAGAAGGATAAAAAAAAGAATCAAAACATGCAGAAGTGTTTCTCCTATTTACTGTTTCTCACAACTCCTCCAAATGTTTCCTCATAACCCTGAAGGGATCTATGAAGTTATATACCATGTATATGTTCAGCAATGTTGAGGATGAAGATGTATGTGCACCAATTTACAATTACTTAAATTTTACCAGTTAAGAGGACTGATAGTGTCCAATCTCCTTCAGTGAGCTGGACTACCACGATGCTGCTACAGTGAACGCCCGCTGCCAAGGAATCTGTGACCAGTGGGACAACCTGGGGACCCTGACCCAGAAGAGGAGGGACGCTCTGGAGGTGAACAGAAACACTAATAACCTGCCATGCATAGATTAAATCAGGCCATCAGAACTAAAAACGCTGCAGGTTATTTAAATTTTTTAGATGGCGCACTTTTTACTCATGTTTCAATTTAAATATAAATAAGATGTCAACATCCATGTTTGTGTGACTGCAGCGTGTGGAGAAACTGTGGGAGACTATTGACCAGCTGTACCTGGAGTTTGCAAAGAGGGCAGCACCCTTCAACAACTGGATGGACGGAGCCATGGAGGACCTGCAGGACATGTTCATTGTCCACAGCATTGAGGAGATCCAGGTACTCACTTGTACTCTGTTTTCCTTGCCGTGCAAAAGTATTCATACCCCCTGAACGTTTTCATATTTGTTCCATGTTAGAACCTTAATTTATCCTATTTTTGAGACAGACTAACACAAAACAGTGCATATATAGGTGAAAGAAAAAAAAAAGTAATCTTGCATTGGTATTAAACCCTCTTTACTCAGATGCTCCTTAATAAAACCATTAATCATGAGGAGTTGCCGAGCTCCACAGCTGAGGTGAAAACACGTCTTTAAAGAGAATAACTATTCCATGAGCCACATACTTATTGGGCCACATGCAGATCCCTGTGTGTAGTGAAAAGCTAACACTGCACATCACCTTGAACACACCATCCCAATGGTGAAGCATGGTGGTGGCAGTATCATGTTATGGGAATGCTTTTCTTCAAAATAGACACGGGGGACACTCGGAGGTTTGGAAAGAGAACAAACACAGGGAAATACTTGAAGGAAACAAAAAACTTTAGAGTAGGGTGGGTGTTGACCTTTTAGCAGAGCAGCAACCCTCAACATTCAGCTACTGTCAAAGTCTATATCAGGGATCAGCAACCCTTTCAATTCAAAGAGCTACTTTTGTCCCCACTGCTACAAATCAAAATTTGTTTAGAGCCACAAAAAATATGAATTTTATAAATATGTACTAAATAAAATTTTTCCTCTTTGAAATATAAAGCTATTTAACATTTGAGTTAAATAGCTTTATTTCTATTCTCAGATTTTGTAGAATGATGCCAGCTGAGAGTCCTTTTCATAAATTTGGAAAATGAAGAAAGTTAAGTTGCCCACTTAAAAATATAACAGTTTGAGGCTCAAAAACCCCCCCAAATTATTTAAAAAAGCTTCTTATTGCCTTTATAATTAAAAACCTTATTTCATTTTGTAAGAGCCACAGCAGAGGGGCCAAAGAGCCACATGTGGGTCATCCGATTGAAAATCTGTGGCAGGACTCGACAGTTTAAATTCCCGGACCTCTATCCATTTGGACGAAGCTTTGGCTATTTTGCAAAATTGAATGGACAAAAAATGAGAAAACCGGTAGAGACATACCTTTGAGAGATTTACTCCTGGAGTTACAGTAAAAGGTGTTTTTACAGACAACTTATTCAGGGGGCCTGAATAAAAATGCACCACTTTTCATATTGTTATGCAACTTTTTCTGCCACCGAACAATTATATAATAGTCGTCTTTGGTCATGGACTCAATATCCCATAGAAAGAGAGTTTCTGGCCTTATCGTACCTTATCGTTATTCAGATAAGAAATTGACAGTCGGATGAGAAATATTGGTTCAAAGAATGTTTACGTTGTTTTAATATTATCAGCATTTTTCTTCACCTCTTCTTTCTCCTCTCCAGAGTCTGATCACTGCTCACGACCAGTTTAAGGCCACTCTGCCCGAGGCCGACAAGGAGCGCATGGCCACCATTGGCATCCATAACGAGATCCTGAAGATCTCCCAGACCTACAGCATCAAGCTGTCCGGAATCAACCCGTACACCAACCTGAGCCAGCAGGACATCAACAATAAGTGGGAGGCTGTGAGTCTAAGCAGACTTTAACACAGAAACACAACCAGTCAGTAAGGAATGAAAGACTAAAGTGGAGGTTGAGGGCTTCAAGTCGCATTGTGCAAACAGGAAATGAAAACCGATACGGTTTCTCTGTGCACTGCATTTGGTCATCTAGCTAAGAATAGGCCTGGTACATACCAAAGGAAGGGTCAGAAATAGTGCTGTAAGTTTAGATTGGACTGATACAGAACCCTACAGCATGTGAACTGTCACTGGAGATAAGAATAACCGCACTGGACAATCCATCAGCTCTGGTGGAGTAAACATGTTAGACCATCATAGATAAGACCTTTAACTGTGGGAAAATGTATATAAATAAATAGTTTTACTTTGATTCTAAATTTAAAATGTGATGTTTACAGCAGGAAAATGATCAACATGTCTACTTTTAAATGACATTACTTGGGGAAATAAATAGTTTTGTGACTGGATTTTGACTGTGCAGGTGAAGCACCTTGTACCCCTCAGAGACCAAATGCTGCAGGAGGAAGTGGCCAGACAGCAGGCCAACGAGAGGCTGAGGCGCCAGTTTGCTGCCCAGGCCAACATCATTGGACCCTGGATTCAAACTAAGATGGAGGTACAAAACCACTGCAACACACCTCACCTCAGGAGTTGAACAGGTCACAGATCTGTTTACAATTTAATCTGGGAAAAACTCTTAATGGAGAAGAGTTTAAAACGGGATATCTGTGCCTGTTTGATATTCACATTGGTTGTGTTTTTATTATGGATAGATATTTTAATTATCTCTGTGGGAACTTAGAGATATATAAAACTGATGAAGGGAACAAACAATCCAAATCAATATTTGGATGCATATTTTCTCCAAAACCACTTTGGATGTGTTTGGCATCATGATGTTCAAACTTCAACCCTTCACCTGTAGATTTAAGGTAAAGTTAAAGGTTTTAGAGATAATCCTTCTCCAATATCGCTCATACCACCAACATGGAAACATTTCCTTTTCATGATGGAACCACCACCATCCTTGACATTAGGTACAGTGTTCTTGAGTTTGAAAACTTCCACTCGACTCATCCATTCTTTTTGTCATTGTGGCACCAGGACTGAAGCACAATGGACTCATTGGTTGTTTTCTGCCCGTTCAGGAGATCAGCCATGTGTCTGTGGACATCGCCGGCTCCCTGGAGGAACAGATGAACAGCCTGAAGCAGTACGAACAGAACATTATCAACTACAAGTCCAACATTGACAAGCTGGAGGGAGACCACCAGCTCAGCCAGGAGTCCCTCATCTTTGACAACAAGCACACCAACTACACCATGGAGGTGCAATACCAGCCTCACCTTCTTTTACACCACCTCTGTCTGGGCTTTAATTAGTGATCGTGATGTCTTCTGCTTTCCTCACCACTGCAGCATGTCCGTGTGGGCTGGGAGCAGCTGCTCACCACCATAGCCAGAACCATCAACGAGGTGGAGAACCAGATCCTGACCCGTGACGCCAAGGGCATCAGCCAGGAGCAGCTCAACGAGTTCAGGGCCTCCTTCAACCACTTCGACAGGGTGAGGCGGCCCAAACATCCTTCTCTCTAGTCATGGTGTTGGATCTAAACTGATGTTTCTTTGAGTGTTCTTGATTTGGCTCAACAGTTAATAACCCTTGGTTTTAACCTTTGTCTGCAGAAGAGAAACGGCATGATGGACCCAGACGACTTCCGTGCCTGTCTCATCTCCATGGGTTACGATCTGGTCAGTGCAACATGTCACTTTCAACCACTGATGGACCTTCTTGGTCATCTTTACTTGTTTGCATGGTTACTAAAGTTTAGACATATTTGATCATTCCTTTATCAGATCTCTTGGCATTTAGTTGTTGAAGTTCTCTGGGTTTTTACTGACAGGGTGAGGTTGAATTTGCCCGCATCATGACCCTGGTCGACCCGAACAACACCGGTGTGGTCACCTTCCAGGCCTTCATCGACTTTATGACACGCGAAACCGCAGAGACGGACACTGCAGAACAGGTCATGGCTTCCTTCAAGATCCTGGCTTCAGACAAGGTAAACACGTGACGTGGGGGCGTCGTCCTTCTCCAGTAGCGTCCTGGTCAACCAGACAGGCTCAATGATGTCAATTTGAGGGGGGGGGGGCTGGCCAGAGGGAGGTTTGGGAGTTTTCCTAAACACCCAGTCTGTTATAGGGCTGGAGTCCGGAAAGTTTTTTTTTTTTTTTTTGTATCCAAAAACAGCCGCGGTTAAGCCACTGTCATGATCCTGCTGTGTGTATACGTGCGTGAGTGAGGCCTCTTCCTTTATAGAAGATCTTTGTGAGCTGTACTGCCTCTGTGCACCTTCGCTGATCCCAACCGTCCATCAGCCTGCAGAACAGCAGATTGCGTACTCATGTTGTAAATCTATAATTAATATTTGGGCTCGCCGTTTGATTCTGCATGTGGTTTAAAAGATTTCCAGCCAAGGCAATACTTTTTTGAAAGTGATTACTTTTCAGCTGAACTTTCTCTAACATGCTGAATATAACATCACAATGACTTATTTCCATTTCATTTCCAACTGCTGCCATTTCTTTGATCCAGAGATTACTGTAAAAAACTACAATTTCTCCTTGTGGGATTAAAAAAAAATCTATCTATCTATCCATCAATCCATCCATCCATCCCTGAGCGAACATGTTTTCGTCATTCTTGAATCACCAAATCAGCCGCAGAATGTCCCTCTCACTGGCTGCTCGATTCCACGGAGTTTGGAAATATTCCGTCATGTTTTTTTGTTGGAACCAGAGGTGGGTAGAGTACCTAAAATTGTATTTAATTAAGAGTAGCACTAAAGTATAAAGTAGCCATCCAAGAATTTACTCGAGAGTAAAAATACGTAAAATGGCAACTCAAGTACGGAGCATCAGATCAGTTCTATTGGTACTGATCATTTAAAATGATTTCATCTGACAGAGAAAAATATAAAGTTATCTGCAAATTCTAGTATTTTAAAGAGTACAGTGAAACAATTAAAACATAAATATAATTACAAAATAAATTTAAAACAACAAAACACTTTCAAATCAAAATTTTCTAAATAAATTTTATTAAATTAATACATGCAATAGGTAATGTATCTGTGTTAGAACAGGGTTCCAGTGACAATACAAAGTGTTTACCATACATTTAATTGATCTCCAAATGCCTCATCAGCCAGAAAATAACATTAAAACAACAAAGCTTGTGTACAAACAAGAGGTCTCACTTTAGCATAAACTCAAGGTTTGTGTTCTTGTCTGGCGTATTTTTGGTTGAAACATGTTGGTTTCGATTCAGTGATATTACTCAGAGTAGATAAAAGATCCAGAAAGTTTACTCAAGAAAGAGTAGTGACACTTCATAATAATTTTACAGAAGGAAAAATAAAAAGTGTGGTGCAGTAAAACTACTCCTAAAAGAAAACTACTAAAGTAAATGTAACTAGATACCCACCTCTGGTTGTGATGACAAAACATTATTAAGCTATTATCTTAAATATGATATTAATGGTTCTACTTGCATCCTTTGAGCAATCAGATAAAAAGGCCTCTCCAAACCAAGCTCCCGGGCTGAATTTCAACACCAGCCCATCCCTTGGTCATTATATGTAGGTTCACTGAGAAATAACTACTAGTCTGACCAGCAGCACACTGACGAGAAGGGAGGGATTTATCTGATGACGCTATAGTGACTTGCAATGATCAGCAGGCTGGGGAAAGTGGCGCCCTCTGGTGGACTTACAAAGTCCTGCATGAGTTTTTCCCTAAAATTGAGTAATTATTGGATCATACATGGCATTCAAAGTGGATTTCAATGGGTCATTTTTTTAATCCTTGGGAACAAATATGCCTGTTTTTTATGCAGTTTAGTCATTTTTAGGCCAATTTAAGGAACAAAGAGGTACATTTGACATGTTTTTAGTAATAAATATTCTCTAGCAAACTGGAATTGCACGCAATTAACAACAAAAATTGATTGATTCAAATAAAAGGTTCATTAAGTTGTTTGACTGAGATGATAGTTTCACCACACATTGCCTCGCTCTCCCTCCTGCAGAACTACATCACAGTGGACGAGCTGCGCAGGGAGCTACCGCCCGAGCAGGCAGAGTACTGCATCAGCCGCATGACCCGATACGTCGGAGCCGACGCTGCCCCCGGCGCCCTGGACTACATCTCCTTCTCTAGTGCCCTCTATGGAGAGAGCGACTTATAAACCCAGCCGCTCCTCCTCGTGTTCTCCTCTTCCTCCCCAGCTTCTATTTCTCCTGTTTGGAGAAATTGATTATAAACCCTTCCACTGTCCCTCTAAATGCTTTGTTCTCATCATTTTGTCCCCCTCTCAAATCTGAACTTTCTTCCAGTGATCCCCCCTTCCTCCCAAGAACACTGCTTAGAGAGGAGGAGAGCAGGAGACTTTGCTCAAATCTTAGAAACTGCACTAGGACTGAGTTTTAAGAAGAGTGTGCCAGGTATAGCAGTGAACGTATGAAAGCAGCATACATAGAATATACCTGCCTTAAAGAGGAGTTATTGAGAGGGCTACTTTTTGAGCAAAGCCTCCTGCTCTCCTCTTCCCGATCATATGATTATTTTTGTAGAAGGGTAATTAAAGAAGAAAATGTGATAAAAAAAAAAAAGCTGGTTGGTCCGTTGGCTTGGTTGGTTGTGTATTTGTGCAGACGCATGCTTCGTTAAAAGTTTAGAAACTGCTGCCTTTGAGTCTTTGACTCTTACTTAATCACACTGAAACCCAAACAGCGCCTGCAGGAGTCTGTTAACAGTCAGGGAGGCAAAGTAACTCCAAAACGTCTCAATGTGAAGAAATGACTGTGAAACCTGAACGTTGGCAAAGATTGACTTTAACCTGGAGATCTTAAGAAACTCAGGAACTTATAAAGGATGAATGAGAGCACCTAACACGTAGGCAGAGGGAGAGACTCGGAGGAAAAGCACAAAGACGGCCATGGCTTGATGGTGATTTAGGAGAGAAAACGGAAAGACTAAACAGGAACCAAAGGAGCAGAGCGACCGACACACCTCTGTCTGTTCTGTTAAAGGTAGACAGAGATGTCAGCAGTGAGAGGCATCAGGGTGTCAGGAAAGTTGTGAACGGTGAGAATCGACGCTGTATGTGGGACCACAGCAGGCCTGTCAGTGACGAGGAACTAAAAGGGTTTGGTCCCATTTCCACAATGAAACATCAGCCGTAGCAATACTAATAATCAGTGCAGGTCGACTCCTCTGTGCATGTTGAAGGTTTTTTTTTTTAAACTCATCTGTGCTCCATTCATCTCCTCCTCTAGTTCTCAGTTTATTCTGTCCATCATCAGTGATGCTAAAGAAACAAACACATTCAAACAGCTACATTTCAAAAAAGCTGGAATAAAAAAGGATAATTACATTATTAAACAGCGGTTTGTGTTTTTTTCTTCCATGAGTTGAGACTCTTTGGCACATCTACAAATTAGAATAATAGCCTGTGGGTTAGATTTAAATGGCCAGCACTTAGCACAGTATATTATTTGTCCATATAAAAGTCAAACTGATACAAAAACGGATCAACCTCCAACAGTTTCACATGTCCATGTCAATGCTGGGGTCCCAGCCGAGATGGGAGGGGAAGCTCAGCCCCCTTTCCTGAGCGTGGCGCCTCCAGTGCTCCTCGTCTCCCTGATGCGTCAGATACCTGGAGCCCATCCTCAGCTCAAACTCCCTGAGGTCACACCACAGCTGGAAATTCTGCACATTGACAGTAAAATATAATCACATTATGTATCTGGATATGAGATCAACAGTGGTTTCAACTTCTTCACATTGCTGCCACATACTACAATTATTGAGTGGACCAACACAAAATAGCACATGATTGCAAATTGTTGCATGCATTTGTAATCAGCCCCCTTTACTCTGATATCTCTAAATAGGCCCCCGTAGTAGTAACTATTGAATAAGTAAACAGAGTCCATCTGTGTGTGTAGTTTAATCTGAATACAAGTGCAGCTGTTCTGTATCTTGAAGACCAAGGAACACAGCAGACAGGTCAGGGAGAATATGGTGTCAGGGTTAGAATAGAAATCAATATCTCACTATCCTCTTCCAATCATAAAAAAAAAGGAAATTGTTCAGCACAGCTGCAAACCTACCAGGATATGCCTGTCCATCTAAACTAAAAGGCCAGGCATTAATCCGAGAAGCAGCTAACTCTGGAGGAGCTGCATAGATCTAAGGCTCAGGTCGGAGAATGTGTTAACAGAACAACAATCAGTGGTGCAAGAAGCACTTGCGGCAAGAAGAAAGTCATTATTGAAAGAATATAGTGACCAAACTTTTATCCCGGGAACATTTCCACTTTTCACATTCCTTTCATGGATCGGGGGGGCTTTTAATTGTAACCACAAAGAGAAGGAACACTTTAAATATGTTGAAATTAAAAGTCTTTAAGTAAACAGAGTATAATTGAAGTGTCTCAGGACACGGGTAAGTGTCTTCTTTTTATGGAAATCAAAATATAGTCACCCTGAAGAAAAGCCATGCATGTGAGACATGTAAGGAGCAAAGCAAACGTAGGAGAAGATGATCTCGGAGGGAAATGACTAAAATTAAACTTTTGATATTTGGTGGAAAAACAAATACTGCAGAAGAGCCTGAACACACCATCCCCACAGTGAACCGTGGTGGCAGCATCATGCTGTGGGGGATATTTACTTCTGGAGACATAATAAGGACGCTGGGTTGTGTTGATAGAACAATCCTGGAAGAAAACCAGTTAGAGGCTTCAGCAGACTTGAGACTGGGGCGGAGCATCACCTTTTAGCAGGAGAACCACCCTAAAATGCAGCCAGAGCTACAACTTAAGCTTTGTTTATACTACTGCGTCGCGTCAGTCACGTAGGTTACGCCGTAACCGCCGTACCCGCCGTACCCACTGCTGTGTTTATACTTCTGCGTAGGGCTGAAAGCGTCGTGTAGCTGTTTCATTTCCAGACCCGCAGGTGGCAGTAGGCTGGTATCGGTCGGCAAACTCCACAGGGCGGAGTTTTTCTGATGGTTTGCTTATGTTTGCTTCAGTTCCGGCAAGTATTTCCTGTTTTAGAACAACGATGGCGGCCGACTTGGTGCAGTGTCTCAACGAGATTGTGGAAGCAGACGAACAAATTATCCTACTTTTGAACACTTTGCAACGCAAGCAAATGAGAAGACGGAGACGTAGAAGATGGTACGTGCGTACGTAATCTCACTGACCAATCACAAGGGAGTACTTCCGCGTCTGCGTCGCGTCGCCGGGCTGCACGTCAGGTCCGAGGAGGTGCACGTCAAACCTCTGCGGACCTACGCAGAGGCTACGGCGGTTACGGCGTACCCTACGCGAGGGACACGACGCAGAAGTATAAACCGGCCTTAAAGGGTGTAGATCAGAGCTTATTCATGTGTTAGAATGGCCTAGTCAAAGCCTAAAACCAAATCCAATGGGGAATCCGTTGCAAGACCTGAAAATCGATGTTCACAGACACCCCCACCCAATCTGACCAACCTTAAACCATGTGGCAAACAAGAAGGTTTCATCTCTTCATATTTTTATTTGTAAAAACAAGCTATACGTCATTAGCCTTCTGGTTCACAATTCTACATTTCTGTGTTGATCGATCACATAACATCAGGATGAAATACCTGCAGCCAGGAGTGTCCCAGAGCTTTGCCCACAGTGAACCTGCGTCTCACGGCGACCTGCAGCAGGTTGTTGATGAGGCTCACAGCTGCAGAGGGAGGTGACAGATGCTCTCACTCATTCTGACCAAACTTATGAAAAATGACAAAAATGTCCAAAAATGACAAAATCAGAATCTGACCTTCCAATGAGATGGTGGCCCAGGGCTGGCGGGGGTACATGAAGGCGGCGTTGGTGATCTGCTGCCGGATGTCCTCGTCCTCGTTGAAGGGGAACGTCCCGCTCAGGCTCACGTACATGATGACGCCCACGGACCACATGTCCAGAGAGCGGTTGTAGCCGCTGCTGCTGATCACCTCGGGGGCCAGGTAGGCCGGAGTGCCCACAACCGAGCGGCGGAATGACTTCTCGCCGATGATGCGCGCGAAGCCGAAGTCGCACAGCTTCACCTGAGGGAAGGGGTCAGCGGAGACCAGCAGGACGTTTTCTGGCTTCAGGTCGCAGTGAGCAACGTGTTTCAGGTGGAGATATCGCAAAGCCTCGAGGATCTGGTAAAACGGGAGCAACCGCAGACGAAGTTCACATGAAGAAATGTTTTTTTGCATTTAGTCAAATATACACAATGAAAAAAGCTTGAAAGATTACAGAGAAGGTGGAGCACCTGTATAACCAGGAAACGAGTGATGCGTTCAGGGAGCCGGCCCTTCTCGCTGGACAGAATCATCTCCAGCATGTCTCCGTGGAGCTTCTCCATGACCACGAAGACGTGTCTGGCCGTTTCAAACATCCCTTCCAGTACAACGACTCCAGGGTGGGACAGATTCTGAACGACGACACAACCGTGAGACATCCGACAGGGAGGCTAGCCGTGAAACACAGAGGAGGAGAAGTGTAAACACCTGCAGGATGGCCACTTCGTTCCTCAGCTGTCTCTCCTGTTGGGTCGGGAAGCGGGTCTTGTCGATGACTTTGATGGCGACCGATAGACCCAACTTCCTGTGAGTACCTGGTGGATGAGACGTCGTTTAATTGGGAGACGCAACAGTTGATAAGATGGTGGATGGAACTGGCTGACTGGGTTTCTGTGGCTGCTTACCTTTGTACACCACTCCAAACTGCCCCGAACCCAAAACTTCATCTGTAAAGATCTGATACACGGAGCTGATGTCCTGAAACACACACACACACACTCACTCTGAGGTAAAGCAGAAAAATCTCTTTGTACGGCTGGTTGAACATTAAAATCAGATGCTTACCGCGCTGTCTCCGTGCTGGTCTTCCTCTGTAACCACAAGCATACACGATGTGTAAATAAATGGCTTTCATCATCTTCCACCGCGTAGAGATGAAACCATCCAGGTCGACTCACCCTGGTGCTGCTCGCCTGGTCCTCTGCTGCTCTGCACCGGCATCAGAGCCTGACAGATAGAGCTCTCCCACGCCGCGCCCTCGCCACCGGCCTGAACGCAAAACACCAGAGAGGCAGTCACCAGCTCGAAGGAGTGGACGTCGCCGCCTGGCAGCGAGGGCACGGAGAGCTGGGCGGGGCCTCGAACCTGCAGCACCTCTGACAGAGGAATCTCCTGCGAGAGAAGAGGAGGAGGAGCTGATATTACCATTAAGGCACTGAAAGGAGTTTTGAAAATCCAAGTCGTCATACATTACATTCTACCTTGTAGTACTTGGTGCTGCTCTCATTCTGGTACAAAGTGATGGTTTTCCAGTCCAGGATCCAGTAATGACGTTTCCTCTGAAGGAAAAAAAGGGTGCATTTTTTTTACCCATTCTTTCTAATGATATTCTAAGAATTTAGTAAAAGACAACACACATCCCAAGCATGCACTTAAAAACAAGGATATTTTTCATCTATTTTAATCTGCCAAATACAATAAAGGATCGTCAACAGGTAAAACGATCCCAAACATCTGACCAACACAGACAAAGCAGCATAATTGTTGTTGGTTATTAGTTAAGCGAGGAGGCCTCATCTTTTTATCCATCAGATTGCATCACATAGCAGTCTCTTCCTCTGCCTGAACTCCCAGAAGGAGCAGCACCCTCTCACCAGTGTGTCTGTGTTGGTGTGGTGCAGCAGCCAGCCCTCCCTCAGGACTCCTCCTGCTCTCCTCT
Organism: Valencia hispanica; assembly: GCA_963556495.2. NCBI lineage: Eukaryota > Metazoa > Chordata > Actinopteri > Cyprinodontiformes > Valenciidae > Valencia > Valencia hispanica. The sequence continues at coordinate 19,816,821 of OY747714.1, read as the reverse complement.
TAGTGTGATGCGCCGACTGGAGGAGCCTCATCAGGGGGATGTTGCTGCTGAAACAGGGGCTGTCATAGGACAGAGAGGGAGGGGGAGGGGAGGGGAGGCAGAAAGGGTGAGGAGGAACCCAAGGTAAAACTTTTCCAGACTAGACTTTCCAGAGTCCTCACTCCTTTATGTTCATTTTAATAAAAAAAAAAAAAAAATTCACTTTGAATTTACGGCAGGTATTTCTACTGTGGATAGGCTTTAAGTAGGAAAACATGGAGAGGAAAACATGGAGAGGGAGGAAGGAAGGAAGGAAGGAAGGAAGGAAGGAAGGAAGGAAGGAAGGAAGGAAGGAAGGAAGGAAGGAAGGAAGGAAGGAAGGAAGGAAGGAAGGAAGGAAGGAAGGAAGGAAGGAAGGAAGATTTTTCCAAACTCTTATTTTGGAAAAAAATACTTTAAATCAAATTCCAAACTTTTCCAGGCGGCGTAATGACCCAGCAGCCTGGATCAGAGTCGGCCAATAAGGAGAACAGAGAACCTGATCACAAACCACCTGGTTGTGTGACTGATTGTGATGCAACATCTGACATCATCAGGACAAAAACTGCTTCGCCTTCAGCAGCGACGACGTTGTCGGGGTAACGCCCTCTTACCTCATAGGCTCCCTCAGCTGCTCCACCTCCGCAATCTCAGGCAGAGAGTCTCCATCGGAGGACATCTCATCCTCTGAGGTGTCTAGTGTTGTGCTGGCGGGCTCCGACTCAGCGTCCTCATGATCTCGTGGGTGGCTTTGAAAGGCTGGTGGGGATTATGGGAAGGTGAAAGTGTTTTTATTATTTTACAGCGAGATTAAAACAAGAGAAACGTATGACCTTTAGCTCATTTATATTGGCAGTTGATTCCTTTGGGTAATCTAACTTTAAAAGGATCCTCAGATCGTCTCCAGCGGAGACATAAATGAAACCTTTCTGGGGAGGTAAATCCAGCCTCCTGAGCAGAAGGGTGAGTGGGTTCCTGTCTGATCTCACTGATATGGAAATGTCACAGCCAGAGGCTTCATCTGTCAGTGCTTGTAGCCAAGGATCCAGAATTTAAATAAATAAATAAAATTTAAAAAAACAGAAGTGCAGCTCACCGCCCCCATTGAAGATCTTCCTCTCCCCCGGACAGTCTCTGGGGACTAACGGCTCGCAGCGCCGATGGCAGTTAAACCTGCAGTCTGAAGAGATAAAGAGAGGAGCCGACAGGATGACATGGGAACGACAAACCTCAGTGGAATGATGATGATGGGGGGGGGACTTATCATCAGGCTGCAGAAACTTTAACTGCTCCCAGTTGTCCTGATTAAAATTCACGAATTAGACTCGGACATGTTCTTGCATTTAGGAGAATTAGCTAGCAGCCATCTGCTCACTCAAATTCGACAGGACGAGTGTTTGTACATCTGCTTCTGGGTTCACTGGGAGCCGAGGAGCCTCTAATCCAAACATGACTAATCAGAGTCAGTCTGTGCTGGAGCAGAGCGGCTAAAAACAGGCCCAGAAGAGGGGGGAGGGGGGACAGGGACACGGAGCACCAGGAACAGAACAGAAATACTGACTATGGCAAGAAACTGAAAACTTCAGCTGAACAGGACGGCTTGAATTTCATGTATATTTGATTAAAAGACTCTCCAGTTACCTTTTTACAAAATGTGTAATATTCATGCAAAAACCAGCGAATACTTTCTACGCAGAAGCCCACTTGTCCTAAGATAGTGACTTTATTTAAGGTAGTAAGTTTCCTCCTCCTCCTCCCACTCTACCTGAGCACTGCAGCCCCTGTCTGAAGAGCCCTTTAAGCAGCCGGTGGCAGTACTGGCACACTGTGGGTTTGGTGTAGCTGTGGATGTGGAAGGTGTGGGGAACCTGAGGCCTGCTCTTGTCCCCGAGCCAGACGGGAGGCTCGTTCCACGACGGAGGCCTGGACAACGGCTTGGATAAGCTGATCTAGGGGGAAGTGTAAAGAAGGTTTCAATGAGCCGACGCTGCAGGGGGAGAAAAAAAGGGCGGGGAACCGTATCACCTCCTCCAGACTGCCTCCGGTCTGACTGGACAGCGAGTGCGTGCGTGGTCTACGAGGTGGAAACAGGGAGAAGCTGGTGCTGATTTGCCGCCGCATTCGGCTGCAGTCGTTGGGCAACAGGAAGGCGCAGCGTTTGTGAAAGTCTAGACCACAGCCTGAGGAGACGGAGAAACAATCAGACGGAAAACTCTGGAAACTTGGTGATCATTTTCCACATTTCGTCACATTACAAAAACAACCTGCAGGATTTAATGTGATTCACCAGCACAAAGCAGCATATAATGGTGAAGTGGAAGGATCAGTTACACTTTTTTAGTTTTTACATTTTTATTTGGCTCCTTTTACACTCCTAAATGAATTCCAGTGCAACCAGAGGCTTTCATAAGAGTCCACAAGTGTGAAAACAGCTGTTAGCACTCCAGAAATCTGGACTCCTTTGGAAGAGAAAGCAGATAATCAAAGAAAGCTGCAACAAAGCCACAAGCGATGTGGAGCACACAGCAAATATGTGAGAGAAGCTGCTGTGGGCAGATGAAACCGAAACACTGAGTGTGGAAGAAAACCATCATTGGACATCATTCTAAAACATGGTGGTGGTAGCATCATGCTGAGGGGGTGCTGGTTCTTCAGGGACGTGGGAGATGCTGACAGTGTATCGATCCCCATAATGTATATTGAAGCTCGTGGTTTTAATCGTAACCGTTTTAAGTTGACGTCCGCAGAATGAGAGTCGATGGCTTTACCTTCACATTTTAGGCCCTGTCGCACGAGGCCCCACAGCATCTCCCCGCAGTGGTGACAGAAGGTGGGGGTCCGGTACGACTGGACCACCAGGGAGTGTGGACGCATCCTCATCTGAGCCACAGATGCTGATCCTGATTCCAAAAAGTAAATACAATTTTTTATTTATCAAGAAAGAACAGAATTCATAATATGTCCATCTGAAAATTACTAAGATCAAAATACTAAAGTGCATGAATCAAAACACTTTCTTTTGCTGACATGGTTATCAGTTTCAAACAGACAAAACACTGAGCAGAGCTTTTTAATCCAGAGGAGCTTTAGAGTGTGTCCTTGTTATATCTATGGATTAGTTATTTTGTGCCGATATCCAGACACCATAGAATCAGAGGCTTAGCTGTGCTTTATTGTGGGATTCAGCGGCTTTGTTAAGGTTGTGAGTGTAAATACATGAAAGATGGAAACACGGAGAAGCCCCAGGCTTATAAGCTGTTTAACTCGAAATATACCAAGGGAAGAAGGTACCTGAAGTAGCGGGAATGCATATTTATCACTTCAAACGTGTTTCGGTATATTGGTTTCACAGTCCTAACTACAGTGGCTTTTAAAAGTGTACAAATGAAACCATGATAAATAATTTCAAACCATTTTCCACCTTTAGTGGGATATAAATAAATCTGTTTAAGGGGGAAAATGCAACACTGTTAATGTCATTTTTGTGTCAGTTTCATCCTTCAGTTATCTTAAGTTCAAACCAGCCATCAGAGGATCTTCCAGATATTTCTATATTTGGAGTTACACTGCATTGAAGAGTTTTAATTCAACGTTAACATCAAAATAACACAAATACATTTTATTAACTGAAAACTGAATGGTTATTTTAGGTTTGCTGCCAGTAAGCAGAGGTGGGACAAAGTCATTGTTTTGCAAGTCACAAGTAGGTCTCAAGTCTTTGTCCTCGAGTCCCGAGTCGAGTCAAAAGTCAAAGCCAACAAGTCTCAAGTCGAGTCAAAAGTCCTACCATTTTAGTTTCGAGTCATTTCAAGTCCTCTTACCACAGAAATAAATGTATACAAATCATGTATGTCTGTAAGATTTGTATTTATTTAAACAAAAACATTAATCAAATACAGTAAAAAACAGAAAATTTAATTTTCACAAAAAATGCTTGTATTTCAACAGCACATTGCACTAGAACAATGCACAGCAGCTTCAGTCCTGTATTGTCCTCATTGCAAAACAGTTTAACTTTCAAATAGACATGGGTCCTTTTAACCTAAACTATTTTAAACATGTCACCAATAAAATCCTCACCCCTCAAAATGATCACTTCTGAAAAACTGGACCAACCTGATAATATAATTGGAATGCCTCCATGGTGTGTAAATAATCCCCCCCCCCCCCCCAGTTTTCATGGCAAGTAGCAAGTCTTCTCAAGTCAAAAGGCGCAAGTCCAAGTAAAGTCACGAGTCATTTATGTTAAAGTCCAAGTCGAGTTGCAAGTCTTTGTACATTTTATCAAGTCGAGTCTGAAGTCATCAAATTCATTAATCGAGTCTGACTCGAGTCCAAGTCGCGTGACTCGAGTCCAAGTCGCGTGACTCGAGTCCAAGTCGCGTGACTCCAGTCCAAGTCGCGTGACTCCAGTCCAAGTCGCGTGACTCCAGTCCAAGTCGCGTGACTCCAGTCCAAGTCGCGTGACTCCAGTCCAAGTCGCGTGACTCCAGTCCAAGTCGCGTGACTCCAGTCCAAGTCGCGTGACTCCAGTCCAAGTCGCATGACTCGAGTCCAAGTCGCATGACTCCAGTCCAAGTCACATGACTCCAGTCCAAGTCACATGACTCCAGTCCAAGTCACATGACTCCAGTCCAAGTCACATGACTCCAGTCCAAGTCACATGACTCCAGTCCACACCTCTGCCAGTAAGTCATCTCAAAAAATGCCAGTAAAGGACAGTAAAACATGTATAGTTACATTTTAAAGCGCTTGAAACGGTCCACATATGAAAAGGTATACTCTCAAAAAAGATTTTGTCTGTTTTTGTCACACTTATATTTCTCAAAAGAAAACTGATAAAATATAAAATGCAGTTTTAAAACAATGATTCGCGCAGGTCTGAGACACGGTCATGTCCCCAGAACCGATAACCTCATCAGAAGCAAAGTGTTCAGAGAAGCTCCCAAGAGGCTGATAGTACGACTAAAGAGGCTGCGAGAGTCTCTGCCAAGTACCAGTTGGGTTCCACATGTAACAATCTTCTGCATTCTTCATATTAAGTCTGGTTAAAGGAGTAGCGTAGGACAGGTACACAGAAGCCTCGTTTGCCACAAGATCTAGGCTGAGAATCACCAGAAGATCATCATAGCCGCTGTGAAACACGGAAGTGTCAGCATCATGATGTGGGCTCATTTTCTTCAGATGAAACTGAGGGTTTTGGTCGAGCTGGATGAAGTTATGAGCAGCTCCAAATATCAGTCAGGTTTAACCTAAAACCCTCAGGCGTCTGCTAGAAAGCTGCAGATGGAGGAGGATTTGAGTTTTTTAGCATCGTATTGAGTCCTAGGATGGGCCTAATAAACAAAGGAATGGTCTTGAAGAAAATGTTTTAAAAGAGCCTCACCAGAGTCCAGAACTCTATCAGTGGGGTCACCTAAAGATGGGGCGGTCGGCCAGAGTCCTAATAAAGAGGTCCGATAGCTGAAGTTACATTTACAGATACTTTAACAGAGCTTTAGTGTATACAACCAGATTGCTGAATCTTTATACGTTTATGCCTTTTTATGCTTTTATAGTACATGTAGTTCTGAGATGCAGTGTAATCTTGCATCTTGTGGAGTGAGATTCTGCTCGTGTGCAGATAAACTGCAAAATGATACCATCAGAAACACAAAAAAACACCCGTCTATTCCTCCGTCTAACCAAAACTGGATCATGTGTAACCTGCAACAATGATCTCGATGAGGTCTCCGTCCTGCAGCTCGTCCTGGTCCGTCAGCCGCTGCAGCAGCTGATCAGAGGCGGGTCGGTGTCTGAACAACAGGATCTTTTCACCGGAGCCCACCACGCTGCAGTCTGGAGCCTGCACACACACGCACACACACACGGCCGTATCAGACTGATTCATCCACTAAACAGTAAACTAAAAATAGCAAAGCAACCCCCTGATCAGTTAGAAAAACGGAGGAGTAAAGACATGGAGAGCAACATCTGACAGGTTATAAACGGAAGATTTACAGGAACTATTAAAGACCTGATCGAAGCTGCAAAACTTAGATCAAAATTCAATTCAAAACAGCACCAGACATTATACTTAGTGCTTGAACAGGACAATAAAGTCTAATTGTAATCTTTGTTACGGCTAATTCATCAAAAAAAAAAATGTTAATAGTAATAAAAGAGTCAAATTAAACTAAAACGATATAAAGCAAAGAAAAGTCGGCGAAAATGTAAAGTAAAAGTTAAACTAAAATTCTGATCTACTGCAGAGAAAAAGTTGGTGAAAATCTATTCAGTGACATTAAATAAATATTCACCCCCTTTTTAAGATTTCTTCTGTTTGTTTGTTTTTTGATCACAGAGAGAAAAAATACAGTTTTCAGTTAATGATAAGCTATCCAAAGTAACCTTAGCGGTGTAAAAAGTCTGACTCAAATAGAGCCTGTTTGACAACATGAAGCAGGCTAAAAGAGCAAAGAGCAACACATGATGGCCCGGTCTGAAGAAAGTCAAGAAAAGCTGAAATAACTGAATAATCGGTCCAGCAAAACACAAAAAAGAGAAAACAGAACATGCAGGACAACGATCAGCCAAAACACAGCAGCAAGTCCACCTCAAAGTGAAAAAATCTAAATCAACAAATGGATGTTTTAGTATGGCCTAGTCAAAGTATGGAGCTAAATCCAATTGAGGCGCTACTGGATGATCTTAAACAGGCCGTTTATGATTAAAAACTCTCCAACGTGGCTGAGTTAAAACAACTCTGCAAACAAGAGGGCAACAACTCCTCCACAGCGACGTAAAATACTCATCGCCCTTTATCACAAAGACTTGACGGCCGTTTTTTAGTTTTAGGGTCCGATTACCTTTCAAAGCACAGCATGTCTGAAGCATTACTGACGTACAAACATCAGGTATATTTAATGTTTAAAGTTAGACTATTTGACAAGGTAGTATTTCTAAAAGGCTTTTTTTTTGTCTGCAAACCAGGAAAGTGAATGCAAACACAAGAGATAAGCACCTTTAGTTTTGCAGCTTTTTCTGCATAAAAATGACATTTACTCCTCCTTTCTTGTGCACACTGCTGACCTGATGCCCGGAAACATGAGTTTATTTCTGTGTTTGAAAGGAGGCACACAACCTGTGTGTGTGTGTGTGTGTGTGTGTGTGTGTGTGTCTGTGTGTGTGTGCGTTTGACGAAGAGGAAAGGCTGTGGTTGGAAAGTTTTCTGCGCTTTCACAGACCACAGAGATGCTGAGGCAGCATGAAGACCAGAAACAGACCAACACCTGCAGCAGCTCACAACCTAAGCCACAGTCTATGCACGTTAGGCCTTGAGATCAGAGAAATGCTTCAGAGGAGAAGGGTAGAGGGCTGTTGGTTTTTAACGTCAACAAAAGACACAAATCTGGGACCCAGAAACCAAACCAACAGAAAACGGAGGCAGTTTTAGCCACTCTGGAGGAGAAGCTGCTTCTTTAACTGGACGGATTAGTAACTGAAGCGTCAAAAGCGACGGATGACTTTACAGTAACCAACACATTTTTCCTTCATATATGCATGAGCTGGCCTTTTAGAGTCCGCTTCCCGTCTGCACCGACACTCAGCCCCACTTGAAAAATATTGAGTCGTTCTGAGTTAAGAGCTAGAGCATTTTTTTTGTGTGTTTTTGCTTCATTCATCAGCTCTTCAGTCTAATCTTTGGTTTACAGTCTTAATTACAGAGACAGTAAAGACTCACATTCAGGTTTTTAGCAATGATCCCCGCCTTACGGAGCAGAAATGAGGCCCCGCTGTGTTCGCTTCCGGTTACCTTTCTCTCTATGACCTCGGCCGCCAGTCTGCGGGCGTGGCGGTAGCTCAGGTTGCCGGGCGGGACTCGAACCATCTCCCTGAACAGCCCCAGCTGGAACTGGACCAGAGCAGGTGAGGTGGAACTGAACGGGGTCTCTGCAGACATGGACGCACGTTCTGTGGGAAAACAAAGAAGAACGTGCAAGCTGAATTAAATGAAAAAAATGAACAGATCTGAACCCTTCCTATTGAATGAGTATATTGAAAAAAAGTAAATATTTTCAGTTTAAAAAGAGGGAAAACACACCGAGTGTTATATGTAAAACGGTTTTCTCTGTAATGGCGGTAGGGTGTTTAATGAAAACCCCTTAATGCAATTTCTTCAGATCACATCAGACCAAGATGAAAGAACTGTTATGTTGCGACCCACAGAAGCATGTTGAGGACTGCTTGGTTGACAGTCACCGACATCCTCTACACTGAGTGTAAACCACAAAAGGATAATTGTTGCAGAAGCTCACACTACTGTATTCATATGAAACAATGGAAAGCTTAGTGGAAGGAAAACTGTAGTAGACAACATGGCAAAGCAACAAGGATGACTGGAGTCTAGGGAGGATTGTGAAGTAACACTTACTGTAGAGTGTGGAGGAGATTCAGAAGGTGTGGACACTGAGCTTGAAAAGCCACAACATACAAACATACAGTAAGAAACAAATGTTTGAACACCCTGCGATTTATCAAGTTCTCCCATTTAGAAATTATGGAGGGGTCTGAAATTCACATTGTAGGTGCATTTCCACTGTGAGAGACAGCAGTTTTTAAAATTCAGAAAATCACTGTCTGATTTTTAAAGAATTCAAAACACAGAGTTTCAGCTCCCTCCAAAGATTTTCTATTGGATTTAGGTCTGGAGACTGGCTAGACCACTTCAGAGCCTTGATATGCTTCTTACGGAGCCACTCCTTGGTTATACTGGCTGTGTGTTTCAGGTCACTGTCATGTTGGAAGACCAAGCCACGACCCATCTTTAATGCTCTGACTAAGGGAAGGAGGTTGTTGCTCAAAATCTCACAATACACGGCCCCATTCATCCTCTCCTTAATACAGTACAGTCATCCTGTTCCCTTTGCAGAAAAGAACCCCCAAATCATGATGTTTCCACCCCCATGCGCCACAGTAAGGATGGTGTTCTTGAGATGCAACTCATCCTTCTTATTCCTCCAAACACGGCGGGTGAAGTTTAGACCAAAAAGTTCTATTTTGGTCTCATCTGACCACATGACTTTCTGCCATGCCTCCTCTGGATCATCCAGATGGTCATTGGCAAACTTCAGACGGGCCTGGACATGTGCTGACTTGAGCAGGGGAACCCTTCGGTGCAATCCATGATTTTAAACCATGACGGCGTAGTGTTCTACCGAGAGTAGCCTTTGAAACTGTGGTCCCAGCTCTTTTCATATCATTGAGCAGCTCCTCCCGTGTAGTTCTGGGCTGATTCCTCCCCTTTTTTATATCCACAAGGTGAGATCTTGCATGGAGCCCCGGTCCGAGGGAGACTGACAGTCATCTTTAGCCTCTTCCATTTTCTAACAATTGCTCCAACAGTGGATCTATGTTTAAGCTGCTTGTCAATTGCACCGTAGCCCTTCCCAGCCTTGTGGAGGTCTATAATTTTGTCTCTGGTGTCTTGACAGCTCTTTGGTCTTGCTCATGGTAGTTGGAGTTTGACTGACTGTGGGGCGGACAGGTGTCTTTAACAAGCTCAGACAGGTGCTACTAATTTGGAGTAGAGGTGGACTTTGTAAAGGCAGAGTAACAGGTCTTTGAGAGCCAGAAGTCTTACTGATTGTCAGGTGTTCAAATACTTATGTGCAGCAATAAGATACAAAGAAATTCTTTAAAAATCAGACAATGTGATTTTATGAATTTAAAAAAGAAGCTATCTCTCACAGTGGAAATCCACCTACAATGTGAATTTCAGACCCCTCCATAATGTCTAAATGGGAGAACTTGCTAAATCCCAGGATGTTCAAATACTTATGTTCCTCACTGTATCCTGTACATGGGCTACATATATAGCACTACTAATGGTAACCCACTGCAGAACCAGGGACGATGTGATCTGATGAATATTAAAAAGAGAGATCACATTTCTCATCTTTTAGCTTACCTTCAATGGCTCCCTGTTAAATCCAGAATAGAATTTAAGATCCTTCTTCTTACATATAAAGCCCTTAATAATCAAGCTCCATCATACATCGGAGATCTGATTGTTCCATATGTTCCCAACAGAGCACTTCGCTCTCAGACTGCAGGTTTACTGGTGGTTCCTAGGATTTCTAAATGTAGAATGGGAGGCAGATCTTTTAGTTATCAGGCTCCTCTCCTGTGGAACCAGCTCCCAGTTTTAGTAAGTGAGGCAGACACTCTGTTTACTTTTAAGGCCAGGCTTAAAACTTTCCTTTTTGATAAAGCTTAAAGTTAAAACATAATGATGTTACCCAGTTCTTGGATGAGTGGTGAAGTGGTGGAGGGATAGTAGCTGACAGCCTAATCCGGTTGAAGGGGGAATGCAGTCCAGACAGACGGTTCTCAGTGGCTCTGCCTCTCTCATTGTCTCATTTTAACGGGCTAAGTTATCCTGAACTATCTCTGTAGTTATGCTGCTATAGGCTTAGACTGTTGGAGGACAGACTGACCACTTTTATTCACTCTGCTACTTTTCTCTTCTACTACTATTAGTTTCCTTATTTGCTGTTATTTCGATTGTTAACTGTTTTCTCTCAATGTTTTTCTCTCCATAGAAGATATACCTGGTCTGGTATCCTGCTTAGCTACAATGCCCTATTGGACGGAGAGCATCGACTGGGATGATGCTTCCAGTAACTGAACATCCTCCGTGTCCTGTTTATTAACATTTTAATATCTTTAACATAGAAAGTACTCTTACATTACTTCTTTTTGTTCTGTGTCTCTGTTCTGTCTTCTCAAACCCCCAAACGGTTGTGGCAGATGGCCGCTCCTACTGAGCCTGGTTCTGCTGGAGGTTTCTTCCTGTTAAAGGGGAGTTTTTCCTCTCCACTGTCGCTGCATACAGGCTTGTTCAGTATGAAGGATTGGTGCTAAGTCAATGACAACACAAGCGACTGTCTACTGTCGCTACATGTTTGTTCAGGAGGAGTGAATGCTGTAAGTCAATGAGTTTCCGATAAAAGGACATTTTGCATTTTATTTCAAAATCAACCTCTCAGAGTGTGGAAGAAGAGTGGAGAGGCACACCAACATGTTGCTTTAAGGCCAGCGTGACGTTTCCACAATCTGAGGGTTGAGTTTATGAGTTCAGGGAGCCACTGGTTCTGCTGCAGTTTGTCCTCTGGGTTTTTTAAATCCAAACTCAGTAAAGCCCTCCACCATTTTAGAGAACCTCATGCTTCTCCCCTGCTGACGAGCTTTATCAAGACCCTGATTTCTTTTTCCAGCAGGACTTGACACCTGCGTAGTGATACCTGCTTTAATGACAATGGTATCCGTGGCTAGACCAAAATTTTTTTTTTTTCATTTTTCAGTGACCGTCTGCTGAACAACCAGTCAGCAGTCTTCTTCATGATTGTGCAGGCCATAATATGGACATGTTTTGTTTATCTAAAAATTGTTTTTATTGTTCCTATGCGATATTCAAGTTTCCTGACTCAAGTTTGTTTTAAATAGCTGTAAGCCATGATTTAAACTGGCACTTGAAACATCACTTTGTGTAATAGATCTATTTAATTTCTAAGCTGCAATTTTTAAAAGACTTCGTAAGAGAAAATAAATGTATCTATTGAGAATTGCTTGCTTAACGAGGCAAAGAGAATCATGAGTTCATAGCTCTTCTTTGATATAACTGAAGTTTAAGAATATTTACATTTGCTGTTATATTTTAAGCATCTCTCTTTCCTTTAGACTTCTGCTTTATGTTTTGACAAGTGAAATTACACTGACAGGTTGTAAGGATGTAATAAAGTCTCACGAGTTCTTTTTCTTTTGGGTTCACCAATCAAATAAAAAACTAAATCATAAGCCCCTCTGGGTAGGTGGTGAGAGAAGTCTTACTTTCTGATCCTGCTTCATTCATGCTCCAGCGTTTGACATCTCAACGAGGAGGCTGATCAGTCAGTCCAACATCGTTCCGCCGATTCCTCTTCGAAAGGAGCTAGTGGGTCTGGTTTCCTCTCTGTGGGGCTCTGCTGTCGATGAGACAGGAAGTAACAGACAAACCCCCCCCCCCCCCCCCTCCCCTCCCGTGAAGGCTGCAGCGTTGGGTTAACACCCCCAGCCCGAGCTGCAAAAAGTGACAACACAAACGGATGCTTTGAAATGGTTCTCACATACGAGAACAAATTTCTGGACACAAAGAAATGAGCCACGGGATCGCGTTTAAAAGTGGAACATGTCTTTATTGAACCTTTCGATAAAACACATTTACAGGAGCATCTTGACAGCTACAACATTTCTGTCCACGGCCACGAGAAAAGCATTTTTAAAGCTTTGCATCAAACCCTTCCATTAAACAGCAGACAAATAAAAACCATTACAGGATCGTTTTTCTCTCACGATAGCAAAATATTCTACTATGGTTGACAGTTGTCCTGGAAGTTTGCTATTCCTGTAAATGCAGGCCTCTGCAGAAGAGTATGTGATTAATACAGTGAAGGACGGCCTGAAGAAGACCTGTAGCTGAGAAGGATCTGTACACGGCTACAAGGTGTTGTGGTTGTGTCGACGTGATACACAGTAAGCATATAAAGGTCAAACACTGTACATTATTTGCTGCTAACACGTAAAGCACTTTGCTTTTCTCTCCAAAACCTTTATTAAAAATCACTTTTCTGAATTCCTGCGTCATTGAACAAAAGCCGTTCAGTCCGAACATTCAGAAGCTGATAGGATATATAAATACAAATGATATCTGACTTCATGTACATTCTGCTTTGGTGGATTTTCTTTCCGTTTCAGTTCAGCGCAACAATCAAGTGAAAGGCATGAAAATAAACATTCAGCTAACCAGTAGTTCGTACCTTCAAAGTAACAGCTCACAGTGGCAACCTTAAAAAAAAAAAGAAAAAGAAAAAAGATCTGCCCTAAATTCACAGAGGATGAAACGGATTGTTGTCTGCGAGATCCAAGCCTTTGACTGACAAGATCAGATCCGTCCACATCAGGATAAAATCATGCCATTTAGGATTGTTTAGTGCAAAATTACACATATGCAGAAAATCATAAAAAACTAAAAATTGTTTCCACCCCTGGTAAAGATGTACAAAAAGCCTTCCAATCAATTTCCTGTATTGCAGCACTATAATCTCATGCAGAAAGTTTTACAGCAAGAATAGTGGCACAATTTAGGTAACATAAACAATCGCTTTAAAATATACTCAAAAAGAAGTTCTTTCACTTATATTGTCTAATTTCAAGTTGACCTAAGTGTTTAGGAGCTACAAATGAGTAATCAATACCTTCCTGTTTCAGGGGTGTATAAATATGTCATGACACAGAAGGGAATTTGTGGCCACCTGGCAGGATGAGATAATCTTGCTAACAAATGTGGGTAGGATGGTGAGAGAGGTAAAAAAATATCACCAACGCTTACAGATCAACAGCAAACAGTGGCATCTAGATGTGACTCAATAGGGGTGTGTCGATTTTAATAAATGCTTTGTTCATTTAACAACACTTCAGGTGGGGTCTAAAGCGCGTCAAGAAAAGCGCGTCATGCCCTCCGGTAGCTATGATGGAATATCTGTGATGCTGTGGGCCTGTTTTTCTTTCTGTAACTCCCAGGGAAGCTGGTAACGAGTCCATGACATCATGAACTCTAACTCTTCGAAATGCCAGGATGCTACTGCAATACAAGAACCCTTCATTTTATGGCCTTTAACACATCTTTACCAGGTGGACAACATGTCCAATTTCTGCAAATAATTTTATTGAAAGTAAACATACAGCAGCTGATGCGCCGCTTTAAACAAATCATAAATGTTTAAAGATGGCCTCTGATATCCCGAGGCACTGATTGTAACCTCCTTTTTATATGCACCAATCAGATCTGAGGCCCTTTCTGATTGGCTCCATCAAGTCTTAAAGAGTTGCTATCCTTCAGCTTAAATCAGAATAACAGCTCTTTGGAAATGTGCATTAGTAGATTATTTGTTTCCCCCCTAATAAATAGTCCGGCCAAATTTTATTTTCCCTTTCATTCCCCCCTGAACTAAACCGCATGGTAAATAGAAAAAACGATTTGTGCCCTGATTCTGGCCATTAACATACATATTAAGACATTCATCTACCAGACTTTAGGCTTCAACTGTACATTTCCACTTTGGACTGAAACTCTGACAGCCAATTTCAGCAATCGAGATGGGAGATTTATCAGCATTTTTTATGCACTTGATGGCAACATGATCCAGAATCCCATTTCTGTTTTTTTCCTTAAATTTTCCCACATATTGTTCTTCATCTATTCAAAGTTCCTCCAGTCAAATACGTATTTTTCAAGTTAAGTCGCTCTTTAACCCCATAAAGTGTAAACAAAAACAAATCAAATCGAGCCATTTTTATATATATATATATATATACACACACACAAGGAAATGTCAAATAATTTAAAAGTGTTTAGACACATAAAAACATGAAGGCAAACACAGTTGAGGTTCAAATGGTTAGTGCTCATGTTTCCCTAGAAGGTGGATTGTGTTTGGATGGTTAAGTCATGCTACGTGTGGAATATACAAAGTGCCATGCGTCTCTTTGAACTGAATCTGGCCACAAACGTTAACTGCAAAAAAGTTGAATGTCTGCAAAGGAGAATGGAGGCCGAGCGAGCCGGTAGTGAATGAACTGTAGTGCTGTAGGTTTGAAACACGAGGTGTTCAGGTGCAGACATTCCACTTTCTAGTTTAACAGCATGCTAGGAAATGTGTATGACGCTATTCAGTGTTATGGTCAATGGCAGCGGTTTGTACAGCTGTAGCAGCAGTAGTGACATCAAGTGTGGTACTTTCTTCTCTTTTAGTGTTCCTTAAAATAAGACCAAATAAGCTGCTGCTGGAGTGTTTTGCTCAAACCTAGGTAAACAGACCCTTCCCCCGTCTCTCGACTGTGCCTAACCAATAAGGGAGCTGCGTCTGGTTAGATCCACGTTGCTGGCGCTGAGTCCCCTGCTGTCTGAGAGGCCGGAGTTGGTGTCCTGAAAACGGATCAGTTCATGTTAGGGTCCTGCATGATAACTGGGAGGCGACTGGTTTTATCTAATAAAATGGGCCTTTTCCACCAAATTGGTTCCAGATCTTCGAGTCTCTACTGGGCTGCCCAATTGGGTAGCCTAACGCTCAGTTACCAGATTATTTCCCAGTGAACTCTTAACCTCCATTTCTGACTAAGTTCTTCCAATATAACCAGATGTTATTAAATGTTGCTTTAAAAGCTGTGCTTAGCCCCTGTTTTTCAGATGATGGTGCTGATGAGAGATCCGCTGATCAGGATTGTGAAGCATTTACAAGCTGGTTGTTAAAAGCAGCGTTAATAAATTAGGGTGGCGATATTACAGCATCTGTTTACATAAACACTGGGATAAGTGATAGTCATGTGGTTAAACCGTCTCGATGCGCTATAATACTTTACAGTAAAACAGATTAAAGCAGGAAAAGGATAAAAACAATAAATGAATTATTTAATTTAGAATATTTAGAATAACAATATGACTTGGCTGGAGGCGGTGAAAAAGCAAACTGGAACCTCTAAGGTGGAAAAACCTCTATTATCCATTTAAAATATGAAACACCAATGTACACTGAAACTATATGACATCATTACAATGAGAAGGAAGGAAGGAAGGAAGGAAGGAAGGAAGGAAGGAAGGAAGGAAGGAAGGAAGGAAGGAAGGAAGGAAGGAAGGAAGGAAGGAAGGAAGGAAGGAAGGAAGGAAGGAAGGAAGGAAGGAAGGAAGGAAGGAAGGAAGGAAGGAAGGAAGGAAGGAAGGAAGGAAGGAAGGAAGTTAGACAATGTGATAGAATCTGGACCTGTAAATTGCTTCAATCCAGACTGTAGGAAGCCTGGCATTAAGACAGCTTTACCTGTGTGGTTTCCTCAGCGCCCTTGTTCAGGAAGTTCAGGGAGCTCGCTCTTTTCATTCTGTGGAAAAACAAGATATCTGTGTTAAACAACAGAAAACCAAATGACATCAACCATATGCTGAATTATTTATGCCAAGTCAACTCAAAATCTCAGCTATAAACTTTTGTCTAATGACCTCAAAATCATGAAAATAGAGTGTTACCTCCAAACAACTGCCTCATTTTCGTATTTGTTTGAATCCATGACTAATAGACTAATAGACAGCTGCAGCCTTATAGCTTTGCCCAGCTGTGATAAAACAGTTCAACACTGAATAGAGCAAAGATTGAATACTAGAGTTAGCCATATTGTCTTTCACTTTCTAGAACAGAACATGTAAACATTACAGAGAACATGAGAAAAGTGAGAATCAACCTGGTTAGTCTTATCCTGATTGAGCAGTCTCATCCTAAAAACTGGCAGCATCGTGTCTAGTCATGAGGTCATGAGTTTGTTATTCTTTATTATCAAGAACAAGCAACGGTTCTGAAATGGCTCCAAGTTTTTCTCCGCAAGGCATCCTGTCTACATTTAACAGTTCTGCTGCTGGAGGATTTACCACTTTTCCTCACTATGACTTTCTCCTACTGCTCTCCAATGAGGCATTGTGTGCTTTTATCCTGCCATTAACTGTGTTCTCGAAAGCCTTGGCCTAACAGGCCACTATCGGAACTTCAGGGTAATTTTACTGGATCTTTTAACCAACGGGGTAATGTGTTGGCCCACTCCTCTCTGCTGTCATGTCTCCATAAAAAAAGTGGCCCTTTACGGAATTAGCCAAGACATCTGCATATCACCACTCTCTCGGTTATAAGCATAATCCCCTGTCAGCACCTAAAGGCGCTCATAGCAGCAGAATAGTGCTGTGTTGGAAAAAAAAAAAATCTAAACCGATTCTCTTGTCTGAATCAATAAGTGTTGTTGTAGCTCATACTATTTAATTCTATAAGTTGTTGTAGATCCTGATGGCTGTGAGCAGGAAAGATCTCCTGCAGCAGTCTGTGTTGCAGCAAAACTGAACAAGCCTCTGACTGAAGACACTCGGTTGTTGTAGGATAGTCCCATGATGGGGATGCTCAGGGTTGTCCCCGACTGTCAGCAAACTGTCAGCTTTACATACAGAAAATGTTAACCAGTTAGTTTGCCTTAGTAACTGGATAAAAGATAAATAGGTTAAAAGGGCCACTAATGTGTAAATGTGATAGTGGAGTTCAAAACAAAAGTTTCATGCATCTTTCCTGTATTTCCTTAAAAGGAAAAAAAGAACAACAGCCAGTTTTGTCCTTTATTTGCACCAAAATTTTTACTTTTTCAGTCATATTTAGATATGTTAATTAATCGTGATTAATTCACAGCTATCCTGTGGTTAGATTAATAGTTTTAATAGTCTGACAGATCTAGTTAATACAGTTTCCCCTGGTGAACTGTAACTCAACCAAGTGTTGGGTCATTGAATTACAGTCAGGTAATTATGGTAACACCTAAAAAACAACAACTTTTTAATAGCACTGACCCATACAAATATCGAATTGGAAAAGATTGGATAGGTTCGTGATAATCAATTTTAACTCTTTAGAATCGGAATAGGATCTTGGAATTGATACCCAGCTCGACAGCAGAAATAACAAGAGAATGAGATTGAACAAGCAGGGATTGCTGTTGTGTTTCTGTTTGCTATGTCCTTATAAACTGCTTCGCCAGCAACTCTTCTTAATTTACAAAGCCTGTTGTTTGGCATCGTCTGGTTGTAACTCAGAGGAACTCTGATTAAATAAGCAATCAGCGCGACTTAACCACAGCTCCCGCCCAGCGACCCTACAGGGCCATTTCCGAGTACATACCCCCAGGCTGGTACTCTATTGGTTCCTGAAAATGGCCATGTCGGCCCAGAGAAGTGGAGACACGCGCATACCATGAAGGTCCGGTAAAATTACTCTTAAGTTACGATAGTGGAAACACGTCTAATGTTTCTGTGTTTAACTATTTCTCTTTCCAGGACAAAGCCACTGAGGGAGCTCTGGCTACCTTAAACTATGTTAATCCATTTATTCCTTATTACTTTAAGATCAGCTGAATTTGGAGGCATTTAACTTGATCTGGATCTGACTACATGATAATAGAAGTGGAATGAATTGGACTGATTTGAGCCAAATTAGATTCTATATAACTGACTATGCATTAGCATTGTTTGGCTTGTAAATCACTTTGAGAAGAGAATAAATCAAATTCTAAATAAAGAAATCTGATTTTAGAAAGAAAACGTAAAATCTAAAAAAAGTTAATAAAATTACTTATAAATAGAATTACTTTTAATCTGTTTTTCCAGGACCGGCAATAACTGCCTATTTTGTGCGTGATAAAGTTTTGTAGTACAATTAATTTGTTGTAATTCTTTTAACTTACATTTTTATAATATTTAAATATAAGCAAAAATATATATATAAACATGAAATTAAATGTGAAATCAAAGTTTGATGTTTATGTTAAGTTAAAGTGTGAAGGACAAACACCAAAATAAAGAACGTGAAGTATCTAAAAAAAAATTAAAGGAACATGGGGCAGGATTTGTAAATAAAATAAACATCCATGTCCAGTTTTTTTAATGCTGTTGGGTGATGAAGCGTTATAAACCAAAAAGAATGAGCCCACCCGCGTATCGCTCCATTTTCTTAAACTGGCTGTGTGCTGCAAAATGTACTGCAGTTCGGGGCCCGGATTTCCCGCGCTGTCCTACGGGTGTGACGTCAATTGACACGGCTTGCGCGTTCTCGACAGCTTTAAAAGAGGAAGAAAAATGGTCGCAGACCTCCATTGTTTCAGTTGTGACAATGGATTCTTCTGCAACTGGGAAACGACCAAGGACGACTCACAGCCCACTAAAAAGTGGCAAAAGTATGTCACTGTGAAGAGGTATGTTTTTTTTGTGAAGCATTTGTGCGCGCTCCCGTGCGGGTGGCTGCAGTTACTTGCAGCGCCGGCCGCGTCGCTCGTGAGTTTTGTTTGTTGTTGTTTTTTAATCATTTGTGATATTAGTAAAATTAAATAACTAGTTGCTAGATTTAACTAAACCACTAGTTCACTATTTACTTTAAACTGCATGTTTAAAAAAAACACTGAATAATTTAAAACTGTCCTCAATAAAAAAGCCAAAGTTTACCAATTTTTGTAGGACATTACAAATAATATCTGTCTACTTTTTAAAAACTGATGTAAATTAAAAAAATTCTATCTTGAATTAAGTCATAGTGTTTTCAGAAAATTTTTTTACTGATCCATTAATCATCATCACTGATTACTGATTTCATAACTTATCAAAACAAAAAAAGCCTCAAACAATTACAAATTTAACATTACTCAGTAACAAATAGGTTTAATATTTGTTAGTGATATTTGGCTTGTTTTCATCTTAAGCACAGAAACCATTAAATTACTGTGGTCCTACAGTTAGCTCCTAGTTAAAGCCACACAGACAACATTTTTACCCTGGGTTACGAGGTTCCTGAGGTCCACTGCCCTGAAGCTTCTTCACCAGCATCTCACTGCTTCTCCTCAGAGCATCACGGATCTTACCGAAGGAGCCGCTGCGACGCAGAGACCCATTACCATCCTAAAGAGAGAAAAGAAATTACCAACAGGTAAAAGTACTAATTTTTACCTGTTGGTAATTTCTTTTAGATGTTTAAAAGATTTTGTCATTTTTGGGGGGTTTCCTAAACACAGAAGGAAGGATGTGTAGATCGACATGTGCAAGACTGTTTCGTCTATGATGTTTTCATTAGTTTCATTGAAATAATATAATGTAATAAGGATTGCACCCCGTTCCACTCGGCGGAGTCGTCGCCCTCGCCGTCTCCTCTTCCCCCCGGTGCATCTCTGCTGTGCCGTCTGTCGCTGCCTCCCCCCGGTCCGTCCTTCAGCAGCTCCACCACCTTACTCTGGTTAATGGCATCAATCCCCTGAGAGAACAAAAACACACACACGTAAAAGATGAGGAAAAACAAAAGCTGAATAAAAAAAGAGCACAGTATACACACTGTAGACAATGTTTAACTTCTCTTGACCACAACGAACAAACACCAAACTGATGTCTGATCTGTAAATCTTGACACAGTTTAGTCTAAATCTTAGCTGGAATGCCTTCTGAAGTAATCAGGAGATGTAACCAAGAAAGCCCCTAAAGGGAGACCACACAGCTAATCTAACAGGAGTAATTCAAAGAGCACCAAGGCTGTTGTAGAGTGTTTAAAGTGTACCTGCTTGCGTGACTTGCTGGCACACTCCTCCAGCGTTTCTGCTGCCTCCAGTTTGCCCTGGCGACGGTACAACGCTCCCAAGCTTTTCAGGGTTGTGTTCACGGTTGGACTACACAAAAAAACACCTCAGTGAGCAATACATGTTGATTCTTTTGATTAACTTCCCTAGCCAGGTGTCTGCATTTAAGAACAGCGAGTGATTTCTCTGTTGCTGATGACTTCATAGGTTTACTGTCTCACCAAGTGAAGGAAATCAGGAAGTAAATGGGTTATTTCTGGTAGCAGCACAATGTTCAACCATGTTTTTGTCTTACAAAAACTTCATACATTAGTGTGATCTAAACAGAAAAATCAACAACTGAGCTGAAAGATATATTACTACATTTGCTCAGTGGGGCAAACAGTTCATATAAAATAAATGAGACTGAATGTTACTGAAGCATTTTTAATTTATACTTTACTGTAAAACTGATCAGAGTGTCAAGACATTTAATTAGTCATCATTACTCTGTTTCCTTGAAAAATACATGTGTGACAGAGAGGCCCATTTCTCTTAGACATTCTTCAAAATGGGAAAGAGAAGACATCCTTCAAGTAGAGGGAAATTTACCATCAGAGCAACTTTTTTTTTTTTCTTAAACAACTGAAACTGTGACACAAAAGGCTGGATGAAGACCCAGCTGTTAAATATTATTTAAAAGCTCCCTGTTGGAGAACTGCAGTCAAGAGTGGCATATGTTGGTGACAAAGTCTCCATAGCAACAATGCATTTTAGGGTTTTTATACATCTTTACCTGGGATGCTAACAGATGTCAAAAGATTAGATGAAATGTATTAGTTTTAATGAGAACAACAAAATATATATATCGTGAGACATAATCAGTGAGGGCTTTGTTCCCCACTAAATCTTTAAAGACAAGCAGAACATAAAACATAACAACGCACTCGGGTTAACATGTATGCAGAACTGATATTTCTCCACAAGCCAGGTAAAGAAATACTGAATTGATGAAACTCAACCACTGAAAAAAAGAGACCAACTTACACTCTTTAAAAAAAAAAAAAAAGGTTTTCCATCTCCTTAGGAATAACATAACATGTGCAGTAAGATGTGTATCCATGCTGGTCTCATACATTATTCCTGTTCGGTTAGTTTCCCAAAAGCCCGCCTCACCTGTCCACCTTGCAGGCCTTGTACCAGCTCCCATACTCCACATACGGTCCAGAGTCGTTCTGCTTGCTCTGACACAGGCAGGAGAGAGGCAGAAAAAGAAGAGGATGAGAATAAGCAGAGGGTAAAAGAAGAAAGTGTAAAACATTAGCCAATCAAACAGCAAGTTAACAGCAAGTTAATGCAAGTCAACAGACCTTGCTTTCTTCCCTCTCCTCTGCGTGCATCCAGATGGGCTTGTTGTCATCTACAAAATGAGAAGAAGAAAAACTACATTATGAAACATTCCTGACCTCTCCATAGGATTTTTATAAATAATACATGGCAGCCATTCATCAAACTCCTGCTGAGGCCCTGCATCGTGCTGAGCATGTGAGCCAGTGAGGGTTGGGAATGCCTTGGTGTGACAGGGAGGAGGGAAACCCCAACATTAAGCAGCTTCAGTATCCCAGACTAAGCCTCTGACCTGCTGGGAGGTCAGTGCGATGCAGAGATCAAGGGTTGTGTTCAAACAGGGTTTATACAGGAATCCTAGAGTTGAATTTCTGGCATTTTAAAGATCATGAAGAGAAAAAAATAGTACAAATCAATAACCCAATTAGAACATAAATTTAGGGTGAAGAAAGAGCTTTCCAAAACAAATTTTGTCATTATAAACTTATAGTACTTACATTATGTAGTGCACATATGTCAGAACAGGGTAAAGTACTTCCAGTGACAACATATAGTGTTTTCTGTATCTTTTTGATCCCCATATAACTAGACAGGCTCAGTGCACAGCAAAAATAACAGAACAACAAAGCAAGCGTAGAAACAAGAGGTCTCACTTTAACATACACTGTAGGTGTGTGTGTCTGTGTCTTGTGCATTTTTGGTTAAACTATGTTTATTCTTTATTCAGAGAAGTGAGCAGAGTATACAGAAATTTTACTCAAATAAAAATAGAAAAACTTCATAAAAAATTTATTCAAGTAAAAGTAAAAAACACAGTGTAGTATAACTACTCATAAAAGTACTTTTTTCCCAAAAGTTACTTAAATAAATGTAACTGAGCAAATGTAAAGCCTAGTTTATACTCCTTAAACCAGCACATTTATGGTTTTTCTGCAACACTTTACAAAAAGCTTCCCGATCATTTCCCATAACCGGATTAAGCCAGTTTTTAAATGCCGGGTCAATGAGCCAAAGTTGGGAAAGCTTTCCCATGGACAGGGGGAAAGTCGCTTGGTAATGTCACGACACCACGCACGCGCACAACAGATCAGACAGTGGAACCAATTGAGGCTATCAGCGCTCGACTATGTCATGGCGTCCTGTAGGCACATAGATTTTTTTAAATGTAACTTATAAATTAAAAAAAAATAATCAGCATAAATTAAAGTTACAATGTATTGAAATGGTGACAACAACTCTGTGATGTCTAAAGGAGTCTCACAGCTGAGCTGGTTGTTTAGTTGCTCCACAGCTGGTTTTACTCACTGTTGACTGATCCAAACTCCTTCTCATGTGCTCTGGTCAGGATCTCTTTGTACAGAACTTCTGCATCTTTGAACTTGCCCTGCTTCAGGTAGCATGTGGCCTAAAGGGAAACAACATAAACCTGTGTGTTGACTGTTGAAAGCCTTGCAAAATATATAGCAGTTTTCACATAGTTTGTTGTCATGAAATGAGAAAATGTAAAAATGTTCAGTGGGTATGTTTACTATGTATGTATGTTTGCTTTTGCAACACACTGTAACTTAACTAATATAAAGCAAACAGGTTGTGGAGAATCGGACGCAGGGGAGGTAAAAAGGATGGAGGATTTAAGATGTCGGACTGTACACATAAAGATCCCACCAGGTTATTTTTGGTCCTCGTCACACTGGGGTCGTCGGCTCCCAGTTTGGACTCAAAAATCTCCAGGGCCCGTTTATAGTAGTACTCCACCTCATCGTACTTGGCCTGGTTCAGGCACAGCAGAGCCAGGTTGTTCAGTTGCTTAGCTACGTCTGGATGGGACTTCCCCAGCACCTGAATATACAAAGGACACAACTTTATCAGCATTTGTGAGACAAATTTGCAACATCATTTGCATTAGGCTTTCATCCAAATGAAAAACAAATCTGAAAGCAGTGTCGTAGTGTTTTCCTTAGGCGCTGTGGGCCCTCACCTTCTCTCTGATGCCCAGAGCCCTCTTGCAGAGGGGCTCAGCCTCCTTGTACTTGCCCCTCTTACCGAACAGCACAGCCAGGTTGTTGAGCGTTGCAGCCACAGCTGGGTGGTCTTTCCCCAGCGTTTTCTCTCTGATGGCTAAGGCGTCATTCAGAAGGTGAGTAGCTTCCTTGTATTTGTTTTGGTCCCTGAAAACACAACTACACTCAGAGGTTGCTTCAAACTCACAGACTTGTTTTTTAATGTCTGTGATGGGGATTTGGATTTATCGACAGATGTATTGACCTCGTATATTTTATTCTGTGAGGACACTGAAACTCCCACCAAAAAATAACCACATACCCTAATAATAAAAAATGGGTTAACGAAGAAATGAAATTCTGCCTGACCCAGAAGAAAATAGCTTTTCTTCAGGGGGATAAGGAGGAGGAGAGAGAACTGGAGAGGGAGTCCAGGAGACAGACTGCTCTTGCAAAATGCAATTATGGGAAGAAAGTAGAGGAGAAACTAAGATCTGGTCATGTGAAAGGGGCATGGCAAGGATTAAATGTTATGATGGGCCAGGCTACTAAAGCAGTTGTAACAGGCTGCACAGAGCCTGCCTCATTCGTAGAAGAATTGAACGTCTTTTTCAATAGGTACAATCAAAACAAATCATTAGAAAGCGTTAATTTTAACATTCAGAACAACAATCAAGACCTTATAGTTGAGGAACAGCTGGTGACCTCCATCTTGCAAAAATTGAACCCATACAACGCCTCGGGCCCTGATAGGCTCGGGGGCAGGGTGCTTAAATGCTGCACTGCACAGCTGGGTGTGGTCATCACCAGACTGTTCCAGCTTCTTCTGGACTCTGGCTGTGTGCCCAGGCTATGCAAGTTGTCCTCAATAATCCTGCTAAAGACACAAAAGACTTCACAGGCCTGTGGCACTCACATCAGTACTCACCAAATGCATGGAGAGAGTTGCATGTGATTTTATAGCCCCTTTCAAACAGGCCATGAAAAACATTAATTTTCCGGACTTCGTCTGTTTTGCTTTTGTATCTGAAAGCAATCTTCCGGACTTTGTCCGGATACCCTTTACTGGTAATTTTACGGCTGAAGACCTAGTAACAAGAGCGGACTTTTGCATTCAGACAGTCAGGTATTTGTTCCGCGAAAGCTGGAGGGGTGTGGGGCGGTGGGGAAAAGGGGAGGGGGGCAGGGAACGCTGTGAGCGCACACATTGATGACGTATAAATGTCACTATTTTCCTTTCAGCTTCTTCATCGATGTCTCTTAAGCGTTTCCATGTGCGCAAAATTGCACACATAACAAAGACGAGCCCTGCGAGTAGATCTGCTGTTTCGTCTACCATCTTTGCAATAATGCATTTGTTTGGGGAAATGACATGTACGCCCGCCGCACTAAGTTTACGTAATATCCACATACAACCCCCCACTCCCCCGCACCCCCCACCCCACAGACATTCATCAGGATCCTCCGGTACATTTCTTCCTGTGTGAAAGCAGCCGAAAGGCTATGTTCCGGAGAAAAGTGGCGTGTTTGAAAACACAACTCCGGATGGAATTGTCCGCAAATATTCCAGAACTTCTGTCTGAAAACGGCTTATGTCACACGTGCTGTCTGGAAATGTGGATCTGCTCCAGTTTGCCTGCGGGGCAAAACGAGGGGTAGGGGATGCGAGTTTGACTCTTTTAAACATTGTTCCAACAAACACGAACTCTGCACGACCACACACTCAGATTCTGTTAACGGATTTTTCCTCTGCTTTAAACACTGCAAAACCTGATATTCTGCTCCACTGCCTCCTGAACTTACAGGTCCATCTCACCTTGATTTTATGGATAAGAGACTTTAAGGATAGGGCACAGCAGGTGTTTTTTAATGGTTTTAAGTCCAGTAAATTGCTTTTAAACACAATCTCACACAAACTCCACTGGTCCATCTGTATCAGCGCTCTGCGATCAGGAAAGCCTTCTATAAGGATTTTATAAATGGTCTTTTTAAAGTATGAATGTATTTGATTTTAGTTCAGCTATTTGTGGTCTTAGGTCTTTTACTGTTTGTATGCGTGTGTAAAGATCTGGAGCCCTGTTAAAGATGAATTTCTGTAACCTTTTGGTGTCAGACATACTTTTCTATTCTTCTTCTATTCAACAGAAAAAAAGGCGCCATAGTGGTAATTCTAATTATAAATATCAAGAATGCCATAAGGACTGCCCCCCCTCCTCTATTCTCTCACCTGTACACTAAGGCCAGGATGTTGAGCATGGTGGCCACGTCAGGATGGTCGTGTCCGGAAGACTTCTCCAGATCCTCCAAAGCCTGTTTGCACAGAGGCACGGCGACTTCATACCTGCCCTGGGAGGCGTACTGGATCACCAGGTTGTGCAGCGTCCTGAGACGATTCGGGACCTCATAGCCGCCCTGCTGGGCTGCTGCCTCCCCAGTGGGCTGGGCTGAAACAGAAAGATCACACAGAGATGCAAAGAACCCTGATTGAAATCACAATTAATTTAGACCTGTTTTATATCTTGTAGCTGCTAAAATACATCCAGTAAATCCTAGTAAAATGAGACAAGTGCATGTGCTAGATCACCTTCAAACACAAAGTTATCCTGAGAATTACTTCAAAACTAATGAAAGCCTTAAGATCAGAGGACGCATTTCTCAACTCAGACCACATCAACTTGGATCAGCAGAGATTTTTTAAAGGTTTTTGTGCGTGTTAAAATTAAAATACACAATGCTTATCCAATCAATCATACTAATTTAGATTTTTTATACTAGTGAGCCAATTACCCGTATCAGACGTTGTTTCAGTAGGTAAAAAGTTAAAATACTGGTAAAATGACCTTTGTAGGACAGTAATGTATAAAATTTAAGAATTATGTGAATTGTGAAAATTTAATTAACTTATTTTCTCAAAGCCCTATGCTTAATTTACTTGATTAAAATCTGACATTTAATTTTGTTTTGGGGATGGGAATTAATTGCGTTTACAGATAAATTACCTTTAACTCCATTTACACTGTAGTGTTCAACACAACCCCCTGAAAGAGCTGATAGCGGATGAGGTAACAAGACTGTTTTGATCTTAATTCACTAAACCAATGATTCTCAATCCAGGGGTCTATTGCACAAAAGTAGGATTAAGACATCCAGGATAAATGACTGAGCCGAGCTCATTGAATCCAAAACAAGACCATCCAGGCTTAATTGGTTGCACAAAGACCAAGGCAGGATGACCAGACAGGGATTAATCAAGCCAGGTGTAACCTATCCTGGATCAGTGTGCGCTCACAGCTCCCTCAACTAGACCTCACCACCGATCACAGATTTACTGATTCACCATGGCAAATAGAGGGCTTACTTTACTCCATCGGAGGTAGAAATCCTCATACGAGGAGGTAAAAGGCAATTAAAAAGAAAGGCAACACCGCCACGGAGAAAAAACGTGGCAAAGTATTACTGATCGCCTAAAAGCGTAAGAAGTTCACAATTAAACACTCACCGCTCTGCTGAAACATCACAAGTACAATCCATATAGTTCATTCACATCTCCAAAAATGCAATTGTACTCTGATTATGAATCACTTGTATTTTTTATTTAAATGGACTGCAGAAATGTGTGAAATTGTGTAAATGTAACTCCAGACTATAACTCTGATAAATAGATGAGCTAATAATAAGAATAATAACTTTAATTTATATAGCAGCTTTCAAAAGGACCCATGGTGGCTTCCTCACTGACTTAATAGAATTTCCTTTTGGGATAAATAAAGTTTATATTTTATGTTTGGTCTACACTGTGTGTGTGTGTGTGTGTGTGTGTGTGTGTGTGTGTGTGTGTGTGTGTGTGTGTGTGTGTGTGTGTGTGTGTGTGTGTGTGTGTGTCCTTGTTTAGCTATCCTATTTAGGACCTTCTCTGGCATAACCTTCTGAAGACCGATGGACCTTATAGGGACCAAAGCCCGGTCCTAATATGGTGGATCCCCCTTTTTAGGGTTAGGGGTTAGGTTTAGAGGTATGGTGTGAATTATGTTTTGGTTAAGATTAGGGTTAGGCAATAACTGGTAATAATTAGGGTTAGGGTAAGGGTTTGGTATAAAAGCAGCTGTTAAAATGAATGGAAGTCAATATAAAGTCCTAATATGGGTAAAAATACAGACCTGTGTGTGTGTGTGTGTGTGGGCCAAAACGAACATGGCAGCAAGTCAAAATCAAGAACATTCTAGTTCCTGCAGGTGACTGCTCACACATTGTTTCTACTGTTTTAGCTGTGGTTCTGGCAAGCGGAAACCTGTCAAATATGTGTTATATTATTTTAGTTAAAATGCAGATTTCAGTTAAATACGTCCTGCAAACAAATTATTTTATTTTAAATTGATTTGGCCTCTTATGATGTTTGTGCTGTATACTGTGTGTGTATACAAGCTTGCAGGGTGGCTACTGCATTCATTCATACAGTTATCTATTCATTTGGTGTTTATAGATTTTGTCCTGCATGTATTTCAGTGTGCAGACATACAGGTGTATTATATTCAGACCTTTGATTGTGTATTTATCCTTGTGTTGTACAATATGCTTTGATTCTGTGGTTTATATCTTGAAGAGTCAATGTGTGACTTCGGTTTTGAAAGGAGCTGATGCTTTACCTGTTTTAAAAAAAATCCTTATTCAATAAAATAATATAATATTACACTTTAATGCATATTTATATTTATATGGGATGTGTATTTTATATGATGGAGTATTAAGGCCACACTGAGGAAGAAAGAAAAAGTCCTAAATTTATGAGACTGGTTCTTTCTGTGGAAAAGATGCTTTTTCTTACATATTCTTTTTCCAGTCCTGATACTTATGACAATTTGATGCTGAGGTACCAAAATATTTTGTATCTCCTCGTTTGTGAAACTTATACTGAAGTAAAATTCCACGAAATGCTCCACAACCCTCATTTTAACAACTCTCCTCCTCATCATCATAAAGCCGGGATCACACTGTGCAAATTACCAGTCCTAGAACCTTTCTTGTGTCTGAATGAGGATCGTGATGAAAAACGGTGAACATGCGTGTGATTCGCAGTTCTGTGGCCGTGCCATGTGACGGGCTCCCCAACAGCTTATTTAGAGCTGGTACGACCAAAACCAGCCCACGGGTTACAATAGTATGACTTTATTCTCGAGGGTCTTTGGGGGGTTTTCTCTGTGGCCCTAATATTCCGTCAATTTATATATAACCTTAAAGTCTATGGGAAACTGTAATCTAAAATCTAAAATCAAAAATCATCTTTTATCCAAAATGATAGAAATTGTGGATCCCAAATACTTAAATAATGTGATAATGTGTAGTGGGCAGTGGAATAACTACTGATTTCAGTTTGTGGTGACTACTGTCTGAGATAAGGGATGAGATTAAATAGATCCTGGTACTTAGCCACTGAATAAATCTCCATGGTAACATACAGTCGTGACAAAAAGTTTTGAGAATGACACGAATATTAGTTTTCACAAAGTTTGCTGCAAAACTACTTTTAGATCTTTGTTTCAGTTGTTTCTGTGATGTACTGAACTATAATTTCAAGCACTTTATACGTTTCAAAGGCTTTTGTTGACAATTACATGACATTTATGCAAAGAGTCAGTATTTGCAATGTTGGCCCTTCTTTTTCAGGACCTCTGCAATTCGACTGGGCATGCTCTCAATCAACTTCTGGGCCAAATCCTGACTGATACAAAACCCATTCTTTCATAATCACTTCTTGGAGTTTGTCAGCATTAGTGGGTTTTTGTTTGTCCACCCGCCTCTTGAGGACTGACCACAAGTTCTCAATGGGATTAAGATCTGGGGAGTTTCCAGGCCATGGACCCAAAATTTCAACTTTTTGGTTTCCGAGCCACTTAGTTATCACTTTTGCCTTATGGCACGGTGCTCCATCGTGCTGGAAAATGCATTGTTCTTCAGCAAACTGTTGTTGGATTGTCGGAGGAAGTTTCTATTGGAGGGTGTTTTGGTACCATTCTTTATTCATGGCTGTGTTTTTGGGCAAAATTGTAAGTGAGCCCACTCCCTTGGATGAGAAGCAACCCCACACATGAATGGTCTCAGGATGCTTTACTGTTGGCATGACACAGGACTAATGGTAGTGCTCACCTTTTCTTCTCTGGACAAGCCTTTTTCCAGATGCCCCAAACAATCGGAAAGAGGCTTCATCTGAGAATATGACTTTGCTCCAGTCCTCAGCAGTCCATTCACCAGACTTTCTGCAGAAGATCAATCTGTCCCTGATGGTTTTTTTGGAGAGCAGTGGCTTCTTTGCTGCCCTTCTCGACACCAGGCCATCTTCCAAAAGTCTTTGCCTCACTGTGCACACAGATGCGCTCACACCTGCCTGCTGCCATTCCTGAGCAAGCCCTGCCCTGGTGGCTGTCAGATCCCGCACCTGAATCCACTCTAGGAGACGATCCTGGCGCTTGCTTCACTTTCTTGGACGCCCTGAAGCCTTCTTAACAAGAATTGAACCTCTTTCCTTGAAGTTCTTGATAATCCTATAAATTGTTGACTTAGGTGCAATTTTAGTGGCCACAATATCCTTGCCTGTGAAGCCATTTTTATGCAACGCAATGATGACTGCACGCGTTTCTTTGCAGGTCACCATGGTTAACAATGGAAGAACAATGATTTCAAGCATCACCCTCCTTTTAACATGTCAAGTCTGCCATTCTAACCCAATCAGCCTGACATAATGATTTCTAGCCTTGTGCTTGTCAACATTCTCACCTGAGTTAACAGGACGATTACTGAAATGATCTCAGCAGGTCCTTTAATGACAGCAAGGAAATGCAGTGGTATTTTCATGGCAAAGAAGGACTATGCAATTCATCTGATCACTGTTCATAACATTCTAGAGTATATGCAAATTGCTAAAACTCCTTCCTGTTTTCGAAGTGTCTCTGCTCAGGCACACCTGGTTCGAATGACCGCATTACCTCCTGCATGAAGTGCTGCAGAAGCTAAACTAGCTTAAGCTTACTAAAACCATTCATGTCAGGTGTGTAGCAGCAAGAAAACACCTACAATAGGGGTGCCCAACCCTGGTCCTGGAGATCTACCATCCTACAAATTTTAGATGTATCCCTGCTTCAGTGCACCCAAATCAAATGGCTCAATTCCCTCATCAGCAGTCTGTCGACTCTGCAGAGGCCAGGCATCTCATTTATAAAACTTTGCGTAGAGTCCTGACTAAAACCATACTTATGCAAAGAAAGTTTAATATCTATCAAACATTTGAGTGTGCACAGCTGCGTACTAAAATTTCTGGTTTATGTTTATCTATATAGAGCTTTACTCAGCCAAAGTGCTTCACTTTTGTGAAGTGCTTCACTTTCGTGAAGCACTTTGGTCAGCAAAAATATAGATAAAAATATAGTCAGCAATAAGAAAATGTGTAACAAGACAACAAGAGTAAAAGATAAAAATAAAAGAAGCAGCACAAGCGATAAAACAAATAGGAACAATAAATATAGTTTGAATTATTAATTATGATTACCTTTTGTATCAACAATAAGATTGGAATGAAAGCAAATTAAAACAAAAGCTAAATTACAGCAGAACATAAGTTTCAGCCCTTCTAGGTATTGAAAGCATGACAGAAAAAGTGCGTTTTAAGTCTACTTTTAAACGTATGACCTGCGCAAAAGTTATTTTGGGGAGCCAAATAAACGAAGGAGCTGCGAGTGGCAGAGCGTTGATGCAGCGACATAAAGAAGAAGGTGGAGGCAAAGAGGAAGATGGCATGCAGATGGCATGCCACAGCCAGAATGCGTTGTGGTGGTGGGGGGTGGGGGTTGCAGCAGGTTGGTAGATCTAACACCGGTCCCAGTTCAGCACAGATCTAATAGGACTGCTGTGGGGAATCTAAATGCGACATTTTCATTTAGATTCTCATTTTTTATTCTCAGTTCAAAGACAGGGGTGGGGGCTGACTGTTGGTTGTGTGTGTGTGTGTGTGTGTGTGAGGGTCTACAAGTCTGAAAATGTGGCCAAAATTCACAACTCTGCACAGCTGCCAGTGCCTTCCATGTCCAAAATGTTCGTAAGGAAGTCTCTTAGTGTGCTTAAAGTTGTGCATATGTTCCAATCACATTATTTTCTATAAATCACAAAGTTTGCATAAAAAGTGACGTATGCAATTTTCAGTTACTTATTTCAATTTCCCGTTTTGTACGTAAGCAAGCCTATAAATGAGATCCCTGGATTTGATCAAACATTATTTGCAGTTTTCTATAATCTAAAATCTTCTGCTCTAGTAAAACAGGACTAAAACATGCAGGATGGTCAGATGAGATGGCCTGACCTCCATGAATGAATGATTAATGCCCTGCAGCATTTTGTACTTTGTGTGTACAACATTTTGTAAAGAATGATCCAGATCAAAGCTACCTGTTCCTTGGTCGTCATCGTTGGGGAACAGATCATCCAGGCTGTCCTTTGAAGCCTCTCCCCCTCCTCCTCCAGTTCCCTTGCCCCCACTCCCTCCGGAGCTCTGGCTCTTCTCCTCTGACAGAGAAACGTCATCGTCAATCTTCTTGATCTGATTCATGAACTCCAGGTGCTTCTTCTCCTCCTCCAGCTGCGCAACGCATTGCTCGCTGCGCTGCAGCTTGTGCTGCGTTTCCGCCAGTTCGTCCCGCAGCCACTGGTTCTCCTGGCAGAGCCGGCGCACCTGGGCGCGCAGCTTCTGCTTCTCCGACTCCACGGCGCTCAGATGGTTCGACAGAGCAATGATGACCTGCAAGGACAAACGGAGAACAGAAACAGTTGCTGAGAAGCAGATGATTAGGAGCAAAACTGTAAAGCTGCTGACTAAAGCAAAGCCAACCTGTGCCTCTCCCAGGCCCAGCTCAATGTCTTCCAGGTTCTTCTGGAGGAGGCCGGACTTCTCCTGGGCGATGGACGGCTGGGCACAGTCCAGCAGCGAGTTGAGGAGCTGAGTGTGTTCCCCACGCAGGGTTTCCAGGCCCTGCATGACGGCCTTAGTGTTGAGGACGATCTCATCCTGGGTCAGTCGCTCCAGGGCTTCTTCACGCGGATACACCATGGTGGACATTGCGTGGTTTCAGGCACACTGTCGACAACGTGATTGAATGAAACATTTACCGTGCAGCTCTGATCATTTATCCTTAGCTGCTTTGTGAAACAATATACTTTAACTGTTAAATGATTTACAGTGGGTAAAGCCAAACAGTTAAAAAAACAAAGAAAGAGATACACCGCCTGCACAGTAGCTGGCTGGAATGGGCATATTTTCTGCTTCACATGCCTGTTTATTTCCAGGGCGCAGTTTGCCCTGAACATTAAAATTATTTTGTTTGTCGTTGAACGCACCATTTCTGTGCAGATGCAATTTGCAATGCCAGTTTTAAAAAAAATCAGGGACGATTGTCATGAACACCCCTTAGAAGACTGGATTATACAGTAGGTGACACACACAGTACTTTTTAGTTGATCTGGGTTTTCTTTCACAATCTATGCAATCCCTATTGCAAAGACATTCAGAGTGAAATTGAGACTGTATTGGATGCTGCAGCTCCCAATCTTTCTCACGTGACCTCCACTGTCCTCAGGCAGTTGTTAAAGGTTGAATATGGAACACGAACACTATAGCGACATCTAGTGTGTGGAGGTTGGAGTAACAACAATAGAACAAGGTTTCCAGCTATCGGGGGGCCAGGTTTGCTGCCAATACGTGAAGTGACCAGCCTGCACCATGTCCAGTGACAAATCGTACAGGGTAAGGACCAATGTCGACTAATACGTTTATTTTGCAATTTGAGTCCATCTATTGTAGGCTTCACTTAAACTCACTCTGGTTTTTGATCTTCTCTGGTCGCTCCTCTTCTGAGCAGGATAATGTAATCTCCGGGACTCTGAAGCAGCTGCTTGACTTGCTGACGCCGCTATTTTCCACAGTGCCAGCCTCGGTTTGCCCAACAGACTGTTTACCGTATTAGGCAACCCGCTATTGGCTGGTAGATGTAAACATAATGCCAACGTCGTGCCCGTTAAAAATCAATATTTTATCATATTTTAATTCAAATATAATTTTTAAAGGAAATACTGTACTTTCATTCTCCACCCATCTAAACGCCCCATGGAGTTTTTTTTTTGTTTTGTTTTTTTTAAGCTTTTTATGAAATTGTTTCATATTCAACTTTTAAGTCTGGTAGTTAGTAGGGATGTATAAAAATATTGATACGCCGATATATTGCGATATTTGGTCACAATATTGTATCGATGTTTATTTTTTAGAATTTGAATGGAACTATTATTGATGACAGTAATTTTTGTAGTAAAATTAAAACTATGACCATTAGTTAGTGGCTGTTTTAATCTTCTTTGTTCCAGTGGATCAACTAGATCTAGTAATAAAACTGGATGTGTTAAAGTATTAAACAGGTTGGAGTGTTTACAACATTGTGACAGTTTTACTACAGTTAAGTAAGGTTTTAAAAATCACAATATATAGTCTTACTCACAGTATCATAATATATTGTATCGTCCCCCCGTATTGTGATGCATATTTTATCACCAGATTCAATACACATCCCTAGCTGTTAGTCGGACATTCAAAGCAAGGCGCTCAGTTTCAGATGAAGGAAAACAACTTTTCCTGGAAGTTTTCTCCACTCATAACTAACTATAACCACACTGGAATATGTTACAAGCCGAATCATCAGCAAGTTGTATCAAAATAGAGAGACTAAAGATCCTAATGTCAGGCTTGCCCTTATGCCAACTAACCGATATGAAGATATCATCAGCAGAAGACAAGATGTCAATTTCTTAAAGATTGTCGCTATATCTGCCGTTGACCAGAGAATGGAAAACAGCAGATTATGGAACATCAATGGTGAGTATGTTTAGTGGGATGCAACACCATTGGTAGTGTGGGGTTTTATTGCACTTTGAAGCTACTAAGTTTTAATTTGACTGTCACTGATTTAAATGAAACCTCAGATCCTTGCTCGCTACTTGCAAATGCTGATTCTAAAATGATTTAGGCCAGCAAAAGGGACAAGACCTCCCGAACAAGGGTTCCTAACGTGAATTAAGATTTAATGATTAAACATGATAACCAGGCGTAGGGAAAAAGAGAGGAAAGCAAGCTTTATAAATGAACTTTTCTGAGATGCTTTCATGGTTTAATAAAAAAAGAAAAACACGAAAGAAATACTGTGGTTATAGATTGTGAAATAGTTGAAAGCAGAAAGAAGGATGTCTCCTATGGGGACATCTTGATAAACAATTTATATTTTATCACTGCCAAACCTGGGGAAGGGTTAGTTACACTGAACAGAAAATTATAGTGTGTGAGAGATGACGCATTAGTTCACCAGATTTAGATTACTCAGTACCTTTGGGCTACAAGCTAACACACCATATGTCAGTGACCAACAAATCCAATTAAAGTGAGAACTGATGTCTTGACAGATCCACCTTCAGAAAAGAAGATGGATCCAGTGCAGGGAGGCGTTACAATCCAAACAGACCGTTAAACCCCAAACAGGCTTCTTTCTGATTGGATCAAATGATTTGTCAATTCTTAAATACAATAAAAAAAGAAATGAACTCAAAAAAGTCCATCAGGTAAAAAAAATGAAGTGTTTCTGATACTAAATTGATCAACTAAAAAGCTTCTGAATATAATTAATTGTGCAAGCAACTAACAAATTACTTCTAAAAATTTAGTTAAATGGAAGAAAAAAAAATTTGTGCTTTACTATTACATATAATGGCTGGATGATTATCCAAAAGTAAATAAATTTTAAGTTTAAACCACTAGTTTTAGAGGTGAACACAAACATTCGAACAAATTCAATTCACCTGTATCAATAAAAGCTGGATGAAAGTTACAGAACTTTCACATTTTGGTTTTAATTTCCCAATTTTCCTGCTTCGCTTCAACACCCCAACTTATCTGTCTGTGGGTGTTTAACTTACAATAATCAACTGAGGCCATAATCGTCTAGAAGAGATGCACCAGGAAACCCGTTAATGAGCGCAATCGGTCAACTTTCACGTTGAGCAGCCCTGACAGATGACCGGGCGGTCAGATACTCAGAACTTAGATCTTTTCCTGATGAGCGGTTCCACTAAACTAAGCTCTGCCAGGTCATGCTGACAATAACAATATTTAGTTTGAATGCTATTACTGAGTAAAAAAGATCCAAAGGTAATTATTTTCAGGTTCAGGAAGGCTTAATGGACTAGAGCGAAACTGATCTGTTTTGAGCTCTCAACATCTGTGTCATAGCTGGACTTGAAAATGTTGACAGAATATTGTTTGGGAGTCTAAGATTTAAAATAAGGATCTGCATTCTCAATAGATTATATGTGGGGACAGCTGTTTTCATACTGCTAACCATGCAACTAACTCAAAAGATGTCTGAGATCGTTTACATTTTTTTTAACTCCAAATCATTTTGTTTTCATTTTCACATCAAAACCTGCTTTATGACTCCTTTTTCTGCCAGACACAGTGTAGCATTGCCTCTGTTTCTAATGGAAATAATGAAGCAATGTTCAAGAAAGAAAGGCTAGAAAAATCATGTTCAATGCTCTTATATCTTCTTATGTGGTAGCAATTACAGATAATTTGTAGTTAGCTCAAATCCATCTGCAGGTCGAATCTTTGCAAAGAACTAACAACCAAAGATCAGTAATAGCCCCACAAAATTCTGACCGGTGCGTCTCCCTTCGGTCGATCTGAACCGTTATCTTGTAAAAATCTGCTACAGATTTAATGAATGATAAGGAAAGTGGCTATTAATCAGCAGGAAATTAAGGAATTACAAAATTATTCCCAAATAGAGATGCCCCTAACATCCATCTGATTGTTTTTTTTTTACTAACCTAAAAAAAAAATGTATGAAATAAAATTATATTCCAAAAGTTATTAAAGACAAGTGTTGAATATTTCTCAAATACTTTCCTTTTCTGTATTTAAACCTCCGGTCGGAGCCTATGAAGAAGAAAACTTGATGATTTTAATCGCTGGCTGACACCTGATCCTTCTAGGTTCACGAAAAGGGGAGACAACAATAAGGCCTTTCATTGCTATAACAAGTGACAAGGTATTCTTCTAGCGTGTGGAAACACTGGAAGAACTGTCTTATAGTAGCTGGGTTAGAATTAACTATACTATCGACATGTATTTGACCTCTTGTCAAGGACGTCAGTAGGTAGAATAAAATATTGGAATGAGTATTATAAAAATAAAAGAACCGCTGATCTCGGTTATGTCTGCCTTCATCCGTGCTGACTAAAGTCCTGGCTCACATTGATTGGAGCAGGATCAAACTGTGTACCGTCGTGACTTTTCCTTTTTCCAGCCTCGATGCTGGAAATGCACCTGTTCTCCTTCCTCCCCTCCCCGTGTTTGTCTCCTCGGTCCTCCGCTCCCTCCCTTCCGTCTCCACAGCTGACTGCATTGCGCCACTATTAACACAACCCAAGGCGTTCACGTTGAAGCCTAAAATAAAAACCAACAATGGGAGCCATCGGAAAGCTACAGAGAAATCCCTGTTATATCAACCATCGCTTTAATCGCTGCATGTTTACATCGGAGTCCTTTGAAGCCCAGATGGCCGGAGGATGATGGAGGCCTGCGGCGACGTTCGTCCCTGGCAGCAGATCAGTGGAGGTGACCGACCAGCACAGCTCCTCGTCTGATATCATCCCTCTTTAAACAATAAAATCACCCCGTTTGTGGAGTCAGACCCCGACATGAAGCTGTGCGTGAACACCTGAGGCCCGGCCTCTGAGCTAATGAACGGGGATGCGTAGCAGACCGCAAACCATCTCATCCACATTAACACCCACACATAAAACGGAGCGAGATATTTCATGAGCAGCTCTGGTATAAACTCTCGACCTCAGTCGTCGTTTAAGCTCTCCCTGCATTTATAGACCACAAACTATAAGACGTGTTCGTTACCTTCATCGAAGAAACGGCGACGCCGACAACAAAGCGGCTGGATAATGTTGTGATGCTACAGAAACTCTCTAGTCAAGCCAGTCGGAAGAAAACAATGTCCGGTGGCGGGTTTGCTTTTTCAAAATAAAACTCAGTAACGCATGAAGCCCAGTTCGTTTTTTTAAAATAAACATTAACTTAACGAATGGAAAGGATAAAAGGAAACGAAACGAAACGAAATGCCAAGAAAGAAAGAAGGACAAACAATGGCGGGTAGGCACGGCTGTGTGGTGAGTGAGAAGGAGTGGGGAGAAATAGAGCAATATGAGAGTGAGGATAGTAATATGGAGAGGAGTTTTGGGCAGGATTTGTTGAAAGGAAAGAGAGGTAACAATTCCGATGAAGATAAAACTAGGAGACAGAGAAGGGTTGCATTATATGAAAGTGGAGATGAAGAGGAAAGAGAATTCAAAATCATATTGAGATTTAGTGAGGGAAATGGAGTGAATTCACTGAGTCCTGTCAAGCTAACTTCTATCCTAAAAAATCAAGTTGGAAACATAAAAATGGCCAAAGTACTAAGAGATAGAAACTTGTTAATCATATGTAAGACTGAAGAACAGAGAGAGAAGGCTTGTAAAATAAGAGAAGTGGGAAAACATAAAGTAATCAGTGTGAGTAAGGTGGGAATGAGTGGACAGGGACCGAAAGGAGTGATTTGGGGAATACCTATTGAAGTAACAATTGAGGAAATTAAAGTTAATCTAAAAGGTGGAAAAGTGAAAGAAGCTAAAAGATTTACAGAATTTCTAGATGGAACAAGAAAGGAAACGGATTCAGTGTTGATTGAATTTCAAGGAAACATTCTAGCATACAGAGTATTTTTGGGTTGCTTGTCATGTACAGTGAGGGAATACACTCCAAAACCAGTTCGATGCTTCAACTGTCAGAGATTTGGACATACAGCAAATTTATGTAAAGGAAAGAAGAGATGCCCAAGATGTGGAGAGAATCATAGTTTTGAAGAGTGCAGAAATAGGATGAAACCAAAGTGTTGTAATTGTGGGGGGGTCACAGTGCAGCTTATGCAGGCTGTCAAGTGATGAGGAGAGAAATGAAGATACAGCAAACTAAAGTTCAAAGCAAAGTTTCATATGCTGATCCAGTCAAAATGGTGGGGAAGGATCCAGAGGAAAAGAACTGAAATTAGAACACAAGAATCATCTCAAGGAATGGGAAGAGAAGGAAAAGCGTGGATAGATATGAAAAAACTAG
The DNA here is from genome assembly GCA_963556495.2 of Valencia hispanica. NCBI lineage: Eukaryota > Metazoa > Chordata > Actinopteri > Cyprinodontiformes > Valenciidae > Valencia > Valencia hispanica. The sequence continues at coordinate 19,778,034 of OY747714.1, read as the reverse complement.
TAACTTTCATTGCAGGGGTAATAAATGCGACAATGGAAACAAAGTCAAAAACGGAAAGAATACAAATCATTGTGAAAGCAGCAGTAAATCATCTGGACATTAACGAGTTGTCATGGGAGGAGATCAGGAATAATCTCAGCGCACATACAAGCCAAGAGGGGGGGGGGTTAATGAATGGTACTAATTCTACAATGGAATGCTAGGAGTTTGATAGCTAATGGTCATGAGTTTAAAAGATATATTGATGAATTATTAGATAAACCAGATATTATATGTATTCAAGAAACATGGTCAAATAAGAAATTAGAATATAAATTATTTCCATATACAATAACTAGATGTGATAGAGAGGATGGTATTGGAGGAGGATGTGCTACTTTTATTAATAATAATTTGAATTATAGAATAATTAAAATAGGAAAAGAAGAAGAATATATAGGAATAGAAGTTTATTTAAATAAGGAGAAGTTATATATAGTTATTTATTATAATCCATGCAAGAAATTAGATATTAATAATCTTAAATTAATTATAGAAGGTAATTATAAGCATGTGGTATTGTGTGGAGATTTCAACTCTCATAATACATTATGGGGAGGAAATAAAGTAGATAAAAATGGTGAGATAATTGAGGAGTTAATAGATTATATGAATTTAGTATGTATAAATGATGGTAGAGGGACAAGGATAAATATAAATACAGGTAAAAGTTCTGCTATTGATCTCACACTAGTGTCAAATGAAATAGCAGGAAAATGTAATTGGGAAGTTCAGGAAAATAATTTAGGGAGTGATCATTATATAATTTTAACAAAAATTTATGGGGATAAAGAATAAAATTTTGAAAAAAGAGAAGGAAGATGGGTATTTAAAAAGTAAAATGGGATAAATTTAGAGATATATGTGAAAAAGAACAGGGTAAGATAAATATGGAGGAAGATATAGAAACAGTGGAACAAAGTTTTAGAGAAGTATTAATTGAAGCAGCAGAAATAACTATTCCTAAAAGTAAAGGAACAATGAAAAAGAAGAATGTTCCTTGGTGGAATGAGCAAAGTGAAAAGACAATTAAAGAGAGAAATAAAAGCATGAAAGAGTTAAAAAAGACACATAATTTTGATAGTTTAATAAAATATAAAAGGTTACAGGCTGAAGCAAGGAGAGTAATTAAAAGGGCAAAAAGAGAAAATTGGAGGGGGTTTTGTGATAAAATAGGGAGAACAACATTAGTTAGTGAGGTATGGGGAATGATAAGAAAAATGAAAGGAGTTTATAGAGAGTTTAAATATCCAGTACTTAAAATAAGAGAAAATGTAGCTATTAAAAATGAAGAGAAAGCAGAAATGTTAGCTAAAACATTTATTAAAATTAATAGTAATTATAATTTATCCGAAGATAGATGGGATAGAAGAGAAGAAACTAGAAAGAAAAATAACGTAGAAAATGATGGAGGAAAAAGACTGACAGCAATAGATGCTCCATTTACATTATTTGAATTGGGGCGAGCAATGGGGAAAACTAAAATAATGTCACCTGGCAAAGATAATATTAATTATGTGATGCTTAAACAGTTAGGGGATAAAATGAAGGTAAAATTATTAGGATTATATAATAAAGTCTGGGAAAGAGGTCAGTTACCAAAAAATTGGAAGGAGGCAATAATACCGATAATTAAACCAGGGAAAGAGCCAAGTAATCCAGAGAGCTATAGGCCAATAGCACTGACTTCTCATATAGGGAAAGTAATGGAAAAAATGATTACAGAAAGAAAAAATATTATTTAGAAAGTAGGAAATTGATAATAAAATATCAAAATGGGTTTAGGAAAGGCAGGGGAACGATGGATTCAATAGTAAGTTTGGAAAATGAAATTAGGAAAGCACAAAACAATAAAGAAAGTTTAGTTATAGTTTATTTTGATATAGAGAAAGCATATGATATGGTGTGGAAGGAGGGATTAATGATTAAATTTAAGAGATTAGGGATTGAAGGAAGAACATATGATTGGATAAAGGATTTTTTGTTTAATAGATATATTCAAGTAAAAATAGGAGATAAAATGTCAAATAGTTATAAAGTAGATAACGGGACACCACAAGTTCTTTTCTCTATTATGATCAATGATGTATTTAAAGATATAGGATATGATATTGGGAAAGCATTGTTTGCAGATGATGGAATAATATGGAAAAGGGGAAGAAACATCCAATATCTACAGAAAAAGATACAAGAAGCAATAATAAAAGTAGAAAATTGGTCATATGAATGGGGGTTTAAATTTTCAGTAGAAAAAACAAAAAGTATGGTCTTTACAAGGAAAAGGAAGGTAAAAATGGAACTTAAATTATATAGGGAGCAATTGGAGCAAGTGAAAAGTTTTAGATATCTGGGGGTTATATTTGATGAAAAATTAAACAAATTTATATAGCAATGATTAGGTCTGTTATTGAGTATGGTAGTATAGTATATAGTTCAGCAAGTAAAACATTAAAAAGGATTGAAGTAATTCAAAATCAGGCTTCAAGAATATGTTGTGGAGCAATGAAAACCACTCCTATAGTATCATTACAAGTAGAAATGGGAGAGATGCCTTTGAATCTAAGATTCAAATTATTGAAAATGAATTATTGGGCTAATGTACAGGGAAGTGAAGAGGATGAACATCTGGTTAAGGGTGAGATGAAAGCAGGAGGGGAATATATTAATAGAAAATATGAGAGTATGATCTGGAAATCATGTAGACTAGTGGAAGAATTTAAATTAAATGATAAAACATTTGTTAAAAATTTTTTAGATTCACCTACCCCAATTTGGTTATTTCCAAAAGTAGTCATTGATTTTTACATAAAAAAATGAATTGGAGAGGAGGAAAGGTAATGGAAATTGGGATAATATTGTTGAAAAAAGGTTGAGTGAAACACATAAAACATTTATCCCTATATTCACAGGCGGATCAAAAGAATCAGGTAAAGAAACAACAGGTTTTTCTTTTTGGATTCCAAAATTAGGTATGTATAATAAAAGTAGAACTTCTAATAATCTATCAATATACACAGTGGAAATGTTCGCTATTTCTTTTAGTTTACAGTGGATAGAACAAAATGGAATTTAAAAAAGTGTTATATGTTCAGATTCAATGTCAGTATTATTATCAATTAAAGCATTATCAGCAGATAAAAGACCAGATATTTTATTTGAAATATATGAATGCTTATTTAGATTAATAATGAATAATTCACAAGTTTAATTTATGTGGGTTCCAGCACATAGAGGGGTAGAGGGTAATGAAGTATCTGATTATTATGCAAAGCAGGCAAAAAAACTAAAAACTATAATAGAGGTACCATATAGTGTGGCAGAGATTAAAGCAATTCTTAAGAAACAGATAATGGAAGAAAGGCAAGAACAATGGATAACGGGAGAGAAAGGAAGGCATTTATATAATATTAAAGGAAAGGTGGGGAGAATGGAAAATATTCAAATGAATAATAGAAATCAAGTAATAGTTTCAAGGATGAGATTGGGACATACAGGTTTAAATAGTACACTTTATATAGTAGGAAAACATAATACAGGATTGTGTGATTGTGGGAATAATAGGGAAACAGTTGAACATGTATTATGTTATTGTAGGAAGTATGTAATAAATAGGAAAGTATTAGAAGAAAAAATAAAAGTTAAGGGATATGGAAAATTCAGTCCAAAGAATCTGTTAAATGGAGAGATAGAATTGTATAGATTAGTACTGGAATTTTTAAGGAAAAGTAGAATAATAAATAGAACTTAGGGGAAATATTAATAGGATACTTCCCACTAAGACTCACACTCCCATATACAGTAGGTGGCGGAAATGCACCTAAAGTTGGTTGCCACCCGCCAATAAACAAAAGAAGAACAAGGAGCCCGTAACTAAGCTAACACCTGCTAACACCCAGCTTCCCTCCCTAACCTTAACTTACCCACACAGAGCCGGACCCTCTCACTGACCCAGGTATCGTTTAAAAGCTAAATTATTGTCTCTAAATGTGTTCTCCCTCTTTCCAGGGTGATAGTAGTTATGCAAACATGGCTGTTTCCCCTGAACGCCCATCTCAAGATGTACAAAAGTTGATGTTTTTTCCCCGGTCGGTGGCGGGAGAACAGGCGTGCCCGTGCGTGACGTGTGTTTGTCACCTACAGTGTGGAAGTTGACGTTTTTGTACATTTTGCCCTTCACAGATTTTAAATTTGCTGAGAAACGGGAGAAGAAGGCCAGGTGAGAGCAGGTGAAGCCTCTTAATAGTGTCTGGCTGCAGCATCTCTCTAAAGGAGCAGAGTATTTCAGAGAACCAGGTGTGCCATCCCGTTGTTAATCCATGGGGCTTAGTAGAGGGCCCTGTTGCTCACCCCATGCAGTTATAACCGCTTCAACTTTTCTACGCAGGCTTTCCACAAGGTTTATTAGTAATGTTACAGAGGTTTATGACCATTATTGCAGAATTACATTTGTGAGGTCAAACACAGATGTGGGGCAAGACGCCTTTTGCTCTCAGTTGCTGCTCTATTTCTCTATTAACAGCACAAATCTGTCCAGGTCAGTCCAGTTCTTCCACACAAAACTCACCGATCCATGTCTTTATGGACCTTATTTTGTGTAATGGTGCACAGGTCATGTTGGAAAAGGAAGTGAACTGTTCCCACAAACAAGCTCAGAACCTTCTGGTTGTTCCTGTTGCTGGCTGAAAAACCAAGGGGAAGCTGGCCTTTCAGTCTGTGGCTGCTAGACTGTGGAACAGCTTGTCCCTGTAGCTTTGCTGACTCTGTGGAGGTTTTTTGAAAAACTTAAAAACCATTTTTTTCAGCCAGGCTTTTATGTCAGGATTTCATTGATATTTACAGGTTACTGCTTTAAAAAAAAAATTTTTTTTACATTCAAACTTGTTTTTTGGTAATTATATTGTGATTTATGTCGTTCAGCGCTTTGCGACTTTTATTTGTCTGTGAAAAGCGCTTTAGAAATAAACTTTACTTACAAAATTGAGAGCATATAGTTGTTCAAAATGTCTTGGTATGCTGAATCATTAGGGTTGATTTAACTGGAACTGAGGCCAAGTCTCCTGAAAAATAAGCAGACAACATGGCACCAAACTTTACACTTGAGACATTGCAATTAGGCAGATGCTGTTGTCAAGGCAACTGGCAAACTGGGACGCATCCACTGGGTTAGTAGACATAGTGGCATGATTTATCACTCCAAAGAATACATCTGCACTGTTCAAGTGTCCAGTGACAGTGTTTTACACCTAGCCGCATGAAGTTGCATCATTCATAGATGGATAGGAAACTCGAAAAATTTGAATATTGTGCAAAAGTTCATTTATTTCAGTAATTCAACTTAAAAGGTGAAACTAATATATAATAGACTCCTTGTATTCAAAGTGAGATATTTCAAGCCTTTATTTGTTATAATTTTGATGATTATGGTTTACAGCTTATGAAAACCCCAAATTCAAAATCTCAGAAAATTAGAATATTGTGAAAAGGTTCAATATTTTAGGCTCAAAGTGTCACAGTCTAATCAACTAATTAATCCAAAACACCTGCAAAGGATTCCATAGATTTTATATTGTCTCTGTCTGGTTCAGTAGGAAACACAATCATGGGGAAGACAGTTGTGACCTGACAGTTGTGCAGAAAACCATCATTGACACCCTCCATAAGGAGGGAAAGCCTCAAAAAGTAACTGCAAAAGAAGTTGGATGTTCTCAAACTGCTCAAAGCACATTAATAGAAAGTTATGTGGAAGGGAAAAGGTGCACAAGCAGCAGGGATGATCGCGGCCTGGAGAGGATTGTCAGGAAAATGACATTTAAAAGTGTTGAGGACCTTCACAAGGAGTGGACCGAGGCTGGAGTTAAAGCTTCAAGAGCCACCACACACAGACGGATCCTGGGCTTCAAATGTCGTATTTTTCTTGCCAAGCCGTTTCTGAACAACAAACGTCAGAAGCATCTGACCTGTGCTAAAGAAAAAAAAGAACTGCAAATCTCATTTGGAAACCAAGGTCCCAGAGCCTGGAGGAAGAATGGAGGCACACAATTCAAGATACTTGAAGTCCAGACTGAAGTTTCCACAGTCTGTGTTGATCTGGGGAGCCATTTCATCTGCTGGTGTTGGTCCATTGTGCTTTGTTAAGTCCAGAGTCAACGTAGCAATCTACTAGGACTGCCAAAAGTACCAAAACCTGGTTCAGTGACCGTGGGATTACTGTGCTTGATTGGCCAGCAAACTTGCCAGACCTGATCCCCATAGAGAATCTATGGGGCATTGTCAAGAGAAAGATGAGACATGAGACCGAACAATGCTGAAGGCCGCTATTGAAGCATCCTGGTCTTCCATAACACCTCAGCAGCACCTCAGGTTGATAGCATCCATGCCACTCATGCAAGAGGGGCCCAAACCAAGTACTGAGTACATATGCATAATTATACTTTTCAAAGGTCTGATATTTCTCTATTTAAAATCCTTGTTTTGATTTCATGTAATATAATTTTATGAGATTTTAAATTTGGGGTTCTTATAAACTGTACGCTATAATCATCAAAATTAAAACAAAAGCTTGAAATATCTCGCTTTGCATGTAATGACTCTTGTATTAGAAACTTTTAAGTTCAGTTACTGAAGTAACTTTTGCACAATATTCTAATTTAGCAACTTTCACCTGTAGATAACATTACACAAATACAAAAAATGTTTATTTATTAATCTAAAACTTAAAAAAATACTTGATTTAATGTCTGGCAGTAAAGAAAAAAACATTTCTGAAGGGTGTGAAAATATGTTTTCAACTGCATGCATCTGGTCTAATCACAGAAACCACCTTGAAATTTGCTTCTGTAATCTTAAAATGTTCAAAAGGTATTATTTAAAAACTGCATTTGATTATAGATTCTTTTTTAATGTCAGATGTGTGGAAGGTTTGAAACTGTGAGCACCACTCAGTGAGAATTACGATAAGTATAAAAAGACAAAGCTACAAACGAGGAATATCTTTATTAAAAAACAAAAACAAAGAATGAGCACTTTCACTGTTCAGCCCACATCTGTTCCTACTGACAGACCCAATCATGAAAAAAAACTACTACAAAACATGTTGAATGAACAAAAACAAACAAATATATATATCAAGTACTATCTTGTATGTACAAGCATATATGGTTTATTATAACTGCTGTTAAAGGCAGAAGGCAAAAAAAATAAAAACTGCTGCTGAAGAAAAAATGGTATGTGCAAAATACTTTTCACAAGTCCACAAGCTCAGGAGGCTCTGCTCCCAGCAAGAACCTCATTAGGCAGAAATCAACTGCTTTCAACAAGCAAAAACCCCGATCCTCTGAGAACAGATGACAGACTTACAAGCTGTGAAGGAACAGGTGTGTTTTTCCAGAGGTGAGCTTGTGGAAGCCTGTTGAAAAAAATCTGAGGACACTGCTGATCAAAGAGAGATTACAGACAGTACAGCTCGCAATCTCCAACCACAGACAGAGGAACCACGGTGACCATCACTGGTTGACACAAATACGAAGGTACAGGTAAGGGAATCACACACAGCAACAAGTTGACAACCTACACAAAGAACACCCAGCATCTCCTAAGAGACTGCGGGAAACATCAGATGGTGAGGAAGATTGCTGTTCGCTGAAATGACATTAAACACCTTAATGTGGACAAAGTTGGCTTTCTTGCTGGTATGCTTCTAATCATCTCTACGAAAATATTACATAACTTGACTGAATAAAAAATAAGTTTAAAAATATCACCATTATAATTAAAACTTGGGTCTTTTCAGCAGTGTTCAGAGAGACAGTTTCATTTTATGTTGTTGCTAATGGACCCCTGGCCTCCCTCTGAGGGTGCAAACAGAGGATTAACCAATGAATAATACGGAAATCAAATTGCTGCTATAACCTCAACACCAAAACACAAAACCTTAGTAGAGATTGTTGCTCATAACTGGGCTTTAGGTCATAAATCTTCAATGGTTATGTAAAAAATACATTTTGTCCCATTTCTCAAATTTACCAATTCCAAATTGTTACTAATACTTTTAAAGCTTAATGCAGACTTCTATAAAGGAGGAAACAATTCAGAGAAAGTTGTTATAATAATGGCATTCAAATTTTGGGCTCCCGCATTTTGATTCACAATTTTCCCACATTTCACCAATCAATAGAATTTAAAACTGCTGTTAGAATTGATTGGCCACTTGGGAGCAGTCAAAAGAAAGCTTAACATTACTTTTTAACTTTTATTTAACAATTTGTTTGTGTACTTAAAAAGAAAACATCTGCATACTGTATTAACCAACACAGTGGCAAAGTAAAGTTACCAAGGAGGATGGATTATGCGACTGAATGCTTCTCCAAGCTTTAACTAGTTTTAACGTCTGTGCGAAGAATGTAATTGTAGTCTCATTATAGCCAAAACTATGGGCTTTCTACAGTGACCATATTTGTTTTTTTGAAAAGTAGAGCTTTAAATTCTATATATTAGACACTGAAGATGTCCTGATTTGGTCCCAAGTATTGGATTGTGGTTTTGATCAAGGCCTTTTTAAATGCCCCTGGGCTACACTCAGCTCCCAGGTTCAGGTTGTGTACGTGTCCAGCCCATTTTCTTTTTAATTCATGACTTTTTATGCCCACAACTTAAAATACTGTGTAATGAGGGGACATGGACCTTCTTCTGTCGATCTAATTAATCTAAGTTTTCCATTAAAATCTAAGTGTTTTGAAACTCTTACAATGATGTTTACAGTGATGAAGACTGTATTGGCTGTTGCAGCTTCTTTTTAGTCTGTGACAAGACTCTGCTTGTTGTGTCTAGACTGCTGTGGATACAGGGCAAACGCTATAGAGGGCAGCTAAAACACCAGTCATTAAAATGTATGGTGTTCAAAACAAAGCGCTCAGTTTCTACAGCAGAAGGGCAAAAGATAGAGCCACACCGATAGATGTTACCTACCAGCCAAATCAAAACAGACATTAAAGATGCTAAAGGTTAGCCTAGCCCAAAACAGGTTTCCATCAATTTGCTACAAACTCAAAATCTTCATTTTTATACTTTTTTTAAAGTGTAGTTTGTTTCAGAACAAAACAAAGCCTAGTGTTTCTGTAGTTCCAAGTTTGAAATGAAACCTTGTGCTTGGGTTTAATTTGAGCAACCTCTAGGTCAAATTCACAGTACTATAACAAATCACTGATTTATCAGGGACAACAAAGCCTCTAATGAAACTGTCCAAATGAAAACATACAGGTTTAGAAAGACTGGCTTGCCAAAATATAATCTGTGGGATATTTCATTTCTAAAACTCAGTGAAGAGCAACTAAAGAAGATACATTCAGATATGAAGAATAACTTGTTAAAATTGATCAGGGGCAGACAGTCACCCTTTGCCCAGCGGTGACTGATGATGTGGGTATCTGAGAAGCCTTGGGTGTGAACACTCACGAATCAGGTGGTGCCAAACAGAAGGGGGAAGAAAAAAAAGACATGCTGCTCACAACTGTAACACTGTCACGTCATTAACACTATTTTAAAAAACTATTTTTGTAATACTTCTGTGGCGATGGAGAGTGTTACGATGTAGACGACACAAGGCAATGTGCTTTTTTTTTTTTTTTTTTTTTACAAATATATCACAAGTCATTCAAATTATTTAAATACAGGAATATATTCGCAGAATGTTTCATTTCTATTATTTGGTGGTTTTGCTGGGGGGAGAAAAAAAAACAAAAATCAACCCCAGCATTTGCCTTGTGTGCAGCTACAAAGTGAACAGGATGACCACTGCAGCGTCTGCAGCCCTAATCTGATAATCAGTGATATTGATAATCACCACATTATCAATGCACAGTTCTAACACACACGCACACAAACACATCTCCCATCACATTATATAAAACTATTTATCATACCTTTTGATTTATTTTTTTCCTTTTAGGTTTTTGACCATATTTTGTTTTATTCATCACATACACATTTGTTACCTCTTAGTGTACACTCACTAATCACAGCACAACATCCTGGAGAAAGCAGACCTGCATGGATCCAAATAGCAGCTGATTTCCCAAATTTATTCTCATTAGGAAGTGTCAGGGGAAGTGAGTTGGACTACTATTTTCTTCAGGTCTGCAGTTTGTTGAAGAGAACTGGCATTTGTGCTTCTATCTAAAAATGGATACAGTAAAAAATAAATAAAAGCACTGTTTTTTTCTTCTCATATTCCCTTCACTGCTGTTCAAGCATGCATTTTGCTCTTAGGAGTTGCCTGCTGCATATTCAGTCAGGTTATTCTGTTTTGTTACCAGCTCAAATCATTCAAATGGTCCATGTGTGTTCAGAAGTGCATAGCGATCGAAGAAAAAGAAGAACGGCACATTAGATTTACCACTATGCTTTAAAACACGGTTTTAAGAGGGGGAAGGTTTTACTAGTTTCCACAAGAGCAATACTGTAAAATAAAAGACACTTCCCCCCTATATCTATGTATATCGTTTTTTTTGTTTGTTTTTTTATCTTATTTTTTTGGCATTTGAACATCTAAAAAAATTTTTTTACAGGAAAAAAAACAGCTAAATGGAAGCCCTTGAAATAAGTACATTAGTGGATTCATTTTGTTTTGCAGATGTAAGTATTTTGCATGCCTTTTGAGTGAAGGAGCCTTTGTGGTTTGATTGCCCATGCAAACCAAAGCAGAAGTGATCGTTTGTGTATCTGTTACTTAGGACCATTTTAGTGGGGGGTCAGGTGGTCTGTTGAGGTCTACAGTAACTGGTTTAGAGAGTAAGGGCTTAAGACTGGATCGTTTTCAGACGACGCTGCATTCCTTAAAACAGAAACATAAATGGTGATTGGCTAATAAACTTGTGCTGTGATATCCTTGTAAACTCACGCAAACACACACACACACACACAAACATAATGTACATTCACGTGTGCATGCACACTAAATCCACACACATAAAAAAAGAGCATTAAAGTGACTTGTAACAGCGTTGCACTCCAGCACCCTCCTCCTTCCTCCATGGAGAAATAAGACAAATCTTTTTTTTTCTTGTTCTTGGGATCAAAGAAAGAAAAAATGGTCCGACTGCTTGCTCTGCATCTTCTCTGCAGGTCTTTTGTGCAAAAGGGAGTGTGAGGGGGAGAAGAAAGTCAGGCGAGTGGAGGAGGTGAAGCTCCGGCCTACGACGGGGGCTTGCTGTAGCCGAAAAGTCCAACCGGTAGGTATTTGACGTGAGTGGGCCACTGCGCGGCCAGCTGGAAGAACTTAACGTCGTTCCACTCGACGCCATCTATGGACACTGGAGGCAAAAGCAGCAGGCAGTGAGTACATGCAGAGACTTGGTGATTGCAAACGCTGTGTCATCAGGTCACCTTTCAGGATGGTCTGTTGCTGCTTTGCGGAGCAGATGAGGCGGCTGATGCCTTCGATCACTTGGCTCTTAGAGTCCATGTCCTTCTCTTTGGGCTTCTTTCCCAGAAAGATGGTGGGCACTAAAGGCAACAACAGGACAGGTTGAAATTTAGTCCAAAAATACCATTGCATGCACATATTTATACGGAATTTGTCAGCTATATGACATTAAAAAAGGAATATAGAAGAAATACAAAATAATGTTAAGTATAAATTAGGCTTGGGCGGTATTATGGTAATACCGTCTACCAACGGTATTTAAAAATAGCAACGATATAAGTTTCAATACAGTCAATAAAAAATGCAGTACATTTAGGGGATAAGGATTAAATAAAAATTATTTGATGTCTAAAATTGACGTGTGGTTGAATTTTCTGTTTTACATAAATAATTTTATTTGTTCAAGCCCACTTTTGGAAAGTTTATTTAAATGTATAAGCGTGAAATTAATCACGTGACAGCGCGGAGGAGACGCACCAACAGATGGCGAGAAAGATGGCAGGTCGTGCATCCACTGATTTGGTATCAAAAAAGAGCACAACTTCTGCAGTTTGGGAATATTTTGGGTTCAAAGAGCCGGTAAACCCAGATGAGGCCATTTGTAAACTGTGCAGTAAAAAGGTGACGGCGAGAGATGGGAACACATCTAACCTACAGACGCATCTCAGAAACAACCACCCGCTCACTGCTGCGTAGAGGAGCGAGCCGGAGCGGAATTAACCACCTACTATTTGGAGCCTGTTATACAGGGTGATGAGGACCCACTTCTCTGGTGGAAATATGCTGCCAGTCGGCTTCCCCAGATGTCTCAACTGGCCCGTAAGTACCTGTGTGTCTGTGCAACAAGCTCATCATCAGAGCGAGTTTTGAGCACCGCAGGCAAAGTCGTGGGTCCGCAACGTACCATGCTGAAGCCAGAAAAAGTTAACATGCTGGTTTTTCTGGCAAACAATCTTGACTAGATTGTTGTTAGAAAGCTTGTTTATTCAACTATTGTTCACTGTTATGGTTTGCAAAATTCTTTCAAGCTTTAGGCCTATTTAATTGATTTCTGTGCAAAAACCGTTCTATATGTTAATTTAATGTTGTTTGACTGTTATATTTGCACCTTTTTTTTATAAACTACATTTTTCTATTATTAAAAGTTATTACTACTATGTGTAACGTTGTTATTGTTTCAGTAATAGTGTTTGGTTTTCCGTTTCTGAACAGTGAGGGTCCAAGCCAACAGTTGGGTGCCGCTTGAAGCTTACGTCATAATTTGTTAATTAGTCACGGTAATACCGTATACTGAGGTATTTTGTTGAGGAAGTTTGACGGTATCAAACTTTGGATACCGCACAAGCCTAGTATAAATACCTGTCTTTATAATTTATTACATGACAGTTTTCCTTGAACGTACAATTCAATTACCCAAGAAAAGATATTTAAAAGGCTCTAAATCTTCTGTGTCCAAGTCTTAAAGTTAAAAGCATACAATAATATGAGTAGTAAAAGAAAAATTGTAAGGTGGTATAACCTGGAATGTCAAAACAAAGCACATATTAACTGATCTAATACTTTGGTATTGTACAGTGCCTTAACATTTGTACATTTAGTCACCTTAGAACTACAAATTTCAATGCATTTCATTGGGATTTTATGTGTTGCACAAACACAAAGTCGTTCATTATTGTGACGTGGAAGGGAAATTATGGAGTTCAACTTTTTTTAACAGAAAAATATATTAAAAGCGTGGTATGAATTTGTATCCAGCCCCCTGAGTCAACCCTTTGTAGAATCCCCTTTAGCTGCACCTACAGCTGGAAGTCAAGTCTTTTAGGTTATGTATGTACAAGCTTTACACATATAGAAACTCAAATATTTGCCAGTTTTTCTTGACAAAAGCTATAAAATCAGTCAGACTGTATGGGGAGCATTTGTGAAGAGCAATTATTAAGTCCTGCCAAAGATTGTGAACTGGATTTCGGCCTGGACATTGACTGGACAACCTAACACATGTCAGCGTGCCCCAGGGCAGATGTGGCTACAATGTAGCTGATCACCATCAGCGTGTGAATGTGTGCGTGAATAGGTGAATGACTGAATGTAGTGTGAAGCGCTTTGTGGTTCTCCGACTGAAAAAGCGCTTTACAAATACATGGCTATGCATTGATCTAAACCAATACACTGAATGTCTATTGAGAAACATTTTCCTGCTGAAAGGGACACCTCCATCCCAACATCAAATATTTAGCAGTGAACACCTTATTACTGTAGACAGATACTTCCCCTTAAGCTGTGGATCTCTTTAGTATCTCCAGAGTTTGCTTAATGCTCTCCTTGTTCTTCCTCCACTTAAGGTGGACAGCCATGTCTGGGTGCGTCTGCTATTGCATCATATTCTTTGCATTTTCAGATAATGCACTAAGCAGAGATCTGTGAGATGTTTAAAGCTTGGGATGCTGTTGCATCCTAACCCTGCTTTAAACTTCTCCACATCTTCCTCCCTGACCTGTCGGCTGTGTTCCTTGGTCTTCATGAAGCCGTTTGTTCTCTAACAAACATCTGAAGCCTTCACAAAACAGCTGGATTTATACTGAGAAGAAATTACACTTAAATTGACCAGTAAAAGGGGCTGAATACATATGCATGCCACACTTTTTATTTGTAACTACTTATAAACTACTTTGTGTTGATCTATCACATAATATCACTTTAAAGTTTGTGGCGGATACATGACAAAATGTTCAATGGGCATTTTTCTTTCAGCCCCAATCTGTCACTGCTGTCAGTTACAGCTACAAAAAAAAACAACTCCACCAGCTGTGAATAGGATAAAGGATCAGCGCATCAATCACATCGTGCCAGTTTAAAGAATACTTCTGGGTGCTTTATGTAAAAAAAGTTTTTAATTAGTTAACCTTTAATTTGGTACTCACCCTTTCCACCTTTTCTAAGTTTAAACATGTTTAATCCAGGTTCAGATTTTGAGAAGACAAAAGGCAGTTGTAAAACACATAACAGGAAACTCAGCTCACCTTTTTTGTTCTTTTCCTTGGTGACCACGGTCATGGCCATTGTGTTGACCAGGGTCTGTGGGTCGCTGCTGCCCCCTCCTGGTAACCTGCTGACCTGCAGTGAGCGGAAGGCGCTCTTCAGCGTGTTCTTGCAGCCCGTGTCGCGTCGCTCGCCCTCCCGTCGCTTGTCTGCCAGAGAAGCCAGCCAGTAATCCACCTGCAGGCCGATGGCGTCCACAACGTGAGGCATGCTGGGGCTTCTGTGAACAGAGAGACCTCATAAACAACAACAGAACTTCACATATTATAGGAGGGGTGTTTAGGTCTTTTCAGCCTTTATTTCTGTTCTGAGAGACTCCTGCACATTTATCTGCTCGTAATTTGAGGCACCAGATTAGCTTCTGTTAATTACATTTCTTGCTCATTTAAAAACTTCCCTCTGATATTAAATATTTGATCTTATACCCAAATAGTGGGTGAAATGAAGATTTAATCACAACCAGGCCATCTTACCCTTGTACTGTGAGGACGCTGCCCATGGAGGGGGAGGAGGGGGGTGTAGCTGCTTCTTTGATCATTCCCGTGGGGGAGCCATGAGATGGCGGAGACGTAGATGGGACGGCCAAGCTGACTCCAACACCCTCTTCTGAATCTCCTGGAAGAAAACGCCATCACAGAAGTCAGATGATTAGGTTGAAGCGGACCGTCTCTGTGCTCTTTACCACTCTTTTACAAACCCTTACCTGTTGGAGAACCTGCAGACTCGATGAGGCCAACCTTTACAACCTGGAAAACAAGAGATGATGATGAGCTGAAGCACTGTTTGGATCAAGTTACAGTTTTATAAATAAATTTTAAAAAGACTAAAATCTTACCCCGATGAAGGGAATGAACTTCTGGTAGGATTCTTCTTCCCGCCTGAAGAGGAGATACATTTAAAAAACAGATTTATGGTTATTTATGAAAACCTGTGATATCTTCAGGATTTTTTAGGACCTCTACTCACGTTCTGTGCTTGCAGGTGAGCATTGCTTCAGCGATAGGCAGCTGGTGAGTGACGGAAGCTCCGCTGATGTACTGGCTGATTCTTCCAGAAATGTCCAACTGACCTAAAGGCGAAAAATAATGAGATTAAGGCCCGAGCTCTGCAGCAAGGAGAGGTTTAACTAGTGAATCTAACAACTAATACCAGTTTGAGGCGGCTCAGAGCGGCTGAATACGTCTCTCCATCCTCCATCCAGGAAGGAGGAACAGTAGCGGTTGTCAAGGGAGCCGAGGTGTTTAGCGACTGGATGGGATCCTGAAAAGAGTAACAGAAAAACTGAGTAATAAACATGGTGAGAATCCTGTTATTGGATGGATATAGCACAGCCTCCTCACCCAGAGGCACCACCAGGAAGCGCATGTGGTTGAGCCAGTCGGAGGTTTTGTTTGCCAGCTGAGTGACAAAGAACTGCAGGATGGCTCCCAGGTAACTCTGGCTGCCCACAGCCACCACCTTCACCGCTCTGGGCATGGATGAGTTACAGTTACAGCTGCAGGGACACAGGAGACAGAAGGCCATGTAAACGGAGATGCTCCACCCTCTACTCAATCTGATCAGCTCTATTTGACTAGTTTTAAAACAATCTGAAAGATTGTGGTCTAAAGACTTGAAACTAATCCAAATGTCAGAGGGAAAAGTGCCTTTAATTCCAGAAAAATCACAATAAACTGCTTTGAATTCCAGCTTAAACCGAAGAAGCTAAAGGAACTGTGCTGAACATCACATATACACAGAAATATATGTCCTTTGTATTTCTCCATCATATAGATGAAGTCAGAGTCAGTTTGAATGTTCTAATGTATCTGGTATTTAACACATTCTAAAACTAGTTTAATCTGACCTCAAAATGTACAAAACAGCACAGAATCCAACATGTTATTTAGTGAATTAGAATGAACCCAAAGTGAAAAAAAAAGACATGTACATCATATGCAACCCCCCCAGTGCTTTCTGCTCCCTGCGACTGTTTGTCCCTCCCTTTGAAGAAAAACAAAGTTAAACAAACACACAAAAAGAAATCATAAACTTTGATTCAGGGACATAGGATGTGACATTTTTATCGTTTTAAATGGGGGAATTAATTTTCTTTATGTCTCTTCTGTTTGACTTCAGAGCTAATTTGAGTCACTTTTGCTGGCACAGCTTTTAAAATATCCAAACTAATTAATTAAAACAATGAAACTTAAACCATGTTTCTATTGTAAAAATACTTCTTATTGATTGCAGAATACTAAGAAATGGAGCCTTGGAAAGTTTAATTGTTTCATTCATAAACACATAAAATTGTACTTATTTAACAGGGACTCAGTAGAGCAGAAATGTGCATTTTCAAACCGATTCTTGCATATTATTAGCAGCTATTGTATCTGTACTTTAATTATATTCTCAGCTTGATTTAAAATGTTAAAAAAATGCATTTATCATAATTAATTTGAATGAAATTATTTCAACTAAACATACTTTTCTTCCCTCATTTTTATTATTTGTGATCCTCAATTTAAACACTTACTGGGATTTTAGAAAATAGGCTTCTTGGATTTTATTTGCATATCTTTGTATATCTCCGTTTTCTTTCAATTTACATGGTTCCTTATTTTTGATTGCCTTAATAAAGACAATGAAATTCTGCTGAAGTAAACTACTGACTCAATATTAAAGAGTAAATAAAACAATGATGCTCAGTTATAGTTTCACATAAATAAAAAAACCACCTTTATCATTCATGCCATTTTATAAACTGCACCATATGCTCCTTACCATCTTATGCAGTTTTTTGTTTGTATACGGAGGTGAATCTTATTTTTATAGGTAAACTTGCAACATTAAATATTTTGAAAGCCTTCAGTATTTCTCACAAATTGGTTTAAAAACTGTGACTAAACCTCTGGAACAACAGATGAAACTTTAGATATTGATCTTCAACAGTATGAAGCTCTGGAAAGTAACAAATGTCAAATTGTTACTGTATTAAAGTAAAACAAAGTTTGGTGCTCAAAAGAGTAAAAAGACATTATAAATCTGATAAGAGGAGAAGATGAGGTATAACAATGGACAGAAAATACAGTTAATGAATAAAAGCCATAGACTGTACAGTTGTGGCCAAAAGTTTTGAGAATGACACAAATATTAGTTTTCACAAAGTTTGCTGCAAAACTACTTTTAGATCTTTGTTTCAGTTGTTTCTGTGATGTACTGAAATATAATTACAAGCACTTTATACGTTTCAAAGGCTTTTGTTGATAATTACATGACATTTATGCAAATAGTATTTGCAGTGTTGGCCCTTCTTTTTCAGGACCTCTGCAATTCGACTGGGCATGCTCTCAATCAACTTCTGGGCCAAATCCTGACTTGATAGCAACCCATTCTTTTATAATCACTTCTTGGAGTTTGTCAGAATTAGTGGGTTTTTCTTTGTCCACCCGCCTCTTGAGGACTGACCACAAGTTCTCAATGGGATTAAGATCTGGGGAGTTTTCAGGCCATGGACCCAAAATGTCAACTTTTTGGTCCCCGAGCCACTTAGTTATCACTTTTGCCTTATGTCACGATGCTCCATCATGCTGGAAAATGCATTGTTCTTCACCAAACTGTTGTTGGATTGTTGGAAGAAGTTGCTGTTGGAGGTTGTTTTGGTACGATTCTTCATTCATGGCTGTGTTTTTAGGCAAAATTGTAAGTGAGCCCACTCCCTTGGATGAGAAGCAACCCCACACATGAATGGTCTCAGGATGCTTTACTGTTGGCATGACACAGGACTGATGGTAGCGCTCACCTTTTCTTCTCTGGACAAGCCTTTTTCCAGATGCCCCAAACAATCGGAAAGAGGCTTCATCTGAGAATATGACTTTGCCCCAGTCCTCAGCAGTCCATTCACCAGACTTTCTGCAGAAGATCAATCTGTCCCTGATGGTTTTTTTTGGAGAGAAGTGGCTTCTTTGCTGCCCTTCTTGACACCAGGCCATCTTCCAAAAGTCTTCGCCTCACTGTGCACGCAGATGTGCTCACACCTGCCTGCTGCCATTACTGAGCAAGCTCTGCACTGGTGGCACTCCGATCCCGCAGCTGAATCCTCTTTAGGAGACGATCCTGGCGCTTGCTGGACTTTCTTGGACGCCCTGAAGCCTTCTTAACAAGAATCGAACCTCTTTCCTTTAAGTTCTTGATAATCCTATAAATTGTTGACTTAGGTGCAATTTTAGTGGCCACAATATCCTTGCCTGTGAAGCCATTTTTATGCAACGCAATGATGACTGCATGCGTTTCTTTGCAGGTCACCATGGTTAACAATGGAAGAACGATGATTTCAAGCATCACCCTCCTTTTAAAATGTCAAGTCTGCCATTCTAACCCAATCAGCCTGACATAATGATTTCTAGCCTTGTGCTCGTCAACATTCTCACCTGAGTTAACAGGACGATTACTGAAATGATCTCAGCAGGTCCTTTAATGACAGCAAGGAAATGCAGTTGAATTTTCATGGCAAAGAAGGACTATGCAATTCATCTGATCACTGTTCATAACATTCTGGAGTATGTGCAAATTGCTATTATAAAAACTTAAACAGCAACTTTTCCAATTTCCAATATTTATGTAATTCTCAAAACTTTTGGCCACGACTGTATATAAAGCATAAAGCAGGTTTAGCATTCCAGCTGGTTTATCGTGCAAACACAGTGAAGTGTGATGACTCAGAAGGTACAACTAAAAGATTTTTTTTTTACTCACAATTTCTGTATGCGTGTGAGCACGGCAGAAAGCACCGCCTGGATCTCAGCGGCTGAACATGTGCAGACCACCGGGTGTCTCTGTCCTTGCAGTTGCTCTGCAACGTACTACAACACAAAAAACACAGAAAAGGTTTGGGTTTGCAGTGAAAAATAGCCCCATGTTGTTCAAGTGACGGGAAGACGGTTACCTGCCCTTGCCAATCTGTGCAGTTGACTAAGATGAGGCTCTCTGGGAGTGCAGAGTCTGATAACAAAATCTGGTTCAGCTGATCGTACACAGCTTTCCTCAGAACCTACACACACACACACACACACACACAGAGACAATTATCTTGGGTTTAAATATTCCCCCACATAACCACATTTACTCTTCAGATGACTCATCTACACATACATAGTTCATTTCTGAGCTCCATGGAATCATGCATTACCAGAGTGCCTTAGTTTTCTTTACTTTAGGAACAGTGTACTAGTAAAAGAGGACAAAGAACAAAAGCAGCCGTTTTATGTGTAAATCCCTCAGTGGGACTACATGAGGCCTGAAAGAATAATGTTGCCTATGATTAGATCCTGGAGAGAAAAATCCATTAAAATTCTGATTGTAGAGGAGAGTTAATCTTCGAGTCCCGTACCGGTGTGCTGTGTCCCAGCTCCGGGGATCGCTCCGAGTCGGAGCTGTTGGTGCGTTCGCTCAGAGGCTTGGACAGCTGCCTCTCCTTCATGGGAGTGTTGGTGCTGCGCTTCTGCCTAGGCGTGTGGCCTCCGTCCAGTCTGAACACAGAAAAATGATTACTGCAAGGCACAATCAGAATCTGCTCAGAATAACTCACATATACCAAGCTCTACATATTTGTACGTTTTTAACAATCCAACCACAAACATCAATCTGTTTAAGTGGGATTTTATGTGCTAGGTCAGCACAAGGTAATGGATCATTTGAAGTGAAAGTAAATTAATATGAGAAAATTAAGGTGCAAATTAGTGTCAGCAGCTTTTCCTCCAAACCCCTAAATAAAATCCCGCACTACCAAGTGGAGGTGTGCAAAGTTGGTGTAGAAAAGACTTGCAGTAAAAAATGGTTCTACAAAGTATTGTCACAGTGGAGGCTGGGTAGCAATGTACGGCACGGATTTCAGAATTTTATTTGTTAAAAAACAACAAAAAACATGCTTCCTCTTCACATGCACTTCTTTGTGGTAATTTATCACATAATATCCCAATAAAAATCTAGTAAAGCTTGTGGTTATAACCTAACAAAAGGTGAACAAATTAATGTGGTATGTATATGTTTGCAAGGCAGTGTAAAAAAACAACACAGTAACACTTTAGGTTTTGTGTGCTTTCCAAGTCCTGAAGTTGAATTGTACAGGGAGTAAACACAGGGAAACCATTTTTATGAGCACAAGACAAAGGGAGATTGGAAGAGTCCCATAAAATGAGGAGGAGGGTGTCTGGATCTGCCTAAATCTCATTTTATTAAAAGTGCAGAGTCTCAATGTGGGAAACGGTCCCTTGCTGATTCTAATGGAAGTTAAAGAGAGCAAGAATGACAGGAACAAAATCTACCATGAAACACACATAAAAAAAACAACAACACAATAAAGGATCCTGCAGATGTTTAGTTTAATCTTGGAGCCAAGTTCACCATTCCATTTTGTCTCTCTGATCTTTATTCTTGAAATCTTCTAGTCATTTCCCGCTTTCTTTTGCAATTTCATCTCTTACTCCAACATTTTCAAACCCTTTGTGGTTTAATAAGCTTCTCGGTTTAGCTGTTTTGTTTTATTTTGAGGTCTTTCTGTTTAACCAGAAGCCAATATTTCTGCTTTCAGGAATCAGAAACATCGCTTTTTATAAGTGTTTTGAGTCTTTTCAGGGATCTATTTTATTTAGGAAACATTTGTACATTTTGAGACTGTATGAACAAGGCTCTTATGATGAAATGACATGCTTAAACAGTTTTATCTTCTCCGTTGCAGCAACAGGAGACAGACTCAAATAATAAAAAAAAGAGATTTTTTGGAGGGGTGGGTTTTACACGTTACCTTGGAGATGCCAGAGGCTGCATTTCATTTTTGCTGCTTTTCAGGGGAGTACGGGGCTTCTCAGCCACAGACACTGTAATACAGGGGCCCACTTCTGCAAAAAGCTCCTGGTCTGTAAGCTCCTACAAACATTAACCACTGATTTCAATGAGTAAGTTCAAAACACAACAGTATCTCTCCCCCCTTCACACAACTGATAGAGACAGGGAACTGTCATACCAGTGTGTCCGTCTCAGATGGGATCTCATCCAGGTTGCGACTGCGGGACGGTTTCATCTTCTCCAGAGGAGGCTGCTCCCCCTGCTGGGAAAACCAGAGAGAAGCAGTCAGATGGGCTTAATGAAAAGTCAACACTATAATGAAAAAAACCCACATTCATCATGCAACCATGGTGTTCTGCTTTAGGAAGAAAACATCATTAAAAAAACAAGAGAAGAGAGCTGATGACTGCAGGATATCTTTTTGCTTTGCTATCTTGAAATCAGAAGGGGGTAGAAGAGTTAAATATACTAAAACTCATTAATTACTGTGAAAGCAGTCGTTTCTTTATACTATATGTTGTATAAACAGGAACCCTGCAGTAAATGCTTTTCAACATCATTATAAAAAGGAAGAAGTGAAGGTCCTTGTGACTGAATGCAGCAGAGAGATGCTCAACTGAGACAGACTGAACTCTTCTATCAAGCAGATGGTGTCAAAAAGACTTACTGGATTTCTGACTCATTAAGAAAACACTGGAAGAAAACGCTTCTCTTGTTCTAAAAAGGCTTTCTAGCAGCTTTGAACTATGGATTTTTCCCCACATCAAAATTTGTGATGTTTTGTCATGCTCGAGCTTCATCTAAAGCTGGATTCTTCCAATTATGTTTGGAGCACAATTGACATGAATCAAGCTTTCTTGTTTTCTTCGCTTTAAGTTAAACTTTAAAATCACAAATGAGGGCAAAGCTGAGCTACTTACTGGACTGAAAGTATCTCGACCCAGACTGCCTTTGCTGTTTAGACTGCCGATCTCCGTCTGCGAGCTGGACTGAGACATTCCCTCAAAAAACGGCCTAAACAAAGAAGACATAAAAACAAAACCTTGTTTTATCTCTCAAGGTTCTAGCAAAGAACCTGCAGTCAGGAACTAAAATATAAATACGGCTTTATCCCCCCCAGTATTGTTTTTAACATAGCATTTAAAGATCCTCTGAGAGCAAGGAAACCTCCTGCAGTTCCAGGACAAAGTTAAGGTTAACGGTTCAGGCCAACAAAAATTTATAACACAAAAATCTGTGCAAATAGTGAAAACAAACAAAACAAAAAAACTGAATATAAATTACCTGTTGTCACACACAAAGTTTTGTGTCTGTTGTCTAGAAAAGTTTGAAGATGTAGTCTTGTTGGTTTCATCTCTCATTTAGTAATAATTATTGGCATTGTTTTTACAAACCCAGGATGTATAGATCGATGTATAAAAATATATACATGTTTAGTTTTAGTGTTTTGATGTACTTCTAAAGTTTGATCCGTTTGTTAGCAACATAACTCAAAAGGTTGTAGGTGGATTTTGATGAAATTGTCAGGAAATGTTCGCAGTGGGACCAGGAACAAGATTCGGTGGGGTGGGTGTTTGGTCACTGAGGTGCCTTAGCAGAAAAAGCGCTTTCCGAGTGCTTTTCTAGTCCATCAGTGCCGATAATTGTTTTCACCAAAGGGGGGGAGCTCTGAAATGCTATTGAAGAGACGAAAGTCATTGTCTAACTAATTCCTATTCAGTGCGGCTTCTGTTGAATCTATACTGTACATCTGTGCCGGTGAAGCATAGTTTGCACATGTGCACGCTGCACAAGTGTGAGCTAAATTTGCTCCAGGATTCTTGAGTACATTTCCTCCCAGCCCTTAAGGGTGCATAACATTTGAGGGTAAGAGGATGGGTAAAAAACTATGGAAAATATACTGGGAGCGAATATTAGCAGAGGAAACAAAATGATATACCCTTCCTGCCTTTCATTTGGATGCACGCAGTATCAATGTCAACACAAAGACCTTCATTTACGAGTTAATTTTCCAGAGAGTACATCTTGTGTATGCTTTTTGTCTTAAGACACTGCTATAGAGCACACAATGCTTTGCAAAAAAAAAAAGTCACATAACTTCCACGAATATGCAAATGGATTTAGGTCTAGACTTTGACTTGGCCTTTCCAACATGTGTTTTGTCCTAAACTGTTCCATTGCACTCTACTTTGTGTTGGTCTATATAGCCTAAAATCTCATTATAATACTCTGAAGCGTGTGGTTATAATGTGACAAAACGTGAAGAAGTTCAAGAGGTGTGAATACTTTTGCAAGGTGCTGTATTTTCAGAAGAAAGTGAAAAGTGTTGAAAAAAGCAACAGTGGAAAAAAAAAAACTCGGAATACAAACAGTTTCTCTTTCTCCTAAATATGCTGTCTCTTTTGTCACCTCAGTTTGGGTTTGGGTGTGCTGAGGATGCTGTCCGTCTCCTCCATCTCCGGCCCGCTGTCGCTGGGGTTGTACATCTCCAAGCTGTCGTAGAGCTCGTCCAGGTCCTCCTCGACCTCCTGGATCTGTTCCCTCGACACGTGCTCCAGGCCGAAACCAACCTGGATGAGACAGAGGACACAGATCACAGATACCGTCCACGTACCTTTTACTGCAGTACATTTCAGTTTAACACACACCTACACACACACACACACACATATATATATATGCATGTAAATGATCTGCAAACTGTTAACATCTTAAAAAACCCCATTAATGGTTAAATTTTAAGCCTGACTTTTGTCAGTCATTTCTCTATTAAGTCACAGATATTGCTCAGGAGTTACAGCAACACCTCCTCTTACTACTGTGCTTTGCAGCCGTTAACATTTGAGTCAAATCTGTATTTAATCTCAGCTGAATTCTTACATATGCCACAACACCAAGTTGCAAGACAATCAGCGAGGTCATAAAACCCCCCCCAAAAAAACCAACCAAGCTGGAATAATTCTGAATTATACATGTAGCGCTGTGTAGTACCGGCACCACAAACAGCTTTGTGTAAAGTTGTAAACCACACAAGGGCCCACACAATAGAGTACGATGAAAACACACATTTTGCCTGTTTTGCCACATCTAGCAGCACATGACTCATTAAACCCACACCCCTTTGTCCTGATGAGCTACAATTTTGTCTTTTCTGTCCTTCCACTGATCTCTCACAGCACCCTGAAAAACATGCTGACTCGACTGCAAATCAGACCCAAGAAGCTTGCATTAAAGGCACAAGAGGACATAAAAGAGAGAAAAGCTAAGAAGAAGAACATACCTCATCAGTGACTTTAAACCTCTTCAGCAAGGCGACAAACTTCTGCTTGATGTTGGGTTGCTGCAGAGGAACGTGTAAAAAAAGAGCAGGATATGCATGTTCATTTTATGAGCGGATGAAGGACATGGGAAGAGCTGAAAGAGGAAAGCAACTGGCAATATCTAAACTCATTTTTCCTGCTTGATGACTCAAAATCACAGTTAATGGAAACAGCATCGGGGCATATTTCAGAGGAGGAAAAGTGATGTTCATGGTGCAATGTCTGTGTCCTGTCCTATTAAAGTATAAGATGTCAGAGCGTCCAAATTATTGGGGTTATCTAGTTAAGGCCTTTCATCGCAGATGTTTGGCTGAATTATTGCAAAGCATTTTTTATTTATGTAACATTCAAAGCTATTTGGAAAAGGGAGACAGAGTTTATGTAATATTTAATAGGAATGACTCAGCGGCTTGTTTTTAACCCCAAAACAGGCTTTACTCTGATTATTTTAAGTTCTAAAAAATAATCACAATTTTCTCTCTTATATGGAAATGTTTTGTGACTTTTTGCTACATAGCAACATCTCTTTGAAATTATTAAGCGTTTTCATTTAAAGGGACAATGCACAACAATTAACATGAGCAGAACTCCCTCATGTAATAGTGCCAGATTTAGGCAAAGAGGCTAATTTCAATCTTCAGTTCCTGACAGGTTGATGGCATAGGAACAAGATTTATTCATTAAAAGACATGATTGTTAAACTAATTGTTGAAATGTATCAAGTAAGGGAAAATTCAAGAAGAAAAATCTTAATTTCAGGAGGTATTCTTAGTATTGTGTATAGAAGGAAAGTCCTGAACAACACCTACACCGAAAATCTATTGCAATTATTGGTTTAAATGCGTACCATGACCATGCTTTTAAATCAGTGGGGGAGGGGGGTGCAAATGTAGTTTTATGTGGGGTCATTTTAATCAGTAAAGCACTTTATGATGCAAGTCTTGGATGAAAAGCGCTTTATAAATAAAGTTTGATTTGATTTGATAAAATCCCTGATGGTTAACACTACTTATTTAAACCAAAATCGATATAGAAAAACCAGTATAACAACCGTGATACTAAAAACACCTAGTTTATTTTCATTGATCTTTGGATGCTCATTAAAACTGATTTCAACAACCGAAGAGCACCAAGTGCTTGAAGTATTTTAGACTTTAGACTATTTTACAAGCCTAAAGCATTACTATGCTGCATAAAACGCAATGTGAACTGCTTTTAAAAACACGGCAGTCTGCATGCTAGGTGCATCGACTGGAGACCATGACTTTATTTAACAAACAGCAGTGGTCTTATTTGGTAGTAGGTTGATAGTAATTTTAATGCATTTTAAAGTACATTTTTAACAAAACTGTGATAATATCGAAAACGAGGAGGAATTTGCACAAAAATAATCGTGAGACTCCTTTTCATTTCATTACATAATGCTTGGATAACTATGGAATACCAGGAGGAAATCTGGCTGTGTTATTTTTATCCGTCTTTCATAACAAAACTGCAGTCAACAAACATTTATGTTAGTATTTACACTCATGAGAAATGATCACATGCTTGGCTTCAACTGAACTTACTCTTAAGCAGCTCTTACATCCTAATGTCTCAACATTTTTTTTGTAAAGCAAGATATAGAAAAACTAATTCGCAAAGATCAATGAGTGACTGGGTTTTAGAGGTTGTGTGTCAACTTCCTGCGATGAAAAGGCAAGGATCAACCTTATCTTTGAAGATGTGCAATTTTATGAGTGCCTCTGAGGATAGAGTTGTATGTACTGAGTATATTCAACATGCCTGAGTTTTGCAGCTGCAGCAGTGCAGGTGGTTATCATTTAATGTGTGTGAGCTCCACAGGAGGGCTTCATTATAAAACCCTATGGTCCTCCTGCTACCACACACGCATAAAAACAATGCTTACTACTTCTTAAACTGAAAGTCAGCGTGTCTGCTCTGAAATCTGCTTCATCGAGTGTTTGCATGTTATGAGTGCGAGAGGCTGTGACCGCGCATCTCAGGACTCGATTCTTGTTATTACGGGTTCTCGCTGTGACTTGTATCAATTTTTTTGGGTATGGAAATTGGCTGGAATGACGTGTGTAGAGAACGAGCGGACCTATGAATAAACCATAAAGACGAGAAAGGCGAGAGGAGTGAGCCAATACGAGTTAGGGCGGGAGGAAGACAAAGGGGGGAGGTTTGTGGAGTCGGTTGAGTCAAATCAGATTTGTTTGAAAAGGCTACTGCGCGAATCGGGTTAGCCACAAATTGCTTTAGAGACAAAACAAGCCAGCAGACAGAGAACAAGGAGGGACAGGGGTCGGAGCGAGATGAAGGGAAGGGGGAATTGGTGAGACAAGGAGGGGCATTCGTCTTACCCTGGTGCTGCTAGCATTGGGAGGAAGCTTACGCCTCGGCTTCTTCTTCCTCACCTCTTCGTCTTCGTCATACAGATACTGAGAGAAATCCAAGAAATACCACACAAAGTCAGTTTTTCAATCCCTGTCACTAAGAGGTTTTGTCTGTCCTCTCTGAAGGTCATTTTAAATAACTTTATAATTTGGAAACTCCGTGTTACAACACATCCATGAAAAAAAAGAAGAAAATGTTGAGGTCAAATTTGTTGGCATCGATGTTTTAAGAGCCATTAAAAAAAATAAAAAGATCATACGACACTGAAAAATGTAGTCTTTATTTTTAGCATTTGGGATAAAACCTCCTGCTTGTTTTAGTTAAAATTGTCTGTGATATTCGTTCACACCGGGTTTGGTACGGATGCGGTCCAGTTTCCATATGGCTGCAGCACGGACTGCCATACACATCGACTGTAGTGCTTGTGCGGAACGTCTGGAAATCCCAGCGTGAAAGTGAGTGTTTAGCAATACTTTGCAAAACATTGATAAGTACATTTAAAGATATACTTGTAAAAATAATGTGAAATATCATACACAGTGAACTAATGTCCCTGTCACTGATAATAAACGAAAAAGCCGGGGGGAAAATGCAACACAGGTTTCATTTTGAAATATGCCAGATGCAGCTCACGTCTCACTTCCTGTCTGGCTCATGTAATTTCTTCATTTTCATTTATTTCTTCTTAACCTCATGGGAATCTGCATGCGGCGTCTGGGAAAAATAGACTTGATGTGGAAAGTTAATGGAGCTCCGCATCCGCACGCAGCTGGTATGAATGCTCTGATTAGACTCAATGTTTTTATGTCTTTGCAGAAGCAGTACGGAGTCCACACCGCATGCGTTCTGCACCCGCAGTGAATCAGGCTCAACTCTTCTTTAACATTTCCTAAAGTTGGAGAAAACAGAGAGAGGCATTTTCTCTTGGCCCAATCTCTCTACATTGCCCAGAGTCCTCTCTTTAGTTCACCCCTCAGGTTTTGGAGAGAAGGCTGAATTTGTATGTTGCAAATGGTTTCTTTGTGAATATGTTTTGAATCATTATTCTGCTGAAATATCCAGATTTGTATGAAAAACGTCTTGATATATCGAAGAGTTCATGTTGTTCATGCACCCTAACAAGGTTCCAGGGGCCTTGGGAGGAAAAACAAGCCCATGGCATCACAGATTCTCCACCATACTTAATGGTGAACATAGGGTGTGCTTTTCCTTATTTTTATTCTTTGTTTCATGCCAAAACCCACTCTCAGTGTTTATTGCAGACAAACACAGTTTTAGTTTTAGCTGACCAAAGCAGGCAGTTCTAGTTAAAGTCCAGGTATAGTTCAGCAAACATTATTTCTAAGCATCATTCTCTAACAACTGGTTAATAGCAAGTAATGGTTGTTTTCTAGACTTGATGACCATAAGATGACCCTTTTTGCTGCAGTTCTCCAACAGTGAACACTGGTAATGTTTTACCTCCCTTACCATCCTGGTCACTGAGCGAGTGGGATGTGGTTTGTCATCGAGCAAAGCAGCCAGTGGCTAAAACTTATGGCCACGCTTTTTATTAGTGATAGATTACTAAATAGAAGTTAATAGAAACTGTGATCAACTTTAAAAAGTCAAATATATATGAAAGAAAGACATTCAGTCATACTTATTTTATAGGAATTCTTAGGGGTACTAACAAAAAACCCTATTAAAACGTTACAAATAAGTCCAAAGAAGCAGTTGTATTATGGGATGTGGCTCTGGGAACTCAGACATCAACCTGGAACCACCTTCTGTCATTTTTGACAAGAAAATTTACTGCCTAAATCAGTATTTTTCAACCCTGCTCCTCAAGGCACACCTCCCCGCCTGATTTCAATTGATGGCGGATTAACACATTTTTGCCGAACTGCAGTCACCTGAATCAGGCACGTTAAAGCAGGGAAGCATCTAAAACATGCAGGGCCGTGTGCCTTGAGGAGCAGGGTTGGGAAACACTGGCCAAAATCAAGGGTGTCCAGCTCCAGTCCTCTAGTGCCGGTGTCCTGCCAGTTTTAGATGCGTCTCTGCTCCAACACAGCTGATTCAAATGGTCCAACTACCTCCTCAACATGTCACAATGTTCTGCTAATGCGAATGAAAATCGCCTTGCCTTAATAATATGATAAATGAATGAACTGTCCCAGTTACTTCTGGTCTGGACATATGGAAGGTTATTCCCATGTAAACCTGAGAACACAACAAGGAGTTACCACTTTAAAGCAGCGGATCACACAACAGGGATTTCATGTGAAAACGAATTATATGTGTCCCACTGAGTTTTTGGTATCGGACCGTATCCATCCACCTGAGTATGACTCAGCATTGATTGTTCATCTCTCAAATCTTGTTTTAGTTTCCAAAATGTAAACTTTATTGCTGAAGAGAAAGAGAAACCAGTAGTTTCGCCCCCCCAGAGACATTATCTACATAGAGGTATAAAAAAACAACACATGAACTGCACTTTGGGTAAATCCTTTTCCTCAGCCTCTCTTGAATGTTTATCATCCTTTTGCTGCTGCCTGACTGCCCCACCTTCTAGTCATCTTTTTTTTTGCAGCACAGCTTCTTTCCATCCCTCTACTTAGAGTCTTTTTAATTCTGCCACCACAAAGCTGCACTGTTCTCGCCTTATCTCCCTCCGCAGTCTGTCTGCCCCCTTCAGTGGCTCGCCCCGATAGGCCACATAGTTCTCCGCCGCTTTGTTTAGCGTTAAAATCCAATGGGGGGGTGCATGTACATTTATTTTGGCCTTCATGGGGCTTTGTGTGTGGACCTAAAGGTTGTTTTTGAAAAATGTTTCAATAAATACACTTCAACTAAATGTTTCGGATAGATAGATAACAATTCTGAAAACCACACGATTGGAAAACAGAGCAAGTTCTAGTAACATATGGCTGAACATCTTATGGAGCTACAGTTAGGATTTATACAAGTTAAACCTATTGTTTTTGTCTTTGTCTCAAACACACCTGCCCATGAATGGGATCATCGCTGCCCTCCTGTTCAGATGAGTAGCTCTCTTCCTCTTCTTCAGAATAATTGTCGATGTCTGGAGAACGATCTAGAGAAAGCAGAAAGGACTGTAACAGCTACTAAAAGCTGTAAAGCTGTTTTAACTTAAAAAGGAAAGAGGATGTTAAAACAGCATCCATACCAGACATCTTGGCTTTGGGGCCCTCGTGGTCGATGGGCTGGCTGGACAGGGAGTAGACTCTGACCTCGGCGACGGGAACAGAAGCATCCTTGAGTTGGCTGTGGAGCCCCAGAACCTGGGCACCTTCGCTGGGGTGCTGCATCACCTGCAAGGTAAGAAAAGAGGGAGGAGAGTATGAATGATGTCATAGTTGGTTTGTGCGAAAAGCCTTTAATCAAATAATAGTTTGTGAGCTCCATCATTTATCACAAAGAGTTTGTTTTTAATTTCTCAAAACACAACTATATAATTTTACCAACAAGATACATGTTATCACACTAGAGTGGTTTCCAGGTCCATAACTACAGCGTCTTGCTAAAGCATTCACACCTCTTGGACATTTTCCCCATTTTGTTACTGTGCAACCACAAACTTAAATGTATTTTATTGCGCGATGGACCAAAGGAGAGAATAATTGTGAAGTAGAACGCAGAGGTGGGATTAGTCAGCAGAGCACCTAAGAGGCCCATGGTAACTGTAGAGGAGCTGCAAAGATCCACAGTTTTTGCACTCTTCTAAAAGCCATGTAGGCTTGTTTTAGGGGCCCACTGTCCTGCCTCCTTTAGATTAGGCCCTGTTCCACAACACCTGATTCAGATTATTGCATTACCTCCTCAGCAGGGCATATTGTTCTGCAGAAGCTTGGTAATGATCCATATATTTAAATGAGGTGTGCGGCAGCAGAAGTGGCGAATAGTCAGAGGCATGACAGAGATAGGAGGAGAGGAAAATGAGGCTCAGGACAATAAAAGAAAATGGTCAAGGATTAACAAACCAAAACCAAAGTGGGGAAAAATATGAACAAGCAATTCACAGATTTTCTGCACGTCTACAGCCAACAGTGGCATTTCTTCCTTTCTGTTTGAGAGTGCGCATACTGAATGACATTCCTTCTCTCTCAGCAGTCTGGTCACACTAACAGAGTTAATGAAGTCTGAGCAGCTTATTATGGAGACAGCCGTGGCCACAGATTAAAGAGAGACATTACTGCTATACATCCATCCGCTCCGGCTCAACTCGCTAGCTGGTGCCCTTCACATGTATCGAATGCTGCCAGGAGCTTGGGAGAACCTTGCTCCTGTTGCTAATTTTAACCAGGTTCCACTCAGAAAGCAAATTATGCAAATCTGACAAACAGCATAGAAGCAAAACGTGCATAGTTAATGAAAAAGACTCCCAATCATCCGACTGTTTTGGTTTTGTTTTTAATTCGCCATCAAGAGGCTGGAGCAAATGATGGATTTGTTCATTCTTTGGAAATGACAGCAGAGCTTTTTTTTTTTAATCCATTAAATTTCCACCTCTGCCTCGGATGATTTAGTCCATTATGCTGAACTGCAGCATGCAACAAATTCTCTCCTAAAAGACACTTTTTTTTATTTATCCCAGCGATAATTGCAGCATTTAAAATAAACCTCTCTCATTCTTCACTGGTAAAAAAAGCAAAACAAAACAGAGGCGTAGCTAGCTGAGACTGCATCTCAGAATATAACAAAGAAACCTGGCTTCTGATTTTAATTTATTTAAAAATAAACTGAATTAAATGGGGAGCACGATTACAGATCTTTAGGGTCATTGCCCTTCTGTAGCCAGAATCAGCCACAAATCATTATGGGCCAATTTCCCTTTCCTCTAATCATTGATCTAATGGTCAAAATAGTGAACAGTTTTAATGTTTTTTCCTCCCGAATTGTGAAACTCGTCAAAGCTAAGAACTTCCACCATTTTCAGTCAATAAACACATTAAACAACATAGTGCACTTCAAAACATTTTTGATAAAATTTTAGTTAATAAAAAGAAATAAAAATATCTGATGAAATCAGATGAGTAAAAATTAGACATACGCTATGAAACATCAATGGGTATAATCTTGTAATTTTAACATTTTCTGTTTAATTTACTTATTTAATTTAGATACGACCTCAAAGAACCCTTGTTTTCTCTAATATGTTACAGTTTTTGGAATTAAATTTTTTTTTATATGAACTGTTCAAAATCAGAATTGACCAGAAAAAAACAACACTTTTCTGCAGTATGAATGTTTTATTTACGATAGTCTCACTTACATTTTTAAGGCGCATCAAAGGAGGTGGTGTTGTGTGTTTAAAATGAACAACCAGTAATGGTTAATCTTCCTGCAAGTGTCTGTAAACTTTAGAAACAAAGTATAGTGCGTCATAAAAAAGTGAAATATGTTCATATAATTAATTCGTAATTAAAAATGGTATTTCTTTGTAGCTATCATAACCCAAAACTATAAACTGTATCCAATACCCAGTGGCTTGCAAAAGTATTTCCACCACCTCAACCTTTTCACATCTTCTCACGTTATAAGCGCAAAAACAAAAACAACAGATAAAAATCTAAAAAGTGTGACGTGCAGATTTTATTCAGGCCTCTTTACTCAGATAACCCACAACACTCCTGTGCAACCAATTGTAATTACAGTAGAAGACACCCAAATCCCTTTTTGTGCTGAAATCTCACTATAAATCTATTTTTGCCTCGAAGGTCACCAAGGTTGGTTGGAGAACATTGATGAAGAAACAGCATCAAAAAGATCGAGGAACACAGCAGAAAGGTCTGAATGAAGCTGTGGAGGACTTTAAAGCAGGTTCTTATTATACAACAGACCCTAGCCTTTAGGCGAATAGTGGCAAGAAGAAAGCAGTTGTTGAAGGACGGCTACTGGAAGCTAGTGGAAACGTGAACATTTGGAAGAAGGTTCTCTGGACCGACGTAGGACGGAACACCAACACTGGCCATCATACGAGCCATACCATCCCTACTGTGAACCATGGTGGTGGAAGCATTATACTGTGGGGATGCTGTTCTTCACCAGGGAAGGAAAGTTAATCCTGGTTGATGGAAAGATGGATGGAGCTATCCACCACAGGGAATTTGTGGAAGAAAACCTGCTAGGAAGCTGCAAAAGACAAAGACTGGGCCAGAGGTCCAAGTACTGATTCACTGAAGCTAAACACAAGTGCATGCCACACTTTTCCGATTTGTAATCGTTAAAAAAAGGTCTTGAAAACTATACTGGGTATCCCTTTCGTTCCACTTCACAATTATGCCTTACTTTGTATAGAATCCTAATAAAATCCAGTGGAGTTTGTGGTTTTAATGTAACAAAATGTGGCAATGTTCCACAGGCTGTGAGCAAAATGAGTTTAAACCTTTCTTGCAGAAGAGTTTGCATTTGTGGCTCTTGCCCTTTGCGGAGCACTTTGCAGCCAACTTGTCAGCTGAAAGAGCTTCATGCTGAAAATTTGCCTTTATTTTATATGCAGAGACAGCCTGAGGCAGAAAACAGGCAGCAACACAGTGGAGTAACCTTCTATTTAGGATAGGGACTGCCTTTCATCCGAGCTGACAGTCTGATTTAGGGTGGCATATTTATGCTTATCCTGCTCTTGTATTTTGCCGTAGCTAATTTTAGAGCATGTAAACATCCCAAGGACTATATCCATTACCTGATGAAGTCTGCATTCTTGCTCTTTTCTGCGCTTCTCATCTGCAATTTGTGGTGTTATTCTTTGTTCAAGAAATGTCATGCATTTAATACTTTTGACTTTACTTTTACACACAGCCTCTGAAAGCAACCAGAAATTTATAACTTATAACGAACCACCAAGTGTTGCACTCACAGGCACACGGCACAGTAGATGCGATCCCTTTTGAAACGGCTTCACATTGCAGGAGGTGGACTACACGGGGAGCTTTTGGCAGAGGAGACTTAAACCTAATTGGAAGTTTGATGTATGGTGACATTTGTTGAGGCCATAAAGAGACAGCCAGGCCAAAGATTGAAAACCGGCGTCTGATTTTAGTGCGCTAGCTTGAATTGAGTTACGGTGAAAGGTTAGAATTAAATATGTTTCAAGAGGCTCGAAGTAATTGAAATTCCGTACAGGTAGGAACTGGAGGCATGAAAGAAGTAGATGACAGAATACCACCTCCCTTTGCTGTGGCTTAAGGTGTCCAAGTTAGGAAGCAACTGGAGGGAAACAGTGAAACTGACCGATGCTATGCTGCTGATGTGAAATAAATAAGTTGTATTATCAGATTTACTTTGAGTTCAGCGTGTAACAGCAACGTTTAAGGAAATATTTGAATCCGAATTTTCATGATGCATCCAGAATTAAATTTTTGGACTCAAATGTTCAGTTTTCAAATATTTGTAGCTAATTTTACATGCATATAGGGGAAAAAAAAAATCACTGGATAGATGGACAACTTTAATAAACCTTGAAAATTCTAATATTTTTTCCATAGTTTATCTTCTTTCATAACCAAATCATAACCATTTAGATTTTCCAGAGTATGTAGGAACCCTGTCTCAAACACTACTGATAAGCATAATAACATGACAATAGCTCTAAACCAGATCAGACATTTCAGAGTAGTAGGGGAGAAAATGTTTTTAAAAGTTTATCAGAAAAAAAAATTTAATGAGGAAATTGAAGCACAGGGTAGAAAATGAAGATACTGAGACTAAAATATAATATAAAAAAATTCCTAGCTTAGAATAACAAAAAGACAAGTGAAAAGTTATCAAGATTCCTGCAGTGAGTTTTCCTGAACACTGCAAAATGACACTTTCCAGCAAAAATAAACATATATATATCAAGGGACTTCTCATATATGAAATCAGATTAAAGAGTGAAAAAGGGGGAATCTAAACTCTTATCTTTTTCACCCTTGTGATACCTCTGCCATGTTGATGAGCCCCAAAGCCAGGGTCTTGTAGCCCAGGATGGTTCGGTTCTTGTATCTCTTCCGCCGCTGCAGCATGATCTGAAGCTTGTTGGCATCCCTCTTTAAGAAGTGTGGGTACTGCAGCCACAAATACACACACAGAAACACATGCACACAACTTACAGGTGAGCAGATTAACTGCTAGAGTGCAGAGTGAGAAAACAATTACATTGGTCCTGAATAATTAGATGGATCTTAATGGCTTGTTGCAGGAGTCATTATCACCCCTGAATTTTTCCATGTTCTCCCCAAGCACCAAACCATTTAGTCACATCCAAACTATGACATAACCCATCATTAACGATCTCACCGGGTGAACTATAATTGGAACAAGTCAGCTCCTGGAACAATGTTGAAAGCCATGACAAGACTCTGCTGCTTAGTTTTAATAGGCCTCTCCGCTGCAGCACTGCGGACGCTACAGCCAGTTTAATGTATAATGTATAATAACGTCTGGCTCACTGCACACCCACAGCGAAAAACTCTGACCTTTTAGCAGCATTCGGCGCTATGAGAATAAGCATAGAATGATTTGGAGCAGAAGAAACACTACAGTGGAGGAGATTAACTCTTCTCTGCACGAGTGCACAGTGTATATGTTGGAGAGTGCAAATATGGAGGATCTCCACATAAACACCAAGAGATTGTCTTTTAATTAGGAAAATCCCGGCCGAATGGTCACACTACCAGCAGGTGCTTTTTGTTTTCAATGAATAATAGAGTGAGCTAAGTTCCCAATCGGTGTTGAAAGCTAGTCTGTACCTGCAGGGAGAAGGTGAGCTGTAGGTCAGTTTCTGTCAGTCCAGCTGAGGAGAGCAGGATCTCATTGGAGCGCAAGATCCGTTTGGAACCCTGATGAGGATACAAAATAAAGAGCAGATACGAAGTGTAAATGTAAAGGAAACTTACGGCGATTACTGTTACAGAGTCCAGACTAGCTCCAGAGAGATAGTCGATAAAATTTAGAGGGGAGAAACTACGCTGAAAAAAAGAGGGACAACAGTGGTTTATTATTTTCAAACAGAATATATTGGCTAAATAAGAAAATGAGATACACATCACCAAATATGTATAAGAAGAAAGTACAATGCCTTGTAAAACTACACAAACTACACAGAAACTGAAGGGGGGGTTGTTGATATACCCCAAAAAGGGAGGTACAACAAAATATTTCCTCAAGGACACAAAGTATAAATGCCTGCCACCCTTCTCAGATTTTGTGAAAACCTTTGAAAATGATGAATGATTTGTGTTCTACCTCTGTGCTGGTCGATCTTCCTATAAAATATAGTGCGGTTTGTTGAATAACATGACAAAACCTGCCAAACTTCATGGAGGAACACGTCTGTAAGGCTCTAATTAGGCTGTAATTTGGACATTTCTGATATCTTCTGTCTGAGTCTGCTGCACACAAAGCTTACACTGTCAACAGTAAGGGCAATCCAAATTAAGAAACAAAGGCTTGCAGCACCACACTCTCTCTCTCAGTGACAAGAGCAAGGTCATTTAAAACACACGTCTTTGGCAGAGTGACAGAAAGTCAGGGAAGTGCATCCAGGTCTGATAACCTGCCTCTAAAAAACAATGAGAAACTTCACTTAAGGATAAACTAGCAAGACAGAATACTTTTTGGTTTGTTCAGCAACTTGTAAACATCCACTGGGCTACTATTTTGGCTCACTCAATAGAAGTGACTCTCGAGTCTTTAAGACCCATAATTGGATTCTCCTGATTAAAGCTGCAGAGATAATTGCTAAATGTGAGCCGAGTTAAATAAGGAGGGCCTTATTTGTAAGATTAAAGAAAGCTTTGTCTATTTTATTTTGTTCAGAGCTTTCATCAGGTGAGAAGTTCAACACATTCTCAACACATGGTCACTCCATCAGAGCGCCAACAACACAAGAGACACATGGACAACCATGCATGAATGCAAACACCTCTATGGTCCATTTAAAATGCATATATTTGGACTGTGGGAGGAAACCAGAGTACATGGAGAAACACACATCCAGATAGAATATTTGGTTTTTTTCTTGGCACACTCTGCTCAGTTCCTATGAATTTTAAATTCCTAAGTACCACACTTAGGACTTAATTCATCTGATTTTTCAAGTAGTTTTATAACATTCTGGTTTTGAGTAGGGGTTCACCGATCCGATATTAGGATCGGATATCGGCCGAGATACTGACAAAATAGCTGGATCGGGGATCGGAAAAATGAACAGATCCACTGGCCAATCCAGGATTTATTTATTTTCTTTCTGTCGCAGCAGAACCTATGTCATGCGTCAGCTTCACGTGTGTCGCATGCTAGAAGCAACATGGAGCGAGCCAGAGGGTCGGCTGTGTGGAGATATTTCCCGCTTGCCACGCCAACTAGTTTGTTGGCTGTTTGCAATGTCTACAAAGTAAATGTTTCGAGGGGAGGTGGTATTACTGCAAAGTACAACACTACCACTTTAATCAAGGTCATCCAAAAACACTATGCTAAGGAGCACGCTGAATTCCTGCACCTCAGCAACACAAAAGGAGCGGGGTCAAAAAGGAAAAAAGAAGTCTTGGTTATGTTTATCAGGTAACGACAGATACACAAAGCCCAGGCATCGGTATTAGGACTGAAAAAGTGGGATCGGTGCACCCCTAGTTTTGAGTACAAAAGGTTACCTATTTGGGTTATGTTATCTGCATTCTCCACAAATCATAGAACAACACAAAGACAAAGCTGTAGGCAGCTGTGTGGTAATTGGCTGTTTCTAAAACACGTTTAGGTCCAGTTTAAAACCTTGATCTAAGATTGTCTAGAGCAGGGGTTCTCAACATGGGGTCCCTAGAGATCGCAGGGGGTCCACACAATTTTGTCTGTGCCGATGTTTCCAAAAATATTTGTAAATATTAATTTTATAAAGTCCAAAATACAAAAAGAAAACTGTCTTTATAGCCTATAGTGTAAAACAAGAAGAATAAGGAAAAAAAACTAGAATTGCCGTTTTTTGTTGTTTTGCTTTTGCAAATAAAAGTTTTTAATTAATCACTTTTATTGCGGGTTGGAGTTGGGGGGTCCAGGCTTCTCTTGGACACAGGCAAGAGGGACCTGAAAGACAGATAAGCGTGGGACCACTGGTCTAGATGCCCAAAACAACCAACAACAGAGAAAAACAGATTTAAAATGACCTTTTTGTTTTGTTTTTGGAACTATTACATTGTGGAGTAATGTAATAGTATCAGTAAGTTATTTGGCAGTAACTGAAAAACCGAAACAATCGGTAAGTTATAAAATGAGTAGGCAAATCAGAGAAAAAACAAACATGATCTTAATAAGAATCAATGTAAAATCAAAGCTTTTTCCCAACACATTTTTCCATCCTAATTGTTCATATTAAATTACTGATTATTCCAGATTTTTCAAGACTTTGCTGGAACGTTAAACCTAATCAGCAAAAAATAGAATTTTTAAAACTCTATGAAATAAACGGCATCATTTTTCTTGTTTTCCAGTTGTTCAATTCTAAATCTCTATCCCACCTGCAGCTTGACGGCGATGACCACTGAAGTGAGATCCTTGTCCAGCTCCTTCAGCATGATCAGTTTCTTCAGGGTCAGGTTGAAGAGCCTGCAGGAAGCAGAAACAAAAAAAGACAGACACAAAAATGAGATCCAATATTCAGCGTAGTCGTGGTGGCTTAGCCTGGGTTCACAGCAAAAGCAAAATGATCATCAAGCCAAAAGCGATCCATTTGTTCCCCACAGAGTTCAGCTCTTTGAAGAGATTCTCTGCAAGAGAGATTAACCACTTTGATCCCGATTTATTGGCCCTTAGATTTCTCTTTGACTTATTGCTTTATTCATACCAGGAGGCATCTTCTGACGGGAAAATAAATTACAATGTTATTTAAAAGGAAAAAAAAAAATATGAACAAAAAGATAGCTTGTTATTTATCAGAGATGATCTATTATTGGAATAAGCACAGAGTTACTTATAAACATATGAGTAGGATTGTCCTAATCTTAAAAACGGGCCTGATTTTTTTTTTCCATTTAGATTTTAGTTACAAACTTAGCAAACGTACACATTTAACAAGGTCTGCAAAACATACTATTTAACCATTGACAATTTGAACATTTATTTGCTTAATATTAATTTTTTT
Source organism: Valencia hispanica (assembly GCA_963556495.2). Classification (NCBI taxonomy): domain Eukaryota; kingdom Metazoa; phylum Chordata; class Actinopteri; order Cyprinodontiformes; family Valenciidae; genus Valencia; species Valencia hispanica. The sequence goes on along the minus strand of OY747714.1, from coordinate 19,738,877 downwards.
TAAACAGCAACACAAAATAGGGCATAACTGTAGAGTGTAAAAATAAAGTCTGGGTTATGTCTCAACCAGCTTTGCACATCCAGAGCAGCTGAGGAGCAGCTGGTTTTAGGTCTAGACTTTGACTGGACCATCCTAACGTGTAAATATGTTTGGAGCTGAATCCTTCCACTTAATCCTTGCCTGTGAGCTCAAAGCTGCTGTTCTCCTGGAAGGTGAACCTCCCTCCTATTCCAGTTTTTGGCAGCCCCCAGCAGGTTTTTCTGTTTTTTTCTTTCGGACTTCTCTACATTTAGTTCGATCCATGATCCCATCAACTCCAGCCTGCCTGTTCCTGAAGCAAAGCATCCCGACAGCATGATGCTGGATTTCATTTCGGAGTGAAGTTGAATCCAAATTAGGGCTGGACGATAATTCGATAGCAACATATATCGATCGATAGACGTGTGGTGCGATAGAAAAAAAAAGGGGTCAATAAAAAAGTTCGATAGAAAAAAAAAGTTTTCCCTCATTTTTTCATTATAGCCAATCAGGTAGCTTAATACAACAATCATTACTTACTCCAAACAAATCATTACCGCTGATAGGCAGCTCTGTCAGCCACCCCTCTCTCCTTTCAAACCACAAAAAGGATGAAATGATTTGAGCTGAAACATAATTTTTTGATAGTCCCTAAGCGAACCATCGCCGTAACTTCACGTCGGTCAGATGTCACAGCAAGGGAGCAGCAGAGGAAGTTGTTCCGGATAAATGTTTCAGTGACTCAGGTAAAGATTGCATCCCGTTTTGCACCGATCCTCGACGCACTAAAACACTAAACGTAGCACCAATAAACCAAATAAAATATTACGATCAGTTGTCCGAAGCAGGGCTCCCCTCTCCCGGCAAATCCGTTACAGAGACACAGGAAACTTACCCAGGTCGCGCTGCTAACAACACCTGTGGCTTTTAGAATGTCCCCCTCGGTTCTGCCCCCGGTCCTCAGAAGCGAAAAACGGTTTAAAAAACACAACAGGGTTGGATAGGCCAGCCGGCTGAAATGAATTAGAATACGTTTTATTGACAAACTAAACCAAAGGTTTCAGCAATTAATATTATAAAGTGTCATAAAATGTTTAAAAGATTAAAAAGCATCAAGATAAGACTTTAATTTAAATTACTAACAATTTAAAAAAAATATAATATAAAATATAATATTACTTTTCTTTGTGTTTACTGATGTTACTCAGGTCTCTTGATTTGTTTCTGTGTCTCACAAACTTATTTATGATAAAAAGAGGTTTGAAAAATTAATTAATCAAATTCTTGGTTAAAATTAGTTAATTGAAGAATAACAAAATGACCGGGGAGGCACTTAAAATCTATGTTTTACATTTTGTGATATTTATCGATAATTATCGATATCGATCAATATGACTATTCACTTTATCGATATCCTCTTTTTTCATATCGTCCAGCCCTAATCCAAATGCAAGCCAAACACTTGGGTCACTTGCCACTGTAATTTGAACAAACTGTGGTAAGCCTTGCTACAGTAGGTCAAAAAGATCACATGTTGTAGAGATTATGAGAAATTCTTATTTTAAAAATGTGTGGCTCGCTATATGAGGCATTACAGCATATCTATGTGTTTAATTTGAGGGTTTCAAACGTCTTGTGCAGTCTAACAAAATGTTCTGTTTACGACGAGGACATTTTCATTCCTCCATCTGATGGAGCACGGTTAACTCAAATGAAAACTGAACTTAAAAAAAAAGGGCGTCGAGTGCGGCTCAGCGTTTCTCCTGATGACAAGCTGATGCAAAGATTCTCTCCAGCCCACGACATGACTGGAAATAGTTTGCTATTTTTATGGACTGTTAAAACTCTTTTTCTTCCCCCGACTGAAGCCGACAATTGCGTCAAACAAAAACACTCGAACTAAAACCGCGACTTGTCACGTCAAATTAATTCAGTGAAGGCCAGAGCCGAGCTGAAACACCTGAACCATTCAAAAACACAAAGACGCACGTCAGAGCAGACTTAATGTAAGAGCCAAAGACAAACCACCATGGCAGCGGTGAAGTCAGGGGGTCAGTTTGCTCAATAATTGAACTGTGGGAAGCTTAAGAGCGAAACAGGAAAAATATACACACAGAATATCATAAACACAAAGACTGAGAGAAGAATGGAGAAGGTGGAAAGATGGGAAAAACAGAGGGAAGGCAGGATTGAAGAAGGAAGTAACAAATAGGGAAGCAAGATGCAGAAACAAGCCGTCAGACAAAGACAGACAGAACTCGACATCAAAACAGGGAGAGGCAATAAAAGAATGGGACGAGACGACGACGGATGACAGCCTGTAGAAAAACCTCAACAGTAGGAGAACTAAAAGTGAGAAAAAAAACTAAGACTGGAGAAAGGAGCAGCAGCAACAACAACAACCCAGAGACCTACGTGGATGTATAGTCCAGAAAGAACGGAGCTTATATGATGACGTGTGGGGAAGTTGTGAAAACCAAATACAGAGAGCCAGATATGAAGATTAAAGGCAGACCGGGTGGAATGTATTTCATTCCAAACACATCTCCCCGTCCTGCGCTCCCTCTCATCTCACCCAGTCCCTTCCACCAAATCATGGCCGCTCACCCTCTTTCATCTCTCTGTAAGTGCTCGCATTCCCCACGCTGAAAGGGACAACTTCTCTCGACCGCTGATGAAACCGCCGAGACAACTCAGCTGTGCGCACTCTGAGCCTCTCTCCTTGAAGCAGAGGCTTTCAGGCTCGAGATAAAAGCCAATAACAAAAAAAAAGGGGGTGTTTTTTTATTTATTTATCTATTAATACAAACAAATCAATTTTGATTTACTGAAAGGGGGGGCGCTTCAGTTTGTGTTGCTGCTGGATGTCCTGATCCAATATCCAGCATCAGGCCATCTATCTTTAAGATGCTACAGGAAGGGTTGTAGTGCTCTGCAGCAGTGCATCATGGGTTACCAGCATCCTTCGGTTTCTCCTGTTCTCCCCTCCTCGTAAGCACAACACCTCAGAACATCTTTAAAGAAGGAAAAAATAACATATTTTGACAGTTTCAAAGATATCAAAGAAATCAAAGAGATTTTTTTATCCATTTCCTAAAATATGAAAACCAAGAGCTGAATCTTTTTCAATAAGAATCAGCGGTTTAAACTAGTTTCCAGACCTAAATCAGACGCAGATATTCAAGTATTCGGCTCCAAGGTGTAGATTAAATCCAGGATTGACGGCTTCCCGACAGACATCTGTTTACGTGCAATACACCTTCCAGTGAAAATGATTATTATTTCAATTTTTAGAGGCAGCAAATGTCTTCAGTGGAACCTGCTTGGTAGGATTTTTCTCATCCATCACAGCCCTGATGAGACAGATGATGTTTATGAAGACTGCGGGGCGCTTCATCACACTTCCCAGCTGAGAGTAATCGCTGCTGAAAGTTCCTGAAACTCCTTAAAACAATATTATTGCTGATGTTAAGTCACCGGAAGTGTTTGCCGAGTCAGGGACGGAGAACGGTTTTAAATCTCGGAAGAATGTTTTTAATTTATTGCAACAGTTATGCGGGATGTTGCACACGATTACCGCAGCAGATCAGTGCTTGCATGATGTAACGGCTGGACCCTTTCCAAATGTCCCAGTAGATAAACTTACACTAAACAGTGTGTCGCTGGTGATCCATGCCAGTGTGCTCTTCTTGCAGACTGCTGTCAAAACACGTTGATTAGTGCGGGATGACATTGAGTCAAAAGTAAAATTTAAAACATTTACAACTAGGCACTTAAATTGTTTTCCTAAAAGCTTCTCCTGGATTTGTATTTTTAAATCCCCAATGAGATTTCTCCCCGGCCCCACACTGTCGGACTCTGGCCACCAAAGCTCCCGAGGGGAATCACATGGCAGAGGTCAGAACAGTCCGCCGACACTTCCTTTATGGTCCAGTTCTCACTTCTGGCCTCGTCTCCTCAGGACCCCGCCGCGGCGCCTCAGCAGCAGCCATCGCGCATCATTATCAATCAGAGCAAAAAGAAACGGCAAGGACAGCTGAGGGTGACTCAAAGACGGATGAATCATTGTCTGATGACAACGGGCACGGCACCGTCCTCGAGTGAGTGTGCAGGGTTCCGACTGGAAAATGTGAAGCCTAGGGGGTTCTCTTCCTTTTCCTCCGGCAACGATAATTACAAACCTGCCCGTACACAGCAGCGGCACGGATATAATTATAGGTTGCAGAGTGTGATGGCGAAAAACAGCAAACCCATTTGTCTTTGCGGGAGCAAAGCTAATCCAGGATTTTGATTAATTCCCAACAGGACTTGAGGTCTGTAGGAGCCAAATCTATTTCTCATGCAGATAATTGGATCCCAGACTCGGATAGTGATGGTAAAACTCTGTACTTGTTGGTGTACAGCAAACCTATTGTTTCTCTCTCTCTTTGTCACGGTTCGTTTCTTTTGTGTCCCTCTTTTCTTCGTCTGTCTTTTGTCTCCCTAATTCGTCTGAAAACTAAACGTGGGCGCAGACCAGACCATTTAAATATTGCCACAATGCTTGGGACCAGTGGTGGGCTACAATTTAAATAGCATGGGCGGTAGCCCAGGGCGGTATTAGAAGAGGGACTTCTGATCGGTCTGTCTGCAACTATCGGTTGGGGGGAAGGTTAAATAACCGGGCTGCATAACAATCCCCCCCGCCCCACATCTGAAAGGATTTTGGGGAGTGTTCCAGGGGCATGGTTGTTGGGTGGAGTCAATCAAACCGAGCCAAAGCATTTTGTGATTGGTCGCCAAAGGAAGTACTCATCCAGGGAAGCATTCAAAGCAAGAACCAATCGCTGTTTGGGGCCCCATGACCATTAAAATTTATTTTTTTTGCTTTAAGTTTAGAACAGTACAAACATATGGGACATGAGATACATTGATTATGTAAAAGATGAAAAGGAAGAAAGAAAGAATAATTTAAAAAAAACTTGACCCATAATGAAATGTCTAAGTGAAAATAGTAAATTTTTCCCCATTTATCTGGACACTGCTCTTTAATCCTCATTCTGAGTCAGGATCTCCATCTGAAATATTGGGTTCACAATTTGCAGCCAGTCTTTAGCTGTAGATGGTTCAGATCTCCGTCATTTCGCAAGCGGTCCATTTAAATATATATTTTTTAGCAGAACTGTCAACAATCTGTTGGCTAAACCACAGCTACCGCAAGTGAATGGAAATTAAAATCATTGCGTGCTGAAGTTCCTCTAACACAGTGTTTCTCAAACTGTGGGGCGCAGAGGTATTGCAGGTGGGGCGTGACATCAATGGGATTTAAATAGTTTCCCCCCCCCCTAGATTCTGTCGTTGTGAATGTTTCACTGCACTGTAAATTAAATCAACCAGCTCCCCCCTCTCACAAAATGAAACACACTCAAATAAATTAGCAATTGTGATCATCATTGTAAACAGAACCGGGACCTGGAACATCGGGCTGGGAGTTTGACGTTGGAATATATCGCAGCAGAACAAAACAAGCTGAAGTAGCCGCATTATCAGAGATTCCATCTACAAAATGTACAAATATCTAAAAAGATCAGGGAACGTTTCAGAGTAAGACAAGTCACACGGTCAACCACGGAGGAAATACAGGGATGAGTATCTTGCTCTTTATTTTTTTTTATTTTTTTTTTATTTTGTACTTTTGAAAGCTTTGTAAATTTGATAAATCTACAACTTTTATTTTCTCCAACTGTGAGCTGAAGTTCTACATGTAGCAACTACTGACAGCATATATTTCTGAGCCGGTTTTATAACAGTGCGCAACCCCTTTTTCCAACTAATTTATACCCTTAAAAACTTGTAGACTAACTCGGCTATTTAAATAAATAAAACACTTTAAAAATCAGGCGTGGTCACCATTCTTTCGGGGCGATAAAAGCATGGGGGGCTTGTGTATGCTCCTTTGTCCAAAGTGGGGAATGATAAAAAAAAGTTTGAGAAACACTGCTCTAATGGCTGCAAAAAAGTAAAGTACTTCTCTTGTAAATCATGCGTTTGACTTTCTTTTTTTTTTTTTTTTTTGCTTGCAGCACATTAGTTTCACTTCCTCTGATTAACAACTGGCCGATTTTGCAACCTGTAGTTCCGAAAAAGAGATGGACTAGGAGCACACTACATCTGGGGATTTTTATGGGGGAGATCTACTGGGTGCATGGTCATTCAAAAAACAACAAACAAAAAAACATCACTTCTGCTCATGAAAAATGATAATTTTGAGTAAATAATGTGGATGTGAAGCAGTTCTCTTAAGCGTTCTGACATGATTAATAGAAGTCGGATTTTATTTAGGCGTCCTGGACAGGAACTAGAAATCAAAAATACATAAGGTGCTGATTCTGAACATGAATCGGAAAATAGACGTTAAGAGAAGGGGCAAGATTTCTAACAGTTTCTGGAGGGTTCATATATTGTTTCAGGTTTTTGAATCAGATTTCTATCACTGAAAAGTACCTTCCATTAATTAAGAGTTAGATTTTGTGCTGATTATTTGAAGAAAATTCTATTTTCTGTCATCTTCAGTGTCATCAGCAGATCTATAAAGATTGATGTCATCACTATGCCAATTAACAAAGATGACAGTATAATGGAACAAAATACACTCGAGTTTACAGTTGATGTCATCAATTTATTGATCAATAAATCAACCTGGTGCATCAATGGATGGTCCATCTACTGTTGCTTGTTTTCAGCTTTTATCTTGTCAAACCAGATCGGTCTTTTAAGGGCTGTGCAATGAAAAGCAAGCACAGGGGAGAGGGCTTGCTGAAGAAGCCATTTACAATGAGTGTGTATTGGTTTATGTCTGTGTTGTTTACTGACTGAATACGTCTGTCATAAATAAAAGGAAAAAAAAAAATTCTCTACGGATCTATAGGACAGGCAGAAAAAGCCCCCCCTAAGTCTGAATCCCTGCAGCTGAATAGATGCTTAATGCACCTTTGACAGATAACGCCTCGTATTTTCCCGGCAGTGGCGGATATTTGATTGTTTATTTGTTTGGAGAGGGAAAAAAAGGCCTGGGTGGATGAAACGAGGGGGCAGAAGGAGGCAGAGAACGGTTCGATAATGTCTGTGGGCAGACTGACCTATGATATTCTAGAAAGGCCCGTCTCTGTATAGGAGCAAACAGCATGCTTCTCCAAGATAAAAAATCCCACAGGCTCTAAAAACAAAATGACATCAAATAACATCTACTGCTTTTGTAACAAAAACATTGAAATTTGCACAAATAAGCGAACAGTGTTGTGTCATAAAATTAGGACTCATTTAAATAATTTGTCCTTTAGTCACTGTATGTTTTATTAATGAATGTGAGTAACTTTGGTGGATAACAAGCTTCTAGGTTAGCTGAAGGCAAGGAATTTATTCTATTAGATGCAAAGTAAATGCAAATGTTAACAAATCTGCAACAAAGTATGAAGCTTTTCTAGCTTGGATAATGAGCAAAATAAGGATGGCCGTTCTGACTTTCACAAAAGCACTTATAACCTATTGAGCTTTTTCACATTTTGACAAACTGCCACAAATGGACTTACTTTGCATGAAACTCTGAAAAGTGTACTTTGTGTTTGTATTCAGCCCTTATTAGGCCTTAGAGGTTTCATAGAAAACAATTATGAAACAAACGGCATCATGAAGACCGAGGAACGCTTCAAAAGGTCAGGGATAAAGATGTTGAGAAGTTTAAAGGAGGGTTAGATAAATACACAATAATCCAAGCTCTAAACTTTTCATGAGCCACTGTTCAATGGTATCATCTGAAAATGCCATGGCGACCAGACATGGCCGCCCACCTGAGCGTACAGGCCGGGCAAGGAGAACGTTAATCTGAGATGCACTAAATTTAGATACATTACTTTGAATGTATCTAAATTTAGTGAATAGGAACAATTCCAGCCACACGCTGGGTCTATGTTGTTGCCTCCCAGCAACAGGGTCCTGGGTTCGAATCCCGGGCAGGGATCTTTCTGCATGGAGTTTGCATGTTCTCCCTGTGCATGAGTGGGTTCTCACCGGGGACTCTAAGGTTAGGTTGACTGATCTCTCTAAATTGCCTTTTGTGTGCATTGTTGTTTTTCCTCCGTTTTGCCCTGTGATGGATTAATGAGAAGGAGGGCAAAGTTGTTTTTTTTCAGAACGCTTTCTTTACTGTCAACATGATCTTTGTTTTCTCCCCTCCTCACTCTTCCTCCCCATCATTTTTCTTCTTTAGAGCCGAGTCTTTCCTGTTATCATCCACCAGCTGTCTTCCTCTTCTCCTTCCTCAACCACTTGATCCAACTCTTGTCAACATAACTTCACCTCCTCCCTGACTTAAAGACTACACCAAGGCAACTGCTGTCCTCCCTTCCTTACATAACGGTAACTGATGTCCTCTCCTTCCCCAAAGCGCCCGCTTCGTGTCATCTCCTAAAGTAACACGCCGGTCCCTCGGTGACGCTGATCAATGGCAGTGTCAGGCCCTTCACGCTCCAACCTTCCTCTTTTTTTTATGAGCTGCTTCAGTTCGTCTCCTTCACACTCATTATCATTCCATCAAATGGATTAGTCTGTACGGAAAACACAAGCCGGGCCAAAACCGTTTCTCATTCGGACCACAAACGAACACGCACTCACTTTGACCCAATGTCTTAGAGGTGACAGAACTCACATCCTGTTTCAATACGCACTTAAAATGCCACAGGAGTTGCAGGCCAAATAATAGAAAACTGAGCAAACATTTTCCGCTTACAGAACCAAAATCAAACTAATTACACCAAACAATATGAGGAGCTCCAACACATATACTACCTACCAATTAAAGTAAGCAAGCCTTGACAGTTTGACGAGCCAATCAGGCTGAAGACGGCTTTATGAAGATTGTATGATGCAGCGTCATACTGAGCGACACAAATCGGCTGTTCAGAGAAACATCGTGCTGCTGTTGCATTTAAAGCACGCTTCCTTCATTTAAAATAATGCGTCGTTAATGACAATCAAATATTTAGTATAAGAATAATTATACAGCCAATCCGTATATTTTTTGAAACGATGATGTCATCACATCACGTTTCGGCTGCGTCACACGTAACTGCAACAACAATAATGGCGGACTACATGATTTTGTTTGTGCTTCAGAAGCTACTAAGCCTACTAGCTTTATTACAGCAAAATCCAATGCTTTGTTATAAATTTATTCTTCTTGGTTCGAATACAGCACGCAAGGTTATGTGCATGCTCAAAGTCTTCTTCTCCGTGTATAGTGCATCTCTGTGGCAGAATTACAGCGCCCCATACTGGTCTGGCGTATATATACTACACAGTTTTCAGTCGGTTTCAGTGGTTTCGTGTGGACGCAGATATTTCTTGAGACGACGGCGTGTTTACGGAATTTTTTTTAGAACGAGGGAAAAAAATTTACGGATAGGGAATGTGCCGGCTTCGTGTGGACGTGGCCTGAGAGTGCTGCAGCAACAACAACCCCTGAATCAGATGCAACAGGTATGTATGTTTGTATGCAAAGCAAACACGTGAAGCATGGACATAAGTTTGCCATTTCATTCTTACAATTAATAAATGCCGGATATTTTGAAAAACAGATTCCTTCTTATCTAAATTTTTTTTTTATTCTTAAACTACAGTTAACCTGCTATTTTATGCTTACAATTAATAAATGCGGGATATTTTTGAACAACAGCTTCTTTCTTATCTAAGTAAAAAACAAATTTGTTAAACTACAGTTCATTATTTGTGTTTTTCCCCTTTTGTTTTAGTACCGAAAAAAGTACCGATAAGGATACTGATAAAGTACCGGATGGATAAGGAGTATCGTTAAGAGTAGTAGTATCGATAAATCCTTAATACCCATCCCTATTCATCACACTTTCCTTTCCCTACAAGATAGACATATTTGGCTGTCTGGAAATATTCCTCTGCACAGAAAACTCTGATCATCATGGTGTTGAAGCTAAAGAAGCCCCAAAATCACTCTTGTTGAATGAACAATTTGGCAAACTATGAGCGGCATGTATAAACGCGGCAGGTTCCATCTACCCAAACAGATAACCGACTAATAGATCAGCTAATATCAGTTTATTCTACTCTCACTGGGGCTGTGCAAAGAATCTGATTCATTGTACAATATGAAACATCCCACTGTAGACTTAACCATTCCGTTCTGGAACAAAGTTGGGCATAAAACGACCCAAACGGCAAAGAGAACCGGCACCAGCAGACGCAGCGTTTAGCCAGTGAAAGAGTTAGAGTGGGAACACTTTGGATATTATCTATATAAAAAGGGTTTCATTTAGTGAATCGACCTAATGAAAAAAAAAAAAAGCTTTTCAATAATATGCTAATTTATTGAGTATGATTATTTTGCCAAAAACAGTATACTATTCGGCACAGTAAACACTTCATTAAATACTGCTACATTCAGGGAGTGTTTATTTTATGTTTTTGCTTCAGTCTTAATACCAAGATCAAAATAATCTTATCAATAATGTTGTTATCTTTACTCTAATAAATAAATTTTTCCTATTTTAGTAGCAGCTGTTACTTTTGTGATTTAACATACAAACTGGTAAACCCCATTACATAATATTGTTTAATATTTTTCTTTTAATACTGTAAAAATGTAATATTACTTAAGGTTATCATACAGAGAGTTTCTGCAAGCTTGTGTTTAATGGCCAGTTACAGCAGGCTTATAATTGTAAAACGTTAAGTTTGGCAATATATATTAGAATAATTATAGATTAGAATAATCCACTAAAGCACAAATATCAACAGTATTTGTAATTTCTTGTATCAAACTTGAAAGTTCCATAAACCCTTCAATGAGAAAAAGCATACGTTATGAGCAATGTCCAGAAAAAGAAAGAGAGAAACGTTAGAGCAAAGCAAGAACAAACTAGCTCCATCACAATAGGCACCTCGAGCGCTGTTAAATACCTCCGCGCGCAGACAAGCGCTTCATTTTAAGGCCAACCGATTCAACCTTCAAGGTGAGCATCATCGCTGGGGACTAGAAGTTGTTTTCACCCACAGAACAAACAGCATACTGCTGGCTCTTTGGGAGAACGTGTGGACAAAACATGCTGAAGGGGTTCCATGCGGCTCCATTTCACAATTACACAAGGTCACAGAACTTAGAAAACATTGACTATTTTTAGTCTAATCCACATGATTTATGGACACTGCTGTTTTGAATTTGGTTTGTTGCCAAGTAAAGGAAAAGTTCAATGTAAAACAGATATTATGGAGATGACATCAGACAGCTTAGTGTAAATTCTTAGTGATACTCCTGGAGTTGATAGCTGTGTATGTAAATATATAGTTAAGGATATGATGTCCCTTCCTTCTGTGCTCAATTCAGTTTTGCTTGTTATCTGAGCAGGAAACCTATTTTGAGGTACTACTTCGCCGATTTTCAGAACTATTATATCTAATCTCTCAGGTTTTATATTTAGAAATCATTAAAGGAGAACTGTGCTTGAATATTGCAATTGCGTCATTCATTAAAACTGATAAATGATCTAATAATATTCATATTAGACTCATTGCTGTGTGGGATCTGTGTGTAAACACTGTTCTAATCCTCTATTCAGTCTATGCTTTACCTTGATTGAAAATAGTGCTCTCAAAGCTTTACATGCAAAGAAATTAGTCTGTTTCCCAAATTATCATAAACAATCTGCTAAAGAACGTATCATCATGCAGCCAGAAACTAAAGGAAAACCAGATAAACCAACACTGACAGAAAGCATAGCTTAGGCTTTGATCCTTGGCTGCTGTGTGTTTGACTTTGAAAGTGTGTGTGTTTAGTGTGAGAGTCGGAGCTTATGTGGCTCAAAAACCTTTTGATCCCGAGGGCCTCAATAGGTTTATTGGCGGTCTCCACAAAGCAAATTATGTACATAAACAAAAGTGAACGCACAAAAGGTCCATACAAATTAACCTGCCGTTTACATCCAGAAACGCGCTCTGACAAAGACAAACACTTCATCAAGGCAGCCGTAGAAAGAAAAGTTTTTACTGGGGACAAAAAAAGGGGGAACAAAATCATCTAAAGTGGATGCTTACAGGAAGCCAAAATAACTAGCACTTGGTTCATCACAGACGTTCTTAAAATAGCTCCTGGCTGAGTGGATCCAGCCTCTAAAGATGTCAACATAGCAGGCCAGACTGCATTCCCTTCGCTTGCTTCTTTCTATAAGACGTTTATATATCGGAACAGCACAACCTAGCCCAGGCTCTCAATGTGTATTATCACAAGGAAGCGGGACTTGAGTCTAGAAGGTAAACAGATCCTGTAGCGGCTAGCCTGAACCACAGATTGCTCATTTAGCTGGAAAGGATTCTGCAATTAGGGCAACAACTGAGATGAAATGTTGAATAGCTGTGTCCACGAGAGCAGAAAATACAGCTCCTATTTGTGTCGTGAAACTTAATGTTCCCATTTGATTTTCTAATTAGTTTTCCTTCTTTTAGCTTTTTATTATATTAGACAGCCTATCAACACATGTTAATGCAGAGTATCCTAAACAACTAGTCTGTGGAGATATTAGTGTTGAGGATGTGTTGGGAACCGAATTAGCTTTGAGAGGAGGGGACAATACTGACACTCACAATACCCAAACAGTGGAGATAAAAAAAAGCTCTCCAGATAACTCATTTAAATAGCATAATGGTGCACTATTAGCAGACAAGCTAATGTTTTAGGTGTAAATTATTTAAAAAAAAATTTTTAATCATGTTATCTTAAATGTGAACAAAACAAGAGATTATTGTTAATTCCAAGAGAAACAGAGTTAGATCAAATGTTATCTCCTTCATGGGAGAAGAAGTGGAGGTGGTGGAAGAATATAAATAACTGTGTTCTTAATAAACAATCAACATTTCTATTAATAAAGGAATATTGAGTTCAGTTTGAATTGAATGGAATCAGCTGTCAGAATGCGCTGAAGCTACATTATCAGACAACTTCTGATATTTGACCACAACTGGTTGAAGTTGCAACATAAAGACCAGGAGACAGACTGCAGTCACAGATTATTTGTTTCAATTTATGTATGGGTCTCGTTTTTAAAGTCACGGTTCAGCAGCCATCCATCAAGGTCAACGCAGGGGTGGGCAATGAAATGTGTTTTACCGATGCATGGAGATCATGACCAAACAACTTTGAATCCATTAAATCTGCAGTGAAGGAAAGAGGACTTGGGGGGGAGACAATCGCACCATATGTTGGTTGTATAAAGCTAAACTGAAATACTTTCAACCATGTGCAAGTTTGAGAAACCTTAAGGGTTTCAACTCTGAGGCGGAAATAAACCAGCTGATCCCACCCAGCCACCCCCCAACCAGAGGACCATCGAGGACATTGCTTCACGAGACCATGTACAACACACGTAGCCGGGGGTTTTGTAATAAACGAATATCCTCACCATCTCGTTTTTAAAAAAAAAATCTCCGTCCACACCTAACGCATTAAGTGCGTTGTTAAGCACATTCATAGACATGCCAAACCTGTAAGGGGCAGTAGTTACCATAAATCCTATCCACTCAGAGTAACTTTCTATGTTCTAACTTCTTACATAGAGCTTGTAAAAACAAGCAAGCAAAAAGCGCTTGGACAATCGATAATGCCAACACATCTCTGAGAGCATAAATGCTGTTTCTGAGTGGAAACACAGGTCGTACATGGGATGTTGGAGCATTTTTTGTCGTGGAAAGTCACGTTGCGGAGCCTAAAACTCTGGTTATTTCTGTCCAAACGCAAATGCTTAAAACGGAGAAAACAGAGATCTCCACTTTGGCTGGAGTTTTTGAAAAGATTCGATTTCTGTGCTGTAAATCTGCGGTTTTGTATGGATGACAGGCCAAATCGTAGAAAAATATCTTGTTTTGTGAGATAAGTTTTGTGTGGACAAGGCATGAGTGAAGGGATCCATAAAAGCAGACAGGATGTATGGACAGCTATTGCCACAGAATCAACGGCGGATTTTCTGATGCGAGCATGTTAGGCGCTAAAAACAAGAGCCACGAATGAGAGTCAATTACTAGGTTAAATCTTCCGCGTCGTTTCCTCACAAAGCCTCGTCTCTGAAATAATTATTCTATATTGGCTGTGGGGTGATTGTAAGTAACTGTGTCTCTTCTCGTCTAATGGAGGGATCGACCGCTTTTTTTCCAACTCAATGCCAGCTGGGACAGGCTCCCACTTTTGCAACCGTTCATAAGATAAAGTGTGTGAGGATAATGGATGTAAGAATAAATAAATCAATGAAGAACCATCATTAAAGGCAAGGATAAGCTCTCTCTTGTATACTGTTGGATAATCTGCATTTTCAGCATCAATACATGCCTAGAGAACGCTAAGCACATTTTACGGAGCAGGGTAGGATAGACATTCTGTTACACACCTCAGGACCCCAGGATGCCCCTTCCTCCTTCATCTGAAGCCCCTCTCTAAAGAAATACGGCCAGGCTGCAGAACAGAATGAGTCACAAAGCTCTGCAGTCTGCTCTGCTTCTCTTCCACACGCCTCTGACAGTTTTGTGACAAACAATGGGCTTCTGGCGGAGGCGGGGCTTTTGCAGATCAGATACGGGTGACACGGGGGCGAGACGCTGTGTGGCTCAGGCATCGAGCGTTTGACAAAGGGGACTGCGCAGCGATGGGCTTGGGGTGTCGATTGTAACCGTATGTGCGATGGCCTCAGTGGAGGCCTGAGCAGACGATTAGGATGCCAGTCACATCGGCATTCAGACTCCAGTGAGGCTCAGACTGTCCTCCATCCCCACTCAGAATGGTGCAGCAGATTAATGCTCCAGTGCCACAAGAATGGGTAGTGACCATAGGAGAGAGGTCTGCTGAGTGCTGCCTGTGAGTAAGCACAATCTCTGTTCCTCCTGTTCATGGAGACACTGTTTAAAATTTCGTCTCAAGGTCAATTAGCCAATTGTCACTTCATGTCATTAGCTTGTCCTAACTTAGCTTTGCATTTTACTTCTTATTACAACACCATGACTGAAAAGGAGCAGGAAGAAAAAAAATATCTTATAATACCTGCCCCTTTCTTGAACATAAAACACACACAGATAGACTGTCAGTCAATTACAGTCTCCATAATAACCATCATTCACCAAGTTCATGCATTCTAAGTATTCTGTTTTTATCCATCCTCCTAAACTATTAAAAATATTTACATCTTCAGTTCATGCTGCAATGAACTCCATTTTAAAGTAGATGTTAAAAATGAAATTTCCTTCTATTGTCCTGATCCTCTGAACTAAAAACAAACAACTTCTGCAAACTTGCTGGTAATACTTGACTTTTTGCCTTGTAAATAACCAATAATGTGTTTAACTCCTAACTAAGTCCTGACTTGATAAATAGTATATTAGTATGCTTTCTTGGATTCGCTTTGTGTATAATTCTTACTGCTCTTTTCTGTAAAATAAACAAAGACTTTATGTTAGTCAGACATGTATTTGCCCACACCTCCAAACAATAATATAGATATGGCAGAATAAGCGAACAATATAAAATTCTTTGACATTTTTGTTTTAATGTAGGCTATATGAGATTTCCAAGTCAGTTTGTCATCCATTACCACACCCAAAAACCTAAACTGAGACAATCTCATTACACAAAAAGTACTGGTCTTGTTTACCCAAAGCAAAGTTTACATCTGACAACTTTGACTCAATTAGAATAGAAAGACATCATAAGAAAGACTGAGTATGAGTACCAGATCTGGCTTGTTTATGAAATACCTCAGTTATTAAAAAGATATATTAAGAAAAGTAAATGTCAGGCGCAGGTAAGAGGAATTCGTTTAGAACTGTTTGACGCAAAGAGCAAGAAATATTGAGGTTTTGTTTAATGAACTGATTTGTTGCCAAAAGAACCTTTTAACCAACCTACTAAATGCAGCTAAAAATGTAACATTTTGTGTCAGAAATCTCCCCCCAGAGGAAGTTTAATTAAATCTGTAGAATTGAAAGTAAGTCATTCCTGATCACAGAGCAAGCCCTTATTGTTTCAAGAACACCTTTAAGAACTTTGCGGTTTTAAGAATCGATCCAGGGCAACATAGGATTACTGTTGGATAGTTTGGTTGTTGTTGTTTTTTCCTCCCAAAGCTTTGATTTAAATAAATGATGTAATCGTTTCTCAGTCAGGAATAGTCAGGAAAAGTTTTTAAATCAAAGCAAGTTAACAAACATAATGTTTTGTCTTGTTGCAGCTCTGATTTTTAAACCTCAAACTGAGTAGTAGTTCTGATTCAATCAATGATTTTAGACACTGATATTCAGTGGTATGAAAATACTTTTTTGGTATTTGGTTGAACATAAGTTGCAACTTTGTAGGCAATTATACGGGCATCAATGTCCTTACCAACGTACTGATAAAATACAAGTGCCAGCAATTCCCCCTCACCCACTTGTTGCTGCACACTGCCTGTCAGCTGACTGAGATCGCCCTGTATTCAAACACTGGTAACAGAGGCCGAATTTATGGACAAAGTGCATTCCTGATAAACTAACTACGAGGTTTGACCCTAAAAGTGTTACCTTAAGGCATTTTTAAAAGGTTATGTAATAACTAGCTAAAAATATCCCCCTGGTGTTGATATTCAACCACGCATATGCTTATAAAAGCAACCGTGCTTTTAGACTCTACCACAGAAAACAACAGAACGTACCCTTCCACACAGGGCCTGACGCCATTCAGGGGGACAGAAACAGAAGGCATATACTAGTTATAAAGGACGATCACCTAATGATGTTTTAAAAATATAGTTCACAAGCAAGCAGCATTTCCTTTGGGTAGAGCACTGCAGGCTGGCTACCACAGCAGAGAGCCCTACTAATTAACCAGTATAATTTTGTACATGTATAAAAAGCAAAAGTAAGTATTCTGCCTATAAAGTACTGTGAAATCATTATAAAATTTAGTGGGTGTTAATCTACACTTAACTTGCTTAAGTTTATGTGTTAAATAAGAACCAAATAGCCTTATTATTATTATTATTATTATAACTAACAATAAAAACTTGCGTTTCGACTATGGGTTATTAAAAGTTTTTTTCTCCAGATCTCATTTTCCTGGAATCTTTCAATCCTTTCGGCTGTTTTTATAGTAAGTGGGCTTCCACTTCACCAGGTCGTTTATATAGATTATGTCCCCCGTATGCTGAGCAGGCAGCTATTCTCCTGCAAGAGTAGCCCTTCAATCTGGGGGCACAGATCTGTACCCGTCGCCAAAGTTGAGTCCAAGATGCGATTAGAAGCTGTGAAATCAGACCAAGACAGAAATAATCTCCAGAGTTATGGTTTAAAAACCCCAGATTGTAACTCCAAATGGTGAATATGTATATGTAGAATGGATTTCCAATTAACTGTGCTGATCCCGACCCCCGACTGCAGGAGGAGGGAAAAAGCAGCAGCTCCAATCGAGACATAATTTATGACCATTTTAAAGCAGTTAAGCTCTGAAACTGAATATAAATCACTTCTGACTAAGGAAGATGTGTCTCATACTCAGGTAACCATTCGCACACATGCAGCAGCCATAGTGTTTCTGCTTTATCCAAACTCAGAATCTGTGAATTATCAACCATCCTGGGTTGCTTCAATCTTTATCTCGGTACATAAATTTATTAGCTAAAAAGGCTTTGATATAAAAAAGATGTTTACTTTCTCTGTGTAACTGTAGAGATGCAGAAAGAAGTCTATGCTTCCTTTGATTCATTACTTCAACTGAGGTTGGTGGAATTATATTATTGTATTTAAAGAGCTACTCACCCCCCTACCAGAGTATTACTCCACCAATATTTCCGATTGGGAAAATGCTGCAAAAGGAGGCGTTGCCCGGCGGACCGAGGGACGCACGGGAGGAGAGGGTTGGGAGGCATCAACACTTCCTTCCAACTTGGAGGCTTGGCCGAGACTGGGCTTGTTTTATACACCAAGGCGGCAGGAAGGCTGACAGCCCATAGTGGCTGAGCAAGTAGCAATGCCCGATTCAAATTCAAGTGCCGCCCGCGTAAAGTTTTAACCTGAAGAGGGTGCCACACTGACTTTTAAATTTATATTTTTAATAGAATACCAAAAATAATGACCAGACATGTCGACAACAGTATTAGTCATTTATACAGTTTATCAGCAAAAAAAAAGTTATTTTGAAAGTGAGTTGCACTTTAAAAGCAAACTCATTAAAACACTGCAATATTCAACATGGATGACTGGGTTGAATAATGCTAGCAACAAAAAAGAAAGAAGCAGAACTCCTTCCATATGGGCACAATATATCGTAACTATATCGTTATCGCAATAACAGTGTATGTACTGTGCATATCGCAAAGAACTGCTTGGACTCCGATGAATGCTAGTTAATTATTCAAGTACCATGCATTCAGGCTCTCTTTGCCAGTAATACATTTTGTGACACATCGTTAGGCATGTAAGAAAATATAAATTCGCCATGCTATAAACCCCAAAGCGGAAAGACCAAACAGTTTTTAATTCTTTTAAATTAAATATGATCATTTTTATTTATTGATCGAAAGTCAAATTGTTGTCGCAACATTTGCCATTAGGAAGGGAAGGGAACATTAGACCTGCTGGCTTCAGGTCTCAATCACTGGACTGGGCTCCAGCGTTTTAGGCACCGGCTACACTCAGCCATCGGTGAATAGCTTGTTAGCTTTAGCTTCACAGCTGTACTGAATCAGAATCTGCTTTTTGCCCGGCTTTTGCACACAAAGTAAATCAATGGTCTGAGAAATTAATATAATAAAGGGTTGTGAAACTTTTAAAATAAATAAAAAAGCATCAACATAAGCCTACAATTTATACTAATAACAATAAATAAATAATAGTTTAATCAATAACATAATGGTTAATGACTTTTCAAAGTCTTTTCTTTGTCAGTATTTATTGATATCACTCAGGTCTCTTAACTTGATTTCCTTTTGATGGTTCAATATGACATTTCTTTTTATTAATATGTTTATTTTCTATATCGTTCAGCCCTAATCCCAACTGGTGTGTAATTTAACAGAAAACATTAACTGCAGAGTATAAACTGGAAGATGAATGAATGAATTAATTAATTAATTAATTAAATGCTGAGGGTATTCAATCAATGAGTAATTCTTAGCACCCTCCCAAAAAAAAAAGAACAAGGTTTAGTTCAAATCCATCCAAAAAGTCCTGGTACCTGAAAAAGGTTTCAGCAGAGGAAACACATCCCAGTATGTTCTAGCAGCTTAACAGCGGTAAAAATAATTAATTTTCTTATCTTTAAAAAGAGCTATCAACTCATGTTATACATTTTCGATTTTTTTTTTCCATTAATGTATAAAACACCACAAAAGTCTAAGGGTTTCACTCAAGGTTATCACACTGTTAGAATCTCAAGACAGCTGAGGCCCAACGCATAGCGAATCATTTTGGGTCTCCCAGTTTATTAACTATGATCTCAAATTCTTAGCTTCTAAAACTCTAAATCCCCGAGCAATATGAAGATCCTGATGCGACCTCGCTCAGTAAACGGCGTTTCATGGGGAAACCCGTGGACAATAACGTGGGGACACGCTGCGACGCCGTTGGCAGCGACAGCCCATTGGCATATTATCTCTCCCCCGTCACGGCGGTGTCCCAGTTCATGTCTGAGCAATGTTCACTGAAACGACGCACGGCCTCTAGTCCTGCTAACACACATCACAAACCGATAGCGCTGCCTGCTCATCGCTCTCCACAAGAGAAGCAAACATTCACGCTGAGCAGCAGCTTATTATGGTGCAGGTGATCAATATGCATGAACGGTTTGGCATTATCCTAGGGCTGACGGTGGAGAGATGAGGGGGAGAAGAGAGGGAGGAAAAGAAGGAAAGCATCAGTGTAGGGTAACACGGTCCTAATCCAGCAGCTTTTAATATAGTGTGCATCGATCGAAGCTGCATCCCTCCATGTTGGGGAGCTGGAGCCTGTCTATCTGACTGAATGTCTGCTGGTTGGGCTAGGCTAATATTACAGATAAATAATAGCCAATGTCCAATCCATGTTCAGAAGCTAATAAATCCTGGGTCCTTGGAGGAATACCGAGATATAAAAAAATCACTTGTTGCCTCCATTATATTAGGATCCGACCAGCTGCGGCTGTCATTGAAGCTCATAAAAGTAAAACATATTCGAGTTATTAAAAAATAGAGATGGCTTTGATCAGTCATAAATAACGGGAAAATAGCCATCATTCAGTGTATGTGGAGAATGTGTGCTGCGCCTTAAATAGCTGTTCATATCACTTTGACTGACTGACATTCTGTCACATTACAACTACAAACTTCAATGTAACTCATTAGGAATTATATGCTAAACTAACAGTTACAGAATAATGTAAAGCTAAAGGACTCAGAGCTTTCATTTTTATATGAATAAAGACCCTAATAAGTGTCATGGTGAATTAGAATTCAACATTAGTCAGTCAACACTTTGTAGTCATGATTTGTTGCAATTACAGCTGCAGGTCTTTTGGGATATTTCTTCACCACCTTTGCACGTTTGGAGACTGACATTTTGCAACGTTCCTTAATTGCAAAACTCAAAAATTGTAGCTTACAGATGCTCTCTTGCAAACTAGCTGAAGCTCAGTCAGAATGCACAAAGACCCTCTACATGAACATGCCATGACCTAAAGCAGGGATGTCAAACTCAAAGGTATTTTGGGCCAAATCAATATCATGAATGTCCTTAAAGGGCCGGTTGTGGCAGAAAGTGTTGATAAAACTATTTTTAACAAACTGTTAAAATATTAATAAATATCCCTCTCCGCATTCGACGAGTACTTCTTAAAATGAAATAGGCTAATACTGAACATCTTTTCACAATGATGTGATTTAGGACTATTCAAATAAACACTGATTTGATTTGATAGATACAATAGTATTTAGGTGCATATAAATAGAACGTTTCAGTTCTATTTATAATGTACTCTAGAGTTTAGAGGGCCACATAAATGGCTATGGCGGGCCGGATTTTGCCCTCGGGCATTTGGTCTTGACACATGTGACCTAAAGGATTACATTTGAACTCCAGTATGTTTGGGGTTGTTGTCCTGCAAGTGGGCAAACCTAGTCTTAGGTTGTTTGTTTTTGTAGCATTCAACATGTTTTCTTCCAGGGTAGAGCTTCGCTCCCTCTGCTCATGGTGATGTGCAGCATTAGCTTTCTGCCTGATATTAGGCCAAAATGTTTGATTTTGGTGCCACCTGACCAGAGCAAGTTGCTCTGTCTCCTACGTGGTCCGTGGCAAACTTCTTGCTATTGTCAACAGGATCTCACAACATGAGATAGATGAATCTCTCCAGCTCCTCCAGAGTTACCACAGAGCTCTTGGGTACTTGATTAATCATCTCCTCGTCAAATTACGTGGTTTATTCAACCGGAGCTCAGAGGCAATTAGTAGCAACCAATTTTTAAGGGGGTTCGGAGTAAAGGGAGCTATACTCAATTTTAGGTGAGGGAATTATTTTAATGTTTTCAACATGTATTCTCCATGTAAAACTGTATAAACTACATTATGTGGAAGATCTTAACATATATGCCAACCAAATTCACAAATCTGGGAGAGCAAAGGGTTAAAGATGCAACATGGAGTAGGTAAGCTGTACTCAGGTGTTCATATTTTCCTTGCCATGATATCATATGAGACCTTTTAATGGGGCTTCCTGGGATTACTTTGGGTGTGTTAATTTGCAAACAGCAATGTGTTCTAGACTTTCCACTTACTTCTAAATGACTCCACTGGGGTGTGTGGGTGTTTATATCGTACCTTAAGGAGTAACAGGGGATTTTGAGATCGTTAAAAATCTTTAACTCACATACAGTTTAAATATCAAAATTTATGTTCGCAGCTAATTAGGAACAACTATTTATACTCTATGTTAATGAGTTTTTTTTTATTTATCAAATGGAATCAGAAGCAACAACCAAAAAGCAGGAAGAAGGAAAAAAAAATCACCTTCCAGTTTAAATAAAACAGCATTTGTTTGAATAAAAATGAGATGTCATCGTAAATGATTGTCCTCTTGTGATCTGAGCAACAAATCCCAAGGGCCACCAATAATAATAGATGCAAATATAACCTTGATACATACGGTGAGTTGTTGTTTTTTTTATATACAAACGGCAGAGAGTGATTACATGAAATGTCTTTTCATCAGCTAATGGAACAGGTCCTAATCTTTCCAACCACATCTGCTTTTTGCCGGGGTTTTTTTTGTTTTCAGACAGCAGATTTGAGGACAATCTAGTAAAAGTGCTTTGTAACTTACCGACTATAAATAAATGTGCCGTCTGACATGAGTGTCAAACATTCACCGGGGCCTTGGTTGTTTATCAGAGACTCTTGTCATTTAGTTTTTATTTTCGGATGGGAACCGAAGCCGTCTGTCATCATGAAAGGCTTTTCTCAATCTCTGTGGCATTTCACTTTTTCAATGTTTTTGTGCCTGAATGTGAAGGTGGGAGTCAAAATTTGCAAGTTAAATCTAACAAGAAAAATCAGCCAGCTAGGTACTGACATTAATTCTTTTTATATGTGTTAGTAAATGAGGCGCACTAAAGCTAATTGTTAAATGTTAAGGTTCCTTACAACAACAATATGGTCACTAACAACAACTCCTGTAAATGTGTTTTGCGAGCGTGTGTGCTTCTTGCTGTTCCGTTTCCCTTTTCTTTAAAAAAAAAAAAACCTCTCTCAAGCTGTCCACCCCTGTCCGCCAACAAAAAGCAGGACTAGCTTTCCCCCCTGCCTGTCATCTCATGCCCACTCCCTGCCACCTATTCAAGGCCTGTTCCAGTTTTCCTCTGGCTATCCGCAAATCTCCATCTGTCTCTTCCGATAGCACCTCTGTTTTCCCTTCCTTCTTCCTCTAAATGTTACTTTTTCTAATTAAACTCTTTACTTTGAGTTGATGTCGAACCAACCATGAAAACCATGTTTTTGTAGTCCAATGCAGCTTATCAACAATGTTTTCTGAACACATCGTAGTTTCCATTTTTGTCTCCATTCTTGAAAAAAAAAAAAACATAAAGCAAGAATAAGGTGAGACAAAACAGGATTTCAGAGGGCAGGAGCTTTGACATTTAATTCAAAAAGATACATATTTTTCTAAATTATAGGTTGCCAATCTTGTACACCAGATGAAGTTAACACAATATCATAGCAGACATTAATGGATATGTTATAAGCAGCCGTACTCATTTGGACTGAGCATATAGAAATAAAAAGACTGGAGAAGTAATCGATTTGTGTTTGTAGAATGATGCATTGTGCAGGCTGTAGTGTAAATTATGTCTTCTGTCGAGCCTTATTTTGGGGCAGCGTGGTCGGCGTCAGGATGTGAACAAAATGATTCAAAAGTCCAGCTCTGTATAGGGAAGTAATCTGAAAACGGCCCAGCATAAAAAGACAACATCACGCACACACTCCACGTGGCAATTGGAAATTTCTACAGTAATACTCCAACAAGGTTTGCTGCAGAAGTTTGTATAGAAATAATGGTTTTCTGAGCTGTAACAGTAAACTGGAGTGGCTGCCTGCGAACAAAATGTAGTAATGAAAGTTGATGTTTCACACCTCTCTGGTCTCATAATCCAGCATGGCTTCCTATGGAGTCAAATTAATGATATTCCCAAAACTAAATACTTTATTTGAACTTTAAATATATATATTTTTTAAATCTTTCATTAAATGGTCTCCTTCACTGAGAAACCGGGTAATACTTGTTCTTTGTGAAATACAATCCGGTCACTCTGAGTTGCATATGCATGCTGGAAGTGAATACTTTCTCCAACCCACATTGCCTGCATTAGCCACAAAAAGAAAACAGACGGCAAAACGACCGAAACTAAAATAAAACTTAATTTTTACTACCTAAACTATTCGCCTCCACTCTGGTTTTTGTGCTGCACTTCGAGCCTATTACAAACCCAACATGACAGAACCATCTGGCCTACCGGGCTCTGCAGCACAAATCCAGAATGCGGTCTCTCAGCAGGGCTCCCTCCTAGGCAGACATGAATCTGAAATCCAAGATTTACAACGACAATTATCTCTCCAAAGTGCGAATATTGGCAAACTTTCGCAACAACTTTTTGATTTAAGTTCTAGATTAAATGTGGGTCAACAACTTACTTCCTCTTCCCTGTCCCACTTCCGTGATGTTGCTTCACCTCCTCCTGAGCCGTTTTCCGGGGAGATTGACAAATATAAAGGGTTCCTCCTTCAATGTGATCTAGCGTTCTCTCATTCTCCCCAAACCTTCGCTGTAGACTCCCACAAAATCAGTTACATAATAGGTCTTTTAAGAGGTCGAGCGCTTAGGTGGGCTGAAGCTTTTTTTGACACTGATACTGTGGAAAATTAATCTTTTGATGAATTTTTGTAACAATTTAATCTAGCTTTTGCTCCAGTAAAAATCAAGAACAAGCAGCCAGGAAACTATGGACCATGAAACAGGGAAATAGATCTGTTGGCGACTTTGCCATTGAATTTAGGATATTAGCAGAAGAATCAGGAGGGAATGCTCCAGCCCTCAAGGAGGAATTTTATCATGCACTAAATGACAAAATAAAAGATGATTTAGCTTCCAGAGATGAGCCTGAAACCCTGAATAAATTAATCTCGTTAGCTATCAAGTTGGATAACCGCTCCCGAGAAAGATCCAGGTCAAAATCCATGTGGTTTACAGAAGAACACTTAAAAACAGAGCAGGGAACAATTCAACAGGTTCCTGCCCTCAGAGATCAAACACATGAGCCGATGCAACTAGGTAGAACACGCTTAACACCACAAGAGAGAGAAAGACGAATGCAAAATAAATGCTGTTTCTACTGCGGATCCCCTCAGCACTTCATATCTCATTGTCCAATTCGCCCAAACGAGTGAACCCACCAGTGAAAGTAGGGGTCCTGGCATTTTCAAACTTTCTTCTCCTATTAATGTTTCTGCATTAGATGGCAGCATCATGTCAGCCATAACCCATCAGACTCAACCAGTTCCATTAACAATCTCCGGTAATCATCACGAACACATCCAATTCTACGTCTATCCTATCAAGGAAAGTTCATTAGTTCTAGATTTTCCATGGTTATCTACTCACAATCCACAGATAAATTGGACTAATCGTAGAATCGAAACCTGGAGCCCCTTTTTGCCATAAAACTTGTCTAAAATCTGCCATACCTGAGAGAAGAACTACCGGACAATCCACAGAACCTGACCCCGACTTGACTAACGTTCCTGCTGAGTATCATGATTTGAGCCAAGCCTTCAGAAAAGATCTGGCTCTCTCCCTACCACCTCATCGACCATACGATTGTGCAATAGATCTTTTACCAGGAGCTCCATTACCTTTAGGCCAACTCTATATATTGTCCATCAAGGAACGTGAAGCCATGGAGAATTATATTCAGGATTCCCTTGAAGCTGGTGTCATCCGACCATCCTCTTCCCCCCTTGGCGCAGGATTTTTCTTTGTGTCAAAGAAAGATGGGTCTCTCTGGCCGTGTATTGATTATCGGGGTCTCAACCAAATTACTGTTAAAAACAAGTATTCCTTTCCTCTGTTATCTGCCTTGGAACCTGTCTGTCAAGCATCTATATTCTCCAAACTCGATCTCAGAAATGCCTACCACCTCATCCGTATCAGAGAGGGGGTTGAATGGAAGACCGCTTTTAAAACTCACTTAGGTCATTTTGAATACCTGGTTATGCCACTCGGTTTGTCCAATGCTCCCGCTGTTTTTCAAACCCCCCCCCTCCCCCCACCATTGAACTCACTCACTTCCACCAAGAAACCATTCCACTAGACACCAGAGGCTGACCATGCTTTCCAGCATCTCAAAAGACAGTTCATCCAGGCTCCCGTCCTTTCTCAACCAGACCAATCTCAACAGTTCATTTTAGAGGTTGACGCGTCTGACACCGCTGTTGGGTTGGAGCAGTCCTTTCCCAAAGATCTTCCCATGACCATAAACTGCATCCTTGTGCCTTTTTCTCCAAGACATTTTCCCCTGCTGAAAGAAACTACGACATAGGAGACCTATTGGCTATTAAACTCGCCCTGGAAGAGTGGAGGCATTGGTTGGAGGGCACAGATCTCCCCGTTCTGGTTTGGACTGACCACAAGAATTTATCATATATTCAGACAGCTAAAAGACTCAACCCTCGAATGTTTCGCTGGTCCCTCTTCTTTTCCCGTTTTAATCTAAACATCTCATACCGCCCAGGATCCAAGAATAAGAAGCCTGACGTCTTATCCAAAATACATCAAACCGATGATGATCCCTCTGAAGAAACCACAATCCTTCCTCCAGTGTGCTGTATTGGGTCTCTCACCTGGGATATTGAGAGATCCATCAAGAATGCCCACCTAACTGAGCCTGACCCAGGTGGGGGACCCCCAGGCCGTCTGCATGTTCCATCTTCGCTCCGACGACAAACCATCCACTGGGGTCACGCATCCAAGTTCTCATGTCATCCTGGAATCAGTCGAACCATAGCTCTCCTCCGTAGATACTTCTGGTGGCCATCACTCAACAAGGATGTTGCGGAGTATGTTTCGACCTGTCACATTTGCAATCAGAACAAGTCATTACATCAACCCCCGGCTGGTCAGTTACAACCGCTATCTATACCTACCCGTCCTTGGTCTCACATCGCCTTGGATTTTGTCACTGGTCTTCCCTCTTCAAAAGGTAAAACAGTTATTTTGTCAATTATCAATAGATTTTCCAAAGCTTGCCATTTAATTGCTCTTCCTAAGCTTCCCTCATCTGCAGAAACTGCCCATTTACTCATCCTCCATCTTTTCCGTCTGCACGGAATTCCGTGGTCCACAGTTCACCTGAGATGTTTGGAAACAATTCTGCTCAGCCCTTGGTGCCAAATCCTGTCTGTCCTCTGGTTTCCATCCTCAAACTAATGGTCAGTGCGAGCGTCTCAATCAAGAGATAGAAAACACTCTTCGTTGCCTCTGTAGCCAAAATCCCCTCACATGGTCAGTTCACCTCCCTGGGGTGGAATATTCACAAAACTCCCACATCTCCTCAGCCACCGGTCTTTTGCCCTTTGAAGTATCCCTCGGTTATCAACCTCCTCTTCTCCCAGCTTCTTTTCCAGACCCAGTGGCTCCTTCGGTTCGTGCTCATCTCAGTGCCATCAAACGAATCTGGAACCATGCTCGTTCAGCCCTTCAAAGGACCGCGGCCCAAAATAAACGATTGGCAGACAAGAAGAGGAGGCCAGGACCCACATACTCTCCCGGACAACTGGTATGGCTTACATCCAAAGATTTCCCCCTCAGGTCTCAGCACAGAAAACTTGCTCCCCGATTTCTTGGCCCTTTTCCCATTAAAAAAAGTCCTCAGTCCATCTGCTATTAAGCTTAAGATTCCTTCTCACCATCGTGTCCATCCCGTATTCCATGTCTCCCAAGTCAAACCTGTTTCTTCAAGTCCTCTGTTTCTGGTTCATCAGGTCCACATCGCCTCTGTCATCACTCTGCTCGCCTGCCTGTTCTCCAACTCCACCAACAGAAGACGAGCAAGAATTAACACAACCCTCCAGCCAACCTCAGACCACAGATCCTGCACGTCGTTTCCCCAAAGCTATTTCACCTCTGGATTTCCTCCTGCCGCCGTTGTTCCCGCCCGAGGTCCATCAGGAAACCTACCTTTGCTGTTAAAATAAAACGTAATTTTTACTACCTCAACTATTCGCCTCCACTCTGGTTTTTGTGCTGCACTTCGAGCCTATTACAAACCCAACATGACAGGTAACCTTTGGTTGGAGGGAAAGAAATACAATGTTGCATAATAATTTTCTGTAATATTATAAATATTACAAATAGTATAGCCTACAAAATATTACATTAAGGATCATTATCAGAACAGAAGTTTAACTTTCTGATTCAACTCTGGATGACTGTAAAGTTCCCAACGCTGCCAGATATCTGAGCAGCGACCGCACAAAATCCCCCAGACTTTCTAACCTCGGAGCAGCTGAGCCTGCGCACACTCACCGGCTCTTTGAGCTGCCTGTGCCTGCTTAGCATCCGATGGTCTCCTACGCGAGTGTGTGTGTGTGTGTGTGTGTGTGTGTGTGAGTGTTCATCGGTGAATAAGCACATCGGTCTGCCAGCACATGCGTGTGGGAGCTTCAGTGAAACGGAGTGTAAATGGTATGTGTCAGTCTGAACGCGTGGGCAAAACAGACAGAGAAACGGAGTGGGTGACTGAACGCTGGCATAAGTAGGTTACAGCTTGTACATAACGCGGCTGTGTGGTCTCCGTTAGTGGCAATCAATCACATGAACAATATGCGCTATACGTGCTGCTGAATGTGGCTTATAGAAACGTATGTGTGCTGCTGTGTGTTTTCCAGTGACTCATGTATAACAACAGCAGCCCCTTATAACGGTTTAAACAGATGAACTGAATGCGTGTGTGTTTTTGCATGCATGTAGATCTAAACTCTCCACTGTGTGCTTTTGCCCACAGCAGGGGAACTATTTGCGCATGTGACTGCGCGTATGTGGGTGTGCAATTCAGTTTTTGATTATTTTTATTTTATTTTTTTTAATACAAGGCTATCTAGTACGCGCATTTCGGTACGTGGGCGGCTGCTGATGCCGAGTTCTGAAAGAGATAAGAGTTAACTGTGCGTGCCAGTGAGAGTGTTTTGGGAGACGTCAGCTGACAATCAAATGCAAGAAGGAAAACCTGGATGGATGGAAATATGAGAGGGTTGTAGAGCGATAAACAACAACAAAGAAGTAATTGGTATACAGAAAGTGAAACCTGGCGGCAGAAGAAAAGGAAAAGATGTGAAGTTTAATAAAAGAAATCTGAGGAAAGTGAGGCTGAATGTGTTGAGTCACAGCTCATGAATATAATGCTGATGAGTCAGTGAACAGGAAGAACGGGGGAGAAAATGCATGGAGCAGAGAGAATATGTGAAGATTAATAAGTTTGCAAATGTTCCCCAGAGGGCAATATAGCCATCTGTACACATAACAAGACTGGAAAATAATAATAATAATAATAAAAAAAACAAAAAAAGACTGGGTGATGACATCTAATCACAGCTACACAACAAACTTACACACAAAGCAAACATGTCGCTAATACACCTATGTAAGCGCTGTGCAATAAACAGAAAAAGGGTTCATTTCAGTAATAGTGACAATTAGCAGCGAATGGCCTGAAGTCGACTTGTGGAACAGAAAACTATGATTGCCCAAAATGACACGGACCTCGTGTTGTCTCTAAAGACACGTGTTTTCTGTTCAAGTGAGGATAATAATCCAACGATGTTCTGAAATTACATCAGCGTTTTTATTCTGGCTCTCTTTAATGTAGCTGGGAGGCGGAAATAATGATAAAGTTACACATTCAAACATCTTTTACACCCAAAGAATTTTAATAATGGACCATGCATTAATGGTTTCTGCAGGAATCTGATTTAATGCTTTTTAATGCCCCTTTAAGGCCATTTAAAAAAAAAAATTTAATGGCATCAAAAGCGCCCATAACAACTTCTGAATATACAGGGCCTTCTCAAAAAATTTGCATATTGTGATAAAGTTCATTCTTTTCCATAATGTAATGATCAAAATTAAACTTTCATATATTTTAGATTCATTGCACACCAACTGAAATATTTCAGGTCTTTTTTTGTTTTAAAACTGATGATTTTGGCATCCAGCTCATGAAAACCCAAAATTCCTATCTCAGAAAATTAGCATATCATGAAAAGGTTCTCTAAACGAGCTATTAACCTAATCATCTGAATCAACTAATTAACTCTAAACACCTGCAAAAGATTCCTGAGGCTTTTAAAAACTCCCAACCTGGTTCATTACTCAAAACCGCAATAATGGGTATGACTGCCGACCTGACTGCTGCCCAGAAGGCCATCATTGACACCCTCAAGCAAGAGGGTAAGACACAGAAAGAAATTTCTGAACGAATAGTGCTGTATCAAGGCACCTCAGTGGGAAGTCTGTGGGAAGGAAAAAGTGTGGCAGAAAACGCTGCACAAAGAGAAGAGGTGCCCGGACCCTGAGGAAGATTGTGGAGAAGGACCGATTCCAGACCTTGGGAGACCTGCGGAAGCAGTGGACTGAGTCTGGAGTAGAAACATCCAGAGCCACCGTGCACAGGCGTGTGCAGGAAATGGGCTACAGGTGCCGCATTCCCCAGGTCAAGCCACTTTTGAACCAGAAACAGCGGCAGAAGCGCCTGACATTCCCCAGGTCAAGCCACTTTTGAACCAGAAACAGCGGCAGAAGCGCCTGACCTGGGCTACAGAGAAGGAGCACTGGACTGTTGCTCAGTGGTTCAAAGTACTTGCATGTCATTCAGAAATCAAGGTGCCAGAGTCTGGAGGAAGACTGGGGAGAAGGAAATGCCAAAATGCCTGAAGTCCAGTGTCAAGTACCCACAGTCAGTGATGGTCTGGGGTGCCATGTCAGCTGCTGGTGTTGGTCCACTGTGTTTTATCAAGGGCAGGGTCAATGCAGCTAGCTATCAAGAGATTTTGGAGCACTTCATGCTTCCATCTGCTGAAAAGCTTTATGGAGATGAAGATTTCATTTTTCAGCACGACCTGGCACCTGCTCACAGTGCCAAAACCACTGGTAAATGGTTTACTGACCATGGTATTACTGTGCTCGATTGGCCTGCCAACTCTCCTGACCTGAACCCCATAAAGAATCTGTGGGATATTGTGAAGAGGAAGTTGAGAGACGCAAGACCCAACACTCTGGATGAGCTTCAGGCCGCTATCGAAGCATCCTGGGCCTCCATAACACCTCAGCAGTGCCACAGGCTGATTCCCTCCATGCCACGCCGCATTGAAGCAGTCATTTCTGCAAAAGGATTCCCGACCAAGTATTGAGTGCATAACTGAACATAATTATTTGAAGGTTGACTTTTTTTATATTAAAAACACTTTTCTTTTATTGGTCGGATGAAATATGCTAATTTTTTGAGATAGGAATTTTGGGTTTTCATGAGCTGTATGCCAAAAGCATCAGTTTTAAAACAATAAAAGACCTGAAATATTTCAGTTGGTGTGCAATGAATCTAAAATTTATGGAGGTTAAATTTTTATAATTACATTATGGAAAATAATTAACTTTATCACAATATGCAAATTTTTTGAGAAGGACCTGTATATGTATATTAAAGAAAAAGTCTTAAACTCAATGTATTTTAATGTACCTTGGTCATCGTAGTTGCTGAAGACGTTCCGCTGTTAGCTACGAAAGAGTAACCAGCCACGATTAACTGCTGTCTGTCTCTTCCAGCTGATTTGTGGCTATCTGACTACATGTGAGATTTCACGGCATCGACACCTATTGTACCAGTTTTTATTTTTTTTGGCAAACACTGAAAAATCCTTCTCCGTCTGGACTATCATCAGGCTGCAGTCGTGTCCTGAATTCCTTGTTTTCCAGCCACTCTTGCTTGAATTTGCATTTACCCATTCTCTTCGTAAACCTTTGTTTCCTCCCGCTCCAGCGCACAGCGTTTCTTTTCAAACATCTGGGTTCACGACTGTCTGCACGACAGGTCGGTGGCAATTTCCGACGCGGTTCTGCATGTTGACGCTAATGTACATCGAATACGCAGTTTAACAGCAAATCATAGTTAAAGAAAGTATTTTTTTAATGAAAACTACAGGAAGTATTTTAGTGCTTATGAGAATCAAATTTATTGCTTCTTGATGCCATTTTAGGCCTTAGTTTTTGTTAAATCCATTTAATGACTTTTAATGCTATTTAATGACCCGCATAAACCCTGTTGAAATTCTTGTTTTGCTTTCCTTTGTAATATAAATTTTTAAATCTAAAAGATAAACAAACCATAAGAACAGGACTGTAGGAAACTGTAGGAAACTATTCATGGGCCTGTACCATGAAGCAAGATTATTTCCTTTCATTGTTGCTGGTTCACTTCCTACCTGGCTGAGTGTATCACCATGGTAACTTGCTGGAAACCTGACCCGCCCCAGAGCAGGCTAGAAAACACAGGATGGCAACAAATGAATAGCATAAGAAAAATCTAAAGTAGAAAAGTGGGGAGTGAGCAGTTCCTCTTCCTAGCTTCCCCTCACTGACAGTTTTTTACTGGTTTTAACTTTTCACTGTCGGCTGAAAAACTTCAAGAGAGATCTGTCAGCAGAATTGATCTTATTTACTCAGAGACTGATTGCTTCTAAGTTTGTTCCTGTCTGTAACATTGATTAGAAATCAATGTTAATTATATTTCTTAATGAAAATGCAGATCTATGAAAAGATCAAATTTGTCATTAATCAAGAGGGAATCACCCTCTGAAGGATTACTTCCTTCCTCTTTAGTGAGCAAGCTTTATTACAAATTTATATAATAATGAGATTATTTATTTCTCAGTATTAAGGTTTGCCACAATAACCAAATTATTACACTTTATCAGTAATCGTGTTTACCTATTATTAGTCACACTAAAGGCCAATTTCCTCATCATATTTTCAACTAAAAGACACAAAATATCAATAAAAGCACAATAACTATTTACTTCCGCAGGAAAACAGAAAGTGTTATTTTGAAGAAATGAACATTCAAAATATTATCTAAAGTGATTCAATGAGTTAAAATTTATTCAAAAAATGTTCATGTGTTTAAAGAAATTCCAAATAAAACCAATTACAAATCATTCCTATCAAAATGATAAATCGGAGAAAAGCTCTCTTTGTTTTTATGTGAAATATTCAACTGAATTATCAATCAGAAGCAAAGTTTGATTTCTGCTAACTGGCAATACAGAAGGCATGCTATAAAAGGGCCAGGTACCCACGAATCCGTCTGCCTGTGATTCTATGCAACAAATCGTCCAAATGTGACCATGAATTAGGGATGTAAGAAAAAATTGATACATCGATATCGCGACAATTTCCCGATATTGTATCGATATTCCCAAAAAAATCTTTTTTTAAGGATTTTAATGGAACCATTAATGATAAGAGTAATTTTATAGTAAAATGCAGAGACAGTTTTCCTACTGTTAAATTGAGATTTAAAGATCACAATATATCGTCTTACTCATAGTATCTGTATCGCGATACATATCGTATCGCCAGATTTTTGCCAATACACATCCATACCATGAATCACTGTTACTTCTGTGATATAAATGGAAAAAAAAAGTCCAAAAAATTCTTCAAAAGTGTTGCCTTTTGCAAATGCGTATTAAAATATCATTCAGCGTTTTCCCCTCATAAACTAGATGCAAAAGCTGCCAACCAAGTGGGAACGTTAACCTTTATCTTTAATGTCACACGATTTTTCTGGCTGTTTGCAAGCTGTGCGACTTAAGAGAGAGAGAAAACAAAGGAAGATTCCAAACAAAACAGGAAAGCGTTGGCCAACTACTTTGTTTTTATTATCTCACGAGTGAGCATGCTGTTAATTGTCTGCTTTGTGTCACTAATATTCAAGAACTCCTACATATATCACATTAGCTTATTTAATCCTTCCTCGCAAAAGCAGAAACGGCACCATGCATTGTTGTCCTGAGCTTTCCATTAATTAAGTTTTTGGCAGCCCTATGTGACAGAAATGTGTTTCTCATTTGAACTGAAAGAAGTTATTTTTAATAATGTCTTTTTGCATTACTGGGTGTAGCAGTCAAATCTATACCTGGAATCGATAATGGTGAGGAGTACTGTGTCGATGTATTGTGGCCTAAAATGGGATGGCTGTGATGCAGCGGGGTCTGGGAAGGAAGCCACGACTAAATCTATGATAACAGATGAAGCTGCACCAGCTCAGAGATCCAAAATTGACCGCAAACAAACAGCAGCGGCGGCGGCCATGAAAGTGCTCTTCTAGGCAGAACCATCGGGATCTGTGGGGCAGAAGTGTAATGGTGCCTCTGGGAGGGAGAGAGACCAGGAGGGGGAATGTGTGGAGAAGATGGACAGAGCTCAAGACAAGTAGCTTAGATTTAGTTTCCTGCTGACATCATCAACAGCATATGTTCCTATGGCAGAGGACAAATAAGGGGGAGGCTGATGGAAAAGTGAAAACAAAAGGAAGCAGGCAGGAGAACGGTGATGAAGAGCACACAGGAGGGAAAATTAATGGTGTGAAGAAGAAAAAAAAAGAAGGAACACTTGGCGCAAAGCTAATTTCTCCATCATCTCATGTCTCTCGGCCCCAGCTGCTCCCCGACCATTCACTAAATCATCCTGGCTTTGATTTGGCTCCCTTTCCGATAAACCCTGCTTTTTTCTTCTTCTTCTTTTTTTAAGTCCCTGATCCCATCAGCCAGTACACCTCCTTGTCCCTCTCACCTTCATTCAACCCAGCCCATCTTCACTCCTCCACAGGCAAATACTATTCTCTCATACCATCTTGGCTTCCCCCTTCTCCTCCTCGGACTTTCTCACTACGTGCCCTCCTCACCCACCTCCATCTGTCTAGCTTCATGATCCATGGATGATTTACACAGATTTTCTTTGCCTTCCGCTCGTTTGACACTCAGACTGAATATCCATTTGGTTAAAGCTCCATCGTTCAGTGTAAAATCACCTTCTGTTTAGCCATAACTAATCATGTTTAACTAATGACTCTCAGCCATGTTAGCCAGTCGCATTTACTACTGTAAATCTCTGCATTAGTGCTGAATAAATGTGTTAATCGTATTGGTCGTATTCAACATGATGTCTCAGACGAAGGTTCGCCCACTATGCAAGGGACCAAACTGATGATTGATGATCAGATACACAATTTGACCTCCTGATTACCGATCAAAATAAATGAGGGGAAAATTTGGCACAGATTGGTGCATCTCTAGATAATACCCCACATTTGTTTCGCAGACTTTTTTTGTTTTTTATACGACCTCTTAGAGCGATGGTCTCCGATGTCAGTCCTCTAGGGCCAGAATACTGCAAGTTTTAGATGTTTCTCCACTTGAAACACACCCCTATCAAATGACAGGGTTAACTACCAGGCCTCTGCAGAATTTGACGACAGACTGAGGAGGTAATTGAGCCATTAGAATCAGCTGTGTTGGAGCAGCGACATGTCTCATCGGGTGGATACACCCTCATCGTAGGGGTTTTCCAATAAAGCGATGCCAGCGCTCAACCAGGCCTGGTGTTGGCTTGTAGGTTTTTGATTCTCCTTCTAAATTGAATAAATTCAGAATTCTTTATTATTCTTTATCATCAAATAGATGCCTTAAAAATCCCCAATTTATTATATTAGTGTTTTTAAGCAACATAGTGTTTGTGTATAGCGATGTACCATCCAGGGATCAAAATCATCCAATTAAAGTTGATCGGCTTTGATCGGTTATAGTCATAAACTGTGAAAATAAAATCTGAATTAGTTTTCCTGTTCAATTAATGCATTTTTTTTACCTGCCACTTTGGTGTGTGAACAGATCAATAAATGTGTTTTTTCTGATGTACTTTGTACAAAGATTTGTAAAATAATAATAAAAAATAAAAATAAAAATAAAAACAAGACAAAAGCTAAGGAGATAGATGGGTAAATGGCAGTAATCTTGTAATCTAATCTGTAATTTATTTTTGTTGGATTTACATCTACTGCGTCCATTACTTTTCTTTCTCTAATTGTCAATATTTGTTACATTAAGAGTTTAAATAATATAAACATAAAAAAGAGATTGTTTACGTTATGTTTCTTAGAAAGAAAACCAGGATAGGTAGGTGAAATCTAGGAAGGAAAAAAAAACGGGGGAAATCTGTCAGGCAGTAACAGCCTTATAGATCTCTGACTGGTACCAGCAGTGTTGGACTCACTCAAACTGTTTGTTACACCACCTTCTGAAATGAAAAGGCCAACAGAGTTTAAGAATTGAGTCGGTGGTGGAGTTTGTGAACAGAGGAAATGTGTGTCTGCAACAGCAGCTCAGTGATCTGCCTAAACTCCAGGACGAGTGACACCAAAATTAACAGCAGCATAATAAGACATTGAGCTTATCCTATTCTGATGCTAATCAAACATTTTATTAATGTTGAAACTAATAAAGCAGATGAAAAAAAAAAAATTTAATGGCCGTCACAATGTTTTGATTGGTTGCTGGTCTTCATTAGCTCGCTACCTAGCTTCTGCCAAAAGGAGTTCTTTAGTCTGGCAAGCTCAGAGTTTTTGCTAAAGACTGGGTCATCATTAGTCTTTAGATAATTAGTAACGCAACCTTAAATCTTAGAAATACACCTTGATCAAAAAAAAAAAATAGTGACATTCAGAATTTTTTTGAATTTACGACCTTCAAAAAATACATACATTCCACATACAATCCAAAATATCAAAAGCTGTAAGAGATGATAATTTGTCTTTAAACAAAAACAGAGACGAATATGCTTTGTTTCCTTTCTGAATGATTTATTTGGATCGACCCGACCTCCTCCCACACTAAATTACATAATTGTCCTTGGACTCTATCAGTGACACAGTAAGCTGTGGTTAATTGCTTATGGTGTTATGCTCAAAATTTCTCTCCGATAGTCGCCCAAATTCAGACGGAGATTCTGACTGAAGCTGTTTCTCACAAAAACATCAATTAACTGGGACAAGGTCAAGACCTTTTTGGAAGACCCTGACAAATATGGAGTGATCGCACCTCTCAGACATTTTGAACTCAACCAAGCCTTCACTTCATCATCTCTCATGCCCCGAAGAACTAAGTTCCCCCTCTTTCCGTCTCCTTCTTGCTCAAGTCTTTCTTTGCCGGGTTTTATGTGGATAGTAGAGAAGTCACTTTGCTGACATGAGCTGACACGTCGCCTGAAGCGGGAACACCATGGCAGGATGCAAGCAGAGGAGAGAAAAGTTAGCCAACGTCTAATAGAGGCTGCAATAGAAGTTTGAGTGTTGCATTTCACGTAGCAGTGTATGGCACATAAGGAGACCGCTGTAAAACATGGTCGCTTCATATTGCATCAAAAATATAAAACTGTAAAAACAAAACTTGAGTGCTGACATGCAGACCAACTAAAACACAAGCTCAACCACTATCTAATGTGAGTGTTCATAACCTGCAATTCTCAGGAGGATTCTTCTCAGAAATGGAGCAAACAGGCACCGACAGGAAACGCCATCCAGTTTTCATTTCCAAAACAAATCTACAGCAGAACCCTGTCTGAACAGGCAATATTTACTTTACACTACCATGAAAACTATGAGCTCTCTTACAGAATTTTAATATTTTTGCACTCACAAGTTGAACATCGGACCAAGTTCCTTACCAGACAGAAAGAACTGGTTGTGCCATCCTTTGCTGCAACAACTAACATCAAGTGTTTGCGACAACTTGCAGTTAGGCTTTCGGATCCCTGATGTAATATTTTCTTCCACTTCTCCATCCAGAATAGTTTATTCAGCCACAATGGAGGATTTGTGAGCATGAATCATGCGTGTAGGGTAAACGCCACAGCATTTCAGTCAGATGTAAGGCCACTCCAAAAGCCTTCACTTTGTTTTGTCTTTAAAGGCATTCAGAGGTAGATTTGCTGGCATCGTTTGGGTCATTGTCCTGCTGATTGATCCAAGTGTGTTTGAACTTATGGTCGCAAAGTGATAGCTGGAGGTTCTCCTTTAGGATTTTTTTTGCTAGAGAGCAGTATTTATTCATCACCATCAATTAGGACGAGTCGACCAGGTCCTGAAGCCGTAAAGCTGTCCTAAACCATAACCGTGCCACCGCCATGTTTAACAGGCCGAACTTTTATTTTGAAACACTTTCTTTGTATTACTGCAGAAACAACAGGAATAACTCATTCCAGTAGGTTTTGTCAGTCCACAGAATATATTTGAAAAGGTCTTGGGGATCATCGTGAGACGGACCTTCGTTTTCTTACTGTTGAACCATGTAGGCATGAGATGCCTGCGGGGGCCTTTGGATGTTCTGGGTTCTTTTGTGACACTTTTGTCCTCAATGGGTTGTTAATGCACTTCATTGGGTTCACCACTGTTAGACTGATACATGTCAGCGAGTCTGGTTTTGAATTTCTTTAGAACAGGGCAGGATGTGTTGCTGTTTGAGCTCTTTTACCCCACTTTAGATTTTAGACCACCCCATGTTGTCCAGCAAACTCTACTGAGCTGACTTTTTTGATTCTATAGGTCTAGCAGATAATCAGGGCTGTGTGTGGCTAGTTAAATTGAACCTAAATTGTGATTAATCCTCCTTCACTAATGATAAAACAACGGGAGCGATTACTTTTTCACATAGAACCAGGTTGGTTTGGACAGGCTTTTTTCCTTAATAAATGAAATCCTTCTATTAACTCCAGTTTTCTATTTATAAACAGATCTGATGATCTAAAACATTTACGTGTGATAAACAAGCAGACTTTCTGGTCATTCAGTAAGAATGATTTGTGCAGTAAAAGAAGTAATTAGCAAAAAGGGAAGGGGAAAAAACCAACACTGTTAGGGTTTCTCTCTGACCACAAAAACTAAGCAGAAACCTAGCAGGAGTGCTTACAGCCCATAAACAGAAAAACACAATAATGCAATGCTTGTTTTATCAATATAGCGCAGCCCCAGATTGATCTAATGTGCAATATGGGCCAGAAAAGGAAGTGCAAGAAGGCAGAAGTTAGCAGAAGTGACTGTAAAAAAGACAAGCATGTACAAGCAACATTTAGTATATAAATGAACCTGAGACATTGGAAGAAGAGCATGTGCACAATCTCCCATCTGCCCAGAACAGCACTGAATGTTGAAAAGGACTCATTTGACAGGAACTCAATGTAACATGTGAGGGAGCAGACTCGTTGCAGCAAACATCAAGTAGCACAACACCTTTATTTGCAGAAAGCAACCGAGGGAGCTCTAAAGCAGATCCCAACACTGTGAGCTCGTTTGTTTTGACTTGTGCGCTCACAGGGCGCTCCGCTGTAAGAGCTGACAGCCTGCATACAAATACAGTATAGAGGATATTTAATTAATTAATAAATGGAGGCTGTTTGGAAACAGACCCAGACATGTGCACTGTAGGGTGAATTGAGAAATCACGACAGTGGTTTGTTTTCCCTCCTCTTCTTCGACTATAAACCCTGTCCTCCTTCCTGTTTCTGAAGTTCGTTATGAACTTGAGCAATCGTTTTAATATGGTTGCATAAATAGGCTCACACACAAAAAAACAACAACTTGGTTTTGTCATTTAGAGTTGTGCTCTTTTTGTTCTCTGGCCTTCCTGACAAAAAACTGTATCTTTTCATTTCCCATTATGTTTTACACCTCAGATTAAACAGGGTTACGAACCACACAATTCTTAAAGACGACCCCTATCTGCAGAAAAACAGCAACCATTCACACTAGCTTGCTGATTCTTGGAATGAAAACACTGTAAAAAAACTTTTGTGTCGTCACACTAAATGTAGAAGTGCAGCTGTCCCTAATCGTTTCTGCTATGCAGGGACAGGCTAGCCCTTTAAACAGAGATTATTTGGGGACAGGCCTGAAACAAAATGCTGTCACTGTAATGATATAGGACCCAAACAAGGGAGTTGCGTAATTTCTTTAATGTCACAAAAACATTCCAATTGTCTAGTTTGAGGTCTTCCAGATGTACGACAATTGTTATGAACGTCAACCTATCTTGAACAAAAATGTTGCACACTAATCTCTCTAAACTGGAAAACCAGTTTGCTTATTCCATGTTTTCCATGTTTAAAAACTAGTTTAAGATATGCCCAATTAAGGCTGAATCAATACTTTTTATTTCACCACTATATGCAGGAGTATACTAAACGCATTTTAAAGCTACATTGTGTATTTTTTTGAGTTAATTCTTAGCAAAAACCCCTTTGTTCTTTCAAAAATATGTGTGTAATTACTTCCACCTACTAATGAAAGTATTCTCGTAAGTGTAGAATCTGCTATTCAGAATACATACGCGCGAGTCGCTCGAATGGCTGAATCCATGTTGAGCGTCCATCTTACAATACATTCGCCAACGTGGGACATTCCTGGAAATTCTAACTCCGCCTTTCACGCTTTGGGTTGCACCGTGACAAATGTCAGAGGGAGATTGTTTACTCGGGACGCGGCACCAACATGTTTACTGACTATATAACTAATTGCAATGTAGTTTTCTAAAGTAACCTCATCACTGGAAGGAACACTGGACGAAATCGTAGTACTGGAAGCCATGTTAACCTTGGCATGAAACGGCCACCGTAGGAGTTAAAACGCGCTCGGAATGGGGGGGTGGGAGGCGGGGCTAGAACGTAATATTCAGTTGGTTGGTCATATAGAATTTCACCGCTAGATGGGAGAAGATCTTACACAATGTAGCTTTAAATGGGTCTAAATATGAAGACAGGAACAAGTCCTGTCAAACCTATGAAGTATGTGCCTAGCTTACGCTGTGCCTCGTTGTCTATACCCCATGTTTACTCGCTGTAGAATTCTTTCTCAGTGAAACACGTTTTATTTTTCCTATATTCAGTGTTGCCTAACCATCTGGGGATGACAGGTTAAAGCTCTATATAAGGTCCATCAGTGGTGAAATGATTATTAAGCTACTGTTTTCATCCCCTCCAAAAGTTCGGGATACAAACTGAGTGAATCTTCATCAGTGCAGAAAGAGTATCAGGGTTGTGTAGCATGAGATTAAATAACGTCATTACTGGGTAATTGCTTAAATATTTGAGTAGCCTAACACTTGCATGAATATATTTTTTTGAGTGCCTATGTACTGTATTTACAGAGGCCTTAGAATAGAACCACAAAAATTCTGACACTGTTAGAAATGCTGATCCGTGCACACGCAGCAGTATCAGGTGTGCATAAAGGTGCTGCTAAGGCATTATATGTGTATGGCATTGTATCCTGCAGGTTTTACATGTGTCCTTGAGCCAACACAGCTGATCTAAAGAGCTAAATTATCTCCTCAACATGTTTTCCAGTTCTCCAGAGGCCTGGTAATCATTTGATTAAGGTCAGCCGACCCAGGGTGACATCTAAAACATGTAGGACACCGGCCCCTGAGAGATAGTTGGGACAGTTGATGGAGATTTTATTTGGGGTCTTTCCCCAAAGATTGGAGTGGACATTAACCCTTTAGAGAGGTTGACCAGGTTTGTTTCACCTCTCTAAAAAGGACTTCCAACTAACAGCATGGGGTCTGTCAGAGCTGAGAGCTCCCGATTATATCAAGCCAACTAAAAAGGACAATGAATAAGGATGTACACAAATAGGGCTGCACGATTAACCTTTATCGCATCGATATTGAGGTTTTAACTCCTGCGATAACCTAACCTCAGGAGGCTGAGGTTTTTTTCCCGCCCCTGACATTTGAGTGACAAACCTACTCACCAATCAAAATGGTTGAGTCTGGCTTGCTGGCCAATCAGAAACGATGATGGGAAACAAGCTTGTATGCAGAGCAGTGTTGCTAACTTGACAACTTTGTCACTATATTTAGCGACTTTTCCGAACCCCCTGGCAACAGTTTTTTTTAAAAAGTGACTAGTGACAAATCTAGCGGCTTTTCCATGTGTTGCTAGAGAATTTTGGCGACTTGTTCAATGTGAAAGCAGAATGTATTTCTCACTGTTCTCAGTGGGTAGCGGGAGAGGAACCTGGCTGCAGATCTCTGCTGTCCGTCTCTCTCCGCTCAGGTTGACAACCGTCCCGTAAAAAAACGGAATCGTCCCGTATTCAGAGAAAATATTACGCGTTCGATATCAAGGTGAGAAGGAACGAGATTAGTCCCGTATTTCAGCTAGAATGATAAGACACAAAGCTGGAGTTATTCTGTCTTTACGCTGCGCAGCTGCGTCTTCTCTCATTCTCTCCCCTCCCTCTTCTGTTGCTCCTTCAATCATGAAACTGATCAATGATCAGCTTATCGGCTTTTCTGTCGCAGTCCCGTTTCTGTTTGTTTATCGCGGACTTTTAGCAGATAGAGGAAACTAGCGGGTGTCGCGCTAAACAACAGCAGCACGTTTAAGCTTGTTTAACTGTTGTTAGAATTGATTTAATATTACTGTCTGATGGTTGCTGAAGCCACAGCTGTAAAAGCTGCTGGTCATGATATCGGTTTGGATATGTGGTGAAATGGAAACATGAAGATGAAACCAGGAGATGTTCTTACTGAATCATCAGAGCTGAACAGGTGATGGAGAAACAACTTTACCTTTTAGGTGACATGAATGAGTTGAAGGGAAGTTAAAGACTGTTTCTGAGAGACAAATAACACCAGGATCCTTTTATGTAGCTGACAGCTGGTAACTGTGCAGGGGCGGCTCTAGCAAAGTTTTGCCCGGGGGCCAGGTAGGGCATTAACAGGAAAAGGGGGGCACAAATACATACTTTTCTTATTCTCATTTAAAATGTCTAGCTTTTAATAAATAATTATCTGACTCTTACGACCAATTGGATATAGTGGTGATAAATCTTTTATCATGTACAGCAAATATTAAGTCTAATACAGTATGCTACTAAGCTATAGTACTTTTTCCTTCGGTAAGGTAAATTCTGTGCAGTCTGCAGTTCTGTCAAAGAAAGATGTTGAATCTATTTAATTATTATAGAAAAATAATTCATTTCTGTGCATTTGTTTTACACGTGCATTAAATTAAAGTCGATTAGGTTGATTAAGCATCATGAGGTGGCGGGTGGGGGGGGGGGGGGTTCCTTATTCTTTTTGCTGGGAGTTGGCAACCCTACTGTGTTACTACGTCTTATCTTGCAGAAGGCTGGATGAGGTCTTGTTTTTAATTGTTATTGTCATTTATTTTAAAATGTGTGCAATTTAACTGTTTCATGTTTAGTAAATGGCAGTGGACTGCAGAAGATTTTGTTTTCTAATTGGAAATCTAAATCTAATAAGAGTTCATTTTCTATTTTTCAATGGCAAAGATTCGTCAATTAAAAAAAAAATTAAGCTACCTGTTTAAGTTAATTTCCAATTATGTCTTATTCTTTGGTATTTAGGTTCAAGTATTCTGACACTGGTCAGGTTCAAGAAGCATTGAACAATCTCATTACCTCAATTCCTATGTAGTTTATATTACAGATTTTTCAGGTTCAACAGCAGACAAAAGCCAGAGGAGGGCCCTGGCCACATAAATATTTTTTAGGTTATTGTATATTGTTCGCATGTGTGTCAAGTTGTACAAGACTGTGTTGTAAAAGTAACAATATATTTCATTCATAATTTAAGTTTTATGCACTTAAAAGTATCGAAAGTAAAAATCGAAAATCGCATTGCAATCGCAATATTTGTCAGAAAAACCGCAATAAGGTTTTTTGTAAAAATTGTGCACCCCTTTACACAAAAATTATTCTTTCTACCCATTTGTGAATCCTTATGCAATGAATACTATCTCTGGCAAAGTAAAATAAACATTGAGTGTTGTGGTGTATATTGTTCTCAATTTTCTAAAACGGTGACTTTGCCACTTGTTGACATGTAAATCAAGAAATAGGCCGGTCATTACACCAATTAATGAGTTAAGTGATCTGGCCTACATACATTTACAAACACAAAACCACCAAAAGAACCAGTACTAAACCGAAGCACTGCTATAATGTTAAAGAAAGTGTAACCCAAAAATGTTTGCTCCGATAAAACAACCCCCGTCTCGATGATAGAAGTGGCCAACTCCAGTCTTTGAGAGCTGGTATAGTTGAATTACTACCTCAGTCTCTCATCACCTTGTACAGGAGTTTTTTTGCCAATGACCCATTCATTGAAATCAGGTTACTTCAAGAAGGGAAAGATGTAAAACATGCAGGCCCCGAGGACTGGAATTGCAGACCCCGGCTCTATCATGCGTCTCTGTGAGGACATCCAGTGCAATAAGACATACAAGCAGAAAGACGTCCCACGATACAGATGGCTAAAGTGTCTTGTTCGTTACAGGAGCAAAATGTTGCACTTTTGCTTAGCATTTATGCAGACTTCACCTCCCTCCATTCCTCCCCCTTTTTTTACAGCCTGTTTCCGTCTGTCATCTCCCTCCGTCGTGCTCTACTTCCCACAGCCACAGGCAAAGACACACTGTGGCTTCCAAAGGAGGGCAACCTATACATACACATATGTTGCATATTTAACTCTGTCGAAGCTCATTAGATGGGTCTGCACGAAATAATCAAACATTCAAGAAACTAAGAGGAGT
Source organism: Valencia hispanica (assembly GCA_963556495.2). Lineage (NCBI taxonomy): Eukaryota > Metazoa > Chordata > Actinopteri > Cyprinodontiformes > Valenciidae > Valencia > Valencia hispanica. The sequence continues at coordinate 19,694,611 of OY747714.1, read as the reverse complement.
TACAGTGTTGCATTTGTGTTTCATGTAGTCGTAGAGGAGTTAGCTGTTCCCCTGTTTAGGCCTCCAAACTTGAGCATGTGACGTGTAGCTAGTACGTGGTTGATTTCTGATGAGATAACAAGTGTTTATGGTAAGAGAAAGAAGAAAAGGACCCACCAGCACGCTTGCTCTGTAGTACATTAAGTTTGTTGACAGTGAAAATAAAACATTCTTAGATTAGATCTCATTCCAGGAATGTATGACAAAATCCCCTCACCCTGTCTCTCTCTCTCACACACACACACACAGACACGTGCGAGAACAATACTACCGGCCCTTCATTAAAGCGATTACGGATTAATGAGCACACCGCCTGACTAATTTAGTTGATCTCGAGAAGGTGAAACGATACCATCGTGGCTCGATGCTCACTGCCCTGTAAAGCAGCACTGAGCTGCGCTCATGCTGGGTTGATCATGTTAGGTTGTCAACCAATCGATCGCAGCCATTCCTGCCCAGATACAGCCATCATAAGTGGCACAGAGATCAGACTGCCATTATGAGAGGAGTTGGAGAGCTGCATCTGAAGAGAAAAAAAAAAAGCTATTAAGCAAAGACTTTCATCCTTCCAGTTTCTTAGAGTTGTTGTACTTTCTTTCACAGACCCTAGTGATCGACAAATCAGTATATGACTGAATACTTGTCACAGAAAGGTATTACACACGTGTGTGTGTGTGTGTGTGTATATATATATATATATATATATATATATCACTAGTGGCACTAAGACACATGCACTGTGTCAAGGTCAATCTGTGTTAAATTCATAACAAGCTTGTGCTGTCATCTAAGGGAGCCCATGTATAAGCTGGGCTGGAGAGGATTAAAGCATATGCAGGCATTATTTGCATGCTCCACATGTACAGCAGCAGCAACAGCAGAGGTGCAGCTGCTGCAACACACCTGGAAAGGCGCACAACTTTTAAAAACAAAGTCATCTTTGCAGGGAGAGAGGGTTTAACAGCTCGTCGTTTCTCCTGCCCATGCTTTTATCTGTAACTAGTTCAAGTTTAACAATATGCACTCTCTCTGTGTGTGTGACCATCTATCTTTTGTCGATATGTCCCTTTTAAATAACCTGATGTCACTGCGCCCTTTGTCCTTCCCACATTACACGAAAATGAAGTGTATGGAAAGTGGCATTGCCTTGGAAATGATTTAATTCAGTGTGTCTAAGCTGCCATATGGGAATCTATAACCCCCCTTCATAAAAGCAGAGCAGCTCTCAAATATGCAAACCCACGGTAGCATACCGCAACAAAGGCCTCCTCAGACCACAGCATTTTTAGGACCCTGATCAAGTCCAACCTCCACACTGCAGCAGCATGAAAACAACTTGGCTTCACCAAACTACACTCTCAGCTGCTTCTTTTAACAACAAGCCAAACAACCTCTGTCTGTCTGAGTCAAACTGGCTTCTTAAACTGTCAAGATTTCTCTTACGGCTCAGGATTTACTTTAAAGTCTAAACATTTTACTGTACCTTCAAAAGACAAATGGAGCATCCTACATCATTAACAGAAGGGGGAAAAAACTGTCGTATTCCAACTGAGTCTTGTATGCAAGATGTCTAATTGAGATAAGTAGTAGCAGTTTGTGCTCAGCTCATTTTCTAAGCAGGAAATATATCATGAAATTAAATTTATAATCACTAACAGTCAGCTTTGTGTATGAGGTCAACACTCCTTTCAACTCAACTCCTCCTTGAAGAGATTTTAAGGATCCTCTCCTTTAATTCAGATAACTTCTGTTTTCAACATAGACATGCACCTTTTAAACATTGACCAGCAGCTAAACTCAAAAGTACTATATTTTTTTGATCATTGAATGCACCGTATCTAAGCAGCATCAGGCCATGCTGACAACAACCAGCGATGCTCACTGCACTAACGGTTCTCATCACTACAGTAAAATGCTCAAGACAGTTTAAAATGTCTCATATTTTAAGGTTTCCTTATGGGAGGAAATCTTATATGTAAAATGCTGTTCTTACATTATAATTAAAGAGAAATTGGCACGGCCTAAAGTTGTAGCAACATGTTGAACTTTTTGATCAGAACTCTGCGGCAACCATTAAATATGATGTTTAAGCCGGCCCAGAACTCTCAAACTGTCCTGTAGACCAGAGGTCTCCAACTCTGGTACATTAGCCGACAGTGCTGCATGTGTTAGATGCATCCCTGCTCCAACACAGCTGATTGAACTGGTCCAGCTACCTCCTCAGCATGTCGAGGTTCTGCAGAGGCCTGCTAACCAGCCATCATTTGACTCAGGTGTGCAGAACCAGCTAAAGAACTAAAACATGCAGCATCCTTGACGACCCCAAAGCTCAAAAAATGTAAATGCATTAGCTATGACGTTCATTTACCTTTGTCTTCACTTAACCCAAAATATTTCCTAATACATACTTTGACAACACCATCTTCTGAACCGTTTCAAAGTTGTTTCAATAAGGAAAAAAAAAGAACATTAACAGCTCATCAACATCCAGAGAAAATAATCAATTCCACTGAAACATCCAGTCCTACTCCTTCCCAAACCAACGGCAATGAGAGAGTAAAAACCATCCAACTGGAGTAACCTGCTCAAGTCTGAATCACTGATGTTACAAGGTAAACTGGAGAGAAAGTGAGGGTCAAGTCAGTCCTGGCTGAAAATGGATATGTTTTAAACACTAAAAATGTTTGTAATTATGTTGTTATAGATGAAACTTTACTGAAGTTTTACTATGATGCCAACGGTAGGGTGGGGTTTTAACCAGCCACACAAAAAGTTGCAACCTGTTGGTAGTTTTGTGATGGATGGATGGACCACTTGTTAAAAATACCCAAAATAAGTAGGAAAACACAAACAATCAAGGCTCCCAACTCTTTACCTGTTTATAAGTTGTTTGTGTATATATATATATATATATATATATATATATATATATATATATATATATATATATATATATATATGTTAACTACCAAGTTAGCAAGTCTAACAGTGATACAACAACAACAAAATTACTTAATAACAAATAGCACCAGCTGTGAGACTCTCAATGTTCCTACACACATAGCCAAACAACAGAAAATGCTAAAACAATGCATAAAGGTATTGCTTTGGAAAACTTCCATATAAAAGGAAGAGTAAACTAGATTTTTGCTCCAACTCCTCCACAGTGTATATTTGTTTTTTATCCATGTATTTGTTATTAAAAACAGCCTGCAGAGTCTTTGTGGATTTAGCTCAACCTTATTTTTAATGTAATATATAAATCATAATGCCAAAAACCGCACAGTATTTCCCAATTTTGTATCATTATCACAGTATTGATGTGTTCACTCTGTTGCCTGTACAGCAATAAATGTTTGCCGAGTGTTTAAGCACCATGGATTCAGGCTCTTTATTCCTGAAAGATTTCTGGTAAGTGTTTTAATGCAATATACCTTTTTTTCCCTCTCTTTCTTATCCTGGCTTCCTACAGTCTCTGACCTTTGGTATTTTGGGCAAGGTCATTGTTGTTGGCTGTGATCTTTTGCTGCAGAGAAACGGTCCAACTGGCTAAATATTATATTGGCATTTAAAACGCAGGTTTATAACACATATTAGCCGACAGCTATTACACTCCAAATAATCCTTTGATATGAATACTGAACAAACTGAGACTGTGATACAACTCTAATGTGGATAACTGCATTAACATTTTTATAGATAGATAGATAGATAGATAGATAGATAGATAGATAGATAGATAGATAGATAGATAGATAGATAGATAGATAGATAGATAGATAGATAGATAGATAGATAGATAGATAGATAGATAGATAGATAGATAGATAGATAGATAGATAGATAGATAGATAGATAGATAGATAGATAGATAGATAGATAGATAGATAGATAGATAGATAGATAGATAGATAGATAGATAGATAGATAGATAGATAGATAGATAGATAGATAGATAGATAGATAGATAGATAGATAGATAGATAGATAGATAGATAGATAGATAGATAGATAGATAGATAGATAGATAGATAGATAGATAGATAGATAGATAGATAGATAGATAGATAGATAGATAGATAGATAGATAGATAGATAGATAGATAGATAGATAGATAGATAGATAGATAGATAGATAGATAGATAGATAGATAGATAGATAGATAGATAGATAGATAGATAGATAGATAGATAGATAGATAGATAGATAGATAGATAGATAGATAGATAGATAGATAGATAGATAGATAGATAGATAGATAGATAGATAGATAGATAGATAGATAGATAGATAGATAGATAGATAGATAGATAGATAGATAGATAGATAGATAGATAGATAGATAGATAGATAGATAGATAGATAGATAGATAGATAGATAGATAGATAGATAGATAGATAGATAGATAGATAGATAGATAGATAGATAGATAGATAGATAGATAGATAGATAGATAGATAGATAGATAGATAGATAGATAGATAGATAGATAGATAGATAGATAGATAGATAGATAGATAGATAGATAGATAGATAGATAGATAGATAGATAGATAGATAGATAGATAGATAGATAGATAGATAGATAGATAGATAGATAGATAGATAGATAGATAGATAGATAGATAGATAGATAGATAGATAGATAGATAGATAGATAGATAGATAGATAGATAGATAGATAGATAGATAGATAGATAGATAGATAGATAGATAGATAGATAGATAGATAGATAGATAGATAGATAGATAGATAGATAGATAGATAGATAGATAGATAGATAGATAGATAGATAGATAGTCAAGAGAGAGGGTGAGTTGAAAATACAAGAGAGGAAGCGGAACACAGAAAACACAGGAAGACATTGAAGTCTGCCTCCATACCCACAGGACGGCCGAGAGAGGGGGAAAAACAAAACAAAACACGAAAAAGGAACATCGACAAAACAAACCAAACATTGTGAACTAAGAATTACACAACCACATCACACAAAAATAGATAAAAAAATACAACAACAATGTCACACAAAAAGCATTAATATTGATTTATATTTGAGCTAATAAATGGTAGGTCTGAAAGTTTTATATTATTACATAGTGTCTGTTCTACGTCTATCCAGGACTCGTCTAGGTAGCTATGTTTTAACCATCTTGAGATGTATTGGAGCCCGTTGGCTAAGAAATAATGATGGAAGTTTGGTAGATCTAGACCTCCTTTTTCTTTGGTCTTCTGCAGTGTTTTTAAGCTGATACGTGGGGGTTTATCTTTCCAAAGAAATTTAGAGATAGAGGAGTCCAGATATCTAAACCAGTCTAGTGATGGTTTACTTGGGATCATTGAGAATAAGCAGTTGATTCTGGGCAAAACCATCATTTTTATTGAAGCAACCCTTCCCATAAGTCATATGGGTAGGGATTTCCATCTAGCAAGATCATCTTCCACTTTTTTAAAAAGTGGGATGTAGTTTAGCTTTATTAAATCTGCCAGTCTTGGTGAGACATTGATACCTAAATAGGTAATATTCACTGTCTGCAGTTGTGTATTAGTTGGATTCTGGACAGAACAATTGATTGGAAGAACTGTAGATTTTAACCAATTAATAGAATAATCTGAAACATTTGAGTAAGAGTTTATCAACCCGATTACCTGAGAGAAAGAGGTTTGTGAATGCTGGAGAAAAAGTAGTACATCATCTGCATAAAGACTGATTTTATGTTCTATGTTATTGCATTTTATGCCTTTAATATTGTGAGTTTGCCTGATTGCTGCAGCTAGTGGTTCAATAAAAATAGCGAACAGGGAGGGAGAGAGAGGACATCCCTGCCTGGTACCTCTCTGAAGATAAAACCTAGATGATTGGTTATTAGTCCTGATACATGCTGTTGGTGAATTGTATAATATTTTCAACCAGTTTATAAAAGAATTTCCAAAGCCAAATTTATGTAAGGTTACAAATAAGGATTTCCAGTTAACTCTATCAAATGCTTTTTCTGCATCTAAAGATAATATATTAGTTTTAATGTTTTTACAGTAAGAAAAATCTATTAAATCTATTAATCTACGTGAATTTGTGGATCAATGTCTCCCTTTAATAAAACCAGTTTGATCAGGATGTATTATAAGAGGGGTTACTTTCTCTATCCTTTTTGCGAGGGCTTTGCAGATTATTTTAAGATCAACATTAATAAGGGATATGGGACGATAGCTGGTGGGAAACAAAGGGTCTTCACCTGATTTTAGTAGAGGTCTAACGTAGGCAGAATTCGTATTTGGTGGGAGTCGGCCATTTTCCTTGGTTTCCTGCAGCATTCTGTGGAATGTTGGGGCCAGAATATTCCAGAATTCTTTATAGAACTCTGTTGGAAATCCATCTGGGCCTGGAGCCTTTTTATTGGGCATGCCTTGGAGGGCCTCCTGGAGTTCAGCCGCTGTTAGTGGTGAATCCAGGGCCATCGCTTGAATTTCAGATAATTTAGGTAGTGTTATGGTATCCAAAAATGTTTCAGTTTCATGATCTGATGGATTTATCTCTGGTGAGTATAAAGCCTTGTAAAATTCTTTAAATGTGTTGTTTATTCTTCCAGGATCATATACTGTATTCCCGGTCTGATCTTTAATAGCAGATTTAGTTGTTTTTTCTTTATTAATTTTAAGCTGGTTAGCCAAGAATCTACCTGATTTATTACCTTGTTCAAAGTTTTCTATCCTAAGTCTTTGAATTAAGAACTGGGTCTGTTTATTAATAATTTGATTTAATTCTAGCTTTGCTTTACGGATTTTGCCTAGTCTCTCCTCATCTAGAGAAGCTTCTAATGAATTAATAGTTTCTTCTAATTCCTGAATACGTTTTTTTTCCATTTTCTTTTTATTTGATGAGAATGAGATTATTTTACCTCTAATCACAGCTTTTCCTGCCTCCCAAAGAATGGATGGCGACGTACCAGGGAGGTCGTTATCTTCCAAATATTAGGCCCACTCTTTTTCGAAATATTTATTAAATTCTTTATCCTTAAGTAAGGATGTATTAAATCTCCAATTTTTGCTTTGAGGTGTGTGAGGTATATATATATATATAAATTCATCAACTATATTGACAACAACCAATATTAGGACATTATAAGTAATTTTAGGAGCAGCAGTAGTAGTATTGATTAAAATATTATTCTAATGATTAAATCATTAGAATATTTCGATCATTATAATTTTGTTTTAAAACTGTGTTCTTGCTTAAGGCAGCGCCAGCGGAGCTGCATACAAGTCTACGCTTCCAGCAGAGAAACTCAACACCGTACTTTTTTAATCTCCCTGGATCTGAGAGCAAACAATGAGACAGAGAGGAACGTAAAGATGTGAGGCTAAGCTGTTCGTCCGAGAGTGTAGAAGTTGTGCTTCATTGGGCTATAAAACTGCTCTGAGTAACTTGTTAGAAATACATTTTTCTCTCCTCTGTCTCATGTTTGTGCCAATGATGCAGCAAAAAAAAAAACCAATACAGCAACTGTTGGGTATGCACCTCCGCTGTGTGTATGATCTTTCTACTGACTCACATTTAAAGCTGGGCTGACTTTGTCACCTTGAACATGTAGGCTCTAGGAAGGTTTATGAAAGAGCTCTCATTTGGGAGTAACTGCAGGGAGGCAGACAAGTAAAAACAACCTTTTGTGCGTGATAGCAGGGTTTCAATCGAGGGGCGTCTGTTTAGGGTTGCTGAAGAAAATCCATTTCACTGCTTGGGCATTTCATCTGCAGCATATTTAAAACTGAGGCACAAATGAACTCCTCGAGCCAGTGGGTAAACAGATGATAAATGTTATCGCATGAATTTCATGTTTCCCTGCAGACTGATGTTGAAAGGCTGCAAATAAAAACAGCTCAGAACGACAGAGGGGAAGATTTTATATTCTGTAACACTTCAGGCTGAAGGCCCACAGAAAACTTGGCTCTCCGTTGAGAACACGAACGAGCAGAAATGAGGCAAGTGGCACAGCGAGCGCTTCTTAATGATCACTACAACCCTGAGTGAGTGTCAGAGTGTGTGTGTGTGTATTCCTGCATAAATGCAACAGCCTGCTGGTGCTCTTTCCATCCCCTTTCCATTTGTGTGCGCAGGAGCCCGTGGTTTTTTTTTGGGGGGGGGGGGGGTAATGCGATGCCGACGCCCGAGAAGCGACGCGTGACCGCCCGCTATTGTGTGGCAGGGCAATTACAGCAAACCAGTCAAACAAATGCACTATGTATAATTCAGAACATCCTGAATTACAGCACAGCGTTTACTCACACCCAGCAGTGTTCCTTACCAGAGCTCTGGGTTTATTTCCAATGCTTTTGACTCATTCTTTGCACTCATTTTGTAGGTGGAGTTTTGATTTAAACAGAAGCTAACGAACGTTGAGGATTACTGCCTATTAGTTCATCCTAGTCGGACGGACTGCAGTGATCGTTTAAAAGGCTTTGAGCTTAATCTAACCATTAAAATAACAGGTTTGATGACACAAAAAGGATGATTGCATTCATTAATGGAACAAGCTATACAAACCAACTCTCGGAAAAATACATTAGCTGTGATTTAACTTTATCTTTCAGAAAGTTGATCCCAATTTCTCAAACCAAACCCAGGCGTGATTATGACCTGCTGACCTGCAGATATAATAAAAAATTACTTTAAAAAAGCTCAAATCATCATAAGAAAATAAAAATAAAATCTAAAACAGCAAAACAAAAACAACTCTAAGACTTTGGGACGCCAGCAAACCAAAGTGAGAGCCATAATCGACAACTGGAGGAAACATTCTGCGTTGGCGAACCTTCACCGGAGAGGCTGGTCAACCCAAATTATTCTGGGAGCACACGGGCGATTCCACCAGGAGGTCACATGACAACATCTCAAGCACTGCAGACCTCACTAGCCTCAGTCAAGGTACAAGATTTAACACGAAGAGAGAGAGAGAGAGAGAGAGAGAGAGAGAGAGAGAGAGAGAGAGAGAGAGAGAGAGAGAGAGAGAGAGAGAGAGAGAGAGAGAGAGAGAGAGAGAGAGAGAGAGAGAGAGAGAGAGAGAGAGAGAGAGAGAGAGAGAGAGAGAGAGAGAGAGAGAGAGAGAGAGAGAGAGAGAGAGAGAGAGAGAGAGAGAGAGAGAGAGAGAGAGAGAGAGAGAGAGAGAGAGAGAGAGAGAGAGAGAGAGAGAAAATAGCGTTCATGGGAGAGTTCCAAGGCCAAAACCACTGCTGACCACAAAGAACATAAAGACCCGTCTCGTATTTGCCAAATAACATCTTGACGATCATCCAAGAAATATTCTGTGGACTGACGAAACAAAAGTGGGCCTTTTAGGAAGGTGTGCGTCGCGTTACATCTGACCTCAAACTAACACAGCATTTCATAGACAGACCATAATACATATATGTAGGTGGTATTGTAGAGGTTTGTTGCTGCTTAGCTTGAATCCTCCAAGACAATGTCCAGTCATCAGTACAGGACCTAAAGCCCAACTCACGTTGGTCAACCAGCAGGATGATGATCCAAAACACGGCTATAAGATCGACTCTGAATGAGTTGAACAATAAAACAAGAGTGGCCTAGCCAAAATCTGGATTTAGACCCATTTCAGATACTCTACTGCAAATACATACCCCTCCAAGGTGGCTGAATTACAACACTTGTGGGTCAAAGTTCCTCACTGGTGATGTTATCGACTAATTGGCGGTTAACGCAACTCTTGATGCGAGTTGTTGCTCCGAAGGGTGGCACAGCTAGTTACTAGGTTTAAGAGGCAATTACTTTTTCCATATAGCACCAGGTTGGTTTGGATAGCTTTCTTTTCTCCCTTAATGAAGAAAATTTATATCTGAAAACACATTTTTTTGTCTGTACTCAGGTCGTCTTTGTCCCAAAATAAAAATCTGTTGCAAATGCAGAAGCAATCTGTAAGCGAGTGAACCCTTTCACAACACTGTACACTCAATCCCCAAGGTGTGTTTACAGTGTGTATCCAAGAAACCTGGCTTTGTGTCTCACTTTTGCGAAGATATGTTGGGTAAGACTGTCAGGCTAATGTAATATCCGGTCATGCGCCCCTAATAACAGACACAAGATGTGTATAAAGTGTGTCATCAAGTTCTTGGCCAAGCAAGTATATTCCCAAAAAGTGTTGAGAAACTGCTTTATAAATGTAGGTTGACCCACGCTGCGTCATCGTAGTGAAATGCACCCAAAGTTAGTCGTTGAATTTCCTCCATCAGATCATCCTCTGAAAGAACTTAACCACTGGCTCCAATTCGTCTACAGAGGTCTGGGTCGATCTGAGACTCTAACAGCATGACAGCAAGGTTTCACTGTAATTATAATACAAAAGTGAATGTTTAACATAATGCAACAGTTCTCAATTAACGTAATAAAGCCTATTCCAACGGTTACTAAAATACAGTTATAAATATATATAAAACATTAATAAAACTGCTGAACTTGGTCGTTTTAAGTTCTTGATGCTTAGAATACTGGATGTTTTTACTGATCTACTGCTCATAGAGCAACACTGAGAATGTACCGAGCTGATAATGGCTGGATAAATAATCATTCGCTGCGCCCAGCTAGCCCACACGCGGTCGGCTGCTTAGCAGAGATGTTGGTTGGAGTTTGAAAACCGCCCTATCTTCATAACAACAGGGAGATGCTGCACGAACCTCCGGGGAACTTTAGCAAACTCAGTCGGATGCAGGAATCCGAACAGTGTGCGGCGCCGACTGCCACGGCTGGCGTTCCGCCCGACAAAAAGTACACCCGAAAAACCCACTGATCTTTATTCACTGCCGTCGGTCTATTTCTGAGGTGAAGTGTCAGGTCGGGGAGCAGAGCTGCTGTACTCGTCCTTAGGATTATTTGACTGTAGAGAATTCACCCCCCAGTACAAGGTGAGAGATGACAACCAACGAGCTGAGCAGAGGGGGACGGATGCCAAGCGCCGCTCAACACGTGCCAGAGCGTGTGCTTGTGGCGCCGCAGAACCAAGAAGAGAGATCCCCCGTCGATTCACTAAGAATCTGCGGGTGTGTGGAGTCAGTGAAAACGATCCCATCTGCTGTTTGGATGGCAGGAAAACGAGGTCAGAGAAACAGAGCTGTGTTGTAATACTGGGCATGAGAAAGGTTGGAGTTCATCTCCACACCACCTTTGACACGAACGCTTGAGGTTGGCTGTTTATGTCTGTGGAAAGGATGCAGCAAGAAAACTTGATATCATCTCCCGCTCTCACATATTTCCTGTTGATTGACCCCAAAAGGCAACCCCCACCCCCAAAAAAACCAAACATATACGTGTTGATATTTTTAGCTGTTTTCGTTTCTCCTAGTTTCTCTTTGAGTGAGGATTTAGAGAAGGCAGCTGAAGACGATGTTTTGCGCCTGCGAGGGAGATTTCAGCCTGCAGCGCAGCGTAAACAACATACCAAGTGGCATTTTAGGTAGGCAGGAAGAGGTTTGAGCAACACCACCACAACACCTCGACCGACCGACTGACTGCTGTCAGTTCTCGCTGCAGCAGCAAAGATAGTGCAGAAACGTATAACAGCATTTGATTTAGATTCATGTTATTTCACTGCTGGCAGCACCGTTTTCTCTAGCTCTTTTTGCCGCCTGTGTTTGTGGGAAATCCTATTTAAATGCTGATGACATAGACGCCTTCTAAGACCATCCCTGCAAACCCTGTTTTCCTTTCCTCTTTTTTTCTTTCTTTCTGACCGAGTCTCCGTGTAGCTGCAATGGAAGTTATTTGACGGACCGTGGCGGCTGTGGGGGGAAAAGCTCCCAAAAACAACATTCTATAATCCAATTTTAGGGCGCAACATATTTCACGCCAGCTGTGTGCATTTTGCGCATCTACTTAAAGGATAAACCGTCTATAAAAAAAGAAAATAGGTGAGGAAGTAAGACACTTAAAATACACATCGACTGCTGCATGATTTATTCACAAGTGTGTGATGCAGCCACACACACACACACACTTTGCTAAAAAGCAAAACACACCCTCGAGGCTGTGTTTCAAACACACGAATGGCTCAAAGGAAGTTAAAAAGCAACATTAGGGGGTCGGCGTTACACTGTGGCTCATTTAAACGGCCATTTTATTCCCACCTTACTTTTACTTTATTCCAATAATAGAAACATCAGGGCACATCTAGAGGGATGTAGTGTCCAATCAAAATAGAAACATTTTCCAGAGACAATCCATCTTTAATAAGACAAACAATATTTTGGAGTAAGTTACAGACTCAACAAGACAATTTTCCACTTGTCCGGCCAACCGACCATCCGACACTCAAATATCCGATTATTATCACCCGTCAGTAAACTCACTAAACCCAAGAGCGACCAGCAGCTCGCACCAATAACAATACTAACCGATGAGGAAGTCTGTACTGTGGGAAGAAAACCAGAATACACACAAAGACCTAGGTTTAGAGATCGTGATGCTGACTGCAACTGTACGATGGTAAGACACCTTAAAATGTAAACTCTCTCTTCTCCTGATGTAAACAATTAATGACAGGAAGGCTGGAAATAAATACTTCCAGTCCCGTTCATTAAAAATGCAAAGATCCGGCTTTTTCTGATCAATAACGACTTTCCAAGGACAATGATTCAGAAAAAGTAGCAGTTAAATCTGAAAGTAGCTCATCGGTGTGTTGATGAACTGAAACTACAGGGATTTTCTAATTGCAATGCATTTACTGAATAAGTCATAATAAATAATAAAAAACATCAACTGTTTGTTCAGTAACTTTTCACCGGAGCTCACAAAAGGAAAACTGGCCAATTCCGACCTCTGCCCATGTTGATTGGGGCGTCCGTAATGTTTCCAGCAGCCAGAGCAAGACGCAAAACGTAGATCAGTAAATAATCAGCCCATATTTACAATAGGTTTTCCAAGTCTACAGAGAATTTTAGATTAGCTTGTATGTGCATTAAAAAGTCTGGAGACGATGATGCGAAATCCATAACCCCTAACTGTCCACCGTCGACGGCGCACGCACTGTTTCCATTAACAGCAGCACTTAACCTTTGACCTTGTATCAAATTCCAATTCACGGTGCAGGGCTTTCAATGAGGCCTCGTAAATATGGGTCAAATCACGGAACATGACACTGATGCACTTTTTTTTTTCCAGCTCGCACAATCAAAGCCTCTCTGCTCGTGAGCGATCGTTGCCTGATGAATTCCACTGTAAGACGGACTCCTGTTCGCTGAAACAGAGCGGCCTAATTCACTCTGGTGTCTGGGAGTGAGCTTAGGTAGGAGAAGGTTGTCTCGCCTCCAGTGTGACCTTGCTGCATTGCCCTTATGGACACTGCTGACTATAATCAGCGTGAGGTAGAAGAAGGCCAACAATCTGTTGAAAACATCTCAGATCACTTCAGCTCTCCTTTGTTTTCCAGAAACCAGCACTCGGCGTTACAGCTGTGTATTTAGTGCTTCTCAACAGCGAAGAGGTCTTCATCTTTTTCTCTGTCTGCGGGGATAAAATGTGTGGCAAACTGAAGACATCTGCAGCCGCCCTCCCTCCCTCCTGCTGCACAATCTGTTTAAGATAATAGATTGCCAGGACACCACATGCCTGTCCATGTTTATCTTTAACAATGAGGCTGTAAATGCTACTGGGCAAAGGGATTATTTTAGGAGGATCGGTGGTCGTCAGGTACATTAAAAAGTGCAGGAATTCCTTTTCTTGCGAGCTGAAAGATTTACTCTACACAGCTGTAACAGCCAAAACCAAAAGAGGTGGCTCTCCAAAATAGCCCCCCCTGGTGTGTTTGTAGTGCTCCGGTGTAAACACAGACTGGGTCATTTCCCGTTCACAGCCAGCCCAGAAAACGACAAGTCATCGCTCGGATTTCGCTTGCACCCCCCACCCACCCCCACATACCTTGGCACGCAGCTGGGTGAGGATCTGTCGACCTCCCAGGTGGCGTAGAGGTTCATATGGACGGGCCGGTTGGAGGTGATGCTGACCGGCTTGGAGGGCTGCATGTGCGGCGAAGGGACGCCACCAGTCCGCGGGAGCCCTCCTCGCTCCGACATCCTGGAGGCTGGAAAACGTGGGGGTCTTTCAGTCGGAGAAAATGATAGCGGGGGGGGGGGGCACCCGAACGAGTCTTACTTTTTCAGAGTGTCGGTCCTTCTCTTCTCTCCTTTGCGGTTTTCAATTGCTTGTTTTTTTACCCTCCAACTGCAGCAAACGTGTTAACGCTCGCGAGTGCTAACGGAAAGTTGCTCCGTTTGGTGCTAATCAGCGACAAACTGTGGAAAACATGCCCGACGTTTGACGGAGTTTGTACGCGAAAGCGGGCTGAGAGAAAGCCAGTCGTCCCCGTCCTTGCTTAACTTCGAGTCGGCTCCGTTTGAGGTGGCTGCTGGTGTTTATCGGTGCAGGAAGCGGAAATTTGTATCGGTGGAGTCGCAGAGTGAGCAGAAAGAGAGAGGAACAACGCCTCTTCAGTCAGGGGAAGGAACGCGGCTCTGTGAGCACGAGACCCACTACAGGGGAACTGACCAATAGAAAGCCTCCATAGTGTTGTTGTCTGACTAAACTACACGCCCCAGTATACTGCATGCAGTAGCGTAGCCTACATATACATATATATATATATATATATATATATATATATATATATATATATATATATATATATATATATATATATATATATATATATATATATATATATATATATATATATATATATATATATATATATATATATATATACATATATATATATATATATATATATACATATATATATATATATATATACATATATATATATATATATATATATACACATATATATATATATATATATATACATATATATATATATATATATATATATATACACATATATATATATATATATATATATACACACACATATATATACACATATATATATATACACACACATATATATATACATATATATATATACACATATATATATATATATATACATATATATATATATACATATATATATATATACATATATATATATATATCATATATATATATATACATATATATATATATACATATATATATATATATACATATATATATATATACATATATATATATATATACATATATATATATATACATATATATATATATATATATATATATATATATATATATATATACATATACTATATATATAATATATATATATATATATACATATATATATATATATATATATATACATATATACATATACATATATATATATATATATATATATATATATATATATATATATATATATATATATACATACATACATACATACATACATACATACAATAGCCTGACTGGTCAAATCATCATCCCATGGGCACACTACCTATTGAGCTTTTTTTTTGTGGTCAAGATATGTTATAATACGCTGCAGACGTAAACCCGTACAATATTGACAGCTACGGGTGCATTGCCTCTTACTGCAATTTATATAAATCCTCAGACTGCATTATTAGAATCAATGCTTCTGTTGTCTCCTGCTTACATACAGCCTTTTGTATTTGTATTATGCGTTTTTGAAGGTAAAGCACAAAGAAAAAATACATTGTGGCATTTTAACTTTGATCGGCATGGAGAAACTAGCCTACTTTAGTGCTGTGGGAAAGATTTCCATTAGTCATACAGATATCAGCAAGCTCTCAGGCTCACACAAAGGTGCAAAACCGGTTAGCTAAAGATGCCTCGTGCTTGCAGGTCATTTCAAAGCTTTGTTGTTGTTTCCTATTGGCTATCTGATGATCAAGACAAGAGAAGGGAATTCCATGCTTACTTATAGGTAGGAAAAATTTAGCTTGACCCTAGGTAAGCAAGTAACACCAAAAACACCATCTGCTTGTTTCTTCCAGAATTGCCTTCCCAGCCCCTGTGGCTTTTTAAAAGCAGGTGCAGCATTAGAGCCCTCAGGTGACAAAGGCGCGGCTCTGACTACAACCTCAAAATCTGATTAGGAATCAGAAGGTGACCTAATGACAACGTCGCGTAGACTACGTCACATGTGGCCGTCTGCCATCGGCTCAGCAGATTATCACAGCTGTGATCAGAGAGCTTACATCAGCCTCGTGTGTGTTTCTGGCAGCCCGGGGATGTAGTCATGACTGGGGTCTAATGAAAGCCTGATAACACCATGTTTTTACCAGTTTTCCACTAGCATATGCTGCATAAGCAGAAAAGCCAAACAACATAAAGGAAAATGATTGCAAACTGTTAGACATCTATTTTAAACATTATTTATCAGTGTAATGATATAAATATAAATACAAATTATGTTATTTTAAATGATCCATGTGTTTTGTATTAATAAGCAGCATGCAATGTGTTTAAAATTGGTATAAATCACAGCATGATCTTATACATTATGAATATGACTAGTTTTTAAATGATTGACAATGTCTAAAATTGGCAAATTAACACGCACATATCCTCAATCTCCTTACTAATTGGTTATAAACATTTTATTAAACATTAAATACCAAATGTAATCAAGGTAATTCCACTTCTTTGAGTTCTGCTCAGTAAAATAACACAAATCACTTGATTTTAATTTCTTAGACAGTAATATGAATGAGTTTAACCACCCCTCTGGTGCTCTTTTTAACATGCTTTTCTCACTACCAGAAGTGGCTGCCATTGATAAACAGATTAGACTCAAGAAGATTAAAACATGGTCACAGGATAATCCTGGGCTAAATTATACGCAGCGCTCCAAATCTGCACAGTCATCTAGTGAAAGTACACAGAGAGTCAGTTCAGCCTCTACTCTATCTTATTCAACAAAGTAACACTGTATAGACATATGAAGAAAAAAAAAACATTTAGGGATGACCATAATGGAATGGTTAGATTTCTTGTCAGCAACATTGGGCTTTTTTTGTTTTTGTTTTGTTTTATGAATACACTAATAAGATTTGAGTTTCAGTCACAAAGCTGAAGAAAGCATCTTCAAACAGCAGATCATGTTAAATCCACAGGTGAAACTTCCCAGTTACAATCCTTATTTTTTTATGATTTTTAAAAAGATAATATCTGACAGTTATGATCCATCAGCCGGACTGTTTGGGCTGTACTGGCAGTTTAGTGGAAAAGTCGCAACCCATTTCAGGAGGGTAAAAAGCGTTTAGCCTTAACACGGCTGTTGCTCTGTGTGCGCTTGTGTACCAGTGACCGAGTCAACATGTATCTACTCCACTTATGTAGGTCACTGTGCTTCCGAGGCTGGGGGCACGTGACCGGCACGTTCAGGGTCTTCTGCTGCCACCTGGCGGAGGGAGTAAAGACTGCAGCGCATTGCAACATCGCACCGTGAAAGCCTACATTACTTTCTTTAGGAGTGCATTGCAGAGTAATCCTCCTCGACTTTCAGAGATCGTTTTTCAAAGCGATTCCACACTAGCTCTGATGAATTCAGTAATCTGTCATTAGGTATTAAGGTAAACAAATGCCTAATATTGTCCTTCTAAAGTATTTGCCCACTTACAGAGTTCTTCTTTTTCTGCTTACTTGTCACAGATGTTTCAGATCACCAAACTAATTATGATACCAGACAAAGCATACCGGAGTAAACACGCAAAGGAGTTTTCCCATCAGTTGTTTTAGTTAATTAAAGCGGGGTTTCCCTGGTTACCTTGGTCCTCAAGGCAAACTGCACTGCATGGTTTAGATTTTCTTCTGCTTCAGATGATAGCAGTTCAGCAAAAGCCTGCCAATCAACCATCAATTGAAACAAGGTGTGCTGAAGCAGGGTAACATCTCAAACATGCAAGAACCAACATGGTCACAGGTTTAAAAAAGGTAATTTTGCATTTGTTAAATCATGAACTGTGATTGATCACATTTTTTCTAAAGACTGAATTTAATCTACAAACCCCACTCATGTTTGATAATTGCTACACCAGGAAATCAGTTCAGTAGAACCCGTCCAACAACATTAAGCAGGTTTAAAGATCTAAAATAAATACATCAATTTATAAATTTAAAGAGATTCAGAAACTGAAGAGAGAACACAGGAAGTTACCATCTGTCTAGTGCTGGTGAAAAAAGTTTTTTGATTCTCTGATTCTAATTGTTTTTTTTTATCGATTTAACTGATTAACATTGTTTGCTCTTCCTATAAAATAGGAGGGAAGAGTCCAGACAGGCATTTTAAGGCTTAGGTCTGAAAGGGTTAATACAATTTCCCAAGCGGTGAACTGTAAACCCACCCAGTGTTGGGTCATTAAATTACAGTCATATAATTAAGGTGACAACAAAACACGTTTTTAAATAGCACTGACCCACATCAATATCGGATTGGAACAGATTTGAATTGGGATAATTGATTCCAACTCTTGAGAATCGATACCCAGCTACTAATCTGTCAGTCTTATAAGGGGCCAGCCAACCAAAGAACCCAGAGCCTGAATTTGTATAAAAATGATTCTGATGATCTCTTCATCCTCTTTAGTGATAGGCTGCATTGCAAAATATTGAGGGTATATTTTTGGCTTAGTGATTTAACAGCAAGAAATAGACTGGGCAAAAAAAAATTGCATCCATTAAGGCCAAAAAAACTAAACAACCTGTGTCACATTTACTAGAAAATATCTAGATGATCCCCATTGGGAAAATATTTTGGTGATGAGAAAAAAGTTGAATTTGGAAGGGAGCTGTTCTGTCATATCTAGTGTTAAGCCATAAGCATTCCAGACGAATAATGTTACAGATTGTCATGCACAGCGGTGCTAGTGTGGTGGTTTGGGGCAGCTTCAGAACTGGGATGACTTGCTGGAACTGATGGCAACTGAATAATCTGCCACAATTATCTGACCTTAAGCATACTTGGGTTATGCCACCTGTGAGTGGCTGAAAAAAACAAAAAGTGAAGGTTTTAAATTGGCCAAGGTTGGAAGAAGATACTTTGGTATAACCCCTCCAAAATCTGCCAATGTAACTGAATTAAAAACAGTACAAAGAACTAAAGTGGACCAAAATCCCCCCATAGCAACGTAAAACACCCATTGGCAGTTATTGCCAAAGCTCGATACAAGTGCCAAGAGCGGCACGACCACTTTTTAGATCTAGGAGGCAATTGCTTTTTCACATAGGGAAGTTTATTTGGAGCGCTTATTTTCCTTTAATAAAACCTATAGAAACTTTTGGTGAATAGTTATGTTCACAATATTAAAAGGTACAAAGTCAGAGGACTTAGTTGTTTTTTTGTGGTAGCAAAGTTCCTTTCCAAATTAGCCGCCAGACCTCCCCTTTAAATTCCAGTGTAGTTGGGACCTGACTAACTGATGGCGCTTTGGAAAACACCTAAGCAGTAAGTCATCTTACTAATCTAAGGCCCTGCAACCTGGGGCTCCGGGCCCACAAATGGCTCTTTGGATCTTCCAGAATGGCTCAAGCGAAGTCTTTAAATGCCGGTTTTAGCAGTTTTTCTATTTTTCAGCCCACAGAACTTCCAAAGCAGAATGCCACTTAAGTACCCGATCTTTTCTCCACCTAAAAATCAAAGATGGTGGAAAAATTTCCCATAGTAGAGATTTATCAAAAAGGATAAGTTGTCTCTTTTTTTTTATGTCATGTAACATTTGTGGCTCTAAACAAGTTTTATTTAGTTTGACAGAGGGCAGAAATGGGAAAAAAGGACTAAAAATAAGGATTGTAAAGGTAGCAGGCGGCTGTACTACAACTACAGAATATATCCCCAAAAAATGAATGAAATAACATGAGGATTAATCAGAGGTCGATGTTTTTGTAATCACATCATTTATTTACAAAAAAAAAAAAAAAACAAAGAGAAGAAAAAACAGTGGAAAAATATCCGAGACCTAAAAAGTACAAGTTAAACAGAAGAACGCACATGAAATGTAGCCAGAAAACATTGTTGATGCATACTTTAAAAAAAAAAGGGAACAAAAACCCGGTACTGATCTAAGAGCTGACTGCTGCTTTTGTGTACATTCTCCAAAACCGAAATCGGAGCACCTCTTTCTCCATTTCACATCCTGTTGTGGCCGTTAATGCGGTGCCTGGTGTTGGTGTTTCTCTAGAACTTGAACTCTTTGTATTTCTTGGCGCCGCCTCTTGTGTCCTGTGGCTGGGCCTTCCTCTTTTTTTGCTGTTTGGAAACAAAGAGGAAAAGGCGGAAGCAGAGGGCTATTGGTCAAATACCAACACAAGGTAAAAAGAAATATTAGTATATTAGTGTTGTAAAATTGTTCATGAACCTTCTGTTTGGCAGCGTGCTCAGCCACCATGTCGCTGAAGTCCTCCTTCTCCACCTGGGCCTGCTGCTCTCTGACATGCTCCTCATATTTCTGGGTCATGGCCATTGGGTCCAGCTCCAACTCTTCAGGGGCCAGGGCCACCTCCACACCCTGCGACTCCTGCCCACTGCCGGTCTTGCGTCCAACCTGGAAGCAGCAGAGAGCAAGAAATTTTCTATTTTTATTTTTACTAAAAGGAAATTACATAAGATGGATTTCTTGACCCAATAACACAGGAGGACATTTTGATTTTGTTCTGAAATCCATTGGGTCTCACCCCCGTCATGTCGTAGATGTGTGTCGAGGCCATCATAGCCGCTCCTACAGGTCCAGTTCGTCTCTCTTGTAGAATGGTGAAAAGCTGTGGTGTCTCATTCCTACAAAACATAATGTATTCAATGGAGACGGGTTTTTACTTATTGTTGTGACTTAGTACCTTGCCAAAGTACTCAAGCCTCTTAAACCCTTCCTTCCCTTGTCATGTTACAATCGCAAACTTGGATGCATTCTATTGGAATTTCTCATGACTTCTGAGGGAAACTGGCTGCGCCAGATCTTATTTAGGGGTATCAGAGTAAAGGGGTAACATATAAAAGTATGTCACACTTTTCAGATTTTTATTTATAAAAATAAAACCTTTTGCTTCCATTACAACAATATGCATTACTTTATCATGGACTTAAAATATATGTAAAGTATATTCAAGTTTGTGGTTGGAAAGAGAATTTGTGAAAAAAGTCCAGGTATATGAACACTTTTTTAAGGCACTGTAAGAACCAAGACTTAAACTATTCAGCAAGAAAGCAGAAAAATGCAGTTTATCTTATGCTACCTTAAAAAGGGTAATTATTTGCAATAATGTATTCCTATATGGAGAATATAGAACAAATGCTTTTAAATGTTTTAATACATGAACTACATAAAACAGTTGGTGTAATGTAAAAAAAATGCATCAAATGCTGATGTAACTAATTTATAAACTAGGGCTGGGACTTGTAAACACACACTGTGTGAACTAGTGTTTAAATGAGGAAATAGCATGTCAGAGTGTGAGGGAATGCAGCACAGAGTGATCTATGAATTGTACTCAATGCAGACAGACAGTAACACGGTTCGGTTAAGTATTTATTGTTTTTGAGTTTCGGACACTTTAAAAACTAAGCAGTAAACTATTGTTTACCCTGAGCAAGAGGACATGAGCTCTGTAAATACATTCAAAAAAACAAATATGTCCCATTTCTGATCATAGCTTAATCTTAAAATCTCATCAGAAAAAAGGTAAACACAAAATTAAAGCAGCAGCGCAGTAGTGACAGTTGTGGAGCCACACTCACCCATCCATGGCTTCCTCGATCTTCTTCTTTCTCAACTCGATCAGCTCTGGTGTCTCCATACCGGCTGGTACTGATGAGATGCCTCCAGGAGTGATTAACCCACTGAAACGCACAAAAGTAGATAAACAGATTAGTACAGTGTATAGGTCTACAGGCCAGTGGGGTTTTTAATGCTGGGATTAACTACAAGGGCTGAAAAAATTTCAGAAGAGTATTAGCGTAATCATTTCAACACAAACATGGTCAAACAATGCACCAGAAATCACTGTATGTTCCATCAGCTCATCCAAAAAAACTCTCCAGATAAACACTGTAGTCACACATCATTCATTTAGGTGGCAAATCTTGCTTATGATTAGCAAGGAAAACTCTTCAATGTCTGTAAGAAAGACAGTATGGGAAACTGGCTTATAATTCAATGGCTTGCTGTTCAGTATCATGAAAAAGAGTGCTGCATTATTATGTCAATGTGCAAACAGAGGGAAAAAAGGTGCTTTTTCAGCGAGTATAATTATTTTCCTTGTTTAATCTAAAAAAAAATAAAAATAAAAAAACATTCAGAAGCCTTAAAAAAAGATTGCATCTGCATAAGAAACCCTCGCAAAGACTCGAGGATTCATACTTTGTCAAAACCTGATTAAATTTGCATCCTAAGCACCTGTCTGCTGGTGTGAAGAAGCCAGTTTCATCCGGCTTCTCTTCGTCGCTCTCCTCCTCCTCTTCTTCCTCCGATGACTCCTCATCTGAAGGCTCCAGCTCTCCCCACGGAGTCCGGTCCACCTCCTCCTCCTCTGCTTTAGCCTGGACACAGAAACACACCTGCCTGTTAGCCACTCAAAGGACAAGAGGTGTACATGAAATCATCCTCATCAGCTGCAAAGGCAGCCAGCATTTATTAATATATTTAAATTTAAACCATGGACTCTAGATATTGACATTAATATCCAACCCCCAGGGATCATTTTAATAACATTTGAAGTCATAAAGGACAAAAATCTCCAATTCCAGAATATTAAATAATTTAAATATTTTAAATTATTTCTGCATGAATCTCTTAAGGCATTTTGCACGCTTAATATCAGTTATTAAGAAGAAATGTAAAAATATTGTTTTTTTCCATATAACAAATGTCTGGAGGATTTAAAAAAAAGTCTAATATGTAAATGAATAGTCTAAATATACCTTTTAATCCATTAATAGTTTTCGTGTAACCTCTCATTTATTATCCTCCTACATCATTACAGAAAACAATTTCACTGATTTTCCCCCCTTGCTTTTTTAGGAAAAGTCCTTTGATAAACGTCATTCTTGGTCAAAATGTTGAATAGTTATCAGGATTTTAACCCTTTAACTGGGGTATAAACAAAATAAAGCAAAGCAGATGAGTATGTTGTTTTTTTAAATTCGCCCAGCGTTGCGACACTCTGACCTGGAAATCGGATGAATTGGTCCCAAACACGTCACCGTACAGCGGCTTGCCCATCTCATCTACTGGTGGCTTCCCCCAACCACCGGCGTGATAACCAAATGTACAGTTCTGATGAACGGAGACAGACAATGACAAGAAAAAAAGCACATGTCAATAAGCACAATCATTTAAAGCTTCACACGTTTACATGTTGACCAGAAATGTATGCGTTGAGTTTTCTGCATGTTTTTACCTCTGGGATTGGGGAGTTGAGTCCAGGGATCTTAAGGTTAGGGTAGGAGGGAGGGGGGCCGTACCTCTGCATGGCTATCAACCAGGGAGGTGGCACCTTGTGAGCGTTCTAGTGATGAAAGGGTGAAGATGACAAAATGTCACTAAGTAAACCGTGTTTGCTCAGTCAACAGTGAAATAAGGTCACCGTTTGCTCACAGAGCTAAAGATATGTGATCATCATCTTTCACGGTCATACAGTGCTGTCCATAAAATTAGCTACATGAGTAAATATTTACTGTGCTTTATTAACAGTTATTATCTTGTGATGTTCCCTTGTTAGTGTGTTGCTGTGAACACGCCATGCCACATCTCAGCAAAAATGTATTCTTACCGCCTGCACATTAATTAGAGCAGCAAACAGAAGGAATGACACATAAATACAGCTCACACAACAACATGGTGTCACATCTAATGAGTGTTAAATCACTAATGTACCACACTGTCACATTTTGTTACATCACTACAACAAACTTCAATGTTTTTTGGTGGGACTTGCCCCTTCAAATGACTTGCAGTAATATTAACATATTGATATTTGCCCAGTCAGAGTCCCAAATTGAATCTAAAAGGAGAATCTGTGGAGGAAGCTAAGCATTAGGGTGATGGCAGGGAGGTCTTACAACCTTTAAGATTCACTGCTAAAGATAAATCCTCAATATACCGGCGGAAAGACGCAAAAAGCTACTCAGCAATTATGAGAAGGGTTTGATTACTGTAGTACAAATAAAGAATTCTTCTATGATTTACAATCTGATCCACCTTTTACATTGTTTTATTATAATTTCAGAGATCCCCGTCTTTTTTCCAATCAAAAAACAATCTTTTGATTAAAGGAAATTATTTTAAAAGTGAATCTGCCTACTATAAGAAAACCTGTTATATATTGCAAAACACTTTGTGTTAGTCACATAAAATCCTAATAATATTGAAGTTTATGGTCATGTGTCAAAATGTGAAAGATATCGAGAGGAAGACATCCTTTAGTGAGGCTTTGTATTCTATCCAAACCAAATCTACCTTTAATGCTTGCAGTTATGGGGGTGATTTTCATGTAAAAATTTCTACTTTTACTCCAAACTTATGCTGACTTCTTGTTTTTGACGTAATGTTACAGAGCTTACAGGTCCAACAGGCATCCCCAGAGCAATTCGCAGCTCATCTGACAGATCTCCTGGCTTCTTCTCCTTCAGGCGGGTTTCAAACTCTTTACCCTAAAGAAGCAACGAAAAAAGAACCCTCAGTGCAGATAATTACTGGACCAACATAATGGGAGAAAGTTGTGTAAAATGGCATGAAAATGTTATTTCTTTCTAGCCTAAATGTTGATTCTGTGGAATTGCTGTTCGAGTGAATCTAACCAACTTTTTATGGCCTATTAGGGCTGGGCGATCTGGTAGATAGAAAATATTTGAGAAAACTTAATGGTATTTTAATCATCCCTTCTGGGAGCTGTCCTGAATTTAAAGGAATATTCCACCCCTAAGTGAAATTTAGTCTGTTACCATATTGCCCAGTGTTAGATAAGTGAGACAAACCATTTTGTAAGCAGCCCAGTTATTCTCCAAACCTGGCAGCAGTCTGTTTGCTTTAATGTAAGTAAATGGTAACAGGCACTGTTCCCTCTATGCTACGCGTGTGCGCAATTGCGCACTGCTGAATTCGAGCACTGCTGAATTCGAGCACTGCTGAATTCGAGCACAGATAATCTGCACTATGCGCGCACAAACAAACAACAAAAAATCCACCCTGAATTGAAAACAACAAATAATTCATTCTGTGCTACATGTCTGATGTTGCTCAGAGTGGTCCAAGGAACCGCTCAGGGAGTTTCTGTCTTTGCTCAGACACATGAAAAATTAGAGGGAACAATGATAACAGCTAGTATTTCGAGTCCAAAAGCTATAAAAATTACTCAATAATGATCCTAATTATTCCTGCAGACCATAATAATCATATTGATTGCAAATGAAAGTAATAAGCAACACGAGCCGATTTAGACTTGGGACTACATTAGGACAAAGCACCGCTGTAAGCCTCCGCTGCGAGGCGCAAGGACATGACGCAGCACCCGCAAAAGACACCTACTTCTGTCAACACAAATGCGTGAGGTGCACTGAGTTTTTACTGCTGTAGTTTGAGTACGTTACAAGTCTAATCCAGGAAAATAGTTCTTGCTTGTGTAGCAAAGGGCTGTGAAAGTAAGCTGAAGACAAACAGCAACACGATGTTTTACAGAATTCCATCAAATGATGAAGACAATGACTTGGTGCCCTAAGAATTCCTCTAACATCTGTGGAGAAAATTAATCAAATATCTGGTTTGGATGGAGCATTTCACACCGGAGGACTACGAAGGAAAAGTGCAATATTCTACCAGAAAGATGGTACTGCGTCTAAAGAATACGGCAGTCTCATCCATTTTTTGTACGGATACTGAACAAGTGCATCATTAATAACTGTAAGTAATGTTCTATTTACTCTACTTCCTTGGTTGTTGCTGCGCTATTATGAATTATTCCCCAAAAAAGGAGAAAAACACAACCTGGAATCAGTGAACTTCTAATCTCTTTAGTTTAGCCCTGAAGAAAGAAAACGTTGTGTTGTACCTCATAGTAAAGGTCTCCATGGATGGTGAGTTTAGGTTTAATTTGCCATTTGAAGAAAGCATCGTGGAGCTTCTGGTAGTCGATGTCGATCTTCCCCATCTTGGGTCGAACCTTCTCCCTCATTTTGGTTTTCATGGATTTGGCATCCTCCTAAGTAGACAATCACGTAACACAATTAACAACATAGGGCCTTTTACGCTACATGCTTTCTTCAAGGGACGTGAATGGACACCCACTTTTTCCTGGAGAGCCTCTCTCATCTCCTGGATTCCTGTCCTCCTGATGAACTCCGGCAGCTCAAACGGAGGCTTCTCAATGCCTCTCTTTCCCTGCAGATACTTTCTTTTGAAGCACCAGTGGCGCGGCACCGGCACCGTGTTCCTGGTGGCCTTTAAGTGGACCAACAGCTTCGGCTCCTGGGCCGTCACGTCATGCATCTCCACCACATCTGGACGAGCCACCAGCTGTGAAGCCCATCAGGAAAGCAAAAGAGATAAACATAAGACTGAGACAGTGAATCATTTTATTAGGCAACGACATGGTAATATTTTAAAAATACACAATACCTTGAAAAGTATTAACTCCTTTTTTTTTTTACATTTAGTCACGTTACAACCAAAAATATCAATAGATTAAAGTTCGAGAGTTGATACTTTGGGGATATATCTCTACTAGTTTGAACACGATTTGATTCTTAGAATTTCTATAAGAATCGATTCAGAATACATTTTTCAACACAACACAAATTTCAACTTCTCAATATGTTTTGACGTAATCATACAGCCCTGACTGTATGCTTAGCGCTGCCCTACTCTTAAGACGAATCTCTGCCCCAGTCTTAAGTAGCCTCTAACACATTTTCTTCCAGAACTGTCCTGTATTCAGTTTGATCCAAAGAAACATCACCATGTTTTAAAGTAGGAATGATGTGTTCAAGTGGAGGGCCAGTGTTCACCACATTGGGTTTTGCCAAATATGAAAAAAAGAAAAGAAAAAAAAAAGTTCGGTTTGGATCTTATTTGGCCATAACAACCAAACTGAATTTCTGTGAATCTCTGCAGCTTCTCCAGAGTTACCACAGGCTTCTTAGCTGCTCAAATCAATATTCTCCTTGACTTGCTTTATCAGTTCAGTGGGAAAACCATGCCTTGGTTGGTTGGTCGTGTCAAACTCTTCCCATGTTCAAATAATGGATTGACCAGAGCTCTGTGAGATGTTCAGTGTTTAAGATATTTTTCTATAACCTAAGTCTGCTAAAACTTCTCCATAACTTTCTCCCAAACCAATCTGCTGTGTTCCTTGGTCCTCATTATGATGTTTGTTCATTAACGTTCTCCAACAAACCTCTAAAACCTTCACAGAACTTCTGGATTCATACAGTGATTAAATTAAATACAGGTTAGCTCTTTTTATGAATTAGGGGACTACTGCAGACAAGTGGCTGGACTGGATTTTATTCACGGGTGACAAAAGCCTGCAACACGCGAAAGAACAATTCATAATTTTCCTCTTCATTTTCATTATTTGCTAGTTTGTTGATTTATCTGATCAAACTCCAATAATATATCTTGAAGTTTGTGGTTTTAATGACTTAAATCATCCAAAAAGAGTTCAAGGGGTACGAAAACTTTTGCAAGGCACCATAGTTTTTAGTTTGTTAATTAGTAAAAAAACAAACAACGGTATTGATTCACCTGTTTGAGTTCAGCCACAGTCAGCCTGTTCATCCTCCTCAGCTTCTTCTTGGACAGTTTTGGTACGTCTGGCTTGGCTTCCTTCAGGTGAAAAACAATGCAGATGTTAAACTCGTCCTGACAAAAAAAAAAAAAGAACACTTTTCTGGCAACGGACAAGATTTATACCTCATCGCTGTCGTCGCTGTCCTTTCTCTCCAGCTCGAAGCCTTTTTTACGCATCATGCCCACAGCCTCCAGCTTTTCGGCCTTCTCGGGCTCCTTCTCTTTCTCTTTCTTCACATCATCGGTTAACTGCACACAAGGAACAGGGGAGAACTTTGTTATTGAATTTAAGCAGCAAAATAAATAATCAACTTTTAGTCTAAATTAGGAATCTGCTGTATTCACCTTAAAAGCTTCGAAGATCCTCTTGAAGAAGATAAAATTGGGGTCATAAATCTCTGGCTCCTCTGTGACGTACTCGATCTCCACCTCGGGATCTTTCCCTTTCTCTTTGTCCTTCTCTTTGTCCTTCACTTTATCCTTCTCTTTATCCTTCTCTTTATCCTTCTCTTTATCCTTCTCTTTATCCTTCTCTTTATCCTTCTCGCCGCCATCCCTTTTCTGCTGCTGCTGTTGTTGCTGTTCTGCTTGCTCTTTCTTTTCCAGAGCTCGCTTCTTCTTGCTCTTCTTTTTGCGGTTCCTGCGTTTGCGGTTTTTCTAGTGAAAACATTTGATTTGTACATTTAAAAAAATGCTATTCACCCGAGTAGATGATGAAGGTTAAAGGACTCACATCTTTTTTAGACATCTGGCCATCGTCTTCTGTCTCAGACATCGCTTGTGCGGAGGAATTGGTTGTATCCATCTCTCCTCCGTCGTCGTCATCTTCATCTGGAGGAATAGAGGGTTGATGATAACGTTTAACTTAGTTCTACAATTCTCTATTAAAATGTTTTAAATCAGATTAAATATTGTTCATCTGCCCCCAAGTCTATAGTTTAGGTTAGTTAGGCATCTACAGATGAAACATGATTACTAAACTTGAGGCAAAGACAAAACTAATGTCACTTTTGTTATAAGGACTCGATCGTCTACCACCAAGAGGACAGATTTAAACACCTTCATTCAAGTCTCCAGATGTCATCTTTAATGTGATTTTAAGACATCTACATGATAATCCTGATTCAGCATCCACAGTGTGTCAAGCGTGTCAACTTGTTTCTAAGATCGGCATACACTGTGCGATTTTTGGCCCCTTTTCAGCATATTTTCTAATTGTGCGACAATTTTTGCGACTGACCCAGTTTCAGCCTAATCGTGTGTCAGGGGGTAATGATGAATGATTAACACCTCACCACCAACTCTCGATCAACAATCGTACAGTTGCACTAAAATCGTACCCGTTTGACATTCTGGTTGCCACAAGCAAAATTTAACCCCTCAGTCACAAATCACTCACTGGAATGCTTCTAAAGAGTAACCTGGCTTACTGTAATCAAGTACGACAAAAACAATATAATATTATTATCATAACAAAATGTTTGCTTGAAAGTAGACGTGTCAAAAAGGGGAGCAGAAACGTAAATATTGGACTTTATGAACTTTGGATGTCTTCAAAGCAGCTTAAAAATAAATACAGCTTCCCCAAGCACGTATTTAGTTTGAGGTTCACTCCTCTCTCTCACATTAGCATACATCAATATGTTTTCAAACACAAAACTACAATAAAAGTATGCAGTTAACTGCAGTGAAGTTAAAGTTTCTCCACACAAACAGCCAGATCTGCAGAGAAAATGCATTTGCTTTTGCTGAGCTAACGCGACAAATCGGGTTGTACAGTGCGAGAACATGATTCGTGAGCTGTGAATTATTAAGCCCTGCCATGGAGACGCAGACAACATAAATATGAATAGAATATTATTAGACTGAATCGATGTTGCGGTGGGAACATTCACATGTTAAGGCAGCACATGCAATTACTTAAAATTAAAATGTGCCACAAAGACGGGTGTCCGCAGAGTATGGATGTAAGAAAATACCAATATGCTGATATATCGCGATATTTTATGTCATGATGTTGTATCAATATTCAAAAACAATTTATCAATTTTCATTTTATTTTTTAGAATTTGAATGGAACCATTAATGATGACAGTCATTTTTGTAGTGAAATTAAAAGTATGACTGGTAGTTCGTGGCTGTTTTCACCTTCTTTGTTCCACTAGGGTGGGATTAAGTTCAGTTGCTTTCACACTTGATTTGCTCCGCGCCAGGGTTGGTTTGGAACAGCTCTGAGACCAACTCTTCAGCTGGGTCTCGGGTTCGCTAGCTAGAGTTCGCTGGGTTGTATTCGCACCCGCCCAAAAGGTCCAGATCAAGGGAGGAAATGAATTTGAAGGCGTATTAAGAGAACTAAATGAGGCTGGTGTGAATACTCCCTTAGTCTGCAGTCACATTTTCTTGTAATTGATTATCTATCGATTACTTTCTCGATTAATCAAGTAATTGGATAAACTCATGTTGTCTTCATCTATTGTAAAAAAAGAAAAATATTGGGGGGTAGGGTAGAATGAAAAGATGATTAAATCTAACTACATTAATAATTTGAGCTTAACTATAAACGTTGCCTGGTTGCTCAGAACAGACTAACACTAGGCCTAAATAGTCCAGGTTAAGTCTTTGCTTTTATCTCAACCAGCCTGGACATGTGTTATTGGTCCAGGCTACCCAGAGCCATATTTTCAACCTATGATCAACATTAGGGCTACAGAAGATTAAGAAAAATATTGTGCTGATGGTACCAGTTAAAAAATATTAATACATATTTTATTTATTAATAAATATTAATAAATAAAATAAAAATATTCCTCTTTCCTCTCTTTCTCATCTGTGCTTTCATCACTACAAGAATTTAGACCAAAGCCATTTGGTTCCGGTGTGAGCTTCTGGTGCCGTGAGACTCTGTCCAACTGGCTAAATATTACATTAGCAAGAGGAATGCACATCCATAACACTTGGAATACATTAGTCTACAATTACTGCACTCTGAACAGACCTTTGCAATATGAACATTGCAAACACTGACAATATATTCACAATATTTGATCCACATGGGTTACACATGCCTCAGCAATTGGCTGAAAGCTGTCAACTTAGAATTGGGGAGCTTTGGAGGGCAGAACCACTTAATCATCCTCCGGCGTCCTGTCTAATCTGAGACATGCGGTGCTCGGAATAATCCGACGCAGATTACGTGTTGAGGATGCCGCAAAATGCTTTTCATTTGCAATCTCAGCTGCATGCCCTCAGTGGATGGGCTGATATGATGTGAACGACGAGAGTGATCCATAAAGATCTGTAGCGACCAAGCCAATTATATAGGAATATGAAGCAATGTGGATCAGAGAACTCTCTTTAATCAGCGTTTCTCTTCCAGTATCGGCATTTAAACAGATAACTTTGCTGACCTGCTGCATCAGTGAGCTGTTCCTGTCGGATCTCCTTCAGCTGGAGGATCTTCTCCAGGACTTGAGGGATTTTAGGCCCGCCGATGCTTATTTCCTCATTCTGCCAGAGCTGGAATGGTTTGGATTAAAAAAATGTTTAATCAAGATAAAGATAAATCACTGGCCCTGCATTCAACCAGCTAGCTGACAAGATATCTTAAATGAAAAGAGAAGTTTTTAGCGTTTTTAAAAACTTCCAGGATAAAAAAAAAAAAGATGCTGTGTATCCTACAAGTACACAAAATCTGCAACAGACAGGATTAATTTAGTACAGAATTTGCTATAAAGGCTTTTAATTTTGTTCGGAAAAAGACAGAATACAGGAGCAGATGATTTGTTTACCTCCTTGCTATCTTCTCCTGGCGGAGGCGGCACCCTCTGTTTCTGGGGGGGCAGCATGGTGACACCAGGAGGAAGTGGACCTCGAGGATCCAAAAGTGAAGCTTAACACAGAGGTCACAAGAAAAAAAAAAAGATCACATCCGATCTCAACTGCGTTACAATGCCTTACAACATTATTCACATCACAACCAAAAACGTCGCTATGATTTACGGGTATTTTAAGTCATAAAACATAGTTGAAGAAAGCACCAATTAGATTTGTTCCGAGTAGAGTATAATTGATAAGTGGAAAGAACGTGATAGGTGGTTTTACTTCTTTTTTTACGAATAAAATTGGAAGAATGTGGAAGTCAAATCTTTGTTCAACTCCCTCGAGAGTCACACTGTTTTTGCAGGTACACTTCTATCAGCTTTACACAGGTAAAGGTGTTATTTCTGTTCATTAGAAAAAAAGATCAACCTCAGGCAAAATGAATGAAGAGCATTTGTAAACAGACATTTTTTTTCCTCCAAATCTTGCTACAGATTCCCAATTGTATTTAGTTCTAATATATGAATATGATTCTATTTAAATCTAATCTATCCGCCTGTTTAAGGTCAATCTCAGTCTTTTGCTCTCATCTCTGACCCGGTTCTCTGTCGAACAGCATAATGCTGCCACCACCATGTTTCACAAGTGGGAATAGTTTGTTCAGGGTTTTGGTTTTCTATTAAATATGCCATTTTACATATAGGCAAAAAAAAATAAAAATGAAGAAGTAGTTTACTTTTGGTCACATCTGACCAGAGCACCTTCTTCCACATGAACTGTGGCCAACTGCAAACAGGACTTTATACATCTTTCTTCTTTACAGTCTTATATAAAACCAGATTTGTAAAATGCATGCTGTCTAATTGCTGTCCTTTCAACACATTCTCCTACCTGCACAGACGACATCTGCAGCTTCTCCACAGTCAATTACGGAGATAACATTTTATAACTGACAGGAGGTTACATTTCACCCTGCTGGTTGTGTTACTTGGTCTTGATGATGCGGTTTGTTCACAACATCAGCGGAAATCCTCTGAGGTATAAAGTTAGGCCTCAGAGCCTCACACCTGTATTAATGAAATTAAATTATATACTACTATACCCTATTTATTGACTTCTGAAGATACTGATTGCACTGGATTTTACTTTGGGGTAAATAGGACTGTAGATCAATGCAAGTCGCACTTTTTAAATTTTTAATTTGTTCAAAAACATTAAATATCACTTCATTGCAAAGTAGTTTGTGGTCGTAATGTGACAAAATGTGTGTAAAAACACTTGCAAGGCACTGGATGAAATATAGCCTCATGACCTTAAAGACAATTATTGTCTGTTCCAATGAATATGAACTGGAAGAGTGACATAAAATCTGTCTTTAAACAATGAATTAAACAAACCTGTGGGCATGGATCTTGACTGCATAGTGACCATCTCCTGCTGCCGCTCCTGTTCCAGCATTACTGCAGCCTGATGCGGGGCGAGATGAAAAGATCATTAATAAACTATGTAGCTATAAAAGAATAAAGAGAAAACCAGCAAATTAAGAGCTGCATGTGACTGAAACACTCTTTAAATGGCTACATTATCAGGGTTTATACAGGAATCCTAGAGTTGAATTTACTACCTCTCCATAATTTTTACTACCATCACAACATTGAGCAGCGGCATCTTTTGTGGGAGTGATACTGACCCATGTGTGATGATGGTCCATCCCTGACCCAAAACTAAATGTTATTCCACTCACTTCAAAGTATAAATGTGATGAGGTCTTGACTAATATATAATAATTTCCAGAAGACTAGAATAAATAGAATATAAACAAAATGCAATGACCCTCACAAGAAAATGTTTTAAACGAAATGGGTAACTGCTCCCCCCGCGTGCGAATCCGCTGCTGATGAATGGTGGATGTATGGAATTATATTTCAGTCAAAAATCCAGAGCGAGATTTTCAACCTCACCTGCACGTATTCAACAAGGCACGCACGTAATTGCTCATGTGCGCATATTCAACAATACGCGCGTGTAGAATTCATCTCATAAGTATCCAACAACCCGCGTATGTGGATTTCACCTCACACGCGCTCTACACGAAGCTTTCATACACGCGTGAAGGTAAATCTCAGGAGAGGCTGCGCCCTCGAAAGGAAATTCTGCTAGCACCAGTAAAAAAACTTTTGACTGTTTGGAGGAGGAGCCTAAGGTCGGCACTGACCCTGTGTAATTGGTCTTTTCAAATCTGTAACGCCCTCAGGATCAGTAGAGTTATGTTTTTCACAATTCAAGAAAATGGCATTTTTCAAAGAAAACATGACTTTGGTGATGCAAGACAGCCAGGAAAACAGCAAAAGTACATTGGTGTAGCATTCAAGCAGAGGAAAAAAAAGAAAAACTAAAAACATAAATAAATGAAATGAAAAATACATTTTAAAAAGGGCTAGGTGTAAAAAGTTCACAATCAGTTCATTATATCCTTTCAAGCAATTGCAGTGCTTTTCTCCATTAAATAAAGTGAAGGAGAAGAGGAGTTTCAGTTCTTTCAGGAAGGTATAAAACAGGTTTGCATTTGAGAAATGTACATTTATGAATGAAAAACTAACAGAATATAAATTATGACATTCAATCTGAGTTTTGTTTTTCTTTTCATAGGATACTAAAAGTAATGTGATGTTTGGTGAACTCTTATGAAAAAATCTCACTGATCCTGTGGGCGTTACTGATTTAAAAAGGCCAATTACACAGGGTCAGTGCTGACCTTAAGCTCCTCCTCCAAACAGTCAAAAGTTTTTTTACTCGCTTGCGCAGAATTTCCTTTCGAGGGCGCAGCCTCTTCTAAGATTTACCTTCACGCGTGTATGAAAGCTTCGTGTAGAGCGCTGTGAGGTGAAATCCACATGCGCGGGTTGTTGGATACTCGTGAGATGAATTCTACACGTGCGGGTTGTTGGATACTCGTGAGATGAATTCTACACGTGCGGGTTGTTGGATACTCGTGAGATGAATTCTACACGCGCGGGTTGTTGAATACGCGCAGGTGAGGGTTGAAAATCTCCTCGGGATTTTTGACTGAAATATAATATTCCATACACTCTGTTGGCCCACAGTCATAATCGCTGGGTTTTAATTGATGATTGGTGGGTGGAAGCAGTTGTGATGTTATGCACGCTGTTCAACGCTGCTTTTAGGACACTGAATGGAAATAACTCCCACTCCGATGAGGTAATGGAAAAATAATATGTGTTTTATGTGCTAGTTTTAGCTTTATATCAAACGGGTAGCATGTTCTGTGGATTGAAAGAAAAGTTTTCGTATTCATATAAATTGTCGCTATGTCAGACATTACTGCTAAACTGACACTTCAATCCGGTCACTTGAAAAATATTTTCCGTTGATTATACTTAACATCATAAGCTAACTGTTGTTGTTTTCGGCATGTAAACATACCGGTAGCACTTTTCGAGGGGTAGCGCCAACAGCTATCTATGCGCGCTACGGTAGGACATTCTGAGGAGGTAGCACAGATCGTCAGAACAGCGGTCCAAGCTATCCTGACACTACGCATGCCCACAACAAAATAGATCACCCGAACCAATCGAGATCAGAGGACTGGACACCGAGCCAGGTCCTGTCCGCACGTTAGTAATAAATACCTGAACAAAAAATATGCATCAACTGAAAAGTTACAATATATTCAAGGAATAACCAAAGAAAAAGAACAAATTTACTACCATGTCAGGTTGTGCTCATTACCTTTTCCTACCTTTTAAGGGCCTTAATTTGAAGTCTTTTAATTTACTACCTTTTACTACCCCGCGGCAACCCTGATTATGTCATCCTGAATATCTTAAACCTCTCTGGTGTTTTATGGCTTTCATGACCCATAACATCTCATGAACTGGGGGTGTTTTAATGGACTATATCATACAAACGAACTACAAATGGTCAGAAAACATCACCTGCTGCTTGGCTCGTTCCTCCTGCTGTAAAACCATGGCTGCTCTCTGCTGAGCCATCTTCAGCTGATCGTCCTGGGACAAGCCCGGAGGCGGGAGAGGACCGTGGTCCATTCCCATGGGAATACCGGGGGGAGGGGGAGCTCCTGGGGGCATCATGGGCAGAGCTTGGAGCATGCTCATACCGGGAGGCATTGGCGGCATGGGCATGGGAGGCATAGGTGGAATCACCGGCATCTGAAGCGAGAAAAGTTACAGAAAGTAAGCTAAAACAAGCATGGAGACTTCATGAATTATGTTAGGAATGTGAAACAGAAGGGTTTTTTTTAATTTGACTTTTTCCTTGAAGTAACAAAGCAGCCCCTTTGATGTCTATATGGGACCACAACAAAAGCTGTTATTGATGGTGTACGCATTCATCTATTTTTTAACAGCTAATCGCTCTAAAAGCAACGTAAATCCAAATCTGACTAAACTTAAAGGAGTCATGACCTGTAATTTTCACTTTTCCATGAGAAAAAAAGGTATGTTATGATTGCCTAACGATTATACACTGCCCGGGAAGCCGATATTTAAAAGTTAAGCGTTTGTTTACCCCTGGGTTCGTCAACCAGCCCACGTGCACACGCACTCAAATACGTGGTTTTAATTTCTGGCCGACTTGGCAAGTCGGCGCAGGATATACCATATATAGACATTGCAGACCTACCTATGCTGCAGGAAGCCCGCCCTCCCCCTCGCTCCTCTCCCCTTCATATTCAGTCGATCACCGCCATTACTGAATTCTAGTGATGGGAATTCCAGCTCTTTTTGGAGAGCCAGTTCTTTTGGCTTGACTCACAATATAGAGTTGGCTCTTTTGGCTCTTCAGATTTTCTGTTGCTTAAAGTGTATTTATTACCAAAATTAATGCAAAACAATGTGTACCAAATGTACCATAACAATCAGGGGGGAATGAAAAAGAAAAAAAACGTTTCCCAATGACGAGCCGGCGCCCATCATTCACTTCAAAGAGTTAGCTCTTAGAGCCGGTTCGTTCGCGACCGACACATCACCGATTCGAAGTACGAACTCCACCGTGAAAGATGCAGAAAGTTTCTTCATGCAATGATGCATGAAGACATATTCGTCTCAGCCTTTTATTTTAACCAGCTAAAACCATTTCTACCAGAAACGTGGTGCAAAGGTGAGTTGCTCTGTTGTTGACTGCCAGAATCAACATGGAAATATTTTTTCTATTTTTTTTACGCCGGAATCCTTTACGAATTTGGGACAATATCAGGCGAAGTTGGCATCGAAGCTCCGTTTGGAAAAAGGGGCAATTCCAACAATCAGAGACTTGCCTGCAATTGAAACGGTAAGGCTGTGTTTTTATTGCTCTGCTAGGTGTAACAAACAGCAGCTAACTGCTAATGTGGCTATTGTATGCTAGCGGGAGTAGTAGATATGGGTTAGATATGCTGAAGCGTTACCTGCGGTGTCAACCCCCCTCCTTCCTGTCACCAATCAACGCGCCCCTCATTTGCATTATTACAGTGCCCGTCCACGACTGCCAAAGTATCGCATCAGATCTCGCGAGACAATAATGCCTTCAGCAATAAGGGTCAGAGGAGCTCTGAGTTTATTTTTTTCAACTTTTTTTTTTTTGAAGGGCCTGAAAGACTATAATAGAGCGTTATCCAAGATAATACTAGGTTATGACTCCTTTAACACTTTCTAACAGTCTATTACCACGCTGTACACAAATGCAACTAAATAAATTAATCACCATAACCCCTCTTAATGCCCCATTTATTTTAGGCCAGGTGTCTACCATATATAGAGGGGAGCGGTTTAACCAAGACAAAGTTGGGAAAGCACTGAGACTGATTAAAGTGCCGTCACTGTAACCTATAAAGAACCCACCTGGGAGCCCATTTTGTCATCAGTCGGTTTGCTAAGGATGATTCCAGTCTGCAAAAATCAAACAAGCACAACATATCAGTTTATGTCAAACATCAAATGACTAAATAAAGACACAATCCGTGTATCTAATAAGGCAGTGGATGGGAAAAAATGTATACTCTGGAACTAATATTATTACACAGTGAATGTAAAACATCAGAGTTTAAATGTATAGGTTGTATCTTTTCAGCAGGCTCTGAGATGAAACAAAACAATAACAACCAAAAGGTCGTTATTTCTTGTTTACAGGACTTTGCTCACCTGGATCATGTAGCCCTTGAGCCTGTCAATTAGCTCCTCCCGAGGACCTGGATGACAGAAAATGACTTTCAATATCATCGACCAGATGTGTAACACGGATTTTGTATATTAACATTAGTGCAACTAAGACTTAAATAATCATTACAAAAGTGCGTAACTAATCCAGTCAACAACTCATCCTGAAGGTTAGCAAAGGGGCTAAAGTTGAGGTTGGTGCTTCACCAAAAACGACCAAAACAAATTACATTGGCTTAGCTGGTGGTTTAATCCTCCCATATTGGTTGGGGAAAACGATAGATATGTTAACATGTGCGTCAATGTGTCGAGTGAATGTAAACACCGTGCAGGCCTGGTTGCTAGCACACTACAACGGAAGCACTGCGTTTCAGCGCTGCGGTTAGCAACTGGCTAGCTAGAAATGCGCTAAACCTGCTGAAGATAAAGTCCTATCTCCGCGTCTTTTTTACCCATGTTTGGTGCTCCAAGCTCGGCCAGCTTGGCCTGAAGGTCCGGGTTGCTCCATGTATTCAAA
Organism: Valencia hispanica; assembly: GCA_963556495.2. NCBI lineage: Eukaryota > Metazoa > Chordata > Actinopteri > Cyprinodontiformes > Valenciidae > Valencia > Valencia hispanica. The sequence goes on along the minus strand of OY747714.1, from coordinate 19,656,364 downwards.
GCAGCGATGGCATTCCCCAGTTCAGCCGGGAGAGCCTCCGCAACCGGTGTTCCGTCGGATGCCATGTTGAGCTTCTCTCAATGAGACAACGGCGGCAGCTGAGATACCGCGAGAACTCGAGAGAAGCGCGCTGTGCTTGCTGGGAAATTTTACTAGTCAGATCATTTACAATGTTTAGCCTCTAGATGTCATTGTTGGAACATAACAATTATTTAGCTAGTTTCCATTTTCTACAATGACAAATTTTGTGGCAATATGGGTTTTCTATATAGAAAGGCTGTAAAGCTGGGTCGGACTCTCTGGTACAGTACTTGGCTGGTTTGAGTCTTACCTAAAGAACAGGCTTCTTTGTTTCAATAGGAAACTTTGATTAGAATGAACAGAAATTTTTGCTCCGATCTCCTTCATGTCTTTATCGATTCCTGGGAGACGGATTGATGCCTGCTCACACCAGCTATCTAACACTCTTATGGAGAAACCTTATATGCACCAGCATGCTAACATACACACATAGATGTGGGGTCTCTGGTGTTTAAGGATATATTCTTGGGCTGAGGTTATCATTACTAGAGCTTGATTAATCGGTACCATGAGTTTTTCTGTGACATTGTTGTTGTATTTTTATGTCCATTCTTGTGTGATGTGGTTGTCTAGTTCTTAGTTCACAATGTTTGGTTTGTTTTGTCGATGTTCCTTTTTCGTGTTTTGTTTTCCCCCCTCTCTCTGCCGTCCTGTGGGTATGGAGGCAGACTTCAATGTCTTCCTGTGTTTTCTTTGTTCCCCTTCCTCTCTTGTATTTTCAACTCACCCTCTCTCTTGACTTTTTGTTTCCTACCTCTCCTCTTCATCTTCCTTCTTTCTTCTCCTTAATTTTCCGTCTCCGTGTCCATAACATCAGGAAATAAAAACCACAAGAATAAAAAGAAAAAAAGAAAAAAAAGAAAAAAAAGAAAGAACAGAAATCACATGTGGGGTGCCCCAGGGCTCCATCTTAGGGCCTCTCCTCTTTAATATCTACATGCTCCCACTAGACCAGATTATAGCAACCAATAAGATTAGCTACCATAACTATGCAGATGATACTCAGCTTTACATTACGATGTCACCAGGTGACTTTGAACCCATTCAAACCCTAAGTAAATGCATCGAGCAAATCAATGGATGGATGTGCCATAACTTTCTTCAGCTGAACAGAAACAAAACTGAAGTAATAATTTTTTGACCTAAAGAGGAAAGATCGAGAGTCAGCTCCCAGCTTCAATTAATACAGCTAGAAACTACTGATCAGGCCCAAAATCTAGCTGTAGTAATGGACTGAGACCTGAACCTCCAAGGTCACATAAAGGCAATAACAAGGTCAGGCTTCTATCACCCGAAGAACATTTCTAGGATTAAAGGACTGATGTCGCAACAGGACCTCGACAAACGTATCCATGTGTTTATCTTTAGTCGGATTGATTACTGTAACAGCGTCTTCACAGGTCTGCCTAAAAAGTCAATCAGACAGCTGCAGCTGATCCAGAACGCTGCTGCTCGCATACTCACATACTCACATACTCACTAGGACCAGGAAAGTAGAGCACATCACCCCAGTTCTAAAGTCCTTACACTGGCTCTCTGTAGCTCAGAGAATAGATTTCAAAATACTTTTACTAGTTTAAAAATCATTACATGGCTTAGCACCAAAATATGTTGAAGACCTGTTGTCACCATACCAACCACCAAGACCCCTCAGGTCCTCCAACTCTAGCCTACTAAACATCCCTAGACTCAGAACCAAACATTGAGAAACAGCTTTTAGTGTCTGTACTCCCTTTATCTGCAACAGACTTCCTGACAAGTGCAGAGCTACTGTAACTCTGAGCAGCTTTAAATCGAGACTAAAAACTCATCTGTTTAAAATTGCCTTTGAATAAATGATTGTTATATGTATCAAATGTGTTCATGCGCTCTTGCTTTATTGACATTTAATTTCCATTGTTATATTCCAATGTTATATATTATATACACTACCGTTCAAAAGTTTGGGGTCACCCAAACAATTTTGTGTTTTCCATGAAAAGTCACACTTATTCACCACCATACGTTGTGAAATGAATAGAAAATAGAGTCAAGACATTGACAAGGTTAGAAATAATGATTTGTATTTGAAATAAGATTTTTTTTACATCAAACTTTGCTTTCGTCAAAGAATCCTCCATTTGCAGCAATTACAGCATTGCAGACCTTTGGCATTCTAGCTGTTAATTTGTTGAGGTAATCTGGAGAAATTGCACCCCACGCTTCTGGAAGCAGCTCCCACAATTTGGATTGGTTGGATGGGCACTTCTTGCGTACCATACGGTCAAGCTGCTCCCACAACAGCTCAATGGGGTTCAAATCTGGTGACTGCGCTGGCCACTCCATTACCGATAGAATACCAGCTGCCTGCTTCTTCTCTAAATAGTTCTTGCACAATTTGGAGGTGTGTTTTGGGTCATTGTCCTGTTGTAGGATGAAATTGGCTCCAGTCAAGCGCTGTCCACTGGGTATGGCATGGCGTTGCAAAATGGAGTGATAGCCTTCCTTATTCAGAATCCCTTTTACCCTGTACAAATCTCCCACCTTACCAGCACCAAAGCAACCCCAGACCATCACATTACCTCCACCATGCTTAACAGATGGCGTCAGGCATTCTTCCAGCATCTTTTCAGTTGTTCTGCGTCTCACAAACGTTCTTCTTTGTGATCCAAACACCTCAAACTTGGATTCATCCGTCCACAACACTTTTTTCCAGTCTTGCTCTGTCCAATGTCTGTGTTCTTTTGCCCATCTTAATCTTTTTCTTTTATTGGCCAGTCTCAGATATGGCTTTTTCTTTGCCACTCTGCCCTGAAGCCCAGAATCCCGCGGCCGCCTCTTCACTGTAGATGTTGACACTGGTGTTTTGCGGGTACTATTTAATGAAGATGCCAGTTGGGGACCTGTGAGGCGTCTGTTTCTCAAACTAGAGACTCTAATGTACTTATCTTCTTGCTCAGTTGTGCAACGCGGCCTCCCACTTCTTTTTCTACTCTGGTTAGAGCCTGTTTGTGCTGTCCTCTGAAGGGAGTAGTACACACCGTTGTAGGAAATCTTCAATTACTTAGCAATTTCTCACATGGAATAGCCTTCATTTCTAAGAACAAGAATAGACTGTCGAGTTTCAGATGAAAGTTCTCTTTTTCTGGCCATTTTGAGCGTTTAATTGACCCCACAAATGTGATGCTCCAGAAACCCAATCTGCTCAAAGGAAGGTCGGTTTTGTAGCTTCTGTACCGAGCTAAACTGTTTTCAGATGTGTGAACATGATTGCACAAGGGTTTTCTAATCATCAATTAGCCTTCTGAGCCAATGAGCAAACACATTGTACCATTAGAACACTGGAGTGATAGTTGCTGGAAATGGGCCTCTATACACCTATGTAGATATTGCACCAAAAACCAGACATTTGCAGCTAGAATAGTCATTTTTCCACATTAGCAATGTATAGAGTGTATTTCTTTAAAGTTAAGACTAGTTTAAAGTTATCTTCATTGAAAAGTACAGTGCTTTTCCTTCAAAAATAAGGACATTTCAATGTGACCCCAAACTTTTGAACGGTAGTGTATTTTTCTCTTTTTTTAATCACCAAATCATGTAAAGCACCTTGAATTACCCTGTTGTTGAAAGTGTGCTATACAAATAAAAATTGCCTTGCCTATATATTTTTTATCTTTAAATTTATATTTATGTGGTATGAATTGAGCAAACCTTTCTTTCTAAGTTAACTCTGATTTTTTTGTCTTTGTTATATAAAGAAAGCTTAAAAATAAAATACTACTTCATACTTCAAAATAAAATACAACATACTTCCCTCACTTGTGTTCCAGTTGATTAGAATAATATACATATAAAAAATTGCCAGCTGTATACAGTACGTGTTTATTCTAAACCACCAATTTGTAAAATACATTATTGCCCAAGAGAGTTAATTTGAAGACAGAGAAATTCATAAACAAATGTAAAGCTGAATTAGCCTGAAAATAAAATGAATACAAAGGTGAATTAAAAATGCTGAAACCCTGGTTAACATTTGTAAGGAAATGTCTAGAAACAAATTCATCTGGGACTTAAGAAACATAATATCACACAGAAAATTGAATAAAAATGTGATCTTTTAAGTCGAGTAGATTTAATTAATAGTGGAAAATGTCTATTTAAAAAAATACCTTTGAAGAAAAAAAAGCACAGTTTTTCGTATTCATGCTGTCAATAATGTACAACACCTTTTACTTCATCCCTTAGTCGGCACATATAGGCTCTCTCTCTCTCTCTCTCTCTCTCTCTCTCTCTCTCTCTCTCTCTCTCTCTCTCTCTCTCTCTCTCTCTCTCTATATATATATATATATACATATATATATATGTATATATATATATATATATAGAGAGAGAGTTCTTTGATCATTCCTCTCTGTTTCCAGGTTCCTCTGTTATACTTCTTCTCTGCACCTCAAACCGCAGGTTTTTTTTAAATTCAGACCCAACTCCTGAGCCATGGTCGTCCGTCGTCCAGTTGAATTTAAAGTCCCATGCCATTTAGAAAACTCAAAATGTTCATATTTATGATGTTAAGATGGTAAAAGCTTTAGATACTTCAACAACCGTACCATCTCATCTGTTAAATCAGAACACACAAGTGAGGCTTTGATTAATTATATGCATTAATGATCCAAGCCCCCCCCCCTTGACCCCTGTTGTCAGCTCCTTTTTCATAGATACTGACCCTAGAGAGTGGGGCCACCTCAGAAGAGATGTAGTTCAGGTGTTGATCTGATCCATTCTTTACAGCCATCACAATCTGGCCCTTGCCAAACTTGTTCAGATTCTTACACATCAACCTTTTTTCTTTCTAGCACATCAACTTTACTAAGAATTTTCACATGTAATCCCATGTGATTTTGCCCATGTGAAACCATGTGTTTTTTCCATAAGGGATATAAAATAAAAGATACACATTAGATTGTTTACAAATGACTAAAATAATGTATTTTTGCTGTTTTATCTGTTCATACAATCAGCTGCCTTCCTTTCAAGACTTGTAGTTAATTGGCCTTCAGGAAGAAAACAAACAAAAGAAAGAAACTAGACCAGAACACCGAGGCTCTATCTGAAAGTGGATTCTTCTTCTTCGTTGCAGGTTTATGGTGGTTGGCAAACAACAATTTGGTTTATTACCTCTGCAAGTGGATTTCTTTCAACTGTGTTTTATGAGCGTGCGGTGCGCAGGCGCAGTGTAGAAGGGGCGCACTGGGGCAGGGGAGAGGCTGCAGGGCGTTGCTAAAAAGGTCTGAGCTACACATATTTTGGAAGGCGGGGGTGAGCTACACAAAACATGGACAGGAACAGAATGCGTCGAGTGGCCAACTAAACGCTAACAACTTACTGCACTGTCAGGAAATACGCAGATAAGGTAGGTTTAAGGTGAATGTTCTACATCAGAGTGTTGTAGTTGCAGTGCGCAGAGGGGCGACTCTTAAAAAAAAACAAAAAACGCCGCTTTTGTCCGAACTTTATGTACAGGAAGACTTACAAGTTCGTGAAACGAATTTGAAAACTTCCAAACAATCTTCTGCAGCAAAGACAACCTCTGTCTTTAATAATTTTTGTTACAGCACAACGACAAAATAAGTCAACACAACAAATTGCGCGCATATATTTCCGGGGTTGTTTCCTTTAATGTCATGCATAGTTTCATGTCCACTTCATTTGCGCCGCGGATGTTGATTTTATTGACAGTGAAACAAATGGCACTATGGAACACCCAGAGTTTGACTGCTGGACGTGTCTCCTCTCTGGACCCATAGGGACCCTTAATCATATATATGAGCGATATGTCTGCTGATTTTTTTTTTTCAGTAAATAGCAAAATATGCTTTTAATTAGCTACTCACCAACAAAATGAAGATTTCAACCTTGCAAACCCAGTTCGCATAGTCTTATCTTTTGATTAGATATAGATAAGTAAAATCTTTCTAGATACTGTGAGTGTCTAGTTTCTCCGCGGGTCTATTTTCTCCAAAGCAAAGCATAGATATATCAGTTCAGTGTAAGCAGTGTTAGGAATATGAGCCCTGCATGCAGAAATACCCCGGAGGCGGTCAGAGAGCTTACTCATGGCTCAGACTCGACTTGTCTCTCCTACAGTGTCTATCTGCATGTTGTCCCTGACTTTGCGGTGGGAAGGAGAATGCCTGTTGGTCTCAGACATGCATCAGCAGAAAAGCAGTGGAAGACTGCTTTAAATTTCTGCTCACGCAGTAGTTTTCTTTCTAGTTCTTGAGTTATTGATCCACCCCCCTCCCCCTACTATGAAATTTGTCAACACATTTTTGAAAATAAACACTCTTTTGAAATTTGTGAACCCAGTTTCACTTTTTGCTTAGATTGCAACGACTGTTTCTGAGTTGAACTGAAAAGGTCTTCCTCACCACTGGCTTCAACGCCAGCCAAAGGTGATCAGTTCAACCCAAAGTGTTTGTTTGTTTTTCAATTGAAAATCTGCTCTGCTGCTTAGCATTCCGCAACAAAACGATCTCCATCGACTCCACAGTGCTATGTGGATATACTGCTTCCTCTAATGAAGCTTTGCAGGCGTATCTACACAGTCAAATGGTTCGCAGTTGCCAAGAGTCTGTATAATCTCCAAAATGTTTATATATTATACAATGACCTTGCCTAAAATGATAGAAACCTAAATGCACCAGACAGGTGGATGAGTGGGGTATCTTTGTACTTATAAGGGTAAAACGGTTGATCTGTCTACATGATAATTCCCCGTTACTAAAATGGATGTCGTGCAAAAAATATCCACATTGTAACATTCACAGATTCACATCTTCGGTTGGATTATCTGTTTATCCAAGTTGTACACTCTACAAATCTGACCTTTATGGGAGACTGGCAGGAAGAAAGGGATTGTGGAAAGGAGGTGATGAGACCTAAACTGAACATTATACCCTAAATGGGGATGTTGTTCTTCACCAGGCAAGGTAGCTTGTCACATTTGATTTGGACGTGTATTAAGCTAAACATATGGGAGTTCTGGAGGAAAGCCAGTTGGATGACTCAAACGATTTGCACAGGACCATGATCCTACACATACAGGCAAACAATGAAATGATTTAGATGGGGGGGGTTTGAATGGCCTAGTAAAAAACTAGATCTAATTTTAAATGGAGAATCTGGGGGTAAGACATGAAAGTGGCTGTTGGGAAAAACATCTTTAGATGTCTCTGGTTGTCGCAGGATGTGCAAAGCTGATGCCCCAAGAAAACCTACAGCTATAACTGGAGGGGAAAAAAAGGTAGTTTGACAAACAATTGATTCAGGTTGGCTGAATGAAAAGTGCATGCCACACATTTCAGAATTTTCTTTTGTAAGACATAAAAAAACAAACAAACAAAAAAAACCTTAATCTTTCACTGCTTGATTGTTGTTGTGAAATCCCCCAAAAATTACATCTGAGTTTTGTGGATGTAACCTGACAAAATAACTCCTTTCCAGCTTGTTTAGACTTTTAAGGTGAGGAATAGAGGAAGCCTTTTATTTCTTTGTTTAGAGAAGCTGTGCAAAAACTACTCAAATAGGTGGAATTCTCTTAAATATTCCCAATATTTTACCAGGATATCTCTTGAAATATTGAAAAGCAGACTCCAACCTTTGTACTGTGTGGAGTGCAGCACATCCTCATCTTGACTAACTATGCGCACTCACTGAAATGTCATTGTTTATCTCCAAGTAGAAATCCCAAACAATTTGGTTTCCTTGAGGGTTTTTGTTGTTTGTTTTTCCCCCTCCCATGTTTTGTTTGACTGTAGTTGCTTGCATGCATGAATATATTGCCTTCATTTTGTCATTTCCCATAAATCTCACCACCTGCACCGAGGTGTGACACTTTGGCTCTCATGTGAGAGGAAATGAAATATTTATCGCATCCATATTTAACTTGGGCAGGACAGAGGTCACCTTGATAGCATGCAGCAGACATAAAACCCACTACAAGTTCTAGTCTGGTCCTTAAGATTGCAATAATATCACTCATTCCAGTTGTCTTCTGGTTTTTCTTTCATGACCGTTGCTGTCATGATCTCAGATAAACACACAGAGAACCTCCTCTCTGTTCAGACAGCAGCACTAAAATATCTTTTGCATATTAAACACTCTGGATCTACTACCACTTCCATTGTGTCATGTTTTTCACATCCCTGCACTGGTGGGGTGACATTTATGATTTGCATGATTAATTTAGTTTCTCAAGACAGGTTACAATGAAATATTTAGAATGCTCAAGTCAAGGAGGGAACACTTTGTGATTTTTGTTTTAGAATCTAGACAAGGAGTATTTTAGATGGAGCTCTTTATGTGGTGGCTTTGATTTTGTAAAGTGTCCTGATTTGTTTGGCAGAATAGAGATTGTATGATAAAGAGCCTTTCATTAATTTTGCCTTTACGGTTCTTGGCTTTGCAAAGATATGTTGTCATAGGACAAATCCTTCCTCATGGTCTGAAGGATCCACAGTAAAGAGTACTTATTCTGCTAAGTGTTGGTGTGTTTTCACCTGAGTGCTGTAAGTGCTGTCTTATAGTTCTATGCGCCCTTTAAATTATTTATTGATGACACACATAAAATAAACGGCATACACAGTGCTGCTGTCTTCTGTAGGGACAGGGGTGGTATAACAGTATAGCTTGTAGCAAAACTGGGTAGGAAGAAAAATTCCTGGACTGATGTTTACTAGAAGTAGGGATGTGTATTGGCAAGAATCTAGTGATACGATATGTATCAAAATACGGGGGGGAGGGGGGGGGGGAGATACGATATATTGCAATACTATGAGTAAGACTATATATTTGTGGTTTTTAAAACTGAATTTAGCTGTACAAAAACTGTCGCAGCATTCTAAACACTCCAACCTGTTTCATACTTTAACACATCCAGTTTTATTACTAGATCTAATTGATCCGCTGGATCAAAGAAGGTGAAAACAGCCACCAAATAGCGGTCGTTTTACGACAAAAATTACTGTCATTAATGGTTCAATTCAAATCCTGAAGAATTTAATGAAAAGAAACATTGATACATTGCTTTTGAATATCGATACAATATTGTGACATAAATATTGCGATATTTAGTTTTATTGATATTTTCTTACATCACTAACTAGAAGTAAGAACAGATCCCAAGTATTAATTTTTAAAAAAACATTGCATTTGAAAATGCTCTTGCTCATTGTCAGATAATGGCAATAACTTGTAGTGGGGCTCAAATATTTCCGCAGTATTTGGTGCAGATCTGAGGACTCTTCCACGAAGCGAGCTAATCTCAAACGCCAGGCTTACTTTGACAATCCCGGTTTAATTTCCCCAAATTCTGTTCCCCGAACGAGGCTAACCTGAAGCCCCGCTTAGTCGCCATGGTGACATATGCTCTTGAACAAGCCTGCCTCGTGGCTAGCTGTCGGCCTTATTTTAGCTTGGTGAATATGATTGGACACGCCATGTGATGTCACACTGCGGGGCTGGGATTATTCTGCTGCTATTCTCTCCCTTAAACACACACACTCGCACGCACCCACCAATATAAAGTTATTACAGTGGTTGCAGCAGCTGCAGTTTCCTGTTTGGTGGCTAAATCATGCAATGCAATTTGGGTTTTATCTTTTAAAATGTAGCTCTAATTATATTTATTTTTTACGATTTTGAAAATTATGATTGTATTAAAGCTTTACTTGCTGCCAGAAACTTTTTGTACCATCCATGTTGCTCCTGACACCAAACCTTATTAAATTACAAAAATATCTCTTCGCTTCGTGGAACAGCTCTCGGGTATCTACAGAATTCTACAAATATTTGAAATCCCACCTGAAGTGAACACCCTGCTGTTATTTGTTAAGCAAAGATAAAGAGAAATAGTATCTCGCTGTGTGTGAGGGTGGGTAAGCAAGTACACTGTGAATCAAGAGCTTGTAGTTCCAAATTAATAAGCAATAACTCCGTTTTTTTATGACTTTGACTGTCTTTAAGTCATTGTGGAGGAATTTTGGCCCTTTCTTTATTACAGCATTTATTCACTTATGTGAGGTTTGCAGACATTTCTTTGCTCAGTCATTCTGTTGGATATCTGTTGTTACATTGGTGAACCCTGTCATGTAGGATGACCCAAGTTTTAGATATTGGACCCCTAGACATTTACTTCTTGATTGCTTTGGTCTTGTGGCTACAAAACAAGCCCAGCCTTTCACTTTCATGCTTAACGGGTTAGTTAACAGGTTGTGTGTGCTCCTGTCTAGAATTCAGACTGAGGACAGTTTTCACAGTTTCAAGTTTTTCACCTATAAAGTGAGGACAGTTTAATACAAAGTGAGGACATTTGGCCTGGTCCTCACTTTCGGACAATGTCACAGAACTTTACTAGTTGGTTTTAGAGGTATGGCGTGAATTAAGATTTAGTTAGGGTTAGGAAAAGTGTTTGGGTTGGGCATAATATAGTCACTAAAATGAATGGAAGTCAGTGAAGGTCCTCACAAAGTGTGTTTTTCTTTTCTTTGTTTGGACAAACTCTGTGCTTTGTGTTATGGCTAAACCTTTTCACACTGACCTCATCTCTTCAAAAGAGTGACGGGTTTGGGTAGAAAATAATTTTTACTAAAATGTACTGAAATACCAAAAATAATGACCAGACATGGAGACGGCACTATTAGACACTTTATAGTTTATCAGGCGAGTTGATCTTTAATAAGTTGGATCAATTGGAATAAATGTATGATTGAATTGAAATGACTTTTGTTTTTTGTGTAGTGCCTTGAGAGGACTCGTGAATTGGCACTATATAAATAAACTGAATTGAATTGTTTAGAAAAAGCTTTATAACCCTTCAGAGATTTATGGCTAGGAGCGGCTGCTGTTGTTTTCTTTCCTCCTGGCATCGAGTTGGGACACGGCTGTATGTTCTGCACCAGTAAACATTAGGGGTTGGTATTTAATGTACTGTGTATTCTTATTAAAAAAAAAAAAAAAAAAACAATCCCCATCATGATTGTGACTTATCTTTGTCACAATAGTATCCGATAATTATTTAAAAACACCAGAAACTGACTGTGTTGTAGGAATTATGTTTACTATTTTCTCCACTGTTTGTTCCATGTGTGTATCAAATACATATTAAATTTGAAAATATGATTAAATGCAGTTACTTTCAGCAGTTTAGTGGTACGAAGCACACTATTTTATTTGACTGGTGCGTTGAAAAAGCCTTTCTTTCCATGAATATAGGGTGTAGCCCTGATACGAGGTGTTGTGGTAGCTTTAGTTCTACCAGCAGCTGTAGAGAGGGAAACCTGCTTCTGCAGCGTCGTCCTGTTTAGACCCAGCTCGCAGAAATCTTTCACTAAAGTGGGTCATTGAAATGGGTGTGGCTCACAGCCAGTGGTGGAAACTGTTACAAAGTTGCTAAAGGTTCGTGTTAGCCAATAGTAGCACACTGCTGTGACTGCAAGGTGAATGGTAAAATAGGAAGCGGTGTTGGAGAGTTGAGAGCATTGACTGTGTATATATAGGTTGAGAGTCACAATAAAAAACAACAACATGGTGTTTAAAAATAAGTGTGATTTTCTTTTTTCAGGCTGAGATGAAAAGCTGAGATGCAAATCAAAGTGCATGAACTGAGATGAGCTGTGTCTTTGTTGCTCCAGTTCTGTCAGAATGTCCTGCAGCGCTAATGACACTTCACGGTTCTGCTTAAAGATTCTGAGAGAACTTTTGCTTTTTATGGTGCCATGCCTCGTTCATTGTGCATTATGTTTCACACAAAGCAAATCTCTAAGCCGCGTGCACACCGCATACCGAGCGTCTGATCAAACACTCACTGTAGGCTGTTTTGTGCATGTTCAGCACTGCACCAAAGAAGCAGTGCCAATCTGTCTTTTGTATCTTATCCCTCATGGTATTCGCAGCATGAATACAAGTAGTGGTTAACTAAAAAGTAAACTCATCTGACTTGTGAAAAATGTCCTGCATGTGTTTGTAAAAGCTGCTTTTAGTAATGTGCATTGACTTTATTCGCTGCATTCTTTCTGAGGTCTGTTTTTTTTTTTATGTATTTTTTTTTAAATTCTAGGGTCCAGCTGCTGGTCCTAAAAGACAACCTAACACCTTGGAGTTCAGACACCTGGACAACAAAATCCCATCAACATACTTCTAGTTGCTGCTCCTGTTCGCTGGGGTCTGATGTGAGGACACCACGCGTCTGAAGAGATCCTGTGCTTGTGGTTAGGCTTTAAGCACCCGGCTGTATGTGAACCACAGTCCTCCTCTCATCAATACTTTATAACTCCCTAATGGCAACTTGTCATTCCTTTTAACTTATGATTTAGACTCCTAGTTATTACAGTGCTTCATCACATTTACATAAGTGCTGCCAGAGTGCTTTTTATAAAAAGCTGTTGATCCAATAAGTCACAGCTGCTTCCTGAATAATTGGTGCTTATCATCCTATTGTACTTTAAATAACCATCATAAAGAGTTATTATAGTCAGCCGTCAAGATGGTGGAGGCCCCCATTTATGCCACAGGCATGGCCGCCAAGCTCAGGAGTCAGTGGGATCGCGACCAAGGCCTTGGACAGAACGACAACGCGGTGAAGTTTCTGGGTCAGGACTATGAGTCTCTCAGAGCGCAGAGCCTCCGGAGTGGGAAACTGTTTGAGGACATTATGTTCCCCTGCGCCACATCATCTCTGGGATTCAAGGAGCTCGGTCCTGGATCTTCCAAGACCCGTGGAGTCCAGTGGATGAGACCCACGGTAAGTAGGAGGGGAACCCAGGGTAGATCTTTACTCTATTGTTGTAAATGCTTTAAGGGATTGGTGTTACTTGTACAGAGTTTTAGGAATGTTGCAAATATGCACTTAAATATGGGTGTTTTGATTCATCAGTTTAATCTTACTTTAAAGTCCCACCTTATGGTTGACCTCCATGCAAACGGTCCTAAAATGTAAAGAAGCTCTTCCACCAAGGTATTTAATGCAAGCTTTTAAAATCTAATGTCGAGCTCAACCATGTCTAACAGAATTGTTTGCACTCATTCAACTTTTTTTTTCTTGGTACAAACACAAACCCTAAAATATTTAAGGGGATTGTATGTTGTAAAACAACAAAAAAATCACAAAGTTGAATTAATATGATACAAATATAAACCTTACGAATACATTCACTTACAAATACTACTAATCAATTATTTGCACTGAGCTTTTTGGGGTGTCAGCATAAAGCGACAGAATACTAATGCATGCCACACCTTTTAGTTTGTTCTACATTGTGTTGGGATATCATATAAATCCAATAAAAGGCATTGATGTTTGCGTAGGCATTGTAGATGATGTGATCATAAAATCATGATTCTGACTGCTTGACTATAGCTTCTAAAGTGATGAATGGATGTGTTGATGTTAAAGTGCATTTTCTTAGCAACTCTTTTAGTTTCAGCTGCTCAAGCTGAAAACTGTCATTCAGAAACTATATATGTGTATATGAGAGAGACACACACACAGTACTCTGCAAAAGTTGTAGACAGGGGTGAAAAAAGCTAGAAACAAAATGCTTTCAGAAATATAAATGATTATTTTTGATCAATTTGCAAACTGAGCAGACAAAAATCAATATTTGGTGTTACTACTTTTTGCCTTCAAACCAGCAGCAATTCTTACAGGTACACTTGCACAAAGTCAGGATTTTTTTTTTTTAGGATTATACTCAAGTGTATATTACACCAAACGGGTGCTAGTGATCAGTGTTACACATAGATTGAAAAAGTCATTAACTAAAACAAAAACAGCTATGTAGGAGGCTTAAAACTGGCTGAGGAACAGTCAAACTCTACTACCAAGGTGAGGTTGTGGAAAACAGTTTCATGTCATGGCAAGATTGAACACAGCAACAAGAGACCAGGTAATCCTACTGCATCAACAAAGCCTCTCCCAGACAGATATTTCAAAGCAGACCGGAGTTTCAACCTGTGCTGCTCTAGCTCTTTTTGAAGAAGCACAAAGAAACCGTCAACGTTGAGTATCGTAGACGCAGTGGTCGGCCAAGAAAACGTAGGAACCGGGGTGCAGAAAAGTGGCAGCAGATGCTCTAGACTGAGTCAAAATGTGAAATATTTGGCTGTAGCAGAAGGCAGTTTGTCGAAGTGCTGGAGAGCGGTACAAAGAGTGTCTGGAGGCAACACTGTAGCATGGTGAAGGTTCCTTGAACGTTTGCTGCTGCATTTTTGCAAATGGAGTTGGAGATTCGGTCAGGATTAATGTTGTTTTCAGTGCTGAAAAAAATACAGGCAGATATTTATCCATCATGCAATACCATCAGGGAGGCATATGATTGGCCCCAAATTTACACTCAACAAAAATATAAACGCAACACCTTTGTTTCTGCTCCCATTTTTCATGAGATGGACTTAAAGATCTAAAATTCATTCCAGATACACAATATTACAATTTCTATCAAACATTGTTCACAAATCAGTCTAAATGTGTGATAGTGAGCACTTCTGCTTTGCTGAGATAATCCATCCCACCTCACAGGTGTGTCACATCAAGATGCTGATCTGACATCATGATTAGTGCACAGGTGTACCTTATACTGCCCACAATAAAAGGCCACCCTGGAATGTGCAGTTTTTTGCTTTATTGGGGGTCTGGGGACTCAGAACCGGTCAGTATCTGGTGTGACCACCATTTGCCTCATGCAGTGCAACATATCTTCTTCGCATAGAGTTCATCAGATTGTCAATTGTGGCCTGTGGAATGTTGGTCCACTCCTCTTCAATGGCTGTGTGAAGTTGTTGGATATTAGTGGGAACTGGCACATGCTGTCGTATATGCCGGTCAAGCACATCCCAAACATGCTCAATGGGTGACATGTCCGGTGAGTATGCTGGCCATGCAAGAACTGGGACATTTTCAGCTTCCAAGAATTGTGTACAGATCCTTGCAACATGGGGCCGTGCATTATCTTGCTGAAACATGAGGTGATGTTCATGGATGTATGGCACAACAATGGGCCTCAGGATCTCATCACGGTATCTCTGTGCATTCAAAATGCCATCAATAAAATGCACCTGTGTTCTTCGTCCATAACAGATGCCTGCCCATACCATAACCCCACCACCACCATGGGCCACTCGATCCACAACATTGACATCAGCAAAGCGCTCACCCACACGACGCCACACACGCTGTCTGCCATCTGCCCTGAACAATGTAAACCGAGATTCATCCGTGAAGAGAACACCTCTCCAACGTGCCAGACGCCATCGAATGTGAGCATTTGCCCACTCAAGTCTGTTACGGCGACGAGCTGGAGTCAGGTCAAGACCCCGATGAGGACGACGAGCATGCAGTTGAGCTTCCCTGAGACGGTTTCTGACAGTTTGTGCAGAAATTGTTTGGTTATGCAAACCAACTGTTTCAGCAGCTGTCTGAGTGGCTGGTCTCAGTCGATCTTGGAGGTGAACCTGCTGGATGTGGAGGTCCTGGGCTGGTGTGGTTACATGTGGTCTGCGGTTGTGAGGCCGGTTGGATGTACTGCCATATTCTCTGAAACGCCTTTGGAGACGGCTTATGGTGGAGAAATGAACATTCAATGCACGAGCAACAGATCTGGTTGACATTCCTGCTGTCAGCATGCCAATTGCACGCTCCCTCAATGCTTGTGGGATCTGTGGCATTTTGCTGTGAGACAAAACTGCACATTCCAGGGTGGCCTTTTATTGTGGGCAGTATGAGGTACACCTGTGCACTAATCATGATGTCAGATCAGCATCTTGATGTAGCACACCTGTGAGGTGGGATGGATTATCTCAGCAAAGCAGAAGTGCTCACTATCACGCATTTAGACGGATTTGTGAACAATGTTTGAGAGAAATGGTAATATTGTGCATCTGGAATGAATTTTAGATCTTTAATTCCATCTCATGAAAAATGGGGGAGCAGAAACAAAGGTGTTGCGTTTATATTTTTGTTGAGTGTATTTAGTAGCAGGACAACGACCCCACACATACAGCCCAAGTCATTAAAAACTATCTTCAGCATAAATGAGAACAAGAAGTCCTGGAAGGGATGGTATGGCCCCTACCCAGTTGTTGAAAAGTGGGCTATACAAATAAAATTGCTTTGCCCGGCCTTAGAGAGCCCTGATCTCAACATCATTGTGTCTGAGATTACATGAAGAGACAGGAGGATGTGAGGAAGCCTTCATCCACAGAAGATCTGTGGTTAGTTCTCCAAGATGTTTGGAACAACCAACCAGCCGAGTGCCTTCAAAAACTGCGTGCAAATGTACCTAGAAGAATTGATGCTGTTTTGAAGGCAAAGGGTGGTCACACCAAATATTGATTTGATTTAGATTTCTCTTTTGTTCATCCACTGCATTTTGTTGATTGAAAATAAATGATTGACACCTCCATTTTTTGATGGCATTCTTTGTTTACAGCATTTTTTTCCCACACCTGCCTAAAGTGTTGCACAGCACTGTGTATGTGAGCAGATAATGACTTTGTAGCAGTTTTGTGAAGTCTTCCCCTGGATTGATTACCCTCCAATGCAAACTTTGCACAGAGTCATGACTTATCTGTTGCCAGGCAACTACACTTGAAGACCTGAATGATTGGGGATTCTTTCCTTGAGTTTAGACGGTCCACAGCAATTTCCTTTTTTTTCTTCTTCTCGTATTTCTTCCCTCCTTTGCTCTGTCTCCCATCCCTGATTACTCCTCATAAATACACCAGAGCTCTACCTGTAGTCGAGTATATCAAGATGGCACAACTTGATCACAGCAGCCTTGAAGTAGGTAGGCCTACTCTCATTGCTGTGTTTGCACATATCGTGACAATCTTTCAGTAATAGGACAAGAACAGATGAGAAAATGTTGCCTGGTCTGAGTTTTGATTTCACCTGTGAAATTCAGACTGTAGGGTCAGAATCTGGTCTGAAAAGCATGGGTCTGCCCTTTGTTTTATTAGTAGTTGAGGCTTGAGGGTGGTACAACTGTCGAAGGGAATATCTATCTTGAGAAAAGTTATTGTGACTTTTAATAGAAAGGCTAACAACTACTTAAATACAAGCAATAAGGGAGTAAATTTCCATTAAACGGCAAAGAGAAAATTTTATTTAGAGCAATTTGGATATTTATTTTAAATGATCTATAGATTTTTGTTTGTAAAGCATTAACTCGCTGATACCAGTTTTTAGCAGAATTTAGTTTGTCTTTAAGTATCGTTTAATATAAAGATGTTCAAAATATATATTTTTCCAGCCTTCTTTTTGCCAGCATCATTAGTTATTTATTGGAGAGATGTCTTTGTGTTAAAAAATCCCCTCTGTGAAAGAGGACTTTTAACACACAGACAAAATGGTGGGTGTTGACAGTTTAAGCTCTCTTTACCATCATAGTAGCAGTTAGCACAGCTAGCATTATTTAAAAAAAATGTATTGCATGTTCTCCAGAGAATCTGAATCAATACAGAGAGAAATAGTTGCAGCTTTTATAATACGGTACAATTTGCTCGAAAATTTCATGTATTGTCTGTCTCTTCCCGTCATATTCCTATACACCACACAGAGAAAGCTGGTGTTCATTAGTACCACATCAGGATACTTTTCAATTGTGCAAGGGTTAAGTGTTTTATACGTGTTTATACAAAAAGACAGCCAAAAATTGTTTGGTTAAGAAGAATATGATTTTTTTTTTTTTTTTTTTTTTTTTATGGTGAAGACTCAGTCTGCTTTGAACTGTAGTCGGTTGAGTCACGAGAAGAGACAGTACTTTAAAAATGAGTTACTAAAGACAATAATACTAATTTGTCTGTTTTGTGTGTTCTCAACAGGAGTTGTGCAGGCGGCCGGAGTTCATTGTGGACGGAGCGACTCGCACAGACATCTGTCAGGGAGCTCTGGGTGAGTCTTACTGGGAGAGCCTTCAACTGCTTCAACCTTATTTTTGCACTTAAATTGTGAAACTTAAATTTTAAACTGTAAATGAATTGGTAAGGTTTGCAAGGTGCTTTTGTAAATTATTATGTAATGAGAAGTACAGCTTTTATTTATCAGCTCCACATAACGTGGGGTTGTGAAGAGGCTTTAGTCAGGTTCACATTTGGTCGCATTCAGGTCAATCAAAGAGACCCATCTAAACACAGGTCTGGTCCAGGAATACTTTCTATTTTAAAGACAAACAAAGAGTAGAAATTTACCAGTAACAATGGCTCTGTCAGTGACTGGTCAGGAAAAACACTTTACTAAACACCAAGCAAGGAGTGCTTACTATGAGAGATGATTAGTGGTATGCAGAGTTAATGCCGCAATAGACCCATCCGTGACTGAAGCCACAGTGGTGTGTTAGTTAGTTAGTTCTTTTGCTCTTTGAATCATAGACAAGGTATTGTGGTACTTCTGTTATTTATCTGCTGCTACTTGTTTCCCCCTTTTTAAAATCAAGTTAGAATTAACCACACTAGTTTTGGTCAGATTTTAATAAAAAAAATATATAAATATCTGCATTACCTAATCTCTTACTCTAAAAATCCATCAGCCACCTATAAATATAATATAGCATTAATATTGAATATTAGTGAAAAATCGCTGGACAAGGTTTACCTATGCTGTCAAAAATACATAATAATTTTTTTAAAGGAAAACATACATCTTACAGTAGCAAAATAATTAGCCTACATGGCCTTTACTTAGTCAGAACTGGAAAACTATCTACCTTTTGCAAGTATGGAAAAAGAAAACATAAGTATAGGGAAAATATTTTTGTTTCTAGACTTTTATTTTGTAATCAATTATCTAATCCTTGTTTCTTCCTGGTATATTTTTTGACTGTTAGGTCAATTCCTCCTTCCCCTTTCTTATATCTTTTTCTTTTCGTCCTTTCTTTCTTATATCCTTCTTTCCATCCTCTTTTTTTATCCTTCCTTCTCTCTCTTATAGTCTTCCTTCGTCTCTTACATATTTCCTTCTCTCCTTCTCCTTTCTTTCATATCTTCCATTCAGGTTCTGAGTTTTTGCATGTACCGTATGAAAACTCTTCCAACTGTACACATGCCACCCTAAATTCACAGTGAAGGTTTGTATTTTTTAAATTTAAAACTCCATGACATGAGGCATAATAACTCTAAATAAAAAGTACGTTTATTGACCGTAGCAATCACTTAATAAAAAGTTGTGAAAACAACAAGGTGATGTTCCTGACTGCAGTCCTGACTGAGAGTTGATATGATCTTAATGTCTTGCCCTTCAGACAGCATGTTGCAGAGTTCTTCCCCATCAAGTTTTGAACAGACATTCTCTGTAAATGTCACCCTCCCTCTGTTTTTAAAAAGATCTGGCTTTATGCGAAACAATATCTTCCATCTCCTGATGAAGCCTTTTATTAAAGCCCCGCTCAACAGAAACGTCATTGCAAAATGATTACCGCAAAAATGTATTTCCTTGGAACACATTGTTAAACACACTGAAACTCGAGCTGATGATCCCCCCCCAATGTCAGGAAATTATTGGTCTATCAGTGGTTCTTTGTTGAATATGAGGAAAATATTACCAGCTCATTATTTCTACTTGAACTGTTCCTTGGTTTAAAATGCAATATTGCTCTCCAAATTTTAGATTTGACTCAAGGTGCAGCAAAACAAAAAGGGACAGCACTAGTTGTGGCATGTGATGCTGACGTAAAAGTGCATCTGAAATCCGGTTAATAGCTTCTGTTAAAAGAAACTGTTCTGCAACATAACGGATGTTCAACAGAGTTGAACAAAGATCGCTGATTGAAAAACTCGGGCTGGCATGTGTGGCAACATGAAAACTGTCAGGGTTATCTTTATCTTGAATTATAAAGAACGCTTTTGCGAAGTGGCTTCTGCAGTTCAAATCCACAGTGTGATTCTTGCTACTGTTGATTAAAGGTGGTTCTAAGTTTTGGTGAAGTCTGAAGCCCAGAACCACTCCCATTTCCAGGACGTTTTTTTTTAGAAACACTACAATGCCTTGCAAAAGTATTCCGACTCCCTGAAATGTTTCACATTAGTAATGCAAACTTCAATGTAGTTTTAGGTGATTAAAACAAAGTGAATAAGAGATACTTTAATAATCACCGTGGGGAAATTAAGTTTCAGTACAACCAATCCAAGATCATACAAACACTTACAAACATCAACACAATACAGGATTTGGAAGACCGCGGCAGCTGCCGGGTTTACCAGCGCCGCTTTAGCAGATAGAAAGGATTCATATTTCAATGTTTTTATTGGATTTTACTTTACACACACACAGCCGCGCATACAGCACAAGAACATCTAGAAAAATCAGTGCTTCACATACACACCATAACATCCATAAAATGATCATTAAAATAAACCGAACTAAAATGAAAAATACATTGGCGTTCATGACTACAAAATAAACAAAAATACCGTCAAAGAAGAGCAAAAATAGCACCATAGACCATCTATTGTCGGTTTGACGATTTGCATTAACAACTAAAAATCCATGGTAAAATTTTGAAGAAGAAAAAAATTATTATAAAATAAAAAATAGATTCACAGGGTCATCAGTTATTTATGCAGCAGGGAGCTTCTCAACATATAGTAGGAATGGCTGCCAAAGCTTTTTAAACTTTCTTTCTGTGCCCTGGGTTATAAATCTGATGTTCTACTCTGAGATGAGCCACCATGTCCATCATAGAAAGGATTCTCACTAGGTAGGGGGGGGGGGGGTGAACAGAAAAATTAAATAAAAGGCAACTCTGCCCAGGGAGCTGAGCTGAGGTGCTGAAGAAACCGCTGCAAAACATTAAAAGCACATATATCTTTCACAACACATAACACAAGGCAGGAAGGGTGGTTCTGGGAACCCCCACTAAGCAGACTGGGTTCCAGGCTTGGTGTTAGTTTAAGTGTTGACAGCACAGCAACCTTCCTGTAGCCCGGTTAGCCTGCCAATTGCTGCCTTTTAGCTTGAAGTTTACGAAACCTCAGAAAATCCACCTGCGATAATCAGCACATATCTGGTTATCATGAATCCAATTTTATATAAAGGTTTCCAACATCCTCGAAGGTCAAAAGTGAGTGACACAAGATCATCCACGATGTTCAACAACTCTGCTCTCCCTTTTAGCCGTTCTCTGGGGAAAAATTTGATTGATTGAATTAAGAGACCAGCTGACCAGAACCAGATCCAGAACCATGGTTGTTCTTTCCGGAGGAGAATGCAGAGAGAGGCTCTAAAAATAATTGACAAGACAAAAGAATGCAGAAGTAGACAACAGTAGGGAGGGAAAGAGAAAAGCGTCCGTCCTCGCGGAGAGCAGGAAGTAGGAATGTAAAAATGTAAAAATAAATGAGAATGCTCCACAGTTATTCTTTTGCAAGGTCTTTAAGACTTGAAGTTTGGTTGAGCCAATAGCAGGTATATCTTAGTTTCTGGTGAATCCACCAGATCTTATCACAGCTGAATGTATCATGGGAGGAGGGTGAATTAATTTCGTGTGCCTTTGTGGGTTTGTATCTGTAGGAGACTGCTGGCTGCTGGCAGCCATCGCCTCTCTGACCCTGAATGATAACCTACTCCACAGAGTGGTTCCTCACGGACAGAGCTTCCAGCAGGGATATGCCGGCATCTTTCACTTTCAGGTGACTCCTCAACTTCCTGTGGTTACACAAAGGGCTTGGATAGAACTGTTTGGGCCATTTCATTTCTCTATTGCAGACCTGTCTTAATATTTGATTAATCTTTTCCTGTCTACCTCTGAGCAATACAGAAAACTGTTTTATTATTGGCTTTATAAATAAGCTCTGGTGCCTCATACAGCTTTCTGTTTCCATGCTCTACTCTGTAGAGATTCTATTTTAAGACATGCTTTTTTTTTTTTCTTTCTCACTCCCTTTTTTTTTCTCAGGGATTAAGAGTCCAGGGAGGATAAATGTTGAAAAATATAGCACAATCCTGACTAACGCATAAGTATTCTTTAAAACAAAATAATTAAATGTTAAGATCTTAAGTTTATGTGACAAAAATCTGCAGCAATTCACAGAAGCCATGGGAGTGTTTTCAGTTTGGAGTCGCTGAGTGACTCAACCGGAGTTCCCTGCTCATCAGCATGTTGGGTTTAAACTTTTCTTGGAAATATTTGCAAGGCAGGTTTGATGGTTCAAAAAAGATAAATGAACATAAAGAATAAAGATTTCTTACAAAGCAGGGTAAGGGAGGGACTGCACAGCTAAAAAGGGAATAAGTGGCTGAGGAAAAATATCTATGGCATAAGAGGGACTTTGAGATTAATTTGTTCAGTAACATCACTGCTACTCATCCTAATACTATTTCAAAAAATTTGCTTTCTGCATTTAAAAAAAATGTTTAATGCCACAATAGCAAAGACCAGAGTTGGGGAGGAGACAATACCAGAGGCCAGCAGCAGGGATGATGATGGAGGGTCTTCAAACTTAAGGAGGGATTAGAACTGGCTAAGAAAAAAAAAGGATCCATTGTTGGGAGAAACCAGGCAGCCTTCATGACAGGGGTTAGACAGATATTTCAGAATTACTCTCATTCCCACTCCCAAATATGTTTTGTCTATATTTTAATAGGTAGCCCACCAAGACCAGCCATCCTGAGCCTTGTTTTGTTTATTAATCTTTAGAACCTTTAGCCGTCTCCTTTCACACCAGATATTTTGTAGATGGTAAATCTAGCAAAGTAGATTAGTAGTGTTTGTTCTGGTCATTTGATTGATGTCAGAGAGTTTGATAACTTGTAAAAAACTTTAATTCTAAAGAGGTGATCGGTCATCATTATGTGTTATTTATTGTGAATTGCTGAAAAATGTGTCCCCCTCACTTTTAAGGTGATGGTTGCACCCCTGCTTCAGATTGTCCTTGACAACAGAGTTGCTGAAATCCAGCTATGTTAAAATCTGTTGTGTAGGTCATGGGGATAATCTAATTTCAGCGTAAAAGGGTACTACACCCTTAAATGCAAATATATTATATATGAGATTTGCTCCCACTACACTCATTGTAACTTGTTAAAGATGTCTTAATTTGAGTTAATTTACTATGTGAGGAGAAATCCCAAATAAGGAAATTATATGGTATGTATCTAAATAATCAGTGTCACACTTATCGGCACCCATATGAATTCCCTTAAAGTATATTTATGTAAATTATAGACAAACTGAGTGGTCCCAATGTCAAGAAAAGTGCTATGAGTTTAGAGATACAGTGGATTGCAAAAGTATTCGGCCCCCTTGAACTTTTCCACATTTTATCACATTACAGCCACAAACATGAATCAATTTTATTGGAATTCCACGTGAGAGACCAATACAAAGTGGTGTACACGTGAAAAGTGGAACGAAAATCATACATTATTCCAAACATTTTTTGCAAATAAATAACTGAAAAGTGGGGTGTGCGTAATTATTCAGACCCCTTTGGTCTGAGTGCAATCAGTTGCCCATAGACATTGTCTGATGAGTGCTAATGACTAAATAGAGCGCACCTGTGTGTAATCCAATGTCAGTACAAATACAGCTGTCCTGTGACGGCCTCAGAAGTTGTCTAAGAGAATGTTGGGGGCAACAACACCATGAAGTCCAAAGAACACACCAGACAGGTCAGGGATAAAGTTATTGAGAAATTTAAAGCAGGCTTAGGCTACAAAAAGATTTCCCAAGCCTTGAACATCCCACGGAGCACTGTTCAAGCCATCATTCAGAAATGGAAGGAGTATGGCACAACTGTAAACCTAAGACAAGGCCGTCCACCTAAACTCACAGGCCGAACAAGGAGAGCGCTGATCAGAAATGCAGCCAAGAGGCCCATGGTGACTCTGGATGAGCTGCAGAGATCTACAGCTCAGGTGGCGGAATCTGTCCATAGGACAACTATTAGTGGTGCACTGCACAAAGTTGGCCTTTATGGAAGAGTGGCAAGAAGAAAGAAAACCATAAGAAGTCCCGTTTGCAGTTTGCCACAAGCCATGTGGGGGACACAGCACACATGTGGAAGAAGGTGCTTTGGTCAGATGAGACCAAAATTGAACTTTTTGGCCAAAATGCAAAACGCTATGTGTGGCGGAAAACTAACACTGCACATCACTCTGAACACACCATCCCCACTGTCAAATATGGTGGTGGCAGCATCATGCTCTGGGGGTGCTTCTCTTCAGCAGGGACAGGGAAGCTGGTCAGAGTTGATGGGAAGATGGATGGAGCCAAATACAGGGCAATCTTGGAAGAAAACCTCTTGGAGTCTGCAAAAGACTTGAGACTGGGGCGGAGGTTCACCTTCCAGCAGGACAACGACCCTAAACATAAAGCCAGGGCAACAATGGAATGGTTTAAAACAAAACATATCCATGTGTTAGAATGGCCCAGTCAAAGTCCAGATCGAAATCCAGTCGAGAATCTGTGGCAAGATCTGAAAACTGCTGTTCACAAACGCTGTCCATCTAATCTGACTGAGCTGGAGCTGTTTTGCAAAGAAGAATGGGCAAGAATTTCAGTCTCTAGATGTGCAAAGCTGGTAGAGACATACCCTAAAAGACTGGCAGCTGTAATTGCAGCAAAAGGTGGTTCTACAAAGTATTGACTCAGGGGGCTGAATAATTACGCACATCCCACTTTTCAGTTATTTATTTGTAAAAAATGTTTGGAATCATGTGTGATTTTCGTTCCACTTCTCACGTGTACACCACTTTGTATTGGTCTTTCACGTGGAATTCCAATAAAATTGATTCATGTTTGTGGCTGTAATGTGACAAAATGTGGAAAGATTCAAGGGGGCCGAATAATTTTGCAAGCCACTGTATGTACACTTTCATACAATACACAGTTTCTGTAGGCAAGTGCCTTGCTCAGGTGCCCAACGGTTTGGTTCAAAGGAAGGGAATTGGATTTGAGTAACACAACTTTGAGATTACAAGACCCCTGCCGCAGTTCATAGTTTTATGTTTTCACAATGGCTTCAGCACGAATTGTGAAAATCAGTATCAGGCTTCAGAAAGATGATGTCAGGCTTGCAGGCACTAGTGAAAATCCAATTTTTGGAATCTTTGCTCATGAATCCTCAATGCACTTGTAAGATATGTGTACAGAGCGTTTTGCCAGGTTAAAATAATTGTGCAGGATGCCATTGTTAGTGTGCATTGGTCTGGACAGCCCCTTTATCCTTCCATGCTGCTAAGGTCATTAAAGTAATTGAGTTTCCTCCTCCACAGCAAGAGTGAAACATGAATGTGCAGAAAAATCCCACATGAATGACTGAGAAGCAACAGAATAGGTTTTGTTATTGAACAAGGATTTTCAAAGTTCCATTATTCCCGCACCATTTAGCCATGGAGGATGTAGGATAGTTTTAATATTCGTGTCAAAATCCTTTAAAGGTTGTCGATGGCCTCAGATGTTCTCTGGATTGATCTCGCACGCCTGGAAAATCTCTTCCTGAAACCCTGAAGCTCTATGGTCAGATGAGAGAACTTGGATTGACTCTGACTTTGATCAATTAAAAATGTTTAAAAAAAAACTGTCATTTCTAAAAAACATATATGGTTTTGATCATTGTTTAAATCGAACCCTTTTAAAATGGCCTAGAAAGTTATATTTTTAAAGGTTTTCAGTCAGGATTGTGCTATATTCTTTGATATTTACCCAGCTAGTCTTCATCCCTGGTGAAGGAAAAATGGCTCCTGGAACACAGAGACTGACATTCTTAGTAGGTCTTGATTTTAACATAAATAAATATAGGAGGCACCAAATCGCAGTTGCAAAAGCCACTTGAAATCTAAATTCTAAATGTATAAGGTTTTTAATACATTTTAATGGACAGTATCTCAAACATTTATATGACCAACAATAAATGCCAAAGTGACTGGGCCCCTGAAAAAATAAAAGTAATGAAGGAGCGGGTTCTAAGAAACCAGAACACGCCTTGTCACCTTCTAAATCAACAACTATCGGCCAGCTGTAATGAACACTGCGAACAAATCTTGTATGAAAGATGAATTGTACATTTCTGTGGATGTTTTTGCAAATGCAGTTTTAGGAATTTCTCTGGATTCAAAATTTGTTCTTTTCACTAGTTAGTATAAAATCTGTGTGCTTGACTTTATACGATAAAACCTCACCAAATATTAGCATATATAGTGGGAAGAGTGCTTTTAATGATCTAATTAGAAGTTTTATGACCGAACGGTAATGATGGAAGATCTGAGAGAGCAACAGGAAGGAACGGAGTTTCATAATCTGCCTGAAAACCCAAAGAACCAACCAGAACTTAGAGGAAAAGAACAGTAAAAGGAAGTGCTTAGCTGGGTCCGTCGACGGTTATTCATGCTTCCGTTCCTCAGGTTCAGTAACAACTAATCCTCTCTAGCTGCTAGGTCGGTAGCTTCAACTCTCTCAGTGGATCCAAACGCCCACAGGTCACTCCTATAGAGTGAAGCTGAGCTAAGCTCTACTGGAAATTAGGCTCCCCTCCTTGGTTTGGGAGAGGAGTTATTAATACAAATAGTGTGCATTTGATTAAATGTTTGTAAAAGCCTTAACACCGGTCTGAGATGAGTGAAAAATATGAAACGTTATGTTGGTGGGCAGTAACACCCTCAAAATTCTGACACAAGAAACATCCAGCAGTGAACCTTTTATGATGCATGATTATAGATTATTGCAATTTAAAGAATGTGATTCACCTTCATGATCTGATGCGTTGTCTCTTTTATAATAGTCCCACATGACTGCTGGTGGCTTTAAGCGGAGCTATGCAACAGTGTGAACGACAGATTTGCCCCAAAGTCTTGTCCAATATTTTATTCTGCCTACATTTGCCTTCCCATAAGATTTAATATTTATTAATATTATTCCCGAAGTGTTCTCAGATTATCTGAACCTGTCGACAAACTTTTCCTCTGTGTTGCTCATTGTGTCGAGCCAGATCTTGAAGATGCAAGCAAGCTAAGAATTTCAAACAGACCTTTTGTCACTCTGAGTCACTGATGATAACCAGCCTCCCTAATCCACACCCAGTCAGACAGTGATCATTGTTGCCTGTGTTTAAGTTCCTGTTCTATAAATGATAAAATCGTGTAAATTTTAATGTGAATTCCTCCAGGAAAAAAAAAAAAAGGATTGAAACATGTTTCAAGCTGACCTTCCTCTCTCTGAACCGATCATGCTGCTTTGCAACATAATGAAATAATCTCTTCTTTGGTGCTGCATGGCTGCAGCCATTAGAAGGTAGCTGCTGCTTATCAGCTGAACTTTGCTTTACTATGTGCAACCCCAAATACACTGTAAATGCACACAAACAGCACCAGGCATGCCTCTGTTGTTGTGACGCAGACGTGGGCTTGATTTTCAAAGGTCTTCTCTTCAGACGGTTAACGGGAAGCAAGCACAGGGTCAGTCCATGATGGAGTTTTATTACAGCAGAGGTTTACTCTTGTCCGTATGAAAGACATGACATGGTCCTTTTTCTGACTGGCTATTTGAATAACCCTGTGGGTTTTTATTTGCGTGTTTTGCAACTGATGAGTGCAGCCGCAGCTGGCATAAAAATGGGAGTTGTTTGGAACGAAGGGAGGAGTGTCATTAAGTAACCAAGATGACTGAGCAAGACCTAAAATATCTTTCTTCAATCCCTGGGGGAGCGGTGGTGTCTTTTTGTGCCAAATGTGTTTACAAGTGTTGCAAAATTGGGGGGATCAACAATCTGAATTGAAGGATTTTGACCAACATTGACTCCTATTTGGAACTGATTGTAATTCCCTCCACTTTAACTAAGGCCTCAGTTCCAACTGAAGGGAAAAGGCCCAAAGCATTATGCTGCCACCACCATGCCTCGCTGTTATTTTGTTGCTGATGTGCAGCATTGCTTTTGTACCAAAATACCTTTTTTAGTTTCTTTTTTTTTTTTTTAATTTTTTACGTGTCCTGTTTGGCAGCGTGGAGCTCAGAATTGGTGTCTGAGTACCAAGTAGAAGCCCAACAGATTTACTTTCACAAGCGGAGCAGTACAGCTTTTGCTATAGTCCTCCACTTGATATATGTGTGAAAAATCTTTATTATGAATTGTTGGGGTTTTTATTTTCTGATGTTATGGACACGGAGACGGAAAATTAAGGAGAAGGAAGATGAAGAAGAGAGGTAGGAAACAAAAAGTCAAGAGAGAGGGTGAGTTAAAAATACAAGAGAGGAAGGGGAACAAAGAAAACACAGGAAAACATTTAAGTCTGCCTCCATACCCACAGGATGGCAGAGAGAGGGGAAAAACAAAACACGAAAAAGGAACATCGACAAAACCAACCAAACATTGTGAACTAAGAATTACACAACCACATCACACAAAAATAGATATAAAAATACAACAACAATGTCACAGAAAAACTCATGGTACCGATTAATCAAGCTCTAGTAATGATAACCTCAGCCCAAGAATATATCTGTAAACACCAGAGACCCCACATCTATGTGTGTATGTTAGCATGCTGGTGCATATAAGGTTTCTCCATAAGAGTGTTCGATAGTTGGTGTGAGCAGGCATCAATCCGTCTCCCAGGAATCGATGCAGACATGAAGATCAGAGCAAAGACCTCCAAAGGACCCCCAGAGCCCCAGGCGGACCCGGGCGGGGCCGACCGCATCCCCCAAGAGTGGAGCAAAGGAGAACCCCAGGGGCCGTCCAGCGGCTACTATGCAAGGGCCCGAGTCAATGGACCGGGAGAGCCGGGGCCCAGGGGCACCCCCCCCCCCCCCAGCAAGGACCCGACAAGGGACCGGCCGACGAGGGGCCCCCGGCACTGCAGGGGCCGCCGCCGGCCGCCACGCACAGCCTCCACCCTAGGCCAATCCCCAGCGCCAACATCCCAGCGCCCCACCCCTGCCCTACGTCGGGGCGCCCCACCGATAGCTGCAGGGGACGGACAGCATCCCCAGGCCGGACTCAGCCAGCATCTGGACACCAAGTTGTACCAGCTCCCGGGTCCTGATCCCGCGCAACGCAGAGCGCCGAGACCAGGCATCCAACGAGGGCCAGGGCCGGTCCAACCCGCCAATGAACCGACCACGCACGGTAAGCACAGAACAGGTGATCGAACGAGCAGAGACGCCGGATCCGCATCCCGCCGAGCCACCGAGCAGGCACCCCCCAACAATCCCAATACCTTTTTTTAGAATCATGGCCAAAAGGTTTATCATTAATTTCATTAGACCATAACACGTTTTACTTCTGATGAAGTCAAAAACGAAAACTCTGCCAATTTGCTGCTCTACTCAACAGCCACAACGTAAGAAGAATGAGAGATTGTTTTCCCATGTACTACAGAGCAAAGACTTAGTGGACACTCCTGCTGCTCCTTTAATATTGCTGTAGGCTGTTTAACAGACCAGTCTTCTTCTCGTCTTTTTCATCAGTTTTGGAGGGCAGTCCAGTTCATGCTAATGTCACGACTGTGCCAAATTTTCTCCACTTAATGATGACTGTCTTTATTGTGTTCCCTGGCATCTGTAATACCTGGGAATTGCTTTTCTAGCTATCTCCTGCCTGATACACTTTGACAAAAAGGGTGTAGTTTAAAAAAACAGTCTGTAATAACGACACCACAATAATTAAAACGGTTGTCCACACGAATTCACACAAACCGGCTTAAAATGCTGCATTATATATGCCGGGCCCACTGGTGGTGCTGTAACACTGCCAGATAAATAAATTTAAAAAAACAGAACATGTGCAGTCAACCCAGTGGCAAGCACAGCAAATCTAGCTATGAATGAGAACTTTATTCAAAATCATATGGTGCCTGTGGATCCATTTTTTGCTGCTGGTGAGGGACAGTAAATCGTATTCTAGGATCCATAATAAGGTCAGTATTTGCTTTATTAGGACCGCAACACTATACGGCGCCATGTTTGTTTACTTTATCACAGAGTTGCGCAGGCGCGTTAAATATAACAATGGGGCAGAGACGTCATCCACTCAGAATAATGCCAGAGAGCTCATAATCACAGAGACAACTGAGTCGGCGGCGTGAGATTTCTCCACTCTGGGACCCGTTTCAAACGATCGTTTAGGTGTCCTGAAACGCCGCCTCCTTGTGGATGAGACACCTATTTGATGAAATATCTTTGTTGCTACACCTGGTTTAATCTCCGTGTAGACGGGGCCTAATTCTGAGAAAAATTACATCCCCAGTTGAAGGAGCGTGTTCACACTTGCGTAACTACATTATGTATTTTACTCCCTAAAAGAGTGTGGTTTTAAATGGTTTTACATGTAAAAGGTCACGATAAAGGTGCTAAATCCTTAATAGGCTCTGGGTATCTTTTTATTATTTAATTTCATTTAAATTCTCAGATGGTGTTTTTTGTTCAGGGAAGTGCATGAGTTGCAATAAATCATTCTTAGAAAAATGAATGCATAAATTCAGCTGTTTTGAGTTCTTTTGTGGCAGATGTCAAGATTTTGTAAATGTTTAACATCCCAGTACTGATCGATTTTAAAGAATTTCCCTTCAAGAACAATAATATTAACAGTTCTTACTTCAGTTGTACTGTTGTTTTGCTCTGTTTAGTAATTGTGTCAGACAAAGGTGCATAGGGTTGTCCCTAATCTCTTTATTTCTGAGTTGTTTTTTTCTCAAGACATGTGTACCTGTTGTACAAACAGGTTTTACACTGAAGAACCTACAAAAAGATGTAGGTATGCCTTAGTGAGATTATATTCAGACCCTGTGTTTTCTGGCTTATTAAAATCCTGCTCTTGGCAAAAAAGAAATGATCTTGAATATTTGGCGGTAGCTTTTGTTAAGAACTTCACCATCTCAGCTTGCTGGGTCACTGAGCCCTTTTGAGATAATTTGACGTTTGATTCAGGGGGCGTCTTGCCTGCTTTAGCCTGCCCATTTGGAACAGCGCGACCCTGATGCAGGGAGAACAGTGAGCAGGGACGACGCTCTCAGACATCCAGCACATATAGCATGCACAGTCAGCGATAATGTTAAACACAAAGGCACAAATACAACAGTTCTCCATCAGGGATCCCTCCTCTCAACCTGACTGTTCAGTCATGAAAACTGCTGGAGCAGAAACGAGTAGACATACAGTCCAGCTGTAGCTGCACATGCCCTACGCAAGCCCATTTACTGTAAACAAACACATGAAAGAAGGGGGGACTCTAGTCCTTAACACTAAGTTTTAAATCCAGTTTTTGTTTTTTTATGGTCAGCGCTTCTTTGAGATAAAAAAGAAAATGTCTGTTTCCTCTCAAGTGCTGTTGTCTCATGTGGCACACAGATCAATAAAAATCCTCACAAAGTGGCACACAACTCCAATTTTACACGTTTGCGGGGGCAGTGATGCACTGCAGAAATATGCTCGTTTATCCATTACTGCTTTACTAAAATGAAAAGGAAGTAATGCTCCAGCTTGCTTTAAAATGCCTGCAAATGCATGCGTTTGCAGCTGAACAGCATGCAAATGCGTAATGAAGCTTCATGTTTTGTGAAACCTGTTCAGCTTCCATAATCCTTTCTTGTATAGGTTTTAGGCATGTTTATGCTTCCCTCTGCATTTGTGTACTTTCAAATCGCTCTTGGATTTTTCCCTTTGTATAACTTTGGATCCCCTAAGCCTGTGGATAAATTACCCTGAACTAAATGAGTCATCCTAAAATGTTATGAGTCTTGGCTGTGAGGGTTTGTAATCCGTTTTTCAGTGGGGAAGCTGCAGACGGAGAGAAGAATAAATCAGAAACCAGGCAGTCTCAGTCAGAAACAAATACAAACTGGAGCAGAATCCTTTAAGATATTCGTAACAATGCTTTTTTTTCTTTCTTTTTTTTTGCACGGGAATAATTATTTGTTAGAGTTTAGTTTAAGGATTTTTCTCAAGGTTAAGGCAGGAGCTCCTGCATGTCATGACACGGATGTGATCAGAGTGCATTTTTCTCACAGAATGGGTGGTGTTCATGCACAACTGTGCATGTCTTTAATAAAGAAATCTGAAACTGAGTCTTCAGTGGGCTGTATTGTGGCACAGTTACTCCCAGAAGTGGATTCAGCTTTGCAGGTGGGTTTTGGAGACTTTCTGCTGCATATTAAAAACAAATGCTTACCAACAAATGTGGGCTACATGCTCCAGGATGCAACATGAAGCTGGTGTGCACACATTAGCTGTGGTCAAGTTAAAAGCCCAATCTAACCACATGCAAAATAGGTTTTCTTTAGCTGGAAACACCTCCTTTTCATTGATCACTGCCTTATGCACTTAAAGCAAACAGCTTTTCAGTTGCTCCTTGTGAAAACTGTGTGCGTGTGTCAAGATTTCCCATCAAAAGGTGCAACTCTGAAATGCTAGATTTGGTGCACACATTGTGCTGCTCATATGACAACACAATGCTAACCTTAATCTTATGCCAAGCTGTGTATATGTCTACACTGATAATTGCAACACCTCAACATCCCAAATGCTTGAAGTGCCTTTGATTGGCCTTCTTGCTAATCCAGGTAATTTATTGGCCACTTGAGGGCACTCGTAGAGCACCTTTCATCCCAATATGAGGGTGGTGCATCAAAGGGGCTTGCACGGTTCACTCAAGTGACAGGACTTGACGTTGAATGAAATGCGTGTTATTTCTTCATGTTTAGATCCACGTAACGCATGTTTTTCAGTGCACAAACAAGTCTGACACCGGCTCAACTTTTGCCGGAGGCTGCACGTGTTGCTGGCCCGGAGGGCTTGTATAGAGGTGGAGATTGTAGTTTTAAGTGTGTTTAAAATGTTAACAAGAAGATCTTGTCAGAAAAACTCCCAAGCTGCCATATTTACCACAGGCATAATTTGGTTTTACTGAAATGCAGTTATTGCTGCAGACCGTATTGTTTTCTTATATCAGGCTGTTTTGTTTGTTTTCTTTTTTCATGTTTTGTTTTCTTATCTTATGCCGGGGCTTAATGCCCAGCACTCTTAAAGGTTTTTAATCTGAAAATAAATTTTAAAAAGTAGAAACTGTATGAAGGTCTCCTTTTTTTTGGCAAAGAATACATAGTACCTGAACAGTTTATCCAGCTCTTACTTGGATGTTGTAGGTAAAAAAAAAAAAACTAGATTAAGTTGGTTCTTGGAGCTCCTTATAGTCTGTGGTAATTTGCAGTTCAATGCTATACAGACTGTCAGCCTGTATTTCTGATTTGCAACCATATGCTAATCTACAAGGCTTTCTAAAGCTGTTCAGGATATGAATGTGAATTGGTAAAATTCCAGATATTGTTTTTGTGCAATAGAAACATCCTTTAACATCGTCCCTTAATTTAATTAGGTTAATTTAAGTTTAGCTATGCCACAACTACCAATATGGTTAAAGAGTGACTAAACCCCAAAACAACTTTTTTTTGCTTCTAAACTGTATAAATGGGTCTTTACCAATGCAGGCTTTCAGTTTCTGGGGATTTTTTTTACATTTTGGTGTAAACTTGTTTAATTCTACACTTTTTGGTCTAAAAACGTCTTAGTGCTGCCTTCTTAGGGTTGAACTGTGGCTACTGCATTTGAATTTTGTGATTGGTGGAGAGCGGTACATCCTTACGTCACAGGCATTGACTATGTCACAGCAGTCATGGTCTCAAAGACACGCCCCGTGGGTTTGGGTATAAAACTATCAGACATGCCGCCCCGTGGCGAGTTTGGAGTTGGATTGCGTTTTTCAGGTTACCATTATTATCACATTAGCACTTAGTTAGCATAGCTAACATACAGTTTGAACGTTAGCCAATGTTAGCATTACCACTCAGAGACTGGACCCATCCTGTCTCCCTCTGCCTCAGCAGCAGCACCGAGCTCGGGCGGCGCTGACTCAGCGCCCCGAGCCAGCGGCTCGAATCGATACGGCTCGCGGCCGCTGAGCTCCATAAAGCCTCCCTCTACTCCTCTATCTCCGGTGACGACGGAGGAGATCCGCTGGTTCAGGGCGCCAAGCCAGCGCCGCCCGAGCTCGGTGCTGCTGAGGCAGAGGGAGACAGGAGGAGTACGGTCTCTGAGTGGTAATGCTAACATAGGCTAACGTTCAAAACAGATGAATGTTGATTAGTCGCAAAACTGCCAACGTCGCTTTGGTCGCTGTCCATGTTTCAGTGTCAGATTAAGCGAGCTGTCACTGTCCTCCTGAACACACCCCCACGTTCCCCACTCCGCTTTTCCTTAACACTGGGCCATACCCCTCCGTTCTTCCTGGCACCGCCCACTTTGTAGAATTTTTATTTTTATTTTTTTTATGTTGTCTGGGGGCGGGGTTATGCCTTTTCAGTGGGTTTAGTTACACTTTAATCAGTAGGCTTTGCAACTGCGTCATACTGCCCCCTGCTGGACACCCGGCATTCAATCAAATCTCTTTTTTTAGAACTGAACCCGTTTGCATTTACTTGTAATAGTTTGATTAAAATATATGAAAAGAAAGCCAATCAAATACCTTAGTGTTTTCTGGGAAAGCTTAATCTATTCATTTTAAACACATCAGCCTGTAGGCAAACTATCTCAGGGGTTGTTTTCCAAATCAAACGGGTTTCCCTGCTGCATGTAAAGTATCACAGATGAGGGTGGAGCGGATTTGTGTCTCATACATTCTCTGACTAATGAATGAGTAAACTGTTAAAACTTTTCAGTTTGTTGGACAAAAAAACAAATGTCATTTATTTTCACCTTTTTTACATTTTTTTTTTACATTAAATGTTTTTTTTGTTTTTTTTACTTATTCACACATTGGATAAAATGCAGTACATTTATGGTGCTAATTTTGGTTTATGTAGACTGAATGTGTGAAGGGGTAACTCTTAAGTAGTTTTTCTTATAGATTCAGAAGAAATGTGCAAAAATTTACATTGTACAATGTTCTGAAACCATGTACTTGTTAGAATGAGATTCTCGAAAAACAGCCCAGAGTCTCTAAAGAAATGTTAAAGCTTCTTTTTGTAACATCGTTTTTCCTAGAGTTCTCTGCTTTCTCTCTGTAATGCAGTTCTGGCAGTTTGGAGAGTGGGTGGAGGTGGTGATTGATGACCGTCTGCCAGCAAAAGATGGGAAGTTGCTGTTTGTGCACTCTGCAGAGGGAACTGAATTCTGGAGTGCTCTCCTGGAAAAGGCCTATGCCAAGTAAGCCTGGAACAAAGCTGAACAATCCACATGCTGATGTTTTGAAGCAAAATTATAGATTACTGTTGCCTGTTGCAAATCTCATTTTTTTTCTCTTTATACCCTCTTTACACTCTGGTATTACTGGTTTGGGTCCCCTTTCACCTTCAGGATAGGTATTCTTGGCATAGTTTCAACAAGGCGTTGGAAACATTCCATATCGACATGATAGCATCACAGTTGTTGTTGATTTGTTGGCTTCACATCTATGCTGAGAATCTCCCATTCCACCATATTCCAAAGCTGTCATATTTAAGAAACCAGTTTGAGCTTTGTGGCAAGGTTCCTTATCTATTTGAACAGTGGCTCTCAGTCTATGGTCATGGACCCCACAAGGGGTCCCTAGAGATTACAGGGGTCCGCAGAATTTTGTCTGTGCTGGGGTTGTGAGAAAAACAAAACTATAATAAATAAATATTACTGTACATTTATAAAATCCAAAAGGCAATGTGAAAAAAATGTCTGCATAGCCTACAGTGTAAAACAAGAAGAATAAAACTAAAACCTACAATTGCTGTTTAAGTTTTGTAAATAAGTTTGTAATTCATCACTCATAATGTGGGTTGGGGTAAGGGAGGTCCACGCTTGTCTTGGACACAGGTAAGGGGCTCATCAAGGAAAAAATATTGAGAACCACCACATTAGAAGATGGATGCACATTTATTCTGCTGTAGCTCATCTACTTCAAGGTCCAAAGTGTCATGGGTTCAGATACTGTATTTAACATACCTTTACTGTCACACACCGTCACAAGTGGTTTTAGACATCGACACCTTTCTGTAGCCATTCTCCCCATTCTGACTTGCAACAACATCAAGCTATTTTCATCCACACAGTAAATGCTCGCTGGATAGTTTCTCATATTGGGACCATTCTCTATAAACCCTAGAGATTGTTTGACTTAAAAATTCCAGTTGATCAGCTAGTTCTGAAATATTCAGACTAGCTGCATTCAAAGTCACTTTAATCCCCTTTCTTCTTCTTTCTCCTGAAAGTTATCTATACCACATCTAGCTTTGTTCATAAGTCTTTCAGGAGAAAAGAAAAAGAGAAGATCTCGCATTGTTCTGCTTTTGCGAACTGGCTTATTTGCAAGTGAAGGATGCTCTAGTATGACACCTAGTGGTTGGTTGTTAAAATCATTTATCAATACTAGTGAGTTGTGACTGCTCAGTCCGCATTTTATTTGTATGACAGGCCTTTCTTTGTGGTTGAATTTGATATTTTAAGAATTTCTTTCTATTTCTTGAAAATAAAATATTTTGTATTTGGAAAGTTTGGATTTTTACAGTAACTGTAGGCCATTCAGATTGTCTTTGATGGGGTTTTGAAGCATGATGTAAATAGTTTTTCCTCTTCCGGCTACAATTCAAACTTTAATAGCTTAAGTCTGGGGAAATGCATGTTGAAATTCCAGTTAGGAACATGTTGGATAAAATAGTTGGAGCTTTCTAAAGGGGTTTAATGACAGAGCTGCAGCTGTTCCAGTTGACAGCTGTGGTCTCAGTTGTGCTGCTGAAATACTGCATTGTTTATGTAACCACATGGCTGCCAAGTTTAAAGAGCTTCCCATATAAGTGAAATGTAGACAAGAGACTGCCTTGTTTTATATCAACAGTCGCATGTTAATATATTATGATCTTACACTTTAAAGCAGCAAGTGCTGCAGCTGTAGATTATGTTTGAACTTTAACAAAAATAACACTAAATAGTGTTGATCTTGTTTCTGTCAATGGTATCCTTGGATACCCACTCATGCACCAGAACTGTTCTGTTTCCCAGGTTGAACGGCTGTTATGAAGCTCTGTCAGGCGGAAGCACGTCAGAGGGCTTTGAAGACTTCACCGGTGGTGTGACGGAGATGTTTGAGCTGGCAAAACCCCCTTCGGACCTCTACAGCATCATCAGCCGAGCTGTTGAGAGAGGATCCCTGCTTGGCTGCTCAATTGATGTCAGTATTGGTCATTTCTTTCTCCTTAGATGCAAGAATATGATGCAGTTTTACCACAAATTCTGAAAGTGATTAAGTATAATTTCTCAAAACCTTTTCTAACTGAACCTATTCCACAGTAATTCAAAATTAAATGAATGAAACATAAATTTCAGTCTTTGCTGATGCGACACAGTGCCAGTTTTCCCTTAAAACTTTGTCTCCCTTATAGTTAAAACATTTATTTCTGCAAGCAACGCAACAAGGTATATAAGTTTGATTCCCAGCAGATTTTCTAAGTTTGCTCACTTGAAAACAGTGTTACCTTTGTTTTTTTTTGTTTTTTACTGTTTTTAAATGTAGAGAATATTAGAATATAAATGCAAAGAAACATGTTGCATAAATAGTAACATTAATTTTTCTTTTAGGACATAGAATAAAAAATAAGATCTTAAGTTTCTGACTCCTACAGATTGGTGGCAAGCTACTCTGTATCGGAATAACCTATTGTAACCTGTTGCCTTAGAAGACAGATGTACAGACTTGTCAGATCTCTCCCAGTAAACATCATCTTGATTCAGAGAGTTGTGTGATGAGATTGGGCCAAAATCAAGGCTTTTGGGATCAATTTGACCAACATTATTTGGGGGAACAGAAATGGTGAAAATAATCTCAAGAACACAATCCCCAGAGTCAAACATGGAGGTGGCAACGTGATGCTCCTAAGGTTTTTTTATGCTAAGGGTAAAGTGTTTGTTCGACAAGTTTGGACAATAATCTTTTCTCAACCAGAACACCAAATGTAAAAACGATTTTTTTTTTTTATGTTACCAGTAAAAAATTTTGAGGCACTTTTAAAAAATGTAAGCCCTGTGAAGCAAACGAAAAAGAATCGGGAACAAATTTTTACTTTCCCTCAATGCATTTTGGTTTCTTTAAAAAGTATAGAATTTGACTTTGTCTAAATGTCTTGTACCTTGTAATAAATAAATAAATAAATAATGTTGGAAAGTTAGTTTGGAAAATGAGGAGAAACAGATTTTAGTTGAAGCCACAAGAGGGCAGAGACGCCAACAAAACAGAAGTTGCCAGGAATTCAGTGTCAAAGGTTTTTGATCAGGACCTTTTTATTTGCAGATGGGGAGCACTGAACTCTGCAGTGAAGGACATTTCTGTATGATCAATTTGCCCTCCGGCACTTTTTAGCTTGAGTATGACGAACCAGCAGCCTGGCAGGAAGAAATGTTGAACTTTTCTCTATAGATGATGAAATGGAGAATCAGTGATTAACAGAATGTTCTTTTGCACTGCTGCAGTGTTACCGTGGGATTTCCGCAGCCGTTTTCAATTGTGACTAGTTTTAAAATGTGTGCAGTAGTTACTGATTTTAGTTGCTACAGTAATACATCTGAGCATGATACGGTGTCTACATATCACAAGACATCACATGCACTGCTGAGTTGTAGCTTGACCAACCGTTATAAGATTTCCCTGCTCCATATAATGTGCATGTAGCGATAAATAAACCATCTTGGTGACCCTTTTTCAGAATCCATGCATTGTTTCTTTCACAGATCACCAGTTCATTAGACATGGAGGCTGTCACATTCAAGAAGCTGGTGAAGGGCCACGCCTACTCTGTGACTGCTGTGGAGGAGGTGAGCGGTCATGCTGGAGAATGTGGGTTTGGGCTCAAATGCGAATGTGAGAAATGTTCTACCCTACTTTAGGTAGAATGGGATTTAAATTAATTAATTATCCTAGGATTCAAATGAATGAACATATACCTGGAACCTAGAGAGTGCAATAAAACTGATCGGAGGCATCCAGTAGTCTACGTTGGTGTAGATTCCCAGTCATCCAGGACATGATAATGCTGACGGTTTAAATGAAGGCAACTGGACTCTTCTTGTTGTCCTGAAAATTTTTAGTCTTTCATCTTAGAGGCTTTTTCAGTTCTGAAAACTGGAGTATCAGATTTATAAGTCTAAAGTTAGTGTTGGTAAAGCTCACTAATGAGGCTATCATTCCTAAAAAGGCTATCAAGGTTACGTAAGCTTCTAAGGACTAAGCAATCTTGGTAACTTAAGTGTCGTTAACGGTGAAACGGCCCTAATTATGAAACTATGCGCTGTTTTGGTCACATGCCTTAAAGTGTGAGTTTTTGTGAAACTTCTGATGTAGGCAACTCAAGGCTGCTTTGTATGTGTTGGAAAGAGGGAACCTGAGGCCACCTCCTCTGTTCAAGGTTGCTTTCATTTGTTTGACATAGATGGTTTCTTTCACTCCTCTCAAACCATCGGTCTTCCCCATCTAAAATGTGTACCTTATTGTCTTCAAAAGAGTGACCTTTGACTTTTAGATGTGGATGGACTGCTGAGTCTTGGCCCAATGAGTTTGCTCTTGTGTGTTAAGCCATCCTTTTGTGTAGTTGCTGTTTCCTTTCTCTAATGTACAGCTCTGAACACGCCTCACTGCACTGGACTGCATATTCAATGCCACTGAGCTTGTTTGGGTGTTTTGTCCTTGAGATGAAGCAGTTTTTGCCTGAGAGTGTTACCAGATTTAAAATGCACTGGGATGTTGTGTTTATAAAATGTAGGAGAACTGTTTTTCCGCCTCCTCTTCTCCTGCCCTACACTGGCCTGAGTTGATGGTTTCTTTGTATTTCTAGATGCCTTGACATATGCCATATTAGAGTATCCACAAGTTAGGAGTGCCCTCTTTCTTTGTGTTCTTTGTCCTTTCCTTCTCACTTTGTGGGGACATGATGGACATGGATGGTGTGAGTCAAAAAGTAGGTATTGGTCTATATGTATGGGTTTGCTAAAGACTTCTGTGGTGAGGCTGCCATCTCCGTTCATGTGTACCAGGCAGTCCAGAAAGGGTAGCTTGTCTTCTATAGCATCTTCTCTAGTAAACGTGATACTATGGTCTACCAAAATCAGACCAGTAGTCTACATTCACATGCTGTAAAATCCTGCTTGTTTTAGAGTTGCTTAGTTGGGCTCACAATCTAATTTTAAATTGTTTTTTTTGTTTTGTTTTGAAAATTAAACGGCAAGTACAATTTGAGCTTGGTGTTCTGAACAGATTGTGCGACATGTGTTCGTTCTGCAGGAACGGTGATTATTTTGCCACCAACGTGAAAAGCAGCTGACTGCAGATTGTGACGTAGTCAGTGACTTCCTGTTGTTGTTTTTTTTTTTGTGAAGGTTTTGCCAGTTGTGTGGCTTGAATGCAGCTGTTCATTTTAGGGTCTACATGGGGTAACTATTTGTGCAACGTGAAAATAAATGTCTTCTTTTCCTGAAGGTGGTGTACAGAGGAAATCTGACCAAGTTGGTTCGCATCAGGAACCCTTGGGGGGAGGTGGAGTGGACTGGGGCCTGGAGTGACAAGTAAGGTCTTCCACAGATGTGCTGTTCACTTTATTCATCTTAGTGGCTTACTCAATTTACATGTTTACTGGAATCTATTGTGGGAAAACATTTTACCAAAACAAAAAATTTTGTTTGTCACAATTTTGGACTGAATAATTATCAGTAAAGTTATCCACCTGAGGCACTGTTACAGTTATTTATTGTATTTTATTTACCTCTGAGTAGCAAATCTTCTCATGAGTTACACGAGGGTGTTCTCTTTTCTTTCCCATTTTGAAGAATACCCAAGAGAAATTGGCACTCAACTTGATATATTTTTACACCCAGGATTCAGGAAGTGATCGACTACTAGTTAAAAGCTCCCAGAAGCTCTGATCCACTTAAAGGGAACTCTAAATTCAACAAACCTAACAGTTTACATCTAAAAACTGAGATGAGTCTTAGGTGTTGTATATTTACTTTTCCTTCTTTATGAACTTCTTAGCTCCAGAGAGTGGGACTACGTGGATCGCTCTGTCAGTGGTCGACTTCAGAACCGCAGTGAAGACGGAGAATTTTGGTGAGCCTCACAGAGTTAAGACCCTGGCTAGTTAATCGTTTCAACAGTTCCACCTGCACTAAAGCAGAGCCTGACACTTGGACTTGATCATAATAAAATGAGGTCATTAGAGCCAGGCTTATTTCCATCTTCCAGGATGTCCTTTACTGACTTTCTGCGAGAATTCACCCGTCTGGAGATCTGCAACCTGACGGCGGACGCCCTGCAGCACAGCCAGATGAAGAAATGGAACACGTCGCTCTTTGGGGGAGAGTGGAGGAGAGGC
Organism: Valencia hispanica; assembly: GCA_963556495.2. Taxonomy (NCBI): domain Eukaryota; kingdom Metazoa; phylum Chordata; class Actinopteri; order Cyprinodontiformes; family Valenciidae; genus Valencia; species Valencia hispanica. The sequence continues at coordinate 19,614,948 of OY747714.1, read as the reverse complement.
AGCACTGCTGGAGGCTGCAGGAACTACCCAGGTAGTGAACGAGGAGGAGATAACTGGAAGGGAAACCAGTGATGAGATGGAATTGGGGGCAGAGATTGTAACTTGATTTTGTTGGCGCAATTCAGAGAACAAAAGTTGCTTCCAAAACATCACCAAGTCCCATGTCAGGGTCTCATGGTGTTGAGCTTACTAAATGGAAAATTCTAAATGGTTCTTTTATTTTATAATGTATAAACTTTATTTTGTTGAAAAGAAGCTGTTGTGGAGGGATCTGGGGAAGATTGGGATTGTTTTCTGGAAGGAATGTGAACAAGTGACTCTTATTTAAACAATAATCAATGACACAATTGCTCTTTTTCCCAAAAGATTTGTGGAAATTCTCCATCCTGACAAGCTTGTTACTTTTGACAGTATTTCTTTAAACAGGGGAAGAGTTATGTTCTTCTTGAAACAAAAACAATTATTTGATTTCAGATTTTTTATTTGATTTGATATTTTATCTTTAAACAAACTCATAATTCTGTATTAAGATAAAGCAGCCTGGATTTCTCAAGGAAGGGGATCAAGCTGACCTTTTACCCTCTTGTCTGCAGCGACATTTTGGCTCAATCCTCAGTTTAAGATCAAGCTGCAGCACCCTGACACCCAAGGCCAACCAGACTGCAGCTTTTTGGTCGCCCTTATGCAAAAGGACCGCAGGAAGAAAAGACGTGAAGGCAAAGACATGGAGACCATTGGGTTTGCTTTGTATGAGGTCAGCAGCAGTCTGTATAAATACTGGTTGTACGTATTTTTTATGATCCCTTATATTCTATCTTCTGTCTCTTTTGCAGGTTCCAGATGAGGTACTAGTCTTCCGATTCTTTTGTTTTCATTTTTCTCCAAGAATAATTCTTAGCTCTAAGGGTAAATGTTAACCTAGAACTAATACATATGAATGAAATTGCACCTCAGTCTCTGCATGCATTTTTAAAAGGATGCCGTAAACTCCTATAAGAAAATGCTTTGCGACCTCTAAACCTCTCTCTTAGTTCTCGGGGAGGTCGGGGGTCCACCTGAAGCGGGACTTCTTCCTCACTCACGCCTCCAGCGCTCGCTCGGAGCAGTTCATCAACCTAAGGGAGGTCAGCTCACGCCTGCGGTTGCCGGTTGGGGAGTACATCGTCGTCCCCTCCACCTTTGAGCCTCACAAAGAGGGCGACTTCGTCCTGAGAGTCTTCTCTGAAAAACCTGCAGGCTCCGAGTGAGTGACACAAAAAGTTTTGATAAAAACATTGCAACAACTGTTATGTTCTTTGTAAAGAAAATGAGTTTAGATCTTTTTTTTTTAACCTAATATATTTATGCTTTAAAACTAAAATTGCAAACTGCTCTGATGCAGATGATCTTCAAAAGCTAAAGCTGAATTAAATCATGTTAATCAGGGTTTTCAAACTCTACCTTGCAAAGCCTCTATTAAATATGATCATTTCAAGTCACATTTAAATGTCTTTATAGGAGAAATATTTATACTTAAATTTAAATTAGAATCTCTATCCAGTAACAAGAATAGACTCTTTGAACATGTTACTCTTAACAGTTGAGCCAGATTTGTTTTGTTTTGTGATGCACAAAATGTTTTCAACCACTTTGCAGTGCTTTTTTGCTCCTATCACAACTTTTATTAATATTTTCCTGCCATCTAATTCATCGTTGCACAATAAAAAAATTTTTTTTAAAGGGTAGAAGTTCAACATTTGATATATTTACCATGTTCTATTGTGAAACAGATCCGGGTTATTAAGATATGCAAATCACAAGTATAGAATCATGTCTTGTAAAAATCAACACAAAATAACATTTCCTTCTGGCTGCCAGGGAGCTTGATGACAAAGTCGTTGCAGACCTTCCACCCGAGGTGAGAGGATGCGAGTGATCCATTTAAGCTATGAAACAAGTTTATATTGTTTAGAAAGCATGTGAATAACGTGTTTTTGTGTTTTCAGACTAAACTTGATGAGAGCCAGATTGATGCGAGCTTCAAGAATCTCTTCAGGCAGCTGGCAGGCAATGTAGGCACTTTATAAAGCTCTTTACCCTCACTTCACGGTAACTGTTGCACTGGCAAAATCATATTCAATTTACTTGAATTTTGTTTGGTCCAAAGGACATGGAGATAAGCCTTGCTGAGCTTCAGACCATACTGAACAGGATCATGAGCAAACGTTAGTAATTCGGGAAAACAATCACTTTTTTATTCTTTTTTTTTTTTTTTTTATCTGTGCTTTTATTTTTCTAGTACCACTTAGATCAGTTTAGCAATAAAACTGCCTTATGTCTGCTTTTCTTTTATTGCCAGATAAGGACCTGAAGACAGACGGCTTTTCTAAAGAAGCTTGTCGCAGTATGATAAACCTCATGGACGTATCCTTGAAAATGAGCTGAATTATGGAATAGGCTTTTTTTTTTTTTTTTTTTTTTGATTGAGCTATTTTGATCTTTAGTTTCCCTTTTTTTCCCCCACGCTTTTAAAATCCTGAATGTTCCTGAACTTTGTAACTCAGGCGGACGGGAGCGGGAAGCTGGGGTTGACGGAGTTCCATGTTCTGTGGGAAAAGATCAAACGATATCTGGTGAGATTCAGCCAAAGGTCGCGTTACAAATTTTTTTGTTGGTCATTTTAACTGACTGGGTCAAAAAAATCCTAATACATTTTCACCTGTCAAAATTTTTTAAATGATAACATATTCAACAACTGTCAAATACGGAAAATATTCTGTTTACGCGACCCCTGGATTCAGGACTTCAGTCTCTGGCGTACAGTGTGCTCCAAACAACTTTAATTTAAATCCCTTATTCAGACTAACAGGGATGTTATGGTTGGCAACTACTATAAATGCAATTCAACACATGGTGTATTGCAAATGTATCCACCTCTGTCATGTAACAACCACAAACTTAAAGTTATTCTACTCGGACTGATGAACAGAAAATCGCACATCTCTGTGAAGCAGAATGATAAGGATAAATTAGTTTTCAAAACTTTTTATAGATAAAAATTTGAAAAGCGTGGCCTGGCCAGTTAGTTTGCCAAACACAGCATTTTAACATTTAACAGTTCAGGGGAAATGTTAAATCTTCCAAATGTCCCCTTCCTGTGGGTCCGCCCGCCCACCCTTAACAATAACTTTCTTTTTAACAATCTTGGACAGCTTTTTGGCGTACAAGACAAACTGCTGTCTTGACAGTTGATCCCACCTGAGTCTGGGCTCCCTGCAGTTCCCAAAGAGTTACCAATGACATCTTGCCTGCTTATCTGATTAATGCTTTCCTTCTCTGGCATTATGTTATGCTATACCTCTATAAGCCTATCAAATAAAATCCTGATGAGATGCAATGAAGTTTAAGGTAACATGATAAAATGAGGGAAAGATCAAGAGATGATACTTTTCCAGTCCCTGTGTTTGATACGTTTTGGTTAGCTGAATCACTAACTCGATTAAATTTAAAAATGCTTTATTGACCCCATAGGAAAATTAAGTATTGTTGTAGCTCATACTATTCAATTCTTCAAGTAGTTGTTGTGTATGCTGATGGTTAACTATGCCCCCTTCCTCTGCGTCCACTGCCTTATCGACTTTTAGTTTTAGGGCTGTTTAGCTGTTCACCTTCTGACATAAAAGTCCAATTACCATGAGCAGGGAATGATGTCTCAAATTTGATCTTAAAATGAAGCAAATAAGCCTTTTTCCTGAAGCAGTACTTGAATTGACCAGAATAAAGCAAAAATAATTTTTAATTGTCTACCAGCTGGTGCAAGTTAACTTCAAGTTGTGTCTGTAAAATTAAATGTTTGTGTTTTTTGACAATCATTTTTCATTAAATTAGTTTTACGTCTAACTACTGCTGTCTCTGTGTGCTTTTACCATGTCAGACTATATTCAGACAGTTTGACTTGGATAAATCAGGCACCATGAGTTCTTATGAGATGCGGATGGCCCTTGAATCTGCAGGTACTACTCTTCTGTTTAACTTTAATAAAAGGGAAAAAAAACCCTGAGAAAATCAGTTTATTTTCTATGGGGTTTTTTCATCAGTTGATTTTCTCAGGGGTTGAGACATTTTTTTTAACCCTTGAATAAATGACATTGTTTTGTCTTTCCTGCTTTAGGTTTCAAGCTGAATAACCATCTGTTCCAGCTGATCATCCTGCGGTATACCGAGGAAGACATGGCTGTCGACTTTGACAACTTCGTCACCTGTTTGGTTCGACTAGAGACAATGTTCAGTAAGCCACATTTAGTTGACCCCTTTAATTCGACCTACAGAAACGCCTGATATAGGTTGTATCTCAGCTCTTTATAAAATGACTACCAGGAAAATAGCCTTACTTGTTCAAAGAAGGAACAACTAGATCGGTTTGGTCCATTTTAACTAGAAACTACAAAAAATGTAAGATGAAATTGATTTTCTTTGTTCTCTCAACAGAAACATTTAAAAACATGGACACGGATGGAGACGGTGAAATATCCCTTAACTTCTTTCAGGTAGATCTGAATGCTATGATTGGTATTGTTCATCCTGCAAACAAACTGTGTGTAGCTGTGCTCTATTCACTTAATGCTCTCCTCATTCCACAGTGGATTACTCTGACCATGTTCGCCTAGGAATGAGTGAACTGCATGCACAACATCCTGCTGCAGCTCCAGACCCAATATTTCCAGATTACTTTTATATATTTTGTTCTTTTTTTACAAGTGCCTTCACCCTTTCTGTCCCTCCTCTCCTCCGGGATTCTCTCTGCTGAAGCCACGTGATGCTAAAACCGACAGACTTGTCATTCCAGTGCCTGTATCGGGAACGTGCCAATTCTTTATGCATTGCTTGTTTTGCCAAATGAACGGAGCACACTTGTTGGAACCTTGCTCAGTCTGGGTGCTATTTTTTGGGTGGGGTTGGGGTTCAACTAATGCTGAAAAAATATATGTTGGGTCTAAGGGGGTAGATTTAAGGCTATACTATTTGTTCCACTTTTTTGAGTTCACAGAAATATTTAAATTTTCACCGCAATACATCAAAACAATGGGTTTAAAGGGTTCAGGGTGTTTTCCTTCACTGAGACAATGATTCTTTAGTCATTCGCTTGTTTTTTGTTAACCTTTATACTTTGGATTCGAAATTGCCACCTGTGCAAAAAAAGACATAAATAAATGATTGCACATATTTGGCAACCAACAAAGTTTTATCTGTCTTTCGTTTTTTTGGGGTTTTTTTTTGTGTGTGTTTTTTTTTAGTTTGTTGGTGGGCTTCTTCCCTGATGCATTTATATATATATATATATATATATATATATATATATATATATATATATAATCTCACTTTTGCTATGAGATCTTCCATCATGATGCAAAAAATGTACTTAAATTCCCAAGAAAATGTCAGTGAATTGTTAGTTGATATATTTTTCTCATACTATTATAATAAAACCTTTTTTTGTTTTATGTTGGCCACTCCCCCGTTTTTGATAGTCTCCAATTAGCAATTTAGCCAATTCACACTTCCAAACAGTTGACCGCAACTTTGTAACTCAAGCATCATTTTTGTCCTAAATGAACAGTTCAGACTCTTTTACGTGGGGTTTTCTGTTAAGAAATAATTGTAAATGTCTTACCTGCAGTAGATGATTTCAACACCATGTTCACTTTGAGGGAAGTAAGAATAGTGCTTAAAGCTAGCCAACACAGGGCAAAGACCAAAGCAGATTTAAATCGTCTTTGTCTAAACTTGTATAGCAGTTTATCTGAACACCATTCTAAACCCTCACTTGATAAGTATTTACCACAAAAACTATTGATCTGTCAAAATTAACAATGTGAAACAGTTATTACAAAATATAGCATGCTAACATTTTCATATAGCATTTTATGTGCAAAAAGAGGCAGCGTCAATGCCACTCATTCAATCCTCTACACATGTATATTTGTAACAGTTTCTTTTATCAGATACACTGAGAAAATGATTGACGATAAGATGGTGTTCCCATAAATCGCTGACATTTTTGAATTTTTAGTTGTTTTAGCTTGGCAGAAATGCCTTTGGCTTTATTTTGCTCTGACTAGCTTGGAAACTTGAAAATATTCTTTATTTTTAACCAAAGTAGAATCACTTGGCTAACAATTGCTTTCTCCACAATAATATACTACTAAAATCTCATTTACTATTAAGAGTGGAATATGCTATGACAAAAGCTCTGTATTGTTTTTCCTCTTCAAGAATAGATGAATTTACTGAAACTTTTTTGCTTTTTTATTAATGAAACTTTTTTTCAGTGTTTAAGGTCTGGTTGTAAAACTGTTTACACAATAACTGCAGCCAATAGCTCTTTTTTAAATAAATTATAGCTGCCAGACTAAGTTTTGCCTCTCCCCTTTGCCAGTGTGAGATGTAACAGCATTTTAAAAGTGTATTTTATGTTCATTTACTCAACCAAACAGGAACATTTTCCTAATTTTCTTATTGAAAACCACCCAATTCTGACTAATTTTCCACCGACCTTTTCACAGTGCAAGTATATTTAATGGTGATTTAATAAAAGACTGCAATCTCAACCAGCTTGTAGAACAGTCTCAATTACTTTGGTTTGCAACATCCCACTCCATTGATGCAGGCAACATATAAAACAGAAAATAAGAGCAAACATAAAACTAAAAATCATGCCCAGCATTTAACCCACTGTAATATATGCATAAATTGGATGTTTGTAGAAACGCTGCTGGCCTGGCATGTTAATGTTGACTTTTTGTTCCATACTTTTAAGTCTCTGATCAGCATTCATGCCTTGTTACTGGGGCCTGGCAGTTTTATGCAGACACAATGGTGTTGCACTGTACAGTAGAGAATGTGTTAACTTCTTTATATCCAATCCTGTTCAGCTTTATTATATACATGCTCATTGTTATGCATGGCATTTCAGACTGTTCTGGGGTATCTGAAAAAACCCAACCTTTTAACCTTTTTGAAACGGCTGGATTTTACAGTCTAGCAAAGGGATATGTCAACTTTATTTCATCTTAAAGTTTAAGGTAAAAGTGAATAATTTTGCAAAGTGAATTGATAATGTGTGTATGAAATGTCAAATGGTAAAATTCTCTGTTTTAAAGATTTTTTTTTTCTATGATTGGTGCAAGATTTTTAGCTCTACATGTAAAATGTTGCATCCTTTCTTTTCAGCATTAAAAGCCTTTAAGTGTTTCATATGTTTAAAAAAAAAAAGGTTAGCCTTTTTTACGCATTTTGTAAATGGGAGAACAGCAATTGTGACCCGTGTCTTAAGTCTTTAAAGCCAACCCCTTTAATTTGCATCATCACTGACGCTCAGACTTTTGCAGCATAATGCTTATGCAATGTTGTGTAAAGTTTACATGGGGTGAAAGACTGGGTCACTTTGAACCCATGCAACATTGTGGTTTACATTGGTGGTTTCTGTCAAATCTTTATACACACTTTGAAAATAAAACATGAGCCTTTGAATTCACCATCTCTGAAGTGTTTAATTATCTTAAAGATTCAACATTCTTTTTTTATGGGGGAGAGGGTGCATAATGGACAACTTGGATATTTAAAATTCCTTAAAGAAACTCAACCTTTAAGTAAAGTATTTCTTAATTTATCAAGCTATGCTATATATTTAACACATTTGATCAGCAGTGCAATTAATGGTACCCTGGTCAGCATTGTCAGTATTTTGTACTTCTCCCTTTGCCAAAAGGACTGCATCATGTCTTCTCCTGTTGAAGTACATTGAGGCCTCGGGTCTCCGGGCCCATGGCTGGATCCGCCCTGGCGTAGCCGACTGCTAGTGCAACCCATGGGCTCCTTGCTGCGGCCCCCCGGGCTGTGGATTTCTCCGGGGCTCTGCTCCTCTCTTGGGGGTGGGGGGGGTCAGCCCTGCGTTGGTCTGCCTGGGGCTCCTTCGCTCTGAGGGTCCTGTGGATGTCTGTGGCGCCGATCTCCTTCGTGTCTGCGTTGATTCCTGGGAGGCTGATCCATGGATCTTCACACCAGCTATTGAACACTCATCGAGAACCTTGATGCACCCACATGCTCATACACGCACACACAGGTGTGGAGATTCTGGTGTATACAAATGCATTCTTGGGCTTAGGTTAGGTTTGTTTTGTCGTTTGTTTTTCCCCCTCTCCCTGCAGTCCTGCAGGTGTGGAGGCAGACTGGTTTGTTTTCCTTGTTCCTCTTCCTCTTGTATTTTTAACTTACCCTCTCCCTCTTAACTTTTTTTCCTACCTCTCTTCATCATCTTCCTGCCCCTTTATTTTCATCTGTGTCCATAATATCAGAAAAGGAAAAAATCCACAGGAATTTCGAATAAAAATTTCAGCCTAAATTTTACAGGGCATGAATGTTTTAAACTCGGTGTCACACTCTACTCATCTACTAAACTCAAAGCACCTGCACAGGTTTTCCCAGGTGTCATTAAATTGCTTCACTTTGGTTCAATTGTCTCAGGTTCAATATGGGAAGACTGCAGACTTGACAACTGGACAGCAGACAATGGAAAGTCTCCATAGGATGGGTAAGCCACAAACGTTCATAGCTAAGGAGGCTGGCTGTTCATAAATTACTGTGTCCAAGCATATCAATGGAAGGTCTAGTGGAAGGGCAAAATGTGGCAGGAGAAGATGCACCAGCAGAAGAGCCGACCGTGGGGTTCAACGATTTGTCAAACAGAAGATTCACCACATTCAGACGCATCCGGGAGATGCACTACAACTGTCGGGTTCCTCGGGTCAAAGCACTTCTGAGCCTGAGCCAACGTAGGAAGTGTCTCAACTGGGCTAAGCAGAAGACTGGACTGTTGGACAGTGGTCGAAAGTCCTCTTTTCCAATGAAACTAAAGCGTGCCTTTCATTTGGGAATCAAGGTCCAAGGTTTTGGAGGAAGACGGGCAAGGAACAGAACCGAAGCTGCTTGAGGCCCAGTGTGAAATATCCAGTTAGTCATGATTTGGGGTGCAATGTCCAGTGCAGGTGTTGGTAAACTCTGTTTTCTTAAATCCAAGGTCACTGTATCAGTCCACCAGAATGTTTTAGAGGACTTCATGATTCCTTCTGCTGTAGATCTGTATGGAGATGCAGATTTCATCTTCCAGCAGGACCTGGCCCCTGCCCATACCGCCAGAAGCACCAAAACCTGGTTTGATCCCCATGCCATCACAGTGCTTGACCGGCCAGCCAACTCTCCGGACCTAAACCCCACTGAGAATCTATGGGGTATTATCAAGAGGAAAATGAGGGGCAGCAGACCCAAAAACAAAGAAGAGCTGACAGCAAGCATCAAGGAAATCTGGCCTTCCATAATTCCCAGGCAATGCCACAGGCTGATTGCCTCAATGCCACGGCGCATCGAGGCAGTGATTAAAGCAAATGGATTCCCTACAAAGTATTGAAGACTGACATTTCGTTTTGAAAGTACCATATTTTGATTGATTTGATGTGATCATTTCTTTATTTTTTGCCTGCAAAAACTAAGAAGTAAATGTTGATTTCTTCACAGCATTCAATTTTTTTTAGCTCCTGTGTTTGTGGGTTTTATGAGCTGGAACCCCAAATTGTGTACAAATAAACAACTAAATAGTTGAAATTGTTTAAGTTGTGGGCCCTGAATCTATAATCTATGGAAGTTTAACGTCTATGTTGTGTTTTGGATCATTACCCTGCTGAAAAAACCCAATGAGGAAGCATATTTACTTGTTTGGAGTCCACTTGATGATCGTTTAAAATGTCCTGCTATTTTAGTTCACAAGGTTTCCAGGGTCTTTGAAAAACAAACTGGCCCACAGCATCATAAACCCTCCACCATACTTAACAGGGATGAGCTACTTTTCCTGAAATATTTTACATCAAACCCACCTGAGTGTTTGTTGCTTTGTCTTAGACCAAAGCACATGGTCTGTTTCTGACATTGGAACAGAAATGCTTTACATGAAACACTAGCAAACACCAGGGTGTGGTCTCAATAGACTTAAGCCCCTTTTCCACTAGGGTCTGCTCAGCCTGGGCCGGGTCAGCCCGTCCCTGCACGGCCTGGTTGTGTTTCCATTGCCATCTGAGGAACGCGGAAGTGGGTGAGGACATGGGCAAGCAAAGAAGTGCTACAAGCCTATTAAACAGTTACCTCTGAATTATGTTCTCGGCAAGAAGCGGTCCGGTGCTATTCTGTGACATCAGTTCACACGCACACCGCCAGGCCAATCAGTGGCTACCATTACGTAGCACGCATGACCAATCAGTCCACAGGTGGGTGTGTAGGGTCGCCTTGGCCCACTTCGGACAGAACCAGAGGTAGTCCGAAAACAGGTGTCGGCTCGGCCAAGACAAAGCCGATGGAAATGCGATAAATAGGGGCAGACCCGACCCGGCCCTAGTGGAAAAGGGGCATTAGTGTTAGCACTAGTGTTAGCTTATTGCAGCAATTACCCAACAATGAGCTTTGGAGAGTTTATCCTCCCTCACCATCTTGTTAACTGAGGGGTAGCAAGATAAACTTCAGTACCCATAAAGCCTCGTTTGTCAGTAATAGCTTTAAACTTTTTAGACCTGACAGTATACATTGGTGAAACGGAGAAATTTCCTGTCTCCTTTACTTTAGAGCCATATTCTCTTGTCCTTTACCCTTTGAAGAGTAGGTAAAAGAAACAAAGTTGTAGATTGCTAATTAAAAGTTGCATTAAAGAGCATAAATCGCACTTTTCAGTTAAATTAACATTTAATTCGTGACTGTTAGGGTTTTAAAAAATTTGAACAGGTAATTTAGTAAAAACAGCCATTTGCTAATTTAGCGTGTTTTTTTCTCTCCCATTTTACAAATGGTTACCAGAGGTGACAAAAAAAACAACCAAAAAAACAATGTGCCTGGCTCTGTAGCCAATATCCATACTCCAACTAATCACACAAATAAGCAGAACATTTAATAAATAGCACTTTTAGTAGCAACAGTCAATTTAAAAAAAGCAGTAAAATACCCACTTCAATGTACATGTTTCAACCACATAATATTAAGATCGGTACAGCAAGTTTATGATAATTGTTAAGTTAAATTGTAGTTATTTTACAAGATGATCACATAAGTTAAAACAAATATGCCTTTAAAAAAATACAAAAAAAATTGAGAAGTGACTTGCTGTGGAGCCACCCTTTAGGGGAATGTAAGTCTTACGAGTCACAGAGACAAATGTTTGTCGTATTTACAGAAAATCCCCGACACAGAAGGGGTCCACTTTAAGGGAGGTAGAATTCTCCTTATGACGAACTGAAACTATAACCAGGTTTAAATGTCTTCAAGTGTCCTCTCAGATGTAGTTGTTGTTTGGTTCAATACGGTTCACCACGGAGGAAACTAGCCGCTCCATTTGTTCTGCTCGCTGTTTGCCAGCCTGAAGGACCTCCTCGTGATTGGCCTTCTCCTCGCTGTCATAGTCCGTCACCCCCAGGTTGGTGATCAAAGAGAGGGCGAAGACACGCATGCCGCAATGACGGGCGACGATCACCTCGTGGACTGTGCTCATGCCTAATGGAGACAATAAAATGAACTGAAGTTAAATTTAAAGAGTTGCATAGAAATTAGATTTTCTTATTGATTGGAAAAAAGTAACTTGATCTTAATCTGATAAAACAAGCAAAGGTAAAGCTTTAAAAAGATTGGGTTGGAACAGCCAAATATACTCTCGCTGAAGGGCAGTGCTAGCTTTCATCTGCCTTCACAGAAATTGGGAAGTGAATTATGGATCACTTTGATATGGTATCTTTTTATAGCTCACCTCTGCCTTTTATTTAGCACCCTTGTTTTAATAAATGTTAGCACAATTTGTTTTGGAATTGAGGTTAATCAAACTCTGTAAAAAAAGAAAAAAATGTCCCAGAAAAACTCCCAAGTACGTAATGAGAATTCCAAAACAATAGGGTTTGTCATGAGTAAGTGTGCCCTGTTCTTTAAAACATGCCACATTCATAGTCATTTATCTTTATTGGTGGCCTGTAATCATTACGTGCATAAAAATCTACTCACCAACAGCATCAGCGCCCAGCAAGTGCAGCATCCGGCACTCTGCGATGGTCTCGAACGATGGTCCGCCCAGCACGCAGTATACTCCCTCCTTCAAGAAGTCGCCGTACCCCAACTCCTGTCCTACTTCCATGGCCAGCTGCTGCAGGTCTCGGTCATATGCGTCAGACATGCAGGGGAACCGCACGCCAAACCTGTGTCGAAAAAAGGTGCGGGGAAATGATGGAACCATCGAGTAATGGCAGAAGGTTCTGTGATGCAAGAAAGTCTGTAAAACCATCCATCAGTGGGTCAACATCTCAAGACAGCATGAGAATATGATTACCTTTCATCATTGGGTCCAACCAGTGGATTGTTGCCAGCAAACCCTGGCATGTTGATGTGGTCTTTTATGATCATGATGTCGCCCACCTTAAAGTCTTGGTTCAGGCCTCCAGCTGCATTAGTGATTATCACTGTCTCGACACCAAGCAGCTTGAAGATGCGCATAGGCAGAGTGATCTGGAAAAAAAGCATCAGTTTAAATTTCCAGATTCTACAAGAAATTCGTGTCGATTAAACATCAGCAGCAGGACAAACTTACCTTCTGGATTGGATAACCCTCGTAGAGGTGGAAGCGGCCCTGCATGCAAACACAGGGCTTTCCCTTCATGGTGCCGAACACCAGCCGTCCTGCATGTCCATGAACTGAGTGAGGAGGAACCAAAACCAGTCAGTAAATATCAACAATGCATGGACGGGTTACCTTCTGAGATTTCATGTGACATGACTCACCAGTGCTCTGAGGGAAGTTGGGGATGTCCTTGTAGTTGAAGGCCACCTGGTCCTTTAACAGGTCAGCCAGCCCTCCGAGGCCCGAGCCGCACACGATGCCCACAGTGGGTCGGATGTCTGTCTGCACCAGCAGCCAATCAGCAGTGGCCTTGCAGTCCTCATAGCTGAAACTGGATGGCATTGACACAAAAAAGGGCAGAGATTAGTTTGATGGCCAGACTAATGAACATAAAGGCAACCTATATTGGTCTCCTTCTCCATTATAGAGGAATACCGAACAGCTCCACTACACTTTTCTTTAGGCTATTTATAAAACTGACCTTTTATACTGTTGCTGAATCACATCAGATCTCTATGTTAATATATTACACATATTTTCTTATTACGAGTGTAGAGCTGCTGAAACTCTGAACTGCTTTAAATCGAGACTAAAAACCCATCTGTTTAGAATTGCCTTCGAGTAAATGCTTGATGTCATATGTATGAAATGTGTTCATGCTCTCTGGCTTTTTTGATTTGTGTATCATGTGTAATGTGTGTTTCTTTTACTTTTAATTTCCAATGTTATATTCCATGTGTTTTTTTTTTAAATCACCAAATCATGTAAAGCACCTTGAATTACCCTGCTGTTGAAAGTGTGCTATACAAATATAATTGCCTTGCCTTTGTATGAATCCCATTTGAGGTACATGTAAAATATGTGCTTAAAAAATAGCAATTAAAAAAGTAACATATTGCATTCAGGTTAATGTAAATATATTCCACCAAATTCCAACTACGAGGATCTTTATTTCTATGTGACTGGATTTAAAAATAACATGTATGACTATTTTTTTAAAAGAATTAAATGAACGCCTCCCTCCCTGAACACACGAGCGCATGTCTGTCTCTCTCCCAACCCTGCCCACACATACATTCCTGAACCCTATTTTTTGCTCCCCCAACGTGTCCAGGAAGGACCCATGTGTTCAGCAGAATAAGGGAAGCCCGCCTGCTTAAATCTTCACTCACCTCTTGTGTGCCTCGGGAAACATTTTTGGAAGATTAAATTCAAAGTTTGGGGTAAATGAAAGAAAAATATGGATTTTGGGTTCCAAAGCAGGGGAAAAAAATGTCAAAGAGAGAGAATAGGGCTGATGCTTTATAACACCGGTTGGATTCTTCAGTTTTTTAAAGTTTCCTTAAGTCTTGAAATCCTCTGGATGAGTTGAGATGATCTGAGCAGGAGGGTGGTCTCGACGGGTTTATATCGGAGGCAGAAAGAGCGCTCCTCCCCTGCTGTGAATCACGCCTGAATAAGACGCAGCGTCATTGGCCCAGTGGACACACCTTCAAAATAATTTGCGCTGAAAAAAAAACAACAAAAAAACACACACCGAAAAAGTCCAACTTAATTCAATCTTTTCCTCCCCCGCCCCTTTAATCAGGAGCGTCAACATTTACGGCAGTAAAGGAAAAAAAAAAGCAGTTCACCTTCCCAACTTTTAAGCAGGTTGTTTTGCAACATCCGTCTCCGTGTTCAGTAAATGATCCACTCTGTCGATTTACTGTACATTGCTTTTATTTGTACAGATGCAGAACGAGATAAGACAGGAGGATTCACCATGACATGGAAAATGTTTTGTGTTTAACAACACGTGGTTTCTGATTCGTGAACATGTGCAAACATTTTGTGCCTTCCTTCACTGAAAGCTGTTTTATTAACAGACGTCAAACCTTTAGACGTTAGTCTTTTATGGACCCATTCGTTGACACTTTCCCCACTTTTACACAAACACACGCAGGAAACGGAACCGTTATACAGAATATTGTGTAAACATTCAATCCGTGCTCACTAACAAGAAGTTGTAAAACATAAATACACAATAACACATACAATCCGTAGGCTACTATCAGGTTATCATGTAGGGAACTCCAAGAAGAAAACCTCAACATTTATTTTCCAATTCTTTCAAAACACCATTTGAGCACTTTTTTTTCTTTATTTATCTATTGCTAATTTCTTAATAATATTGCTATGGTATAAAATAGATAATTGTTTATTATCTTTTCTTTATAGCAACTAGATGCAACATGACAATTCCATGTAATATGATCATAATTACCTCCACCAAGGAAGTTACGTTTTCACCAGGGTTTGATTGTTTGTCTGTTATTTAGCAACATAACTCAAAAAGTTATACTACTCTTTTGAGTTATGTTGCTACCTAGCTCAACCCCCCCCCCCCTCCTCCTTAGACGGCGATCCGGATCATTCCCAACATCTGATCACTTGCTTCTGGTCCCACTATAGACATTTCCTGAAGATGTCATTAAAATCCATCTAGAACTTTTATGAGTTATGTTGCTAACACACAAACAAACCCTGGCATAACCTCCTTGGCAGAGGTAACAAACCCTGATCAAAATTAACCAGAGTTGGTTTGATTGTTTTTCTGTTGGCTACACAACTCAAAAATTGTGGTGGATTTTGATGAAATTTTCATGAAATGTCTGTGATGGGACCAGGACCAAGTGATTAAAAGTTGGGGGTGATCAGAAAACTGCCATTACGGAAGAAGTGATTTTCAAGAATAACCACTGCACCAATAATGATATTTGTGTGAATCCATCTGTTAATGGTATGTTTTCATGGTCAAGGAATCTAAAAAAAGTTACAAGTGGATCACAACAATGTGGGGGGTGGGGTGCTTTTCTAGTTAGAGCTGGTTCCTTCATTAGCAACCGACCTGTCATAATCGCTCTCTGGAGGAGATAAAGCATCAATACAAGGTGTGTTTATGATATTTACTGCCCACATTGTTCAAAATTATATTGTGTATTTATACATCTGTTGCCAGTAAGTCTTCAGTTGTATGTTCAAGAAACTTCCTGTTTCAAGTCAGTAACTCAAAGAAATTGCAAATATCATAAAACGTTTGAAGGGCTTATAAACCCTATTGAGATAACTGCCACCTGGTCAGTGTGCCCCTTATCTGATTTACAATTATGACTAAAAATACAGCAAGGGCATGAGGCACTTTAAGAGGAGGATGAAAGAGAAGAAAACTCAGGTTAACAAAGAATATGGATGATATTGGCCGAAGAGGAAGCAGTTGTGGAAGTATGAGCTGAAGGTGTGTTAGGGCAGTCTGAGGAAAACAGACTGAACGTTACACATAAAACGTTTAAACATTGTTAAACTATTGCTAAATTATTATTTTTTATTATTAACTTGTATGTGTGGAATTACAGGCACACAAGAAAATCCTTCGGATGGGGACTAGATGAAGTACAACATTTAAGTCGTGTCTGTTAAATAGTTAAAAGATTGTAGGTTTTGAAGAAAATGTAATTGAAGGTTTTGCAATGATGGTGTTGCAAAACGTCAGAGCGTTACATTTTGCAGATTACATGACGCTTAAGACAAGAAGATCTGATGGAATGATGACTATGCATTGCTAATGGGTGAGTTAGCAACACATTGAAGACACAATGAAATGCATGAAAATCAATCACTGGGTTAAAAGAAGTTGCAAAATAAATGGTAATGTATTTAAGCTGAGCTTTAAAGTTTGCAAATGACAACACACTGGTGACATTGATGCAAAATGTCAAGGATTCAACTAATAGTTAACAAACCTGCCGCCATCAAAGATTACATAACTGCCTTTTACATTGCTGTAAACCATGAATGATCTCAATTTGAATGGTATGTCACATTACTGTGGAGTCCAAGAGAACGTTTACGTTGCTGCTGATAACTTATGTAGGATCACACAAGAACTGTTGCGTATGCACCAAGCAAATCCCAATTAGACCCCATCATAATGCTCATCCTGACAATATAAACCTGGGGTGATGGTTGATGTTGGCCTTTATTACCACTTCCTTTTGAGGCAACCAACCCCTGTGTATGAGTTATGGCTTCCCCATATCCTGTGTTATTCTTATGGAAAGTTGTTAACTTTCACCCGATAACACACAAAGTTCTTTGACATGCAGACCTCTCCGCGCCTCCCCAGGTAAAGCAAACACGCCTCCAGCTCAGCCAATGAGTTAGGGCCGTCTGACTGCTGCAAGTGGACCCGCAATCACCCATTTGTTGATCCGTTTCTTTCTGCCGCTGAATGACATGGCAATAAAAACAATCCTGAAGCTTCTACGTAGGCTGACAGAACAAAACAGGAAATACTTATCAACATCTAAAGTTTGAAATGTTTTGTTTTAGGTGTTTAATAAGTTGATGTGCTCTATAGGAGACGTTCCGCATTAGGTACCTTGCAAAAGTATTCCCAACCCTTGAGCTTTTCTTCATGTTACAAGCATAAACCTGAATGTATCATTAGGATTTGATCCGATAGACCAACACATAGTGGTGCATAGTTGTGAAGAGGAAGGAAAATGACAGACATGTTTAACAAGGAGCCCTGATCAGACCAGACCAAACCTGGTGGCAGCATCATGCTGTGGGAATTCTTTTTCTTCTGCAGAAGCATTAAAGCTTAATAGAGCTGATGAAACCCTGGAGCTAAATTTAAATCTGTTTATACAAAGTTTTTTACTCAGTACCACTGAAAAAAACAAAACCATGCCACACTTAAAAAAAATAATTCAACCATTTTGGCTTATAAAAAAATGTTCTTATAAAAAATTTTATATATCAAGACAAATTGAAGTCTGTGGTGTAACATCGCAAAATATTAAAAAGTTCAAGGTGTATATGAATACTTTTGCAACACAGTGTAGTTTAGTTGTATTTATAGAAAACAGCCTGATGACACCTAAATCTGCATTTTAAGATCAAAGTGTTTGTCAGAGAAATCTGTTCAGTTTTCAGGGGGTTTCTTATCCACTGCCGGATATAATCATAATCATCCGACTCTGCCCTAAACTTTGAAGTAAATATGTGACATTATTGAATAATCAACAAAGTATTTGCTAGACATTTTAGAGTAATCGCTAGTTGGGTTTCACAAAAGCAGAGATTATCTCACACGTCAAGTCCTGAAGTGATTTGACCAGCTTACCTTCTTCTGGCAGCCAATAAAGCTAAACCCATCAACAGTTAAAGTAACTTTTAACTTCTTTATCAGACGTTACTTTGAATTAGTTTTGCTTTAGCCTTATGGTTTGGAGAGGCCACATGAAAACAAATACTGTTTAACACACGCTTTTAGTGTAGCTCGGCCTCGCACAGACTGACCTGAAATGCTGCTGATCATGCCTCTACCTCAAGAACAGCTTCAAAGCAGCAAACTAATTGGTTTTTGAATAGCTACTTGCCAGCATCCAGCACATTCCCTTTCCTGACTTGTCACATACCAGCGATGAATAAGGAAACACTTGGCTTCACATTTCAAATCTACTGATGAAGAATTAAGAGCAGCTTTTCCATAAGAATAGCGGTAAACCACTTCAAAACCGATGATGAGGTCAATATTGGTAAATCGGAAGCATCCTCAAGAGCTGGCATTAAGGTTTGTAAGCCAGGAATCAGTCCTGTGTGGGAATAAATTACCAAATTTCTTTCAGATGTCTACTGTTGCTGCTTTTTGTTCCTTCTAAATGTTTCAAAGCATCAGTTTTTTTATCAAACCCCAAAAATTCCCTGGGTAAAAACCCCCAAAAAGTTTTCAGTTATGATTTTCTCAGTAAAGAGAAATTAAGCCTTGTGCTTTTAAAAAGCAGAGTCCAATTTAAGGCAAACCCAGAACTGAATACGGCCAGCCTGTAGAATCGAGTAATCACTTAGCAAGAACCTGTCTGACACCATAAAGTGGGCTGAAAGATCTTTAAAAGTAACTCATCATGCCTTGACCTAAAGAAATTCAAGAACAGATGAGAAACGAAGTTGTGGACATCTATTGGACTAGAAAGGATTGTTATAAAAACCATTTCTTAGGCTTTGAGACTCCAATGAACCACACCGAGAGCCATTATACAAAAATGGAGAAATAAGCAGACCTTGCCAGGAGTTGCCAGCCAACCTAAATTACTGTCATCTCATCCATTTCACAAAATAACCCAGAAGATCTAAAGCTCTGCTGGCCTCATTGTATAAGTTAAGGCCAGAGTTCAGGATTCAAAAATAATAAAGAGGGACTGAGGTAAAAATGGCCTTTATCAGATAGGTTAATGCTGAAAATCACTGCTGCCTAAAAAGAACACAAAGGCCTGTCTTACGTTTGTGAAAAAACACCAAGATTTTTGTGAAAATATTTTGTGGACCAATGAGAAAAAAAACATAAACTTTTATAAGGTGTTAAGTGTCATCCACTGTAAAACAAAAAAAACAAAAAAAAAAAAAAAACATCATACTGACAGACAAACATTGTGGTGTTAGTGTGATAGTCTGGTACCACATGCTTCAGGAAATGAAAAACTTGTACTTGATTGAACTTTGAATTCTGCTCTCTAGCTTAAAATCCTAAAGAAGAATGTCCAACCAGCAGCTTGTAACCTCAAACTGAAGTGCTTTAGGGTCCTTCCTCAGGAAAATGATGCAAAGCACACCCACAAGTTCTCTTCTCAATGGCTCAGAAAGGACAGTTTTGGAATGGCCTAGTCAAAGATTGGACTAAAATCGGACCTATTTCCTGTGTCATGACCATAAACAGGCTATTTATGCTTGAAAATTTTTACCATGTAACTGATTTAAAACCGTTCTGCAAAGAGAATTGGGAGATAAATGTTTTTCCACTGATGTAAAACAACCACTGGCCGTTATCTTAAGCCTAGATGGCAGCTGCTGTTGCTAAGTATGACAACCAGTTATCAGGCTTAAAGAAGCAATTACTTTTCACACTGGGGCTGGATGGTTTGGACAACTTTATTTCTCTAACAAAGCGAAATCATTATTTTCAAACTTTGTTCTCTATTTACTCCGGTTGTCTTTGTCAGATTTTAAAATTTACTCTATGAACTGAAGAGTGGACGGTTTCTTATGGGAGGATCAGCTCGGCCCGATGTGAGCCCACTATGACATCAAAAGTAGTTCAAACAAGCCAGGACGAACTAAAAGCTGCTCCCATGTTATTTGTCTTTTCAGTGGCAGGGTGCTTTATCTTTTTGTTTGCTCACCATGCTGTTTCAGGTCAGACAAAAACACTCATATTGAGCATACTTCGCAGTACCTTCATGCTAGAGAAAAGACTCTTAGAAGTCTTGACTATTCTCTGCAGTCATTATAGATTGATTTTCTCTGCAAAGACACTCACTAGCTGTGAACCAACATATTCCCACTGACACTTCCACAATCTTTCATAATTTAGGGAGATTGACCAATTAAGACCAAAACCCCTATTTTTAGTATTGCAAATGACATATAAGATTTGTGGTTAAGTTTTTGTTTATTCAATGTTATTATTTTATCTACCTATATACTGTATTTTGGCACATCTAAAACCAACTCCTCACACATAAAGGCGCCATATGTCTTTAAAAGTCCCTAACGACATGTTTGCAACAAATAAATTACAGAAAATCCAAAGATTTAAGACCAAACACCTGCTAAATTTGGACTTTTCATCTTTGAGACTTTGAACTACACAACCAAAGAAAAAAAAAAGTCTATCAAGTGTTTGACAAGTTGTAGAACACAGTTAAGATCCAGAAACAGCTGCTGAAGTGTTGCTGAGCAAGGCTCTGATCCTTGCAAGACACAGCAGTGCAACCTGATCTCACAGCTGTGAAACACTTTGGCTGTGTGAACTCACTGGGAACTGAATGAACTCAAATTTGACTATATTTCAGCTGTCTGGTGCACTAATAACTCAGCTATCCTTTCATCTATATACCTTGGTATTTATATTTACACATTATATTCGCATATGTCTATATTTAGACAACATGATTGTCAATTCAGTTCAAGTTGAGTTTTTTTCTCATATTTAAAAAAAGAAAAACGTTCCCCACGCTTTTTCTATAAAATGAAATCAGATACAAACTACATCCAACACACATCTGCAGACTCAGTCCATTAATTATGCCATATAGAGGTCTTTTGCTACAGTGAACTGCTAACCCCTCCGAATATACAAGAATTCATGTCACTTAAGTGTTTTGTGTTTTAGATGTCGGAAGCAAATTCCTGATGTGACATAGGAATTCAGAATAACTGTGGTTTTGTATCAATCTTAGAAAAGGTTATCATTTATAATTGTTGTACTCCTGGTGCATGGGGCTGGTTTGGTATTAAACGGTAACAAACAGATTTTCTGAACTGAAGGTGAGCTTACAATTGAACCTTTTGAAAATCTAAAACATTTTTAAACCTCAACACCTAAGCCACAGATGAATCTTTTCCTAAAGTCTGTGCTTTTGATATTGGACAATGAAATAATCCAAACATAAAAGAAAAAAACCTACAGAGAATGACTTGTAATTGTTTTGTTCTTTCCACCAAGAATGTCACATGAATCTGAACCGTAGGCTTTGGGCTTGCACACAGCAACACGCACATCTATATTTGGAACCTGGTACCTGATCAATTCCATTTAGATCTGCCAGTCTTTGCTTTAACAATAACAATTAGGTTCATGACCCAGATTTAGAAAAGTTCCAGTAAGTGCCACTTAATGTCTTGGAAAATTATCATCACATTCGTATGGCTACCTCAGACATTTAGCAATAAAATGTTTAAGATTTTGCTCTAAATTATCATCGATGCAATTCTAGGCCCTAATTTGGGATCAATGTTCCACCAAATATGTACAGTAGATCAAACTTTTGATCATTTACAGCTGTACCGTTATAGTTAAAGAATTAAAAAACCTTCACGTGAGGTTAGCTGACCACTTTAACATTCCCTGATTAGACTGGTGGACAGTGGTACCACCACATGACCTTAAACAGGAATAACAGTTTTTATACAGCTAAGCATAAATCTACATCAATCATATCAAATTGTTGTTCAATCCTGCACAATAATCTGATTGCTAATAATTTGGTTAAATATAGCCTCAAGTAAAAAACAAACCAACCCGTCTTTTAATGAGTTTTTTTGTTTTACATATATCAAACTAAAGCAGTGTGAATAAATTGGCTTGTGAATGCAAACATTTTTAAACTTTATGGATTGATGTATTTACAGTAAGACAACAGTGTAGAAAATATAGCTTAAAGAGCAATTTACAAATGTTCTAATAAATCATATCAGACAGCAAGGGAAAAGCAAATTCAATGTGATTTTTTTCTCAAGGAGGTTTCTAGAAACAAACACTTGTGTTTCACGTAATCTGTAATATGGTCATCTAAACAAAGACAGCACTGATAAGACAATTATGCGAGGAGTGATTTTGTCATGCATGTTAAAAAAAAGCTCTGAAAAAAAACAATCATTACATTTGCTTTAAAAATGTATCAAATATGCTTAGAGTAGACAGACATGAGTTTGACACATGATTAGCAGTCATCATGTTCATTTAAATTCTGACATCAAATTACTGACAATTATCAAGGTTTTCCTAAAAAATTCTCGGGTATGTAAAAGATGCATATTCTACATTTAATCACAGAGATGAATAAGGGAAACACTTCAACTGCATGTGACAGAGTCAACCAGTTACAATACTTTTAGGTACGTGTGGAAAAAATGCTGTAAACAAAGAATGCTATCAAATATGGAAGTGTTAATCATTTATTTTCATCAATCAACAAAGCTTCCCCACATCTTTCCGTTTCTTCATGTAATCCCAGACACACTCGATAATGTTGAGATCAGGGCTCTGTGGGGTCATACCATCACTTCCAGGACTTCTTGGTCTTCTTTACGCTGAAGATAATTCTTAATGACTTTGCCTGCAGACACTCCTTATTGTACCACTCTCCAGCACTTCGACGAACAAACTGGCTTCTGCTACAGTCAAATACTTCTAATTTTGACTCATCAGTCCAGAGCATCCGCTGCCATTGCTCTGCACCCGAGTTCCCATGTTTTTGTCGAGTCACTTGAGTCGCTTGGCCTTGTTTCTGCATGGGAGTTATGGGTTTTGGGCTGCAACTCTTCCATGAAGACCACTTCTGGCCAGACTTCTCCGGACAGTAGATGGGTTTACCTGGTTTCTGCCAGTTCTGAGCTGATGGCACTGCTGGACATCTGCTGATTTCAAAGGGTAATAAGCTTGATGTGTCTTTCATCTGCTGCTGCCAGTTTCCTTGGCCAACCACTGAGTCTACGATCCTCAACTTTGCTCATTTCTTTGTGCTTCCTCAAAAGAGCTTGAACAGCACAGGTTGAAACTCCAGTCTGCTTTGAAATCTTTGTCTGGCAGAGACCGTCCTGATGCACTATAACTACCTTGTGTCTTCTTGCTTTGCCCAATTTTGCCATGACATGAAACTATCTTCCACAATCTCACCTTGGTAGCAGAGTTTGGCTGTTCCTGCGACATTGATGATCATTAGCACCCGTTTGTAATAATTGGTTGATCATACAACTGACTATAATCCTACAAAATCGCTGATTTTGTGCAAGTGTACCTATAAGAACTGATGCTGGTTTGAAGGCAAAAGGTGGTAACACCAAATATTGATTTGATTTGGATTCTTCTTTTGTATGCTCACTTTAGATTTTGTAAATTGATAAACATAAACAATCGTTATTTAAATTTCTCAAAACATTCTTGGTTTACATTATTTTTTTTTTTTTTTTTTTTACACCTGGCCAAAACTTTTGCATAGTATTCTTCAGTAGGTGTTGAAGGTCACTAACTTTTGCTCTGGAACAGATCCTCTGTCCCTGTAGTGACAAGTGTGATTTAACCTGCACATTTAGTGAAACATTTTGCTTTCCACTGATGAACAACATGATTTAATAAAAATAAAGTCAAACCAAATCTAAAGATCTCAGAATAAATTTTAAATCTGTTTACTTAAAATTTCCTTTGGTTTCAGTATGATAAAAAAACTTCTTTAAATCTCTGAAGTACCAAAACTACTCATCGGTATAATGAATGTAGGTGTGTGGGGAATCTCTGGGTCATCAGTGGAGTTGGGTTATATAACAGATGAACAACATGACCTGTGTATCTTTTAACATCACTGTGTCAATGCTCCACATCTGCCTTGTTGCTTCCAGTGCTGATCTGATAAGGCAATGCTGCAGCTGAGAAGCAAACTGAACAGACATCTGGAAAGTTCGAGACCCTCAATTCCCAACTTTCTCTAACTCTCCAACACAGAGAGCCACTTCCCACCCGGAATAGTTATCAGTGTAGAGACGATGGATTGCAAAAGGTTTTACCTTTGGAATCACAATATTCCCACGATGATTGTTGTCTCTCTGTGATCTCTGACTTTCTCCTATCTAGTATACTAATGTGGCCAGACCTGATCTTATTTCGCAATTTCCCTAATCTGTTACATAACTATTTCTGTCTGAGCTTTAGTTCTGGAGCACTGGAGAGATTTCTTGCATAAACTGCTCATTAAAGACTTATGATCCCACAAACTGTATTCTTCTTTGCCTGACCAAAGTATAATCAACATAAAAAACCAGAACTAATTGGAAGTACTCTGAAACATATGTTCACAACTTTTGTTTAGAATGTATTATTTTCTTCCTTTTTATATATTTTGGTTAAAATTCTTGCAGCTAAATCCCAACTTGGATTAAAAGCTTGCATTTAGCACTAGTCATATGGAGCCATGTCTCCAAAGTAGTTAACAGCAGGCAAATAGATAAAGAGTACTCTATTAAGAGATTAAATTGAGTCACTAAATATTTTAGAACAAATAAAATTGGAAATAAATACTTAGTAAATCTATTCAAACATATTCAAATATGTATAAAGCCAGTTCATTTGAAATACACTGAGATGCTTGCTAAAATTATAGAAATCAAATAAATCTCTGCTTTGTCCTGCTGTGTTTTGTTTTAGCTCAATGTATTTACAATACATTTTATTATTTAATCAAGAATTCATCAGGGTTATTTAATCATGTATCCAATAATATTCTGATGTTCTGGCCAAAAAATAGCTAAATAAACCCAAATCATAATACTGTTGGTACATCTATCACACATGGAAAAACAGACGATTATGCTGGAATTCAGTGTTTTCTTTACTTTAAACATTTAAAGTGATTAGTGTTATCTTGTATGCTTCCTATTATTTAGTGTTTTCTGAGTTCCTTCTTTGGCTTAATTATCTCCTCATAGGACACTTATGAGTTCTGCATTTTGTGTTTTTATGACCCGATTGTACAAACTAAAGCAGTGAATCTGGACAATCTCTTACAAGCAATATTGGTCTCTAACTTTAAACTCTTTAGGAAAGGTGTTGTACTGCTTCCCAGCCTGTAGCCAGAACATCTATTCTGAAGTATTCTCAAATCTTCTGCAGTGTTTTGCAAACATATTCTCACCACTAAACGTTTTTCACATTTTGTCATGTTACAAACACAATCTTCAGAAACTGTTATTGATATTGAATGCAGGCAAACAAATCAGCACACAACTGAGAAGTGAAAGAGAACACTGAATGGTTTTCCTATTTGTTTAACAAACAGAAATCCGCAAAGTGTGGCATGCAGATGTATATGGCCTGACTTACTCTGATGCCCCTAAATAGAATTTAGTGCAAGCAGTGTTTTTAGAAGTTGCCCCAAATAGTCAATAGAACCTGTGTCTAAAATATGCTCAGTGTAAATGCAGCTGTTCTGTGAAGGTCTCAGAGGTTTGTTAGAGAGCATTACTGAACAAAGAGCATTATAAAGACCAAGGAACAGAAATGTCAGGAGGAAGGTTGTGGAGAAGTTTAAAGCAGAGTTAGGTTAATAAACAATATCTCAAGCTTTGAACATCTTAAGGACCACTCTAAACCTACCAAGACATGGTGGTCCAACTGAGCTAACAGGCCAGGCAAGGAGAGCTTAATCAGAGAAATAATTTAAGAGACCCATGGTAACTCTGGAGGAGCTACAGAGATCCACAGCTCAGGTGGGAGAGTTTGCTGACAGAACAACTATTAGTTTTGCATAACCCCTAAAGAATGGAAAAATGGTGAGAAGAAAACCATTGCTGAAATCACATTTAAACTTTAACACAAGCCATGAGGGTGTCGCAACAAATTTCCAATTTCAAGCAGGAAAAATATCTTATACATCAATGGCTACCTTGGAATGTTGAAAAATGTGGCTGTACAGAGTATTCACTCGAGGAGGCAGATTATCAATGCGTGTCGTCAGATCTTTATTTGTAAAACCATTTGAAAACCATGTATCATTTTCCTTCCACTTTACAATCATGCAGTAATTTTTGTAGATAGATCTTTAAAAATAGATTAAAGTTAGCGGTTGCACCATGACCTAATGTGAAAAAATACAAGGGGCATGTCCACCTTTTACAGGTCCTTCTCAAAAAATTAGCATATTGTGATAAAGTTCATTCTTTTCCATAATGTAATGATAAAAATTAAACTTTCATATATTTTAGATTCATTGCACACCAACTGAAATATTTCAGGTCTTTTATTGTTTTAAAACTGATGATTTTGGCATACAGCTCATGAAAACCCAAAAAATCCTATCTCAAAAAATAAGCATATCATGAAAAGGTTCTCTAAACGAGCTATTAACCTAATCATCTGAATCAACTAATTAACTCTAAACACCTGCAAAAGATTCCTGAGGCTTTTAAAAACTCCCAACCTGGTTCATTACTCAAAACCGCAATCATGGGTATGACTGCCAACCTGACTGCTGCCCAGAAGGCCATCATTGACACCCTCAAGCAAGAGGGTAAGACACAGAAAGACATTTCTGAACGATTAGGCTGTTCCCAGAGTGCTGTATCAAGGCACCTCAGTGGGAAGTCTGTGGGAAGGAAAAAGTGTGGCAGAAAACGCTGCACAACGAGAAGAGGTGACCGGACCCTGAGGAAGATTGTGGAGAAGGACCGATTTCAGACCTTGGGGGACCTGCGGAAGCAGTGGACTGAGTCTGGAGTAGAAACATCCAGAGCCACCGTGCACAGGCGTGTGCAGGAAATGGGCTACAAGCCACTTTTGAACGCGAAACAGCGGCAGAAGCGCCTGACCTGGGCTACAGAGAAGCAGCACTGGACTGTTGCTCAGTGGTCCAAAGTACTTTTTTCGGATGAAAGCAAATTTTGCATGTCATTCGGAAACCAAGGTGCCAGAGTCTGGAGGAAGACTGGGGAGAAGGAAATGCCAAAATGCCTGAAGTCCAGTGTCAAGTACCCACAGTCAGTGATGGTCTGGGGTGCCATGTCAGCTGCTGGTGTTGGTCCACTGTGTTTTATCGAGGGCAGGGTCAATGCAGCTAGCTATCAGGAGATTTTGGAGCACTTCATGCTTCCATCTGCTGAAAAGCTTTATGGAGATGAAGATTTCATTTTTCAGCACGACCTGGCACCTGCTCACAGTGCCAAAACCACTGGTAAATGGTTTACTGACCATGGTATTACTGTGCTCAATTGGCCTGCCAACTCTCCTGACCTGAACCCCATAGAGAATCTGTGGGATATTGTGAAGAGGAAGTTGAGAGACGCAAGAGCCAACACTCTGGATGAGCTTAAGGCCGCTATCGAAGCATCCTGGGCCTCCATAACACCTCAGCAGTGCCACAGGCTGATTGCCTCCATGCCACGCCGCATTGAAGCAGTCATTTCTGCAAAAGGATTCCCGACCAAGTATTGAGTGCATAACTGAACATAATCATTTGAAGGTTGACTTTTTTTATATTAAAAACACTTATTGGTCGGATGGAATATGCTAATTTTTTGAGATAGGAATTTTGGGTTTTCATGAGCTGTGCCAAAATCATCAGTTTTAAAACAATAAAAGATCTGAAATATTTCAGTTGGTGTGCAATGAATCTAAAATATAAGTAAATTTTTTATTACATTATGGAAAAGAATGAACTTTATCACAATATGCTAATTTTTTGAGAAGGACCTGTACTTGTGATACATGTCAAAGAACGCTTTGCAGACTCTGCTTTGGCTGAGTCTACAACAGGATCCTGACTCACATCACCTGATTGTCATCTCAGTGAATGAAAACACCTGACAGTAATCTCATTCTGCAGTCACACAGCAATGCCAACAGATCTGAAATACAATGTGCTCGGCTAACCAACGTCATGTGGAGTGTTATCCCAGATAACATTTCTGATTTGTCAAAGTACTCAAACTCTCTGTTAACAATGTGTAGAATTAATTTTGTACAATTGCATTGTCATATCGACGGCCTTAAGTGGCTGGATTTCAGGAGCAATGACACCGAGTCAGGAATTTGGCAACTCACGCAGAGTGGTTTATTTTCCACCAGTTGTCTGGATTACAGGCAGCAACAACACTCTCCCAGAGTGACACATGCAGTCCTATATAGTCTGCTTCAAATTGGGCTAAACCATCTAGCTCTGCTCTCCAGGGGAGCTCCTCTGCTACCCTCACCAAATATTTCTAAACTTTATTTAAATACAAATAGTTCCATAACCCATTACATACAAAAGTACAGATAGGAAAATCCTCACCGACTTCCAAACCAGATTAAAACACCCCTAAGAAAACCCATTAGAACATTTCCCCCACACTCTCCTCCTGGCCTCAACCGGAACCTCTTATTTTTATTTTATTATTTTACGTGTCCTGTTTGGCAGTATGGAGCTCAGAATTGGTTTCTGAGTACAAGTAGAAGCCCAACAGATTTACTTTCACAAGCGGAGCAGTACAGCTTTTGCTATAGTCCTCCACTTGATATATGTGTGAAAAATCTTTATTATAATTGTTGGGGTTCATGAAGATTTGCCCGAACACCCTGGTGAGGGAAAAAGGTGAGTGAACACACTTCAAACTTCACTTCTTAATTTAAGACTGAACTTTCTTGCATTCTTCACTCCCAGCTTTCCTACTTCTGAGAAACCATTTTGTTTCATGTAACAATTCTTTTCTTCCTCCAGACTACTCCACATGACTTAACGAGGAGCAGCTGTGGCTCTCCTGAAACAAAGGCAACCATCCATCTCACAATTATCTTCAATAAATATCTTAAAACCTTCCGTGTACAATGGTCTTCTTTCATATACCAATAAACTTAAAATACAGTATTAATAAGGGGTCAAGTTAAAGTGCTTCTATTCCCCAGTGTAACATAAAGATAATTTACAAACACAAGTAATGAAAGTCCTCTTCATTACATCACCTCCCCCCTCTCTGAAGCCACAGCACCTCCCTCCTCCGACATCCTGGATAGGCAGTCTGCAACCACATTTGACTTTCCTGGCTTGTACTGAACTGTAAAGTCATAGGGTTGGAGGGAGAGGTACCATCCGGCTATGCGTGCGTTGGAATCCCTCATCTTGACCAACCACTGGAGTGCATGGTGATCAGTCTCGAGCATGAACCGCCGTCCCAGCAGATTATACTTCAGGGAGTCGATCGCCCACTTCATCGCAAGGCACTCTTTTTCCACCCTGGAGTACCTGGTTTCCCTGTCCAGCAGCTTGCGACTCAGGAACGCCACCGGTCTCCTTTCGCCGTCCAGCTCCTGGCATAGCACAGCTCCAAGACCCACTCCCAACGCATCAGTCTGCAGGATGAAAGGTTTGTCGAAATCTGGGCAATGTAAAGCTGGCTGGGTACTCACAGCTTCCTTGAGGTCGTTGAATGCCTGCTCACATGCCTCAGTCCATCTCACTTTATTAGGTGCTGTTACCTTGTTCAGGTCGTTTAGCACCCCTGCTCTTTCTGCAAACGCTGGGATGAACTTTCTGTACCAGCCCACCAAACCTGACCTTCCTCTTCGTTGTGGGAACCGGGAAGGACTGAATGGCCTCCATCTTTCCCACTTGGGGTTTAATTTGTCTAAACCCAATCACAAACCCCAAGTACTCCACTTCCCTGCGGCCTATGCTGCACTTTGGGTTGATCACCAGTCCAGCCATTTTGATGCACTGTAGCACCTCCTTCAGGTGGATGACATGTTCCTCCCAGGACCTGCTGTAGACCACAACATCATCCAAGTATGCTGCCGAGAAAGCTGAAATCTTTTAACACAGTCCATTAATCGCTGAAAGGTTGCTGGCGCCCCCTGGAGCCCAAACGGCATGACCTTAAACTGGTACATACCACAAGGGGTCTTAAAAGCTGTCAGCTCTTTGGCTTCCGGTGCCAAGGCAACCTGCCAGTCTCCTCTGCACAAGTCCAATGGGGTGATGTAGACAGCTGGGCCAACTCGCTCTAGCAGGTCATCCACCCTAGGCATTGGGTAGGGATCAAAACTTGACATAACATTCAAATACCTGAAATCAATACAGAATCTTAGGGAGCCATCTTTCTTGGGGACAAATACAACTGGGCTACACCATTCACTGTTCGACTCACCAATGGTCCCCAACTCCAGCATAAACTGTATTTCTTTCTGCAGGACGGGCACCAACCGCTCAGGTATTCGGTAACTCTTCTGCCGGGGCGGTGTGTCCTCCTTGACCCTTATTTTGTGCTGCACCAGAGATGCAAGTCCCGGAACCTCCTTAATAATCTGTGGATCCAACAGGGGTTCAATGTCCTCCTGCTCAGATTGAGACAAATGAGAAAAGTCAACCAAAGCAGTCTCTGACCCAACAACTGGGAAGAATTTCTCCTCCACTTCTTCATCCACTACAACACGCACTAGAAACTGTTGTCGTACCGGCTCCTCACTGGTATGAAACTCCTTTAACAGGTTGATGTGAAACACCTGCTTTTTCCTAGACCTTTCTGGCATTAACAGTTCATAG
The DNA here is from genome assembly GCA_963556495.2 of Valencia hispanica. Classification (NCBI taxonomy): domain Eukaryota; kingdom Metazoa; phylum Chordata; class Actinopteri; order Cyprinodontiformes; family Valenciidae; genus Valencia; species Valencia hispanica. Next base: position 19,584,393 of record OY747714.1, on the reverse strand, counting down.
GTAACTTTGCTAACTGGTCTGACAATTTCATAAGGTCCATGCCATCTCGTCAGTAATTTATTGTCACTAGTAGGAAGCAATGACAGTACCATTTGTCCTGGAATGAAACTTCTCTCTCTGGCTCTCTGATCATACCAGGTCTTTTGACGAAGCTGGGCTGTTTTCAAGTTCTCCTGGGCCAATGTTGACATCTCCTCCAACTTGTCCTCCTTCACCACGTATGCCACCACGTTGTCTCCATCTGACTTTGGGTCCTCCCAGCAGTCCAACAGGTCCAGAGGCCCTCTCACTTGTCTTCCATACAAAAGTTCAAATGGAGAGAAGCCTGTGGAAACCTGTGGGACCTCCCGGTAGGCGAACAGCAGGTAAGGTATCCACTGGTCCCAGTCCTTCCCTGTAGTGGAGACAAACTTTCGGAGCATACTTTTGAGTGTCTGGTTGTATCTCTCCACCAGTCCGTCCGTCTGGGGGTGATACGGGGTGGTCCAAATTCCCTTTATCCCTAACAGTTTGTAAACCTGCCTCAATAACTTTGACAAGAAGTTTGTACCACAATCTGTAAGGATCTCTTTTGGTATCCCTACTTGGGCAAAAAGTTGCAAAAGGCAGTTGGCAATCTGAGGGCCTTAATTGAGCTGAGTGGGAAAGCTTCTGGGTATCGGGTGGCATAATCACATATGACCAGTATATACCGATAACCAGATGCACTCCTCTCTAAGGGGCCAACAATGTCCATGCCCACCCTCTCAATGGGAATCCCAATGATTGGCAATGACTGCAAATGGGCTCGTGCTACACCCTTCCCTGAGGTCAACTGGCAGGTTTCACAGGAGGTACAAAACTTTGATACTTGAGTGTACATACTGGGCCAAACAAAGCGACTGCTAATTCTATGTCATGTTTTATAGAAAGCCATGTGCCCTGCCCAAGGAATTGAATGGGCTATTTCCATCACTCTTTGCCTAAACTGTTGTGGCAGAGCTAATGCTTCATATTTCCCCTTTCTCTGATATAGGATGCCTCCCTTGATCAGTTAAACTGAGTCCTCTAAAAACCTAACTTGGGATTTTTGGACACCCTCTATCTCTGTCACTTTCCCAAACCAAGGTTTTAATGTACTGTCCTCCCTCTGGAGGGCACCTATATCTGAAGGAATGTCAACCTCAAAGGTGTCTGTCTGTTGGGGAAGCTGTGATTCTGTCTCTCTACACCTTTAAACTTCTCCCTCCTTTTCTGGGCTTTTGACTTCCTAGTCTTACCCAGTTATGTTTCCACCACCCCCCCTGAAAAGGGCAACTCTTCAAAATGTCTCTTGCTGTCTGAGCTCTTGTAACCATGTGACACGGTCTCGAGCCTGTTAGACACGCTCCCATTTTTGACATAGCTAACTGTTTTGTTTGTTAAATTGTTGCTATGCAGAGAAGGGTCTGTTTTTTGGATCAAGTCAAACAGAGTGGGAATATCATTACCCAATATTACAGAATAAGGCAATGTTGGGACCACAGCTACTGGCAAAAGGTAAGTCTGACCTAACGTTAGGTACACTTCAGCTGTAGGGTATATGTGTTTATCTCCATGTACACAACTTATGGTAGCTCCCACCTCATTTAGTTTTTCAGCCGACACCAACTTTGAATGTATCAATGACTGGAAGCAACCCAAATCCAGTAGGGCTTCCTCTTTCTGTCCATTCACCAATACAGAGACTGTACAAACATTTTCTCTACGTGTCAGTGCCTGGCCTAGGTATTGAACATACAGTTTTTCGATTGCTAAAACTCAAAAAGCAAAAATCAGGCACAATTTTTACAACCTCTACTTCTGTTCCCAATCGTTTGACTCAATTTATCACTACTTAAGATTTCCTTATCATATTAGAACTCTGACTTTCCTTCTTTACACTCTGATGTCAATTTCACATTACCTTGCTGTCAAAACACAGCACACAATCTTTCAGGTTTACACACACTTTTCACATAAAATCTCAATGCTTCAATCAACAACACACAAATATTCAAATATCTAAACTTTCGGGTCTGGCGAGCAATTTGCAATCAAGGACTGCAGCATAAAAGGAGGCTTGACGCTCTGTTTTGTTTGATGAGCAATGGAGAACAGAGACAGACAACAGAGAAGGAGAGGGGTACGTATGAGAGGAGGAGGAGGAAGAGAAGGAGGAGGAGGAGGAAGAGGAGGAGAAAGAGGAAGGACAACAAGGAGAAGCAAGGGAACGAAGAAGGAGAATCCAAATCTCCGATGAGATTCGTGCCACTGTATTGGACCATGTGCTCAACCATGGTTTGACCATGAGGGAGGCTGGCCAGAGGGTCCAGCCAAACCTCAGCCGTTTCACAGTGTCGACCATCATTAGGACGTTCAGAATGGAGAACAGGTATGAAATTTATTTTCCATGTGCATTGTAATACAACATTCAATAGACTACAGCACTGTTTCCTAAACAGTGTTTTGGGACACATTTGTGGGTTGCAGTCATATTGTTTTGGGTCCCTTTATTCCCCACATTTTGTTATCAATTATTATTATTATATTATTATTATTATAATAATAATACATTTAAGTAAAGGAAAATGATTCCAAGAAAGCAAATATTTCCATGAATTACTGTGAAAAGCAAATCTCATTTTTCTTTCCCAGGTACTGTAATTTCATGAAGAAATAAGAGAAATCCAAGAAATTCTATGAAATACAGCATTAGAAAACAAATGTGTGCGGTAAAAAGTAGTGAAAAAAGCAACTCTACAAGCTCACAAAACAGTGCAAAGTGATGCGTTGAGCTTGTAGATCTGCTGTTCACTCGTTTGGGTCTTGGGCTAGTGTCTACAGCAATCTCTCTTTGAGGTCACTAGCTGAAATGTTTGGGAACCAGTACACTACAATGTGCTCACAGTATTTATATTTTTCAGGGTGGCCAGAGAACCTCATCGTGGACGAAGAACTTCAATTCTCACACAGCAACAAGAGACAGCCATTGTAGACATGGTCCGTGAAAACAATAGCCTCACACTAAAACAGACACAAACAAGGGTCCTGGCTGACAATACCATCTTCAATGACCTCCACACAAACAGCATCTCAACAATACATCGCATACTTCACACAATTTTAATGACAATGAAGCAAGTCTACAGGGTTCCATTCCAACGCAACACACAGTGTGAAAGCCGTACGTCGAGAGTATGTGCTTGTAAGTCCCATACATTAATCACTGACATGCATGCATTGTACCACTATACAGTAATCTTCTGTAATAGTGTTCCTTTTCTACATTGTCTCAATGTAGCATACTGTCTGTGTCCATAGTGTAAATTGTATTCTCATACTGTCTGCTTCAGCGTATCCAGGACTATGACACAGCCAATGAATACATCTTCATAGATGAGGCTGGGTTCAACCTGATAAAAAGGAGGCATCGGGGAAGAAATGTGATTGGCCAATGGGCCATAATCGAGGTCCCAGGCCTGCGTGGTGGCAATGTCACTATGTGAACCACAATGGCATCCTACACCGACATGCCCACCTAGGGGCATACAACACAGCCCTTCTACTGGAATTCCTAAACGGCCTGTATGATGTGCTTGTTCGACCTGATGACATAGATAACCCACAGCGGGTCAACTATATCATCATCCACAAGGCTGCCCAGGTGCATGAGTGGTTTCAGGACCACCCACGGTTTTCCGTTTTATACCTTCCACCTTATTCCCCCTTCCTCAATCCCATTGAGGAGTTTCTCAGCCTGGAGGTGGAAGGTGTACGAAAGGAATCCACAGAGCCAGGTCCCACTGCTTCACGCCATGGAGGAGGCTTGTGGAGATGTGGGCTTTGAGGCCTGTCAGGGCTTCATGAGGCACTAGAGGTACTTCCAGCGCTGTTTGAACCAGGAGGACATCGCCTGTGATGTTGACGAGGCCCTCTGGCCAGACAGAGACCAGAGGCATGATGCCCCATGATTATACTTTAATGGGAGAGGGAGGGGGGGGGGGGGGGGAGATTTAAAAATAAAATTTTTTTTCAGTGCGTTCCATTTCTAAAATTTTGTTAAACACGTGTTCCATTTTGTGAACATGTTACGAGATTTGATGGCAGAGTTGTTTTGCAAAGGGATGCCAGGGTTTAGCAATTTGTGTGTGATGTTTGGGGTTTTGTGTGTGCAGTTTTGAAAAAAGCGTTTTAGCAATCAAACAAAACAAAAAAAAAAAAAAAAACTGTAAAAGTGATGGTTGTGCCTTTATTGTGGGGCAAAAATGTGTGTGTCCCAAACCATTACACTGATAACACCTCACCTCCTTTCCTGATGACTTGGCAAAGTGCTTCTTAATCGGATAGGATTTCTGGGGCTGAGGCTGCTTAACACTAGGCATATTTTTAACCTGAGTTCGACCAAAACCCTGTTCACCCCCAACGGACTTACTTGACTGGGCGTGGTGGGTCTCCCGACCAAAGTAGGCCGTCTTGCATCCCGCTTGCTTTGCAGACGTTGGGTCCCGCTCCTGGATCCAAACCTCCAACTCTGGATTTACCATCCGCAAAAACTGCTTCAGAATTATCTGCTCTGATAAATCTTCAACAGTTAATTCTTCCGGTTTAATCCATCTCATGAACAAGTCTTTTAATCTTACGTATAGTTCACGTGGTGTCTCACCTTGTTCAATCTTTAGAGATCTGAAACGGCGCCGATAAGTATCTGCTGTTATCTCATATTTGGCCAATACAGATTCTTTAACTTTGTCATAGTCTTCTGAATCTTCAATATCCATGATAATGTATGCAGTACGAGCTTTGCCTGTTAGCAGGGGATCTAGACGAATGGCCCATTCACCCTTCGACCATCGACATACCTGTGCCATCCTCTCAAATGTTGTCAAGAAGTGTTCAATATCATCCTCTGGTGCTAGAGGAAGCAACTTTGGTTAAATTGCAGGTCTACTACCTCGTATTCCTGGCAAGTCCCCTTCTTCAGCCCCATTGGCATCACCTTCAACGGCTGTCGGGGATGGTGGTGAATCTTGCTGGGCTGGAGTTTCCAATACAGCATTTACTTGTTGTTGGATCTGTGTGAATTGATGTTGCATGCCTTTCCAGCGTTGTTCCTGCCGTGACAACTCCTTGTCCATCTGCTGGTCTCTCAATGTTTTGAGAATGAATGAGAGATCTCACCATTCCGGCCAGCTCTTCCAGCCTTTCTTCAGTGTTGGGTGCTGCCATAACCTCCAGGTCCTTTGAAGCTCCGGCTCCCTCTTCAGGCTCCCCCTCTGAGCTTGGCTTTTTTCCACCCTTAGGCATCCTCAGCTCCTTGTGTGGAAACTTCTGTAGACACGTCTGACACCACTTGTCATATCGACGGCCTTAAGCGGCTGGATTTCAGGAGCAACGACACCAAGGCAGGAATTTGGCAAGTCACGCAGAGTGGTTTATTTTCCACCAGTTGTCTGGATTACAGGCAGCAACAACACTCTCCCAGAGTGACAAACATGCAGTCCTATATAGTCTGCTTCAAATTGGGCTAAACCATCTAGCTCTGCTCTCCAGGGGAGCTCCTCTGCTACCCTCACCAAATATTTCTAAACTTTATTTAAATACAAATAGTTCCATAATCCATTACATACAAAAGTACAGATATGAAAATCCTCATCTACTTCCAAACACCACATTAAAACACCCCTAAGAAAACCCATTAGAATATTTCCCCCACACTCTCCTCCTGGCCTCAACCGGAACCTTTAAATGGTGCTCGGACCCCTGGGGAAAGATTTGCCCGAACACCCTGGTGAGGAAACAGGAAAAAAGGTGAGTGAACACACTTCAAACTTCACTTCTTAATTTAAGACTGAACTTTCTTGCATTCTTCACTCCCAGCTTTCCTACTTCTGAGAAACCATTTTGTTTCATGTAACAATTCTTTTCTTCCTCCAGACTACTCCACATGACTTAACGAGGAGCAGCTGTGGCTCTCCTGAAACAAAGGCAACCATCCATCTCACAATTATCTTCAATAAATATCTTAAAACCTTCCGTGTACAATGGTCTTCTTTCATATACCAATACACTTTAAATACAGTATTAATAAGGGGTCAAGTTAAAGTGCTTCTATTCCCCAGTGTAACACAAAGATAATTTACAAACACAAGTAATGAAAGTCCTCTTCATTACATGCATCGATAGGTCCAAAGAGCACAATAATATTTTGATATATATATATATATATATATATATATTTTTTTTTTTTGATAATCTGCCACATTTTTCCAAACAGCAACTTTTTTATTACAGTCTACCAAGCAGCCTCACATGACCTCAATTGTGGTTTATCTGAGCATTCTCAGGCAAGAAAAACTGATTGTTTTGCACAGTTACAGAATTATTAAGCTTAAAGACCAATGCTTCTTACAGTGAAAGAAGAGAGATTAGCCCGCCAGCTGAAGAAAAAGGAAACTTACACACTGTAAAAGCATTTCTTCTGCAAAGGTCATGTGTTTGGATGAAGTAGATCAGATGAGACTAACATCACACTCAGGATGTTTCTTCACTTCAAGGAAAATTGAAATTAGAGGAGCTAAGGTCACACTGAAACCCATCCGATAAAACTCAATTGATTAACTTTCCATGTGCTTTTGTTCATATGTGTTTAAAACAGGGGTGAGATTCATGACTCTTCTAACAGGCTTTCTGGCACCACAGTTTTATAACATTAAAGATATTTTATGGGTACATTCTGTTTGTACTTGGAAATTGGAATATCTGTTATACATTGGAAAAATGGAGTACCCTGTGAAGCCGGATGTCTGACACTGTTTTTGATGGCAGCAGTAATTATGTGACTGTGTTGCTAGAAAATTATTTTTTTTCATGCGAAAATACTCAATTTTGAGTTGAGTTGAGCAGAAGAAAAGAAAACAAATAACTCATGAGCTCAGATCATTACAATGGATATTTGACAAAAAGAAATTAAGATGAGACATGGATGCAAGATGCAAGATTTTTTGTTTCTCACAAAAATTAGTAATATTTGTGATTATTTCGTTGTAACTACGCCTCTTGGTTATCAGTCTTATACTTTTGAAAAACCTGTTAATTTCCCTTTAAATGGAGCCACATTAAATCAATTCATGTGCTGTAAGAAAAAATCCGGTTTCTGGTCATGGAAAGAAGGTTTCCTTGTCTTGATCCAGCTGGTTCTTTGGGATTCAGTACTGGACGACATCCTAAATGTGATTAGTTTCAAAGAAGCTCTGACTTATTTTAGCTTCACTGATCAAAAATGTGAGGTTTGCTTGTAGAAAGAATTCCTAAAGTAAACAATGATAAAGATTAGAACTATTTTAAACAGGCAACTATTTCTCACTGGCCATTGACACAGCAACACACAGCACAAAAAAGCTGTCCCAGTTATAATCCTGAAAAAGGAAGAAATACTTACAAGCCAGACAGTTAAATGTTTTTTTTTCTTCCCATTTTCAGGCTGATGACAATTTCCCCCGTAAAGCTATCTGTAAACTTGCTTCGCTCACTTACAAACTATTTCAAGCGCTACCTCAGACTGTAACTGACACATAAAGTCCAGTAGAGACCTCTAGAGGCCACTTACAATTACAACTACAGACAATTATCAGGTAACCTCATCCTAGGGGAAAACTAGAAAAAAAGTATCAAAGCATGTTGATTTGCATGGAAGTCATTTTATCAAAGCACCACAGGTTAAAAAAGATTGATCTTGTAAATTGACTTTTTAAGAAAAATTAAACCATCAGATAAAATCGACAAATAATGATTTTTATCTAGATGGTTTTTAATGTTTAAAATATACTTATAATACTTGAATTAACAACAACAACAACAACAACTTCTACTACTACTACTACTTATAATAATAATAATAATAATAATAATAATAATAATAAACTAGTTGCAGCCTCTACAACATGATTATCTAGAGGTGACTATTTCTGGGTTGTTTGGATTATACACTTTTACAAAGTAATAAACTCAAATCAGAGGATGTTTTATTTATTCAGTGGCTGCTGGGAGGGTTTCCACCATTAACATTTCAATAATTTTTTAAAAATCTAATCATATGCTGTTTGAAATGAAATGATGTGACCATGTACTAGTGTGACAATGTCACGTTACATTTTTCAACTCTCCTTTTTAGGTAATAGAAATGATACCACTAGATGGAGTGAGTGAGTTGAATATGTACACAGTGAGGGTTTTGATTGTTATTTCTCATGTTAGTCATTATAGAATAGTTTTTTTTATTGAGAAACCTTTTAATTGAGGGACATCAGGGGCGGATCTACACGGGGGCAAGTGGTGTGGGGTAACTGCTCCACTGCAGTAGGGCCTAGCCCCTCCAAACATACTTATAAAAACTATTCACTTGTTTGACCAGTAGCCTCTTATTGCCTGGAAATGTAATAAAATGTTACCAAAAGTATTTGATTGTAAACATAATTTGAGGTCACTGAAAACCAACTTGCTCTGCATCAAACACCGTCTGCCTCCCTCTCTGCAGCCGCAGGCATTGCTGTGCCACAGGCATATTTATGAGGCAAAGTGAGCCACCCAAATTTCAGGTGGTCAGTTTCTCCAGGTGAATTTTTAAATTTAGTTAAAGTCCAGTTAAGTTTGCAATGAATGAAATGTCTGCTGACGGTCACAGTTTAATAAGTTCATTAATCGCTTGCTGACAATGACTCACTTGGGACATTCTACAGAAAAGGTGGAAAGCGCTGTCACAGGCTCTTGCAGATACTTAAATATGTCCAGTTAACCTAAAATCACCTCCATTATAGATATTTCATTAATAAAGACTGTCTTTGTAATGATTCAAGGAGATAAACGAATAAAAAATTAAATAAATTAAAAATGGCAACTTAATTGTAATACCATGTTCAGGGAATTCTACTGTCACAGTCATCATGCATGGAAGTGAAACCTTAAGTTTTCATAAAAAAAAGTTTTGTTTAAAAAAAAATTATAACTCATTATCATTGAGATAACTTTCAAACACTAAGTAGAACATTCATATAGTAAAAAAATTGAAATAATTATTAACAATATCAAAGAAACAGCAGTCACACAAAACTGCATCATTGGTGTTACTGCAACACAAAATGAGCTTTAATTTGATATAAACAATTGACCTTGAACAACTTCCTGGATCAAGCGGTCATTTAATAAAGTACAGTGGACACAAGATTAAGGTAAGCAAGATAACTCTTACTTTTTTTGTTTAAAATGTGATATTGTCTTCCAGTTTTGGGGAAGCTCTTAAGTCAGTCATTTGTGTTACCCATTCAATTTCTCTTTGAATGAAGATTTCTGCATAAATATGTAATATATTGAAGAGTTAAGTCATTTTGATATTGGCTGATGACACGTGGTCTGACACATGGCTGCCATTTTGTTGAAATCACAACTTTTCTCAAAATTGTCACTGGTGTTACAGTCACTGGTGTAACTCTTTTGCCTGATAACACCAGTGACATTCTTTTGAAAATGAGTGCCAAAAGACCCATTCAATTACTCTGAGTGAATATTTTACCATAAATATGTAATATATTGAAGAGTAATGTAAATTTGATATTGGCTGATTATTGAAATCATAGCTTTTTCTCAAAATTGTCACTGGTGTTATCATAACTGGGGTTACTCTTTTGCCTCGTAAGACCTGACTATTCTTTTGGAAATAAGCACCATTAGGCGTAGAAAGAAAGTGTTTTTATATTGTAATTGTTATTATTATTACATTTTACTTTTATTTTTGTCAGGTATGGCAAAATTGAGTGCTGCTGAATGGTGTATGTATACACAATGGTGTATCGTGCACTATGATAACGAGCCATACCCTGGCATTGTCCAGGATGTTCAGGTCCGGTGACGACCAAATCCTATGCTTCATGCCAGAGCCAGTTGCGCTGAATAAGAGGGCTGTCCAAGTGGATGAGAACATTTGGGCATATGTAAAAACAGTACCTAGAGTTTAAAGTTGGGGATTACAATACTTTGAAAAACACAGTTATTCACATTATCATTGGTTAGAACAAATTACTTGGAGAATGTATTGCTCAGAAGTTATTGGTGTTATACTGCATCACTGGTGTTATTCAAGATTTTTTCAGTGATGTCATATTAGAAATGGATTTTGAAAAAACATTTTCATCAATTAAAGATTTGTTTATCATAATGTAAAAATCAGTTAACATTTTTAAGTCAGTATCAAGGCAGTTTTTTGCCTATTTGCCTGTTTTGTAACGTTGACAGAGAAAACAAATGAAATATGAAATGAATATGTTCCTACTGTGTGATATTAAAGCATTAAACATTTTTAATGACTGAAATAAAAAACATTTGATGGTCTTACCATTTCATTAATCTGCCTACTGCTAAATATTAAGATTATGTTTAGAAAAAAATATTTTTATACACATTTATTGATCCTTTTATTACTGGTGACACCAATGACAAAAGCCAAGGCGCATCCAATAATAAATGCAAAAATATATTAAAATATGTTGAGCTGTCCCTTTTATATATTCTTTAAGATAAGACACTACTTATTGGTGTTATAGATGTTTCATGGATGTAAGAATAAATGCATTAAAAAAATTTCCATCACCCAGATTCCACCTTTTCTGTAGAATGACCCACTTGCGTGAGACTTTAAAAAGCATTAGCATATTTCCTAATTAATTTTGCTTACAATAAACACAAGAACAGTTTTTAAATTGCTAAAATGGGAAAAAACGTTTAGGGCTTATTGGTTCAGGGATTGAAGTCTCACCCACTGCTCTATAGGAGTAATATCACAGCAGAACCAGGGTCATCAGACAGAAATTATCATAAAAACAACAAAACTTGTGTATAAAGTCTTACTTTAACATAAACAGTGTATTGTGTTTGTTCTTCATTCAGTAAAGTTACTCACTGTGGGAAGAGTAGCAAAAAAAATAAATCAAGTTAGAGTGGTGATACTTCATAATAATATTACTCAAGTAAAAGCAAAAAGTATGGTGCAGTAAAACTACTCCAAAAGTAAAAAAAAAAAATGATTTAAAAAGTTACTACCCACCTCGGCAGATGACATCTGAATACCATGACAGCATGGAGTAAATGCAAAGTAAATGGTTCAAAAAATACATCTGTACTCAGAATGAAGGGAGATTTAAAAACAAAAATAAGTTGTTAAAAATCAGAATTGCATTAAAGCTCTGGGTAAAAGTTTGATTTTTGGTAACCACTCAAAACATTTCTTAACAAGGCCATGATGAAGTGAAAGCCTCACCAAACAAGATACATTTTCTGAGATCTTAGATCTTATTAACAAATCCGATGCTTGAAGTTCTCCAAATGCAAAATACTCCAGCAAAAGCAATTAAAATGAAGTTCTGGGATTTTTAACTAAAATGGGTAGAGAAGGCATTTTCAAGTAAGTAAAAGAAATTGCGTATTTTTTATTTTATTTTGGCAGATGATACAATGGACATTTAAACTTAAAACTTGTCTTTGTTTTCTTACGAGAGACGATGATACAATAAACAGTTTTTAAGTATTTTTGTCAATATTTTTTTTTGACTCTTTTTACATACAGGGGATTTTCACATACTTCACCAAGGAGGTCTGGCATTGCCACCCATCCTAGGTCTCTTGTCACTCCTTTGCCCCCTGCATGTAAATTTTTTTGAGCGACATTAAGATAGAAGAAAACAAACCTGGTTGAGCTGGAGCACTCTGAAGTGAGTGTTTCAGTGCGCCATATGCAATGCACATTAACCTGCCACAGAGAGAATATGGCTTTCTGGGTTAAGACCAAAGAGGATGTCACCTTAGGTTAAAAAAAATGCCTCAATGAATAAACAAACTAAAGTAAGGATCAATGGACAGAGAATATCTATGAGGAAAATGTCCCAAAAAAACTCCAGTTGAATGAACAGAAGAACTATGGTAATCTGAGATTTTATCATCAGCTTTGTTGCTTCCTGTGATGCGTGAACGTTGAGTAAACTGATCGAATGATAAGACAGAGCCAAGACAGAGTTTCAAATGAAACAGCTATGAATCCTGACATGAACCAAACTGAAGAGGTTAAGTTTCAGTGCTAAAAAAAAACAATCATTAAAACTTTAGAAAACTTTACCGCAGTCGAAGAGAGACAGAAACTATTCGTGAACAGGTGCAAGATCATTCTAGATAAGTCAGCAGGAAGAAGAAACTCTTGCTGCTGGCAAATGTTTTGGAGAACCTATATGGCAAGATTGAAAATGACATCTTAGGTACCATTTACTTTTCTATGCTCTATTAGGTGACCAGATTCAGACTGAGACAATCATGTAATGTCCTATTCTTTTAATGAATTGTAGGAATCATGAAGAGCCTGTCACATTTTGGATGGTACACATCAATTTTCAACACTAAATTGATAAAAAAGGGAGTGTAACTTATAGTAGTAACAAGAGGAAGTTTGAAGTAAAGTTTTACCATCAATGGTTTTAAGGTAAAAGCCTTCTGGTCTTTATTAAGTTATAAAAGTAGTTAAATTCAACCTCAAGTACACAAAATACACTACAGCTTGCCTACTGTCATCATTTATTAAATAAAGATGAAGCCAAAATGGAAAAAAACAACCTTTGATAAGTACAAAATATGTAGAATCCTTTGATTAAAAGGGATTTCTTCCTTAACTTTCATTTAAAATTATATTATATTTAGACGATTTCTTTAAATTAGGTATGAAATGATTGTTCTAATACTAGGATAGTCATTTTATTTGCACTTGAACATTTGTTGCCTTACCACGTTCATGAATCTTTACTGTATCATAATATACAAACATCGTGTTTTTATGATTACATGTACAGGCAACCTCTGGAACACCTTTATTTACACTACACATGTTAGCAGTTATAGCAGTAATAGTACTACACTACTGGGGTCTATAGTTTTCAAAATTGGTCAGGAATAGGTAAGGCTGATGAAAATTAGATGAATTTCAATATACGTCATATAGTAATCACTGCTATTATATAAAATAAATATTCAAATATCATTTCATCCTTTAGCAGGTTTAAAAAAAACTTAAGAGCATACCTGTAAAGGGAAATTAGTTATGACAAGCTGTCTTGTTTCAGTTCCTTATTGTTCTACTCTATGTCTATATTTAAACGTTTTAGGCCCAAGTACAGGTTTTCATTTAAATGAGCATCTAGTTCATTGATGCCCAAACAAAGCACAAACATGTGCATCACGTGGCGGAAACACAACAAAGAGAGGGGTGGAAAAAGAGGAGGATGGAGCTGTAGAAAAACAGGGGAAGTCTTCTGAGTAGTCATGAGCTGATTTGTTTTTTCCTTCCTCCCACCCTTCTCTTTTATTGTCTGCCCTCTTCCTGACTCTTTACATCTTTCCCTCCCTCCTTCTTTTCTATCTGTCTTTTATTTTGTGAAACTTTCCTTTCCCCTATCCTTCCTCCCTGTTCCTCTCCTCCCTCCTCCTCTTATGGTCATTTCAGTTCAGTGACAGCTGACATCTGTGACATCGTTTTCCTAAAGCTCTGGCCTAAAAAAATGAAAGCACTGACTTTGTCTATGTCAAAGGTAACATTCTTTCATACATAAAAAGGCTACAAGTAAAACAAGATAAATACTAATGGAAAACCTATACGATAAATTAGAACATAACACTGACAATCCTTTTATTAACAAGACAAATGTTTGCATTTTACACACGAGGATTTAATTCTTTCTTATGAGGTAATAAATAAAAAAGTAACAAAAATAAAAATTTAACTTTATATAAATATAAATAATTCAAACCAAAAGGACAGCTTATAAAAACAGAGGTTGTGGTAAAATGAACATAAAGGTAAAAGGAAACACACTGATGAAGCAATTGTTATTCTAACCAATATATATATATATATATATATATATATATATATATATATATATATATATATATATATATATATATATATATATATATATATATATATATATATATAGCACTGTGCAACAGTTTTGGCCAGGTGTGAAAAAATGCTCTAAACGAAGAATGCTTTCAGAAATATAATTAATGATTGTTTATTTTTATTAATTTACAAAATGCAAAGTGAGCAAACAAAAGAAAAATCTAAATCAAATCAATATTTGGTGTTACTACCTTTTACCTACAAACCAGCATCAATTATTATAGGTACACTTGCACAGTCAGGGATTTTGTAGGATTATAGTCGGGTGTATGATCAACCAATTATACCAAACAGGTGCTAATGACCATAAATGTCATAGGAACAGCCAAACTCTGCTACCAAGGTGGGATTGTGGAAGATTATTACCCTTCGAAATAGGAAGATGTCCAGTAGTGCCATCAGCTCAGAACTGGCAGAAACCAGGTACACCCTTTACTGTCCGGTGAAGTCTGGCCAGAAGTGGTCCTCATGTAAGAGTTGCAGCCAAAAAGCCATAGCTCCAAAATGGAAACAAGGCTAAGTGACTCAAGTATGCTCGAAAACATAGGAACTGTGCTGCAGAACAGTGGCAGCAGATGCTCTGGACTGATGAGTCAATATTAGAAATATTTGACTGTAGCAGAAGGTAGTTTGTTTGTTGAAGGGCTGGAGAGCGGTACAATAATGAGTGGAGATTCCTTGAATGTTTGGGGCTGCATTTCTGCAAATGGAGTTGGAGATTTGGTCAGGATTAATGCAGTTCTCAATGCTGGGAAATACAGGCAGATACTTATCCATCATGCAATACCATCAGAGAGGAGTATGATTGCCCCCAAATGTATTCTGCATCAGGACAACGACCCCAAACATACAGTCGTGGCCAAAAGTTTTGAGAATGACACAAATATTAGTTTTCACAAAGTTTGCTGCAAAACTACTTTTAGATCTTTGTTTCAGTTGTTTCTGTGATTTACTGAAATATAATTACAAGCACTTTATACGTTTAAAAGGCTTTTATTGACAATTACATGACATTTATGCAAAGAGTTAGTATTTGCAGTGTTGGCCCTTCTTTTTCAGGACCTCTGCAATTCGACTGGGCATAATCTCAATCAACTTCTGGGCCAAATCCTGACTGATAGCAACCCATTCTTTCATAATCACTTCTTGGAGTTTGTCAGAATTAGTGGGTTTTTGTTTGTCCACCCGCCTCTTGAGGACTGACCACAAGTTCTCAATGGGGTTAAGATCTGGGGAGTTTCCAGGCCATGGACCCAAAATTTCAGCGTTTCTGTCCCACTTAGCCACTTATTTATCACTTTTGCCTTATGACATGGTGCTCCATCGTGATGGAAAATGCATTGTTCTTCACCAAACTGTTCTTGGATTGTTGGAAGATGTTGCTGTTGGAGGGTGTTTTGTTACCATTCTTTATTCATGGCTGTGTTTTTGGGCAAAATTGTAAGTGAGCCCACTCCCTTGGATGAGAAGCAACCCCACACATGAATGGTCTCAGGATGCTTTACTGTTGGCATGACACAGGACTGATGGTAGCGCTAACCTTTTCTTCTCCGGACAAGCCTTTTTCCAGATGCCCCAAACAATCAGAAAGAGGCTTCATCTGAGAATATGACTTTGCCCCAGTCCTCAGCAGTCCATTCACCAGACTTTCTGCAGAAGATCAATCTGTCCCTGATGGTTTTTTTTGGAGAGAAGTGGCTTCTTTGCTGCCCTTCTTGACACCAGGCCATCTTCCAAAAGTCTTTGCCTCATTGTGCGTGCAGATGCGCTCACACCTGCCTGCTGCCATTCCTGAGCAAGCTCTGCACTGGTGGCTGTCAGATCCCACAGCTGAATCCACTCTAGAAGAAGATCCTGGCGCTTGCTGGACTTTCTTGGACGCCCTGAAGCGTTCTTAACAAGAATCGAACCTCTTTCCTTGAAGTTCTTGATAATCCTATAAATTGTTGATTTAGGTGCAATTTTAGTAGCCACAATATCCTTGCCTGTGAAACCATTTTTATGCAACGCAATGATGGCTGCATGCATTTCTTTGCAGGTCACCATGGTTAACAATGGAACAACAATGATTTCAAGCATCACCCTCCTTTTAACATGTCAAGTCTGCCATTCTAAGGACTATGCAATTCATCTGATCACTGTTCATAACATTCTGGAGTATATGCAAATTGCTATTATAAAAACTTAAACAGCAACTTTTCCAATTTCCAATATTTATGTAATTCTCAAAACTTTTGGCCACGACTGTACAGCCAAAGTCATTTAGAACCATCTTCATCATAAAGAAGAACAAGAAGTCCTGGAAGTGATGGTATGGCCTAGGGATGTAAGAAAAAATTGATACACCGATATATCGCGATATTTTATTTCCCGATATTGTATCGATATTCCCCAATTTTTTATTTTTTTTTAGGATTTGAATGGAACCATTAATGATTACAGTAATTTTTGTAGTAAAATTAAAAGTATAACTGGTAGTTTGTGGCTGTTTTCACCTTCTTTGTTCCACTGGAACAACTAGATCTAGTAATAAAACTGGATGTGTTAAAGTAGGAAACAGGTTGTAGCGTTTAGAATGCTGTGAGTTTTTCCTACTGTTAAAGTTTTATAAATCACAATATATCGTCTTACTCATAGTATCGCGATATATCGCAATATATCATATCAGCCCCCCGTATCGCGATACATATCGTATCGCCAGATTTTTGCCAATACACATCCCTAGTATGACCCACACAAAGCCCTGATCTCATCATCATGATGTGTGTCTGAGATTACATGAAGAGGAAGGATGTGAGGAAGCCTACATCCACAGAAGATCTGTGGTTAGTTCTCCAAGATGTTTGGAACAACCTACCAGCCGAGTTCCTTCAAAACTGTGTGATTTGATTTAGATTTCTCTTTGGTTCATTCACTGCATTTTGTTGATTGATGAAAATAAATGATTAACACTTCCATTTTTGAAAGCATTCTTTGTTTACAGCATCATTTCACACCTGTGAAAAGGGCAAATGAACCAGTTGAATTACTATTACATTTTTAAAGTATTCAACTAAGTCAGTGAACTAATTTTTAAGATAATTTTGCTTATCTAGTTTGTTCTCCATGTGAAATACAAGAACAAGCAAAAATGTGAATCCTTTTGTGACTAAAGACAACAACTTTTCAAATCTTAATATGCCAAATGTATAATTTTTCAATTGAATTCAATTATTACAAAAAAATTCAACAATGAAGAACATTAAAGCATCCTCAGTCAGACGCTTCTTCAGATTTGCTGTAATACAGACTGCTACAGGATTGCCTTCCTGCCCACAGACATCAGCCTCTTCAACACTTTGAAGAAACCTGAATAACATGGGCTATCTTCTTCTTCTTCTTCTTCTTCTTCTTCTTCTTCTTCTTCTTCTTCTTCTTCTTCTTCTTCTTCTTCTTCTTCTTCTTCTTCTTCTTCTTCTTCTTCTTCTTCTTCTTCTTCTTATTATTATTATTATTATTATTATTATTATTATTATATGATTATTTCAGAGAATGTTAGCACTTTCCTCATAAACCTACTTTATCAAGTGATAAGTTGCTAATTTTTGCATACATTCTGTGTAGAAATGCAAAATACATAAAAACGTATATTTTTGTTCTTGATATTACCACAAACATAAATTTCTAATGTGTCAATTACAATACATTTTTTTTTTGCAATTTAGCTTGTTAGCAAGTTTAACTTAGCATTAGCACTAATCTAATCTAATCTAATCACAACCATGTACACACTTAAAATCGATCATCTGCTTTGAGGTTTCAATCGTCTAATGAAAACCCAAAAGTAAAAAAAAAAAAAAAGGTTACTTCAAACATAAATCTGTTTCCGCTCTCACCGAATCTTTAGGTGTCATGACCTAAATGAGCTTTTTGTTTGGTGAGACAAAAAGTAGATACTTACAATATTAGAAAGAATAAACCAACATCTCAAGAAGTAGGGTCATTACTTTAGTGAGCAATAAACATGCGGTATAAAGAGTCCAGCTATTAATAAATCTTAAAATCTGGGGGGGAAAAAGTGTATAAAACACCCATAAAATCTTTACTTTATGAGATCCAAGGCCCTGTTTCTTTGGACAAGGGGAACCCCAAAGTTGCAAAACAGAAAGGAGTGTTAAGTAGAAACACACAACTGGGTATTTTCCTCCAGTGGAGGAAAATATTGTGCAGCATGTTGTTTTCTTGTGCAGTGCAGTATTGCAGCAGGTTCACACCTCCATATACCACATAGGGACTTTTACTTAAAGTGCCCCTGGCATGAAATTCCCCGCTACGTTAGGCCCTTTTTAGTCACACTCTTCTAAGTACCTTAACACTGTATCAAAGGATCGTTAGCCGTAGCTCAGCATTGTTGTATTATTGCAGCCCCTGCTAGGTGGCCCTTCTTTTAGCATTAGCACAGAACGACCGAGTTTTGGTGGGCGGGGCCCATGCCATGGGCCTCTATTGTCAATTGAGTATCTAACGTCTGCATCTGATGAAACATTGATAGACATGCATTTGCGCACCACAAATTGCCCAAATTCCAATATTACCCTATGTATGAAATGTAATTAGGTTTAGGCCTAATTATATTGTGTGTCGAACAAAAATCTGTTTACAAATTACAGGCCTAATAAAATATACGATCATCCATCCACACATCCATCCGTCCTCATTACGTCTCTAGCTTCACCACGACAGTAATGGCTCAGTTATCGGCTACTACAACTATGTAATGGCGTTTCAATTTGATCCGGAATCTGATCCGGACGGTGAGGCACCTGAGGAGGAACCTGAAAGGTAGAGGACGTCTTACACAGGTGATCCAGACAGACATGCTGTGCACGGAGGGAAGGGGCTGTGTGTGTATGTGTGTTCTTGTATTGCTATCCCATTTAGGACCTTTTCGGGCATGTGTGTGTGTGTGTGTGTGTGTGTGTGTGCGTGAGTGACAGAGACGAAAAGAGAGCAGGGAATGAATGCACTGCGTGTTTTAAATAGCGTAAAAAAGAAAAACGAAACGCAATATGTGACGGTCGGTGTTGAATCTGCGGCAGTCGGAGTTTAATCTGTGGCGCACCGCAATAGATTCGTCATGTTTGGGAAACACTGGTATATAACAGCTGAAGGACATTATTGCGGAAATATAGGCTACTTACTTGTTTAGGGATATTTGCTGGTTCATGGAGAGCTGGTATTGATCCTGGTAAAAGTTTAAGATGATCTGCGAATCCACTGCTGCGTTTTCCCAAGTTAATAAAACATCCGTCAGAGAAATGTTTGCCACAAAAGACCACGCGCTTCGGGAGTCGGTCGGGTACATTCCCTGCATAAATAAAGTCCATCCACAAGCTTTTCAGTCGCTCGGAAGAGGGGAGGACAGTGTCGATGTGGTCTGGACTCCATGTTGTCGGTTAGTTGTTTGCCTTTTACCGTAGCTCTCGTTGTTTAGGTTGTAATATGCGCCACGGGGCGGAGGGACTTGGAGAGTGTAGTTCAGAGAAGGGGGTAATTGGCTGGAACTCAGTGACGTCATATGCCGAAACGTGTGGTCATATGCCGAACTGCAAAACAGCCCGTTTCTGAGTGCCAATTTCACTTTGTAGACAGATATACCCGGGGACAAAGGAAACACTAATCAGTCATTTTAACCCCTTAGGGGACATAGGCAGGCTGGGGAAACTAACAAATATGACCAAAAAACTCAAAAAATGCAAATTTCATGCCAGGGCACTTTAAGTTTCTTTGGTAAATGTACAGTGCTTTACAGTGCTGCAGACTTGTCACAGCACATATCCTATAGGATATAAAGTTGGGGAAAATGTATCTGTCCTCTTAGAGATGTCTTCTGTTTTTACTTTTGCCACACTTAAGGTTTCCAAGTCACCAATTACATTTTTATATTAGACAAAGTTAGCCTGAGTAAATACAAGAAAATGAGTTTTTGAATATTAATAAATTCATTTAATTAATTAATTCATGAAGTAGGCAAACAGATCTAAAAGAGCCACACATCACACCTTTATCTAAAGATATTTAAGATGAGGAACAAATTCATCAACATTTATCTATCTCTAAAGGTCTACAAAGCCGTTCCTTTAAGTTTTTAGGAAGCGAGAAAGCACCAATAACGAACATGTTGAAGCACAACAGAGAATAACTCCATCACTAGATAATTACTGAAGAAGATAATTTATCTGGTGACATTAAATGTGAGAGATTTCAATTTATTTGGTACAATTCTGGAGGGATGCCCTTATGGAAGGTCACAACCTCAAAAAACAGTTTCATGGATCACTCTAAAGGGGCTTCAAAACATTTATTGGCTGCCTAAGATCTGAACAAAAAAATTAAGCAAAACTGTATCAATGCATGGCAGTACACAAATGCTGTGTGTCAAGTCATTAAAATACAATTCCTTTGTGTCTTTTAATATAATGTAAAAAGGGCAGTTTGTGTTCAAACAGTGTTTCTTACTTAAATTATCACTGCTTCTACTGGAATGTTCTCGAAGATGGCTAGATTATATATAGCTAGAGCTGCATATCATTGTAACCCTAGCTTGACCTTTGTGGTAACTAAGTAACCAAGAAGAAGGCTGCTTTATGCTTTGATACCAAGTAGAAACAATCATGAAAGTTCACACCTAAAGTCTAAAACTCGTCTGAGATTCACAACGGGAACTTTTCTTCTGTGGGCGAAAGGGAAAATCACACCACAGCTAGCAGATAATCTGTTTGCCTACAAGTGATGCAATCTGTAGCCATGTTGGTGGCCAAGGTGAGATTATGGTTTGGTACACCCCCCACTGACCCAATCATCATGAATACCCATTTGGTACAGCTTTTATTAATAATAATAGAAGTGCATAAAATGGCTTCATTCAAAAATGTAAAAGCAAGTCTTTAGAATACTGGATTTTTGGTTTGTGTGGTGGTTTTTGCTCTTACGTCGTCATCATTTATGTGCCTCCTGTCCACCCTCCTGTAAAACCACTTTCAACTTCATCCATTCTGAGAGTCACATTAATACCTTGCAGCTTACCATCAGTTTCTGGATCACCATCACCACCTCCTGGTCAGCCATCACACAGGTCATCTCCCATGTTCATCTTACTCCTCCAACCATCACCCACTGTAAACATAATCTTCTTGAACAGAATCTTTGTGCCCAAATCTCCATTCATCTCCTCCTCCTCCTACAGAATCCCTTCTCCCGGTCCCAAGCAGTTCCCGGTTCCAAATCTATCTCTCATCATTACCACCTTCAATTAAGTTTTGAAATCTGATCTGTCTCCTCAGAGTTTCGTGCATGTGGGTCAGGCAGCTTAGTAAAACCATGACAGTCTTCATTTTCCAAATGTTTTCATCTAATCTCTGCCAATTTTATAGATTAGAATCACATTTGGTGCAATGCTTCATCAAGCAAATGTCACATATTCTTTAGAGTCAGATTACACCTATAGGCAATTCTTTGGCAAAACTGAAGAGAAAACATTCCTGATCATTTATTGCAGGGATACAGTTCTTGTTTCTGGTTAATCTTAATGACTGATTTATTCAAAGGTAGGAGTAAATGGCATCAAGGGGTAGAAATGGCTTGCCATTCATATGAAGGCTGTTGCTGTCCATGTGTTAGAAGGGCCCAGTCAAAGTCCAGATGGAAATCCAATTTAGAATCTCTGGGAACATTTTAAAATGTATATCTCCTCTTTATCCAATCTGACAAAGGTTGAGACATTTTGCAAAGCAGAACTGGCTCTATGACTCTCTGGAAGCACAAAGCTTAAAGAAACAGACCCGAAAAGACTTGCATCTGTAATCATAGCAAAGGGGTTTGCTAAAAGTATTAACTCTGGGGATTGAATACAAATACATCCCACCCATTTCTGATTTGTATTTCTAAAAAACATATTTTAAGAGGTGTAGAAGCATTTAAGATTTGCATGTTCAAACAAGTAACTTGTTCACTGATTTACCTGATGCAACTCAATTAATCTGGTACGAAGATTGCAGACAACTCACTCTTTATACCAAACTGCAACTGATCAGTTACACAAGTTCAATCAATTATTAACTCTAAATAACCAATAATAAATCAAGCAAACATTTAGAAGATTTTTTCACATGTAGTAAACGTAGAAAATTACAGCAATACTGTAGCTCCTAATCTGAAGGTGAAAATCAGTTTCATTTTCCAGCACCTGAACTGGCACCAGTTTCTTAGAAAGATTTATTTGTTAAAACCCAGGCATTGATGCAGATCCTGCACAATTATAAAAGTTGTCGAACAAATCTTCCTGAAAAAGTGACAGATTTAATGTCTTGGAGGGCAT
The DNA here is from genome assembly GCA_963556495.2 of Valencia hispanica. Lineage (NCBI taxonomy): Eukaryota > Metazoa > Chordata > Actinopteri > Cyprinodontiformes > Valenciidae > Valencia > Valencia hispanica. Next base: position 19,562,050 of record OY747714.1, on the reverse strand, counting down.
ATACGCTGCAGCCTGACTACAGTACACAATGTTCTTTTGCTTTGCACAAGGATTTTGTTCCAATAAAGAGGATCATACCAACAACATACGACTTCATCTACAATCTGATAGTTGGTACTTTGGTGATTTTTCGCCCTATTCATCCGTTTTTCATCAACAGGAGGATCATTTGTACTCGCCTTTACACTACCGAGTGCCCCTCCTTGCAGGCGGACATGGCACCACCTCACAGAGATGCACCCACATTACCCATTCAGTGCCCTCAGTCCAACGCAAAGTGCAAGATGCCAAGTACACAAGAATAGAACCCAGTTTCCCCCCCTTTTTTTGATTTGTAAATATCTTTGTTCCCGTGCAACAACTTCCAGGCTTGTATCTTAGACCCATCAAACGTTTGCACGAGAAAGTTGACAAAGGCTGAAACAGCGGAGGAGGCTTCTCCAACAAAGAGGCCCATTTACCGGGTACAGTCAGGGAGAGCGGCTGAGAGGGAGGGTAGGAGGAGAAGCTGGGAGGAGAGTTGAATTAATGAATTAAAAATGTAGAAAAACAGTGGCCATCTGAACGCTTTTGGGCTTATATAGCGGGGTATGCCTGAGGTGATGCTGGGGGGTCCTCGGAGGAGTGGACAGCACTGGCTTTTTTAAGGTCTCTGTGAGTGGACACACAGGGCGCGCTCTCTCCCCCTCTCTCTGCTTCACAAGCAAGAAGAAAAAGTGCAAACTGTCCTCATCCGATTACATAATGATCCAGTAACAGTGAGCCGGAACCGGTGCTGCCAGTGCCAGTGCGCTGGGAGACACTTACTAACCGCTGGGTCATCGTCATCCAGGTCTCTCCTCTAATGAGGTTCAAGTTTTTCTTTGTGAGAGATTTCCCTCTTTTTTTTTTAGATGTACAGGATAACTGCGGTGTAGCGTTGCAAGAGACACAATGCAATGCAATGGTGAAAAGTGACGATAAACATGTGCGAACCATCAACAAGTGCAACCCGGTCAAGACCTTGAGAATTTTGCTGCAATTTCTCTTTTTCTTAGTCATAAAACACGTCGCATTCTGTTTTTTGCACGTTTGCTGGACAGTGAAACTGTCCAAGCTGCATTCAGAGTAATCATCCGTAACAAGTCAACAGAAAGGTAAGAGAAGATTTTAAAATTAATGTTTAAATTATATTTTTTATTTCTAGCCTCATCATATTTACGTTTTTAGTCTTGTGTAACTAGAAAACGTTTACATTTTAACTCTATTATGCACTAATATTAAACAATTAGTGCAATTTCTAAATGTTGTGTTTCTTTATATTTACCCAAATGAGTATAAATGCTTCTTGGAACACCCTAAGTGCCATGATATAATGGTAAAACAGATAGTAAAAGCTTCAGCTCGTTCTTACTGCACCTGCTGTATGTAATGCGTAGAGGCATGTAAGCAGCAAGTAACACGAGGGGAGTTCAAGTGTCTAATTTATCCAAATGTTAAACAGCATTCCGTCTTTTTTATTTGCACTTTACTTGTGAGAAAAAGTCTAACACTATAAGGAATCAATATAAACTCAGAAAACCTAGTTTTAAGCTAGATACAGCAGGCAAGCATCATTCTGCTGTAGTTTTCATTCTAGTGTAAAAAGAAGTTCAAATCATCTCCAAAAGCAGATTATGCTGCAGAGAATAATATATTAAGCCGGTTTTAGAAGCCATAAAGGATGGAACAGGTGGGATCAGGTTTGCCTTCAATCCTAACATGTTTTTTTCAATTAAGGGCACCTTTACATTAGTAGACAGAACAGATTTACAACGAGTGGCTATGCTGCAAAAAGTCCCAACTGAATATTTGGCAAAGAGCTGGCCTCCATTCATAAATTTCGGTCAGTGCTGTAACTCTCCAGGCAAGTAATTCATGGATGAGGAAATGACGAAGATTGACTAGGGAAGCGTTTGCTTTAGATAGGAACTCGTTCAGACACCACCGTCTGATAGCTGCAATTTCTGATTGTTCCCGTTGCAATCACATTTTTTTCCAAATGAGAGAGAAAAAAAATCTTATTCAGATTAAACGCAAAAGATATGGAAGCAGATATGTTTAGAATATTTAAAGTTACATACAGGGCAAACTCATTTCAAACCATTTTAGAAGTCTCAAGGAGGAAGAAATTATTAAAGTGAAGGGGATTCCCTGGAAGTCCAATCTGGTCACTTCTAAAATGCACATTTGTGAGTCTCTCGGGATTTAAGCAGCTGTGTAGAAAAATCAACTCCAACTCTATCATTTTTGGGAATTAGGAAATTATAATGCTGTTTGTTTTATGTCTTTGTTTTGGAGCTGCACCCTATCTGACCTGATGACTGAACAGGATAAAGTGGATACAAACAATTGGACAGATGTATGAATGTTATTATTGACCTGAACAGTCGTCCCTTGCCAATACACTATATGCATATTATTGTTCAAGTTATTTGCACTCAGATCAGATGCCGAAGATCTTAATGACATAATATAGAAACTGTTTCAATTTAAAGCACATATACATTATGGCTTCTGGGTTGAAGCCGTAGTCATAACTTGTATCACTGGTTATGCTCCTTTACAAAAAGCTTCAGTGATTTGGAGCAAGTACCAGTTTATAGTTTTTGCTTTTCTTTCCAAAGTTGTATAAAGGCAGCTATAATATCAGCTCTATGGAATGTTTCTCATCTTCTAGAGTTCATAAAATTCATGTATAATAACTTTTACATTTCGTTCAATCATTACATGGCATAATGAGCATATGTAATCAGAGGGAAAAGAGCCTTGAAGTATTGCAGTCAGTAACAAATGGATTCATTGAGAATCTATCTTACATTGGCTTGTGTGAGCAGTCTTTTTGCAGAAAACCTATGAGGGCAGAATGGGGCACAATATATATAAACAATTTGCATCATTGCAATGTCACTATGTGCAAAATTTATATCAGAATCGTGGCTTTGAAAGCAGTGAATAGGAGCCGTGATGGTGCATTCAAACTCTATAACATATTTTTGTCAGATTCATCTGACTTTGGATGCAATGTTAAAGTATTTAGAATGTTAATTTAACAAACAGGTGTGGGGATTCTGGTGTTTACAGATGCATTCTTGGGCTTAGGTTATCATTACTAAATCTTGTAATAATCGGTACCATGAGCTTTTCAGTGACGCTGTTCTTGTATTTATATAGCTATTTGTAGGTTGTGGGTGTGTAGTTCTCAGTTTGCATTGTTGGATTTGTGTTGTCTTTGTTTTTTTTTTCCTCTCCCTGCCATCATGCGGGTGTGGAGGTGGACTGGGATGTTTTCTTGTGTTTTCTTTGCTCACCTTCCTCTCTTGTATCTTTCTAATAAAGATTTGTATACATATATATCAAGTGGAGTAGGCCTACTATAGCAAAAGCCGTAATACTCCACTGGTGAAAGTAAATCTGTTGGGCTTCTACTTAGTCTTCAGACACCAATTTCCTTCACCCCTTTCTCATTTTGTCACTGTGCAACTATAATCCAAAATATATTTTTATTGAGGTTTTGTGTGACATAACAACAGAAAAAATATAAAATTATGAAATGATGGGAAAATGATACAGTATTTGAGTTTTATGACAGATAAAAATCTGAGTTGTCTTCTAAATAGTTTTTAGAACCTCAGTCTTTCGAGGGATGTCTTTCAAGCTTTGCACATCTGAAAACTGAAATTCTTGAATATTCCTCCTTACTACATAGCTCAAGCCCAGGGAAACTGAATGACGAGCGTCTTTAAACATCATCATGATCGATAGATTTCGTCTGGACATTGATTGACACTTGAAAGTTTTTTCTTTGTACAGTAACTCTGGCTGCATGTTTAGGGTTATTGTAGAAGCTGAGAGGTGAGCGTTACCCTCTATTTAGCTTCACCCATCTTCACAACAACTTAAACAAGCTTTCTCTACTGAAGAAAAGCATCCCCTCAGGATGATGCTGCCACCACCATTTATCACCATATAAATGGCGTGTTCAGCGTTTCGTGTATTTAAAGTTTTCTGCCACACATTGCAAGTGGCCATTACGTTCTATTTAGGTTTCATCTGACCAGGGCACCTTCCCTCCACATGTTTGCTGTGTCCCCTACATCAGACGTCCCCAACCCTGGTCCTTAGGGCCCACTGTTCTGTATGTTTAAGGTGTTTCTCTGCTGCTGCACACCTGGGTTTAATGAATGGGTGATTAACAGGCCTCTGCAGCAATTGGAGGCAGGCTAAGGAGGTAATGCAATCATTTAAGGCAGATGTTCTGGAGGGGAGACATCTAAAACATGCATGACAGTGGGCCCTAAAGACCAGGGTTGGAGACCATTGCCTTAGATGACTTCTGCAAACTGCAGCAGGAACTCTTATGATCCATGAAGGTCAGATATGTGGTGTTCATGACTAAAAGTTGTCCTGTCGATGGATTCTCCAAATGTTCTCTGCACCTCCCACAGTTACCATGTGTGTCTTTCTGCTTCTGTGATTAATGCTCTGCTCAACCTTGTCAGTTTAGGTGGATGGCTATGCCTTTTTTGGTTTACAGTTGTGCCATAGTTGTGTTTATAGTTGTACCAAATCCATCACTTGACATTTTTAAGTAATGGATTGAACTCAGTGAACTGATATCTGTAAGATGGTAGGATATTGCTTTTTTTTTTTTTTTTTTTTTTTACCCCAATGCTACTTTAAACTCTTCCACAACTTTCTCCCTAACCTGTCTGCTGTTGTCCCTGGACTTCATGATGCGGTTTGTTCACTAATATTCTCTAACAAACCTCTGAGGCCTACACAGAACCGCTGCATCTATACTAAGATTGTGGAGCCTCTTTCATAACAGGCAATGGGTTGAACTGGATTTTACTAAGAGGCATCAGAGTAAAAGGGAACTGAAAACAAATGCCCACCGCACTTTTCAGATTTGTATTTTTAAAGATTTCGGAAAACTGTGAATGGTTTTACTTCTTCATAATTATGGTGTGATTTGTTTCGCTCTGACACATACAATCCTCATAAAATACATTAACGTTTGTGGCTGTAATGTGACAAAATGTGAAAAAATTCAAGTGATATCACCACTTTTACAAATATGTTCACATATTGTACAAAACTTGTCAACAGGACTTGTGGAATTTTATTCTATGAGCAGAAATTTGCTGTATCTGCAGAACCGTGTCTCAGCTCTGCCACGTGTTTTGATATGCAAATCAGTGCAAAAGAAGACATTCTGTCCTAATCAGATTGGCTTTAATCATTTTCTCCACAAAGAGCTGTTGACTCAACAGCAGCTCATTTGTGTGGCTTAGTTTGATTGCATGAGGTTTGTCTTTCTGTTGTCTTGAGTCGGCTCATCGGATGCCAACTTGGCATGGTGTGTGTTAATGTTTAGACCGTCCATTCAGTCCAGCCACAGAGACTGCTGTGGTGTGGACAGTTGTCTCAGCCATTCAGCTGGAGTCTTTTCAGAGACGTGCACTGGCTGCAGGGGTGTCTTTATGGCCATGGACAGGCACACAGAGTAGAAGGGATTACTTTCTCCTCCGGAATACTAATGTCAAGCTTTTGTCACTCTACCTTCACTTCACATACCTTTCCGATCCTTCACCATCTTTCCCGCTCTTTTTCTTCTCTTTCACAGCTTTTGTCACCTGATTCTCTTCTATCTCAAACCTTCCTTCAGAACCACCTATTCTGTCTATCCCCCCTCTCTGCCATCTCTGCTCCCCAGCTGCAATGTCAAGCACTGCATGCTCACACAAGATCAAATACACCCGCACACACCAGCACTCGGTTCTGGTCTCCTTTCCCTGTCTAACTTGCTCTCTTTCACTTACTCGCTCAGCCAGTCGTACTTTTCAATAGTGGCTTTTGTCCCTTTCATCTGGTCATAAACAAAGGATTCTTGTGCACACGGGACAGAGGGAAGACGAGGGCTGCATGGGCCGGACAGGGCGGAAGAGATCACAACCGTCAGTGTTGTCATTCTCTGGGGCTAAAAAGTTTTGAGAAACTGTGGAAGTTTGTCAAGCTCCATGCAACAGAAAACATGTAAAATATTGTGTTGCCAGCAAAAATCCTACCTTTGAAAGAACCTTTTCTGAGGTAGTGTTTTATATTTCCATTATTACTGACCTTTTATCATTTATAACTCTGCTATTACCCTTTAAAGACTAAGATATGCCTTTTATATACTTTATGATTTGCATTAAGCTGCTCTCTAATCTACTTATCAACAAAATGTAATAAAAGACTAAAGTCATCATATAAGGTGTTGCATTTATCAGTGGTGCATATTTTAATATTTATTGGGAAAGCATTTCCACAAATAGGTGAAAACATCTCTGACAAATTCATATACTTTTCTCCAACTTCAGCTGTTTTTCCTGAAAGAAAACCAAACCATCATAATCAAATTTTGACTTGCTTTCATTTTATTACAATTATCACTTATGAAAAATCCATATTTGAACATTTCAACATGCAGCACACTGGAATAAACTTCTACAGGAAACACATTTTCAGAGACTGAAGATGTTTAGTTATAGATAGAAAATGTGTAGTTTCTTCAAACAGATGCAAACAATTTGGGCTGCATGGTGGCACAGTTGGTAGCTCTGTTAGCTTGCTGTAAAAAGCTCTTTCTGCATGGAGTTTGCATGATCTCGCTGTCCCTGTGTGGACTCTTTACTGGTACTCCGGCTTCCTTCCATAATCTGGAAAACATGACTGCTAGGTCAAAGGATTACTCTAAATTGACCTTAGATATGAGTGTGTGTGCGTGATTCTTTGTCCTGTGTGTCTCTGTGTTGCCCTGTGAGACTGTCCAGGGTGTACCCTGCTCCTCGCCCAACGAATGTTGGATACAGGTACCAAGCGGAAAATGGATCGATGGGAAAAATATCAAAACACACTTTCAATATACACAGAACCGAGAGCAATAGTTCATATTTTAACTGTCACACATTATTAACAAGAAATAAAAAAGTGACATTCAAACCTGATGGCACAAAATAACAAAGCAGCAAAGAGCAAATTAATAGATACAGTGTGCACAGTTTGTCTTATCTGCTTGCTTCTGTTACATTCATTTTACTTGGGTATACATTTTAATCAATATTTTTTAGTCGTGAACAAAATACTAGTTAAACTGTTATTTTAGGATAATTTGATTCTAGTTAATTAATCAGTACTTTTGCTGGATCCTACTATGAGACAGAATTTTGGCTTACCTGCGTTGTTTCTTTCATGAAATCATCTAGTTTGTGTCGTCCACGTAAAAGAGGAAAAATGGTTTATGATTAAGGCAGGTGTTACGGAAGTAATCCACTATTTAAATTCAAGACAACAAGTTAGGATGTAAAGATTTTCCTGACAACAGCAGCTAAGATGTGCTGTTCATTGATAACAACTGCTTCAAGATTCAAGCTTCAGGACGCTCATCTAGTTGGGAAGTTGGGCATTAGTGTTTGAGCCGTAGCAGTTAAAACTGGATGCAGTCCCCTGCTGCAACACAAACTTTTAAATGCAAGATTTATGACACTTCTTAACTTAACACATTTACATATTTTCTGGCACGTGCAGCCTTTATTAAAAGTAGTTTAGACAGAAGTTGAGAGTTGAATCCCAGGCGGCTGTATTAGTCTTACCCTTCCCTGCACACTGCAGATGATGAATGAGAATGAGAAAAAGAAAACCCAGCCTCTTCAGTTCACTTCTAATCAAAATCTTTTAGTAGGATTGGTTCCCCAAAAAGTAGGCAATATTGCTTGAGTTGAACTATTATTGGACATCTCTTTTACTAATAAGCTGGATTTAACTGTAAATAATTTGAATGGTTTATACATTTTACTCCCAAAATGACTAATATTGAGGAAGTGAGGGCTGTGGAATTGCTTCTCCCTTCTTTTTATACGAAAGTAGAGAAACAATTGCTTGGTTGGGGGGTCCAACTATAAAGAAGCAATGTGGGTCATCACTTCGCATGTTGAAAAATAAACCAGGGCAAGGAAATGTGATACCAAAGCCTCATGGCTGAGAATCAGTTGTGAGATAGAATGTGTTACAGTGTCTCTTAGATGCAAGCAGAATTAATTTAAGTTCAATTCTAGAATGCATTTTCTGTGATAAACCAACACAAAATGTTGCATACCTTTGAGGTGGAAAACCTTAGTTTTTAATATATATATTTTTAATAATAATCTAAAAATGTATTGATTTCAGAAGCCCACAGAACTTACTAAATTGTCCTCAAATGATTGTAAGCGAACATCACGAAGACTGAGGAACACATCAGACAGGGATAAAGTTGTGGAAAATTTTTGTGTTAGTCAAATCAAAACAGGGTAGCATCACCCAATGCTGAGGTGCTGAGTCTGCAGTATAAACAGCCACTGATGTAATGTTTTGGTGTTGCTGGGGAGACAAGTTTCAGAGACGAGGAGGGCAGGAGCAGAGGGAGTAATGATTTTAATAACAGAACTCAAGAGAGAGAATGGTTGACTGCAGGTTGATGACAACAAAGGATCTGACAATAGAGTGATTGAACCAAGGAGTGTTTATATTGGGAAGTTTTCACACAGGTGAGGAAATGAACAGATGAGGAAGAACTATTGTAGTGTATGAAACTAAAGGCCGGTTTATACTTCTGCGTCGTGTCCCTCGCGTAGGGTACGCCGTAACCGCAGTAGCCTCTGCGTAGGTCTGCAGAGGCTTGACGTGCACCTCCTCGGACCTGACGTGCAGCCCAGCGACGCGACGCAGAGACGCGGAAGTACTCCCTTGTGATTGGTCAGTGAGATTACATACTCACGTACCATCTTCTACGTCTACGTCTCCGTCTCCATCTTCTCATTTGCTTGCATTGCAAAGTGTTCAAAAGAAGGATAATTTGTTCGTCTGCTTCCACAATATCATTGAGACACTGCACCAAGTCGGCCGCCATCGTTGTTCTAAGGAAATACTTGCCGGAACTGAAGCAAACATAAGCAAACCATCAGAAAAACTCAACCCTGTGGAGTTTGCCGACCGATACCAGCCTACTGCCACCTGCAGGTCTGGAAATGAAACAGCAACACAACGCTTTCAGCCCTACGCAGAAGTATAAACACAGCAGTGGGTACGGCGGTTACGGCGTAACCTACGCGACTGATGCGACGCAGAAGTATAAACCAAGCTTAACGCCGTGGGGAAGGTACTGAATAAACCAGGGAAGACAGAACAATTAGTGGGCTAATGTCAACAAAGGAAAGAAAATCACAAAAGAACTCAAGTAGATGATAATTAGGTACAGTAACTAAACTAAAACTAACTAATTGTGATGATATTGGTTCATTTGTTTCACATTAGTGAAAAAGCCCAGTGCCACTATACTTCAGGGCAGTGGAAACATGTTCTCTGGAGTGACAAAATGTTTGGTGAAATGTCATTATGGTGATGGACTGTTTTTCAGGGATTTGTCTGAGCGCCTTAGTTCAAGTAAACAGGAACTCTTGCATCAGCATACCAATGCTTTCTGAACAATTTCAAATACCCAATCTCATGGGAACAGTTTAGGAAGGGCCTCTTCCTCTTGCAACATTACTATACAGTAGTTCACTGAGCAAGGTCAATAAAGACATGGATGAGCAAGTTTTGGGTAGAACAAATTGACAGGCCTGCATGGAGTCGTGACTTCGATCCCAAATAACAACTTTAGGATGAATTTGAATGGAGACTAAAAGCAAAGCCCTTTTGTCCGACATCAGTGTCTTACCTCACAAATAAAGAATGGCCAAAAATGCCCAAAAATACAGTTATAAACCTTGATGAAACCCGTCCGTCCCAGAAAATGTGGAGATGTTGAACATGCAAAGAGTGAGCGATCATTTTGTTAAACCCTATGGATTTTTAACGGTGAAGACAGAAGAATTAATACCTTTGGCAGTATAATATACATTTCTTTTGCTTGATGATAATTACAGTGAGGAACATAAGTATTTGAACACCCTGCGATTTTGGAAGTTCTCCCACTTAGAAATTATGGAGGGGTCAGAAATTTACATTGTACATGCATTTCCACTGTGAGAGACAGCATTTAAAATAAAATAAAGAAACATAGGAAATCACATTGTCTGATTTTTAAAGAATGTATTTACATTTATTACTGCACATAAGTATTTGAACACCTAGCAATCAGTAAGAATTCTGGCTCTCAAAGACCTGTTACTCTGCCTTTAAAAGGTTCACCTCCACTCCACTTATGAATCTAAATTAGTAGCACCTGTCTGAGCTTGTTAAAGACACCTGTCCACCCCACAGTCGGTCAGACTCCAACTACCATGGGCAAGACCAAAGAGCTGTCAAGACACCAGAGACAAAATTATAGACCTCCACAAGGCTGGAAAGGGCTACGGGGCAATTGCCAAGAAGCTTGAAAATAGATCAACTGTTGGAGCAATTCTTAGATAATGGAAGAGGCTAAAGAGGACTGTCAGTCTCCCTCGGACTGGGGCTCCATGCAAGATCTCACCTTGTGGATATAAAAAAGGGGAGGAATCAGCCCAGAACTACACGGGAGGAGCTGCTCAATGACATGAAGAGAGCTGAGACCACAGTTTCAAAGGTTACTGTCGGTAGAACACTACGCTGTCATGGTTTAAAATCATGGATTGCACGGAAGGTTCCCCTGCTTAAGCCAACACATGTCCAGGCCAGTCTGAGGTTTGCCAATGACCATCTGGATGATCCAGAGGAGGTATAGGAGAAAGTCATGTGGTCAAATGAGACCAAATTAGAACTTTTTGGTCTAAACTTCACTCGCCGTGTTTGGAGGAAAAAGAAGGATGAGTTGCATCCCAAGAACACCATCCCTACTGTGAAGCATGGGGGTGGAAACATCATGCTTTGGGGGTGCTTTTCTGCAAAGGGGAGAGGGCGGCTGTACTGTATTACGGAGAGGATGAATGGGGCCATCCTGTGAGATTTTGAGCAACAACATCCTTCCCTCAGTTGGTCATCTGAAGAACATCGCCAGAGTCTGCCCCATTCTCTCTCGGGCAAACACGGAGATACGGATGCATGCTTTTATTTCCTGTAGAACTGATTACCGTAATGTCCTCCTTTCTGGTCTTCCCAAAAGTAGTATATCAGGTTTACAACTTCTACAAAATTCTGCAGCACGTGTCCGGATGAAGACCAGGAAACGGGAACACATTACACCTGTTTTAAACTCATTGCATTGGCTCCCCATATGCTTTAGGATCAATTTTAAGGTTCTTTTAATGATTTTTAAGTGTCTTAAAGGTCTTGGGCCTTCTTATCTTTCAGAACTGCTTTTACCTTGTGAACACTCGCAGTCTCTACGCTCCTCTGGCAGCCGTCTCCTTGTCATTCCAAAAGTCAGGACACACACTCATGGTGAGGCGTCTTTTAAGTATTATGGCCCTCACCTCTGGAACAGGCTGCCGGAGAACCTCAGGGCTGCAGAAAACGTTCATGTTTTTAAGAGCAGGTTCAAGACTCACCTTTATAGCCTAGCTTTTAACTGATTATTATTTATTATTGTCTGTTTAATTACTCTGTATGTTTTAATTGATTACATTTTATCAATGTTTTACTATTTAATTTTATCACATTTATCCCAGTTATTTTTATTTCTTAACCAGTTATTTTAGTCTACCTACCAGTGTTTCCTCTGTGGGAGCCCTCTGCCTTGGGAGTGGTGGTCGGCTGTGGCTGCCTGGGTGCTCTCCAGGTTGCACTTGGGTGGAGGTGGGGGTCTTGACCTCCACTGGGCACCCTGGGTCAGTGCCTCAGCTGCTGCTGCCAGTGCAGATGGCTCCTTTGATGGCGTTTCCTTACCTGGCCCAACTGTACTCGGCCCTATGTCCTTTTTATTGTTGCTTTTAAGTGTATGTGCATGAGGGTAGGTTTGAGGGGAGGGATGGAAATGTGGTTTTATGTGGGGTAGTTTTAATCTGTAAAGCACTTTTAGATGCAATTTGTGCAAAAAGCGCTTTATAAAAAAAGATTGAATTGGAATTGAATTAGAGCATTAAAGATGGGTCATGGCTGGGTCTTCCAACATGACAATGACCCGAAGCACACAGCCAGGATAACCAAAGAGTGGCTCCATAAGAAGCATATCAAGGTTTTGGAATGGCCTAGCCAGTCTCCAGACCTAAATCCAATAGAAAATCTTTGGAGGGAGCTGAAACTCTATGTTGCTCAGCGACGGCCCCGAACCCTGACAGATCTAAAGAAGATCTGTGTGAATGACTGGGCCAAAATCCCTGTTGCAGTGTGTGCAAACCTGGTCAAACGTTTGACCAGTGTAATTGCAAACAAAGGCTTCTGTATCAAGTATTAACACAGATTTTCTCAGGTTTTCAAATACTTAGGTGCAGCGATAAAATAAAAATAAGTTCTTTAAAAATCAGACAATGTGATGAACTTGCAAAATTGCAGGGTTTTCAAATACTTCCTCATGAGAGAGTCATGAGTATGTGTGCTTTTTTTCTATAGGCCTGTGTAGATTGTATCACTGGTGGAAAATTATACACACATTCACATACCTTCATGTGGTTATAGTCTGTTATCGTGTTGGGTTTCCTCTTTCTGCCAAGTGTATCTGTCAGCGGCCTGCAAGACAGAGGCGTGTAGTGAAGTAGGCGTGTCGTGAAGTGACGTCACTTCACGACACGCCCACTACGCGTTTCGTGAAGTAGGCGCGTCGCGAAGTGACGTCACTACCCAACACGCCCACTACGCTTTTCTTAAAGGGGTACGAGCCCAAGTAACCACTAATACAATTGATAGTTTGATTCATCGGTTTGCTGCACTTTCTTTGCCCAGTAATGACTTTTACGGGGTTTGTCCTTGTTATCATTAGTTAAGTGTAAAAATTTCATGAATATTAAAGTAACATATTAGCCTACAAAAGCTGGCATTATTTAAGATTTTGAAAAAAAGAACATTTAATCAATAGGGATTTGAAGTGGAAAATGTTCGACTGCCACAAGAAAAAAAACACTCAGGACAAGAGTTAATGAGTTAAATAATGTCAGCCATTATTACACCACCATACACACTCCTACACCCATGCTCTCACATTACTGATCATAAAGACCACATGCCATAAAAACTTTGTGCCCCTCTCCCTCCTTTGGCATTTTGTGACAAGCAGACATTCATTACTATTGTGTTTTGTCTGTCAAATATGTTTGTAGTGAAGAGGGAGATCTTATAACATTAAATTGTTATCTGGGATTTTATGTAAACGCTCTTTTATGAATTCATGTTATATGAATGGCTCTGTGAAATGTAGACATTGAATATGTTCTACACAAAATAACTATGTAAAAAATAGAAACAAATACATAACATTTTATTTCAAAAAATGCTGGCTGTGCGGCCATTACAGCCTGGAGAAAAAGGCTTCAGAGGAGAGCGCTTTTCTCATTTTATCTTTGTAAGCCTCTATCTTCACTGCTGCCTCCTCCGGTAAGTGTCTCACCAGTGCCTCCTCAATCATTTTCATTTCACTGTCCAAAAAGAACAAACACAGATTAGATGTTGCAGTGCACATTGAAATATGTCCATCATCAATTCTTAAAACAATAATCTTACCATGGTTCATACTTTGGCCCCCTTCTGAATTTGACAAGGGCTTCTTGTAACGGCAGGTGAAATGTCTCAGCCAGGGTGTGAACTGTCACCTAGATAAGATTTACATTTGTTAAATTCAACAACAAAAACAAATTCTGAAACAAATTACACACTTGAGTGTGTTCCCCTCGTACACCACTGGAGCTCTATTGACATCTACAACAATCGTAGGATGTAGCTGAAAGCAGACATAAACATACATTTGTGCTCAAAAACACAAAGGTCATGATGTTACTGTGACAAAAAACATGTTGATGGCACATGGTATGACTCTCAGGAGAAACCCATACAAATAGCTTTCTAGTTGACTTCTTTAAACATTTCGTGGCCTATTCATCTGTTCAGGGTGATGTGCATTTATTCATTAATACACTGTAACTTGTGTGACTGATTAAAAATAAAAATAAAAACACGTTGTCACATACTATTTGCGTACGGTCGGCCATTTTTCTTCCAGTTATCAACAGCCTAATCTCGCGTGATTTAACGTAATTTCCCGTTGGGTAGTAGGCGTGTCGTGAAGTGACGTCACTTCACGACCAGCCTACTTCACTACACGCCTCTGTCTTGCAGGCTGCAGACAGACCCTTCTCCTTTCTGCCGGCACCAATCGTCACATCTTTGTGCAAGGAACTTAGAACACACACAGTCTTGTTTTTATTTGGTGCATAAATTGTCCAGATGGTCTCTGGCCAACTTTAGACAGGCCTGGACATGTGCTGGCTTAAGCAGGTGACCTTTCAAGTACAGCTGGATTTCAATCCATGATGATTTAGTGTGTTACTAATAATAACCTTTGTTACTGTGGTCCCAGCTCTCTTCAGGGCATTGATCAGTTTCCTCAGTGTAGTTCTGGGTTGTTTCTTTACTGTTCTCAGGGTCAAGTGTACCCCACGAGGCGAGATCTTGCAAGGAGAGGTCGACAGAGATTATCATTGATCCATTTTCTAATAATCACTCCAACAGTTGATCTCTTCTCACCAAGCTGCTTGCCTATTGTAGATCGGCTCATCCCAGTCTTTGACAGGTGTATATTCTTGTCCCTGGTGTCCTTGGACAGGTGTATGGTCCTTGCCATGATGGAGGTTGGAGTCTGATTGTTTGAAGGTCTGGACAGGTGTCTTTTATACAAATAATGAGTTCAAACAGGTGCCATTAATAAAGGTTACGAGGATAGATGGAGAATAGAAGTGCATCAGAAGAAACAGGTCTGTGAGGGCCTGAATTCTTGCTCTTTTGTAGGTGCTACTTATTTTCTTCACCATTTTATGAATACATTTTTAAAAAAAATCATACAATGTGATTTCCTAGATTTTTTTACATTCTGTCTCTCACAGTTTGAGTGTATCTATGATGTAAATTACAGACCTCTATCATATTTTTAAGTGGGACAACTTGCACAAATGGGTGGCGGCCAATTAACTTTTTACCCCACTGACACTGCTCAGAAGGTCTACATGTATGTATGTTTACTGTATATGTAGGCAGGAACACTGTTGGGTTCAGAGTTCAGCTGGTGAGGCCCAAATCCAATCACATGCCTATGCTCCTGACCACGCCTCACCCCCTTCCCCTTCACATCTTAGTATTCATAGCACAGAGCTCAACACAGCTCTCTATTCATTCACTCTGTGTGAGCTCCGACACGGAGGGAGGCGAGACAAGGGTCAAACAGGACAGGAAAGGACAGAGTGTATCAGATCGCTCTGGATTCTGTGCTGTTTTTTTTTTCTTCTTTTTTTTGCTCTAGAAAGCAAAAACAATTTCTCTAAAGGGCAGCTTGGTTAAACAATGAGTAAATGAGAGCAGAAAGGGAAAAACGATGATGATGTGGAAAAAGACAAACTGTAGTCCAGATGAGAGTGAGATTGTTGAAAGGGAAACTCAAGCAGTGATAAGCGTTCATGGCACCCAGGGGTGAGGGATCTCTCATTCGCTTAATAAACTATTGATACTTTGCAATCCCATTATACCGGGGTATTCGGGTGACCTCTAGAGCAGTGATGACTGCATAAACTTTGAGGTACATAACAGTTTAAAACCATGGCTGCACCCTTCCATTATGAGCATTAGTGTGGCTTAGTAATAAATAATGTTGGGTAATGAGATCTCAGCTTGCTGAAGGGCTGGGCTAAAGCTAGCACGTTTACACTCTTTGGTCATTGATAATTTACATTTACAGAACATATCTCAGTGAAGTACAAATTTATTGTTTGAAGACACGATTTACAGAAAATACATTTGTCTGCCTAATAAGCTTAACACTTTATTTTGAGCTGCTGTCTGGAAAGCCCTCTGTCCTCCAAATAGAGTATTCTGCATGCAGTGTCCAAAGTAAGTCACATAACAGAGACAGACAGGAAGTGTTCAACACCCAATGCAGTCTCCCTGTCATTGTAAATGGTGAAAACACCGTGAAACCTAAATCTGTTAATCAACAAAGAATGTGCAAGGTCAATGATAAAGTTTAAAAGTTGTACAAACAAAAAACTTTCAACTGGCTTCAAGTCTTCCTAAGGGTGCAGCAGATATTTTCACAGGTCGTACACCAGTAACAGTTATCTGAAGTTTGTCATGTATAGTGCCTATAAAAAGTGTTCACCCCCTTGGATGTTTTACGCTTTTTATTGCTTTTACAAATCAGTCATGACCAACAAAATTTGGCTTTTTTAGACAATAACATCCTTTATATATTATTACTTATATTTTCATTTAATTATTTTGTTGCAGAAACCAGCTTTACCTTTGACATTAAAGGTGCTTCTGTTTTTTGTTTTTTTTTAACAAGTCAAAACTTGGACACAGTTCAGGAAATCCTTATAAAAACACCCTGTGTACATCCTGAAAAGAGGATAATTATTCAGTCCTCATGTTACCCACTATGTAGCACATACTGACCAAACAGTCAACAGACCAACTAAACCGTACTTTTACCTTTATTTTTAATGTTGAACGAGTAGATTGTTTCAGTAAATTGGTAAAGCATGCGCGTTTATCCCAAAATGACAGAGTACAGATTGGAAAAGTGTGGTATGAAAAGAAGAGCACAAATACAAAACGGTGAGGAGGCAAAATGACGAGCAACAATATGTCTGTCAAATTTTTTTTATCTTTTACACTTTGATCAAAATTGCTAATTCAAACGCAGCATATTTTCTATTTTGATTACTCCTCTATAGATGGCTATACTTGAGAAAACGTCAACATAATTTTTTTTGCAGCTGTGTTAGTTTGATCTTTATTTTGACAGGAACAGGTTCCATTCAACTTGATGCAGTTTTTCTTTTTGCACAATATGAATAGATCAACATGATTTTTAACAGAAAGAGTGCCCGGCATAGTGAAAGCTTTTCTTTTGACGAGGCAGGTGTCCCTGCTGAAGAGAAAAGAAGAAACTTGAATGGACCTCCATGGAGGGCCACAACACTGTCATGCTGAAAGATGTGCTTCTGATCCCTTTCTTCTATTCAATCTTTCCACCTAAATGTTCCACCAGGTCATCTCCCCATTCTTGTGAACAGTGCTTTTTTTAAATTTTACATTGGCTACCTTTAACCTTTTTACTTGGACTCCCCTGCTGGTTACTTCATTGTTCTCAGCATACCTCTGCAGTTTTTCACATTATCCTCCATTTATCAGTTTAAACCCATTTTCCACACTTCTTCCTTCCCTAACTTGTCTTTTCCCTCCTGTCTGTCTCGAAGTTTGTGCAGTGCCAGCTATGACTTCAGCCACTCCCCCATCCTCCGAAGGCTCCTCCCCACAGAAAGTGTGCCATTCCCAGACACAGACTGACATCAGCAAGCCCCTGCTGAGCTCCACAGGGGGAACTGGGCTTCCGGTTGGTGGAGGAGGAACAGGAGCTGGAGGAACCAACGCTCTGCGAAGGAGACGTAGAGTCCTCTCCAAAGATGGGCGAAGCAATGTCCGCATTGAGCATGTAAGCGGCAGAGGGGCCCTGTACCTCCGTGACCTCTGGACAACTTTCCTGGACATGCAGTGGCGCTACAAGTTCTTCTTTTTCGCCGCTACGTTTGCTGGGACCTGGTTCTTTTTTGGGCTGCTTTGGTACCTGGTGGCCCTTGTGCACGGAGACCTGCTCGGTAGGCATGACTTTGATTCCACCATGATACTCACATAACCATGCTTAACACTTAAGACTTCAGTTTTCTTTTTTTTGTTGAATTTCTTTATGATTTTCAAAATGGCATTCCCTGCGCTTGGTTGACATTTGCAAAAAAGGTTCACTCAAATAGGTGCAACAGTCCTGAATTTACTGATATCACACTTGTCAAAGTTGTCGTAAAGTCAAATACTTATTTTTGTGTGTGAAAGAAACCATGAAGGCAAGCAAATTATAGACTTTATAAAAAAGATCTTGCAAAACAAAGACAAAAGTAGCAAACTGTCTTTTTGTGTTTGCTATTCTCCAAATGTATCTTTTGTTTCTTGTTTTTTACCTTCAGAGTTTGACCCACCTTCCAACCACACACCCTGTGTAATGGAGGTGAAGACCTTGACAGGAGCCTTCCTCTTCTCCCTGGAGTCGCAGACCACAATTGGCTATGGCTTCCGGTGCATCACAGAGGAGTGCCCTGTGGCAATAATCCTCCTCATTGTTCAGCTGGTCATCACCATGGTGATGGAGATTTTCATCACTGGAACCTTTCTTGCAAAAGTAATTTGTTGTTTTAATTTCAAAAGAGCAATAAATGTAACTACAACAATGTTTGTAAAACCAATTAATTAATTAGTGGCATACATGATCCTAAGTTATGTTATGTTTAGTTTTCACTGGAGCTACAGTGAAAGATGGCGGTGGCAGTGTAATGCCAACAATATCCAGAACTTGGTGTGAGAAAATCTGTGGGGCCAACTAAAGTGGGCTGTGGATCTAATAAGACCTGGAGAACTTTTTTAATGCAA
The DNA here is from genome assembly GCA_963556495.2 of Valencia hispanica. Classification (NCBI taxonomy): domain Eukaryota; kingdom Metazoa; phylum Chordata; class Actinopteri; order Cyprinodontiformes; family Valenciidae; genus Valencia; species Valencia hispanica. Next base: position 19,543,471 of record OY747714.1, on the reverse strand, counting down.
GATGTTGAATGAGGACTGGTTCCTATCAATAAAAACTGAATGCTAAAAATGTAATCAAAAGGAGCTTTAACAAAGTATTAGTTGAGGGTGTGCACACGTATGCAAACATTTTTTTGTACCTTCTTATTTTTTTGTTTCTCAGTTGGGTTGTAAGGCATAAATATCACATAAAATGTGTACAAAGTTATAGAATGTGTACAATTACTGTATACTGTATATATATTTCTGTATCTATTTTTTTATCTACTCCCCCAGTCTTTTCTGCTGCTTAGCTTCATATTCTAATTGCTTATATATAAAACCTGTGTGTGTGGCGCTGTTACTTATCAATTCTATTAGAAGCAGACTTCCGTGCTCTAAGACGTTTTATGACACCCGCAGCATGAAAAGTTATTAGTGTTATCACAGTTTTGTTGGTGCTCATTATCAGTCCTATCTGAAAAGACAAAAAGTTTCCACTGCTGTTTTTATCGGAAGTTATTTCCATGTCATGTTCTCTGAGCATAAACAAAAGAGGCAGCTTTTAATGACTGATGTGGGACATGCAGTATTTTCTATACTCTATCACTTCTATACAAAGTTAGTACCAAGAAAAACAAAGCTGTATCTCAGATTTCTTCTCTTCCTCCTTCAGGTTGCACGTCCTAAGAAGAGAGGGGAGACGGTGAAGTTCAGTCAACATGCTGTTGTGTCATATCACGAGGGACGGCCCTGCCTCATGATCAGAGTGGCAAACATGCGCAAAAGCCTGCTGTTAGGATGTCAGGTAGTACCCTACTTTGAATAATGTTCACTTGCACTTCATGTACCAGTCTGTACAGACATTTTGATTTGTTACTAACAACATAGTGCTGATTCTTGAACTGCTTACTGACACGATTCTGGCAATATCTATTAAACTGTTTCTAAGTTTTGCACGAACTTCGATCAAAACTATTGAACTTTCACTTAACTTACTTTCCTGTCCCTACAGCACTACTCCTTATTTTATGTATGCAAACTAAAATCTGTGGGTTGTTGTTTTTCACACAACACTCTGCATTTTTTCCTCTATCTCCTATGACCATTTAGGTCAGCTTTAATCATGAGGGATTGTTATGATCCTTAGATGTTTGTACTTTTAGTTTCATTTGTGTTTGTGGTTTTGATCATTTATTTATTCAGATCTCCTCATTTTCAGTTCATTGTTCTGTATTAGTTCTGTTGTGCCTTATTTTTCACGTTTATGATTATTGTTGTGTGATTTGAGTGTAGCTTAGTGTTTAGATCTTTATATTTTCTTTCTATGTTTTTCCTCCTTTCCTGTCTTTCCTTTAGGTGTTTGAACTTTGAGTTTCTCTGGTGCTTTTGAGTTATTTCATATTTGTTTACTTAGGTCTTATCTTAGTTACTCCTCTGCTGTAGTTTTCTACTTATGGATTTAGGATTATTTGTTGATTAGACCTTCTTCTGTTTCATGTTTCAACCTCTGATTTCCTTCTCTGTTCGTTTTATTTCCTCCCTGCCATCCTGCCTCCTTCCCAGATACAATTCATCTCCATCTGCTCAGTCGCTCACCCACCTTCATCTGATTACCTTGATTAAGTCTCCCTCTGGTTCCTTTGTCATTTCTCACACCACCTTCAGTATTTACGCAGGTCACTTTCTGTCATACCTTGCTGGATGCTCAGGCTTTTTCTCCTTATAGTGACATTTCCCTTGTGTTTTGGCAGTAGGTAACTTCTGTTCTACCTGTTAATTAAACTACTCTCTTAAAACAAGATCATCTGCAATTGGGTCCTACTTACCCTACAACATGACAGAGATGTTCTGTTTGCAGTAAATGTGCAATCGTTTAACAAGATGATACAGTTAACCATTGCATCAAAGAATGTATTATTAAAACAATTTTAGATCTATGGGGTCAGATCAGTCACATTAAGAATAAACTCATGCAGGGTTTTTCACAAATTCACAAGCTCATTCACAACTGCACACACTCTGGTTCACAAATATAATTTCGAAGAAACACTTGTAATATAACTTCACAAATGCACACGATCTGTTTCACAAATGCACACGATCCGTTTCACAAATGCACACAATCTGTTTCACAAATATAACTTTGAGGGAAGCTTCAAATATAAACTCACAGATCATACGAATCGCTAAATGTGCATTTATGAACCACTTCTCATTTGCGAATCTCTCTGTATTTGTGAGAGAATTTTGTGTGGTGAATTTTGAGACTGATGTAACGTTGCAGGTCAACAAACGTCACCATTGGCTAATGAATCTGTCAATCAAATTTACGATTCTGATTGACAGATTCGTCAGCTAACCAATGTCTTCGTTTTCAGCCAATCGTATGGCTGCTTACAAGAGAGTTCTGACACTCTCATGGACTTCAATGGAAAGAATGGAATGCGGAAGTCAAGTGGGTCTGCAGCTGCAGATACTTCCAAACAGCGCAGCGTCATTGACCGCAGTTCATCCTCGGCGTGTTGGAACTATTGTTCCGGTAAGTTAATTTTTTAGCATTGAAAAGCGTTAGCTGACTGCTCTGTACCAAAAATAAGTCAAGGGTCATATTTAATGTAGCCAGTTTTGGTTAATTAACTGTGTTAATGAGCTAGTTGTAGTTTAACTGCAGCTAGCTAATTGTGAGTAGCAGAGGTCTGGAAAAGCTTGACGACCTATTGACGGGTTTATTTCAGTATGTCAAATTCAGCTTTTTAAAAATATTCATCACAGTTTGAAATAGGATATACACTTTTATATCTCAATAATTTTAATGGTGATTTTTTTTTTTGTCTAAAATATATTTAATGAGTTGCTGGTCGCTGTATCAACAGTCTTTAACTGACTTTGATGCATCAGAGATGGAAGTATAAATGGAGATACTATCAGTAAAGAAAAATGTGATTGTGAAGATGAGAAATTATTTCTTTATTTTTCAGTTAAACCACATAAGAACTGACTGCAATAAACTGCTGAAGCATATGGCACACAGGATCACCAAAGTAACAAGATATGATGTTTTCTTGTTTTGTGTTCTCCAAAATAATAAGAGCTGAATCAAGACATTTAAAGAAAAGTACTTGAACACCATTACCTTTTTAAAGTTGATATTTACTGCAGAACTGTTCATTTGCACTTGTTTTATGAAATTATCGTTTGTAATCATTTGATTAAGTAGAGATTACAATCTTTTTTTAACACACAAGAATTGAAGAATTATTTAGAATGTCAGCCTAAATAAACAACTGTTGAAGAGAAACTAAAAAAGTCTTATTAAACTATTACAGGTAACACTGCGTTGCATTCATGTCCATCTTCCTGTTTTCAGATGAGTTGCTGAACGGAGAGCTGATCAGTGTCCGGGTTTGGTGGAACTTCCCAGTTCTGTCAGTGATAAATAAGTTGGTAAGTGGAGTGCTGGAGGTGGGTGGGTGGTGATGGGGAGGCTCTCAAAATAAAATCAAAATGATCAGAAATGACTTCATTTCATACCAAAGCTAATGCAAGCATTGCAATCTTTTTTTAAATTATTCCCTGAACATGCCAAGACTATGTATGATTAAAATAACATGTAGAATCGTTTAAATTAAAGTGCAAGGGACAAAAAAAATCCCACCAAACATATATATATATATATATATATATATATATATATATAGAAGCTGATGTGGGTGGGGGGTTGTTTGCAAAAAAGAGACCAAGTTCCTCTATGGCAACGTTCAAGGTGTTTGGTGGGGGCTTGCTTGTTGTGCTATCAGATGCTGTTTTGCATTGCTGTTTTTTGTTTGTCTTGTACTTCCAAGATGCCCAGTATTGGACAGCACTTTTTTTCTTTCTTATGGAAGATCTGTTTTGCTGCCATTTGTAGTCTCAGCCTGATGAATCTGCTGGTTTTTTGGGTTTTGTTGCACATCATGACATACAGGGAGCATGCTTTCTAACAAACTTGCTTTTCTCTCCAAAGTGGCCATAGTATTTGGGAGCTCCATGAGAGATGCACCAGACCTTGTTCGGAAAAGCTCCTCAACTTAGTGTACCAGACCAAAGGCATCATGTGATGGTCGACACAGCACTCCTGGTTTGAATTCCTTCAGTGTCAATAGGGTACAGTGCTCTCCTTCCAGACTGCCATCATTTTTCCTTTATTGAACTAGAGCATCCATCACAGATGTTGGAATATTTGATGATTTTGTTTGTTTCCTGTAAGAGGGTACAGAATATGTCCATGGTCAAGCATGTCTTTTGGATTGATACAATTGTAGATGTTGCCATCACAATTCCTTTTTGCACTGGTTTCCAGCTACCTGTTTGACCAATCTTAAGTCCACAGAAGAGTGTTATCATGTCTTGGAGGAATGTGATGGGTTTGTTGTACTCTTGCATCTTATGCCTAAGTGCCATCACAGGGTGGCGTGTAAAGCCCTGATTGAAAATATTTGACAGTGCAGATTAAACTTATTGTACACAGCTTTCTGTTATGACCTCTGGCGATGGTGAGGTTTTTCCTGCTGACTTGAGCCAACCATTACCTTCTTCTTTCTGTGTCTTTAGGGAAGCCGTATGTTCTGATCCCTTTCTTGGACCGATTGCTGAATCCAAATGCAGCACAGCCAGTCATGGTAAAGCAATAAACATATGAAGGTATTATTTAAATATAGATTTTATACATATGAAATGTTGTACAAAACCAAATATAATTATATGTATAATTACACTTTAAACTTTTCCCTTGTTCCACCCTAAACATCTTGATTTGTAATTAGAATTTTTCACCCACTAAGTCCTTCAAAGCAAAACATTTTACTAATGAACTGTTTCTCTATTGTTTTCAGGAAGGTCACCAGTGGTTGTTATCAAAGCGAGCTGCTGTTAATGTTACCAAGGATGAACCTTCATTAGGACTTCAGCACATTTCCACATTGCCCAAATTTGATCCATGCGGTGTATTTGTACAGATGTAATGACTGTGAGAATAATAGTAAAAATACTTCATTAAAGCTTGTTTTACATTTAGCGTAATATTTAATAAAAAGTTTGCGTTTTGTTATTTACTCAACACTTTTTTTTTTTTTTTTTTTTTTTTACATATACTGGTTTTAACATTATTAATGAATTAATATTTTACTGTAGTCAGGCTAGAACCACAATCAACTGGGTTATAGATGCATGAGTTCATAAGAAAATAAATAATTATAGAATGTCTTCTACCGAAGAAATTAATCCCAGGTCATCAGTCCATGCATAGACAGCCGTATATTTTCCTCCCAAGTTATTTAAAACAGGTTCAAAACATGTAACTTAGATCAGCCTTACATTCAGCTAATTTTCTATCCAACAGCAGGCAGAGAGAAAACAGACTGAATGTCATCTGGTAGACATATAGGGTGTTTTAGGAGTAAATCCTGGGAACAGTAATATCCCATGCTTTGTTGAAAGATGGAGATCTAAAGGTAAGCTGGAGCAGAGGTCTGAACCACTGGCATGTTTTAAGTGTATAGGAGGACAAGGTATGGCCGTACCATGCTAGCATTCAGAAAACAGGCTATAAATTGGGTATTATTACTCCAATTTAGGGTTTCCTGTGGCACATAAAGTTATTAAACATGCTTATATTGAGCAGTGTAGTGCATTAATTTATCAATAAATATGATCGGTGATCTACATGTATTCTACAATGTGGTAGCACTCTCGTCTCCCTCTAAAATGTAGAACAGTGACGAATGTCTGTTCCTCTAGAAATGCTTTGAAAAATAAAAATACATAGGCTATTCAGTAAAAAGTAATCAGTACACTTTATTAGTCGATAATGATCAAAAATCGCCAGGAGAAAATAGAAATATTCGATTTTGCGTTCTGTCCAGCCAGAAGCTGCTCAGACTGACTGACAGCGCTGGGATGTTTGGAACTATTGAGGACTCCATGAACCACGTGACCGGGTGTCGGCTAGTTCAAAGTCTGCCGTAACTCTATCTCTTATGACGCTGCACTGGCAGAGCTGTTATGTGCGCATGCGCCGTGAAGTTTAACCGTGACACATGGCGATAAGTAGCGACCGTTATGTCTATGGTAGCGACATGCATCAGTCTCAAACGGTAAGTACCACATTTCGCCATGTCGCGGTTGAACTTCACGGCGCATGCGCACATAACAGCTCTGCTAGTGAGGAGAAAATGTAAGCAGCCATACGATTGGCTGAAAACGAAGACATTGGTTAGCTGACGAATCTGTCAATCAGAATCGTAAATTTGATTGACAGATTCATTAGCCAATGGTGTCGTTTGTTGACCGTTACAACAGTCTCAAAATTCACCACACAAAATTCTCTCACAAATACAGAGAGATTCGCAAATGAGAAGTGGTTCATAAATGCACATTTAGCGATTTGTATGATCTGTGAGTTTATATTTGAAGCTTCCCTCAAAGTTATATTTGTAAAACAGATTGTGTGCATTTGTGAAACAGATCGTGTGCATTTGTGAAGTTATATTACAAGTGTTTCTTCGAAATTATATTTGTGAACCAGAGCGTGTGCATTTGTGAAGTTATATTACAAGTGTTTCTTCGATATTATATTTGTGAACCAGAGCGTGTGCATTTGTGAAGTTATATTACAAGTGTTTCTTCGAAATTATATTTGTGAACCAGAGCGTGTGCATTTGTGAAGTTATATTACAAGTGTTTCTTCGATATTATATTTGTGAACCAGAGCGTGTGCATTTGTGAAGTTATATTACAAGTGTTTCTTCGAAATTATATTTGTGAACCAGAGCGTGTGCAATTGTGAAAAACCCTGCATGAGTTTATTCTTAATGAGACTGATCTGACCCCATATAGATCTATCAGCAATTTTTATTGATGTTAGCTTTGAAAAATAAAATAGATGAACAGCAAACCATTTGGAAAGGTTTAAAAGTATGTTAGCATTTGACCCCTCCTTCACCCCCTATTAACTAAGCAACACATCCTACTCTGTCCTTTAATGCACCATGGCATTAAATATCAGTCGGAATGGGGAATGATCGTTGTAAGGTGTTCTATATCTTCTACTACTAGCAGAGGTATCTTATTTTGTGGTCCTCAAGGTTACAGACCATTCAGAGTTTAAAAGATATTTAGGCTGTGCTGATTGGAAAGGATTGTGCAGGAGAGCACACTCTGCGGTGTGAAAACAGGATACAGAAAACCTCTCCTGTATCCTCTCATGTTGCTGAAAATGATTGCGGAGGTGCTGAAACCTCTGATATTTATGGGAAAATTAGATTGTAAAGAGGAATTTTAAACCAAATCAATTTGGTGAATCTAACAGCACAATAGCACCATTGATGTCTTCACCCTGGAATTAGGCTTTCCAGCCTTCCAGCCCTGGAACTGTTTAAGCTAAGCCTTTCTGATGGAGAGCTATTGGCAACCAAAGACAAAGAACATACATTTGCTGTTTTTTAACTCTTTAGGTTATAAATCTGTTCATAGTTGAAATGTTTCAGATAGTTTAAAACTAGGAAGAGAGAGTACAAATGATTTGGTGGAAATGGCATCTGGGAAAACTAACCTGCACAGTGTACAGATATGTTTTGGTGAATGTTTCCTATGATTGATTATGATCACTCTACAGTATGTGATAGCTGTGATAGCAAAAAATGGTTTTTATATTAAACAAGACCTACAAATTTGCTGTCTTTACTGCTTGTCTGTTGTCTGGTGTGAGACAGACACATACAATAAACTGATTGAGTATACAATGTTGGCAATACATTACTCAAGGGCAGCCCACTGGACATGAGATGCTGGCTAGTGCAAGCATTAACATGGAGCCCTCTGATTCCAGGATGTCTTCTCCAACTTCTTTGGCTACAGTTACTGACTACATCTTGGCTCCCAGGTGACGGGGAAGTTGCTTCAAACTTCTCTGACCAAGGAGGGTGAAACGGTACGGCTGGACCAGCGCAATGTGCCGTTCCAGGTGGACACATCCAGCGACAGCCCCTTCCTCATCATTCCCCTGACGTTCTACCACATCATCGATGAAAACAGCCCCCTCAGAGCTTGGGCAACAAAGGGTATGTCACAGCTCTAATGAAGTTGTGTCGGAAGTCTGAGTAACTAATACCAAATGTGTTGAATTCAATTCAGTTTATGTATATAGCGCCGATTCACAACAGATGTCATCTCAAGGCACTTAAACAAAAAGTAACTTCAATACAATCATACAAACATTCCAATTAGTTTAAAGTTTTAGTTAGTTTCCTATTTAAGGAATCCCAGCAGATTGCATCGAGTCATTGACTTGAGGTTGCAAAACAAAGTTAACAGTCGAAATGACAGCATATAATGCAACTGGAGAGTTGTAGAAAAGAAAGCAGAGTGAAGAAAAGTGGTCAGTCTTTTCTCCAGCACTATAAGAACTATAAGTAAACCTGCAGTCTGAGAACGAAGTGCTCTGTTGGGAACATATGAAACAATTAGATCTCTGATGTATGATGGAGCTTGATTATTGAGGGCTTTATATGTAAGAAGGAGGATCTTAAATTATTTTCTGGATTTAACAGGGAGCCAATGAAGGGAAGCTAAATCAGGAAAATGTGATCTCTCTTTTTAATATTCATTAAAACTCTTACTGCAGTATTTTGTATCAACTGAATGTTTTTAATTACATTTTGTGGACTTCCTGATAAGCATTACAGTAGTCCAGCCTTGAGGTAACAAATGCATGGACTAGTTTCTCAGCATCACTCCTAGACAGGATGTTTCTAGTTTTAACAATATTCCTGAGGGGGAAAAGGAAATCCTAGAAACATGTTTAATATGGGATTTGAATGTCATGTATTGGCCAAAAATAATGTGGAGGTTCTTTACATTATTACTGGAGGCCAATTTAATCCCATCCAGATGACGTAATTGAGCAGTTTCTTTTTTAGAGCGTCTGGTCCAAAGATGGCAACTTCTGTCTTGTCAGAATTTAAAAGCAAAAAGTTTAGATTCATCCATGTTTTTATGTCTTCCAGACATGCCTGTAATCTACCTAACAGACTTGAGTTCATCAGGATTTATGGATAAATATAGTTGTGTATTATCGGCATAGCTGTGGAAATTTATCCCATGCTGTTTAATGGATTGGAAGCATATATATATTGAAAAGAATTGGTCCAAGCACACAACCCTGTGGAACTCCACAGGTAACCCTTGAGTGTGAAGAAGATTTATCATTTAGATGAATAAACTGGAATCTGTTGGACAAAGATTTAAACGAGCATAGTTCTGTTCCTGCAACATGTTCAAGCCTTTCTAAGAGAATATTATGATCGACTGTGTCAAAAGCAGCACTGAGATCTAAGAAAACCAGAAGACACAAAACCATTATCTGAGGCCATTAGAATATCATTAGTAACTTTCACCAGTGCTGTTTCAATGCTATGATGAGCTCTAAAACCTGACTGAAACTCTTCAAACAGGTCATTATTGTTTAAATGCTCACAAACTTGTTTAAGAACTATTTTTTCGATGATTTTGGATAAGATAGGAAGGTTAGATATAGGTCTGTAATTAACTAAGTCATCTTGATCAAGGGAAGGTTTCTAAAGTAAAGGTTTAATTTGTTGAACTGCAAGATAGAAGCATATAGCATTCTGAAAATCATTAGGTGTTTACATGAGAACAAGTGTTTCATTATCGCTTCTTAATCGTCTCCCACGTATCAGCAACAAGTAAGTGATGGGAATTTACATTACCGTTGTGTTATGGTAATTGACAGAATGTGTAGGTACAATGAGCATGTATGTGTATGTAGGTGTGTTGGTATTTACAGTCACGTGCTGCGTTCTTGGCTGTGTCACGCTGTCCACAGTTGGGTTTGTTTGTCACTGGAGGAGAGGTTTTTTTCTGGCTGGAATGTGTGTGAGAGAGCCTGCTCGAGACACCCCTCATTAGAGGACAATACTGTACAGTCTGGGGCGCTGACATGCAGCCCGCACAGATCCACTTACAGCAGCTCAGAGCTCTCATCACTAGAAGCCACAGGAGTACCCATTAAGCATATTTTCGCTTTTCTGTTTGCTAGGCCGACTTAGATTCTAAGTAGATCATGTTAAAAAGATGTATTTCTGCACATTTACTTCCTTCTAAAACCATTAATCTTGTCTTTTAGTAGAATCTTTATAACTTAAAGCTGCAGTAGGTAACTCAGAGAGGAGAGCAGACTTTGCTTGAAAATTTAAACCCAAACAAGCTTCACATCACTCCCCCTCCCTCTCCGATGCACTCAAGCCCCGCCTCCAATCCCCTCCTCCCCGTTTCGGCTGCGCTACTGGCGTAACAACTGCCAAAGATAATCAGCTGAGGCAACTTAGAAAACAAACTTTCGTGAATATTTCCTAACAGTAAACCACATATGACAACATTAGCTGTGAGTGCACGGATGATCGCACGCGCTGAGGAGATTTACTGTAATACCACCACCAAAAAAACAAAACAAATATTTATCAAGCAAGGGTAATTACCTGTCAAGCAGAAACATTGCCAACTCAGAATCGGTTTTAAATGCTTTTTGGTCCCGTAGCTCCCTCCACCTCTCAAAGGCTACGCCAATATTTACCCTCGTTTTATCTAGGGCTCGGTCAACTTCTTTCTTCTTAGTTTTTTTTTTCCTCCTCGGTCATCTTTTTTTTTTGTTATCTTAGCCGTATATGCTGTTGTTGGCAGTAGTGGTACGGGCAGTTTCTCTTTAGGTGGCTGTTGCAGCCGGTTGCATAGCGGAGCGATGGGCGGGTCGCGGTGTCTGTGTGAGGAGTGATAGACAGATGTCAGACACTCCATCAGACGCTGCTCTGGCTCTGATTGGGTGATTCTTGCAAATCGCAGTAGGGGCTGTAGGCGTGACCAACTGAGCTGCAGATTACAAATCTCATTTCCTACTTTCAGGACATATGGACAGTTTTAGGAAATATCACAAAAAGTTACTTTTATTCAAGTTACCTACTGCAGCTTTAATGTACTAAAAGCTATGTTTACTTAAAAATCCATGGAAAAGGAAGATCACAGGACATTAATAGGGAAGGGAATTTTATTTGCATAGCACATTTTCAACAACAAGATAATTCAAGGTGCTTTACATGATTAGACCGCATGGGATAAATTTCCACAGCTATGCCGATGACACACAACTATATTTATCCATAAATCCTGATTAATCCAGTCAGTTAGGTAGATTACAGACATGTCTGGAAGACATAAAAACATGGATGACTCTAAACGTTTTGCTCTTAAATTCTGTCAAAACAGAAGTTGTCATCTTTGAACCCGAAGCTCTAAAAAAAGAAGCTGCTTAGTCAATCACTTCATCTGGATGGTATTAAATTGGCCTCCAGTAATAATGTAAGTGTTATTTTTCACCAAGACATTGCATTCAAATCCCATATTAAACAGGTTTCTAGGATTTCCTTCTTTCACCTTCGGAATATTGCTAAAATTAGAAACATCCTGTCCAGGAGTGATGCTGAGAAACTAGTCCATGCATTTGTTACCTCAAGGCTGGAATACTGTAATGCTTTACTATCAGGAAGTACATACAATGTAATTAAAAGCCTTCAGTAGATCCAAAATACTGCAGCAAGAGTTCTGATGAATATTAAAAAGAGAGATCACATTTCTCCTGTTTTAGCTTCCCTTCATTGGCTCCCTGTTAAATCCAGAAAAGAATTTAAGATCCTCCTTCTTACATATAAAGCCCTTAATAATCAAGTTCCATCATACATACAGACTTTCAGGTTTTAAAAATCTCATGACAATTTTAAAGTTTTCCCATGTGAACTAGGCCTTAGTGCCATGTCAAATAAAAGATGAAATAAAATATTTATGACCAGCTGAAAAAGATTAGAGCTGATGTTTAAAAATGGCTGGCAAAAACAATTATTTATTTTAAACTATTTTAACATCTTATATTAAAGCGACAAACATAAATGCACTTTTCTGGGATTTGACATGAGAGAACAACACAATAAATTCACACTTGTGGGGTGGATAAATGATCACAAATAAAAAAATAAAAAATGGACTGTGCTGCACCCTAAAGAAACCATCTCCATGGTGTCACATAGTGAGAGCAGCATCATGCTGCATTAATAATGTTTTTTACAGGTAGCTAGACAGTGTTTAGAAGTGTATAGAGCTAAATATAAGGCTATATTATATCAACAGACCAATGACTGTTGTAGTTATATGTACAATTCTTTAGAACATTTTGCTAACATAGGATAAGAAAATGGTAGATTTTTTCAGTTGCCTTATAAAAGCAAAAATAGAAGATCCCAGCGGGATTTTGATGCAGATTTAGTGCCCTTGAGTCAATTTGTTCTTTTCACACTGTGTTTCAAAAAAGTGCGGTCAATGCTGTATTTCGTCCTCTGCTTATGGTTTGAATGCAGCCTTCTTTACACAATCACGGGCCACACCAGCATGATTCCAACAAGTTGTTGGAAAATGTCCTTAAAGATTTTTATCCCTATTGACATGATAGTGCTACACAGTTGCTGCAAAAGAGAAGGCAGCAAATCCTTGATACTAATCAGAAGGTGTCATAAAAGGGATAAACATGTTCAGAAACTATACCCAGGTAGGTACCCACCATTCAGTTGGGACCAAGGGGCCTGGAGCGTCAAAACAAAGAAAGTGCACACCATCACCAGCAGTCTGAACCATTTATGGAATGGATTCAAGTTTTACTGTAGTTATGAGCCAAACTCTAATCCCACTTTCTGAATGTTGCAGCAAAAATTGAGACTCGTCGGATCAGGGAAAAGTTTTCCAGTCTGTGTTTGTCCAGTTTTGATGTGCAAACTGCAGCTTCATTTTCTTGGGTCTTAGCTGACAGGTGTTGGAATCCTCTTCTGTTGATTTTGCTTTAAGGTGTGATGCATTCAGAGATGGTAATCTGCCCAAGTGCATGTTTGGGAGCTACCTGTTACCTTTTTATCGTCTCAAACCATTTTGCCCATTCTCCTCGGACCTCTAAAGTCAACATTTCATTTTCATCCTCCCATCTGCAGGATAAATTTTTTTTCCAGACCCTTCTGTAATCCAGATAGATGGTTCTGCATGAGAGTCTCAGAAGATCAGCGGCTACCTAAATACTCATGACACTTTCAAAGTCAATTTATTCGTCATTCTGATGCTCTCTTTGAAGGACTGTATTCCACATAAACTTGTGATGGAGTGCACATTTGGATACACAGTGGAGCTTCAATCAACGTGGCACCGACTTTAGTGTTGACGTTGTGATTTAGTGTTGATTTATAACTGATAAATGTTTCCCCCCTAGTCACTTATTCAAGGCAGAGTTTAGTTCATCTAAGTGTGGGAACCAATGTTGGTATTATATGTGCCATAGCGCTGTGGTTTCTCTGTGACTCATCCTGAGACCAGGGGGCGAGGGGGTGAAACGTATTCAATACACTATAAGCTTGAACATGCACATACCTTAACCAACTTTGCTCTACAGAAGGTAGACTTCTTTGATCTGTGTGCACTGTTAACATTGTTGACAAGGATTTATTCTGAGATTTTCACAGAGAGAAATGTAACACTGAAACAAATGTCTAATATGTAGTTGTTACTAGGGATGTGTATTGGCAAGAATCTGGTAATGTGATATGTGTCACAATATGGGGGGCAATAGGATATATTGCAATACTATGAGAGACTATATACTGTGATTTTCGAAACTGAATTGAACTCTAGAAAAAACTGTCACAGCATTCTAAACTCTCCAACCTGTTTCATACTTTAACACATCCAGTTTTATTACTAGATCTAGTTGATCCACTGGAACGAAGAAGATGAAAACAGCCACCAACTACCAGTCATACTTTTAATTTTACTACAAAAATGACTGTCATCATTAATGGTTCCATTCAAATTCTAAAGAATAAAATAAAAATCAACACATTGCTTTTGAATATCGATTGTGACATGAAGCATTGCGATATATCGGTGCATTGATATTTTCTTACATCCCTAGTTGTTCCCTTAGAGAAGTCATTGCTAATAAAGTAAGACAGCAAATTAGTAAGCATAGAAATGGGAAACAATAGTAACTATAGAGGACCCAAAACAATCTATACCACTAACTAAAATTGAACAGATGTAAGAAGTTTCACTTTGATTTTTTGGGTTTTATGCTGAGAGATGTCTTGACTGGGATTTTTGTTCCCCTAGATACCTGTCCAATAATTGAAAAACAGGCAATTTTCAAAACTGAGTCCCACTCCAATACTTAATTATAGTCAATCCCCATGAGGATACGGAAATGAAAACTCAGTGTCCTGAAGGCGCAGTAAAATAACAAGAATACAAGAATCCATCACTGTTACATTTCTTCCTACATTAGTCTTGAGATTGTGTCCCACCAATTCTAATCACCTATGACATTTCTGGAAACTATAATACCCTTTTTTTCTTACAGTAACAGACATTTGTTTGAGTTTCTGCAGGACAACCTCATATTTTTAATGATACTGCTGACATGAAACCTACAGGTACAGTCTTCAGTATTGTCATGTCTTGTCCCTGCCTGTTTAAGTGCAGGCTGAAGTTAGCATGTCTACACTCTGTTTTGACATGACATTAATAATTGGCCATGTAATAAACTTTAATGTATTTCCAGTTGATTAAGTACAGAAAAAAACTTTCAGAAATGTTTTTTTTTTTGCTTTAGCTGCTTTCTACGCTCTTAGGCCTGGTTCATGCGACAGGATTTTTAGGCCGATTATGCCCCGATTCTTCCCTTCCGGCACTCCCCGATTATCGAGACGGCTCTTGAGATAATCCTAACAGATATTCCTACCGTATGAAGTGTGTTTAAAGGCCTGTGGTTGGGACCGCTCTGATCACAAATCGGAGATGTTCAATATGCTGGATTGTCTTGGTCCGATATCACAGCGTATGTGATGTGTTGCGAGGACAAACGAGCATGCAGCCTGTTGAATATGATGTGTGGCCAATCAGAAAGCGAGGTGACAGGCAGCGATACACCTTGGAAGCGTTATTATCATTTCCAAGTGTCGGCTCACTGGACCGCAGTCCACAAATGCATAGAAACAGAGATCAGTCAGAGCAAAGTGTATAATGATGTTTCCCAGTGAAAAAACAAAACAATAATTCACCTCCATATCTTTGTATAGCAAGTAGAGCCCCTGTTCCTGCAGCTGGCATACTATCACTTACATTAGGAGTTGCTGACATGGTTAATGTAGGTCATGGACTAATGCTGAACTTTCAAAAATTCATTAAATAAAAAATGTATCCTGTTACAACCTAGTGAAATATGTTTATGATTACAGCTTTGGGTTTTGTCATAACCTTGTTTAGACCGAAATATCTCTTTCTATATTTAGGCTTACTGATATTATAATTTTGGCATTGGCGTCACCAGAAAACACAATCCCTAGTTAGAAGTCTAATCAGTAGTGGTTAATGTGAAGATGCAGTCATATTGTACTGGCAAATGAAATTGCGGTATGCAAGTAGATATATTTTTCTAAATCATGTGGTATGAACTGGGCATTTTTCTAGTACTATATAGTTATGGTTCCTTTTCCCAATGAGCTACTATGTTGCATATCTCAAGGGGATCAGATTAAATCATCAAAAGCTATTGATCTTAGATTCTAATGCTTCAATAGTTCACATCTAGTTTTTGTTTAATATCCTGGATACAGCCCTATCGCATCCTCATCTTCTAAGTCATGCAAATGGGTTCCCCCTATACCACCAATTTCACAGTAAAAGATTTAAAAATTGTCATGGGATTTGTCACTAATACACAAAGATTGCCTGAAAGAGAATGGATTCTAATCTGGTGAGAGTCTATATTTTAGGCAGGTTTATAAAATCTGTAAATGGAGACAAATAGCTTACAAAAAGGCAGAGAATCCCTTGACAATGTTTGTGTCATGGTGTTGACAAATGGTTGCGAAACCTGGTGTTTTGCCTTGGTGGGAGTGATATTTGGTCTGTGTGAGGGTAAGACTTGTTTTCACAGATGAGAGAGTCTGTGAAAGGCCTGTTGATGCAGGTGTTTGCCTGCTTGACTGCACATGTCTGCTGATATGTCCTTTGGGGATTATGTGGGGTAATGCCACTCATAATTTCCACGTTTTGTGCATCTAAAATATATTTTAACATGTATGATTAAAAACAAAACTCCTGAAATGTAACAAGTTGGAATTTCTGTTTGGTAAAATATCTCAAAGGTGGCGTGAAAGCACTTTTCATCCAGTCATGTTCTCAAAGTGAAGCTTTCAATGGTTTGGTAATTTGTAAAATATGGGTGTCAAGTAAATGTGCATGCTTTAGTACATGTAACCAGGCCAGTTTACAGCCTTGCCTGGGCCTGTTACAAAATAATCTGATATGAGTCCCCACACTAGGCATTCTGTAACAAGCAAAAATATAATTTTTGCAATTTAAAGACATGAACAATACTGTATTCTGTCTACTACTTTCTTCTGGTGTCTTCTTTTTTCCTCTCATCTTTCTCCTCCTATCTGCTCAATAATTTGGATTTATATTCGTTTCCCTCCTTGGAAGAGGTTCTATATGACATTCCTGCCAAACAGGGCTAACAATAACACAAATCTTCAAAATTAATGTTAGTAAATAGAATGTTTTATGTGATAATTTGTTTAAAATTCGAAAGGCATACGTCAAAAGAATATTCATTTTAACATATGTAAAAGGTCTCATTTTATTACTCAATGACTTAGGGGCTGTTTACACGACAAAGTTTTTCAGCAAAACTGAGGTTTTTCTCTCCGATTCGGTTTCTTGTTTACACGACAACGGGAAAACGGGGGGGGGGGGGATGAAAACGCATCTTTTGCGAAACGGCTTCCAGAGTGGAGAGTTTTGAAAACTGTGACGTCACTGCCAGCCACCTACGGACGTGTTGCACTTGCCCACTCCGCCTTTCTACAGAAAAACAACAATGGCGGATCCACGTATGCTGTTACTACTGATGCAGCTTCTGAAGTAATTTGGTCTCTGTAAGCAAAACTTAGAGATCATCAGGTTCTATGCGATCGCCAACGGAAACGCGCACAGTACGTGCGTCAAATAATTAATACGCCTTTATTTAAGCAGAGAATTACAAGAAGACCGCCATTGTTAGTTATCATAAAATGTTTCTTTTCCGGGTTGTAAGAGGGAAACCTTGGAACACTGCATACACGGGGCACACTGCCATCTAAAGGCCGGGCATATGTACTACATCGTTTTCCATCGCGCGCCCTGTCGTGTAAACGCAGTGCGTTTTCACCCGCGTATTCAAACAAAAACGGCAACGTTGTCGTGTAAACGGCCCCTAATTGAATTGAAAAAGCTAATATAAATATGAAAGCAATCATACACAGTTTACTTTTTAGATTCCCTTGATACAGTACATAATGAAATAAACTGCTGCTATGTCTCACTAACATCTCATTGGTTACCCTGCATGTAAACTCAGCTGTAGATAAATCACCTTTTCTGCAGTATTTTGAATTTAATTCATAAGGTGAGATAAAGTCTTCATGTTCTGCAACATGACCAAGAAGTAAAAATCTTTATGACAAATTACAAAAGATAAAAAATATTTATTCATTTAATATAAAGACAGATTAATTTATTTGATGCATGCATTTCTAGTTCTATCCAAATCTCCATTTGTATAAATAATATGAGAATTTTTTACACTTTTAAACGATTGAACCGTGACACTTTTGGCATTCCATACCCAGTGGGTGGTCAAAAATGTTCATATTTTAGGCTTCTGCTGTTGTTACATGTAGATTTGAGCTCCAAATGTCATGTGCCGAACCTTTCTTTAGCAGCTGAGGCTCTATAACAGCATCTTATCTTCATTTGATTCACAGCTTCTCACCTCAAGCTCAGATATACGTGCAGTGGTGAAGATGCATCTCTCAACTTCTGTAACGTCAATCTGCAAGTTATGAAGCAGCACACCCTTTTATGTTTAATAACCTTCAAACGTTACCTATGGAACTTGTTCTAGTTATAACAAACTCAACAGTCTCAGACAGAAAGTGCTGAGTTTGCTAGTGCTGTTAGAGCAGAGGAAATGCAGATGTGAGTGGTTCAGCTGCAGTCTGTGGAGTGGAGAAAGAACCAAAAGGTAGGCCGAACCTGCAGTTTGACGCGTGTTTGTAGTTACGGTCCTGATACAGTTCCTTAATATCAAAGTCATGGAGTGGCTGCATAACCCAGAGTGGAGGGACAGACTGAAGCGGTGAATTTTTCCTTTCTGTCTGCAGCAGTGGGGTGCGGTCAGAGGAGGCAGATGGGGCAGTGCCTCACCTGTCATAATAAATGTGGCACTAAAAATAACAGACAACTGATGTTTCAACTTATCTGTTCTATAAATCTGTTTTTTATAATTTTCAAAATTTTCAATGGTAAAAATCACTGAGTTTATATAATAATAATAATGACTTTACGCATTGCATGAGGAGTGAAGTGCGGAGTGAGGCGGTGCTGTGTTGTGCTTCACCTCTGGTGGCGCTATGACAGTGAATGAAGCAGGCAGTTGGCGCGTGTTCATTTCTGTCTTTCTTTATATCGCCAACATACATGTTTGTTTACACATGTGCTATACATGCTGATGTTCTACAGTTCGTCTAATATCTTTAACAAATCTGTTTGACATAGTCTGTCTTTCTGGTTAGTCTTAAATGCGCAGTCAAAATGTGCATGGTGAGGCAGAAAATACAGTGTCCCACTGATAGGGGACAATCAGGAGGCACAATGGGAAACAGACACTCTTCTTCTATGCATTGAAAAGACTGTAAACAGTCTGGAAATTACAAAAAATACAATTGGAATAGAAACAGTCCAGGACAATGCTCCTCCTTAAGGATCATCTCCACTGAGGCAGCCAGATTTCTAAAAATGAAGGCGGTTCAGCTACATCATATTTGATTAACGGTTGTGGGAGGTCCTTCAAGTAATGAGAAACAACCAAGGGCATCGGTTTGCTTTCAGAATTGCCAGGGACAATAACCATAAACTTGGGTGTGGTTTGAAGATTGCTTGGGACAAGAAATATTAATTATTCATATATCAGTATTCATACGTTTGACATTTTATTACAATATGCACTGCGGTGTATTAACAGGTGTTAAAAATAATATCTTTATACAGTAAATATAAAAGTTGAAAGCCAGTGTTTTATCTTGTTTTTCAAAGGGCTCTAAAAAATCATCAGCTGTTAGCTGGGAAGGATCATTATAATCCACATTGTTGCACAAAGAAAAATGTTGGCTACATTAAAATGTTGGCTACATTAATACACTCGCCCCAGAAGAAGGGAGCACAACAAAAACAAAGTTCAGAGTCCTGCAACATGGTAGATCACCCCGCATAAAAGTTACATACATATATACATATATACACATATATATATATATATATATATATATATCTATACACACATATACATACACATATATATACATACACACACACATATATATATACACATATATATACATACACACACACACACATATATATATACACATATATATATATACACATATATATACATACACACACACATATATATACACATATATATATATATATACATACACACACACATATATATACATGCATGCACATATATATACATACACACACATATATATACATGCATACACATATATATACATACACACACATATATATATACACACGCATATATATACATACATACACATATACATACACAGCCACACATATACATACATACACACACACACACACACACATATATATATACATATATATACATATATACATATATATATACATATATATATATATATACATATATATACATATATATATATATATATATATATATATATATATATATATATATACATATATATATATATATATATATATATATATATATATATATATATATATATATATATATATATATATATATATATGCGCACACCCCACTTTTCAGTTATTTATTTGTAAAAAATGTTTGGAATCATGTATGATTTTCGTTCCACTTTTCACGTGTACACCACTTTGTATTGGTCTTTCACCTGGAATTCCAATAAAATTGATTCATGTTTGTGGCTGTAATGTGACAAAATGTGGAAAAGTTCAAGGGGGCCGAATACTTTTGCAAGCCACTGTATATAAACTCACTGGCCACTTTATTAGGTACACCTTGCTAGTACAGGGTTGGTCCCCCCTTTGCCTTTTCACCCACAGAACTGCCGCTTACTGGATATTTTCCCTTTTTCGGACCGTTCTCTGTAAACCCCAGAGATGGTTGTGCGTGAAAACCTCAGTAGATCAGCAGTTTCTGAAACACAGACCAGCCCGTCTGGCACCAACAACCATGCCACATGCAAAGTCACTTAAATCACCTTTCTTACCCATTCTGATGCTCGGTTTGAACTGCAGCAGATCGTCTTGACCATGTCTACATGCCTAAATGCATTGAGTTGCCACCAATGATTAGAAATTTGCGTTAACGAGCAGTTAGATAGGTGTGCCTATATATATATATATATATATATATATATATATATATATATATATATATATATATATATATATATATATATATATATATATCACTCATTCTTGAGAGTCAGGACAAAACAGGTGTTTTAATATTTCTTTTTTTTAAATTTACACTATATTCATTTTGATTATCTATTTGTGTAAAGTCTAAGCTATATAACCATGTAAAGGTGCAGGTTCTAAATAAATAAATATTTTTAACAAATTAACTCGATTTGTGTCAACTCTGTCAGACACACTAATAAGTATGCATTTTTAATTCTTACAGTCCAACAAGAATCTAAAATTCTAAACTATATTGTAATAGGTTTTAGTTACACTTATATGTAATCAAATTCAAGATATACCTATCAATTGTGATTGTATACTTTTAAGAAAACTTGGATCTCTAAAAATCCCCATTTTAAAACTGTACCTTTGATTTTAATGTAATAAAAACAATTCCCAAAATAGGTAAGAGATAAGAGGAAGTAGAGCACATGTTTCTTTATTACATAAAGACCAGAAAGTGAAGTAAGAATAAACATTTTCTTGAAAAAATAACAAAACATACATCTGACGGTGTTGACCAAGAACTGACGTTGACAAAAATGTTTGTGAACTATTATTTAACTAACAAAAATGGTTTTATTCCGATGGAGGTAACAATATACAAAATGATTATTTTCAAATATTGCCTATATTACAAATACATTTTGAACTAAATTTTATTCTGTCTACAACTATCAAAATTAGAATGATGGAAAACATGGGTCCTTCTCCTGTTCTTGCTTTCTTCTCTCGGTCTTCATCTTTCTTTCCTCCTTCATTTCCACCTCTCCTGTATGTTTGAGTGTATATGGCGAGTGAAAGACCAGTTGTGGGGTTTGGGTGGGAGTGTGTGTGTTTAGGTGTATTTGGATGTTGAGTATGTGTGTGTTTGCATGTATGTGCATGTGTTAGTGCAGTGAACTATGACTGCATACTAATGTGATGTTAAAATGGAACTTATGTCAGCAACAGGCGTCTGGGATGCTCACGATCTATGAAGTCCATCACATCAGGGGCTATGTTGTAGATCTCTCGTGTTATTGATTGGACTGGTGATGATTTTCCCATTAGTTTCACTATGATGTCTTTAACTGGGCAGAAACAGACATCCTTCCTGCCATGCTTAGGTTGAACCTTTGCTGTTGGACCATGAGGATGCAGAAACTCCACTTTCACATCTTGATGCTCAAGATCGACAGCAATGGTCTTGGCTAGCCACCAGTGGTCATCTTATACTACTGCTAGCCAGTCTCCATAATTAAGACCGCTAACAGTTGTTACTGTCATAGTACCTTCAGGACCTTTCAGAAGCTCCTCATCCCACTCCTCCTCTAGCCCTTCTTTGACCTCTTTTTCTATCTCCTCCATTAATATGCCCAAAGATGTTTTCTTCTTTGCCTTTCTCTTATCACCATGTGGTTCCTCAGGGTAGTCATGGAAAATGAATGTAGTAGGGCTGAAACACAGGCAAGCCAACATCTGGCTGCAAAAGCAGGATAATTGTCTGTGCTAGATCCTGTTCTCTTGTGCGATGACCTGGTGTATTTGTCTTGTCGATGGAACTTGTTTGAGAGGCTGGATTAAAAGTGCATAATATATTTGCATATCTTATTTTGCAATGTAGTGCAGCTGAATGCCCCTCAGACTGTCTGTTTCTTCTCCTTTTCTCCTCAACTGACAATTTCAGCCTTGCCATGCTTTCATACAGTACAAATATTTGGTATTTATGATCAGGACACAAGTAGATTAAAAAATGTATGCAAAAAAGTAAGAACCACTTCAAAGTTATCAAAAAAATTATACTTGAAAAGGAAACTTTTGTCCTTATTGGGACACAAGGGTTAAATACATCTTTGTAATATAATTTCTATATTTGACTAAGTTCAAAAATAATATTATATTACCACAATAGGTCATTATAGGTTTATTTGTCAACTTCCTCAGATGTGAAAGCTGACGGAGTTGAGATCTGACGGAGTTGACGAAAGGCTATGTATTTTCCCTCCAAAAGATTTATTGTACACAGCAGCTAGCTTTTTTTTCCTCGGTTGCTAGCTGTCTAAACAACCTCACTAAAATGCCTGAGGACACAACTTTGGCAAGCAGATTTTTATGGAAAATATAGTTTGATGTTTACTTCAAGCATTGCTTCGAATACTTATAATCTTTGTTTTTTATTTGATATATATGTATTTACATTTTTTACTCTCTTTTTCAAGTTTTGGCAGCTGATGAATGTTGTGACTTCATGATGAAGACAAATATAATTACATGAAACTTCTAAACACGACCTAAACATTTAAGCAATATTTTTACAAAAGAGAAAGGAATTTGCACTAATAATAACATTAGTATACAGATTTCCTTTAGATTAAATATTGTAAGTAAGCAAATCATGATGATAAATTTTTATTTTTAAAATAAATTACACGTTTGTATGAAGGACATGTTTTGTCCCGACTCTCAAGAATGAGTGATATATATTTAAGTTGGTCCGTGAACACAGTGGAAATCTTTAGTACTTTTGTAATTTAAATAAAGGTTAAAAATAATGAACCAATCACAGATTCTTGATTTAATTACCTTTAAAAAAAAAAGTAAATCCATCTACTCTTACCCTTTTCCAGGGCACTTTTTGTCCTTTCTCTTTTCCTTTTTTTAACGTTTACGCTAGCAGGAACACTGATGGATAGATTCTATTGGGTCCCATTGTGCCACTTGCACTTCTGACGTTCTGCAGGCGGTGACTCTCTGGCCCATCACATCCCTTATAGACGTCACATGTTGCGCGGCCTGACCTCTGAAGAGAATTTAGAATTTAATTCCCTCAAAAATAACTCAAAAAGTTAATGAATTTATTAAATGTATAAATGATAATAATACAAACATATTTTGGGAATGAACCAGTAGCTCGGGGGCCCCCCAGTGGGCATTATTCATTTGCATATAGCCCGCATCAAATCAAATCAAATCAAACTTTATTTATGAAGCGCTTTTCATACAAGAAGTTGCATCACAAACTGCTTTACAGATTAAAATGACCCCACATAAAACCACCTTCCCTTCCCTCCCCCACAGATTTAAAAGCATGGTCACAGTTATACCCCCCTCCCCCCAACCCAACTCCCATGCACACACACAGTTAAAAGAAAAGGTAAAAAAGGACATTGGGCCGAGTGCAGATGAACCATGCAAGGAAACGCCATCAGAGGAGCCATATGCCCCGGCAGCAGTAGATTAACAGCAGCAGCTGAGGCACCGACACAGGGCACCCAGTGGAGGCAAGGCCAAGACCCCCACCTCCACCCAAGCTCCACCCGGAGAGCACCCAGGCAGCTACAGCCGACCACCGCTCCCGGGGCAGAGGGCTCCCACAGAGGAAACACTGGAACGGGGATTAAGATAAATTAAAGTATAAAAAGAAACGGTAAATTAATGTGCTAAGATTGAAAAGTAAAACTGATAAAAATATAATCATATAAAACATCCAAAGCAATTAAACAAACAGTGATAAATAATAATCAGTTAAAAGCTAAGCTAAAAAGGTGAGTCTTGAGCCTGCTCTTAAAAACATGAATATTCTCTGCAGCCCTGAGGTTCTCTGGCAGCATAGCATAAGAAATGGCTATGGGTCACAACATAACATTTCTGTGTTGTCATTAGCTGTAACCATAGTGACTCTGCATATAATTAATCTATATATGTATTAAACTTTTTGAATTGAATTACTGAAATAATTCAACTTTTCAATTTTATTTATAGCCTAAATTATTGAAAAAAAAACACCCTGTAATCCATGATCTTTTTGTGTTTTTTGTTTACCAGGTGGTGGCTGGGCGGACCCTGACCTGGCTGACTTTGAACTGCTGGTGATCATGAGTGCCACAGTTGAACCGACTTCTGCAACCTGCCAAGTTCGAACATCTTACCTCCCAGATGAGATCCTCTGGGGATATGAGTTCCCCCCTGTTGTCTCCCTTTCCCCATCAGGGAAATATGTGGCCGATTTTGCTTTCTTTGACAAAGTGGCAAAAACCAAAACTTCTCCCTTCTTTAAGCAACTCTCATCACCAAATGACAAATCAGATATACACTACAGTGGAGCAAAAGAAGATGAAACAAGCCGGGAGAAACTCCTACTGGAGGACACCTATAAGGGAAAGGAAAATAAACGAGAACGGGGACGTATAAGAGATAGCAGCCCACTGAGTGTTCGAATTAGTAATGTATGAAGGAGAGCACAACAGGAAGATGTGGGAGGAAATTGAAAATGAAAAAAACAGCGGAAGAAGAAAAAAGTAAGCTGCTAAACAGATGAAACCCCATTTTACACCCACAGAGACAATGTTGTACATGCATCAACTGTGGACCACAAAGCAGGAACCTAAGCACCTGTCTACCCCAACATTTCAACATCCAAACAAAAAACCACAAGCCTATAAACAATGAACTGCCTTAGACAGAGGAAACCTGACTCGTACAAACTTCTAGCAGGATTTAAATGCATTTTATACTATGTAATATATAATGTATGAGGCCTTCTCTGTTTAGATTTGTTGTTTGACCATTCTTCTCTTAAAGATCAAATATTTCTATACAAGCAAAAGGGGGAACAGTACCAAGAAAACTCTTTGGGTTTGTTGTGTTTTTCATTGTATCACAGTACTGTTTTAAAGGCTCCATCATGTTGGATGTTAGTCATGTTTAGTAGTAAATGGGCAGACTGCAGCCCTCCTCTAAACTTTCCTCACCCTCCATACCACTGTATTAGAGATTGCAATGCGTAAATGACCCTTTCTACAGCCTGTACTTAATTTGTCCCTTCTGTGTTGCTGTAGCAGCATGCAGCATTGCAGACTGTCTTTAGGGATAAAGTTGCTCTTCTAATCTATTGAATATTTTTATTTAAGATATACAGTTCTGGTTTTCCATATGATTCTACAACACCTAAAACAAAAATGTTTGCACTCAGCTCCTTATTGCAACACACTGGACCTTTAAAAACTACCTGTAATCTGTGGTGTTAATACTGGGAAAAATATGTTTATGTTTTAAGGGACTGTATCATATTTTATTATAATCTAACAGCATTAACTATAAAATGTTCGTCTTTGATGGCTGTCATGTTGTTTCTGTTAATCAGAACCCGTCAGGTTAGTCATTTTACTAAAAGCACTTTAACTGGAAATAAAGTGGGATTTTTTTAAACAACGAATAACAAAACTAACCTCATTGTTGTATTAAATGATTAAATTGTGTGTTTTCACATGCTGATATCCTATGGCTATCAGCTATCAGCACTATGAGATAGTGCTATTTGGATTAATCTTTTTGTGAACTATTATAAAACTTATGTACAGTATGTTTCCATGTCTCTATGTGCAGTGCATGTAAATATATTATATGTGCTTCCATTTGGTATATATGGGCCATTGACTGACAGACCTGACTGCTTAGTATAACATACTAACTGATGTAAGGGCTCAGTATTACTTTTGTAAACTACATGATGTCTATCTTACTACTGCTGACATTTTGTCACACAGTTTATGTCAAAATGAAATATTAACAAATACTAAAGCACCATTAACGAAAAAGAATATGGTACTTTATTAAACAGACCATGTTATTGTAATGGTCTTAAATGTCCAGAATCTTGAAATGAATAAGTAATTTCCCCAAAACCCTAAAATGTCATTTCAGAAGGGCTTTGGTTCAACACCACAATAACTCTACCTACACGTTGCCATTTTGTCACTTAATTCACACACTTGTGTATAAATTAAGTCTTTTTTCATACATCATTCATAAATCATAAAAAAATTTATATCTTGCTTGAAGTATTATTTTCATTAAACTTTTTATCACACCTAACCTCTAGTTATTTTTGTTTTGATCCCCCCATGGATCATTTGACTGTTAAAACATATTAAAAAATATCACTCCTTATTAAAAAAAAATAAGTCTGAGTCACATCCATTGATTGGAGTCATAAAATCACACATATGGTAGACTACCAATAGATTATAGAAAATTACTTTGAATCAAGTTGTCAAAGATTATGAACTACAAAACATCTTGTGGCAAAAAAAAAAAAATTCTACATGAAAAGGTTGGGTATGAAGCTATGAAATGGTTGCAGGACAACACCAAAAGTAAGCAAGTTAGCTGCTAAACAATGAAAAGCCAAATAATAATCAGGAGTTTGCTGGTTTGAAAATGTCCCTGTTTGTAAGTCAACTTTTGCAATACTTTTAAATACCGTATGTCTTCTTGATAAAATCATAAGATTGCCTGCCTTCCCGTCAACAAAAAAGCCCAATAAGAAAAAAACTGCTGATAATGTTTAAGACTGAACATCTGGTGACAGATTGTCCTTGTTTCAGAGTCTGTACAATAAATGACTTGGTCTAAATACCAGAAGATCACTGCTTCAACTGTTGATGTAACTTTAAGTGCCTCATTTAATAAATGTATTATTTGCAACATGATGTTTCTTTGTGTTTGTATTGAGCAATATTCTCTAACTGATATTTTAAATGTGGAGACTAACTTTTGAAAATTATCATCCATCATTCAACGTCAAGGTGTCACGATCCAGATTCAAATTCCAGTTTCATTTGATTTCTTAGTTTAAAGATTACTAAGGCTTGCGTTTTGTACTTTGGTCTCTGTATATCAGTGTTTAGTTTACTTCCTGTTTTCCTGACATTGCCAACGTTTTGTTGTTTCTTTGAGTTCACATGCCATTAAAATCAGATCTCATCATGCACCTCAAGTCCCCCTTTCTGCATTTGGGTTCTTAATAAGACAAAATTATGACACAATGACTTCTAAAGCAAGAATTAGGTGCATGTTTTAATTTCTTGCTAATCCACACAAGATCAAAATTATTTATATATGAATCTAGCACGGTGTAGAATCTCAGATTACCAAGGACCAGGCTTATCAACTTTTTAAAGTCAAGATTCATTGTAGCTGGTAACAGCAAAAGGATTTGTTTGGTAGAAATAAGTTATGGACTTAAATCAGGGCCGTAATATTTGTGTATTTGAAAGAAATATTTTAAACTGAAAATATGTAAGCTGAAAACGAAAGTCAAGTTTTTATTGTGAACTTTGAAAAACAAAAAATTGGGCTCAAAATAAAATGGTATTGAATGTTTATATTAATTGAAATTCCAATGGTATTTTAGTTTGTAATTTTCTGAATAAACTTTAATTCAAAATGTTCAGTATTATATATTTTTTTCAAGTTTAAGAATTTTTTTCTTTCAGTTTAAGATTATATTTTTTCAGATTCAGATCTTTCTAATTAAGGTCAAAAACTTTCTTTACAGTTTCAGATTTTTCTTCCAGCTTCAGATCTTTTTTCTACACTTTCAGATTCCTGTTTTTCAGTTTCAAACTTTTGGCCCTGACTTGGCGTGGTGGGCGGGGCTACAGAGAGGGGAGTGGAATCAAGAGTGGCAGCAGAAGCAGGAGGCTGAAGACATTCCCTCTATCATGTTGCCTTCAGGAAACGGGGGAATGAGCATAATCTATCAAACACCTCCTGCACTGTTATGGAGTTAACTCCATATACTGTAGGCTATTATTACACGATTGGTAGAGAATGCATCAAGTGTAACCACTAAAGCTTAGTTATTAAAGCTGTTTCAGTCAGTACTGTGTACAAATTATGCTGTGAGAGTGATCAATTATGAGCAGTTTTCCCAACAACTAGTCAGAAATGGACATTTCCCATGTCTCTGTGTCTCAGGAGCGCGCACTGCAGCCAGAGAGGCGGATCCGACCGTCTTCACGGCGTGATGACAGATAGTCATGTCAAAGTTGTTACTTTATTAAGCTTCCAGTAAATAAATTAATAAAACTAAAAGTGGTCTTCTGTTTTTTTTTTACTATAAAACAGTTTGGTGTTGTTTGTTTTAATCGCCGATTGTGTGCCGAAATTAAAAACTCGTTTTAGCAACGTTAAAGGGGAACAGTGTAATTCAGCCTGTGTTGTTTCTATGGCCCATGGGACAGGAGGGGGAGGGTGGCGCTCCCGACGCACGGGGAACAGAATATTTTACAGCAGAACACATTTGTTTTGGGAAAGTTGTTGGGTTCTGCATGAGTAGAGAACAAGACAGAGTTGTTGTTGCGTGGTTGTTTTGGTTGTATTTACCCAAAATGCCCTGCACTTTAGTTTGCTTCTTGCAGATGAATCGTCCTCTGGCTGCTTGGCATTTACCAGAGTTCACTTCAACCGAGCAGAGACCTAGGTTTTTAGGTGAACCAGAGTTTGCTCTTTTGTCAGCATCAGCATTTGATTGTGCATTCACACCTCCCCATTTGAACCACGCTATCTGGGCAAACGAGTGGGAGTTCGATTACAGTGGGCTAAACAGGGATGCTGTGAATGCACTCTTAGAAATGAAAGATCAAGCGCTGCCTAAAAATGATGACTTAAGCCAACTTTCAGACATGAGTAAATCAATCCTGACAAGTTTAAAAACAACCTTGCGGGGGGACTGGTAACTTTCTCCAATATGTCTATCCAGGTATTCACATAAATTTGTTCTCAACAGATTGATTAGGTATGAGTGTGTACTGTATGTGCGCATGGTTGTTTGTCCTGTGTGTCTCTTTGTTGTCCTGTGATGGACTGGGGACCTGTTCAGGGTGTACACACCCTCTCTCCGTGACTCTGCAAGGACAGATGGATTTAGACAGTGGATGGATGGACGTTCTGTGGTCTGAGAAATCTGTGTGCGTAGTGACAAAGTTGCCCCTTCACACAAGGTGCAGTAGTTTAAAACTGACTACGGTGAAACCTTCATTTTCATTACATTGGTTCCGAAGGATTCATAGCTTCAAAAAGCTTCTTTTGGCTAAAGATCACATTACATTAAGAGGGAGAACAGTTTAGCTGCTGGCAAGCCTGAGAACATTATTTTTAGGTTGAAAGATAGATCAGTTAAAGAGGAGGTAAAACTTTCGATTCAAGCAGAGTCTGATGCTTTCATTTCCTGAACTTTGATCAAATGCAGCTCCTCTCTTTACCTTGCAACATTTGCGGATGGCTACTCTTGTGAACAGCCTCATATTTATTCAGCTCTATACTTAGTCTAAAAAACAATTATGTCTGCCTTAAAATTGATATTTCTTCTGAGTTGTTGGAGCTTTACTGGTGAGTTGAAATTACAATATTTTATTCTTGCAAGTTTAACGGGAGAAGCAGGAAATCCGCAGCTTATTAAAACATATTTCTTGAAAAAATCGTTTGGGTGAATCAAAGACGATATTAATTTTGGAGCTTTATTAACAAACAAAAATGTTTTAGTAAGTTCTTTTTAAGTTTCAAAATGTCTTAAAAAATATGAAATATCGTGCCTTGCAAAAGTTGTTATACTGTTTGAACTTTTAAACAATTTGTTTAATTGCAACGTCAGATTTCAATGGTAATTTGTTCCACTTTCATGTGATAGACCAACATAAAGTAGGGCATAATTATTGAGTGGGTGGAACAATGATTAACAATATTTAATACTACATGGGGCATTTTGAACAGTGACTATGCCCTGTGATCCCAATGCAATATCTTGGTAGTTTCAAGTGTGCCGCATCCCTTTGAAATACCTTCACCCATTTTTGACCCCTCAGATAAAGTTAAATCTAATTTTTGGACCATTTTGCCAGAGGAATAGAACCTTATAATGATACACACCTTGTTATAGAGTGTTGATCTTCTTAGGCCACAGCATCCTTTATTCAAAAATATAAATCACCAGATATGCTTAAAACTAATCAACAAAACATGCTTAAAAATAATACGATCAAATTTGCTCAGTTGCCTAAAACCTGTGCATACAGGTGATGTTTTTGGTTGCTGTCCTACTGTAGTTTGAACCTCTGCCAAATTTTCAAGTCTTTTACAGCTATTAACAGGTTTTCTTCAGTATATTCTTGTGTTTAGTTTCATCTGTCTTCCTATCAACTCTGACCAGGCTCCCTATTGTTGCAGGAAAACAGCATCCCTATAACTTGATGCTGCCATGAGAAACAGAAGGCAGGATAACTATTCACTTAAGATGAGATGTAAATGTTTTAGGCCCAAGTTAAGATGTATTAAAGTGGGAGTCAGAAAAGCAGAGATAAAAGCCCACTGTTTGCTGGGTATCAGTTTTATAAATACACATCTCAACCTGCAGTTTTCCAAAAAGAACAAGCACATTTGATTTTAATAGTAATAAACTGCTTGTTGCTTTTAAGCTAACTCTCCTAGCATTTTGAAATTAACTAAATAGAATATTGTTCAATTTAAGTATCTGATGTTCTCAAAATTTGCTGATGACTTAAAAGAGCTTTGTATCCCCTAAAAATGTCTGATTTCTTCCAATTCCAAAAAAGTTAAAATATTGTCTAAAATGGGAAGAAAAACAGAATGATTTGGAAATTTCAAGCTAATATTTTCCTCACTTTGTAACATGTGGAAACAAGGTTTTATTTACAGACAAAAAGTGTCAAATAATGCAAAAAGTCATAATTATTTTTACCCTTTCCTTGTTCCATAATGCAAAATTTGAGTCCTTTTATCAGTTGCTTTCCAACAGCTTAAACAGTTCCACTGGTGAGGGGACCAGGGATCTCATTTGTGAAACTTTGCATAGAATCCTTACTAAAATCGTACTTAAAGAGTAACTAAACCCCAAAACAACTTTTTTTTGCTGTCTAAACTGTATAAATGGGTCTTTACCAATGCAGGCTTTCAGTTTCTGGGGATTTTTTTACATTTTGGTGTAAACTTTTTTAATTCTACACTTTTTGGTCTAAAAACGTCTTAGTGCTGCCCTCTTGGGGTTGAATTGTGGCTACTGCATTTGAATTTTGTGATTGGTGGAGAGCGGTACATCTCTACGTCACAGGCATTGACTATGTCACAGCAGTCATGGTCTCAAAGACACGCCCCGTGGGTTTGGGTGTAAAACTATCAGACATATTCCTCCACCCCCCCCCCCCCCCCCGTGGCGAGTTTGGAGTTTGATTGCGCTTTTCAGGTTACCATTATTATCACATTAGCACTTAGTTAGCATAGCTAACATACTGTTTGAACGTTAGCCAATGTTAGCATTACCACTCAGAGACTGGTCTCCTCCTGTCTCTCTTTCCCTCAGCAGCAGCGCCAGCCTCGGGCAGCGCTGACTCAGCGCCCTGAGCCAGCGGCTCTAATTGATACGGCTCACGGCCGCTGAGCTCCATAAAGCCTCCCTCTACTCCTCTATCTCCGGTGACGACGGAGGAGATCCGCTGGTTCAGGGCACGGAGCCAGCGCCGCCCGAGCTCGGTGCTGCTGAGGCAGAGAGAGACAGGAGGAGTACGGTCTCTGAGTGGTAACGCTAACATAGGCTAACGTTCAAAACAGATGAATGTTGATCAGATCGATCTGTCGCAAAACTGCCAACGTCGCTTTGGTCACTGTCCATGTTTCAGTGTCAGATTAAGCGAGCTGTCACTGTCCTCCTGAACACACCCCCACATTCCCCCCTCCGTTCATCCTCCAAACTTGGCCATACCCCTGCGTTCTTCCTGGCACCGCCCACTTTGTAGAATTTTTTTTATGTTGTCTGGAGGCGGGGTAATGATTTTTCAGGGGGTTCAGTTACACTTTAAAGGGGCTATATGCAATTTTTTGAAATTTAAACTCGCGACTGACATTTGTGGCCAAAAAAACGGAACTGCTCTTCCTTTCTGCTCGCTCTCGCAGCGCGCGCTCATACGCCGGTCGCTCTCAATCTTCAATCTTTTTTGGGCACTTGTCAGGGGTTTAACTTTTTTAGTCTTATGTGGAGTTCAAAGTTGTCCTGGGTCTCTTCTGTGTATTCGCACAATCCCTTGAACTGCTTGTGAGTGCTGACTAGCGGTGGTGGCAGAGTGATCTGAAACATTTAATATGAACGCGCTTGACGTCACATCCGCAGACAGCGCGGGAAAATCCGACCCGACAGAAAATAGAAGAAATTGGATACAGCCTTATATAGGTGCACCACTGGGAGCTGACAAGCTGTCAGTATGCTCATCAGGAGATGTTTGAGTCATAAATGGTCAAATAAAAAGGCTATTGTTCCGTTTATTTTTGGGGAAAAGTTGCATATAGCCCCTTTAAGCTAATAAAAAAGATTTCACTTAGGCCAGGTAAGTTTGAGACCTATCAAACTTTAAGTACGCACAGCTGCATGCAATTTCCGCTTTGTAAATCCCTCTCTCCCTAAAAATGGGCTCAGGGGATTTTGGATCATATATCGCCTCCTTCACACCCACTTTTCTGCTATAAATGGTCAATGCAGAATGCCTAGGGAGTATTCTGCATAGACTTGAGCTGGCTG
The DNA here is from genome assembly GCA_963556495.2 of Valencia hispanica. Classification (NCBI taxonomy): domain Eukaryota; kingdom Metazoa; phylum Chordata; class Actinopteri; order Cyprinodontiformes; family Valenciidae; genus Valencia; species Valencia hispanica. The sequence continues at coordinate 19,510,476 of OY747714.1, read as the reverse complement.
ATATGGGGTGTTTCACGGGTAACCATGGCAACCGAAAGGCAGAGAAAGCGCAATTCCACAGAGACTAAAGGAGGCGCGTGGAGGCATGCAAAACTATTTTATTTCAATCAATTAATCAACATTTATCTATATAGAGCTTTACTCAGCCAAAAGGCGACCAAAGTGACAAAACAAATAAGAACAATAAATATAAAGTTTGAATTATATGATTACTTCTTGTGTTAACGAAAACAAATAAAAAACTAAATTACAGCAGAGCATTATACGTTTCAGAACTCCTAGATATTAAAAGCCTGACAGAAAAGGTGCGTTTTAAGTCAACTTGCAAAAAGCATTATCTGCACAAAATGTTATTTGAGGGTTACAAATAAAAGGAACAGCTGCGATTGAAGCAGCGTTGATGCAGCAGCGTGGCTGACATAAAAATAGACAGGCAGAATGTGCTGCAGGGACACGGTTCCAGCAGAATGGTAGCTCTAACACCGAGCCCAGTTGAGCACATAGATCTATTGGGAACCCTAAGTCACGCCCTTCTACTTCCGGTCCAGCTGATAGCCACCGCTGTAGTCAATAGAGCCCTTTCCACCGGAGGCGAAAGCTCAGCGCGAGTCTGCTGCGTCTCAGGAGTGTCATGTCGCGGCACTTTTCTAAATATACGCGGCAGTCCTATTTTCTGCACGGTACGCCTCTGAAACGCGTACATTTCGATAGGATAGGGGAAGACAGGAAATCAAACGGCTTGGCATCCGTAAATTTTCAATATAAAAGAAACGTGCTGCTTTGCGGTTGCTTTACTTAAATATTTTGGATATTCCCTGACATAACATAAACTTATTGGTGAATATAAAATGGACATAACATAAATCACAGACTTTTTGGAGCCATGTTGTTGTCTTTTCCTGCTTGTTGTTGTGTTTACTGACAAAACCACGCGTGATTTTGTTAATCTTGCATGATTTCATGCTCTCTCGGTGACAACTACTTCCCTGCTGCTATGCGCCTCATACGCACCCGTTGGAAAGGGCAAAGCAACAGAATACTCAAGTGAAACATGCTGCTCCTGTAACGCGCCGCTTACCCATCCGGTGGAAAGGAGGGGTTAGGCTCCCCATAGGACTGCTTTAGGGAATCTACATAGCCCTCCCTCCCATCCAGATACTCCCTGTGGCATGATTTTCAATGAGTGCCAGTGCATCCATTGTGCAACATTATGCAGGAGTCTCACTGCAGTATTTATATTTGTACTTCACACAATTAATGCACCAATAAGTGCAATTGCTGTGTGATCTGAAGAGATAGACATGAATATAATGTGATATAATTCTTAAATGCGACATGCTTTTTGATTCTGATTTTCATTTTTATTCTCAGTTCAGAGTCAGGTGTAGTGCCTGACTGTTGGTTGTGTGTTTGTGTGTGTGCGAAGCTCTACAAGTCTTAAAATGCCGCTTAAATTCACAATTCTGCCATCTCACCAGCTGCGCTGCCAGTGTCCTCAGCATCCACAAAGTGCGTAAGCAAGGTCCTTAGGGTGCTTAAAGTTATGTACATTTTTCCGCCACGTTTTTTTCTATAAATACCAAATTTGCCGTAGAAAGTGACTTACGCAGTTTTCTGACCCAGTTTTGTGTGTGTTTGCAGTGAGATTTTTTTGAACAGAGTGAGATTGAGAAAGAGAGGAAAGGCATGATATGCCCACTGCACGAGAGTTGGCAACCCAAATAAAATCCCAATAAAATTTTAAAGGTATATAAATAAATTGCAAGGCACCATATATTTTGTATGTTAGCAAGAACAAATTATTTAATCCAAACATAATCTAATCCTTTCTCGTTTTATAGTAAAGCAAAGAGAAAATATATCTAAATTGTGTCCACTCATGCTGTATATTATTTTTTCAATGTCTACCGACTCTCCACTACATCTTTGAGACCATCACAATTTGTTCAAACTTTGTTTTTAATCTAGATCTTTTCTCATAGGAGTTACGGCAACAGACTCATCGATGATGCATTATCAACTACAGAACAGCTCTGTGTGTCTTCATGTCAAACACCCAGCTCCATATAGAAACGGTCAATGGACATTTGATGATAAATTTATTGCTGATAAGGAATCTATCATTCCAAGCCATAAAGACAGATTGTTTTTTAACCATACAAACTTGACCTTGTGTATATATGGGCTGACTAAAAATGACACAGGCATCTTTAAGGCCTCATACTTGTCCAACCTTCATCAAAAATCAGAAGAACACCAAATCGTTGTACAAGGTAAGTTGTGCTTTGTCTCACGTTTGTAAATAAATCTTTTATTATTTACTTACTCACAAAATCTCTTAATTTTTCCAGTTTGCATTTCTTGAATTGAGATATAAATGGCAGTGTGTGAATTGTATTTCACAAAGTGGCCAGTAGAGGTTGTAGTTTCTTGATCTGCTTTTTTGGCTGTTTCAGAAATGGTTCCAACACCAGTGATAACTGTGATACCAGAGAATCCTTACAATCTGTCAGCAGGACTATGTAATTTCTCAGTAAACTGCTCCATCCAGGATGAGTGGCTGTGGTCTATCTGTGATAAAGATAACTGCAGAATATCTCAGAGGTCCTTCAGAAAGCTCAATATCACCATCTTTACAGAAAACACATCTGTTGTCTGCAGTGGCAACAACCATGTCAGCATGAATAACATCTCCGAACATTTTTCAACAATGTGTGAGTAGCCTGAATTATTTTGAATAGAATAAAAGAAATATGGTTCATCAAACAAAACTGTCAGTGGAAGTTAATGTAATTTCAAATGTACTTTTTAAAATTTATTTAATCCACATTTTATTATAGGGAACAACATTTTGTTGTCTGTGTTTATGTGTCTGAATGAAAAGAATTGCTAGCTAAAACTGTTTTTCTTATTTTGCAGGTGATGTAAAATCTAATCTTAAACATAACATAGATTTACAACGAGCCCCTAATATACTTCAAATTGCCATCATTATGTTTGTACTACTTCTCTGTGTATGCCTTGGTATTGCCATAAAATGTTGGCAAGCCAATCATCATCAGGTAATCCAAAAGAAAAAAAACATAGATATTATTCTATCTAATTGTAATTGATTGTAGATTAGAGAGATCACTCTTATACATTCACCTTCGATATTCTAAAAAAACAAAAACATATCCTTTGCGTGTACTTTTACCTCAGGAAACAACATCTCCTGTTCAGTTAATACAAAGCGGACCGCTAGAGACGCAGCAACGAGTCTCCACATCTTCCAGTGAAGCTGACCCTTCGTATGAGAATGTGGAAACCAACCAACCGCGAGAGAACAGCAACCCGAGAGATGAGCAGGTCTTCAGTGAGAATCAGTGGGCAGATACTGTCTACAGTGTCCCAGGAAAGGCTGCTTCTTGTGTCAAAAGTGACCAGATAAAAGATCCACCGGGAGATGCGTCTGTCCATGTAAATGAGGAACAGAGTCCCACACAAACCGAGACGGTGTACAGTGTGCTGCAGATGCCAAAAGAACTCTGAACTCACAGCACCACCAAGCGGACAGAGTCTAAGAAGCCAAGGATAACTCCAAGAGAGTCAAAGGAGGACATGAAAACAAGATGAAGTCCATTCATCCATTTTTTTCTGCTTACCTGAGATCGGTAGTATAGGTTAAAGATCCAGAATGGGAAACCCACATGTCTCTATTGCCAGACACACTTTACAACTCATTCTGTAGGATCACAAGGTGTTACCAGGCCAGGTGAAATATATGATCTGGTCATTCAAGAGAGTTTTGAGTGTCTTTATTGTAAATATTTATTATTTTCATGAATAAATTGCAATGAAAGGAATGATGTAGACAAAATTGTACAAATAATTCTGCACAAAGCTTGGAATATGTTTACCTGACCAATCAGCTAAGGTGTTTTTGTATAAATCCTGTTAACTGGAAAGCTGTACGAACCCTGAGTTTTCCTTAGCACCGCACACATGTGCAGTTGGTAATGTCCTACGTCAGAATTATGTTGTTTGGAAAACCACTACATTTATTTGGCAGAAATATAAAATTAAATTCACATAAATACCAGGACCAAATATTTCCAATACCTAGAGTATGAACTTATTTCATTAACATAAACATTGAGATCTATGGTTGTACATGTAGATGGCGCCCTAACTTGGTCCTTATTTATTTTTCCTGTTTACCCACCCACTCAGTCAATGGTTTCCTGTGCTTTGGGGTCAAAACCAGAATTTCACTAGCCTGGAAATTTAGAAAAACCGTAGCAGTAGCAAAAGTTCTGCTCTGCAAGTTGGTTTTGCCCTCCATTGTAGCCTCAGCAGGTCTACCACTGGTTCGGCTAAGTGTAGGCCAGACCAATCACAACACTCTATGTTTGTTGACAGACGTTGGGTAGGTCGGCATACTCGAAGGAACCAGGAGAGCAATCGGTTTAGCAGCTTGTTTGTTGAAGTTTGGAAGAAGAAGGTAGATGGAGGTTGGCATAAACTGGCTTGTGACTGGACTGGAATGGTGCTCAGGTAGATGATGAAAATGATATGGGTAGGGATATTAATCCCGCTGTTATGGCCAATCCGATACGCACCGATATGGTATACGGTATATTTCCCAACACTTTCGACACTGTGGAAAATCAACCACACCATCTACATCGCTTCTCTGCTTGAGTTAAACACCCCCACATTCCTGCGCCGCATCACTATCGCTGTCACATGACCAAACAAACACCACATGGATAACACCCCCCCCCCCCCCCCCCCCCCCCACAGACAGAAACGTCAAAAAGATGGAAATAAATAAACATCGGTTGGTAATATCGGCCCTCTGTTACTTATCGGACCGATGCCGATATGTTAAAAAACACCTAACATCGGCCGATACCAATGTTGATGCCGATATACCGTGCATCCCTAGATATGGGTATAGAGGAATGGTCAAGTTTCAGGTGAGACAGGGCGAGGAAGAGGTAGGAAGTGGGAAGAGGATAAAAGTTTGGTTGGGAAGCCGAATTGTAAAAGGGCGATTGAAGAAATTAGTTCAGATGAAAGGAGTGGTGTTGTTAGAGAAAAGATTATAAGAGAGGAATTCAAAATAATATTGAAATTTAGGAGGGAGGATGAGAACATACAGTTGAGCCTTATTGCGCTGTCAAAGGAATTGAAAAAGATAATAGGGGAGGTCCAACAAGCGAGAATCCTAAGAGACAGAAATTTGTTGATGGCAGGTAAGACAGAGGAACAAAAAACTAAAATCATGCATATTGAGAACATATGTAAAAAGACTGTGGTAGAAAGGAGTCTTGCAGAAGGAGGATTATGTCAGTATAAATGAGTCAACTGCTTCCAATTATTTAAATTTCCGCATTCCTAGAAGTACTAGGCGAGGAGGAGGATCTGCAACCATTTTTAATTCGGATTTACTAATTAATCTCAGACCAATTATTAGCTACAGTTCTTTTGAACATCAAACCCTTATTTTTCCTCATCCAAGTTGCAAAATATTAAGAGCATTTTTGTATGTGGTTTTGTATTGGCCACCAGGCCCTTACTCTCAATTCTTGGATCAGATCTCACAATTTCTTTTATCTGATTTAGCATTAAATACTGATTAAATACTTAAGGTTATTATAGTGGGGGATTTCAATATTCATGTGGACACTGAAGGTGATAGCCTAAATGAAGCCTTTAATGCTATCTTACAATATATGTATATGTTATGGAAACAGATGCAATTGTTGAAATAAAAAAAAACTACATCAACAACACATTGGATATAACAATCAGGGCTATATTTATACTTTTTGCTTTAACATCAATTGCCCTAAAGGCCAGATTCAAAAGCAGCGACACTCTTAACTGGAACCCTTACACTGCCGTTCAAGATGGCCTTTAAGAGAATTAGCAATATCACTTAAAAACATATAATCTCCCCTATTTGTGAAATGAACTTTGTCTGACAAAAAGATCCCTGGACTGTCATGTCTAATGTGAGGATGCATAAAGATGGCACCATTTAAACTAGGAATAAAAGAAGCCATAACACTGTTGACAAACCTGCTGCCCTTTTCTATTTTTGCTGGGTTTACACTCGCCCTCAATCGACGCCTTTAGGTGATGGAGGAGAAGATGATGGACATCTGAGGGTGGAGAAGGTTAAGCTGGTGCAGGTCCTCCATCATGTTCAACAACTGGACACTGCTGACCATCCCCATGTTATCTCCGCTACAGCTGATGATGAGGACATGTAGAGCTGCTCTTCCTCACAGGGAGTTGGGAAAAAAATGGGAGAAGGCCCTTCCACCTCAGCCAAACCAGGAGATACGGACGTCTAGGAGGCAGAGATTGCCTCCGATGGTTTCTTCAGCTCTCTCAGAACTATGTCGGACATAGCTGTCTCCAATGATCCAAATGGCTATGGAGAAAAGAACTAGCATAATGAATGGCAGTTGCACAGGTGTGGCCTATCGGTTGAAAGTATAATACTATTAAAATTGTACATGAAGTGATCGAGACAGGTACATTTCTGCTTTGTTTGGCTGTTGTGGAGGACAGACATGCAGCCATTGTGACCTGGTAAACAAAATCTATAAAAAGAAACACAAGTGTCTTACTAAAAGTGCAACTTATCCCTTCCCAGACCTCAATAAATGATTAGTAAAATTCATACGCTGCAAAATTGACTAGGATCGAAATTATTCAAATGAGCTGTTGCTAATCTACAATAGCTGTGGGAACAGTTTTTTTAACTGGGAGATCCTACATGGTGTTACAATCACTAACAATTAGGGTAACTACAAACAAGCATTAATATAGATATGTGAACTATCCTAACTAACGTAGCTTGATCATGTATCTCATGTATCTCATGTATAGACTAAATAGATATCATACACTTTTAATAACCAAGTTAAAAATATTGAAAACTTGCATTAAGTTAATGATAATTTCATTTAAATAAATAATTTAAATTTAAATATATCTACTACGGCTTTCAGGCTAAAGGCACCCGCTAACCTCCGTTAGCTTCAGTTAGCTCCAGGACTAGCTCCTGGCTACATCGGCTCAGAGTGTCAATCAGTGTTGCCAACTGTGTCCGACAGAAAGTAGCTGAAATTGCCCCAGAAAGTCACTAGACGTAGCCAGATGAAGTAATGTGCTCATTTGTATAATGGTGACGTCATCACGTGATGACGATTGAAACAAAGGAGGAAAGAATTATATTTAGACTTGATCATACAGGTTAAATAATACATTATTTAAACATTATTTAAATAATACATTAATGAGAAACATGCTACAGGGAAATGTGACTTTTGTCTTCAAGAAGAGACTGTGGAACATGTTCTATTATTTTGCCTGAAGTAAACTGTTGAGAAACCTGGTAGCCTACAAAATTGACAAGATATCAAATTGCAACTGGACATCAAAGACCTTTTAAAAAAAAAGTAAGTTCTGAAACATACATTTGCTGAGATATCTCAAGAAGATGAAATTATTAGAGAGAATATAATTGTTGTTTGTTGCGCAGATCATTCCCTTTCTGAGCGTCGGGAAGGAGCAAGCAGGTGGGTCTCTAAAATGCAGGAAATATCGGCGACAAAGTTTCACAGAAAGTTGCTAAGGGTGGTCAGAAATGTCGCTAGGCGCTTTTTGGAAAAAAAAGTCGTTAAGGGGGTCTGAAAAGTCGTTAGAAATAGCGACTAAGTCGCTAAGTTGGCAACGCTGGTGTCAATCATCCGCCCCCGCCCTCACAGCGCCACTCTCAGCTCCACTTCTTTGCCCATTTTTGTATTTTCTGGGAGTGATGAGACAAGTAACGCAGACAAGAGGATGGCGGTGGGAACAGCCCATTTAGCTTCATTTTTGATCTTCAGAAACCTATGGGTGACGTCACAGAGGCTTCGTCCAGTTATTATACAGTCTATGGTTTGAGTGTATGAAATCATGAGAAACCGACTATATTAACATAGGTTTTTCTATTTCAATGTTTAATACTCCTGTTATTTTTAGTCAATCATATTTATGTTATCTGAGCAATTAACCTTTTTTGCTCAGTTTTTGCTGGTGGTTGACAACTAGTGAGGCACATTACCGCCACCTACTGGTAAAGAGTGTGAAGGTAATCAAGTTTGGTTGTGAGCGGTGTACAGACCAGTGTTGCCAACTTAGCGACTTTGTCGTTATTTCTAACGACTTTTCAGACCCCCTTAACGACTTTTTTTCCAAAATTGCTTAGCGACAAATCTAGCGACATTTCTGACCACCCTTAGCTACTTTCTGTGAAACTTTGTCGCCGATATTTCCTGCATTTTAGAGACCCAGCTTGCTCCTTTCCAACGCTCAGAAAGGGAATGATCTGCGCATGTGTACGCAGCATGATCAGAGTATGTCGACTGACCAATCATAAACCTTTTTCGGTTCATTTCACCCACTCACAAACAAAGTTGTTTTTTAGTTAATGTAAATTCAAAAGTAAAAATAAATCTGCATGTATATAAGACCGATCTTTCAACAGGAATTAAGGCAGAAGCTTGTCTGTATTATGCTGCATCTCACACCTGTGGTGCATTCAAGGAACGTTCGAAATGTATGGTGAGTTCAAAAACGTAGGACATTTAAAACTTATGACATAAAAACCCACTGAAAATAATATAAGCAATAAACTTCTTTTTAATGGTGGTTGGCAAGAAACATTTGATGCATGCTAAATATGCCCTACTTATTTTTACAAAGTACTAAAAAACAAAAAAACAACATTTATATTCTCTCTATTAATTTCATCTTCTTGAGATATCTCAGCAAATGTATTTTTTCCAGAACTTTAAATTTTGTTTAAAAGGTCTTTGATGTCCAGTTGCAATTTGATATCTTGTCAATTTGTACCAGTTTTCTCCACAGTTTACTTCAGGCAAAATAATAGAACATGTTCCACAGTCTCTTCTTGAAGACAAAAGTCACATTTCCCTATAGCTTTAACCTGTATGATCAAATCCTAATCTAATTTTTTTCTCCTTTGTTTCAATCGTCATCACGTGATGACAGCATTATGCAAATTAGCATGTGACGTCATCTGGCGACATCTAGCGACTTTCTTGGGCAACTTCTTAGTACCATAGACTGGCTCAAGTTCAGAGAAAGTAAATGGGTCTTAACGTGAGTCCCAGGCTGAAGGCCTTCCCCGGAGCAAGCAGGGGGGGTAAACAGTCTATGGCGGCAAGCTGCTAGCCACAGTTAGCCACCGTTAGCCACGAGCCTTAGCGCTGACGGCTCATCCGAGACTGTCAATCAAAAGGACACGCCCCTAATTATTCATAATTTCAAGATTAAATTATGTCTAAACAGAAGAGTTAGAAAAATATTCACCCCCCTCAGAGTTTTCATGACTATAAACCTGACCTATTAAACCTAAAATGTTTTTTTGAACCAGGCTGTAAACATGTTTATTTCTGCTGTGAAGTTGGCCTTTTTAACATGGGAGTCAATGGGAAATTGCTCCTTTCTGGAGCCAGCCCCCAGCGGATGAGGGGTGAACTGCAATTTTTGTTACTTCCGGTGTTGTGCCAAAGTAGATATCCCCGTCAGAATTTGTATTCCCTGAATATACAGGATTAAATGTTCATAATATAGAGTGAATATTCCATAAACCACCTAAAGATGGGATACCCACAGCCCTTTTTAGAGCAGGATACAAATTATATCTGGCATGATAATTTATCTTGCCAGAATTTGTATCCCACAAAGGTTAAATAGGATTGTGTATACCACGTTACATTGTATATTACATAATTACCTTGGATTAGGAGACGTTAATTCTGTGGATATAAATGATTTTGGCCTAGGAATAACATAGTTATCTGTGGGATACAAATTCTGGATATACTTTGTATCCTGCTCTAAAAAGGGCTGTGGGTATCCCATCTTTAGGTGGTTTATGGAATATTCCCTCGTACTGTGAACATTTAATCCTGTAAATTTGGAGAGCTTTGGCCAAGGAATAAAAAAGTTACCAGTGGGATACATTTTATGGCAGCCAAAACATAACGCCTGCTAAGAATTATATCCCCACCCTATAAAAGGCTGTGAGTATCCCATCTTTAGGTGGTTTGGTAAATATTCACTCTGTATTATGAACCTTTAATCCTGTATATTTGGAGAGCTTTGGCCAAGGAATAAAAAAGTTACCAGTGGGATACATTTTATGGCAGCCAAAACATAACGCCTGCCAAGAATTGTATCCCCACCCTATAAAAGGCTGTGAGTATCCTATCTTTAGGTGGTTTGGTAAATATTCCCTCTGTATTATGAACATTTAATCCTGAAGATGTAGAGAGGTTTGGCCAAGGAATAAAAAAGTTACCAGTGGGATACATTTTATAGCAGCCAAAAACATGACGCCTGCCAAGAATTATATCCCCACCCTATAAAAGGCTGTGAGTATCCCATCTTTAGGTGGTTTGGTAAATATTCACTCTGTATTATGAACCTTTAATCCTGTATATTTGGAGAGGTTTGGCCAAGGAATAAAAAAAGTTACCAGTGGGATACATTTTTTGGCAGACTGAATCTCCATGCATTATACAATTTATATCCCACCTGCAAGTGTTTCTGTAAATATTCACCCTGTATTCTGGCCATTTATTCATGTAAAATAAGAAGGGTTTGGCCCTTGTTCAACAAAGTTAGCCAGGGGAGTCATATTTTGACACATAAATAGAAGAACGATCGCTTGAAAACGTTAAAACAACGTGGACTTGATTTTAGTTAAATATTGACACATGTAATGAGAAAAAAAAACACTGTCACACTCAGCTAAACGCTAAAGCAGTAAGTTGTTTGCTTGCCATTTGAGTAATACAGCGGAGGAAAGCAGACGCCGCTTTAGTGAGTGAGTGCGCGCTCCCACGTCAGGGGATACAAATTTTGACGGGGATACCTACTTTGGCACAACAAGGTTTATGATTGGTCAGTGGACATAATATGATCATGCAGCATACACATGCGCAGATCATTCCCTTTCTGAGCGCCGGGAAGGAGCAAGCTGGGTCTCTAGGAAATATCTGCAGAAAATATCGGCGACAAAGTTTCACAGAAAGTAGCTAAGGGTGGGCAGAAATGTCACTAGATTTGTCGCTAGGCGCTTTTTGGAAAAAAAGCCGTTAAGGGGGTCTGAAAAGTCGTTAGAAATAGCGACAAAGTCGCTAAGTTGGCAACACTGCAGGCAGGAATCAGGACAGGGTTATAATGGATATTTCAGAATTACTCACATTCCTACTCCAAAATATATTTTATCTGTATTTTAATAGGTTACCCAGGATTGATGTCAATCAGTTAAAAGGTGCAGTCTGCACATTTACCAGTGTAGTAGTAGATGAGATATAATTTCAGTTTAGAAACAGAAAAAGCTGTGTGTGAAGCCTTAGTTTCATCATTTTACACTCTCAGGCACCCAGCCTAACTCTCTCTTGGCGTTTTGCATTAATTGGGTGCTGGTGCCCTGGGATGGTATCAAATTCCCGACCTGAATGTTTAAAATATACATAATTAATTAAAGAAATGCTCAAAATGACAAAAACGTTATTTATTGTTAGCAAGGCAGCTCACACTTTTCTTTCACTGGTGAGAACTGGTGGGGTTGTTGACGTTAGCGTGTGGAACCCTCCCTGTTCCACATGTCCACAAGGTGCCCCTTTTTCCACACTAGGCGCCTGCCCTTCAAAATGTCTGTGCATTTTAACCCAAACATAGTGGCTTCAATGTTTTAATGAACCAAAAAAGAAAAAACTTACACAGGAACACCCATTGAATCAGAATCTGCTTTATTGACTTTTTCAAGTCCTGCCACAAGTTCTTTATCGAATTAAGTTCTGGGCTTTGACCAAACTACTCCAGAACATCCATCTTGTTGTCTTCAAACCATTTCTGTGTAGCTTTAGCTGGATGCTTCGGGTCGTTGTCTTGCTGGAAGATACATGTTCTCTAAAAGGTGTAGTTCTCTTGCAGATGGAAACAAATTGTTCTCCAGGATTTCACTTTATTTTGCTGCATTCATTCTATCTTTTACTTTTACAAGCTTTCTGCTGAGAAGCATTACCATAGCATGATGGTGCCAACATCATGCTTCACAGTGGGAATGGTTTGTTTGTGGTGATGAAGTTCCCTCAGTTTGTTCCACTTCCTGAGACAAAATATATTGAAGGAACAATATGTCATGGTTGCTTTCAATGGTTGCTTTCAATAGAGACCGTTATATACCAGTTCTATGTTTTTCTTTCATTGTCCGGGTAAAAATGTCTCTTATTTTTAATGTTTCCAGCAACAGTTTCCAGTCCAGTCAGCTCTTCATTTCCTGTTCTGTTGATCGTTGGACCAGTTGTTGGAATCATTTTCATTATTCTGCTGCACAATTCAACAAATTCCCTTTTTTTTCATCCACAGATACATGGTGCATCAGGTTGGTACTCTGGTATTTACTGTTCTCTGATCTTAAACATTCATCATCAACCCTTCAATGAATATAATTTCAATAGGTCAGAGAGCAGCAGTCAGAGCTCCACCACCAATCATGGAGCAAACCAGGCAGACAGTCAAGTTTACAGCTCTCTGCTCCACGGTTAGTAACTATGTTGTTGAATTACACTTTTTATTTGCTCCATAAAAATGATTCATTTTAAAATGACTTAATTTTCAAGTAACATTTATCAAAGGCCTAAACAACAATGTTGGAGGTTATTTTGAGAAACACAGCAATAAAATAAAATCTGAAGTATATCATGTTGAACTGTAGTCAAAATATTTGCCTGTAAAAAAATCCAACATTAAACTTCTTCTAGTGTCCTAAACAGCAACACATTAAAAGCAATACTCAATACAGCTGCTACATACATAAAGTGCACTGTTCTGCTACTTGCTGGTTATTTTTCTAACTTTTACTCAGTAACTACAGAACACAACTGCATTTATAATTTATAAGTCTGTAGGGTAAAAATATTGTTATGTTAGGTATTTATTATACGACTATATGCGGATTGGATGGGAAAGATATAAAATGAATTAAATTAATATTTCAGTAACAGAGGATGAAAAAATTTAAAAGAGGCATTTCCTATAGAATAGTCCTATAAAACAAATATTTGTTCACTTGTGAAAATCATGATCAGCATAGTGCTAGATCAGCAGCTTGAAGATTTAGGATCTTTTCACTTCAAATATATAATTTCTCTGTTTTTGTTGATTATTTATGATATTAATAGGGAGGCCTGATGACCCAGAGGAGGATCCTGTTTACACTAATATGAAAACAGAAACCACAGGTAGGTGCATTCAGCTCCAACAACCAATGTTTTCCATGAAATGTCCTCATGCCAACACACTGCAGGTTATTATAGCTCAACATGCAGTTCAGACAATCATCTGCACTTTTAGCATCAGCAGAAACAGTTTGTCAGATTAGATAACCAGCTGAGGACATTTAGAGTTCTGGATATCTGTCTGACTTTTATTGTCATTAAGAATTTAATATTTCCTTTGTAGATAAATGTTCCTTAGTGATGATTGGATGGAAAGTTATGATTTCTTCTGAACATTATTACTTAGAGATGCTCAACTGATTTTTACTTGATCACAGCATCCACAGATTCAAAATAAATTACATCTGCTACATTGTTGATTGTTGTCTTCTAAAAAAAACACTGAGATCTGGTTTTTGTTTTAGAATCCAATAAATGCTAAAAAAAACAAAGAGAAAAACAACAAAAAGGTATGTGAACTCAGTAGGCTACTTAGATGTATTTGTAAAAAATAATTGCCTATAATTTATAAGTAATTTGCTAAATGTATATAATTGTATTTTCTTGCACAGTGGCGCAGCTGGTAGCACTGTTGCCTTGCAGCAAGAAGGTCCTGGGTTCGAATCCCGGCCAGGGGTCTTTCTGCATGGAGTTTGCATGTTCTCCCTGTGGATGCGTGGGCTCTCTCCGGGTACTCCAGCTTCCTCCCACAGTCCAAAAACATGAATGTTAGGTGAATTGGTTTCTCTAAATTGCCCTTAGGTATGAGTGTGTGCGTGTATGGTTGTTTGTCCTGTATGTCTCTGTGTTGCCCTGCGATGGAGTGGCGACCTGCCCAGGGTGTACACCGCCTCTCGCCCGTTGACTGCTGGAGAGAGATAGGCACCAGCCCACCGCAACCCTGCATTAGGATGGACAGGTATAGAAAATGGATGGATGGATGATTTACAAATTCACACTAAAGGTTTGCAGGTACTCAATAATACACAGTAACATCTCATAAAATGTTTTCAATCTTCAGGCATTTGCTGTTGGCAATGTTATCACTAATGATAACATAACAGGAAGATGTTTGATGTTCTCATGCTTTTCTCTTTGTTTTCAGGAAAGTGAAGTCCTGCAGCAACAGATGGAGCCATTTATTCTGAAACAGATCAAGAATCACTCTGGATACCGATGCAGCACGTACGCCCCCTGGTGGTTTAGACGTGAAATTATTACACCATAAAACACATTCTCATTTGTTTCTGACATGAGTCTGTGAAGGAAGCTGTATTAACAAACATTATAACTAATTTAACTAATATAAACTAATTTAGCAGCTCTGGAATACAAGAACCAGACATTTATAGAAGTTGGCTCAGATATAATTTAGAGTTTTGTGGAGACTCAAAGTAGTTAGAAAAGGTTTTATGTTAAAGTAAAATTAGTGGTTAAGCAAGACCCGAATCTAGAGAGGAGACAGGTTGAAAATATTTACTTAACAAATTCAAAGGTCAGGAAGAACAACAAGGACTTAGAGACATGCTGAAGTTAACTGTAGAATCTGACCCAGAACTGCCTCACTGGTATTTAAACTGGATGGTTGATTACTGAACAATGAGCAGGAAGTTGGTTAGAAACAGAGTGCATCTTTGAAGGAAGGCAAGTAAACTGCATTAGACCTGAAGAAATGGGAGAAATGGCTGATAGATCACACAGGGAACATGGAAAAGAAGAAAACAAAAATCAGATGTGTAAACACACCAAAGACAGAACATGAGATCTGATTAAGAATCAAACGAGAAAAGAGACAACAGAACAAAGAAGCAGTAGAGAAACAAATTAATAGACAAGAGAGGTTTTCAAGAACTAAAATATAGAGAACCATAATTAAAAACTGCCACTACGAGCTTAGAATTAATACATTTGAAAAACAAACATTATGGACGAGGAATCCTAAAACTGAGGAAAACACATTACCAAAATCCTGAAGATCTTGACAATATGTCCTTTTACAGTGCAGGAACATCAATGTTGCACATGAGAAGGGTGACTTGTGTTTTTTTGTATCTGATATCATAGCTTCAAAGTATCTGTTGTTGAATGAAGAGATTAAGCTTTTGTTAATAATAATAATAACAACAGTCAGTTCTTTTATATATATATATATATATATATATATATATATATATATATATATATATATATATATATATATATATATATATATATATGTTGTAGGCAGTGTTTATTTGATTCACAACCAGAAAAATCTATTACTTGGATGTAAACATGTTTGTCTGCTCATTTGTTGTCTTTTTACCTCTTCATGGCTCCATAGTCTTTATTTTACCAGGACAATTTTAGTGGTGTTTAGATATCTCTATGTATTGTGGTCACATCTCTTACTTTAAACTGAATGTATCAGGTATCTGTCGCTACATGTAATGAGCCTTTACACTAAATCAAAATAAGTAAAAATGTTTGCCTCAGTGGTAATGTTCTATTATTTACCGTAATGCTGTGTGATGCAGGGATTTATTCATTTATCTTAATTGAGCTGATTATGAAAGCCAGATATTGGAGTTGCATGTTTAAACATAACCATGCCAAATATGGGAAGCTGGGGATGTGCTGCCTGCATCACTTTAAAGAGACATGGAGACTATAGCTTTTTTAGAAACTCTTCTATCCGCTTTGATTTCTTCTGGATTGTGCACAGATCTGTGTTTCATCCATGTATATAATAAAATATTTTTTATTAATTTAAACCTGTATCAGTCTTCACTTCTACATCTCATATTATAGACCGCCAATAACACTGCATTACATTTCAACAACCTTCCCAACAGTGAAAGGAAAGCTCTTCTTATAGCTGCTGACCACCTTTTTCCTGCTTCCACAGGTATTTTGATCATTTATGTTTAGCTTCCTCCATATATTCTTCATCAGTCAGGACCCTACATTGGTCACTCTAAAATTTAAATAGCAATTACGGTTAGAAGAAACATGTCAGTTAAAGTAAAACTTTACTTTCAATACACAATTTGTGCATTTTTATCAACCAATTTCAAAATATATAACTGCTGTATTATATTTGTTAAATAGAGAAATCTATCCATCCATCCTTGTACTTAGTAAATCCCATTCAATATATCCACTGATAATATCAAATATGTATGAAAAGGCTTTCAATGTCTGACTTTATATAAAATAAGCTAATTTTTTATTGCATCAGCTTTCATTTTAGACAAATGTAAAGTTCATTTTGAAACGTCAGCAATGAACCACAAGAAGGCGGCAGATAATCCTTGTAAAGACAAAAAAATAATCACCAAAAAAAGGACTTCTTAGCGACACAGTGTTACAGATATTGATCTGTCATTTGTATTGATCATCTTCTAACTTTCAGTGTGCACAGCATATGAGCTTAAAGTCCAGTTGACAAATTCAGCTTTAATATTAACAGCCTAAGTAAATATGTCAATATTACTTTTACTTGAGAGCATAAATTGGTGTAACTGGCATAATTTATTTTCTTGAGTTCTCTAAAACTTGTTTCATGTTCCCAGATGTTCAAACATCTCCCGAAAGTTTGCCACCCATAAATACAATATGAAATGGACATATATATTATACATATGTAAAAATAAAATGACTTGTTAGCCAAGATACACATTTTGTTTGAGCAAATATTACCTTTGCCAAAAAGGTTATGTTTTTGCCATAGTTTGTTTGTTTGTTAGCAACATAACTCAAAAAGTTATTGATGGATTTTGATGAACTTTTCTGAGCTCTCCGAGTGTTTTTCTAGTGTAGTAGTTCTACTTGGTGATTTCTGTCCCTACAATATCTTGGAGTGGCTCAATATGTAGAGTTGTTTTGCTACACTACAAAAATGGTCTGTTGTGAACATTAAGGTGATGTTTTTGAAGAAAAAACACTTTTTTTAATTAATATCGATTTTGTAACATTACAAACCACTTGGGGCTTGTGATTATATGATTTTAGTTTAGGTTTATAACTTTAAGCTCTGATCTTTGTTCCTATTGATCCACAAAATGGAGCGGCTTATACCCACTTTTCAGTTTGTAACTACATAGATAGCTAACTGGGGCTGCATGGTGGAACAGCTGGTAGCACTGTTGACTTGCTGCAAGAAGGTCCTGGGTTTGAATCCCAGGCTGGGGTCTTTCTGCAAGAAGTTTACATGTTCTCCCTGTGCATGCATGGATTTTCTCCAGGTACTCTGGCTTCCTCCCACAGTTCAAAGACAGGCCTGTTAGGTTAGTTGGTCTCTCTTAGGGGATCCCATAGGTCTATAGCAGCTATGGAGGTGTGTGTGTTTGGCTGTTTATCCAAATGATGTCCTGATTTTATTCCTGCAGCTCTTCCACAGCTCATCAAAGTAAAAGTGAAGTCTACAATAAGGACATCTGTGATTTCTTTCGCTTTGCACTAAACTTCCTGAGCATCTCTTCAGCTGATAGCAGGGGTCCATGTGGTGTTTCATTCTTTGACATCAATAGAATAGGTGATTCAGGAAAAGGGAGTTACACATGTTACAAATACAAATGGCTTTTAACAAGCATGGAGGTGGAAGAGAATTTAATAAACGGAGATTATAGTAATTTGCCAGGTTATTACAAGGTATATTCTTGCTTTTTAGGACTTCTCACATGGAAACAAATGGCTACCTTGTTAGTAAATTTCAACTCTCTCTGTGTTCTCTCTATATTGAGGTGTCTACCTCTACTGGTCAAGTCCATATTATGCCTTTTGGTAATGAAGTGTGCATTTTTGAGAACTTGTTAAAGCAATGCATCAACAAAATGAGGAAGATGTTATTAAACGCAGGTATATTTCTGGACAAACATTTGCCTGGTGTCAGGAGATCAGCTTTGTGTTTGGGGTTTCGTATTCATACAGAAATGTTCTTTTGAACGTTTTGGGAGACATTATCAAACAATCATGGTTAAACTGCTACATTTGTAGCTTATGATGTACTTGCATAATTCACTCTGACTAATGACAGAAACATGATATTGTACCAAACAGCTTTTAGCAAAACAATCTTTTTATTATTGTCTCCTATGGATTCAGTTTAATTTGTAGCCCAGGATCCTGGTGCTGTGGTGCGTAAATATCAATTTTATAGATTATGTAACAATCATGTCAACATGTAGGAGAATCTCAAGCAAATGTTTTCAACATATGGAAGGATCCATAACACCAAGAACTGACGACTTGAGTCTAGAGATGCTGTGGTCTGGTTTTCTTGTGTTCTGCTCTGATTTCAAGATTTGGATTAAAAAATATCTGCCAGTACTGCTTTCAAGTTTTAAAAGTGAGTGACTTTGAATGGTAATTAATTTTAAAATGCTGAAGCTTGGCCAACAACAGGGATTTAAAATATGTTCGGAGAAATTAAATATTTGAACATAATTTTGACTAAACAGCCAGATTTAATGGAAGTAGCCTACCCTGTAGCACTGAGATTACAGGAGGTTGAATAACAGAAACCCAACCTGGTACCTGGAGAATGTTACTGAAGTGGGAATGACTTTGTAGAAACAAATACTGGTTCCTCTATTAGTAGAGATGATGATGATAAAAAATTGAAGCAGTCCTAAGCCTCTTATATGATCTTAGAAGTTTTCTCTTAGGCACCAGTTTGATGATATGTAGCTGCAAATATGTTCCCTCTTTTATGCTTCCTTTAGCTGTTTAAAAATCACCAACTGGTCACATAAGTGCAGATGTAAGTTTTCATAAATGCAGCTGGTGTCATGCAACCAATGGTAGAGAACGTGACCAAAAAGGCCCCTGAAACCCATCCATCTCACAGCTTCATTTTTGTCCCTTATAGCTTCTCTGTTTTCTTTCCGTATGAAATTGAGGAAATGAAACACTTGAAGCTAAATGTGTGCCGCTTTTCTGGCAACAGATTTATCACTTTACTGGAAGCAAAAATTACAAGAATGTTAATTTCAGTTGAAGATATAAAAAAAGTTGTGATGGCAAACTTGTTATACCAAGCTCAGTTGATTTTTAAAAGAAAAAACATTGCCTTTTGGACCATTCTCTGTTTCTGAAAATGGTCCCTTGTTGATGTGGGTGTTTTTGAAATGTTACCATGTGAACAGGACCTAAGTCACTGTTTTCAAGGAGAAAAAAATCTACGCCTAAAGGCTCCTGGGTCCATCCAGAAGTTTTTACGTCATTTGGAGTCGTTAGCCTAATCACACCGCTGATGTTAAGAGTCCACACTTTAAATAGTCGCCCTCAACAAAACACTCACAAAATATGAGTTTTCCTGAACACCGCACACATGCGCAGTTGGTAACATCCAACGTCAGAAATGTGTTATGTGTTTGGACAACGACTAAATTTATTTGGGAGAAATACAAAAGAATCACAGAATCACCAGGACAAAATATTTCTAATACATATAGTATGAACTTATTTCATTAACATAAACATTGAGATCTGTGGTTGTAAATATAAATGGTGCCCTAACTTGAATCCTTTATATTTTCTGTTTAACGACCCACTCACTCTGTGGTTTCCTGTGCTTTGGGGCCATAACCAGAATTCCACCACAATCTGAGAAGATCCGCTGTGAATCTATGCAAATGGTAGATAATGCTGTCCTCTTTGTTGCTCTAAGATAAAACTTAAACTAAGTCAAAGGATGTGTTTTTAGGTCAAATGTATCTTAAAAAGCCTAAAGTAGTATTGAACGGCTGAAAGAAGTACAACATAACTGATAAATAAATAGATTTCACTTTTTAATTATGACACTAAAACAGACCTTTAAAACATCATTGGACTAAACCTCGGTGGGGATGCTGAAGCACTGGAAAGAATTCATGTTCATAGAGATTTAGACATTTGTACCAAAACAATAGCTGTACAGGTGGGGAAATGCATTGTAGTTGGTGAGAAAAAGATGAACAGAACATAAATGTTAAAATCTTTTCTGGAAAGATAAAGGCACAACGGATTATTTTGAAGCAATGTATGAAAAAACAAAAATATTACAAAACTCAGAAAGGACTAAGTGTTTTTGCTTTAAAACTATACAGCAAATCTCCCTATATGTGTCCTTACAGAGAGTCACATACCCACGTTCCTTAAACATGAATAATGCAATCACATTTTAAAGTTATTTGAAACTAGGCAGAGGTGTTTACACATAACACAAGCTAATATGTTCCAGAGGTGAACAGGAAATCTAACTGAGTCTAACACTTTTCTGTGGTCAAAGCTGTTGCTGCTTTGTGAACGCTGAGTAAAAGGGAAGGAAACAGGCCGATCAGACTCTAAAAAGGTTTGGTTCTATATGCATTAAATGAAACTTCTCGTTTTTTTTACTGTTGTATCACACAAGTTGCAGCCTTTCTGATTAGCTGTGCAGCTGGTCTGGAAGTAAGGATGGGACACACTTTGCTCTGCAGGCTGGGATTCTTCTGTGAGTAAATGACTGACTTTCTGTTCACTGTTTGGATAAAAATATGGTACATGGTGGGGATTATAGTGTTTTGCTGGTTTAGACCGTCTTCCTTATAAATCTGAAGCTAGCCGAGGAAAAACTGTGAAAAATTTAATTGTTATAGGAGGTGAACATGCCAGTGTGTGGGTGCGAGATATGATAAAAATCCTTTTAGTCATGTCACATTGCAGCCTGGATGATTTGTTGCAGCAGCAGAATAACTTCAGTAAGACCCAACAGAGAGATCACTCGAACAATAAATGTAAAACTAGTTTTAGGTTTTGACCTTCTTATTATTAGAGTTGGGCATTAAAAAGACTCCAGATATGTTTGCTAACATAAACTTTTGTCTGTTTTGGACAAGTTTCATTTAGGAAGCTCTAATTCATACATTTTCCTGCTGTAGCTGTAGGATACCAAAAGGAAGTCCATTAATTTAGATGCAGACATCATCATAAATATTTCAGCTGACAAAGTCGTCACCAACACTTCTGCTTATTTTTGGTTATACTTATAGTATATGTGCAATGGTCTGAGATAGAGTTTACAAATGACAGAAAACAATAAACTTAATTCCTCTGCTTGTTTCTACTGGAAAACCTGTGGTTCTTATAGGCTCCATTTCTGTGAGCCAGGCTTTAGCTGGCTGCCAAAGATATTAGTTGCAGACTTGACTTTTCAGTCTTTTCAGATTAAGCAAACTTTATCAAAAAGAGGTAACATGAAAGAGATGTTTAATGGTCTGAAAAGCTCCTTCACACAAACACAGCAGTGACTGAGCTCCATTGGTGGTTCTAGACAGGGGCCAGTGTCCCTGTAGAGCTGGTCCTGGCCCGTGTTATGGCCTCTGTACTGAAGAGATAAATCAGTTTCTTATAATAACATGCGCTGGCACGGAAACCATAACTAATTGGTCCCTTGAACCAATTTCCTTTCTTACCTTCACAGTTTTACTTTAACCAATAATCTAAGATTAAGATGTTGCACTTTTAGCTTCAGCTATTGAGAAGGGATCTCAGTTCTCATCTCCTAGATCAGCGTTCTGAAACCTGCAGAACCAGAACCAGAACCACAAGTTGATAAATTAAACAATGAAATATCGGCCTGTTTTTTCTGTTTGATTCATTCTTTTGTGGCCCAATGACAAAACACAGCACCCCCACTGCAAGGCTCTGCTCTGAAAGGAATTCATGCAACTCTTTTCCGCATAAGGGACATATTTTTTGTAACTGTTGATTTTCTTTGTGCACAGCTTTAATTTATTACCGAATAGAACATAGTTTAATTATCCCAGAGATAGGTTCTCTCCCTTAAAGCAGAGCTGCGGTCACTATAAGTTCATCTTTTAAAAAACACCATAGCTGATTTTTGTATTCTCCAAAAAGATAATGCCACCTATGTGTCAATTATGTATTTTAAATAGAGTGTTACAAGTAGCCAATTATAAGTTAATATTTTTAATAATTAAAATATTTTTAAATGCATGATGGAGGATTTGTAATAGCGGGTCCCTAACAGATCACAATAACTCAATCAAACCCATCAGGTAAATGATTAGACTGTGACTGGGCAGCCTCATAAATAACAAGCTGCTCTGAGCGATCTTCAGATACTTTTCATTCAGAATCAGCATCAACTTTCCTCTTCAAAGGCCTCAATGAGTCTTAGTTGCTGCTGACCCTGTCGCCTGCTCATCACTGTTTCTTCCTTGGTCCATTTCTGATAGATACTGACTACGGTGGGAACACAGAGATCCCACAAGAGCTGCAGTTTTGGAGATGTTCTGATCCAGTTGTCTAGCAGTTACAGTCTGGCTCCTTTCAAGCTTCTTATTCTTGCCTTTTAGCATATTCTATAAAAAAATCAACTTTGAGGACAAATTTTTATTTTCTGCCACAATGAAGAGATAATTAGTGTTACTCACTGTAACTATAAGTGGTCACATACTATGCCTAAATGGAGTGAAATATACAATTAACAAAAATGTCCACCAACTTGACATTCTTACTCATAGAGCAAATGTTCTCAGTCATCTTAGATATCAGAATATGTTCTGTCGTAATGTTTTCTATCATCTACAGCAGGTACTATGTTAAGTTGCTTAAAGATTTAAATAGCCATAAAATTAAAGCTTATGTAATGTATTGTGAAGACTTTGAAACACAATGAGCCTTTGGAACCTGTTTCTCTAGACTTACCTATGTTGAAACTTCTCTGAGTCCTCTACTGTCTGTGGTCTGATTTCTTTTTTATTATTGTATATCACTGTGCAACCATGCTAAGCTGCAACAATAACAACAACAAATGACTCAATTGACCAACATGATTATTACTCATTGTGAAGAAAGACCATAGGAAAACATGTTTTGCTTTTCAGTAAATTGATGAAAAAAACTCTAATAAAACCACTGGCCATAGTGGTTCCAGAGTTCTCCTTTATAAAACACTAAACCTGAGGTGAATTACAGGCTTGTTCGAACATTTTTATAAGACTGTGTCCTGTAGCTTTGGGAGGCTGTTTTCTGTCTGCAAAATATCTCCTTCAAGAATTATAAAACATAACACCAGGAAATAAACATTTGCATTGTTAAAAACAGATTGATGTTTCAGGAGTGTTGTCTAGTGAACATATTTGATCAGTTATGACGTGTGTTATCAGTGTGTGGATATATTTTAGGAAGTGAAGCAGTTTTTCCAAATATTTTTTTAAATGTCACTGGGTAAATCAAATATATTGTTAAGTCTATGAACAAATGTTTGAAATTAAGTAATGTGACAACTTGAAAAGCTATATTACACATTGTTATAATGCTGATTGTTTTCCTAACAACTTTTGTTCATTCTTTTTTGTACAGAACCAAAAAGCAAGGCCACTCTGACAGCAGATAAAAAAATCATACCAGTAGGGGGCAGTGTAACACTGACCTGCTCTGTGGACAGATCTAATGACTGGAAGTTTGACTGGTTCAGAAATGGGCGACAATATTCTGAACTCAGAGGAAACAGTGAACCATACAGAGTCATCTATATCTCAGAGGGAGGTGTGTACAGCTGCAGAGGAAAAAGAGCAGATTTCTTTCAAACAGATAAAAGTGATGAAATCTCTATTAACAAAACTGGTGAGTTTAGTTTTTTATTCGGTAATAAAACCAAAAATAGTTTTTAAATCTTTGCTCTGATTATTAGTTTTATTTTTGCAGTTTTACTTCTGTTTACTGTTCAGGTTTTTGTTCACCTAAAACACTTGGGTTGTTTCTATTAATAAGTAATAAATGAAGAGTTTTATATCTTTGTTTTCTACCTCATTTTAGTATACATTTTGAGAGTTGTAGAATCTCTTGATTGGAGATGGAGTTAAAAAGAAAATATCACTGTGAAGCTTTTGGTTTTTACTTTAATCCTATTTAAAGTTATCAGAGGGTTTTAAACATCAACTTATTCAGGCAGATGTCAAAACAAACCTTTACACACTTAGCAGTTGTAGAATTTACATATTTACAGACATCATACAGTAAGACTTGTTAATACAGTTGAAAAGCTCAGAAAGTGAACTGGTTTATATAGCTGTGTGATTACTTTACTCTGATAATCAGCTAGAAAACGTTTAGTTGCACATTTATTTGTTTGAGGAAACTTATTTATGTTATTGTTCCATTATTTTATCCTCTCTTGAGGTATCTCTACAACTTTTGGTTCTTGCAATTAATTTTTCAGGGCTTCTGTCGATACTCTGTAGGAAAACGTTTATTATGTAATTTTTCCATTAAACTTATTTCTCAACTCATTCTTCTCCTCTTGAGGTCTCTTTACTCTTATATTAAAATAATTGCTTTTCGTTAGCAATATATAGTATCATCCTTTCTATAGGAATTAAACAATATTCTACCTGTGTATCCCATAGGAACATTGGTTTTCAATGTTATCAAATCAAATATTTTTGTGTAGAATACATTTCTACCTGCTGACTGCTTTCAGACTGCGGACTGAAAATTTTTCATTTAAAACAGTTTCTAGACCGACTGTGATCCAACAACCCGACTGGCCTGTTGTTCATGTGGGAGAAAAAATCAGTCTCAGATGTCAGATCCAAGGAGGTGGAGGAACTAAGTGGACGTATGAATGGAAACATGAAAGGAGTAACAAGAAGTCTCCATCATCCAGTGAATACATCATCAACAGAGTCTCTTGGTCTGACTTTGGAGAATACAGCTGTAAGGCAGCAGGAGACTATCAGCTAACAGAATGGAGTGATGCCTACAGACTGACAGTGAGATGTGAGTCCGACTATTTTCATACTAAAAGCTCATGTTTTCAATGTTCTCTAAAACATCTAAGTAGAACAACAGGAGAGCTTTTTGTATTTACGATCACAAACTGAAGAAATCTCACACAGTAAATAGAAAACATTATTTTGGATGTAGATAAACTGCTAAATCTTATTTTAGTAAACAATATTTTCCTAAGGTAGTCCAATATTCTACAACACAGAACAAACCATACCTGGGCAAAATTAGTAGTAGTATTCATCTCTTGTAAGAATTTATATTTTAGCCATTTTTATTTGTTTAATCTATGTTTATTTTTCTCTTTATCTTTCTACTCATTTTTTTCAACACGTTTCCACAGTTTTCCAATTTTATTTACGTGAACAACACAGGTCCCATTGTGGTACAATTGGTAGCACTGTTGTCTTGCAGTAGGAAGGTCGATAATCTTTCTTCCTCTCCATGACTGTGGTTCTCTCCAGGTTATCTGGATTCCTCTCACAGTCCAATAACAACAATTGTCCTTATCTATGAGTGCTTGGGTGTCTGGTTGTTTGTCGTATGTGTCTTTGATTTGCCCTGCCCTTTGATGGACCGGTGACCTTCCACCACCTCTGAAGGCAAGGTTTATAGGTGAATAATTATAAGAAATATCTTATAACCACTTTATAGCCAGATAAAATCCCTCTTTTCATGACTTTGTAGATGTAGCCGCAAGCAGGGAATTGCTTTTACTCTCCATTAGTTACATTTTACACTTTTACACTACTGAGCTAACAGGCTTGGACCAAAAAGTATCATTCTGTGCACGTTCGGCACAGAGAGTCCAGGTTTTGTGAACTAAATACTGCCTGTATCTAAAACAGAGAAAGCTCAGCTCATTCTGCTTGTGACTTTCTGTAATCATATGGAGTTGTGATGGTCATTTAGCGCTTAATGCATGACTTTACATAACTTTCTTCTGTTTTGGTTTCTGGGGCTATTTATCCTTCTGGGCAGTCTTCAATGTTCAGCTATGCAAATATTTAAATCTATGAGAAAATCCCTAAAATAACACAGTGTGACAGATAGAAATATGATTTTAGCTCCAACAAGGTGATTCCCAAAGACAGAACTCAAACCTAGCCTTAGTAGATAACCAACTGAAGGATGATCCCTCGCTCAGGTCCTGTATAATTTGTTAGTTTAGGTTATTTTCTTGTTTCTGACTATAAAAGTCATAGTCTTTGTTCAGGATTGTATCTGTAGATCGTTAAAAAGTGCAAATGGTTTTAGAGCACAGCTACAGATCATTAATGATTAATTAATGATGCTGACTTATGACTGCTCAGCGAGACACCCCAGCTGTCATATAGTTAAGGTTGCGGATGACACAGCAGTAGTGGGACGCATCACTAACAACGATGAGTCCAAATACAGAGAGGAGGTGGAAAACCTGGTGCAGTGGTGCAGAGAAAACAACCTCTGCATCAATGTGAAGAAGACCAAGGAGATGGTGGTGGATTTCAGAAGGGACAAGCGTCCTCTCCTTCCCCTGTACATCGGAGGAGCAGCTGTGGAAGTGGTCTCCAGCTTCAGGTACCTGGGTGTGCACATATCCAATGACCTCACCTGGAATGCCAACACTTCACGTCTGGTCAAGAAGGCCCACCAGCGTCTCTACTTCCTGAGGAAGCTGCGGAGAGCTGGACTTGGGAGCTCCGTGCTGAGGAGTTTCTATTACTGTGCAGTGGAGAGCGTCATCTGCACCTGCATCACCGTGTGGCACGGCAGCTGTACTGCTGCCGAGAGGAAGGCTCTGCAGCGGGTGGTGAAAGCTGCACAAAGGACTGTATGGAGCACGCTTCCCACCACCTTGGATCTCTACACGTCCCGATGCAGGGGACGGGGCCCTCCGCATCCTGAAGGACTCCACCCATCCGGCTAATAGCCTGTTTCAGCCCCTGCCCTCAGGCAGGCGGCTGAGAAGCATACAGAGCAAGACCACCAGGCTCAATAACAGCTTCTTCCCTGCAGCTGTTAGACTGCTGAACTCCAGCTGTGTCCTGTAGAGCACATTTATTTATATTTATTTATTACATTTAGTTATATAAATTTTTTGTTATATTAATTTAATTTAAATAGCTTATAATTCCGGACCTGAGTCCTAATTTCATACCATCACATGTAACGTGAGATGGTATGACAATAAAAGATCCTTGAATCTTTAAAGATGTTGGAATCATTTTCACTGCTCCTCATCCTCCCTGGTGCTTCATGATTCACCCTCAACATAATTTCTGGCTAGGACAAGCCTCCTCTGTGTGTAAACACACATGGAGGAAAGGAACAGCATTAGTTTATTTTAATTAGTTACATGAAACTATTTTGGAGGAAAGATTAATCTGCAACATTAGAATTTATGCACATGTTAACAGATATGTTTTTTTCTCTCTTGGACCACAGCAGATAAACCTGCTCCAGTTACACCTCTGGATTAGCATCAAGCTTCATTTTTTATACTGGAACACACAGAATTCATTATAATTGATAAAGTATAAAAAGAAAGATGATTTCAACTTGTTTTCTTTTTTCCTTAAACTCAACTGCAGCCAAAATCAGAGCCACACTGACAGCAGATAGAACAATCATACCAGCAGGGGGCAGTGTAACACTGAGGTGCTCTGTGTTCAGCTCTGCTGGCTGGAGCTTTGACTGGTTCAGACAGGAGTCAGTGTCTTCTACAGCTCAGTCCATCAGAAACAATGAACCAGATGCAGCCCTCTATGTCTCAGAGGGAGGTGTGTACAGCTGCAGAGGAGAAAGAGGAGATCAGGTTTTCTACACGGGAACAAGCAGAGAAGTCACCATTCAGAAAACTGGTGAGTTTAGTTCTATACTGTAAATTAAAACAACAAGCTGTCTTTAATTATTTCCTATTTTTATCAATGGTGTTAGAAATACAGATTATGACCCCAGAGAGAGCAAAGAACCTCAGTTAAACAGTGATTGTAGGTCTGTGGCTTCATTACATGACGATGACTCCTTTAGCGTTCGCTTACTTCTAGGTTTCAATTTACCGATCTTCTAGACCAACTTTTATTAAATTAAGCGTGTTATATAACATTGGAAAGCTACAAGTTTTGAGATTCCAATAATATATGTCGATCAAGAGTACAATTATATCTATAGACAAAGCCAGCGCTTTTGCCAACACCCCCTGAAGAAATATAACGTCCGACTCAACATTTGTAGCCTCATAAGTGATAAAACCTAGCCATCTTGAACAAAAACGGTCTAGTTACATCCAAAGGGTCCGATTAAAATCCTCCATATAAAATAATAATCTGAGATAATGAAAAAAGGCTAAATCCACTGTACTGTATTCTTCTGCTTCCCATTGTTGTCACGTCTGCTAATATGCTAACAAAAGCCTACAAATATCTCTGCGCATGCCTACAAGGGTTTCTTTCGACTGACACCTCACTTGATCCAATAGGAGACGGGTTACCCCTTCTAATGTGGCAAATCTTCAACCAATAGTTGATGGGTTAAAACTTAATTTGTCATTCTTCCGAGTGTAATTCTAACCAATCGCGGTGCAGAATTCTGATGATTGTCGCATCGAATAGCCAATGAAAAGCTGTAAACGTAGATATTTCACATGACAAGAATGGCTTTATCACTGGACTTGTTAATGGCAAGCAAAAAGGGCTTATCCAAACACAGATGTTATAGTATAACATACAGCTATACACCAGTGAGACATCATTTTGTCTTCGTGTGAAACACACTTTTAATACAAAACACAACATAGAGGAAGCCATCGAGCTTTG
This sequence comes from Valencia hispanica, assembly GCA_963556495.2. Classification (NCBI taxonomy): domain Eukaryota; kingdom Metazoa; phylum Chordata; class Actinopteri; order Cyprinodontiformes; family Valenciidae; genus Valencia; species Valencia hispanica. Next base: position 19,481,618 of record OY747714.1, on the reverse strand, counting down.
TTGGAGAAGAGATAGTAATGATTCTGACGATTAAAAAACAAAAACAAAATTTTTATCAGAGGGGACAAGTGATGTGTTCTGTATTCACCCTGGAGAGGGCACATCTTCTGGCAGACTTTTGGCACCACATGACCTTTAGTTAGAAACATATGTGCAAAATACTCCTTTTTTAGGGTTTATTGATGTCTAATTTGTTGTGGATAAAGGTAATAGGTAATAGTTCAGGCTTTACACCCACACTGTGTTTCAGGTCCCCACTCCTTTCTAAACAAAACCCTTGTCTGATTCTCTGCTGCTTGCAGAGGAGTTCATGTTGGTGCGCATGCGTCAGCGTCAGCGTCCGTCAGCCCGCCAAGACCCGCTCCCTATCAAGCACAGTTTTTAACTGGTTTTAAACCTTTTTAAAGACCGGTTTTAACAGATTTTTAAACACCACTGACTTATTAATAACCAGGACGTTTTTTAACGGATCGTTTTAATCGGTGGGAAGCGCGGATTACTTCTCCCCCACCATGCCTCCACTCACCTGCAGTTCTGGGTGTGATGGCTGCGCAAAACTTAGCCAGAGGGTTCTGGAGCTGGAGCAGAGGATCTCAACACTCCACCAAATCCAGGACCATGAGCGCGACGTGGACATCATCTTCGGCTGGACTTTCGCCGCCGCCAGCAGTACACAGCTGGCGGACACCATTCACTGCCAGCCCGGCGAAGCTGTGGAGGGAGGATCCATCGCTAGACCTCCAGGCGGACTCGGGGTGCCAAACGCCTGCGTAACATCTGCAGCAGAGGAGGACCGCTGGTTCCAGCAGGGGGCTAAACCAAAAGCCCCCATCAGCTCCACTCCGGTGCTCCAGGGTGCCCGGGTAACGGTTGGGCCAGGCCGCGGTGGAGGGGCTTGGAGCAACCGCCACCGCTCTCCTCCAACCTGCCTGCCTTTATCAAACCGTTTCAGCGCCCTGGATGCGGATTTCCCTCCTCTGACAGCCCCTGGTCGCCGTAGCTCCGTAGGAGCGCCACCTAATCCCTCCCAGCAGCAGGAGCAACAGCCGAACTCCCGCAGCCCCCCACGTCGCCCCAAACCCCGGGCTGCAGCCAGAACTCGCCGAGGAGTGCTCCACTTCACCCCGAACCCACGGAACGAGCCCTTGGCGCCGATTAAACATCGCTGCAGTCCTGGGGAAGCTTCTACACCTGGCATACAGCAAGTCCTTGATGGTGAACGATCCTCTGCCCAGCGCAAACATCCGCCTGCAGACCCGCCACCCACCACACTCATCATCGGGGACTCTATCATCAGAAACGTGAGGATGAGAGGAGCCCTCACACTGTGTTTCCCTGGAGCCACTGTCACGGACATTACCGAACAGATCCTGCAGCTCATTGATCATCACAAATCTGTGAGTAAAGTTGTGATTCATGCTGGCACCAATGACATTTATAAACAGCCGACTGAGCTCCTGAAGCGTGATTTTATTCACATTTTTAATCTTCTAGAAAACACACGTCTCTGTTTTTATCTCTGGCCCCACTCCCACTGTCGGCAGAGGAATTGGCCGTTTTAGCAGACTTTTATCCCTTAATACTTGGCTCTCCTCCTTCACCACCGTTCACAATATTGGTTTTATAGACAATTTTTACATTTTTTGGGGCAGGAAGCACCTGTTTGGACCAGATGGGCTCCATCTAAATAGACAAGGCACTCGTACACTGACATTGAGCCTGAAATGTCCACGCCCCCCCCTGTCAACTACACTGGCCACAGCTGCCCTGCCCTCTCAGATTCCTCCGCCACATCCTGATGTGCAAATGGTCCCTGCTCCTATGAACTCACCCCTGATTTTAACAGTAACTCACATACTGGACTTGGACCTTGCTCTACCTCATTCATACCTGTTATTATCAGCAGAGAGTGGACTAAAAATCATAAACCGAACAAATGCAATCGAAATAATCTCAAAAAGTTGCCAAAAGCCCCACTTTCAGTAAATCACACTGTCCCTTCATCTCCAATCACTATTAATATGGCACTTTTTAATGTTCGCTCTCTGCTGAACAAAACTTTTATAATAAATGATCTGATTTTAGACTATAATCTTCATTGTTTATTTTTAACAGAAACTTGGCTGAGTGCAGATGCCCCTGTTGTTCTTACAGAGGCCTCCCCACCTAATTTTAACTTCACTTATTCTACGAGGAGTAGCAAAAGGGGAGGCGGAACTGCTTTTATAAGTTCATCAACACTTTCTTCCAAACCTGTTTTATTTGATAACTATTTTACTTTTGAATATAATGGAAATGTTTTTAGCACTCCTCAGATTTTATGTGTCACAATTTATAGGCCTCCTAAAAAGGGTGCACTTTTTATTCAAGAATTTTCAGAGTTTGTATCAATTTTGCACAACTCCTTTGAAAGGATCATTTTAGCTGGTGATTTTAATCTACATATAGATAACCTTTTAGATCCTTTATCAACAGATTTTTTAAACATCCTGACTTATATGGATTTTAGCCAACATGTCATGCAGCCGACTCACAACAAAGGACACACCCTGGACTTGGTCATCACGCATGGCCTGTCCACCTGTGTGTCCTCTGTTGTTGACTTGGCTGTCTCTGACCACTACTGTGTGTTTTTTAACATCACCAGTTTTATTCAGCAGGAGACCTCTGTGAGAACTGTCAGGAAGCGCCATCTAACCCCTGAAGTGGCTGCAGGTTTTCTGGAAATTTAAAAAAAGAATCCTCCTATTGTTTTACCTGCCCCCTGTGATTTTATTGTCAAGGATTTTAACAGAAGGCTTCAGTTCACTCTTGACCGGCTTGCTCCACTACAAGTTAAAAGTTTAAAATCTAAAGCTGCAACGCCGTGGAAAAATGAAAACTTTCGAAAAATGAAGAGGAATTGTAGGGAGGCAGAGAGAAAATGGAGGAAAAGTAAAACCACAATAAACCATCAAATATACACAGATCTTCTCAAATTAAACAACAATGCAGTAAGAAATTCAAGAAATTCGTACCTCTCCAAAATCATCTCGGAACATAAAAATAATTCCAAAATCCTTTTTTCCACCATTGATAAACTTTTTAACAGAGCTACTACTGCATTTCCTAAAGCCCCCTCAAACACTCTTTGTGAGGAGTTCACAGAGCACTTCAGAGGGAAGGTAGACACCATCAGATGTAAGATTTTATCTTCTCAGAGTAACATGGTTTTAGACAAATCTGAGTGTGTGTCTTTACCAGAGGAAACGCTGGACAGTTTTGTCCTGGTAGAAGCTGGGACTCTTGATAAAGTTTTCTCCTCAGTGAGGCCCACCACATGTGTTTTGGACCCGATTCCCACTTCCTTTTTTCAGCAATTTTATGGATCTTTAGAGATGAGATTTTAACCATGATGAATTGCTCCCTTCAGACGGGGGTCTTTCCTGCCGCCTTTAAAGGGGCGGTAGTGAGGCCCCTGTTGAAAAAGAGCAATTTAGATTTTAATGATTTTAACAATTTTAGACCGGTATCTAACTTACCTTTTTTAAGCAAAATTTTTGGAAAAATTGTTTTAATTCAACTGAATGATTTTATTAATGAGCACAATGTCCTGGAGAAATTTCAGTCTGTTTTTAGGGTGAACCACAGCACAGAGACGGCCCTTCTAAAGATTTTAAATGATTTTAGATTAAACTATGATGCACAGAGGGTGACAGTGTTGGTTCTACTGGATCTAAGCGCTGCCTTCGATACAGTAGACCGCACTATTCTTTTAACCCGTTTAAAACAGATTGGCCTCTCTGGTGCTGTTCACAAATGGTTCACATCCTATCTCACAGACAGGACTTTTATGGTAGGTTTAGATACCTGCTCCTCTAAGGTCCACAAGATCACATGTGGTGTGCCCCAGGGTTCGATTTTAGGCCCAGTGCTTTTTAACCTGTATATGCTCCCTCTTGGCAGTGTCATCAGAAGACATGGAGTCAACTTTCACAGTTATGCTGATGATACACAGCTGTTCATCTCCATGTCTCCCGATGACACCAGTGAGACATCATTTTGTCTTCGTGTGCACTTTTTAACTGCATTTTAGACATTAAATCCTGGATGGCAGAAAACTTTCTCCAACTCAACCAGGACAAAACTGAAGTTTTAGTCATCGGTCCTGAGGCTCAGAGAGAGAAACTTTTACCAAAACTAGAATCACTGTCTTTTAATCCCTCTTTACAAGTGAAGAACCTAGGCGTGATTTTTGACTCTGAGCTGACTTTTATTCCTCACAAAATATTACTAAAATAGGTTTTTATCAACTAAAGAACATCGCCAGAGTCTGCCCCATTCTCTCTCGGGCCAATAAGGAGACACTGATGCATGCTTTTATCTCCAGTAGAATTGATTACTGTAATGCCCTGCTTTGTGGTCTTCCCAAAAAAAGAGTATATCAGGTTTACAACTACTACAAAATTCAGCAGCACGTGTCCTGACAAAGACCAGGAGGCGGGAGCACATTACACCGGTCTTAGAATCATTGCATTGGCTCCCCGTACATTTCAGGATTGACTTTAAGGTTCTTTTAATGGTTTTTAAGTGTCTTAATGGTCTTGGGCCTTCTTATCTCTCTGAACTGTTTTTACCATATAAACCTTCGCGGTCTCTGCGCTCCTCTGGCAGCCGTCTCCTTGTCACCCCAAAAGTCAGGACAAACACGCATGGCGAGGCGTCTTTCCAGTTTTATGGCCCTCACCTCTGGAACAGGCTGCCAGAGGACCTACCTCAGGGCTGCAGAGAACGTTCATGTTTTTAAGAGCAGGCTCAAGACTCACCTTTTTAGCCTAGCTTTTAACTGATTATTATTTATTGCTGTCTGTTTAATTGCTCTGCATGTTTTATATGATTATATTTTTATCAGTTTTACTATTAAATCTTAGCACATTAATTTACTGTTTATTTTTATACTTTAATTTATCTTAATCCCCGTTCCAGTGTTTCCTCTGTGGGAGCCCTCTGCCCTGGTAGTGGTGGTCGGCTGTGGCTCCCTGGGTGCTCTCCAGGTGGAGGTGGGGGTCTTGGCCTTGCCTCCACTGGGTGCCCTGTGTCGGTGCCTCGGCTGCTGCTGTTAGTCTACCGCTGCCGGGGCAGATGGCTCCTCTGACGGCGTTTCCTTGCATGGTTCATCTACACTCGGCCCAATGTCCTTTTTTACTTTTTCTTTTAACTGTGTGTGTGCATGGGAGATGGGTTGGGGGGAGGGGGGTATAACTGTGACCATGCTTTTAAATCTATGGGGGAGGGAAGGGAAGGTGGTTTTATGTGGGGTCATTTTAATCTGTAAAGGACTTTGTGATGCAACTTCTTGTATGAAAAGCGCTTTATAAATAAAGTTTGATTTGATTTGATAAAGCCACTTTTTAGAGCATGTACTTTTAGAAAATGAATAGGCAGACATAAAATTTCATAATTTCCAGTGCATTCAAAATCATATTATTTGGTAATAATAGCACTGGGGCAATTTCTAATTTGTTTAGAGGAAACCTTTGAATGCTTTCTTTCCAAAGAGACCCCAGCCATGTCTCTTCTCAAAATATTTCAAGAACAGCTTTCATTTTAATTTGGGTATGTGTTTTAAAACATTTAGGGCGAAAATTGCTTTGGTTATGTGACTATAATTCCATTTAATGATGCATTGAAGCAGAAGCAGAAGTTTATTACTATTCATCTTCTGGACAGATTCTGGCGGGTTTGGAGGTCTTTCGAACTTGATGCTTTTTTCAGATTTTAAAGAGTTTTTTACTTGTATATTTATTTCAGTTATGTAAATATTAATGTTTTTTTGTTGATACAATTTTTTTTCAGTAGCAAAACAAACTGATTTTCTCCTGTATCAACACTTTATTTTTCATGGGTATCAGTGATTCAGCAGTTGAACAATATGGAGTTGCTACAGTCTTTGACTCAGCTGTCCTGGATTTAAATTGTGGTTATTTACTGAATATCTTCCCATTCTGTCTCTGCTCTTCTACCTGCTCAGCTACTAATGAATGAAGGCCACTAGAGCAACAAAACCTTCAAAAAACATTATTTTTCTCCTAAATTCCAACATTTCCAACTTCTAACAAGTTTTGAAAACAAACATTTACATATCTTCAGTTAGACAGCAGTGATTACTTGACAGACATGATAACTGGTCAAAGTAATCTAGGAACATGATACCACAAAACTTCACATATACAGGGTCAGATATTGCAGTAATACTGTGAATTTATATGCTGATATCCTGTCAAAAAACTTCATAACTTCATTTCAGCTGACAAAGTTGTCACTAACACCTTTGCTGATTTTTGGTTATACTTACAGTAAGGCAAGACAATTTTATTTGTATAGCACAATTTCAACAAGGTAATTCAAGGTGCTTTACATGATTATGGGATAAGATAAAAATAGCAGTAAAACACAGACCAAGCATACAGTTGTTGCCAAAAGTTTTGAGAATTACATAAATATTGGATATTGGAAAAGTTGCTGCTTAAGTTTTTATAATAGCAATTTGCATATACTCCAGAATGTTATGAACAGTGATCAGATGAATTGCATAGTCCTTAGAATGGCAGATTGACATGTTAAAAGGAGGGTGATGCTTGAAATCATTGTTCTTCCATTGTTAACCATGGTGACCTGCAAAGAAACGCATGCAGTCATCATTGCGTTGCATAAAAATGGCTTCACAGGCAAGGATATTGTGGCTATTAAAATTGCACCTAAATCAACAATTTATAGGATTATCAAGAAATTCAAGGAAAGAGGTTCAATTCTTGTTAAGAAGGCTTCAGGGCTTCCAAGAAAGTCCAGCAAGCGCCAGTATCGTCTCCTAAAGAGGATTCAGCTGCGGGATCGGAGTGCCACCAATGCAGAGTTTGCTCAGTAATGGCAGCAGGCAGGTGTGAGCCCATCTGCACGCACAGTGAGGCGAAGACTTTTGGAAGATGGCCTGGTGTCAAGAAGGTTCAGCAAAGAAGCCACTTCTCTCAAAAAAACCATCAGGGACAGATTGATCTTCAGAAAGTCTGGTGAATGGACTGCTGAGGACTGGGGCAAAGTCATATTCTCCGATGAAGCCTCTTTCCGATTGTTTGGGGCATCTGGAAAAAGGCTTGTCCGGAGAAGAAAAGGTTAGTGCTACCATCAGTCCTGTGTCATGCCAACAGTAAAGCATCCTGAGACCATTCATGTGTGGGGTTGCTTCTCATCCAAGGGAGTGGGCTCACTTACAATTTTGCCCAAAAACACAGCTATGAATAAAGAATGGTACCAAAACAACCTCCAACAGCAACTTCTTCCAACAATCCAAGAACAGTTTGGTGAAGAACAATGTATTTTCCATCACAATGGAGCACCATGCCATAAGGCAAAAGTGATAACTAAGTGGCTCGGGGACCAAAATGTTGAAATTTTGGGTCCATGGCCTGGAAACTCTCCAAATCTTAATCCCATTGAGAACTTGTGGTCAGTCCTCAAGAGGCGGGTGGACAAACAAAAACCCACTAATTCTGACAAACTCCAAGAAGTGATTATGAAAGAATGGGTTGCTATCAGTCAGGATTTGGCCATGAAGTTGATTGAGAGCATGACCAGTCGAATTGCAGAGGTCCTGAAAAAGAAGGGCCAACACTGCAAATACTGACTCTTTGCATAAATGTCATGTAATTGTCAATAAAAGCCTTTGAAACTTATAAAGTGCTTGTAATTATATTTCAGTACATCACAGAAACAACTGAAACAAAGATCTAAAAGTAGTTTTGCAGCAAACTTTGGGAAAACTAATATTTGTGTCATTCTCAAAACTTTTGAAATGTTTTTTTCAAGTAAAAACAGCAATAAAGCAAGAAGCATACACAAAACATGATACATCAAAGCATTACTCAAAGGCAGCTCTAAACAGATATGTTTTTAGCAGTGATTTCAAAGAACTCAGTGTTTCAGCAGCTTTGCAGTTTTCTGGAAGTTTGTTTCAGATTAGAGGAGCAAAGAAACTGAAAGCTGCTTTTCCATGTTTGGTTCTAATCCTAGGGATGTTGAGTACACATGTACGGTTGTCTGAGAGAAAGGTTACAAATGACAGAAAACAAACTTAATTCCTCTGCTTGTTTTTACTGGAAACCCTGTGGTTCTTAGGCTCCATTTTCTGCGAGCCAGGCTGCCACAGATTATGGGTGCAGACTTGCCACTTCATCCTTTGCAGATCATGCAAACTTTATCAATAACAGCCAACGTGAGAGAGATGTGTAATGGTCTGAAAAGCTCCTGCACACACACAGTAGTAACTGAGCTCCATTGGTTTTTGTTTAATGAAACTTATTTATTTTTGTTCTTTTATTATTTTGTCCTCTCTTGAGGTCTCTCTACAACTTTTGGTTCTTGCAATTAATTTCTTTTTCTGGGCCTGTGTAGATACTCTGTAGGAAAATGTTTATTATGTAATTCTTTGATGAATCTTACTTCTTACTAATTTTTCTCCTCTTGAGGTCTCTTTAACCTTGTATTAAGATAATTGTTTTTCTTTAGTAGGCCAATATATAGTATCATCTTTCTACAGGAATGAAACAATATTTTACCTGTGTATCCCATAGGAACATTGGCTTTCAATGCTGTCAAATCAAATATTTTTGTGTAGAATACATTTCTACCTGCTGACTGCTTTCAGACTGCTGACTGAAAATTGCTAATTTAAAACAGTTTCTAAACCGACTGTGATCCAGCAACCCGACTGGCCTGTTGTTTATGTGGGAGAAAAAATCAGTCTCAGATGTCAGATCCAAGGAGGTGGAGGAACTAAGTGGACGTATGAATGGAAACATGAAAGGAGTAACAAGAAGCTTCCATCATCCAGTGAATACATCATCAACAGAGTCTCTTGTTCTGACCGTGGAGAATACAGCTGTAAGGCAGCAGGAGACTATCAGCTAACAGAATGGAGTGATGCCTACAGACTGACAGTGAAATGTGAGTCAGACTATTTTCATACTAAAAGCTCATGTTTTCAATGTTCTCCTCTACAACATCTAAGTAGAACAACAGAAGAGCTTTTTTGTATTTATGAAACTAAAGAAACATCACACAGTAAAGAGAAAACATTATTTTGGATGTAGATAAACTGCTAAATGTTATTTTAGTAAACAATAGCCTAAATTTTCCTAAGGTAGTCTAATGTTCAACAACACAGAACAAACCGTTCCAAATGTGCCAAAAATGTTTGTCTATGTTCATACGCACACTGCACATGTCCACTTAACAAGTAGCCTAAGTTAGCATTTGGGTGCGTCTATGTAACTAGCAGCAGTATTTCTGCAGATACAAACTTGCAATTGATTACTACATTGCCCATGTAAATGACTAACCTGGCCAAACATTTAGTCTTTTCAGTTGTATTTAATTCTGTAATTGCTGTGGTCTTAAGTTTGCAAGCAGCACTCCAATATCCCCCGAAATCTACCTCCGAAATTTTCCTCCAAATAAATCTGATCTCTTCCTGCCTTTGTAAAAAGACGAAGACGGGTCATATAATTCACGAAAATTACAGACAGCGACAATTAGTTGATCCTCCATTTTGAATGAATGACTTGTCGATCCACGTCAGTACAAAGAGTCCCTACGATTTGTTGACACCCCGCGTTTGCTGCCCCAAAGTTAGTTTTCCCAACTTCACGAAGCAGTTGCTCCGATGGTCCATCAACGTGTCCGAGCAGCAGCTGCGTGGAGGCGCTGACGCCGCTGCGCCTACGTGCGCGACTTGCTGCGTGGCAGGTTGATGCCCACATGATGCGTAGGTACTATAGACTTGCATGTAATCTGGCTGCCCTGGTGCCTAGACGCGCTGACCGGTGTGAACTCACCATTATATGTATTATTTTTTATTTGATCATTTAACCTGTGCACATGCATAACAAAGTGTATTATGCTTATGCTTTTGACCTAAGATCTAACCAGAATCTGTGTGTGGATATGAGTGAGAATGGGTGTACTGTAATCATTGTTATTTTTCATATGATTTGTTTCAGTACTGAAACAAATTTTCAAAATTTCAAAAAGATTTCAACATTTACCTTTTTTTCCACTGCAGAACTCAGCATAACCATATTTATGATTGTGAATATCAAAAGGTGAGAAATTCAGATGTTGCACTCCTTTAGTTCACATTTTAATGGCAGCGGAGCTCATAGTGACAGTAAAAACGAGGCTAAACCTTGGCAAAAACGGCTATGTCAAAGACTCTTATTTTGAAATCACTGAAGCACCGGAAGTACCGTGTTACATGTTTAATTTTTTTCTTGATAATAGTGATGATGACCGGGAATTCGTGAGGCAAGGCTTCGCACTGAGCAAATAGGTTGTGCAAACACAAAATAAAGATGAAACCGACAACTCTGCATAAGCACACAAAGGAATGACACTGGCAAATGTGGACAAATAACACGGCCAGGTGACAGAGGAGGACAACCGTCTGTGACGGGGAAAACGACAGAGTAACATAAGACTACAGCAATTACAGAATTAAATAAAACTGAAAAGGCTTAATGTTTGGCCAGGTTAGTCATTTACATGGGCAATGCATCAATTGCAAGTTTGTATCTGCAGAAATACCCTGCTAGTTGCATAGGCACCCAAATGCTAACTTACTTGTTAAGTGGACATGTGCACTGTGCGTATGAACATAGACAAACATTTTTGGCACATTTGGGACCTCATATACCTGGCTAAAAGAAACCTCATATACCTGGCTAAAAGAAACCTCATATACCTGGCTAAAAGAAACCTCATATACCTGGCTAAAAGAAACCTCATATACCTGGCTAAAAGAAACCTCATATACCTGGCTAAAAGAAACCTCATATACCTGGCTAAAAGAAACATCATATACCTGGCTAAAAGAAACCTCATATACCTGGCTAAAAGAAACCTCATATACCTGGCTAAAAGAAACCTCATATACCTGGCTAAAAGAAACATCATATACCTGGCTAAAATCCTTTTATGGTTTTCTGCAGTAATATGAATCTCGTAAGATTTTATATTTTAGCTATCTTTATTAGTTTAATCTATGTTTATTTACACAACATGTTTCCACAGTTTACTGTATTTCATTAATTAATTTTATTTATGAGAACAAAGGTCCCATTGTGGTATAGCTAATTGGTAGCACTGTTGTCCTGCAGCAAGAAGGTTGAGGGTCTTTCTATCTGTGAATGACTGTTGTTCTCTCCGGGTTCTCTGGATTCCTCCTACAGACCAATAACATGACTGTTATTTGATTACTCTAAATTTCCTTTATCTATGAGTGCTTAGGTGTCTGGTTGTTTGTCATGTGTCTTTGATTTGCCCTGCCCTTTGATGGACCAGTGACCTTCCACCACCTCTGAAGGCAAGGTTTAAAGGTGAATAATTATAAGAAATATCTTATAACCACTTTATAGCCAGATAAAATCCCTCTTTTCATGACTTTGTAGATGTAGTAGCAAGCAGGAAATTGCTTTTCCTCTCCATTAGTTACATTTTACACTTTTCTGATAAAGGAAATAAGAAATATAAATGTTAAAGTCTGCAAAACTACTAAGCTAACAGGCTTGGACCAAAAAGTATCATTCGGTGCAAGTTTGGCACAGAGAGTCCAGATTTTGTGAACTAAATACTGCCTGTATTAAAAACTGAGAAAACTCAGCTCATTCTGCTTGTGACTTTCTGTAATCATATGGAGTTGTGATGGTTAAGACTTCACATAACTTTCTTCTGTTTTGGTTTCTGGGGCTATTTATCCTTCTGGGCAGTCTTCATTGTTCAGCTATGCAAATATTTAAATCTATGTGAAAATCCCCAAAATAACACATTGCCACGGTTAGAAATATGATTCTAACTCCAACAAGGTGATTCCCAAAACTAAAACTCATCCTAGCCTGTCTTAAGTTATAGTCTTTGTTTCACTTCCCCTCATCCTCCCTGGTGCCTCATGATTCACTCTCAATATAATTTCTGGCCAGGACAACCCTCCTCAGTGTGTAAAACACACATGGGGGAATGGAACAGAGTAAATTTATTTCAGAAACTCTTTTGGAGGAAAGATTAATCTGCAACATTAAGATTTACGCACATGTGAACAGAGAGAATGTTTTTTTCTCATCCTGGACCAGAGCAGATAAACCTGCCCCAGTTACACCTCTGGATTAGCATCAAGCTGTATTTTTTTATACTGGAACACACAGAATTCATTATAATTGATAAAGTATAAAAAGAAAGAGGATTTCAACTTGTTTTCTTTTTTCCTTAAACTCAACAGCAGTCAAACTCAGAGCCACACTGACAGCTGATAGAACAATCATACCAGCAGGGGGCAGTGTAACACTGAGGTGCTCTGTGTTCAGCTCTGCTGGCTGGAGCTTTGACTGGTTCAGTCCATCAGAAACAATGAACCAGATGGAATCCTCTGTCTCAGAGGGAGGTGTGTACAGCTGCAGAGGAGAAAGAGGAGATCAGGTTTTCTACACTGAAACAATCAGAGAGGTCACCATTCATAAAACTAGTGAGTTTCAAGCCTGATTATCCAATTGGCATTATGGGCCCACATCAGCAGTTTATGGAAAAGAAAAAATGGTCTTCAAATTTCAAATATGGAAGAGATCGGTGGTGGCGGAGATAACCAATCAGATCTACAGCATTTTCTTTTACCGTAACAGTTCTTAAAGCTGAATTATGGAAACCATGGTAAAATGCCCCGCCCCTACCCCAAAAAGTAACGCTCTGCTGACCGTCACCGGACAGTAGGAGTAATCCCAAGATAATCAAAAATGAGCAAAAAAAGGCAGTTTCTTTAAATGAAAGAGAAAAAGATGGGAAGACGTGTTTATTTGGAAGTCTGTCATCTGCCGACACGTTCTTTATAAAGCGTAAGGAGGAAAATCAGGAAGAAGAAGACATCATGGGTGATGGTGAGCCAATTAACCTGTTGGGAGGAGGATGCATTAGCTACACAACACAACCTGAGGCTAGCTGTAGCAGTGGCAGGTCAGACTGGGTTTATCCGCTGTGGGACGCAGCATTGTGGGGGACATTTAACGTAAATACTTGCGCTGTTATTATCGATTGTGGAGCAGCTGCTTTTAATAATCGGCTGACAAAATATCCAGCTTCATCCCGTGATCGAGGTATGGGCGGTATAGAGCTCCTGGAGTTGACGTCACTTCTCCCAGCATGCAACAGTTAAAATCGAATGGGCGCCATTGTGGCAGGCAGTCTCTCCCGCAGTTGTTTTTATTTGCAGCCAACCCAAAGTTAGAAATGGTAAATATGGTGGATACCTGTTGTGCCCCAGGATGCCATAACAGACGCCCGTTGTTCATGATAACCAAAATCAGGACAGGTCTCAAAAACACAATCCTTTGCAGGAAGATTCCAGATCTGGATCCTGATAACAAACCCCGATTGTGTCCATTTATATCCCTCACGACTTTTAAGCGATGCTCCGGAGTAGGACGAGTGAAAGTTGATCAGGAAATTGTATATGTCAGGGGATGGGCGTCATTTTAGCCGGTGACGCCGGGGATATTTATGATTGATGATTTTATTTCCCCCACCACTTTTAAAAACTTGATGCAGAATTTCTTACCAGCTCTAACATCCACATTTCCACATAATCAGTGTCTGAACGGACTATTATTTAAACCACTTAATTCCACTTTCTTATACATTCATATTATACAGCATTGGAGGTTTTAAAAGACTCGTCGTCCGCTGTGAACATGTTCAGGGCTCAGAGTCCTGCAATGTTGCGAGTACTCGTTTAAAGATGAAAAAATACATAAATTATATTTCAAGGGTCTGGCAAAAGTTTCTTTACTGTGGGTGAAAAATATTTATGGGATTTTTTTGTTTGTTAAAGACTCCCAAAGAGAATCGTGTTAATATAGCATAATGTGTTTGTGGAGAGAGCATGCCAGAATATTCCCCCAACTTTGCGCTGACAGCGGAATGTTCCCGCTATCTAGGTATCTTGCGCTGCCAGAGAGAGACTTTTCTGAAATTTATGAAAACTGAAATTTATTTGATGCAGAGATCACTGTGCAGAAATGAAAAATTGTCCACAGTCCCAGGCTTTAACTGTGTTCTCAGTTCATGAATCGCAAATCCCGCTGCAGTAAAGTCTCTCTAGCAGCGCTGGAGGTCTAGATAGCGAGAATATTCCGCTGTCAGCTCAAAATTGGAGGAATATTCTGGAATGTTCTTTCCCTATACATCAACACAATTCTCTTTGGGAGTCTTAAACAAAACATTATAAACAATTATATTTTCTCACTCGCAACCCGCCCGCATTAATGAAACTTCCTCCCGGACCCCTGAAATTTAATTTGACAACTTTATGATGTAAAAACCTTACGCGGGTCACCCGCGGGTACCTGCCCTGTTGCAGGACTGAACTGTAAGTTAAAGTTGAAGTTTCTCTGCACAGAACGGCAAGGGAACACGTTTTATTGTTGCACATATTCTTCTGGGGCGATCATAGCCAGCATTGTTCTATGTGCTATGATGTGGATTTTAATGAAGCCAGGCAAGCAAACAGCCAAATGATGGTTTTCAGTGCCGTTGGTAAAACAAAACACATAAGCTTATGGCTTTCAACTTTTATTGATGGAATAAAGATACGATTTTCAACACCTGTTTATTCACTGTAGTGCATAAACGTGAAACAGATGAATCTTTATAGACTATATGAATAATTAATAATTGTCCCAGCCATCTTCAAACCACACTTAAGTTTATGGTTATTGTCCCCAGCAACTTTAAAAACAAACTGACGCCGTTGTGAGAGTATGCCCGGTAAAAGGTCCACTCTGACAGCTTCTGAAGTTTTAAAAAAGTATCCCAGGGGCATGGTAAGGGTCGGAGATGTTTAATGTTTTTAATTTCCCGGTATATACAATAATATCTTCCGTTTTAAAATGGGGAGTAAACTCAGATGGAGTAAAATCACAGCCAGTGACGTTCATTTTGGTGAGGTTCATACCTGCCAACATGGCGCCTACGCTCTGAGAGGCACGTGACGTCCGGAGCTCTATTGTGCGTCCAAACTAATTGTCTGCTGTCACTTCCCAAGTGGAGAAAAAGTTTCTTCAGACTGGATCACATCTTCACCGACCACACCCACTAAACACTGGACATCGGAAAGACGTGCAGATCATGTCTATATTGGGTCCTTCGGTCCATGACCAATTCTGGACATCTATTCGACATCCATACTAGGTCCACTATTTGGACGTCCAACCATGACCCAACTTGGCCGTCATATTTACGTTCAACAATTCAATTCAAAAATACTTTATTAAGTTGGTATAGCTCATATAATTAATTCTTTAAGGACTTGTTGTAGATGATGATGGCTGTGGGCAGGAAGGATTCCCTGTAGCGGTCTGTATTGCAGCAAAACTGAAGAAGCCTCTGACTGAAGACACTCTGTTGTTGTATGACAGTCTCATGAAGAGGATGCTCAGGGTTGTCCATAATTTTTTTGATTTTATGAAGAATCCTTCTTTGCATCATCATCTCCAAATGTTCCAGAGTTGTCCCAAGAACAGAACCAGCCTTCTTTATCAGGTTGTTGAGCCTTTTTAGATCCCTGGCTCTGATGCTGCTACCCCAACAGATGACAGCTGAATAGATTACACTCCCCACAACAGACTTGTAGAAGATCTGCAGCATCTTGCTGCACACCTTGAAGGACCTAAGCTTCCTCAAGAAGTACAATCTGCTCTGTCCCTTCTTGTAGACGGTTTCACTGTTCAGTCTGCAGTCCAGTCTGCTGTCAAGGTGAACTCTGAGGTATTTATACTCCTCAACCATCTCCACTTCTTCTCCCATGATGGAAACAGTTTTTGACTTATCCCTGTTTCTTCTGAAATCTACAATCATCTCCTTTGTTTTATTTACATTCAAAGTAAGACGATTGTTTTCACACCATGTCACAAAGTGGTCCACCAGCTCTCTGTATTCAGCTTCTTGTCCATCTCTGATACACCCGACAATTGCAGAGTCATTTAAATATTTCTGCAAATGACAGGTCTCTGATTTGTACTGGAAGTCTGAGGTGTACAGAGTGAAAAGGAATGGTGAGAGTACGGTCCCCTGTGGTGCTCCTGTGCTGCTGACCACCTGGTTTGACACACAATTCTTCAGTCTCACAAATTGTGGTCTGTTGGTCAGGTAGTCATTGATCCAGGTGATTGTTGAGGGCTCCACCTGTGTCTTCAGAAGTTTCTGACAAAGCAAATCAGGCTGAATTGTGTTAAATGCACTGGAGAAATCAAAGACTATGATCCTCACAGTGCTGCCTGCTTTGTCCAGATGACAGTGCATTGGTTGAAGCAGGTGGATGATGGCATCTTCAACTCAAACTCCACAACGATAAGCAAACTGCAGTGGGTCCTGATACGTTCTTGTTTGCTTACTCAGGGGTGCCAACAGGAGTCTCTCCAGGACCTTCATGATGTGGGATATCAGGGCAACAGGTCTATAGTCATTCATGACTGATGGGTGAGTTCTTTTTGGTACTGGAACAAGGCATGATGTCTTCCACAACACTGGAACCTTCTCCTGAGTTAGGCTAAGGTTAAAGAGGTGCAGCAGAATCCCACAGAACTCCTCTGCACAGGCCTTCAGGACTCTGGGGCTGACACCATCTGGACCTGCAGCCTTGTTCTGGTTCAGTTTCTCCAGCTGCCTCTTCACCTGAATTTTGGAGACAGACAAGTGGGAGGGGGAGGCCAAGGGGGTAGCAGCATTTCCTGACTTGGTTGAAGTCAAACTTGTGGAATCAGAAGAGTCCATGGCTGAGGTGAAGGATAAAACATCCGAGGTGTAACAGGAAAGCTGTTGATCAGAGGAGAGTGGGATGTCTGTTTGGCTGGGAACAGGAGAGGGGGGTGCTTAGCTAGTTCCTGAACTGAACCTCTTGTGTTGAAGAATGTGTTGAGTTAATTGCCTCTGTCCAGACTTCAATCTATCCTATCCTTCCTGTCCTTAAAGCCTGTGATCTTTCTCATTCCTGACCAGACATCTCGGATATGGTCCCTCTGTAGTTTGTTCTCCAGCTTCTTCCTGTATGCCTCCTTGCTGTCTCTGATCTTGACCTTAAGTTGCCTCTGTATACTCCTCAGTAATTTCCTGTCTCCCTCCCTGAAGGTTCTTTTTTTCTTGTGTAGCAGTTCCTTCAGGTCACTGGTGATCCAGGGTTTGTTATTAGGGAAGCATCTCACTTTTCTGGTGGGGATGATGTTGTCCACACAGAAGTTTATATAGTCAGTCACACACTCAGTCATGGCATTGATATCCTCTTCATGTGCTTGGCAAAGAGTCATCCAGTCCGTGGTCGCAAAACAATCCTGCATGGTTTCTTCAGCTTCCTGTGACCATTTTCTCACAGTTTTCTTTATAACAGGTTGCCTCTGAACAAGTGTTTTATATTCTGAACAGAGAAAAACAAGATTGTGATCTGATTGTCCCAGAGGAGGTCTTGATTTAGACATGTATGCATCCTTTATATTTGCACAAAACAAATCCAAGGTCCTGTTTTCTCTTGTGGTGCAGCTGACAAACTGTTGAAAGGTTGGAAGCGTAGTAGAGAGCGAGGCATGATTAAAATTACCAGATATTGCCACATTGGGGTGCTGGGTCTGTAGCTTAGCAACAACGGAACTGATGACATCACATGCATTGTCGGCAACGGCTGAAGGTGGAATGTAAACTGCCAAAATTACACTGGTGAACTCTTGGTAAATAATATGGACGAAAACTTACTGCCAAGAGTTCTACACCTGGGCGGCAGAGACGACACTTCACAGTAACATGTCCTGGATGACACCATCTGTTGTTGACAAGCACAGCTACTCCACCTCCTTTCATTTTCCTGCTCGTTTTCAGATCTATGTCTGCTCATACAGTCAGGAAGCCTGGCAGAGAGACGTTGAAGTCGGGGATATGATCCAGCAGCCACGTCTCAGTTAAACACATAACACTGTATTCCCAGTACTCTGGCTGAGTCCTTGTAAGGGTTTGGAGTTCATCCATCTTGTTAGCCAGTGATCTCACGTTACCCATTATGATCGATGGCTTGAACTCTCCTTTTTGCTCCTGCTCTGCATCCACATCTTCTCCTTATCAACTCATCAGGGATTTGTGGCTTCAGCTGAGGTATTATTTCAGCTTTTGCGATGTTAATCAGCTGCTCCCGGCTGTAAACCACATTGTTGCCATGGTTACGCATCATAACAAGTTATCAAAAAGTGAAAAATGTACAGCAAAAATCCTTCCAGCTTCACAGCACCAAAAACTAGAAATATACAAATGCAATCTTCATCAGGAAAAAAGAGGAACCAATGTACAAAAAACCAAAACTTAATATGTAGCCAACAGAGCCACTCCAACATTCAGCTACCCAGAGCAGCGCAATTCTAGGAAAAAAAAATTAGACCCTTGCTATTAAACCCTTGAAGGAAAAATATATTATTTATTTAAATATATTATTTAAATAATATTAAAATGTATTTAAATATATTATTATTATTATTATTATTATTATTATTATTATTATTATTATTATTATTATTATTATTATTATTATTATTATTATTATTATTATTATTATTATATATAATATTTATATGATATAAATATTAAACCCTTGAATGTGGTTTTATGTGGGGTAGTTTTAATCTGTAAAGCACTTTGAGATGCAATTTTGTATGAAAAGCGCTTTATAAATAAAGATTGATTGGTTATTTGATTGAGTATGAGTGAAATTTCGTGATTAAATTATGGAATATTCTAAATTGTAGTTCTGGCCATGTGGAGGTGAGATCAAGCAGCAAGTTACACCACTGTATAGTGTCTTGATAGTGTTGGCCTCAGATGAGCAATGTAGTTTTACAAGAATGTGGTTTAAATTATAATTTTTTTTGGGTGGTGGGGGGCCCTTTAAACAATTTGTGTCCTGGAGCCTCTGCTAACATAATCCGGCCCTGGTGAGTTTAGTTCTTTAATGTGGAATAAAACAACAAACTTTCTTTAATTCTTTCTTCTGTTTATCAGTAATGTTAAAAACAGAGATAATCTGTGGCTCCATTTTATGACTTTAAGCAGAACATTTGTTGATGTTTATGTTGTGTCCCTTTTTTTAGTCCACATTGTAAATTTCTATGTTAATATTGATTTAGAAGGGGTTTTCAGCAGAAACATATTAGTCTGTTTGATAGAACAAACGTCTTGTCACACGTGTGATCAACTATTATATACAATATCACATTATTACCATTTATCAATTATTTTGATAGTGTGAGATTTAGTGGTATGTATAATATTGTTGTTTTATCCTATCTATCTTTACCAGTGATCATTTTTACTGGTTTTGTCATAAAGCAAGAGATTAGACACCTATCTGGATGTTATTTATGTGAACAGTTCCCATTACACCGACTATGATCCTGAAACCTAAGTGGACCCAGATATACAGAGGAGAAACAGTCACTCTGAGATGTGAGAGCCAGGGAGGTGAAGGAAGCCAGTGGATGTATGAATGGAGACCAAGCAGTAAAAACTCTCCAACATCCAGTGAATACAGGATTGTTGCTGACAACAGTGGAAACTATTACTGCAGAGGAAGAGAAAACTTGACCATAACAAAGTGGGGAGTCCTCAGGTTAACTGTGTCCTGTGAGCTTCTTATCTTTCATTCATGGTAAATTATGTTTACAGGCTTTTTACCAATTTTATTATAAAAAAGGAAATCAACATTTTCATGAGATATTCCTTGATATGTGTAAATATGTTTATGATTTAACCTGATATCAAAACCTGAGAATCAACTTTTACTGTAGATTACAATCAGTCAAAGTAAACATGCAGGAAACACCAGACTGTAGGTTTGCACGAACTCTGTGTAAATGTGACATTTATCTCAACTGCTTTAACTCAGTGATGAAGACACATTATTGATTGATAGTGAAACTTTAATACCTGATACCATTGATAAATATTGACTTGTTATTGCCACAAGCAGCTACACAAGACTAGTTTTCCTCCATTCAGGAAAACATTATGATGTTCATCACAGTTTATATTCAAATGCTACCCTAACAGCAGAATCTGCCTCTAAACTCTTTACAAACACTCCCCCCCCCCAACATGTTCTCATTGGTAAAACACAATGCATCATACTGTGATACTTTCAGTGACATTTCTGAATGTAAGATATGCTTTTGATAACTGATCTTTTATTAGAAATGCTGCTGTAATGTTTCTAGACAAGCATTTTATTCCCCTCAGAATCATTTTTGATT
The DNA here is from genome assembly GCA_963556495.2 of Valencia hispanica. Lineage (NCBI taxonomy): Eukaryota > Metazoa > Chordata > Actinopteri > Cyprinodontiformes > Valenciidae > Valencia > Valencia hispanica. The sequence continues at coordinate 19,461,270 of OY747714.1, read as the reverse complement.
GAACATCTTCAGCCTGATTTTTTTATCTGCAGAAACCAAAAACATCAACAGCATGGTATCATGTAAGAAAAAACGAAGCATTTTCTCTGAAATGTTCTTGTAGTTTAAATAACGAACAAATAAGAAGAAAAGATTTTCTTAGGATAGATCAGCCAATATGATTCTCACCTGTCCTAAACATGAAGGTAATGTGATGATGTGTTTATCAAACTAAGGACAAGAATAAACAACAACTCTGAGACAAAATATGAGTGAATATCATTAACAGGAAAAACCTTCTGAAATAAGACAATATGAAAAGCTTAATTAAATGAGACTAGAAGGCTGGTTCTTACTATTTTTATGTTGACAATCTCTCTCTCTCTCCAGCAGCTAAACCTCAGCCTGTCCTCTCTGTGTCTCCATCATGGTCGAGTCCTGGATCCTCAGTGACACTGAGCTGTGGGGGTTTGGAGCATCTGTCTGCAGGATGGAGGTTCTTCTGGTATAAAGCTGTTCCTGATCCATCCAGCAACTCCTACAGCTTTGTGCTGCTGGATGACAGCACCAACAGGACTGAGCAGAACTCCTTCCTCCTTAATGGACCGACTCACACAGCAGGATTTGTGTGCACAGCAGGAAGAGGAGAACCAATGTTTTACACTTATGACAGTGAACCAAATTTTGTCTGGTTTCCAGGTCAGGTTTTGTTTTAACTTTTTTTCCCCTGTTCTCTCTGTTGATAGATTGATTTAGTGTCTGATTTGGTGTCTTTCAATCGATCAATAGATAGATTTGATCTCCTTAGAAATGTTTTCAAAGATCTTTAATACTTATTCAAGGAAAGCAAATAAAATGCTGTCCTGTTTTTCAGATTCTCATCCAGCAACTTCTCTCTCAGTGAGTCCTGACAGAGTTCAACATTTCGTCGATCACTCTGTCACACTGAACTGTAGTGGGAACAATACTAAGTGGAGAGTGAGGAGATATACAGAAACAGCCAACCCATCATACATTCAGTGCTCCAACTTGGGGACAATGTCTGGATCCTCATGTACCATAAACAGACTGTGGGATCACAGTGGAGTGCACTGGTGTGAGTCTGGATCAGCAGAATTCAGCAACGCCGTCAACATCACTGTACAAGGTATGTTATGATTTATAATATTTTATCTTACTTTTTCCTGTGTTTTATATATAATTTATTACTCAGAGTAGCTACAATTATTGGGAATTTAACCCATTAATATCCTGTGATTCCTAAAAAAAATTTCTCATGTAAAAAAGAATAGATAGATAGAGATAGATAGATAATAAATGGTGTTTAACATGTGTAGCAGAAAGGTGTTAGTCTTTTCTTCTTTAAAATCTGAGCAGCTCAGCTTCCTCCTTTGACTTTTCTGCTTTGTAACCCAGGGTTGAAGTAATTTTTAGGAAAAATAACATATTACATATTTGTTTCTAAAACAGAGGACTTGAAATATGGTTTAAATGTAATTATTTGAGGAGAGGAAAATAAGAATAGAAATGCAAATTTGCAAGGCATGTTAACAATCCACTAAAACATTTTACAAAATCTCTCATGTATCATCTCTTTCTGAAATGGAGTCTCATTGGTTTTCATGTTTTAACATGTCTGTACTTTTTATAACAACCTTCCCTGATTTAAAAAAATGGTAAAGGATCTAAATGCTGATAAAAATATATATTTTATTGTAACAGTAAATCTGAAAGAGAATACAACACATTTTGTTGAGAAATCTTTACTAGTTTCATCTGAGATCCATTTGAGGTAAATGAGAGCAGAAAGATTTCACAGAGAGAGCTCTGACTCAAACACTGCACATAAAAAAACAAGGACCAGAAGTGAAACAGCTTTTTAAAATTTGATTTGTCTATTAACCTCAGCAAGGCTGATTTGAAACATGTGGTTTGTGTTTTTGCTTCATGGTAGGAAATGAAATACAGGAGAAAACAAGTGTCACTCAAAGCTTATCATTGTCTGGGAGAAATAATAAATTGTAATATTAGACCCTTCTTTCTAATCTCTTAAGTATAGGAATTGACTAATAACCCGCACAATTTTGCTTTAAAACATAACTTCTCATCTTAATCATTATAGAAAACTGCCATATTTCAATCACAAATGTATTTATATCATAAACAAGTGCAATTTTTATTTTTGCATGAGACAGTTGATTAATAACAGGTTAAAGCAACTACTAATTTAGTGAATATAACTATTGTTGTATTTTTATACTTGTTTAACATGCAGTGATAAAAAGCAACTTTGCAAATCCTTCTTCATAAACCAGCTTTTTCTAAAAGGTAACGCCTGCTGATTGCTTGACAACCTTTCTGACTTTTACAGATGATTATGATGATCCTATCCTGGTGAGCCCTGCTCATCCTGTGACTGAAGGAGATCCTGTTATTCTGAGCTGCGAAGATAAAGAACAAAAATTACTCTCCAATGTGTTTTTCTATCATAATGATAAACTCCTCCAGAATGACAGCAGAGAGGAACTGAAAATCTCTGCTGTGTCAAAGTCAGACGAAGGTTTCTACAGGTGTAAACATGCAGGAAAGGAGTCAGCACAGAGCTGGATCTCAGTTAGAGGTGAGGAGGATGAAAACGTTATTCATCCTAAATTGCACAACCTGGCCAAGTTTTATGGCATTTGTACCATCACAGTCAAAAGTATGAAAATATTAATCAATCTATTGATTGATTAATATAATAATAATGTAATCCATAATAATCAAAAGTCAGCAGATAAAAACCTTTATTTCCTTGTTCATGTTTCTTACTTCCAGTAATTTTGTCCAGTCCTGTCAGCTCTTCATTCCCTGTGCTGCTGATCATTGGACCAGTGAGTGGAGTCATTCTCATTATTTTCCTGCTGTTGTTGTGGCGCTACAGACAGTCAAAAGGTGAGATCATACTGGGCCAGGCTGTTTATTTAGATCCCTCTTATTTAATGCACACATTTGTTCTGATCCGTTCTATGTTACAAAGTAATTGCAGGATAATTTAAACCAAAGAATAAGTAACGACAAATGTCTTTTCCACAGATTTATGCTCAGTCAGGTAAATACATCACTTACCTTTATATCTAACATAGATCTCTGTATGTGTCTGCTATAAATATTCTGTTTTTCTTATGTTTTAGATCAGAAAGAACCAATCAGATGTCAACCACTAATTATGGAGCAGAGACTGAAATTAATGACTATAGCTCTCCTCCTCAGGGTTGTAAAAAAAAGTTTTTGTTGCCATAATGTATAATTAAATTTTTTATTTATTTTTAAGAATCAATTATCTTTTGTCATACTGAAAATAACTAATCGCACTGTTATTTATTTACATTTTTATTTTATTTTGTTTAATATAGATCATGCTCTCTATGCATCAGTCAAACCTTCTGAAGCCACTGCAACTGGTAAAGTATATCTATTTAAAGCAGCTACAGATACAACTGGAGAATTAAAGAAATAACTGATCTAATGTCAGAAATTATTTCTGCTGCATCTGAACCCAAAGAACTAACATACTCCATCATTAAATTCAACAAACTACGAAAAAAGGGTGAGTTCTAAACACAAATATTCTACAACACAAGTACTGTAGATACTTAAATGATTTACCTCTGTCCACCCGCTCCATCACTTTACCACTCGTATAGGGTCTTGGGGCATGGGCAGGTCACCGAGGTGCGAGGAGGGGTTTCCATCTTCGCCATCCCGTGGTGGCCTGGATCCCAATTTTACTGTACAACTTAGACACTCCCACTTATAACATTTTCATGAGACACACATGTAGGAACTTTGGGGTGGGCACACTTTTTGGCATCCAGATGGGAAGCTGTTCAATCAGCTTCACCTCTGGTGCCGGTGCCCACTGTTAAACCGCATATAGACACTGAGGGCTCGGGGTGGGGGTTGGGGAATGTGTGGCTGCCTTCCCCACATCCCACCCCTCTGTTTTAAAAGCAGGAGGATGCAAGCTAGGGGTCTTTTCACATCCCTGTTTGCTATTGGCCATCAGTGGTTGTCTCTGCTTGTTCAATCACCTGTTCTGTGCGTTTTGTGCGTGGTCGGTTCATTGGCGGGTTTGACTGGCCCTGGCCTTTGTTGGGTGCCTGGTCTCGGTGCTCTGCGTTGCGCAGGATGGTGTCCAGGTGCTGGCTGGGCTTGGCCTAGGAATGCTGTCCATCCGCTGCGGCTATCGGTGAGGTGCCCCGACATGAGGTAGGGGTGCTGGGATGTGGGCGGTGGGAATTGGTCTGGGGTGGCAGAGGCGCGTTACGGCCGGCCATAGCCCCCGCAGCAGCGGCGGGGGCCCCATGTTGGCCGATCCCTGGTCAGGTCCCTGTTAGGGGGTGGGGCGCCCCTGGGCCCCGGCTCTCCCGGTCCATGGACTGGCCCGCCCTTGGCGTAGCCGGTTGCCGGCGTAGCCCGTGGGCGCCCCCCCCCCCCCCCCCCCCCGGGCCCCTGCATCGTAGCCGCTGGATGTTCCCCTGGGTTTCTCCTCTGCTCCTCTCTTGGGGGATGCGGTCGGACCTGCGCTGGTCCGCCTGGGGGTCCTCTGGATGTCTGTGGCTCCGATCTCCTTCATATCTGCATCGATTCCTGGGAGACGGACCGATGGCTCCTCACACCAGCTATCGAACACCCGTATGAAGAAACCTTATATGCACCAACATGCTTACACAAGCATTGGTGTGGGGTCTCCGGTGTTTACAGATACATTCTTGGGCTGAGGTTATCATTATTAGATCTTGATTAATCGGTACCATGAGCTTTTCAGTGGCATTGTTGTTGTATTTTTATATTCATTTTTGTGTGATGTGGTTGTGTAGTTCTTAGTTCACAATGTTTGTTTTGTTGATGTTCTGTTTTTGTTTTGTTTTTTCCCCTCTTTCTGCCATCCTGTGGGTATGGAGGCAGACTTTGATGTTTTCTTTATTCCCCTTCCTCTCTTGTATTTTCAACTCACTCTCTCTCTTGACTTTTTGTTTCCTACCTCTCTTCTTTATCTTCTTTCTTTCTTCCCCTTTATTTTCCGTCTCCGTGTCCATAATATCAGAAAATAAAACCCATAGCAATTCATAATAAAGATTTCTCAAAAAAAGAAAATAACTAATCATTATTTATTTAAATTTTTTTGTTTACTATAGATGATGCTCTCTATGCATCAGTCAGGCCTTCTGAAGCCACTGCAACTGGTAAAGTATATCTAAAGTTCTAAACACAAATATTATACAACACAAGTACTGTAGATACTTAAATGATTTCTAACTTCATGCCTTTGGTTGATTGATTGCTGATCTCAACAGGGAGACGTCGTGAACCAGAAGAGCGCGTTGTTTATGCTGAAGTGAAACCAGAAGCTGCAGGTACAGTCAGCTCCAGCAGTCGGCCTTTTTACTAAAATTTGTCCTCATGTTATTAATACACAGCAGGTGATTACAGGTAAAAAAAAAATCATTTCATCTACCTTGGTTAACATTTACAATTGTTCTTTGAAATTTACACACCTATGGTAAAATACCAGGGTATGTGGTGTAAAAAAAGAGAAACAATGAAAATTAATTTCAAAACTTTTTCCACCTTTCATGGGACGTATCTCCTGGTTTGATTTACCAGTCAAACAAACAAATCAGTCTGAATGAAACAATTAAAAACTAAAATATTACAAAACCGTTTTACCACCTTTTTATTCATTTGGAATCTAATTAACCTAAATTAATAATCAGCTCTACTATTGACGGTTTCCTGATATCATAAAGTTATATTCTTCAGATAAAGCCATAGTTTGCAGATCGTTACCAGAAATTATCAAAATTATGTCAAAGAACAAAAATATAATCAGAAGAAAGGTATAAAAACATCCACTTCATTAGTTTTACACCATATCACTGTAAAGACATAAAAAGCCCAAGAGGAAGAGGAATTTCATTTTTCAGCAACATAATTATTCTATGGATACTTCTAAATCAAAACAGCTTCAGCAAAGGAAAATGTAGGTTTTGGAATGTGCCAAGTCAGCATCCAGAGCTCAATCCAACAGAAAGTCTGTGAAGAGGGCTGTCGAGATGAAAGGTCATCATAACCTAATAAATTTAATGAACAGTTGTAGAGTTAACAAATACAAAAAAAAAAAATCATTTATGTGACCCTAGCGTTGACCAATAGATTTGCATATCCACAAGATAGAGCTGTCAATCAACGAGAATACGCCCCAGTCCCCACCGTGGACTATGGGGTGACACGCCACAGTCAACTCAGCACACCAACAAAGAAGAAGAAGCCATACAGTTGTGGTTAAAAAACATCCTTACTTCAGAAAACTCCATTGTAAAAAGTAGGTTGATGCAGTGATGCGCTCTCTGTGGACTCCGCTTTCCCTTTGCATGTGTGGTATGAGGTGTGGCTTTCAGGTCTTTAAAGCAGAGGAGGGAAATATAGGAAGCCAAGTCTCCTCCCGCTTCTGGTTGACCCATGGGTCCCCTGGCTGAAAAAAAATTAATCACAGTCAACGGAGAGATAAAAGTTATTTTTTGGTTCCCTTTGCCTTACACCCTGAATCACACATATGCTGTACCTCAGTTTAAATGATAACTAATGATGTGCGTTTCAACTGTTTGTCATGTGATTTGTGATTTATTTGCCTGTAAAAATTCAGAATTAAAATGACTACAAATCAGAAGTCGCATATATGACGTCATGTAGCTAAGATTAGCTAGCACTTGAAATACTCACCGAGACTAGTGATGTGCGAGTCATGAACGAATCGTTCAATACTCAAGAATCACTTTACTGAGTCGTTAATCATGATTCACAATCCCAAGTGACTCATTTACTAACTCATTCCTGTTACTAATAGTAAACTACTTTAATTAGTAGAAATATATGTAGCTTAGAATTAAATTTGCGGAAAAAAACAGCCAGTTCCTTAACAAAAACATTTGTGCTCTAGACTGGAAGAAAAAACCCTGAGTACAAAGCTCAAAACACGAGATTAGCTCATTAGTTCACAGTAGCATCGCTCTGCTAACATGCTAACAGCACATTTGAGTTACTCACCCCCTCCCTTCCTGAGAGCTTGCCGGAGCTAGCTTGTGCAATATCCGGTGCTGAATCGTAGCATGAACAAATTACTCAGTTCCTGAGTAGCCGGCCTCATTCAAGACTAACGACTCACTCACCCTCCCCCCCCGGCTCACAGCTCAAACGAGCTGAACGAATCAACTCACCCCCTCCCTCCCTGCTCACAGCTTCTTCTTCTTCTTGGTTTATTTATATTTTGGATTTTTATTTTGTTGATGCACATTTCATTTTCTGTTTGTCAGAAAATAAATCTTCCCTTTAGAAATCTTAATTTTTTTTTGCTCTTTTTTGCTCTATAAAATTTTCTTTTTCAATCACTCATTTTAGCAGTAGGATTTACATGAAAAGAGAAACAAATTCAGTTTGAGAGAAAATTTAAATTTTTTGCACTCTCTGGGCAACTGACTCAGTGACTCAAATGACTCAAAAAAGGACTCATTCAAACTCGATTCAGTAAAAAGAATCAAATTTACCATCACTAACCAAGACCTTGTAGAACTCGTCCCGCCTGCTGACACTCGACCGACTATTTCTCGTCTAGCATAGCTGCTACTTTCCACTTGTCCAGATTTATAGTGGTTTTCTCCACGTTTAATGCTCCTTCCTTCGTCCTGGAAGAAGGATGCAAAGCTCGCTAAACTCACAGCCATTTTTCTTCTTGTTCTCCTTGTGTGGCATCCTGACATAAATTTTGTGAGACAAAGCAGTTGTAGTCCACTACGTGTCTTCACACAAAACCTAAAGTAACTTTTGCCACTTGTTGAAAATTAGCACTTTCTCTGTATCAAGATGTGTCTTCTAAATTCACGGACATCATATGTTAAATCCATGGAACATTTCAAATGGGATCAGAAAATTACTTTTATGACTTAGGCTCTCCATGGGCAGCCTAAGTCACGCCCTTCTACTTCCGGTCCATGGGTCCCCTACTGGCAAAAAAAAAAGAATGAGAGTCAATGGAGCGATGAAAGTTATTTTCTGATCCTGTTTGAAATGCACCATGGAATGAACATATGATGTCCGTCAATTTTAAAGACACACATGCAGAGAAAAGGCTAATTGTCAACCGGCCGCAAAAGTTACTTTAGGATTTGTTTAAAAACAAGTGGACTACAACTGAAGAAGGAGAAAAATGGCCGTGAGATTAGCCGGCTTTGCCTCCTTCCTCCAGGATGAAGGAAACGTGGAGAAAACCACCATGAATGTGGAAAGTGGCAGCTATGCTGGGGGAGAAATAATCCGTTGAGTGAGAGCCAACATGCAGCTCCACAACGTCTTGGTGGGTATTTTAAGTGCTAGCTAGTGCTAGCTCCGTGACGTCATATATGCGACTTCTGATTTGTAGGCATTTTAAAAGGGCTATATGCAACTTTTTCCCCGAAATAAATGTAACAATAGCCTTTTTACTTGACCATTTATGACTCAAACATCTCCTGATGAGCATACTGACACCTTGTCAGCTCACAGTGGGTGCACCTATAAAGCTGTATCCAATTTTTTTTAATTTTCTGTCTGGTCAGATTTTCCTGCGCTGTCTGCCGATGTGACGTCAAGCAGTCATGTTAAATGTTTCAGATCACTCTGCCACCACCGCTAGTCAGCACTCGCAAGCAGTTCAAGGGATTGTGCGAATACACAGAAGAGACCAAGGAAAACTCTGACACCAACAGTAACTCCACATAAGACTAAAAAAGTTAAACCCCTGACAAGTGCTCGAAAAAGATCAAAGTCCGAGAGCGACAGGCGTAAGAGCGCGTGCTGCGAGCACAAAGGAAGAGTAGTTCCGTTTTTTGGCCACAGGTGTCAGTCGCTAGTTTAAATTTCAGAAAATTGCATATAGCCCCTTTAATTGGAGATTTTAACAATCAAATAAATCCCAAATCAATTGACAAACACAGTCGAAACGCACATCATTAGTTGTCATTTAAATTGGGGTACATCATGTGTTATTCAGGACGCAAGACAAAGCGGACCAGAAAATAACTTTTATCGCTCCATTGACTTCCATAAATTTTTTTTTTGGCCAGGGGACCCATGGGCCAACATGAAGGGGCAGGAGACTTGGGGTGTTTCTCAATGTCAAGGCGCCTTGCCTACCAAGGCAATGCCCTTTTACTCACTGCCAGCAGCAACTTCGAAAATACCGCACTGTATTCTGGGAAATTTTTGACTGAGGAAAGGCATCAAGGAACCTCTCATGTATCCTTGGTCAGTTAGCTAAACGGCAGACAAACGGAGGACAGACGCCTCGGTAGCACATGAACATTGAAACATGCTTTGGCAGTCCCTGATGACATATCTCCTAGGCAACCGGGGCGGGACCAACCCAGCTAGCAAAAAATATCCGCACGGCTTCTTTTTGCCGCCGGCCGTAAGCTGTCGGCTATAGGTGCGTCCCGCTGGCGGGGATGAAACGTTTGCCGCCGACTACGTCACTCCCATTTCTTGCGAGATGCCGGCGGCGAAAAGCCGGCGGGCCGACTGCTTCATTTTCTTTGGCAGTTGCCTCCGTCTAATGGACCGCGGCCGGCTGGCGGCAAGCCACTTTGAAATAGAAGGATTTCTACTCGACCCGCAGCCATGGCTATGGGAGTTAGAATGGAGGTGGAACTGACAGCATTTTAACTACTTTTCACATTTGAAGCGATTATAAAATCATATCCTATATGTGAATTAAATCCCATATTATAAATTTTTTTAAATTTATTTTTTAAAGCCATTTTATTTTTAAACCTCGATTATTATTTTTTTTTTGACTTTTTACATGTATAAGGGATTAATTTGCAATTGCGACCTGTACAAATGTTTAAGACAGTGTTTTAAAAAAAAATCTAAACACATTATAAATGTTAGAAATGTATAGGTTTTCACCATTGCTGTGTTCAGGATTTTTTTTGGGCGGAGCTAAAACGGTGGCTCGATGACGCACTGGAGCCACTGAGCTCCTGGCCCCTCCCCAAACAACATAACTAGAGCACACATTTGCATCAGTTCGCCGCTCAATCGCAAGTTTCTGTGGACTACCATCGTTTAAGTAAGTACATGTTTCCTTAACGCAATATTATGTTTACAATGTTTTTAGTTTATCTTTGTAAAATCTGTTGTTATCTTTGTTCTTGCCTTACTAGTCAAGCTAAAGTAAGGCTAAAGTACGTTAGCCTTGTTTCCAAAGTTGCCGCCATGTTACAATTAACTTTCTGTAATAGCTACTTTGTTTCTTCCAGGCGTTGAGTTTTTCTTTTCTTCTAAGATACGTATGTTTAGACGAGTGTGAGTACGTATGTGTTTTAAGTTAGTTTTGGTCAGTCGAATTAACTACGTAAACAGTTACTTGTATGGACAATTATGCCGCCGCCCATGTGGTAATGTGGTTCCAGCAGTAGGTAGCAAAATCTACGACAAGACTGATCAGTATAACTTGTGTTTTCTAACTAAACCGAATGATGATACCAGTAACGTTAGGTTGTTTTCATTTGTTTGTTCCGACACGCACGCTGCTAGTCTAGTTCAGAGTGTTAGCTAACACATGCTCGCCTTTTTTACACTGTTCAAGCATGTTGAAATGTGTCTAGCTTCAGTACGTAGCCAAAGCTTTACATCTAGTGTTTTCTTACAAAACTAACGTTGTATATAGGTTGTTTAAATTATTTTGTTTGTCTGAACAAGTAGCTGCTAGTCCAGTAGCTAGAGTGGCTTGCAATTGTTAGCTAACACATGCTGTTTTGGCATTGTTACAGTAACTTACACACTGAGGTTAAGCAATGTTGCTAGTTACGTTACATGTAGAAATGTAACTAGCTACAGTAGGTAGGCCTATCCAAAGCTTTACATCTAGAAAGACTTAAGTATAACTTAAATTTGGTGTTTTCTAACAAAGCAGAATGATATAGGTTGTTTAAATTATTTTGTTTGTCAGATCAAAGTATGTTGCTAGTTCAGTTCACAATGTAGCTACAGTGACTAGCAAGTGTTAGCTCGCACGTGCTGTGTTGCTACTGTACTTCTAGGATTTAAGGGGATTATGATGAGTTATATTTATCTGAAGTGCTGTACTTTTATGTTTGAGGACAGTGCTGTTCACATGAATCACTACACTGAATGAGTACATTTAATTTTTTAACAATTTCACTGTTACACGTTTGGCTGATCTTTTTTTCCTTTTTTTTTTCCTACAGCATATATGCTACTGTATATTCCTAACGTTAACAATGTGGTTTTGTTCACATTTTCTTGCAGATACCTTGACCGGAGCATAACTGGTTAACTTCACACAAGAGACCTACTGTTGGACAATCGTTTTGGCTTTAAAGGTACATGCATTGTTAGTTACAATGTCTAGTTACTGGGTCAAAAGGAGACGAATATTGAAAGGAGTTGAGAGGGACAAACAGGAAATTGCAGCTGCAAACGATGCTCTACTTGCTGTTATTCCTGACTTTGACCAAGTAAATCCTCCTGTTAATGAACATCAACATGGAATGGCTCCAACAAGCCATGGACAAACTGTAACCCCTGAAGCACAGGAAATAACTGTTGATGAGGTGTATGAACCTGGTGACATTTTTTCCTCAAGCACAGAAGATAGTGAGGAGGAAGAGGATTGCCTAAGGACACAATTGGCAGGGTGGGCTATTGACAACATGATCCCCCATGTGGCACTGGGTAAGCTTTTAACCATTTTGTCCAAGGATCGTCCAACCCTTCCTAAAGACCCAAGAACCCTTCTGAAAACAGTGACTTGTGTTAAAACAACAGAACTCTCAGGTGGTGTATACCATCACTCTGGAATTGAAAGTGGAATACTATCGCAGTTTTTAGTGTCTCCTAAATTGCAGAAGTTGACGTCAGTTTCAATGCAAGTTAATGTTGATGGACTTCCACTTTTCAAAAGCTCAAATGCCCAGTTCTGGCCAGTTCTTGGTTTAATTGAGCAATACGTGGGTAATGTCCAACAAAACAAGCTTCCATTTGTCATTGGTCTCTATTATGGGAAGAAGAAGCCAAGCAGCCTTCACTTTTTGAATCCTTTTGTAGAAGAGGCACAGCGACTTGAAGCGGAAGGAGTTCTGTTTGAAAGGAGAGCACTTCCTTTCAAAATATCAACATTTATCTGTGACGCCCCTGCTCGTGCACTTGTTCGAAATGTGAAAGGTCACAGTGGATATTATGGGTGTGACAAGTGTGTTCAAAAGGGGGTCCACTACGAGAACAGGATGACCTTTCCTCAAACAGATTCTGCTCTAAGATTAGACCATGCAGTCCGTGATGAACTTTCTGATGACAATCATCAGTGTGGAGAAACGCCATTGGCATTGTTGTCTGTTGGTTTGGTCACCCAGTTCCCACTGGATTATATGCATCTGGTATGCCTTGGAGTGACAAGAAAGTTGTTGCATCTTTGGCTAAAGGGACGGCGGCTGACAAGATTTTCGCCCAGCATGGTAAAAGAGCTCTCCAGAGTACTCCTTACCTTCACACCTCATGTTCCGTGCGAGTTCAACAGGAAGCAACGATCCATGGAAGATGTTGAGCGTTGGAAAGCTACAGAATTCAGGCAGTTCCTCTTGTACACTGGACCAGTCAGCTTAAAAGGCCTTGTACCAACTCAAGTGTACAACAACTTCATGCTGCTTTCAGTTGGCATCACCATCCTACTGAATGTGTCCCTGTGTGCTGACCTTGCAGACTATGCACACAGAATATTGGTTCTCTTTGTTGATCACTGCAGCAAGCTTTATGGAAAAGAACATGTGGCATACAACATGCATGGATTGGTGCACCTCAGCCAAGATGCCAAAAAGTATGGTGTCCTTGATAACATCTCATGCTTCCCATTTGAAAACTTCCTTGGGCGTCTGAAGAAACTGTTGCGCAAGCCTACACAACCACTGGAGAAGGTTGTTCGCCGATTGTCGGAGAGAAGTCAGCACAGAAGAACAAACATCTCCAAAACAAGGTCCTTGAGATAGCACAACCATGGACCACTTCTTAACGGTCTTTCTGTGAAAAAGCAGTATGAGGAGTGTTACTTTCAAGACTTTGTTGTGAAAGGGGGGAGACAACTGTGTCCTGTTGGAAAATAAAGACATAGTTGTTACACAGAATGTCGTCGTTGATGAAATGGACAACACTTTGGTCATCTACAAGAGGTTCCGGAACATGGTCGATTTCTTCACTTACCCTGTGGAATCTTCCAAGCTAGGCATTTTTCATTTATCTGGCCTATCAGATACACTCCGCTTTACCCATATAGAAAATGTGCAGAAGAAATATTATCTTCTTCCTTGCCCGGATGGAAAGGCTGGTTTTCCATTGATCCACTTGTAAAAATGACTGCTTTTTTGAAGGGGTGAGAATTTAATTTAATTTATTTTGCCTGGAAATTAATACATTTTTACTTTATGCACGGTTTTCTTCTGTTTTAGATGCTGTTTGCCATTGTTCACTTTATTGATGAGGAGGATCAGCCATTTGCAGTGGTTCCGCAAGTGTGGCTCAGCGAGGGCATGTGCTATTGGCCCCCATTTAACCTCCGCAAAAAAGACAAAGGCAACAATTTAGCCATCCGCTGCACCCCTCCACACAGCACCTGGGAGAAACATCATTTTAAGTTTATGAAGGGAGCAGGTAAATGGGTCTGACTTGTGCATTTGATTTTCCTGCATTTCATCTGTGTATTTTCTTTGTCTGTTTATGGTGGATAACTGACTTTCATTCATTATTCCCTGCTCTAGAATCTTGGCAAGAGGCGATGAGATATTTGGTGCGCTTCCAAACAGGTTCTAGCGTTGAAACGACGGACGATGACAAGAAGAGAAAGAGAATCTCAAATTCCAAGTACAGACCCCAGGCCTCTTCTGATGAAGAGGAGTCTAGTCTTCCAGATGCACCAGCAGTGCTGTCGTTTGGACAACCTCTTTTGAGCTTTGAAAACATTGTTCCTGGTAACAAGGTTTCAGTGCTGCCTGATGCTCCAGAAGTTGCATCGATTCCAGAAAACCAGGAAAATGTTGTGCCATCTGTAGACTTCAGAGGTGGTATGTAAAATTGCTGTGATGCTTGATTTGTGATCCTGCCACTAAGCTATACCCTTTGTTAGATTTTCAAATTTCTGTTTCCTCTTTCTCAGAACCAGGTTTCTCCCCAGAAATCCAGACTCCACTTCACAGAGCCAAGACTTTGAGTACAAGTAAGTGATGTTATTGGTGACGGTTTTTGTCTTGGAAACTATTGCTTCTATTTAAGATAAAGAATCCTTTAATCATAATCTGTTTTTATATCTGTCGAGGTGTGTTGTACATTCCATTAGCATTGCACAGTTCAATTATAGTTTCATTACTGAATATGCAATACTCTGCACTGAAGTTAAAGCTGTTATGTTTGCTCCTACAGCTCGTCAAGTACTAAGCTTTACACCCCCAGCAGCAAATTTACCCTGGCAGCATATGGATGAAAACACTGGAGGTATGTAATATGTTGCGCTAAACTAAGTGTTCCATTTTAAGTCCAATTCATTAAATGTATGCAATAACTTCAAACATATTTTTCCCTCAATGATTATCAATAGGAGAAAGTCATCGCTCTGTAATTGGCCCTTGGACTCCCCTGGCATCTCGTGTACAGCATGAAGTTTTCAGCTATGAAGGTATATTTTAGGCCTATGTCTTAGTGTCCAGTGTTTTAAAAGTATTGAAAATAGTGCCTTTAGGTGTTTTTTGTTGTTGTTTTGTTTTTTAATGTAGATTTCCAGAGACTCCAGAATGAAAAACAAGCCGTGATGGATGAGAACCAAGCCCTTAGGGAGGAGAACCAAGCTCTGAGGGAGGAGAACCAAGCTGTGAGGGAAAGCACTGCACGAGCAGGTAAGAACATGTACAAAAAAGTCAAACTTAGGAAAGAGTACGTGATGTATGTACAAAATTACCATATGCCTTTCATTTTGTAGCTTCGGATGACAGCGGCTCACTTCAAGAGCAGGTGAAGCAAGTTGGGACAATGTTGAAGACGTTTGCTCGCACTGGGCAATCAGGTACAACTTGCAAACAACACCTGTGGTTGTTGGTTTAATTCCCACTGGTGCCACCTATACATGTAGTAGACCTAGATATAAATGTCATAGTTTAGTAGTTGAGGGACCAGGACTGACTATTATTTTATTTAACCCCTGTAGGTGCAGATCAGACCTTAATGCTGCGACGTCTTGGAGAGTTTGGCGATGTTGTGCGTAGCATGGACAACAAAATGGACACTATGCTGCAACATTTCAGTGCCAATGTGTCTGTTGGAGAGTTATCCCTGCCAGGGGATCTGTTACTCCCCCTAGACACCCAGTAAGATTTGGCATTGCTTGACAACAGTTTAAGGCAGGATAAAGAGCTCCAGGAACGATTTGTAAGTGTGCTGATTTCGTTTATAACTCCATAGGGTAATCTAAAAAGTAGAATTAAGATTGTACACTGCATATTCTACAGTCTGAATCCACAGCCTGTCACATTTTATATTTATGTATGATAAGCTTCAGAGAAATGTAATTTGTAACACTTTTTTTTGGTTTTTCAGCTTCGGTTTTTGGCAATCAAATGTGGGAGGGACCTAAAGACAACCGTCTGGCAGATACTTCAAAGTATCTTCTCTAATCACCTTTCCATCAATACAACCTGGACTGGAGTTGGGGATAAAGCATGTTTTAGAGACATGTTCCTGAAGACCATTGTTCAAAGTAAGTTGGATGTAAAAAAATAATAATAATTTTAGTAGATGTGTATGGCATTATGCCTTTCAAATGGAATGACAGATCTGTATTTTCTACAGGAGCCATCCGGAAGAACCCAGCAACCCAGGATGCCACTGATGAAGCCGTCCAGGTTAACGTTATGCGTTACCTGAAAGGAGCATCTGACCGTGAAGGCGGAAAAAGGCGCCGCACAGCTGAGAGGGACCCACAGCCGACCCCTTAAACCTAGGCTGACTACTGACCAGCATCACTGACAACTGGAACCCTTTCTTTATCCTGCAGTCAGTAACTTCAAGACCCCTAAAGAAGCCAGAAGTGTCAGACTGCACTCACCCAATCCACACTGTTCACTTTGGATATTATCATAGTGCTTAACTCTTATTATATTGTTAAAAATAGCTTGTAAATCCTTGTGCCACAGGTCAGCATTGCAGTTATATCTGTTCTACTACTGTTTTTACCTCAGTATTTTTTATATATATGTGAAGATGTTTATCACAGATACAAGAGACATCTTGTACCCCAGGTCAGCAATGCCATTATAATGGTCTATTCTACTCCAGAGCTTTATTCTAAATTATTACCACTTATCTTATTGTTAGAAATGGTTTGTAAATGTGATGTTATACCTGAATTTTTTTTGGTGTCCTGCACATTCTTTGGTACCAGATATACTCATTACTTATGTGTACTGGTAATTCTTTTCATCCCAGAGCTGACCTCTTTATATTATTAACAATTATTGTAAGTGTTATAATTTTGTAAGCTAAGGCTGTTTTTTTTGTTTTTTTTTTTTAACAATTTAATTGGAAACCTGCATGTTCTTTTGTGTGTGTGTGTGTGTGTATATATATATATATATATATTTTTTTTTTTTTTTTCTCTTTTTTTCTGTTATTTATATTTCAGTGATCTGACATCATGTTTCAATGACATTTACTGTACTTTGAAATGTGGAATTAAAACGTCAAATGGAAATTTGTCTGGTTTGATCAATCATTATTCTTGATAAACTGCATGAGATATATATAAGCGGCGACCGATCGCTCGAAAATAGCGTTTGCCTCCGACGGGCCGCGGAAGGGTCGCCTTTGACATAACGGCGGCGGGACGGCGGTTGGCCCGCGGGCCGGCCGCGGAACAAAGGCAGTAGGAAGGCGGCTGGCGCTTCTAAAAAGCGGCTGCCGCCGGCGGTGCACCGTGAAACGTGTTTGCGATTACGCCATTCTGACGCTTCTACTGCCGCCGGAGCGCCGCCGGCGGTCCGCCGACTCATTGCTATCTGGGAAGGCATTAAGGCGAGGTTCCTTGGCATTGAGAAACACCCTTAGGCTCCCCATAGCCGTTCACATTTAAAAATCTCCTCCTCCTTTCCTTGATGATATTGGAACATATCTCAGTTTGCTTTTCTGTTCAGAGCATCTTCACTCTCTAATCCAGATGAAAGAAAAATAGACGTGTGGTGTATTGTTAGTAGCTCTCTTCAATATGTTAATGTGAAGATGGTTCAGGAAGGAAGTTCTGGAGACACGACTTCAGTTGAACAGCAAAGAATTTTATTCAAAATGCAGCCTGTATAAGAATGACCCAATCATGAGGAAATATTGGACCAGTAGACACAGCCTCTATTCTTAGGCTCTAGACAACACATATACAGTACCATATTTGGCATTCCCCAACGTATAGGTCTTTGTTTCGACGGATGCTTTTCTACATGCACACTTTCTATATCTGGTCTTTATGTCTTTGACCATTTCTACATTGTGCTGGTATCCATCCAAGCACCCTCAGTGGACTCTGTGCAAATAGACACTACAGAAGATTGAATTTTAATATCTATTTTATCATGCATTGAGGCAAAAACACCACATCGTTTTGTGTTCAGTATCACCCATAGCTATGTCCTTTATTTCCACTCCTGTGTCTGATTGAAACAGTTTTCTCTTTTAGAGCTCACTCCAACGTATGGTGAAATTAACCATAAGAACAAAGGTTACAGTAAAGTCTGCTTTCAGCTTTATTTATTATGTATAATAAGTTGATTCCAAATAATTATAGCCATTATGTTTTTTAAATATTTCCAAAATAATTCTCTGTTTGGTTTGTTACATGGCCGAGTTAGTCCTCTGTCCTCTATGTAAAATATTTGACTATATTTTGTGTAAAGCTGTGTTCACAGGTAGTTTTAGGAATTAAAGTTCTGCTTGTTGGTTTTGTTATAATTTATTATGATTACATAACATGCAAATGTTTTACAAAAACCTTTTATCTGTTTACAGAGAATTCGAGTCCTGCAGCAACAGATGAATCAGTTTATTCTGAAATCAAATCAAATCAAACCAGCTCTGGATAATGAATCTGCCTTGTAGGCTGCATGCTGTGCCGGCTTAGTCTGTATTGTTGTGCATGAGTTACATTGTGAAACATTTGAGTAAACTATTAGAAACAAGTTTGTAATCCAAAGCAGCTTGTTAAAACTAGTAATTGTCCAATATGCTTAGAAGTTCATATAAATGCTTAATGTAGTATTAGCATTTTTTAAGTACAAGGTAGAAGGTTTCCATGTTTTAAAGATATATTTTGGTACTTATGAGTGTTGTAACTCAGATAGGTAGGTTTTGGCTATGAATAATTATGAAAAAGTTCTTAGGGCAATTATTAATAAGATTAATAATTTTATGTCAAAACTACCAAGTTTGGGCCACCACCTGGGATCCAGGAAATAATAATAGCCAAATAGTTCAGTCTCAGTTAATATTTATGATTACTTGTGTTGGAAAATATGTGATAAATGCAGTCTGTTTTTTTTATGTTGAACTATGTGTGACAAGGATAAGGGGAGTAAGTTTAAGTGTGGGTGTAGGAACTGATCTCTGTCTTATTTATTGTAAACGGGATGCGGACTGCAGGCCGTTAGAAACAGTTCTGCTAAGTGCTGTATAATGATAAACTATGTGGGTGTGGTGAACGGTTCATATGTGTGTGAATAAATAGAAGCTGTGAGTCTCAACACCTTTGAGACTGCTGGAACGGAACTCTGACTGGTGTGTCAATTCTTTTACTGCACGGTCTCCCTCAGCTGAGCAAACACATTTCACATCTCCTCTGTGCATGCTTTTCTTTCTAGGTAACCTGTGAGCTAAAATAACCTAACAACTTGCCTGATGAGGCTGAGATAATTAAACATTAGATGAAGAAATAAGTTATTGGTGTACTTTGAACAGCAAGTTAATACACATGTATGTGGAATAATAATAAACAACTACTTCCAAAGGACAGGAGTTTATTACAAAAATAATTCAACTTACAACTTTTTTATGGATCAGTCAATACAGTGATTGATCTAGTTTAGTATTTTGACATACTAAGAAGGCGGTTTCAAAATGACTTATACAATTAGTTTTCAGTATTTAAACCATCGATTTTAAAGCCGATCTGTATTTTGATTACTGTAGGTAGTGTTGTATTCTACTTTTCTGGGGCTATTTTTTATTATGCAGTATATATGTTTTAACTATATCTTAGTAAGCTTTAGAAGTAATAGGCCTGTTTATATTATTCAGGGTAGTAAAACATGACTCTTTTACCAGTATTTTATAGGGTTTAAGGTTTTAAGTAAACAAACTCTTGAGTAAAGATATGAAATGAAAGCAGGGAGGATCAGTTATAACTCTAGTTCCTGGTACGGTCAGGAGAAAATAAATGACCTGTCAAGATGTAGAAGGAGGAGAGAGGAGTCATGTGATATGTTCTTTGTTCTTCTGTAATAAAAATGGTACACCCTGGTAGAGAAGCGAGTCAGATCTTTTCTGGCTCCCATCTGCAGGTGCGTCCTTTGTGAAAAAGATATCTGTTTGTGTGTGTTGTTTTACTCTCTGTCTCTCAGTTCTGGGTCTTATTTTGAAACAGTTCCCGCTGGGGTTTTGGAGTTCGGCGCCCCCACCTCTCTGAGTAGGAAGTGAGTTGCAGAGCACATTATGATAAGAAGCCGACAAAATGGTGGAGGATGCGGGCATTTGATTTGGTTTTGAGTTTTCTCAGGGCTGGGAGAGATTGAGTGTGAGTAATGAGTGTGGCATAACTGATTGATACATGTGTTTGTGGCAATTATAGTAATTTTGTGTTTTTTCTTTGAGTTCAACAGAGAATCGGAGAGCGACTGGATTGATCCTTGCTAATCAACACCCGGGTGGTTTTGTATCAATCTGGAAAAGCGCTAACACCAAATTAATAGGTATTGATCGATTTATACGTTCTCCATTTAATGTTGACGTGTTGTTCTTTCGGTTGAGGGCCGACCAAAGTGCGGACCAGAGTTTGAGAGTTGGCCGCCTCGCCTCTGATGGGACGCTGTCGGAATTCTCCAGGGCTGGCAAACGGAAAAGTAGACAGCAGTTAGAGTGTGTGTGCTCTCTGTGTCGAGACGGATTCCCTTGGAGAGGCCGGCGTATCTTCCAAACGCACGTTTGAGCCACGTGAATTGGATTGTGTTTAAAGGTCCGGCTTTAGGTGGCTCCGGTAGAGGTTAGTGTTTGATGAAATTGTAAAATTGTTGTTCTTTCTTTCTTTCTAGTGTGACTGTGTGTGTGATTGGAGAAGTGGAGGTGACGGAAAAAAAGGCTACCATGTAGCTTTTTGCACACCGGCCTCATATAAACTTCTCATTTAGGGGAACTAACCGACTGAATCTAAAACCATAATTCCTCTGCGAATCTTAAACGCCTAGACAATGCCCGCGCTTCTTGTATAGACAATAAGCGTAGAAGCTTGACATTGTAGAGGAATAAGGGAATATCATTTTCAGTCAGCTAAAGTACCACCATAAGCTAGCTTACGGCTAACATACAGTTTGGATGAGTTTCGCCTGGAAATAAAGGCGTTCAACCTTGTGCAACTACGTAAACACGTCTAAAGCATTGTCTAACACATATATATAGGACTGTTATTATGGATAACTGGTAGTAAACTCTTTAGAATATATATAAAATAACTTTTTTATGGTAACGGTGCGGTCACGTTTGGCTTCCGGTTGAGCTAGGTTGCTCATGATGACAGCTAATCTTTGGTAGCTTAGCTTCCGAACTGTATTTATTTGGCTCGGTTAAACAGTCATTCGAGTATTGATGGCGAAGTGTGGTTTTGTTGGAGGCATTTTGTTCTTGTCTTTGGTTGGTTTATTTATGAGTACGGTTTGTTAAGTTTAGCATCGTAGTGAAGAATTAGCCATCTGTGCACCGGCGTATTCATTCCGCGGTGTGACCCGGAAGTTTTATTGGGCCGGACTTTGATCTGTCAGTCCGGCTGAGTTTTTTTTTTTTGGAGCAAACTGTTGACGATTTTGTGTTGCAAAGCGAGTTTTAAATGTATTTCTTTCGGTATATGTTTGAATGATAAATAAAAATTGCTTTATATTGGGAGAATTCTATTTCTTCGTGTGTTTCACCGAAGTGTGCGTCCCGAGTTTTGGCGCAGGCCGGACTCTATTAGGAATTCTTTGATTTTTAGACAAAACGGCAATAATCTCCGTATATAAATAAATTAATGATAAGATAAACAGTGCGTTATAAACCTTTTTAGCTTTCCTTCGTTTCGGCTTTGCCTAAAACATTATTAAGGTTAATGTTGCATGACAAAATAATACATAAACCCCTTCACTATAAAAAGAAATAAATGAAAATTAAATAAATAAAAACTTTGCCTGCCTTTACTGTTAACTGCATTAATATTGGGATAAATTTGGGCCTACGAATTGATAGTTTATCAATTAAAATAAATTATTTATAGAGTTAATACAAATAACCTACTTTGTTAAATTTTAATCCATTTTGGATTTTTGTTACGAATATTCAATGGCAGCCGAATATAAATTACTCCCTGCTCCACAGGGACAAAACTGGCACACTTTAGATGCCCAATTGTTAATATACATTTCTAAATTATATTCTGTTTTAGTTGATAAGCCCGGTAAAAAAGATAAAAACCAGTTCCAGGGCCTTATGACGGCCATGTGGGCTCGTCATGGTGCCCGAGGGGAGGATAAAAGAAGTCTGTCACAAATGTGTTTTGAGGAAGGAAAACGTTTTGTAGATAAAGCTAAAACAGCAAAGAGCATCACTGGTGCTAAAATGAGACACTTGAAAGCTGAGAAAATGTGGAAAACATGGGGTTTAACAGGACAGGGTATTGATCATTTGTGTGTTACTGCAGAAAATAGTTTTTCGGCAGACCATACTCCTCCCCCATATTAACCTATGTACCCCATATTGACGACCTCTGGTCAAACACATATTTCATGGGGCTTGGAGACAGACAATGGCCAGATTATACTTCAAAACACGCAGGGTGACGCACAGAGTTCACCATCTCTTTGTGACCCACCCCCGGTGGGCATTACTCCCCCCCTTCCTTCAAGCAGTGCAGTGTTGCACTGGAGTGGCCTCCCACAGAGGTCTGTAGCCCATGAACCATTGACTAATAAACCACAGGGTGATCTAAAGGTAAAAGATGATGGACAAGATTATAAATTGCGTTTTGAAGTCACCGGTAAAGGGGTTGTAGAACACACTGGGGAGGAAAAGCGACAGCTACTAAAATTAGTTAGCAACAAAGTAGAACAGGACACCGATAAATTGTTCTTGGCGTATAATGCTAAATTGATGGATGAGATGGAGCAGCACGAACACAGGTTAACTAAAGTTCAGCGACAGATGGATGAGGTGCTGCAGGATCAGGAAAGATTAGCATCTGTGGTAAGGGGTCAAGCTGCAGACCTTTCAGGGAGTGCCAGCCCCAGTCAACGTGATGAATGTGCAGCAGTTGTACAGGTCGAAAATATGCAGACGTTGGGGGACAAGGGGAGTGAGGGACCATTTAAGAATACCAGATCTAAGTTGCCACTGGGGGCATGTGGGGGCCCTGATTTAATGCTTCCTTTAGTGGGAGCATCAGATGGTTCAGTAATTTACAAACCATGGAAGATGGCTGACATATCTGCCATCATTCTGCAACTCCCTGCTTTGACTGGTGGAGGAAACTGTTGGATAAATAAATTAAATCAGCTGACTTCAGGGCAAACCCTAGCGGTGGGAGATTGGAAAGCCATTATGGGTAGAATGTTGACATTGACAGATTATAATGAGATGATGCTCCAGTGCCAGTTAGCACGTGTACTTGATGAAGCCCCATTCACGCATCATGCACATGATCTTGCCGAGTGGGTCAGAAGAAAATATCCTACTCCGCCCGCGTCTAAAATTTAGAAATTTCCCTGGTCAACTGATGTTACTCCCGCAGAACATATGGCAAAATGTAAAGATAAATGGGTTGCCGTTACTGGAGAACACCCTCGAGATCCGGGAAATAATCGGATTTGGTTTAGAGAAGCAGTTTTAGCAGGCATGCCAGAGTCTGTTGCTACATTAATGAAACGGAATCCTGATTCACACATTTATGATCAGCCTACATGGGAAAGACACGTAACATATTATTTACAAGACGTGCAAGATTCTGCGTTAAAGGACGCTGAGGATAATAAGAAAATGGAGACTGCTTTGTTAAAGCTACAGTTAAAAGAGGCTCAGAATAAATTGACTGACTTATATCAGTCTAAAAAAGTGAAGCAGATGGTGGCTGAAGCAGCACCTACTGTTGGATCAGCGACAGTGCTGCCTTCTTTTCCTGTGATGTATGCTGGAGCTGCGCCGAATCCGCCATTTACTGCTCCTTATAGGACATGGCAGCCCCGTGGCAGGTCGCGTGGCAGGGCCAGGTTTGGGGATTTTAGAGGCATGGGGAGAGGGCAGCCAGGTGCTAACGGTTGTCACAGGTGTGGCTCCAATGAACACTGGGTGAGGGAGTGCCCACACCCACAAGGGGGCGCTATACCTCCCGGTCAGCCACCTCTACATATGGCTCCGAATCAGCATATGGCTCCTCCCTCCTATCCAGGAGGACAGAGTGGGCCTCAGTATTGACAATGCCCACAGAGTACCTTAGTGAGCAGGACAAAGGGGGATCCGATGCTCACAATAGACGTACATAGACATTCATTGCCATTCCTTGTCGACACTGGTGCTACTTTCAGCACGTTGGACAGAGTTTTACCAGACGTCAATTTTTCTGGGAACACAGTGTCTGTGATTGGAATCTCTGGGGCTCCAATGATTCTCCCTATCACTCAACCATTGCCTGTTTCAGTGGGAGATCAAAGACTATCACATCCTTTTGTCATTGCTCAAACCATGCCTGTCAACTTGTTAGGCAGAGATCTGCTTATCAAACTGGGTGCTTCAATCCTATGTACCCCTGATGGACTTATGGTGACTTTTCCGAATGGACATACGCATTGCTGTGATACCATGAGTGGTCAATTTTTGCTGAAGGATGACACTTCACAAGTGGCTGATATTTTCTGGGCCAGATTGACTACGATGTCTGCACATGAATCTTCTGTGGCTGAATTTCTGAGATGCTGGAAGCCTTGGCTGCTTGAACTCCAGCCTTTTGTTCCACCGCCTGACCCGTTCCATGTGACCTTACTCTATGAGAGAAGCGATCCTACTTTATATCAGGAACAATTTGAAACAGAACTTGAAGGCCAAAGTTGGTCTGTGGCTTCGGGTCCATGCTTTGTGGGGAAAGAGGGTGTTGCACTGTATGCTGATCTGACTTCAGAGCAGCATAAATGGTATATGATGGAAGCTGAAGCGCTTCCACACATATCGCTTTTGTTGCATCCGAAACATCAAGCTAAAGATTTGGGGGGAATGGTTAAAAGGGGAGTTGAATTAAAGGATTGGGTTCCTACCCAGATACCTTCAGTCTCTTTTTCTCCTTCTACTCAGATGTACAAAATAGACACGCAGCTCTCTGATACTACCATTCTGGAACATTTGCAGCTTTCTAGAAATCATGGCAGAGAAAAAACAGACCATCCTGATGCAGTGGAGGCCTTAAAGGTCGTGCCTGACTCTTTGTGGTCAGATGGTCCCACTGATGTTGGTCTAGTGCAAACCACACCCATCACATTTGAGATGAAACATTCTGATCCAATCTGGCGTTCTCAGTACCCACATAAACCTCAGGCTGAGGAAGGTATTGTAGACACTATTGCAGGCTTACTTGAAGTTGGAGTTTTAGAACCATCAAACTCTTCATATAACACCCCTATTCTTCCTGTGGAAAAACAAGGTACTGGTAAATACAGAATGGCACATGATTTGCGTGCTATTAATGATGCCCTTAGAACCCCTCCCATTTCTACACCGAATCCGTATACAGCTCTGGCATCACTGACTCCTGATTTAAAATGGTTTACCTGCATAGATTTGGCTAATGCATTTTTCTGTTTACCGCTCCATCCTTCTGTCAGGGATATTTTTTCATTTACATTCAGGGGCAGGAAGCTACGTTATAGTAGGCTTCCGCAGGGTTTTGCTTTATCTCCAGGTATTTTTAATCAGGTGTTGAAGCAGTCATTAAGCACTGTACAGCTCCCTCCAGGCTGTGTACTGACCCAATATGTGGACGATTTACTTTTAGCATCCCCTACTGTTGAAACGTGCATAGAAGCGACTCTAGTTGTGTTGCAACATTTGGGAAAAGAGGGATTCAAAGTCTCCCGCGATAAGCTTCAGTTGGTCAGGCAGGAAGTCCAGTTCCTGGGGCGAAGGGTGACCGCTCAAGGGGCTGGACTGACGGACACCCACAAGAATGCTATTTTGGCCCATTCTAAACCTCTCACTGTTAAATCAATGCTGTCATTTCTGGGACTGACAATTTTTTCCAGACATTATGTGCCTAATTACACAAACCTTACCACACCACTCAGGGCTCTTGTAAATGCTCATGGTATGAAAAATCTGCATGCTAAATTAGAATGGGACATACCAGCTGAGGAGGCATTTATTAAGTTGAAACAGGCTCTAGCACAAGCAGCTGATTTAGCCACTCCTGACTATACATGTCCATTTTTTCTTAACACATCAGAAACAGATGGGGTGGTTAATGGGATTTTGTTTCAGAAAAAAGGTGGTCAGAGACACATTCTTATGTATCTTAGCATAAAGCTGCAAGCTATTGAAATGAGACAGCCGCCTTGCACGAGACATGCAGCAGGAATTGCACATCTAGTGGAAAAAACATCACACATTGTCAGGGGTTATCCACTTAATATTTTGACATCTCATGGAGTCATGGCATTGGTTAATTCTGAGACGTTTACTCTTTCTACTTTGCGTCAGCAGCGGATTAGCAGAGTTTTGGAGGCACCAAACATTATTTTTACGCATGAAGGAATAAACATGGCTGACCAAATCACCGCCTCTGGGGAGCAGCATGACTGTGTCAGGCTGAATTCTGTTGCTCAAAAAATACGTCCTGATTTACGGTCTGATCCCTTACCTACAGGTTTTGTGCTCTATACAGATGGTTGTTGTTTTAGAGATGGACAGGGCCAGTTGAGATCAGGTTTTGCAGTTGTTGAGCAAAATGGAGATTCACTACAGACTGTCGTTTCAGGGAAGCTGGACGGCAAGCAGAGCGCACAGCGTGCTGAGATAAGGGCTCTTATTGAAGCATGCAAATGGGGCAGAGATAAAGACGTCACGATTTACACTGATTCGAACTACGGGTTTTCTGTTATACATTATGAATTACCACAGTGGAAGAGAGCAGGCTTTGTTACTACTACTGGTAAACCTGTACACCATCATGCAGATATTATGGAGCTTTTGGATGTGGTACAGTTACCAGCTAACTTCGCTGTTCTTAAGTGTAAGGGTCACAGCAAGGCTGACACTGTTGACGCGTGGGGAAATAGGGCAGCAGACTTGGCGGCGAAGGGAGCAGCAGGTTACCTGTCACATGTCCACACGCAGCTGATTGTCACGTCAGCACAGGAAATGTCAGACAGTTTTGCTGAGGAAGTGAAGTTGGCACAGCAGGCTGCTGCGTCGCAGGAGATTTTTCTGATGGCTTTTGGCGTGGGCCTGATGGCCGTTTGGTTTTACCTGCCGCGTTAAAACCCACCCTTTTTCAGGAGGCTCATGGTGCGGCACATGTGTCATACACTCAGATGAAACGTAATCTTTGTTTTTGGTGGCATCCCTTCCTGCCACATTTAATTAAGCGTTTTTTGAGTGAATGTGTGGTGTGTGGTCAATTTAATCCTAAGCCTACTATCAAGCCAGAAATGGGCGCCTTCCAGGACTTGTGCAGGCCTGGCGAGGAGGTCGGTATCGACTATACAGATATGGTGACCCCTTTTAGAGGTTTCCGTTACCTGTTAGTGATGATTGATCCACTGACCTCGTGGGTTTCAGCTTTTCCTGCAAGACGGGAGGATGCTCAGACAGTGGTGAAATCTTTGATTAACCACTGGATTCCGTGCCATGGCTTTCAATTCAATTCAAATTCAATTCAAAAATACTTTATTGATCCCAGAGGGAAATTAAGTGTTGGTATAGCTCATATAATTAATTCTTTAAGGAGTTGTTGTGGATGATGATGGCTGTGGGCAGGAAGGATTTCCTGTAGCGGTCTGTATTGCAGCGAAACTGAAGAAGCCTCCGACTGAAGACGCTCTGATGTTGTATGACTGTCTCATGAAGAGGATGCTCAGGGTTGTCCATAATTTTTTTGATTTTATGAAGAATCCTTCTTTGCATTATCATCTTCAGATGTTCCACAGTTGTCCCAAGAACAGAACCAGCCTTCTTTATCAGGTTGTTTAGCCTTTTTAAATCCCTGGCTCTGATACTGCTACCCCAACAGATGACGGCTGAAGAGATTACACTCTCCACAACAGACTTGTAGAAGATCTGCAGCATCTTGCTGCAAACCTTGAAGGACCTAAGCTTCCTCAAGAAGTACAGTCTGCTCTGTCCCTTCTTGTAGACGGCTTCACTGTTGCGCCTCCAGTCCAGTCTGTTGTCAAGGTGAACTCCGAGGTATTTATATTCCTCAACCACCTCCACTTCTTCTCCCATGATGGAAACAGTTTTTGACTTATCCCTGTTTCTTCTGAAATCTACAATCATCTCCTTTGTTTTGTTCACATTCAAGGTGAGACGATTGTTTCCACACCATGTCACAAAGCGGTCCACCAGCTCTCTGTATTCAGCTTCTTGTCCATCTCTGATACACCCGACAATTGCAGAGTCATCTGAGTATTTCTGCAGATGACAGGTCTCTGATTTGTACTGGAAGTCTGAGGTGTACAGAGTAAAAAGGAATGGTGAGAGTACGGTCCCCTGTGGCGCTCCTGTGCTGCTGACCACCTGGTTTGACACACAATTCTTCAGTCTCACAAATTGTGGTCTGTTGGTCAGGTAGTCATTGATCCAGGCGATCGTTGAGGGCTCCACCTGTGTCTTCAGGAGTTTCTGACAAAGCAAATCAGGCTGAATTGTGTTAAATGCACTAGAGAAATCAAAGAACATGATCCTCACAGTGCTGCCTGCTTTGTCCAGATGACAGTGGGTTGGTTGAAGTAGGTGGATGATGGCATCTTCAACTCCAACTCCACAGCGATAAGCAAACTGCAGTGGGTCCTGATACATTCTTGTTTGCTTACTCAGGGGTGCCAACAGGAGTCTCTCTAGGACCTTCATGATGTGGGATGTCAGGGCAACGGGTCTATAGTCATTGATGACTGATGGGTGAGTTCTTTTGGGTACTGTAACAAGGCAGGATGTCTTCCACAACACTGGAACCTTCTCCTGAGTTAGGCTAAAGTTGAAGAGGTGCTGCAGAATCCCACAGAGCTGCTCTGCACAGGCCTTCAGGACTCTGGGGCTGACACCATCTGGACCTGCAGCCTTGTTCCGGTTCAGTTTCTCCAGCTGCCTCTTCACCTGACATTTGGAGACAGACAAGTGGGAGGGGGAGGCCAAGGGGGTAGCAGCATTTCCTGACGTGGTTGAAGTCAAACTTGTGGAATCAGAAGAGTCCATGGCTGAGGTGAAGGATAAAACATCCGAGGTGTAACAGGAAAGCCGTTGATCAGAGGATAGTGGGATGTCTGTTTGGCTGGGAACAGGAGAGGGGGATGCTGAGCTAGTTCCTGAACTGAACCTGTTGAAGAATGTGTTCAGTTCATTGGCTCTGTCCAGACTTCCATCTATCCAATCCTTCCTGTCCTTAAAACCTGTGATCTTTCTCATTCCTGACCAGACATCTCGGATATTGTTCCTCTGTAGTTTGTTCTCCAGCTTCTTCCTGTATACCTCCTTGCTGTCTCTGATCTTGACCTTCAGTTGCTTCTTTATACTCCTCAGTAATTCCCTGTCTCCCTCCCTGAAGGCTCTTTTTTCTTGTTTAGCAGTTCCTTCAGGTCACTGGTGATCCAGGGTTTGTTATTAGGGAAGCATCTCACTGTTCTGGTGGGGATGATGTTGTCTACACAGAAGTTTATATAGTCAGTCACACACTCAGTCATGGCATTGATGTCCTCTCCATGTGCTTGGCAAAGAGTCATCCAGTCTGTGGTTGCAAAACAACCCTGCAGGGCTTCTTCAGCTTCCTGTGACCATTTTCTCACAGTTCGTTTTGTCACAGGTTGCCTCTGAACAAGTGGTTTATATTCTGAACAGAGAAAAACAAGATTGTGATCTGATTGTCCCAGAGGAGGTCTTGGTTTGGACGTGTATGAATCCTTTACATTTGCATAAAACAAATCCAAGGTCCTGTTTTCTCTTGTAGAGCAGCTGACATACTGTTGAAATGTTGGAAGTGTAGTAGAGAGCGAGGCATGATTAAAATCACCAGATATTGCCACAAATGCATTGGGGTGCTGTGTCTGTAGCTTAGCAACAACAGAACTGATGACATCACATGCATTGTCGGCAACGGCTGAAGGTGGAATGTAAACAACTGCCAAAATTACACTGGTGAACTCTCTTGGCAAATAATATGGACGAAAACCTACTGCCAAAATTTCGACATCTGGGCTGCAGAGACGACACTTCACAGTAACATGTCCTGGATGACACCATCTGTTGTTTACAAGCACTGCTACTCCACCACCTTTCCTTTTTCTACTCGTCTTCAGATCTCTGTCTGCTCGTACAGTCAGGAAGCCTGGCAGAGAGACGTTGGAGTCGGGGATATGATCCAGCAGCCACGTCTCCGTAAAACACATAACACTGCATTCACGGTACTCTGGCTGAGTCCTTGTAAGGGCTTGAAGTTCATCCATCTTGTTAGCCAGTGATCTTACGTTGCCCATCATGATCGATGGAAGAGATGGCTTGAACTTCCTCTTTCTCTGTCTCCTTTTCGCTCCTGCTCTGCATCCACGTCTCCTCCTTATCAACTCATCAGGGATTTGTGGTTTCAGTTGAGGTATTATTTCAGCTTTTGCGATGTTAATCAGTTGCTCCCGGCTGTAAACCACATTGTTGCCATGGTTACGCATCATAACAAATTGTCAAAAAGGGAAAAACTTACAGCAAAAATCCTTCCAGCTTCACAGCACCAAAAACTAGAAAGCATACAGGTCAAAAAAATGCAATCTTCTTTAAGAAAAAAGAGGAACCAATGTACAAAAAAACCAAAACTTAATATGTAGCCAACAGAGCCACTCCAACATGCAGCCACCCAGAGCAGCGCAATTCTAGAATTCTTTCCGACTAGGATCAGGTCTGACAATGGCACACATTTTAAAAATAAACATCTCCGACAGGTTGAGGAACAGATGGGAATAACCCACAAGTTCGGCACTGTTTACCATCCGCAATCTCAGGGCGTCATCGAGCGTTCTAATTCAACTTTAAAGTTACAGCTGGCAGAGAACCACAGGTTTCACCGCACCCGGACCCTCGCAGTGATCATCAGCATCTGAAGGGCCTGGTCTCCTCCGGCCCCCGACCCCCCTCCTGTCCCTCATGCTGCAGCAGCTCTCTGCTGACCTGGGAGAATCTCTTTGCAGCGGGTGGTGTCGGTTCTGACTAGGCGGTGTCGACTGCCGAAGCCAGGAGGCGGGGCCTGACCCACCCAGAAGATTGGTTGAAGTTGCTGTAATCATCCAGTGTAATCTATATGTGCAAAAAAATTGGGCGAGATAAGCAATTTGGACTTGCTTTTCTCGAAGAGGGATTGTACCGAAGAGAAAAGATCGCAAGAAATCAAACACATTTCACAGCAGGTTTTGACCACCTCACAATCGGTGGGGGAAGCTATTGGAGGCGGGGCCTGTCTGTGCATTTGTGTTTATTGGGGGAAATGTTCAGTTAATGAAGTAACTGTCATTTCAGTGAGGGCGATCTGCATAAAAGACAGTAACTTTGAGAAAAATAAAGAGTCCACTGTACTGAATCATTTCATCACTCTGGTAGCCACCTGCTGCCAGAGAAATAAACAAGAGCGAAGACTAGAGAACAAAATAATAAAGACTGAACACTTATTAATCATTTTTCTTGTATTTTACAGGTTGTTTAACCAATTTTTATTTACAGGTGCAGATTGTTAGACACTGCCTAAGAGGGTGTCAAAGAATTTTTAAGTAGTTAATTTGTAGGATTTTTTCTTAATATCCAGTTTTTACGGTTTTATAAAACCGTAAAAGTATAAAAGTATAATCAGGTTGACTGACTACAAATTTTTGTTTTACTTATTCTTTTTTCATTATGATGTGGTTTTTGTAGGATGTTTTTGGGGTTGGTGACAATTGCTAGAGTTTGCTTTTACTAAAAGAATATTGAGAATTAGGTTAAAACATAAAAAAAAAATATATATATATTGCTTAAAGGTAAAGATAAAAAAAAAACAGACACTCTTCTCATTTTGAATAATCATGTTAGAAAGAGGGACAATTTGTTGAATAATATGTTTGGTAAATGGAAGACTC
This sequence comes from Valencia hispanica, assembly GCA_963556495.2. Classification (NCBI taxonomy): domain Eukaryota; kingdom Metazoa; phylum Chordata; class Actinopteri; order Cyprinodontiformes; family Valenciidae; genus Valencia; species Valencia hispanica. The sequence continues at coordinate 19,429,597 of OY747714.1, read as the reverse complement.
TGGCAATGTCTATAATGGTTTCTTTAGCAGTATTTGTGTCAACTATGGTGTTATGTGGATGTTGCTGTATTCCTTGTATACGTTCATTGCTCACAAAGTGTATTGAAAAAGCTGTTGGTGATAATATGCAAGGTCAATATCTGTTACTCCCTCACATGGAGCCTGAAGGAGAAGTACAGAGGAGTGATCAATCTATTTGAAAAATAGATTGAAAGAGGGATTTGTTGTATTCTACTTTTCTGGGGCTATTTTTTATTATGCAGTATATATGTTTTAACTATATCTTAGTAAGCTTTAGAAGTAATAGGCCTGTTTATATTATTCAGGGTAGTAAAACATGACTCTTTTACCAGTATTTTATAGGGTTTAAGGTTTTAAGTAAACAAACTCTTGAGTAAAGATATGAACTGAAAGCAGGGAGGATCAGTTATAACTCTAGTTCCTGGTACGGTCAGGAGAAAATAAATGACCTGTCAAGATGTAGAAGGAGGAGAGAGGAGTCATGTGATATGTTCTTTGTTCTTCTGTAATAAAAATTGTACACCCTGGTAGAGAAGCGAGTCAGATCTTTTCTGGCTCCCATCTGCAGGTGCGTCCTTTGTGAAACAGATATCTGTTTGTGTGTGTTGTTTTACTCTCTGTCTCTCAGTTCTGGGTCTTATTTTGAAACAGTTCCCGCTGGGGTTTTGGAGTTCGGCGCCCCCACCTCTCTGAGTAGGAAGTGAGTTGCAGAGCACATTATGATAAGAAGCCGACAGTAGCAATCTTTATTGTTCATGAAGTGCTGCCGATATACAAAAGCAGGCCTCACTAATCAGATCGAGTGTGTGGAGCTAATTTATGTAACGCAGCTTAGAGCCACCCTGTTTTAGCTTAGCATCGAAGAATAAAGGAAAAACTCTGGCTGGTCGGAGCAACTCATGTTGCATGATTTAAAACGACTCTATCAGTTGGTCATAAACCTTTAAAAACATTGTTCATACCCAAACAAGTGAAGAAATGAATTCGTACAAATGCAGCAACAAGAAAGTGAACTAGACAATCAAACAAACCTTAATTTGTTAATCTTAAGCGAATTTATCTCTGCCCAAGAGATGAGAGAGATTCTTTCAGATACTCGGAGGTTTTAATACAGACTTGGTTGATCAAACAAGGAGGTTTAGCGTTAAAAGAGAAAATATGCGATACTGACCTGCCTTCCAAAACAAGACACAGGATAATATAGGTTCAGTAATCATGAGCCTATCACCTATGATATTACAAACAAACATTTCTCAGTCGGTAAGCATTTGACTCATTAGGCGTAGAAGATTTGATATAGAAGCATAATCAATGTATGTCAGGGCGTTCTTAGACGTAAAAGAGAGTTACCATGCCAACCCAGGCTGTAAGAGACTGAATCAGCAGGTTTGTCCTGACCTAAATTCATACAGTGTCACATAATCAGATTGGTCACCATATCATAAAGAAAAGACACATAGTAACTATCAGTAACTATCAGTATGTGAACTACATGGAACAGAACATTACGTTTCTTCCACAATAGTCCTCCCTTTTTGTGATAAACAAAACAAAAACAAATGATTCAGAATGGCTCACTTGAAACTACCACTAATGAGAAGGCAGGCAGTAAAAAAAAAAACAATACCAAATGATTTTTGCGCATTACATGTCACAGTAAGTCGACTTCCGAAAAAAATTATGAGTTCTATACATACTTCCTGATGACAGTTATTGGACCCGATGCAACACCACATTCAAAAACCCAGGGGCGTAAGATGATCAACATCCAACCTATGGTCGTGTTTGTCGTCTCACTACTTCTTGGGTGAAAAAGAATGTGGCGACTCCTTTGCCCCCAAGGTAGCCATTTCTGCATCGCTCGTCATCAAAATCAAGATGTCTAAGAAATAACTGCAAAATAGAGAAGAAGAAAAACAATTTTTAGGCAGGATCAGTCAAGTCCATCATGAATGAGTAAAATAAATTTTGCACAAATTGAAACGTGTACTCTTCCCTTAAATGAGGCTTGCATCCATTGTGAAAACCCCAAAATCAACAGATCGTCAGTCACTCATTTGTCAGCGCCACACTGACCCTTTAAAGAGGTTATGCAAAAAGAACAGATCAGTAGTAATCAATAACAATAAACTCAATTTCAGTACTGATTCACTGCTCATAAATGAATTTATAATCTCCACTTATTCATAGATTAATATGAATAAACAAAACAATGAAATAACTGAAAAAGGAAATAATTGTTGAATAACAATGAACTGGAATTGAATAAGAAAAATAAACATAAAAAGGAAACCTAACTGAAATCACATAAATGACCTACTAATGAAAGAATAATTCAAAAATATAATTGAAAAATGAAAATCAACCCCTTTTTCTCTCTGCTTTACCTGGGATGAGACCCTGCTAAGTTTTCATGGAACTGCCATGGAGGAACACAAGAGAGTAGTTACAGAAAAAAACATCAGAAACCCTAATTCACAAGGTGATTTAAATGTAATCATCATACATCTGTAATTCAATTACTCATATAGCTCGAGGTCATCAAACGTGTCCATGCCCCATCCATCGTCTCCATCCCCTTCGTCTCGTCTTTCGGCATCTGCATCAGGTTTGTTCGCATCTGTCGACCCAGCCAGAGATTTTGCTAACATCTCACAGGCTCCTCCCCTTTCTGCTGCTAACATGTCGATAGCCATCCAGTTTTCCCATGCCACTAGGGAGGTTGCATGGAGCTGCTCAGCCACACCCTGTAAGGCGTTGTGTGAGTAATTGATGAACGTCTGCTGATTATAAAACAGGTTATTAATCAAATGCACATTTTTGTTAATAGTAGGCCACAATAAAATGGACTCAACCCCTACTAGAATCTGGTTTCTAGCTTTAATTCATCTGGGACCCCGCATGGCACACCAATCACGTCAAGGTAAACATGCTCATCAAAGCTGCCTGGAACAGGTGCTTCTCTCCTAGACATGTGATGTGAGGAAACTGCACTTTCCTGGAATGGATCAATTGCAATCGAGACATCATAAGCTAACATCACGTGAGCACACATACCTCCCCAATTGGGCGGAAGAATGGATCTCAGCTTGCCGTCGCCACAAACCCAGTAAACGTCTGGTCCCACCTGTTCCTGTTTCAAAATCCATCTACGCAGGTGAAGCTTAGAAGAACAGGTCCAGTAATCAACAGTTGTATCATCTCTAAGCTTGTCAGATTTCCAGCACTCAGAAAAAGAATCCCCTTTATCCTTAAAGTTAAATATTTTAGAACATTTTCCTGAAAATTTACCCATGTCAACCTGTTCTCCTGATCTTGTGACATTATAACAAACAAAAGATGCATCTGGAGCTGGCTCTAAAAGGTTAATTAACCCAGGTGCTTCAACCGCTTTATCCAATCCACACGGCTTACCCCAGCCTTTATTCAAGCCTGCTGCTACAGCTAAAATGCAATGCGAGGCACACACACTACACTTCCTACCTTCAAGGGTGAACTTAATCTTTGGGGCCTGCACTGAAACCCAGTGGGCAGGATTACTCCCAGGAGTCTCACAGTAACTCACACATTGATCCGATTTTTCCTCAAACGGTATGGAGACATAATACTTTAGAAGAGCTGTTCCCATGTAAACAACACACGATTTATTCGATACTGACCTAGCTGAATAATTTGCAAACTGATACCACAAATTTCCTTGAACCCATCCTTCTTGGAGGACATTAGAAGCAACAGATCTCTCATGAATCCCGGCTGAGGTGACCACTCGTCGCTGATGCAGAGTCCAAAAAACGCCCCTAATAAAACACGAAACACAAACAGCATTAATGTCTCAGTCATTTTTGCTCTGGAGCCCCAGAGCTTCATAGAATGTGTCTTCATTTTTCTTTTATTCACTTGGGATCACTAGATAAATAGAAAGTGTCTATTCCACTGATTTTGAAATCTTCTTTGAGTCTACTTCTCTCAGTCCTTTGCCTCAGTGGTGGTGGGCTTGTACAGAATTGGTCCTGTCAGCCTCTTGCAGTGACTGGCGTGCACCCAGGTTGCTCTCTCAGTGACCTTTACTGCAGTGCAGGTCACAAGCAGAACTTGGAACGGACCCTGCCAGCGCTTTGACTTCCAATGTCGTCTGAATTCTTTAATAAGAACCCAATCGCCTGGCCAAATAGGATGAAGTGGCCCCTCTGCTGCTTTTGGTAGGGCTTCTTTCACCTTTTGGTGCACCTGTGCAAGAGTCTTGGACAGATTTTGACAGTAAGAGATCATTGCATCCTCACACAAGCCTGTAGAGAGATGCAGTTTTATCGGTGGGTTCAGTCCCATCGCTGGAGATCTGCCAAAAAGAATCTCAAAAGGACTAAGGTTATTCTTTGCCCGTTTTCTCATTCTCATGTAAAACAGAGCTAAGGGCAAAACTCTGGTCCATGCCAGATCTGTTTCCTCACATTTAATAAGTTTGGATTTTAATGTTCTATTTTCTCTCTCAACTGCTCCCCCCGACTGTGGGTGATAGGAACAATGCGTTCCTAATTTTATTCCCCAAAATTCACCCACCTCTGAAAGAGCTTTGTTTACTAAATGTGTGCCATTGTCGCTGGTGATTTTTTTCAGGAATTCCGCATCTGGGAATAATTTCTCCCAACAGAGCCTTGACCACGGGTGCACTGTCTGCATGCTTGGTCTGGATGGCTTCGGTCCACTTTGAGAAATGTAAAGTTGTGGAAAATAATGTTTTGCTGAGTTATCTCAAGAAGTCGAAATTAATACAGAGAATATAGATGTTTGTTTTTTAGTACTTTGTAAAAATAAGTAGGGCACATTTAGCATGCATCAAATGTTTCTTGCCAACTGCCATTAAACAGAAGTTTATTGCTTATGGTATTATTTTCAGTGGGGTTTTTTTTGTCATAAGTTTTAAATGTCCTAGATTTTTGAACTTATCATGCATTTCCAATGTTCCTTGAATGCACCACAGGTGTGAGATGCCATGTAGCATAGTACACACAAGCTTCTGCCTTAATTCCCATTGAAAGATCTGTCTTATATACTTGCAGATTTATTTTTTACTTTTGAATCAACATTATCTACAAAACAACTTCGTTTGTGAGTGGATGAAATGAACCGAAAAAGTTTTATGATTGGTCAGTGGACATACTCTGATCATGCTGCATAAACATGCGCAAATCATTCCCTTTCTGAGCATCGGGAAGGAGCAAGCTGGGTCTCTAAACTGCAGGAAATATCGGCGACAAAGTTTCACAGAAGGTGGCTAAGGGTGATCAGAAATGTTGCTAGATTTGTTGCTAGGTGCTTTTTGGAAAAAAAAGTCGTTATATATGTATATAAATGCATTCAGATTTTTGGGTGTGCCAGCTGGTTCTGTGGGTGGCACAGGCACACCCTGGCACACCCGTGGCTACGCCAATGATCTATACTGAAGTACAATTCCATGAAATGCTCCACAGCCCTCATTTTAAAACCTCTCCTCATCATCATAAAGCTGGAATTACACTGTGCGATTTCAGGCGTCTTAGAACTTTTCTTTTGTCAGGAAAAGAATCGTGATGAAAAACGGTGTGTGATTCACAGTTTTGTGGCCATGCCGTGTCACGTGTGCCCCGACAAGTAATTTAATGCTTGTACGACCAACACCAGTCCACTGGTTACAATATTATGACTTTATTCTTGTAAATGTATTACTTTATTCTCAAAGTCTGTGGGTTGTTTTGTCTGTGGCCCTAATATTCCGTCATTTTCTATATAGCTTCATAGTCGATGAACTCTATCTATCCAAAACGTTTTTCTACAGTTAAATTCAATTTTTAAAATTACAATATATTGTTTTACTCATAGTATCACAATATATTGTATCGTCTTCCCTGTATTGTGATACATATCGTATCACCAGATTCTTGCCAATACACATCCCTAAATATGATAGATACAGCAGCTACAGTCATTCATCATGTATTCAGAGTTTTTCTTTTTCAAATTGTGTCGTTTTTGCAATGCAACAGTAATTGTAACATTTAGGAACTTTTTTCTTAGGAATTAGTGTTGAAAACCTTGTGTTATTTATTTATTATACTGTTTGGTTCTGTACTGTTCTATGATAAAAATTTCTGGCTGAAGACTGAAGAGGATTGTGCTCATGCAATGCAATAACTGTCCTGATGAGCAGTAGACAGGACCCAAACGCAGTGGCTTTAGGGTAAAAACTAACAAGGTCTTAATGAACCAAAAAATGAAAAACTTACATAAAAACACAGTGAACTAATATGTGGAAAATTGGTGAAGAATCCAGCGAGGTGTGAATGAAAAAAGACCACCTATATACTAAGGAGGAATGAAAGAGAGAATAATCGGAGGGTAAGTCAAAACACCTGGGAGAGGGAAAAGGAAGTGAACAATTAGGGTATCAGAGACAGCTGAGAGTAAGAGCAAACTGGCTGACAAGTGAACAAGACAGGGAGGAAAAGATGGAAAGGGACATGAAAATTAACCTAAGGAAATATAAGTACAACCAACAACACACTTAATCCCGAAGAAATAAACCAAAACTCTAATTATCTATTATCTAGTATTTCCTCACTACAAACAAAGCAGTTCAAGTATTGTAAAAAAGTATTTTCCCTCACAAAATTTTGTTTTGTAACCTAAATATTTCAGTTTAAAGTTATCCAAACTGGTACTGTGAAAAAGCAACTGCAATACAAATGCTGAGTTAGTTTAACACCAACTGTTTCACTTTTGCTTCATCAGTCTACAAATGTTTACCACAGACTTTGTGGTAAATACAGACAAAACTTTTTTGACCAAACAAAATAGCGTGTAATGTAAAAAAGCCACCAGGAATAATAAAAGGGAAAGGTTATCTTACTGTAAGACATTAGTAAGAGGTGGCACATCAGAAAACAGACTAAATGTGTGTATGATTAAATTGACATGGCTTGTAAAGTGCCTTGAGATGACGTGTTATGAATTGGCGCTATATATAAATAAACTTAATTGAACTGAATTAAATAAGACCGACTATGTTAGAAAAATTTTATTATCATTGATAATTGTAATACTGTTTATGTTACTGTATCTTGGCTGTGAAAAGTTTAAATAAGACCATTTGTATGCTTTACTGACATTACAGAGCTTAGGGAACAGAAAGGTTTGTGCAAATTCCTCATATGGGTGATAAATCCTCTCTAAGAGTTGATTGAGAGAGTTGTCTGGAAGGCCTAATTTACATGTACTTTGTTATTTCGTTTTAACACCCACAGGCCTAATTTGGGTGTGGTTTGTGACCTGTTGTGAATCCCTGTTTTGTAATAAAAGCTTTGGGGGAGAATGAACTCGGTGGGACAAGGATTTGAGCATGTTTGGGAGAAGACACTCAGCTTGTTCAAATGTCTTTCACCTCCCTTGTGAAATCTTCATTCGCAAGTAAAACAAAGAAGCTGTCTCTTTCCTCATTTCTGTTCTGTTTATGTTCTAGGGTAATTTTTTACCTAACAGACTAGTTTATATCTCTGATCATCAGTCAGATGCATAAATCCAAAATCCAACTCAGACGTCATTTCAGACTTATTTGATCGACTTAGCAGGATTGCCTCACATGACCTGTCAGTGCCAATTTCAGCATTGTACAACTGCTACAACATCTGCACCTCAACAGCCAAACAAGGCAACACAGTTGTGACTAGACAGCACTGTATTTTATCGACAGTGTCCATGGAAGAAACATTTACATCACATTGTTTTAGCACATTAATGTGACCCATCAGCAGTGGGAGAAATGTTTTTATCACATGGACCACTGAAGCATGCCATGATACTGTGGAGAGCCAAACATGCTATAATCATTATTAAATACAGAAACAGCTAAATAATGTACCAACAAATGTACCAAAAAATTGTTAAAGTTGCAAAGGTTTTTGCCATTTATGTGACGTCTGTTGGTACAAGATGTCAGACTGTGACATGTTGTGAGAGTGGGTGTAGACTGACTTATAGAGTTAGAGTGGTGTAATAGAATGTATTATTTGGATAATGTTTTAACAATCAATATAACATTAGGGCAAGCAAATGCTTATAAGTAAACCAAATGTGATTATGAGTAGAAAAATTAGACTTTCTGCTGCTTCAAGTGACTAATGCTATATTCCAAACAATCACTGCACGGCTCACTATTTTCAAGGATTTTCTGCTGGCACAGTTGTTCAGAGAGAAGAGAGTTCTGACACTGTGTAGCCAGGAATACTGATAAACCAGTAAACGGACCTTCCAGACATAGGTGTCTTTACACTACAGTCTCTTGGGACAGAGTCACAGCACTCAGTTGATCTCCATTCCACAAATTGTGAGACTACTAGCACCAATTGCCTGGAACTCTGTTGAATTTGGTCAGTCACTTTAAAAGGGGTGAATATATATAAAATCACCTCTTATTTTAAATTTGTTGACTATGATTTGTAAAAACAATAACCCTAGTGAAACACCCAAGGGATGAATACTTTTTCTAGGCACTGTACATATATAGAATGTTTTCACAAAAGAAGAAGACAAGGTTAAATTGGTGCAAAATATGCATAGGGTTGAGGTCTATGTGTGAGGACCACCTCAACTTCAGAGAAAGGATGGTTCTTAGGAGCTGGAAGGGATCCACGGTAGGATCCAGATGGTTCTGATCGCATCACCAGCAGTGAAACAGCAAACCAACCTTCTGTCTGTATGTGTGTTGTGATTGCATTTATCATAAGATGAACTGAACAGACTGCTGGAAGATCACATTTCCCAGCAATCCTAGCAGTGACCCCCAACACACTCCTATTGGTCCATGACCACCCACGGTGACATTGTGATGACATCACGGCCAAAGGGGGCTATAAGAGTAGTCGCGCCCATTTTGAATTGTTCTCACTCAGAAGTTCTTGGATGAACTACTGCTGAACAGAGGACACCTCACCGGTGAAGATTCTCTTTTGTTCTGACCTGCTGGACCAGGGAAGAACTCATTTCAAAGCTTTGAAGTGCCCCTTTTGCTGTTCGTGTATCCAGCTGGGTTATATAAGAACTGTTCCAAGACAGTTCATTAGACGTCGATCCTGCAGGCCATCCAGCCTGCATCTGGGCCACACGGTCCTTAAATCCTGTAAAGGTTTTTTTTTAAACTTCCTTTTCTTGCTCAACCTCAGACACAATTTGCTCTCCTCCTAGTGGACTGGACCTCCTTCAAAGCAAAGTAGGACTGAACGGGTTAATTTATACTAATATTGTGTCTGGGCGGAGATAAATAGAGAAAATAGAGTTTTAACGAGTTAGATCTCGTTCATTGTTGGGTTAAAGTGTCTATAAGCACTGTACCTGTTTGCTAATTTTTGCGTTGCCGCACGCATAAGTTTGAAGCTGAATTGTATTTGAAACTGTTTGCTTTATCCTGAGCAGATCACACCTTTCTTTATTTTTCCTCCCTCTCTTTTCTCTCTATCTCTCTCTCTCTTGCTCCCTGATCACTCCGTCGGTAGAGTCGGGCTCGGTCCGGCCTGCGTTAGCTGGTCTTAGGTGAAAAGTTTAACTCCATTGTCTTTAGTCTGTCGCTAAAGCAGAGGCCTACCACATGGACGCTTCCCCCCATGTGCTTCTTTAGCCAAAGCTAGTTTTATGACTCTTTCTTAGACTCCATGTGCTGTTCTCCATCTTGGCACAGAGCTGAGATTTATGACTTTTGTCCCACAGGCTATCTGTGACTTGGGCTCCCTGGAGTGAGCACCCCCTTCTTTTCTGATCCCCCTCAGCTGTCTCACTGATTTCATTTCATGTTAATTGTGTTTAATGTTCACCTATTATTGTTGTCTAAGATCTGTAGTAATTTTTGCATGTTTTAGAATAGATAGGATTTTCTATTTTCTAAATAAAGTCCCCTTATCTTAAAGAGAAGTTGTCTGGGATTACTTGGAGTGATGCGTACAATTAATGTCCACAGCGTAAGAACTTATTCCTTCATTTGTTTAATTATCACAGCCTTATCAGGCTGGTAATCATAAACATAAACTGACACTAAACAATTTGGCTATATTGTATTCCTGGAATCCACCAGGATGGTGCCCCTAAACTTGATAATTTTTTACATAAAAGTATTCATCAGATTAATAATTGCCCTAAGCAATTATTCATAATTATTCATAGCCAAATCCTACCTATCTGCAACACATCATAATCGGTTCCCCGTGTGAGGCGTAAACATGAACAGCTTTTCCTGCACATGTATGGGAATAATATTTATAACAAGGTGGTGTAAAGAAATAACTTGCCCAAATAACTTGAGTTATTTAAATCACATTAGTAATAGTTTGATTGCTCTGAAATTGGATGTCACTTCTCATATATGAAAAGTGTATGGCCTGTGACATTCCTGAATTTCATCGTCTCAGACTTTAGCCAAAATTATTAACTCCAAAAAAATCTCCTTTGCTAGTACTGATCAACTCTACTACGTTAGCATAGGTTCAGACGATTTAACTCACTCACTCTGATTTGTGTAAGCAATAGGTTAAGACTTTGTGTAACTTAAGTTAATCCAAATGGCTGGCCCAAAATTTGCTGCACATTTATAGTCAGATGAGTTATCCTGGTTTGCTTAAAGTTGGCCTTGTTAAATTAACTTAAATGTTAATATCACTGTTAATCAGAATTTGCTGCACATCTGGTCTCCAAATGCTGAGCTAACCCAGTGTGTTTTGAGAAACCACTGCTTGCGATCAGAGTTAACTTTAAAGGTTAATCTCATCCCACCAAATGGAAAGGGGGAGAACATTTGCTAACTCGCTAATATTTGTTGGAAAATAAGAGTAGCATTTTAACACTTGTAACTCATAAGACGCAGGTTGAGCTGTCAACCTGTGCACCTGTTCTGAGTATGCATTTATAAACGTGGTGACATACGTACAGCTAAACATGGCTAGTTGGCTGGACATTTGTTAGGATTGTGTGTTTTCGTTTGCTTTCAGCAATTGTTTAACAACTTTTGTTGTTTGGTAGTTCAGCAAAGATGGAATTAGAATCCCAGATGACTGAAGCTGTGAGCCTTGCAGATCCAGCAGAAATGGGGAGGCAGAAGGTTGTTGCTGATCTAGTTGGGTTGTCTCCAGATGAGTGGAATGATTTGAATAATATCTCTCTTGCTGAATGCAATGATCAGATCCTAAAGTTGGTTAACTTTATTGAGAATCCTACCAGAAATGCCCGGATTTCAGACGTTGTTTGTTAACTCACACTTTTGTATCAGACGAAATCACAACTAGAGACTAAAAGATATCTCCAGTTACAGGTTGACCACCAGATGGCGCTGCAAAGAGAGCAGGCTGTGAAGATGGAGCTCTCAAAAGCTGAGTTGAGGGTGGAGAAAGCTGAAGCAGAGACTGAAAATCTGAAGGCACGTGAGGTCGATAAGTCTGCAGTCCAGAAGGTAACATCCTTTAATTACCTCCAGCAGCAGCCTCATTTACAAGATGAGACAGACAGTTCTGTAACTTCCAGTGCAGAACCTAGAGCAGAATCTGTATTTCCCAAAATACATGGACAAACTCCAACCATTGAATCTTCCCAGGTTACTTCCACAGAGACCAGGGAAGGATTTGAAGTTGAGAGCCGTCCCAGGGCTGCTTTGCCTCTCAAAGAGGACTAATCCCTGAGCTTCATAAATTCTATTGGGCCAAAAGTCACCCTCCTTTCTGACTCTGTGTCGCCCCCTGGGGGCCAAGAGAGTCACCTATTTGACCCATTACCACCACATGTACACATTCACACATTGGAAGGCTCTGGTCCACACCATGAGCGGTCTTTTCCTCCTACAAAGTTAATTCAAATGTCTCCACCAGTCATTGAACATAACCAGAATAACCTTTCAGATGGGCCAGGTTCTCCTTTGCATATGCGCACCAGCCAACCTGATGCCGTAGCTAGGGACATACAGCCTTTTGACCCAGATAATCCTGATTTAAACATTCAGGATTATCTGCACCAGGTCGGATGCTGTCTTTTTGATCTGCCTTTTCCCTCTTATTGTGAGAAACTGAAGCTCCTCTGGAAATCCACCAGTGGCAGCATTCATGCTTTCATACGAACTCTTCCAACACCGATACGTGACAGTTATTTAGCTCTTTGTCAGGCTTTAAGAGAAGAATATTCTGTATACAGGGATCCAGCTGTTGCTTTCTTTGATGCTTTTCAGGTTCAGCAAGATGTGCACGGACCACCCAGAGATTTCTAGTACAGATCAAGGAAAGTTTATTTTCAGCGACATTATGTCCCAGATTTTGAAGACGACCACACTTTTAAATCTTTGTTCCTTCATAACCTCCATGAAACTGTACGGTATGTTGTAACTATGCATTGCAGGACAGGGAACCTCAGCATGACGGAGGTTCATAGATAGGCCCAGCTTGTATGGGAAACGCGTGTCCCCCCAGACATGGAAGGGGGAGGAGTCAAAGCCAGAGTGTTAAACGTACAGACAGGAAAAAAACGTAAACGAAAGTGTAAACCCAGCTCTTCAGTTCTACAACAGAACCAGGGAGGTGGTAACCAGTGGCAACCAAAATGCAAGCCACCAGATAAGAGACAGAAACCTTTCCACAATGCAAAACAAAGAGGTAACATTGATAAAGGTTTTGATCACTCCAAAGAAGTGTTAACTATGCAGGACTTGGACATGATCTGCAGGTCTTTTGTCACTACTTTAATGGAGTTTTTGACTAACAGGAACAGTGAGCTGTTCCAGACTGACATGCAAAATGTGTCGAACCACAACCAAAGAGACGGTAACTCATTTCTAATGCCTCTATTCTGTTTATCCTTTTATTTCTCAAAGTTGAATACTTAAGATTATAAAGGTTAAAAGCAGCATTATGATGGTGTTAACATTTTTGGTTAAATGTAAATAAATGTATTCTAGATAGCATACTGCCCTGCCCAGACCTTTTTGCCTGTCCGGACATAACATTTGAACAAAGTTGAAATTTGAACTCTACTACTGCCCGCAGGATCCAGTGACTTTGATTCCAGAAAGATGGCTGTATGGACTAATGGTTGTTCTGAAAGACTGTGGACCACACCACACTCTTCAGACCAAAAAGGGGGCATGTTGCGGACACACATCCATTGGGTGGCGCTAACCCACATTCTAGCTCCAACAGGAGAAGAAGAGGACCAGAGGTTATATAAGGCCCCAGCGCCGGCCGCCTCACTCTCTCCAGTTCTGGCATTCAGCCAAACACTGCCAGGAGAGACCCAATCCTTCCTTCGCTGGCGAGGGAAAAGACCCGAGTTCTGAGAGGAACTCACTCTAACGACGACAAGACTGCTGATCAATCAGGTGAATCAAACCCAGTGTTTTAAGATAAACCCCACTGTTCCACCCTGAGCCCTGCTTTCTGAACAGATGCTGCCATATGAAGCGAACTGCTAACAAGCTACTGAATGCCGCAGAATCGCGTTGAGACTGGAGCATTACCCCACCGAGACAAAGCCTGGGACAATGCTATCTTGAACCTGCAGAGAAGGTACTGTGTCAGTGAACTGAGGTGCAGCTGATCGCTGTTTAGCAAGCCGGAGAGGACGACACGCCGTCCAAGCTAATGCTACCCGCGATTCGACAGCTAAAATCCTCCCACTGCTAACGGACCGTAGCTGTGGCTAGCCTGCGGGTTAACGTTGTGTTGGCTTTGCCCATCATCCACGGAGCGACTTGGAGAACTTTAACCGTTCAATAAGGTCTGTCTGGGCAGTGACGAGATTAGTTTAGTTTAAACAAGATTTAAGGGTTGTTTATTTTCACTGTGGTTTGTTACTTTGTGTAAGATTTCATTTATTGTTTGGGTACAAACAGACCGGTTGGCCTGGAGGTTTAAACAGTGATTTTCGAGGTTTCCGATGGAAAGTCGTTTTATATCCTGCAACCTGAGTTACTCAATCCGACAGTTTTCCTTTGTTTGGTGCTTAAAAAATGAACCAGAGTGACTTTAAGCAGCGCCATTTGAGTTAGCTGTAAGCTACATGCTCTAGCGAACCACGCGGCCCACCATTGACGACCTTTTTATTCATGAACAATAGACTGCCATTAATGCTATTCAAAATAGAGATCTACTTAAAACTAATCTTTTAAGTCATTTTTTGAGACCGCCTTCTTGGTAAGTCAAAATACAAAATTAGATCGACATAATTGGTACTGCCGTTAACGTCAACATAAAGTCTAACTATTAATTTAGATCAATCACTGCGGAGACCGATCCGTTAATAGAATCAATTATCTAAAGGTTATTGATTTCTAATTCAGCGAATGGTTTAATGAAACATTGCTTCTTCCAAATAATGTTTTTCTTCACTTCTGCTTTGCATTGTGAATTGGTGGTTTGAAAACAAACCAGAATGTGCTGATTAGTCTTAAACTAATCACAATTAGTTTAAAACTAACTTAGCTTCATTCCCAACACTGTTCAATACAAGCCTTGGTCTTCAAGCAAACATATTCATTCTGAACTGTGACATCATTATCAATTTATTGTTTATTGTTTCTATTTCTGTGCACTTTTATCACTTATACTTCTGAGTTTGAGTTTTATTATCGTTATTCTTTTCTTAGTGGTTTAGTTGTGTGTTATTAGTTTGGTGAGTTTGTTGATTAAAGTATGTTAACTGAAAGTGAATTCTTTTTGTAATGAACTGTTGTGTTTTGGAAAACCGTTGTTATTATTTCACCTACATGTGTAGTAACTTGCTGTTCAGGTAAGAACTTATTCCTTCATATATTGTTTAATTACCTCAGCCTTATCAGGCAGGTAATCATAAACATAAACTGAGACTGAACAATTTGGCTATTGATATTCCTGGAATCCAGGTGGTGCCCTAAACGAGGTAATTTTTACATAAAATTATTAATCTGATTAATAATTGCCCTAAGCAATTATTCATAATTATTCATAGCCAAAACCTACCTATCTGTGGCACAACATGCGCCTCTGTATACATAACAGGGGCTTAGTGTTGCAATGTTCTACTCTTCTAACCATTCTAACAACGTTTTACCAACAAGTTACAAATTTGCACACACTAATCCCACACCCACACACCTACCCATATACTTAATACTGTTGTGATTGCATTTCTCATAAGATGAACTGAACAGACTGTTGGAAGACCACATTTCCCAGCAATCCTAGCAATGACCCCCAACACACTTCTATTGGTCTGTGACCACCCATGGTGACATCAGCGATGACATCACGGCCAAAGGGGGCTATAAGAGTGGAGTCGCGCCCATTTTCAAACTATTCTCCAGTCAGAAGTTCTTGGATGAACTACTGCTGAACAGAGGACATCTCACCGGTGAAGATTCTCTTTTGTTCTGACCCGCTGGACCGGGGAAGAACTCGCTTCGAAGTGCTCATACGGTTTGTGTATCTCGCGTGAGCTATATCAGAACTGTTCCCAGACAGTTAGTTAGACGTCGACCTACAGGCCATCCAGCCTGCCTTTGGGCCACACAGTCCTTAAAATCCTTTACAGGTTTTTTTTTTTTAAACTCTTCCCTTTCTTGCTCAACCATGGACACAATTTGCTCTCCTCCTAGTGGACTGGACCTCCTTCAAGGCAAAGTAGGACTGAACCGGTTCATTTATACTAATATTGTGTCTGGGCGGAGATAAATAGAGAAAATAGAGTTTTAACGAGTTAGATCTCGTTCATTGTTGTTTTTAAGTGTTTTTTAAGCGCTGTACCTGTTTGCTCAATTTTGCGTCGTCACATGGATAAGTCTGAGCTGAAATTGCTGTTTGAAACTGTTTGTTTTAATTTGAGCAGATCATGCCTTTCTTTCCTTTTCCCTCCTCTCCTTTACTCTCTCTCTCTCTCTCTCTCTCTCTCTCTCTCTCTCTCTCTCTCTCTCTGATCACTCCGTGGGCAGAGTCGGGCTCGGTCCGGCCTGCGTTAGCTGGTCTTAGCTGAAAAGTTTAACTCCATTGTTTTTAGTCTGTCGCTAAAGCAGAGGCCTACCACATGGACGCTTCCCCATGTGCTTCTTTAACCAAAGCTAGTTTTATGACTCTTTCTTAGACTCCATGTGCTGTCCCCCATCTTGGCACAGAGCTGAGATTTATGACTTTGTCCCACAGGCTATCTGTGACTTGGGCTCCCTGGAGTGAGGGCCCCCCTCCTTTCCTGACCCGAACCTCAGCTGTCTCACTGATTTCATTTCATGTTAATTGTGTTTAATGTTCACCTATTATTGTTGTCTAAGATCTGTAGTAGTTTGCATTCTTTAGAATAGATGGGATTTTCTATTTTCTAAATAAAGTCCCCTTATCTTAAAGAGAAGTTGTCCAGGATTACTTGGAGTGATGCGTACAATTAATGTCCACAGCGTAAGAACTTATTCCTTCATTTGTTTAATTATCACAGCCTTATCAGGCTGGTAATCATAAACATAAACTAAGACTGAACAATTTGGCTATATATATATATATATATATATATATATATATATAAATGTTCCTGGAATCCAACAGGATGGTGCCCCTAAACTTGGTAATTCTTACATAAAATTATTAATCTTATTAATAATTGCCCTAAGCAATTATTCATAATTATTCATAGCCAAATCCTACCTATCTGTGGCACAACAATACCAATTACTAAATTATATCCTTTTGGTGGAGCATACTGCCCTATTATATACAGACAAGTCATGCAAAAAAAAGGTTATTTTCTATGAACTAAACAAAATATCTTTCGGTGTCCAGATTTGGATGTAACCACTTAAGTTAAAGCATGTTATATTCACTTCTACACAGAAATCATGGTTACTAAATGGGACATTATCCACCTAAATAATACATTTACATAGCTAACATATTAAAGATCTGATATTAGCATGTCTACTAACTGATTTAGATAACAGAAGATGATCCTTAATTATGACCATTCATCTTTGGCATTAAAAAACATTTTGGATGATCAGTCATTTGTTTCACAAGCAATTAAAAACGCAGCCTAGTCACAACATGGTGGCTGTCAGCAACGCCATGTCTGCTGATGTTTTTCTAATATAAATACGTTAGACTGACGCAGGGGTGGACTGGGACAAAAATTCAGCCCTGGCATTTTCTGTCCAGACCAGCCCACTACATTATCAGCCGACACTACATAAAAGTCCACAAATCTCGCAGCATGTCCTCTCATGCATACTACAGTACAAATGAGTCATATTCCTTGATAGCAGTTAACAAATAAAGCACAAAACTGTGAACTCAAGGACTAACACTGACAGCTATGACAATCAATCACTCAGTATTTATTCATTATAGTGTCAACAGAACAACAGAAGTTAGGTCATGACTAGGGGTGGCATAAATCAAGTATGAATTCATAAAACATTATAAGACACATGACATACTCAAATCAGAGACGTCTCAGTAGAAGCCAAAAAGTGAAGTGGAGGCAGTGAGAGAACAAGTCTTTGAAAATGGACGGAGGGGGAACAACTCCTCAGGCTCTCGCATGTCAAGTGGTCAAACTGAGAGGGACATGGATACATTATTGATTCTCTAATCATTGCATTGAATTATCTAATGCAAATCTTTAATTGCGTTTTTCTCAAAATTAGTTTTTTCCAACATTCAAAACAAATAATCTTGAAATCAGTTATACCAACAGTATATACACCAAACCTTCCACCATTGTTCTATGCTATGAGCTGAAAAGAAATTACAGAGCGATTTGTCAATACATTGTTCTAAAAAATATATATGTGCTATTTTGTGTAAAAAAAAAAAAAAAAACAGCGCGGAAATTAGTTTTTTGGAGCTACTTACACTGTTTTTTGATTTATGAAGTAATGAAATGAAATAAACCTTTTTCGCTCTGTAAAACCTTTTTGATAACATGTATGATTAGAAAATTAAAGAAAAATTAAATCTGTCTCTCATCAATTTTGAGATGATACGTTCACAAATATATGCAAATTAGCACATTTCTAACCAGAGTACACCTCATTAGCATATCTAAACAAAATTTATATCAAAACTTCTAATACAAAAATTGTTTGTTTTAATACTAGGATTAAGTTTAAGTTTAATGAAGGTATCTTGAAGCTAACTTTTTTCCCTATTCACCTGTAATGTCTCCCCTTAATATTTACTGTTGCCATGGCAACCAGAGACCGCTGCCGTTAGTACCTGTCACAATTTGGCATATTTAACTAAATCAACAACAACTACCAACAGTCAGCCCTTCAACTCTGGGCTAATATGTTGTCACAAGTATTCAGTTATTCAGCTCTCATCGCAGTCAATGTAAAACCGTTTTATACTTCATTTTGGGCATGTCTCAAAATGTAGCCGAGCCAACTCCACGCTAACGTTACTTACCATGGATGTCTCCACTTTGCGCGTCTCCTCGCGCAGCAGCACTTGCTGCTGGGGTGGTGACCCCGGCACCAAATAGGTCTGTCAGCCTTAAACATTTAGCAGTTTCTTACCCTTCTCCATTTTCAGCTCAGCAGCATCCCGTCCACCACTCCGGCCCATGTCATGAGGTCCCGCCTACCCTGGTTTGTGTTGTGATTGACAGCACTGTCATGGCCCATGATTGATTGACGATGACAAACATAGACCAATAATATGTGTCGATTCTGGCAACAAACTGCTAGCCTTCTGTAGCCAATTGGCCGGCCCAATTGGAGGGAATTTGGAGAGAGGAAAAAAAAAGAATAAAAAAGCAGACCGGCCCACATTGGGTCAACGGCCCACCGGGATGATGCCCGGTATGCCAGATGGGCAGTCCATGGTTTAGTCTCACATGAGTTACATTTATGGTACAGTTAATAAGTTCAGAAAATTTCTCATGTACCTTTTGTTGCTTATAGAGGCAGAATATTAGATGTGTAAAGAAAAAAAATAAATAATGTGTGATCTTGCAAAACTTACTGTCAGAGCTGACAATAATAACCTTTCTATATACTTTATAAACATACACACCACTAAAACAATAATAAGCACTGCTTGTGTGCTACTGGAAAGTACCTTTAAAATTGTGGTATTACTCTGGTAAGAGTGGTGTGCATTTGTATTCAACCTCCCTGAGTAAATACTTTGTAGCACCATCTTTTGATGTAATTGCAACTGTAAATCTAGTAATAGGTCTCTATGAGCTTCACACTGTAACCCGCCTGAGAATGTGGTTAATATTTATTTGGTTTGGTGTGATCACTATTTTCTTTTTGTTTTGCACATAAAAGTAATGTTGCTTTTATTATTTTTTTAAACGGAACTTTATTTTGATAGAAACCGGAAGATATGTGTGCTGAATTAAAGGTATGCAAATATGGTTGTTTGCATTGATACTTAACACATGATGTAGTTGTGATGTAGACTGATTAAAATTCCGTTTTAGAGTTGGGAGAACTGTCAAGGAAGCACTTTTCTGTCCAGGTTTCTCATGTAGAAAGCTTCTTCTTGGTAAGCTAGTCCTCACATGTTCACTATATGTGTGTATATGGAAAAAAATATGAGGTGAAGATGCTAGCTGCAATTAAGAGTATTTTTGGACCTTTTATGTTGATTTGATGAATGTAATGCTCTAAAATGCATTTATTTTGATGGATTGAGTAGAAAACTCATTTTCATTTATTTTTATGACTAAAATAAGCTCATTGTAAAAGTTTTGCACCTTAAAATGCTTAGTTATCTGTCAATATGTGACAATTGGTCTAAAACCACACTTAATAGAGACGTAAAATGCCAATTTTATGTTATTTAAGATGGGTAAAAGCAGCAACACTGAGATTTGTTATTTTTGTTAATTAAAAACAACAATTTAATTAATTCATTTAAAAATTTAAATCCTATGTTAAAAGTGGTTAAAATAGACATGATTCATATGGAAAAACACAAGTTAAACATTAAAAGTAATGTGCCTTAAGTGAGTTCATTAGTAAAATGTGATTACACTATTTCAATTCATTGTAGTTGCAATAAGTTAAAATGGTATATTTTGATAATATGATACTTAATTGTGAGAATATCTATAGTTACATACCTGTAACTGTACTGTTTTATTCTAACTTGAAAAGATATACTTAATGTTGTACAACACTTTGATTGGATCTAATTAGATACTTTTGGGTTAGAACCTGTTCTATAAACCTGTTTTGTATACAGGTCAAGTCTTTTCCTTCTTCCCCCTTGTTTACGGAAGAAAAAAAGAATGGTGCCTTGGGGGGGTTGCACTGACGGACATGGGTTACTGGCCTGGTGGCCGTGCTGCGCCTGGGTAGGGTCTGGGGTGGGCCTGGGGATTCGGGGCTCGGGGGCGCCGCGCCCCCTAGCTGTGGTCCTGGCTGGGGGTCGGCCGGCGTGGGGTCTCTGTAGGCTGTGGGGGTCGTGGCCGGCCGGTGGCCGGCATGTGCAGCCGCCTCTCTTTTTTTCTCTGGGCCGATTGTCATCGCCAGTCCCTGTATGGCGTCTCGCCTTGTTTGCTGGTTGGGGTGCCTGGCTGCTGGTCGCGGCGGCTGGGTGGCGTTTCTGGGCCGGATCAGTCCTTTTTTGCACTGGACTTGGCTCCTGGGTCTTGGTCTTTGTGTGGGGCGCTGGGGTCGGGCATTTGGCCGGGATCGGTCGGACTTGCGGGTGGACTGGCCGGGTGGTGGGCGTGCAGGGCAGGTGGGTGGGGCGCTGGGTTTGGTCTCCTGCCGGGCCGTTGAGCAACAGTGGTCGCTCCACAAAGATTGAGGCTGGTGGATGTCGGCCTGGTGGGTCGGCCGCCCGGCTCATCGGTTTGCTCCTGGTCTGGGCAGGTACGTCGATGTGGTTCGGGCTACGGGGGCCTCCGGTGTGCGGGTGGCGCTGGGGGCCTCCTTTGCTGGCGGGGAGGCTGCTGCTGTGTGGCAACAGGTGCTCTCCCCCTACGAGGGCACTTGGACGGGGGGGAGGGGTGTGCGGGAGGGGGGGGGGCGAACTCAACCTGGGTGTCTAGTGTCTTTTGTGTTTTGAGAGTAGAGCGAATGTCAGGGTGGGTTTAGTTCCCCTTCTGGGATGGGGCTGGGGGGACTGCCTTGGGGTCCGTGGGGCTTTGTGGTGCTGTGGCCGTGGGCCCCGGGTCGGACGTGCCATGGCCTCCCTCCCCTGGTGGATCCCGGTGAACAGCGGTGCCTATTGGGGTCAGTGGGGGAGCTGGCTCCCTGGGAAGATATTTTGTCTCCCAGTCCTTCCCTCCCCATCCCTGGACACCTCTGTCCACCCGCTCCATCACTTTACAACTCATATAGGGTCTTGGGGCATGGGCACATCAATGGGGTGCGAGGAGGGGCTTCCCTCCTCGCTGTCCCGTGGTGTCCTGGGTCCCAATTTTAATATACAACTTAGACACTCCCACTTATAACATTTTCACACGACACATATGTAGGGACTTTGGGGTGGGCACACTTTTCGGCATCCAGAAGGGGAGCGGTACAATCAGCTTCACCTCTGGTGCCGGTGCCCACTGTTAAACCACATATAGACAATGATGGCTCGGGGTGGGGGTTGGCTGGATGTGTGGCTGCCTCCCCCACATCCCACCCCTCTGTTTTAAATGCACATTATAACAACACGCATCAACACCACACTCGAGCGGGAGGATAGAGGCTAGGGGTCTTTTCCCACCCCTGTTCGCTACGGGCCATCAGGGGTTGGGGTCCGGAGGGGGACAGGCGGTCTGGTTGGGGTCCTGGGCTGTTGGGCTGCTTTGCCACTGTGGGGCCCTTGGCGGTCTGCTTGTCTCCATCCTAGAAGGTAGGGGGTCCACCTCCCGGGTCCGGGGGCTGGTGGCTCTACTGGGGCGTCAGTACCTGGACCTGGGAGCATAAAGTGTGCATGGGGTGTGTGAGTGAGGGTACAGCGTAATTTTTTTTGGGTGTCTTGGTGAGTCAGTGAGAATGTATGTATTTAAGAGGGAGGGAACGTATGACTGTGTCTGTATGTCTTTGTCTACCTGTCAGGTTGGATCTTGGTCTGCCCCCTCGCCTGGCGCACCTCAGGCCTTACACTTAATGGGGGGCCTATTTCCCCTCCGTCACTCCCCGCCGGTGACGGGGGCCCCTGCCTGCCGGTGCGCCGGTGGTCAATCCGGTTCGGACCTGGTGCGTGCCTGGCCGGGCCTGGGGGGGCCGGTGTGTCGGTTGGCCGATGCGCTGGGCCGATATCTTCCTTTGGTTGGTTGGGGCACCTCTTTTAGAGGTGCCAGGTTTGGGATTGATGGGTGGTGCCTGCTCGGTGGCTCGGCGGGATGCGGATCCGGCGTCTCTGCTCGTTTGATCACCTGTTCTGTGCGCACCGTGCGTGGCCGGTTCATTGGCGGGTTGGACCGGCCCTGGCCCTCGTTTGATGCCTGGTCTCGGCGCCCGTCGTTGCGCGGGATCAGGACCCGGGAGCTGGCACAACTTGGCGTCCAGATGCTGACTGAGCCCGGGCTGGGGATGCTGTACGTCCCCTGCGGCTATTGGTGGGGCGCTGGGATGTTGGCGGTGGGGATTGGCCTAGGGTGGAGGCGACGCGTGGCGGCCGGCGGCCGGCCGCGGTCCCTGCAGTGCCGGGTGCCCCCCGTCGTCGTCCCTTGTCGGGTCCCTGCAGGGGGGTGGGGTGCCCTTGGGCCCCGGCTCCCCTGGTCCGTTGACCGTCCCGCCCTGGTGCGGCCGGTTGTCGGCGGAGCCCGTGGGCTCGTCACTGCTGCCCCCCCGGGCCCCTGCATAGTGGCCGCTGGATGTTCCCCTGGGGTTCTCCTTTTCTCCTCTCTTGGGGGATGCGGTCGGCCCCGCCCGGGTCCGCCTGGGGCTCTGGCGGTCCTTTGGACGTCTTTGCTCCGATCTCCTTCATGTCTGCATCGATTCCTGGGGGACGGATTGATGTCTTCTCACACCAACTATCGAACACTCTTATGGAGAAACCTTATTAGATGTGGGGTCTCTGGTGTTTAAGGATATATTCTTGGGCTGAGGTTATCATTACTAGAGCTTGATTAATCGGTACCATGAGTTTTTCTGTGACATTGTTGTTGTATTTTTATATCTATTTTTGTGTGATGTGGTTGGGTAATTCTTAGTTCACAATGTTTGGTTGGTTTTGTCGATGTTCCTTTTTCGTGTTTTGTTTTCCCCCCTCTCTCTGCCGTCCTGTGGGTATGGAGGCAGATTTCAATGTTTTCCTGTGTTTTCTTTGTTCCCCTTCCTCTTTTGTATTTTCAACTCACCCTCTCTCATGACATTTTGTTTCCTACCTCTCTTCTTCATCTTCCTTCTTTCTTCTCCTTAATTTTCCGTCTCCGTGTCCATAACATCAGGAAATAAAAACCCCAACAATTCATAATAAAGATTTTTCACACATAAATCAAGTGGAGTACTATAGCAAAAGCTGTACTGCTCCGCTTGTGAAAGTAAATCTGTTGGGCTTCTACTTGGTACTCAGACACCAATTCTGAGCTCCACACTGCCAAACAGGACACGTAAAAAAAAGAAAAAAAGAATGGAACTCCAGTCCTGGTGATCTACGAGGCTGACCAGTGATTCCAATCGATGGCGAGCCTTCCAAATGAACATTGAGCCTTCCTGTGAACATTAAGAATCCACCACACCATTCAGCGGATTTAGTGGTAGGATTGTGTCTGTCTTATTGATCGACACCCACACAGAGCCAACTTTGGATCCTGACTTGAACTTTGATTGAGCCCAACGTACCAATCCCTGGATCGAACCATTGGGAAGAACACTTTATTTTATTTTAGATATATATAGTTATTGGGCCCATAGGTATTGTTGTATATTGTACATTTGTTGTCTAAAAGTTAGCACTAAAAAGTTGCATTTACAACCTTAACCTGTGTCCTTGGATTATTGCTTTACTCACAGCTCCTACGAACCTAGGTCGAGACGTGTACATACTCTGAAGTGGGTTACAACACATTTAGAGTTTTACCTATTCTTTGTAAAATAGCTTAAGCTTAGTCAGATTGAAGAGTGATGTTAAAATTATTCACTGTAGGCAGAGGTTAGACTATTTATAAAAGTATTTGAAAAAGAGCAAGCTGTATTTAATGATCTATATACCATAAATGCATGCATGTGCAAAAATCTACGTCACAGTTTTTTGAACCCACATCATTGCAATTTTTATTGAATATTTTAAAGACCAACCGCAGATCTTGACACACCAAACAGGCTAATATCCAGTGGACAGGAAATGCAACGGTTTCTGATAACTGCTGATGTCAAAGGTGGTGGACGGGTGTGAACCTGCGACGGAAACAGGCAGCCCAGACTCCTATTCTCAGTACGCCTTGCAGCAGGTCTGTAGGTGAGGATGGGAAACAGGCTGCTTTTCAGGCTGGGCTTCTTCGGTAAGTAAATAACTGAGTCTCTGTTGGCATTTTGCATAAAACATTTATTTATTGTAATAATTAAAGTATAAAAATGATTGAATGTGTTTCTTTGGCACTTAAAACAACTTTTTTTTAAATCATCCAATTCTTGTGTAATGTGAGTGAATAAAAATGACTGTTATTGTAGTTTGATTTAGATTTTCTGTCAGTTTGATAGATCTAAAGACGTTTTGATCTTTATTGTAGTACTCTCTGCGGTTTTCTAAGGATCTCCTGAGGGTGAGAAATATATTTTCTTATCTTTTTTTCAGTTTAGTTCTTGTAACTAGATTTTACTTCTCATTTTAACTTAATTTTAATTCAATATAAATATAGTAAATATAAATAAACACCTATATATGTAATTAAGCAAGTATGATGCTTTGCTTAGTGTAACACCCCTTTTTAAGTATAAGTACGAGCCTATGAACAAGGGAAACCAAACTGTGTCAGCCAGTGACAATTTGTTTTTTCTCATAGTTGCGGCTTCCCTTTTTGTCAGTTACCTGAAACCTAATGTCTCCACCACAACCACCACAGACACAGACACATAACTAAGACAGGTTGGATGTTTTACAGCTTAATTTCGATCCTCTAGCTAAAAGAACAGTGTTAACTTTACACAACCAAAAATAACCAGTTTGTAGCAGATCTGTGTTAAACTGACAGCACAACCATAAGGCCGGCCTTCTGACATTTCTATATTGATATACCTAATCAAAACAATTAAACCCAAACAGACTACCCAGACTTTCTTTATTTAATCAAATGTATCACACTGTCCAGTTATTCCTGAGGAGTGGCCCATGGTTACACTCAAGAGCTGAAGCGTCAACGTGAAAACGACATCAAATGAAGCCTGAGGAGTAGCAGTTCAATTTAACAATGCTAACTACACAAAACTACAGCAGCAAAAACAGCACACAAAAATCTGTTTTATTCACTATAGATGCTCAGTTGAAATTAATCCATTTTGTCCATTTTCAGGAATATGTTAACATTTCATCCATCTGGTTCCAAATGTCTCAAAGCGATTGTTAGCTTACAAGAACCTCATGTCATGCTGTTTGGTCCAGCTTTAATTAAACACATAAGTGTCTCAAAGCCTTTCAGATTACACACAGCTGCTTTGGTCCGTATAGTTCTAGCAGTACCAGAGCCTCCTGAGGCAAACTGTACCTAACTAACTCTGTGAGCCAAGTTCATCCATTCCTGAAAATGACTAACAAGTCCAGGAACAAACAGCAGCCTACTACATACTTTTTTTTAACAACACGTCTTTTATGGCTTGATCATACTGAAAATTGGCAAAATCCTCCTGATGGCTTTTCAGTGTTCAGGAGTGTCCGTTCGGACCAGGAGCTCCTACTTCTCCATCTCCTGCAACAATCATCGTTTGGCAAACAAATATACTCTGGATTGATAAGGAAAATGCCCACTGACTACAGATCAAACATGATTGGCTGATCAAACTGTCATTCAGTTTATGATATTGCTATTGAGTGGAAATTTCCATTAAGACTGTAGTTACAATCTCCTTATTCAATGTTTTGGTCATACTATTTAGATTAGAAAGTTCTGTAAACTAACAACTCATCTGTCCATACTTGAAAATTTTACCTGACAAGACAAAGACTTGTGATTTAGCTCCAACGGTCAGGCATGGTATTATTCATGTTTTATTATTTTCTAACTTCCAGAACATGAAGCCAAAGCCACTCTGACAGCAGAGTCAATCATCATTAAACAGGCAGGGGGCAGCATGACACTGACCTGTTCTGCAAACAAACCTACTGGTCTAACATATGAGCTTTATAGACGCTCTTCACTCCAAGATAAGTACAAATTTAACGGTAGATCTGATGGAGTTTTCAGTATTTCAGAAGGAGGGATCTACTCATGCAGAGGAGTTATGCGGAGCAACGTCATTGCACCTATGAGTCAGGATGTTATCATTCAGGAGACTGGTGAGTATTAAAGGTTTTATATCATGCTTTTTTACACATACACCTAGGCCAATATATGATAAAATATTAGTGTTGGAACTATGAAGACGTCATTTTTCTGAAATATAACTTATTTTCATGAGACAAATTTTTTTTAAATCCCACCTCCACCCGTGTGAGTCCCATTTCATTATGTAACCCTAGATCCCCGGTAAAGCATCCTCAAAAACATTTTGACTACATATATAATGATAGCAGGACTAATTAGCTACAATAGCGTACCTCGCACTGAGTAGCCTACACTTGCAAAGGTATAGCGTTACATCACTTCAGACATATCTGAAATAGGGGCTATTGTCAGTCTTGGCACATATCTTGAGTCATGTGGGTGAATAACAGTTGATATAGGTGACATAGACCCATGAGAAAATAAAACAAGAATGTTTTTACCACGTTATGCACACAGCTTTGTTATTGGCTAACTCAGCATTGGAGCCATTCAGCTAGTGGTTAGCACTTTGGTTTTACTCGCCACTCTGACCGCTCCACCAGGTGGTTTTAACGTTGGAAAGGTTTGAAGAAGTAATTTGTCAGAAAATCCACTCTGGTGCTGGCGAACGTTCATCAAGCAGTCACGTGAAATGACAGTGACAGACTAACACATTCTGACTTGTTTCTTGCAAGCTCCAAAGCATAAATCCAACCATTTCTGACGATTAAACTTTTCTTTAGGAATTAATGATTTTTGCATTCTAAGCATTTCCAAAAGTGCAGACTAGATAAGAAAGAAATCACTTCTTCACAGCTACCACACTCGCTCCTAACAACTCAAGAGAGAGTTGGCGTGAGTGTTTTACAGTACAGGGGAGGAGCATGCAGGTTTGGTTTTCCTTGATGGGGAGGAGCGGGGCAGAATGACGTACATATGACCCATCAAGCCGTTTGGAGGAGCAGGGCGGATCAGCAGAAGATCTGCAGCTCAGAGAGCAGGATTCGTGTGTGAAGTCAAAAACCGCTTTGGGGATGTTTTTGATGAGGAAATAACATGATAAAGGCCAAATAGGAACTCTAATAAATGGCTGATTTTAGAGTATTGCTCTATTATTATGGGATCAGAACAGTATCACCTTTAAATGAAACTGAAAATAAATATTGGCATTGAAAATAAAAATTGGCATTGAAAAATATTATTGTAACTGAAAATATTTATTTTGAATCGGAAATAAATCTAGTGAAAATTTTTGTATTGAAAGTGATTTTTTTTTTTACAATGCCAATCCTTTTTTACAATGCCAATCTTTTTTTTACAATGCCAATCCTTTTTTCAATGCCATCATTTTTTTCAGCTTCATTCAGGTGATACTGTTTTGACGCTTGTGTGAGGGGCGGGGCTTCAGCCTCCCATATGTTTGCATGAACGAGGCAGGAGGGAAACTCCGACTGTACGAGTGGGATCAACATTTTCTTTGCTTCTAATGTGGTTTGTGGAAGGTGATAATCTGCAGTTGGGGACCAGATTTATGACAGTCTTTCTTTAGTCTTTTGAATCAAACATGTTTGATATTATCGCAAGTCCTAGTGTAGTCATTGTGACGTAAATCAACCAATAAAGCTGTTCTCACACAAGCGGAAGCACGAAGCTACAGATCCCGGCAGGGGTCAGGTGCAGAAATAATTTTTGAGGGGTAAGAATCTGTACCCTCGGTTTATTAAACCATGCGCATGGAGTCGTAATCTGTTCTCTCTGTTCATTCAACCGTGTGACCCTGTGGGGGTCCTGTCCGCTTCACAGTGTACCCTGGCTGTTGGAAGTTGTACTTTACTGCTATGGCACAATGGTTAATTAGCAGGATTACATCCCCGGTGATGGTGGGTTTGAGACCTGTTTATGATATTGTCTTGCACCTTGCCACATATCAATTTTTTTTTGTTCCTGCGGGAAAGTAGGCTATAAACATAGGTGTCATCAGTGGAAAATATTTATGGGGTGGCAAGAAAGGGGCAATAATTTTTCAGGGGTGGCAGCACCATGTGCCAGAATTTTACATATATATTGGTTTTATAGATCAGTCAAACACATTCTTCACTCCCCAGTATTTACATATATGATAGATACATTAGTGTATTTGTTTCGCTTCAGGTTATTTAAGCACATTAAAGCTGCATTGTGCAATATTTATTAAAATAAAAAATATTTTTTTAGCTATAGTCAGTTTTTTCATCTCCTGACGATACAATTGAATCAAGTGCTGTAGTTTGCTGCAGTTTGATTCTACCGCCGCCGTTGCATGTAGAGGCAGCAATTCCATTTATTTTGAGGTGGTTGTGTGGGCTTGTGAGAGCGCAGCGTGACGTAATGATGCACGTACGTACCCATATACGCGGTCTTAGCTAGCTTAGATAAGTGTAGCTAGCCAGCCACGACACCTACACAAGCTCCCCGTAAGTCAAAGAAGAAAATAATTTTATCCAGCATTACAAAAAGAGCAAAAATGGCATCTGACCGTTGCAGAGCTTGGAATAATGAGCACACGCCTGAAAGTCATGGGAGTGTGCATTTTGCTGATTGCAGTTTGTCTAACGGCCACATGGTGCACTCTCTGCAGCACTTTCAGCAAACTAGAAGATTTAAAGGTTCACCAAAGAGAATATAATGCAACAATTTTCATGAGCTTCAAGCTCCTAATGTCCAATTTTACCCCCTTAACATTCCTGCAATTTCCGCCCTACCCAAAATTAACTTAAAGCTGTTCTTGAACCATTTTGAGTACAGACATTGGTTGGGTCTCTTTGGAAAGCTAACACTCTAAAATGTATCCCAGAACTGTGTTAATATCTCTGACTGCTATTGTTACCAAGCAATATGAATTTTAATACACTGAAAAAGAATTTTATTTATGTCCAATTATTCATTTTATATAAATACATGCTGTAAAAATGGCTTTACAAATAGGTTGGGACCTAAAACACACTGTGGGTCTAAAGCCTAAAGTATCACCAAACCAAAAAATTAGTATTCTGCACACATTTTTCTAACTACAGGTCAAAGTTGGTCAAAAGTGTGCCACATGCGCCATCTCCTGGGTAAATGCTGTAGTCCTCACTGAATTAAAAATATCGTGAGAATCATAACTGCATCTTCTCATATAAAGCTCCAAGGCTTCTTTCAATGTTGTATTTTGATTATAAAGGGTTTTTGGACACGGTGCTGAAATAATATGTTACTGGTACGCACTGTGCGCAATCTCTTCATGAATAAGACATTTTACGCACATCATATACTATGGCAGCGACTAAGTCCGCCTAGTCAAGTTATATATCTGCGTTTACAGCGGTACTTTGGCTATTCGATGCGTCAATCATCAGAGTTCTGGACCGCGATTGGTTCAAGTTACTTACCATAACGTGACTTTTCGTCTATGCGCCAGATCGTAAGGAATAAACCGGATGAATTATTTTTATTTTTTTTCTTCTGGGCATGCTCAGTGACCTTTGTAAGCGGAAGTGGAAGCGAAAGAATCGGAAACAAAGCCGTAAAGACTACAAAAATGGCCACAGACATTTCGGGAGCGCATTTTCACTGTTTATTTTACTTTTTTTAAATCGGTTATACTGTTGTCCTAGACTAATCACTTTATTGGAGGACTTTAATCGGACCCTTATTGATGTAAAAAGACCATTTTTGTTCGAAATGGATCGGTTTTGTCACGTTTATTGGACTACAAAGTGGTGAGTTCCATATTTGTATAAGTCCGTCAGGAGAACGTTTGTGTTGGCAAAAGCGCTCACTGTGTCTACAGTTATGATTGTATCCTTGATCGCCAGCCATAATTGGAATCACAAGACTGTAAGCTTTCCAATGATATAAAATATGTATAGATTCATAGAAGTTAGAAGTCAGAAAATCGGTGGATTTAAACTAGAAAATGGGTTGGGCCCGCCGGCGGGCCTACAGAACTTTAACAGTTTTGAATTCATAGCTGCTAGGGTGGGAAGGCTTTTTTTTAGGGTGGCAACTGCCACCCTATGCCACCCCAGTAGATCCGCCCATGGGTGTCATATTTATAAATAACAGTTTTGTAGCCACCTATGGAGCCTGGCAGGGTCTATTCACAACAAATACAATATTTGTGTTCCATGGCTGAGTAATGGTCCATAAATTGCAAGGTGTATGCCAACCTTGCCCCCTGGAATACAGGCACAAACCAGCGCTATATGTGCATCTGCATTGAGCAAGTGGTACAGCATAAACACCTTGCATTAAAAAGATATGCGTTAACCAGTTACTTGATGATACAGTACCCACTTTGAATGCAAGTCTTTATTTGACATAACATTAATCTTGGCAAAGAATGCTACAACATTCGCACATAAAGAAACTGTATAATGCTGAGCATAATGGGAGGAATTTTGCGGGAAGCTAAAATAGCCTAGGTGTAGTATTTTAAATAGTGTCCCAACCAGATTCAGTGTTGATAAAATCTTTAGTCTGAGACTAAAAAACTGTTAACCCAAGTCTTTAATCAAATCAAATCAAATCAAACTTTATTTATAAAGCGCTTTTCATACAAGAAGTTGCATCACAAAGTTCTTTACAGATTAAAATGACCCCACATAAAACCACCTTCCCTTCCCTCCCCCACAGATTTAAAAGCATGGTCACAGTTATACCCCCCTCCCCCCAACCCATCTCCCATGCACACACACAGTTAAAAGAAAAAGTTATAAGGACATTGGGCCGAGTGTAGATGAACCACGCAAGGAAACGCCATCAGAGGAGCCATCTGCCTCCGCAGCGGTAGATTAACAGCAGCAGCCGAGGCACCGACACAGGGCACCCAGTGGAGGCAAGGCCAAGACCCCCACCTCCACCCAAGCTCCACCTGGAGAGCACCCAGGCAGCTACAGCCGACCACTGCTCCCGGGGCAGAGGGCTCCCACAGAGGAAACACTGGAACGGGGATTAAGATAAATTAAAGTATAAAAAGAAACAGTAAATTAATGTGCTAATATTATAAGATAATGTGCTGTTGAAAAACCAGCAGATAGCCGAAGCCCATTAGCCAGCGCGGAGCCAACAAGGATAGAACCCCCTAGCTGTCCTCCGGTAGAGCCCGCGCAGCCGGGACCTCAAGGCGGCTGGGTGACTGTACGTAGGAAGCATAGTTCTAGGACCCAGCCCCCGGGCCACCACCAACCGGTCCGCGTTTCCAACAGATTTTCCCCGCTCAGCGACACACCCGCTGAGAAGCCGGCCCTGGTAATTGGCAGCTCCATAGTCAGAAACGTGGCATTAGAGACACCATTGACCATAGTCAAATGCTTGCCAGGGGCCAGAACGGGCGACATCAAATCCTACCTGAAACTGCTGGCTAAAGATAAGCGTAAATACAGTAAGATTGTTATTCACGCTGGCGGTAATGACACCCGGTTACGCTAATCGGAGGTCACTAAAATTAGTGTTGCTTCGGTGTGTAAGTTTGCCAAAACAATGTCAGACTCGGTAATCTTCTCTGGTCCCCTGCCTGATCGGACCAGTGACGAGATGTTTAGCCGCATGCTGTCATTCCATCAATGGTTGTCTAGGTGGTGTCCTGCAAACGATGTGGGCTACATTGATAACTGGAGAACTTTTTGGGGAAAACCTGGTCTGATCCGGAGAGACGGCATCCATCCCACTTTGGATGGAGCAGCTCTTCTTTCTAGGAATATGGCCGAATTTATTAATCCTCCAAAACACTGACAACCCAGGGTCCAGACCAGGAAGCAGAGTCGTAGTTTAACCCACCTCTCTGCTGCTTCTGTACTGTTACCCACCTATTACCCTATATAAACAGTGTCTTGCCCACGGGCAAAATTAAATGGATTAAAAGTTAAGCCAACAAAAGCAAATTATGGAAATCTCATAAAAATAAATACAACTTTGACTGAACAGAAAAATAAATCTATTAAATGTGGTTTATTAAACATAAGATCTCTCTCCTCAAAGACTTTGTTAGTAAATGACTTGATTTGTGATAATCACATTGATTTCCTTTGTCTCACAGAAACCTGGTTGCAGCAGGAGGATTATGTCAGTATAAATGAGTCAACTCCTTCCAGTCATTTAAATTTTCACATTCCTAGAAATACTGGGCGAGGAGGAGGAGTTGCAACCATTTTCCGTTCTGATTTACTAATTAGTCCCAGACCAAATGATAGCTACAGTTCTTTTGAACATCTAACCCTTAATTTTCCTCATCCAAGTTGCAAAACATTAAGACCATTTTTGTTTGTGGTTTTGTATCGTCCACCAGGCCCTTACTCTCAGTTCTTGGATCAGATCTCACATTTTTTATTTGATTTAGTATTAAATACTGATAGGGTTATTATAGTGGGGGACTTCAATATTCATGTGGATACTGAAAGTGATAGCCTAAATGCAGCCTTTAATGCTATTTTAGACTCAATTGGCTTTACTCAAAATGTACAGGGATCAACCCACTCAGGTAAACACACTTTGGACCTTGTACTGACATACGGTATTGAGTGTGAGGAAATAACAGTCCACCCACATAACCCGGTCCTGTCTGACCACTTCTTGATAACTTTTGAATTTACTTTAACTGACCATCTTAAATCTGAATGAAAATTTCATTATAGTAGAACTTTATCAGACAAAGCTGTAACAATTTTTAAAGAATCTGTTCCATTCTTACTTTCCTCATTGTCTCAGAGTAACACAGTGGATGGCAGCAATTCTATCTCTAACCCTTCAGAAATTGATGGTCTGGTTCACAGCGTTACGTCCTCATTGCGTTTGGCATTAGATAGTTTAGCCCCCTTAAAAAAGAAAGTGTCTAGCCGTAGGAGGCTGACTCCTTGGTTTAACGCAGAGTTACGTACTTTAAAGCAGAAAACTAAGAAGTTGGAGAGAAAATGGCGCTCTACACATCTAGAGGATTCCTATTTAACCTGGAATAACAGTCTACTGCTGTATAAAAAGACCCTTCGACAAGCTAGAACAGCATATTTTTCATCATTAATAGAGGCGAATAAAAACAATCCTAGGTTTCTTTTTAGTACAGTTGCCAAACTTACACAGAGTCATAGCTCTGTTGAGCCAACTATTCCCCCAGCTCTTAGCAGTGATGATTTTATGAGATTCTTCATAAATAAAATACATTTTATTAAAAATAAAATCATTGGCACCCTCCCAAACATGATTACTTCTTCCTCAGTAAATGAGTCAGTATCGGAAAGAACTGTAGAACCTCAGTTGTGCTTAGGCTGTTTTGATTCAGTCGAGCTTTCAGAATTATCAAAAATATTAGCCTCATCTAAACCTTCAACTTGTATGTTGGACCCAATCCCAAAAAAATTATTTCAAGAAGTGTTCCATTTGGTTCCTGGCCCCATTTTAGATATGATGAATCTATCCTTAGTAAATGGATACGTACCACAGGAATTTAAAATAGCTGTAATTAAACCTTTACTCAAGAAACCTTCCCTTGATCAAGATGACTTAGTGAATTACAGACCTATATCTAACCTTCCTTTCTTATCCAAAGTCCTTGAGAAAATAGTTGCTAATCAAGTCTGTGAGCATCTAAACAGTAACGAGCTGTTTGAAGACTTTCAGTCAGGTTTTAGAGCTCATCATAGCACTGAAACAGCACTGGTGAAGGTTACTAATGATATTCTCATGGCCTCAGATAATGGACTTGTGTCTGTTCTGGTTTTGTTAGATCTCAGTGCTGCTTTTGACACAGTCGATCATAATATTCTCTTAGAAAGGCTTGAACATGTTGCAGGGATCAAAGGAACAGCACTAGGCTGGTTTAAATCATATTTGTCTGATAGATTCCAGTTTGTTCATCTAAATGATAAATCATCTTCTCTCTCAAGGGTTACTTGTGGAGTTCCACAGGGTTCTGTACTTGGACCAATTCTTTTCACCATATATATGCTTCCAATTGGTAGAATCATTAGACAGCATGGGATAAATTTCCACAGCTATGCAGATGATACACAACTATATTTATCCATAAATCCTGATGAACCCAGTCAGTTAGGTAGATTACAGGCATGTCTGGAAGAGATAAAAGCATGGATGACCCTAAACTTTTTGCTTTTAAATTCTGACAAGACAGAAGTTGCTGTCTTTGGACCAGAAGTTCTTAAACAGAAACTGATTAGTCAATCACTTCATCTGGATGGCGTTAAATTGGCCCCCAGTAATAACGTAAAGAACATCTGCGTTATTTTTGACCAAGACTTGACATTTAAATCCCATATTAAACAGGTTTCTAGGATTTCTTTCTTTCACCTCCGGAATATTGCTAAAATTAGAAACATCCTGTCCAGGAGTAATGCTGAGAAACTAGTCCATGCATTTGTAACCTCAAGGCTGGACTACTGTAATTCTTTACTATCAGGAAGTCCACAAAATGCAAAATGCAATTAAAAGCCTTCAGTTGATCCAAAATGCGGCAGCAAGAGTTCTGATGAATATTAAAAAGAGAGATCACATTTCTCCTGTTTTAGCTTCCCTTCATTGGCTCCCTGTTAAATCCAGAATAGAATTTAAGATCCTTCTTCTTACATACAAAGCCCTTAATAATCAAGCTCCATCATACATCAGAGATCTAATTGTTCCATATGTTCCTAACAGAGCACTTCGCTCTCAGACTGCAGGTTTACTTGTAGTTCCTAGGATTTCTAAAAGTAGAATGGGAGGCAGATCTTTTAGTTATCAGGCTCCTCTCCTGTGGAACCAGCTCCCAGCTTTAGTCCGTGAGGCAGACACTCTGTTTACTTTTAAGGCCAGGCTTAAAACTTTCGTTTTTGATAAAGCTTATAGTTAGAGTGGCTTAGGTCATCCTGAGCTATCTCTGTAGTTATGCTGCTATAGGCTTAGACTGCTGGAGGACAGACTTACCAATTTTCTTCACTCTGCTACTTCCTTTTCTCCTACGACTCTCCAGTTGTATTACAGTACATTCTGTTATTTCGACTGTTAACTTTGTTTTCTCTCAGTGTTTTTCTCCCCATAGAAGATATACCTGGTCTGGTATCCTGCTTGGCTGCAATGCCCTGTTGGACGGGGGGCATCGACTGGGATGGTGCTCCCAGTGGCTGAACATCCACTGTGTCCTGTTATTAACTTCTTACTTTCTATAACATAGAAAGTTCTCTTATATCAGATCTTCTGTTCCTTCTGTGTTCTGCTCTGTCTTCTCAAACCCCCAGACGGTCGTGGCAGATGGCCGCTCCTACTGAGCCTGGTTCTGTTGGAGGTTTCTTCCTGTTAAAGGGGAGTTTTTCCTCTCCACCGTCGCTACATGCTTGCTCAGTATGAGGGATTGTTGAAGGATTGCTGTGGTTGGAAATCTGCCC
Source organism: Valencia hispanica (assembly GCA_963556495.2). NCBI lineage: Eukaryota > Metazoa > Chordata > Actinopteri > Cyprinodontiformes > Valenciidae > Valencia > Valencia hispanica. The sequence continues at coordinate 19,393,817 of OY747714.1, read as the reverse complement.
AACCTCATGCCAATGACAGACGCAATCTGCTGGGATTCCTTAAATAGCAAACTTTTTAACTGATTGGAATGTTTGTATAAATGTATTGAAATAACTTCTTGTTAAGTGCCTTGAGATGACATCTGTTGTGAATTGGCGCTATATAAATAAACTGAATTGAATTGAAAATAGTAAAACTGATAAAAATATAATCATATAAAACATCCAGAGCAATTAAACAATGTGAGCTGATAATCTTTAAGAGTCTTTTCTAAATCGTTTCAAAGTCTCTAGGTCTACAGAAAGCATAATGTGGTTTGTGGATTAATAATAATTAAAAAATAAGATATAAACGGTTTCTTCTCAGTTTGCCATGGCAGTTGGCGCGCATTACCGCCACCTTCTGGTTTAGAGTGTGTATCACAATTAGGTTTTGCAATCTAATAAAAAAAACGAGTTGTCAGTGTTGTTAGCTTTGCTTACACCAGTCTTAATTTATTTTTTTAACGTTATTGACATGTATTATAAATATGTTAATATGTATTGTGGATCTGAAATAAATACAGTTATTTAATATGGTATAGCCTATATAGTGTGTATTTTCATCCCTTCATACCACACTGCCTGTAATGAGGAGAGCCTCCAACAAAGACAGGCTACACAAGCATAAAACTTTATCACAAAGACTCCTAGTCTACTGGTCAGTAGAAGAAACTGAGAAGAAACCGTTTATGTTTTTTTTTCTTCCACAAGACACATTATTAGCAATGTAAATGTCCTGTTGTTTCTCGCGTCTCGCCTCGGACATTCAGAGTTTCCCTCCTGCCTCGTTCATGCAAACATATGGGGGGCTGAAGCCCCGCCCCTCATGCGCGTGCACACACAAGCGTCAAAACAGTATCACCTGAATGAAGCTGAAAGAAATGATGGTATTGAAAAAAAGATTGGCATTGTAAAAAAAGATTAGCATTGTAAAAAAAAAAAAGAAAGTTTGAAAACTTGAGTTATTTCTTTCAATTATATACATGAGTTTCATAGAAAAAAAATCACTTTCAATACAAAAATTTTGACTAGATTGATTTCAGATTCAAAATTAAAATTTTCAGTTACAATAATATTTTCCAATGCTAATATTTATTTTCAGTTTCATTTCAAGGTGATACTGTTCTGATCCCATATATTATCTGCATAATTAAACAATTTCTTCCACAAAAAGGTAATAAAAAACTTCAGCTGATGGCGAGCAGTGCTCAAAGAGAAAATATGAAGTACATTCATTATGGACTGCTACAGATGTTTAAGTTACTCCAACATTTTAACCTGTAAATAATAAATACTCAAAATTATTACAGGTATTTGATGAAAATTTTTTTACACCAATGGAATACTTGATACCTAACAGAACAATATGGATTTACACAATTGCCAGCAAAGGTAAAAAGTCAGTACTTGGGTATTTTTTATTCTTAACTGTCCATTTTTGGTATTAATAGTTTCCAATAGAGTTTCAGTGACTCTGCATCCCAACTGGTCTCAGATATACAAAGAAGAGACAGTCACTCTGTGATGTGAGATCCAGAGAGGTGGAGGAACAGAGTGGACGTATGAATGGAGACCAACCAACAGAAAGTCTCCAACATCCAGTGAATACAAGATCAACAGAGTTTCTGAGTCTGATAGAAACTACTGGTGTAGAGCTAAAAGAGACTACCAGCTAACAGAATGGAGTGATACCTTCAGACTGCCAGTGTTGCGCGAGTACTCTTTTTCTCATGTTTTAAGGAGAAACTTTCTGTTTCCTGGTGTAAATACTAAAGGTGATCTTATGTTCCACAAAATAGTTTATAGATTTTTATGATTTGCCCACTTTCTCTTATCTTCAACTCGACAGTAAGGAAGCCCAACACCACAATGAGAGCAGAAAAAGAAATCATACCAGTAGGGGGCGGTATACGACTGTGGTGTTCAGTGGAGAGCTCTGCTGGCTGGAGGTTTGACTGGTTCAGACAAGAGTCAGTGCTCTCTACAACCAAAGAGTCCATTAGAAACAATGAACCAGATGGAGTCCTCCTCATCTCAGAGGGAGGTGTGTACAGCTGCAGAGGAGAAAGAAGTGATCCAGTTTTCTACACTGGAACCAGCACAAAGGTCACCATTCAGGAAATTGGTGGGTTTAGATGAACAATTCATCAATAAAACAACAAGTGCAATGTAAAGCTTTCATCTGTTCATTATTTATATGAAATTAAAATTAAACCATTTAGACTATAAATAGCTGTGCAAACATTAAATGTGACATAATTGTGAAAAAACTGAAACATAAAATTGTTGCATCAGAACAACAAATGTAGTAATTTAAGATGAAAAACAATTTACAAAAGAAGGAAAAAATGCTGTTTCTTTTTACAATACAGCAGTAATGGGCTTTGCATCCCACCAACATCTTCTAACCATACAGTAATCAATAATTCTGTAACAGTTTTGCCCAATCATAAACTTAAGTTATGTGTTTGTGAGAGTGCGCATTCTTCTGATGACTGATACTTTGAAACTAAAGCTTACTACATAAATTGGAACACAAAAACTAACTTAGTTTAATAAATTAATCACCACATCAACAGAACTAATTAAAGTATATACACATTAACACACATTTTCAATTGTTTTCAGTGTTTTAAATGCAGAAATGGAATTTAACCAATTATTTTTCATCGTTGTTGTGTCTGTTTAACTCTTTATGTGGACAGTTCCCATTAATTCCACTGTGATCCTGCAACCCAACTGGAGTCGCATATATAGAGGAGAGAAAGTAACCCTCAAATGTGAGATCCTAGAAGATCAAATATTTTTGTATGGGACAAAGGAATGGAGAAAAAAAAAACCAAAATAAACTTGAAATGTCCCAAGAATACACGATCATCGCTGCTACAGAATCTGACAGTGGACAATACAGCTGTAGAGTAAGAGAAGACAGGTTCTTCTTATCAGAGTGGAGTGATGCCATCACATTAACTGTATGTAAGTTGCATATTCTTCATTCATATGAAAAATATGTTTCATACGCCGCTCAGAAGTTTTGTTTAATGAGAACAAAGGAACTGAAAGCAAATCTTACCATTGTACATAATATAGTATTTTTCCCTGTACAGTAACAGGTTGTCATATACTGTAGTTATAGTTTACTTTGTTGTTTTTTAACACAACAAACTGCACTGATCTCTATACCAGTGTAGTTTAAGATTAATTTTAAAATATCTTTAATGTTAGAGCAACCAAATACTAGTCATATGTAGTATATGGCAATTTAATTCAAGTAAGTTTCCTTATATAGCGCCAATTCATGAGATGTCATCTCAAGCCACTTTAGAAGAAAAGTAATTTCTATTCAGTACATACATTCCAATCAGTGGGATTGGCAAAACCAGATTTCCCTCTAATGTTGGATTTACAGCTCTAACAAACCAAAGTGGTGCAATTGGCCACAAGGAGAATATTTGCTGAAAATACAACAAATACGTCGACTATGCGTAAATGTTTTGACCGTGCAACGCGTCCCCCCCCCCCTAAGTTTTCAGTTAGCTTTCATTGCAGTGAATTGACACTGGCCACATCCTGCGCGTGACGCACAGGTCGAGGGAGTTCCATGCGCAACCTGAAATAGAATCAATCTTATCTTTTGACGTGCGCGTCGAGCGTAGGTCTGGTCTCCCAGAGGAAACACAGAAATATATATATATATATATATATTTTTACGTGCAATGTAATTTTAGACAGTTTTAAAAGTGACATGAACGGCTACAATGAGTCTCGTGTTAAAGACCCCGAAAACACTTCTCTTTAAACATGCAAATGTGTACAGGCAGCAACATCTAGCTATTGTAATAACAACGAACAACTAAACAGTTTCTGCAGGTCCGTCCTGCCCGTATGTGGGGAGCGGGCGTTCTCGGTTTGCGCCCCCAGGTTGTGGAACCAGCTCCCCCTGACGGTTAGACTCGCCCCATCTCTCTGTATTTGTAAAAGCCGTTTAAAAACATTTTTTTATACCCAGGCTTTAAGTTCAGCTGAGGCAGTTTAACCCCAGTAGGTTATCGTTTTTGTTGCCCCTGCATGTTTGTTATATGGAGCTAACAGGTTAGCTGAGGTTCAGGAGCAAGGCCACGCCTCAAACCCGCTTCATAAATCCTAATCAGCCTTAACTCGATTCACCCGGTACCACACGTCTGCTCTACATCTCTAATCCCACCAGGATACACATATAAACTCTGCCTGCCCTTCATCCCTCGTCTCTCGTTCGTTTTCACGCGATCAGTTCGGACTTCCGCGTGTGCTCGCTTACCTCGCTCGACGTTTTGCTCCGTTGTTCCCGGCACGGGCGTTCTCACGCTCGGCGTCGATCCGTCTGAGGAGTTGCCCGGCGGACGTCCCGCATCTCCCGGGCCATCTCCCCGGCTTTTCGTCCGCCAACTCTCCCACCGTGTCAGGCTGTTTTCGAGCCAGCGGACTTCAATCTGCCCCAGACAGATCTGTCTTCCACGCCGTTGGCACTCGAATCTCTTACCGGCTGACCTCGCAGCCGCTCCGGCCGAATCCCTCCTCACCTGTTTACCCCTCTCCATTCCGGGATTTCCCTCGTGGGCTCGAGCCGTCACCTCGGCGCTCTCACCCCGCTGCTCCGGCCGGCCCAGCCCGGGCCCTTCCTTCTCCATCCCTCGCCGCCCGCACCGGTCTCCCGTACTTAGTTCTAGAGCCTCCCCTCGAGCTCGGCGCTCCCCGATCGCCGCTTCGGGCCTCCCTGACATGTCCGGCTGGACACTAGCACGGCTCCAGCGCGCGCTCCGGGAAAGGGGTTTTCCCTTCAACCGCTCAGGGCCTTAAGCGAAACCTCTTTCGTGCTCAAAACGGCTCCAAAACAACACGGCCGATATCGATGAAGAGCGTTTTGCTGGTATGTAAGGCTTTTATTGGTATTAAATTAAACGAAGAACTGTTTTAACGGGAAGTAAGGGAGACGTCGCACTGTAGTGCTTAGCATTAATACTTAAATGAGCATTGTTACTAGCCTCGTGAAACTGACTGACTAACGTTAACATTGTCACTCCTGTGTGAAGATGCTTAAAACATATCGTTAGCAAATGTTCAGCAACAATCACAGACATTAGGTAGGCTTATTCTTATCGGCACGTGTAATGCAGAATATCGAACTAATCTTACTAAAACTACTGTGGAGATAGTACAGGGATGCAAACAGCGCGCTTTTCGGCGCCTCTCGCTTTTCACGTCAGTTTGGGGTGACTTGGGTCTGAGAGGGTCTGATTATAATTTCACAACGTCTTCTGAAGCCATTCCGTAGCTTAATGTGAGGGACAAAAGTCTATTTACATCATTAAATTTAAGTTTACGGAAACTCGTTTTCCCTCTTCGGCCGTCAATCATTCTCCATTCAGTATTCAAACAGCACGCGTGCCTCGTCCGGTTACAGCAGGATACACGGTAAAACTCCGTCCACTATGATATTATATGTTATATTATAATATGCTTTGAGCACATCATTCTGCACCCATGATGCGCATGCGCGCTTTTTGCGCTCTGTTTTTGAAGCGTTTCATATACTCCGTATATCAACCCCCCCCCAAAATAATACCTTGCCACCCCCGTTTTTTTAAAGCCTAGCTCCGCCACTGCCCCCCTCCCTTCATTCAGTCTTCCGGCGCTTCTCCAGCGTCCGTCGGAAGGGTTCCTACTACTTTACGGTCCAGCTCACCTTCGGCTGCAGGAGTAGTCCCAGGATTTCCAGTTCTTTTTACGAGACCCCGTGATGGGTACGGTTTAATACTTAACACCTGCCTCACGTCCTTCACTCCCCCTCGGATGACTTCTTGGTCATCACCTCCACTTCTTCTCCACCTCGTTGAGGGCTTCGTGCCCTCACTGAGGCTGCTTCCGACATCGGTGTCCCTCTTCCCGACGAGAAGACGGTGGGCCCCCTTACTACTTTCGAGTTCCTGGGCATCACCCTCGACTCATCCTCCATCCAGGTTTTGCTGCTGTTTGGAGGTCCACCGTATCTCCCCGGTCCGCTCTAACTTCCTCACAAATACGCGCTAAGAAACAGCTCCTATTGCTCTCGGGTCATCTTACCTACGCCGTCCGCATCATCCCCAGGGTCGGTCCTTCGTGTCCCTTCCGTCCGCTGCCGCTAGCGTGCCATGCCTCCACAATCAGCTCGCCCTCACCGAGCCCTGTCGTACAGAGATGCGGCTCTGGCACGATTTCCTCTCTTCCTGGAACAGCTGGTCCCCGGAGTTTGATTCCCTTCAGCCCCAGTCCACCCTCCCTTCCTCTGCTCCCCACGAGCTTTACCCCATCGTAATAGCAACCCTTCTTTTGGGGACACGACCTGTCGCAGAAATCGATCCTCATTCACTCTGATAATGAAGCTGTTGTAGAAGTTATTAACAAAGAAATTCAGATCCTTAGCTCCTGCTGCAGACCTCAACCTGACTCCAGTCCCACAGTTTTCAGCCACCATCTTCATCTGACGCCGCAGCTCTACAACCTCACCATCTTGCAGAACTTCGACAGCCTCTCACCCGGTACCCGCTCTGTTTACCTGTCCGGCTGGAACGCCTTCAAGGCCTTACACGTAATGTATGGTCTCTTTCCCTTTTACTCCTTTGTTTATCTGCCAGTTCATCTCTCTCGCATTCAATCCAAAAAATCCACATATCCACCATTAAATCTTATCTATCAGGAATCAGCTTCTTCATCAAGATGGCAACAGGTAACCCCTGTCCAGCTCTCGACCATAGCCACGTTCTGATGTTTTTCGGAAAGGTCTTAAAAAGCTAGAACCTTCCGCTGCTCATCGCTTACCGCTCACCTCTGACCTCCTCACCCGTTGCAATCTCACGCTTCGTTCCGGTTACCTATCCCCCTTCATCGACCTAACTCTTCAGTCCATGCTCTTGCTCGCTTATTTCAGTTTCCTGATATGTTCTGAGTTGCCCCCTTCCTCTTCTAGACACGATCCTTCCATTCACCCATGTCTCTCAGACGTTTAAATCCTTAGTCAGGACACCCTCATTTACACCCTACGTAGAAGTAAAACAGACCAGCTCGGCACCTCCGTCCAAATTCACTTATTCCGCCTCAGTTCCAGCCCCAGCCTCAGCCCCTAGGAACTCGTCACCTGCTACATTCAGCCTCTATCATCTGCTAACGCCTCTCCATTCAACCCACTTCTCATTACCGAAACAGGTAGCTCCGCTACCCGGTTCTGGTTCATCAATCACTCCCACCAGATTACTCACCGGTCCGGTATCTCCCCTGATTTTTACTCCGGCCATTCAATCTGCAGGGGTACAGCTACCTCAGCCGCCAGGTCAGGGATATCAGACATCATCCAAATCTTAGGTCGGTTGTCCTCTTCAGCATACCGAACCTACATTCTGCGACGCGCTCATTCTCTTCTCTGCTAATCTCTCCGACAAGACCTTTTGGGGGTCCTGAGCAGGCTCAGAAAGACGATTTCCCGAAGACTGCACCCCCACACTGAGTCTTCCTCCGGGTCTCCGGCGTTGCCTCTCCCCAGACCATTCAATTCAACATGCCTTCAATAAAATGTTAAATTCTGAACCTGTAGCGTGGTCCTTGCTAGTGAAATGGAGCTAACAGGTTAGCTGAGGTTCAGGAGCAAGGCCACGCCTCAAACCCGCTTACTTAATCCTAATCAGCCTTAACTCGATTCACCCGGTACCACACGTCTGCTCTACATCTCTAATCCCACCAGGATACACATATAAACTCTGCCTGCCCTTCATCCCTCGTCTCTCGTTCGTTTTCACCCCTCCCTTCCCCTCCCTCTAGGTCCAGGGTCCTGCCGACTCGCCTCTTCTTTTCAGGGGTCCTGCCGACTCGCCTCTTCTTTTCAGGGGTCCTGCCGACTCGCCTCTTCTTTTCAGGGGTCCTGCCGACTCGCCTCTTCTTTTCAGGGGTCCTGCCGACTCGCCTCTTCTTTTCAGGGGTCCTGCCGACCCTCGCCTCTTCTTTTCAGGGGTCCTGCCGACCCTCGCCTTTAACCCTCCCCTTTTTTTCGCAGCATCAATCAGGCACAGCCTCCCCGTTCTGCGCTCCAGTTTACTCCCGTACCACCTCTTCTAACGTCTCTCTCTTTTAGGTTCCGTCTGGGGGGGTCCTGAGCAGGCTCGGAAAGACGATTTCCCGAAGACTGCACCCCCACACTGATTCTTCCTCCGGGTCTCTGGCGTTGCCTCTCCCCAGACCATTCAATTCAACATGCCTTCAATAAAATGTTAAATTCTGAACCTGTAGCGTGGTCCTTGCTAGTGAAGTGGTGTTTATAGTTGTATCCCTGTATCTGTGGGTTTTTTTTTGTGTACAGCACTTTGGTCGGCGCTATCGCCGTTTTTAAATGTGCATTATAAATGAATGATAATGATGGCTGTATCTGCAGTCTTGGGGGAATTGGTTTTGGTGTTAGGAAGCTGTAAAATGGAATATTGCCGTTATTACGACCAATATTACCTTATTTCTCTGAATGTAATCTCTCCTTTGCAGCGCGCAAAAACGCAGCATGTGTGGCCGGTCTTGCGTTGCGCAGCACTGTGGTTACGCAGGGGATCGCGCACGTCTACGCATACAAGAGGTGTGTGTGTCCCAGGCCTAACTCCCCCTGTGCCTCGCGCGAGTCAGGCGTAGGATGTGTGGCCACTGTCAATTCACTGCAATGAAAGCTAAGTGAAAACGTAGGAAGAAAAACCCATTGCACGGTCAAAACGTTTACGCATACGCGAGATGTGTGTCCCAGGTCAAACTTTGGCGTGTGGCGCGTTTTTGTGTGAACGGACAAGAGGGTCTTACTTAATATTCTTTTGCTTCATGGTCAGCAAACTGCTTTGTGAATTCAGAACTACGTAGGCTCAGTTTATAGGAAACAATCTGAGTTTCTATTACTGTCCATCAGTAACAGAAGCTCAATATGTTATAAACTAGACAAGACGATTCCCTTGGAGCATCTCTAACAGGGCAACAGGCAGTACTGCCATCACTGCAGTGTGTATGTCTGTCAATCCTCATGATGAAGCTGCAGTTTGAAAGCATTAAGATGCCTCATAGAGTTAAGCTGATTCAAAACTCATTCAGTTGTCTCGCAGCTTTTCAGTGGCTCTTTCTTTACTATCTATAAACTGGCAACTTAAAAAAAACTGAAAACATTTGGTAAACATTTGACATTGATCTAATCACATCACACTGTAATGCCCAATCACACTACTGGGTATCTACCTTACATTTCTGTAACATGCCTTACATATTACATTTGGTTTATCTAATCATTTTATTGCCACCCTTCTCTTCTGTAGCGGTCACTGCTTGATCTCCAGGAAACTGGGCTGCCACATATTTGTTTTTTAAATTTTAATTTCAAAACAGTTCTGGCAAAAGCAGACTATACATTATAGGTTTCATACCAATGCACATGCAATGTATGCAATGAGAGCGCATCATAAATAATTCATACCTCGGATATGTGTTCGGTCTTCAGAAATTGCATTTAATTCCTTCACGTTCTTGCATTTAAAAGTTGGAGGATTGTGGCTGTCCAAGAATGAACTCCAAATTAAATCCAAATCCCCCAGGCCAATGAATAATTTTGGACTCAGCTGAATTTGGCCTGCGACCAACATGCTTCATGGAATTGGTAACACATTCTGCGTCATGCTCATAAAGATATTTTGATTCTTTCTTGATCCCCAGCCTGAACTGATGTTGATGCTGATCAGTGTTGGGTATAGTTACTTTGGAAAGTAGTTAATTAGGTTACAGCGCTACCGTCAATTAAAAGTAATCAGTTACGTTACAGCGTTATCCATTCATGAAAGTAGAGTACTTATGCGTTTCCAAGAATTAAATGCCAGTTCGCAGGGCCTCGCACATGCTGCAACTTAACTGACAGACACAGCCTCCTTTAAATGCACCGAGAAGTTGTGACGAATAACGTCAGTCATCCAACTAAATTAACTCTGCAGGATAACAACGGGAAAGACAGCCAGCAATAGGCTATTCCACATAATGTTTCATTAATGATTTTTTTTATCACAGAACATATGAATCAAAACACTTATCCAGCCCTGGTAGCCTGATAGAGTGGTGTTTGGATACAATATGTTTTTATTTTGAAGTGGAATTTTTTGCGGTCGACAGAAACTTTTCCCCAATGCAGAGTGTGAATTTTACCGTTATATTCTTTTCTTTTTTGTTGAAGAAAAATTTAAATAATGTCCGTACTTCCACGAAGCTGTGCTACTGCTCTGTGCCATCTTGCCAGGAGTTCAAAAACACTCACTCACACACACGCACAGGAGGAGCAGGGCACAGATGAATCACAGCGCTTCAGCTCCACTAATACAGCTGCAGGTGACGTAGTTCCTAGTCCTACTGTCTGACAATCCCGGCTGCAGTCGGGATTTTCCTTCCCTTATTGAGAGAAATTCTTAAAATAACAGATTACTTAAAAATAAATAAATAACGAAGTTACTGATTACTTAATGCACAAAACTAACGCGTTAAGTTACACATTTCACAGAAAAAGTAATTAGAGTACTCTAGCGCGTCACTTCGTAACGCGTTACACAACACTGATGCTGACTGAATGTTCTGAAATTAAAATATACTAAGTAAATAAACTCCAAAGCAAATTTTCAACCTTTATTTAAAAACAGCAAAGTTGATTTACAGCCAATTACTTCATTCCAGCGAATTGTTCAGCAGATTGTTAAATAAGTGGACTGTCTTTGCTTTTAATACATTTGGCTGATACCAAAGAATATAAACTGCAATTCTGGTTTAATACCAGAAAACATGTAGAGAAGTAAGGACAGCAGTTGACACTATTTAGTAAAGGTGTTTGATGTTGATATGTGAATGTTTGTTCATGGGAAAAACTCTCTCCGGCAGCTAAACCTCAGCCTGTTCTCTCTGTGTCTCCATCATGGCCGAGTCCTGGATCCTCAGTGACTCTGAGCTGTGAGATTAATCATCCCGCTGCAGGATGGAGGTTCTTCTGGTATAAAGCTGTTCCCAAACCTTCCATCGGCTTCTACAGCCTTGAGCTGCTGCCTGGCAGCATCAACGGGACTGAACAGAACTCCTACATCATTTATGGACCGACTCCCATGGCAGGATATGTGTGCAAGTCAGAAAGAGGAAAACCAGGGTTTTACACTGAATACAGTGAACCAAAGTTTGCGTGGTCTCGAGGTCAGTTGTTTTTTCTTTACTGTTTTACTTTGTTTCAACAAAATCCTTCGACCTGCAGTCTGTTATCTCGGTTATGAAAGTCTGGTGTCAGGTGTTCAATATTTAATGTTATACAATATTACAATTACATATACAACTTTAATTCACAAGTTTAAGGTATTGGTTAGGGGTTATTTGATATATTTTTTTGTTTTACTGATTGATTGGTTGGTTAATGAATGAACTGATTGATTGATTGATTGATTGATTAATTGTTTGGCTGGTGAAATAACCAACTTAAGTGTCAGAATGATAAACAAGGGTTACTTTAGGTTTTAGATTTCAGCTTTTTTCATTTGTAATTGTTTTATTTGTGTGAGCAAGAAACTGAAGTTCAGAAGTAAGTCTAATACATATGAGATTTTAAAAAATCAATATTTGATCAAATCATTATTTGCTTTATTTTTTAATGGTGGTACATGCTATTAAATAGTCTTAATCATTTAGAAATATTTAGAAGTAATTTGGTATTTTAGACACAAGTTAGTTTAATTTTGTTTCTAGATAAAATGTATACCTTAAACATTTTACTCATAGTTTTATGTTGAGGTAAAATCTTACATTTTGTTTTCAGACTCAGATTTAGCAGCATCTCTCTCAGTGAATCCTGACAGTGTTCAACATTTCAGCTCTGACTCTGTCACACTGAGTTGAAAAGGAAACTCTTAACAAGTGGAGAGTGAGGAGGTTTGCAGGAACAGGCAGACTGTCACACTTTGCCTGCTATGACTGGTGGACAATGACTGGAGCTACATGTACCATTAACACATCCCAGTATCATACTGGAGTGTACTGGTGTGAGTCTGGATCAGGAGAGTTCAGCAATGCCATCAACATTAGTGTACAGAGTAGGTTATGGTTTTGAACACTGTCTTCATACTCTTAGTATATGAAATTAACATCACACGGTCTTATTTAGCTACGCTAAATCTTTACATACTACAGAGAGACTTTTGAATCTTAATTAATTCAACCATACTGGCAGCTGAAACCAATTAATTATCAGCAATACTAATTTACCATTTATTTTATCTAGGAATTCACAATCATGACTATCATAAGAGTTCCTATAACAATTTCTAAAGTAATATTTTTATAGTGAGCAGTCTTGCATTTATTTTTTTATATTTTTTTTTATATTTATATTATATTCATATAAAAATAAATACCACACTGAAAAAGTTTTTCTTTTTTAACATTCTATATGCACAGAAAATTACACAAGTCAAGTTATACAATTCAAAGTATTGATATTTATTCATTTCTGACTATTAACTTTCAGATCATGGCAATAAAAATATACATAGGACACTTTTTAAAAATGTAACTTTTCGTTGATGTTAGCTTTGTCTCTGAAAAGTAATATAATCTGATTTTATATTTTATAGACAATATTTGGAATGCTCCTATATTGGTGAGCCCTGTCCTTCCTGTGACTGAGGGAGATTCTGTCACTCTAAGCTGCAGAGATAAAAAACAAAAACTACTCTCCAATGTGTTTTTCTACCACAATGACAAACTCCTCCAGAATGACAACAGGGAGGAGCTGAAGATCTCTGCTGTGTCAAAGTAAGATGAAGGCTTCTACAAGTGTTAATATTCAGGAAAGGAGTCACCAAGGAGCTGGATGTCAGTTCGAGGTGAGGAAGGTTAAAACATGTGATGCATTTCATTGATCAATCCTTCCTGAGCATAGGAGTGTAAAACCTGTCAGCAACGCAGATTCAGATATTTTTTCTTTCTAACTCGGTTTAAAAGTAATACAAAATATTTACTACGTTTTTTCCCACGTTTGGAAAATGGTAAACTTACAGTACATCAAAACAGTTATTCTAGTGAAAAACACAATCAGTTTCTAAGGACCTTTCATCCCCAGGGAATGTGAAAAAATGACAGAGAGAAAACAAATAACAATTTTTGTGTAATAAGTGATTTTGATTTGGAGTCAAAAACACAAAAGAATGTTGATTGGACAGTGATTAATCTGATTTAGTTTTAAAATCATAAAAAAAATATTCACCCAAAATTGCACAACCTGGCCAAGTTTTATGGCATTTCTACCATCACAGTCAAAACTATGAAAATATGAATCAATCAACATTAATCACTACTAATTAATGTTAATCCATATTAATCAAAAATCAGCAGATAAAAAAACTTTATTTCCTTGTTCATGTTTCTTATTTCCAGTATTTTTGTCAAGTCCTGTCAGCGCTTCATTCCCTGTCCTGCTGATCATTGCACCAGTTTGTTGAATCATTTTCATTATTTTCCTGCTCATGTTGTGGCGCTACAGACCGTCCAAAGGTGAGACCTTTTTCTTCTCATACTGGATCACAGAAACTTCTAAAAGCTCTTTATCTAATGAAATAGGAAACTGCATTTTGATGTTGTGACAGACGCCAGCAACATGATGATTTAATAACTGCTGTCTTTTACAGATTTATGGTGCATCAGGTTGGTACCACACGTTGTCATATTTCATCCCAGACCTGCATCATCAATAGTTTATTGAATCAAATTTACTGTATTCTTTGTATTTCAGCTTCAAGCAGTCAGAGAGCGACAATCAGAGCTCGAACAGAGAGGATGTAGTAAACCAAACTGGAAGTCGTTAATACAACACCCTTCTTCAGGGTCAGAACTTAGTATTACTCATTGAGATGTATTATTGTTTCCCCATTTCTCCCATCATGGCAGAGAATAATTTATTACATTGGACAAAGAGATTTTATCTGACATTACCATTATTATTTTCATTATTTGTTGTTGTTGCAACAAAAAATAGAAAACTAAAAGGTAAAAAAAGGTATTATCCTATCAGGTTGGTATTATTTATTTATTATACAACATTCTTAATTTGATGATTAACTTTGTTTAATAGAACTTTAAATAATAATTTTTTTATATCTTTAGGTGATGTTCATCTCTATGAGTCAATTAAATCCCCTGGAGCTACAGGAAATGGTAGTGTTGTGTTGTGTTGTGAGCCTGATCATCAGTAACAGATCATCAATATTAGATACATTATCCTATATTTTATTTGCCAATTAATGCTGGTTAATCTCTTATTGAACTGAGAAATTGACAATACACTGTATGAGAAAATACCACTAAACGACTCTGACTGGGATTTGTTATTGTTTTTTGCAATATTTTAATAGGGAGGCGTCATGAACCGAATGAATGCGTGTCACATTTTTTTGGTTGATTGACATTCATCAATACAATCAATGGATTCTTTTTTTCTATACTTTAGATGATGATCATTTCTAGGAGTCAGTTAAATCCCAAGGAGGCACAGGAAATGAGAGAGTGAGTTCCAAACAATACACAGCATGTGAAAATACTTCTAAATGGTTTTGATCCCAATGTCTTATCTTTTTTTTAATCATCTTGATAGGGAGGCCTCATGAGTCAGATGAGCACACTGCTTACATTGAAGTGAAAACAGGAGCAGCAGGTATAATCAGATATACCAGTCAGTCTTTTTACAGAAATAAGTCCTCACATCATTTCTCTGCAGCCAACTAGGGGTCAACCTAGAGTTCAGATCATAATCTGAATAGGTTAGCATCTGCATACAGCCTCTACACTTTAGATTAGACACATGGCTGAGAATGGTGACACTTTATTTGATAGAACATCTGTCTGTTACACTGTTTTATTTTTTTTATTATATTTCCTTCTCAGATATTTTCAAAAATTTTTTGTTTTTAACAACCATTTTTAATGAGTAGTTGTCCTGCTGCAAGGGGACATTTTCCTTTCACTAATGTAAAATTAAACATAAGTTTAATGTAACATTAAACTTATGTTGGCAATATTATTCATGATTACACAATAAACACATATTTTAAACAAATCATCTCCCCATTTATAGGAACGTGGAGTCTTCCAGTAACAGATGAGGAGGTTTATTCAGAAATCACCATGTAGGCTGCAAGATCATTTGGTTGAGTCTGCGACATTTGAAATAAACTCTGCTGCAAGACAGTGAATGAAAGCTGCAATAAACAAGAAACATCTAAGCAATAAACTGTAAAATCTAAATGAGTTGAAAATGACTAAATATATGTTATATGTTATATGTATTATATATGTTATGTAGGATCAACATTCCTCCTGAACACAACCCATAAGCTTTTTATTTTATTGAGTTGAGTTTATGTTCATAAATATTAGTAACATTTGCATGCATACCTTTCCAAAAAATAGCGAAAGGGAATTTGAGATAAGTGAGCTTTTGTACCTGCACTCTTAACTGATTTTTACCTCCTGTGGTGAGTGAAAGAAAGAATATATAACTTTTTCACAACATTAACTTTTTTTTAGCTGCACTTTCATACAGGAGGTAGTTTACATGAAGTGAGAATGCAAATTTAATTCATGCAGCCATAAAACGATCTGAATTTTGAATTATGTCCTATCACTTCCATAAAGATGCATGACCAGGTACTAGAATAAACTTAACTTAAAGACACCCACCAGACAAAGAAGAAGCTAAAATGTGAAAGTGTGTGATAAAAAAAAAGACCTAAACACATTCAACAAAGTGTACTGTTTAATTTTTTTTTTTACCTTTGCTCTACAGTTACTAGTAAATTGACACCATGACCCTACAGACACACCACAACCCCATGAAACCTGCCCTACACGCATTGTGTTTTTTTACTGCTTAGTTCAAGACAACTATTTTCAGTCCATCCACGAACACGTCGCCTAAGCTACCATCTCTCTGGAGTGGACAGGATGTACGTATAAATATATTAAGCAACTGCTGCGATCAAATGTGATGCAGCTTTTAAAACTCTTCGTAAGTGGGAAGGAAACGCATACGCTGCTATAAAGAAGAAGAATTCTTGGAACTTCTCTCTCTTTTTTCACCAGCTAGAAAGCTTCTTGATTGTAGTTGTACAACAGATCGAGATATGAGGATGGGACACACTTGGGTTTGCATAATATGCTGTAAGTACATTTACTAACTTTAAAATTACATTACTAAGAAATTAAATATTTCTAAATAAGACTGAATAAGAGATATTATATTATTATAATTAATGTTGCAAGTAACACATGTTTTTTTGTTTTTTAAAAAAATGTTTTTAATTGCCAGTTTGTCTTTGATATGACAAATGTAATGCTTCTAAACTGATCTTTTTTCCCCAAACATCTGTTTTATGTAGTGTTTAGTTCAGCCATCAGTGGAAATGCCAGTGGTGAGACACATTTCTTGTTAATATCGTCTCAATTTTTTCATGTAAAAATGTATGTAAATGTTTGTACCATCTCTTAAACTGTTGTTGGGAATTCTTATACTTCCCTTTCAGAAAAGCTGTATAACTGTAAGAATGTGTATATGTAGTAACACACAACAGCTTTATCTGTTAACCCAAACAGATCAAATTCAAGATGAAAGCAAGGATTAAAATGAGACTAGTGACATCTTGAAATCTTCAATGTTTGGTACAGTGAATCAATAGTAACAATATATTTTGTTATCTCTTGGCTTTATCATCTAAAAACTTTTGGTCGCAGGATCACAGTGGGTTTTTGTGTGTGGTGAACCATTTCTGTTGTAGTTTCACTGAGTGCTTTGGGTTATTGTACTACTGCAGGAACCAGTAACAACGTAGTTTCAGTTCTCTGACAGAACCCAAAAGATTTGTATTTAAAATGTACTGATGTTTGAAAGAGCTCATGAAACTTTGCAAAGTAACAAGGTTATCAAGAGATTTGAAAAAGAACAAGGCGCCCACAGAATCACAGATCCTACACTAGTGATGTCGCCTGACCTGGGCATTCTCGACTCTAACCCCGAACATTTCTCATCAAGCCCTTAATGTTTTTTCACCCCAGAGGGGATAAGTTTACATTAACTGAGCTGCCCTATGACTTTAATGAAGACGGCAGTTTTGTAATTTCCTGGGTTCGGTGAATACAACAGAGGCACAACAGTATGACAGATCAGAGGGGAGTTGTACTGAAACAGAGAATCCTCTGTGTTTTATTGGCTGATAGCCCAGAGTTTAATCTAAACTCTAGTATTATTTCGAGCAGTGCCGACAGAAAATGCACATCATACGATTCTTTAACAGAAATAAGAGGGACAATTCTTCAGTTTTGGTGGCTGGCAGTGGGCGGCAAAACCTGGGCCAACACATAAGACATGTAAATAAACAAGTCATTTAAATCCTGTATGTCTTCAAAGTTATTATATGAACATTAGGCAGATCATTCCTGACAGTCGTGTTTTAAAATCTTAAAAAACAGGTGTTGGGTGTTTCACCTTTCATCCTCACTACAGCTCCTCATCACCCGGAGTCCTCTTTGCAAGCTTTCTCCTGGCCCGTAACTGCTTTTAGCTGCACCTGAGCTTACTGCGCAAAGCTCTGTTTGAATCTCTCGTGTTCATTATGTGTGCGGCAGTAGCTGCTTGTTCTCCCATGCAGATGGAGCTTTGCTCACACATCTGCTTCACAATCCGCTCAGCTGTTCGCACCGCGGTTAAACGCGGAGACAGAACAGCTTCATGAACTTCTGCTATGGGGACATTTTTCGGCAGCAGAACAAACAAAACAAACGTGAAAAAGTTAGAAAGAAACTTAGTAACTCTATTTATTAATGTGTGTTTAAACCTAAAATGAGTTTAATTCAGTGCGTCATATTAAAAATGATAATAGGTATTAATACTTGAATAATAATGTTTATATAAGCCTAAAAATACTTCATTAAGACCACTGTGCAGGGGTGTATCTACAGAAGTCTTTAATAAGGGCTAAATGGGGGCCAGTGATGATTTTGGGGTGTCACACTAAAATAAAAGCAGGGCTGTAATGCAAAGGGGGCGGGGCCTAGTGGCATACATTAGACACACAACATGGGGGTCAAAGATTGACGTCAACATGAATACATAAAATCCATAAATAATTCTAACAAATCAAAGCTATTTCTCTGACTTATCATTCATTAAAATATTATCTACACAAGAAGTCATAATGTAGGCATCTTCATAAACGCAGAACAAAAGGAGCTGCTGCAGAAAGCAGGGCAGGATTAAAATCACTGACTAATCAACAACTCGTTTAACATTTGGACTTATGATTGTCTGGGAGGAAAAAAGTCAGCGTATACTTCTAGAATAAACTAGACTACACCACTGAATAAATCAACACATTTACTTTTGGTTTGAGCAAAAAGACCACTTTAATTCATGTTTGCAGTTATTCATGTAAAGATTAATCAATGTGATTATTGATTGAGATTAGGCTACCTGATATAAATGTTGCAACATTTGATTTGATCATTTGAATGCTTAACTACCATAGAACTGAAGGACCTGTTGTGTCTCTTTGCAATTCCATGGGCTTACTCAGGATAATAAAACTTTTTCATTATGTTTGCATCCTATATTTATCATATACACAAATACTTGCATGCAGGCATAAAATCCAAATCTCGAGATAGAAGAAATTTAATAAATTTTAACCTTTGAGTATCATCAATAAAAATTCATAATTAAAACTATGTTATTGGGCAAATTACACTTCAGTGCTAATTATGTTGTAAAGGTCAGTTCCCTTCTATGATTACCCTTTGATAACCTCTATTATGATAAAAGAAATCTGATATTATATTCGATGTACAGGTGACCTAGACAGAACAGAGAATGATGAAAAGAGCAGCAGACACAGAGATTCACCATGCGACCTGATGCTGAACTAACTTTTGCGCTTGTCAGGGAAAGAAAAATGAAAAAAAAAAAAAACCTATTGACTAATTTGATCATCCTGTCTTTCTTTAAAAAAATACTGATTTTAGAGATCTTGTTTACATTGTCACATTTAAGTTTGAAAATAAATACATTTTGAAGTACTTAGTATTTGGCTTTTAACAAGGTGCCAAAATTCCCCCAGATTGTGTGTGCTCAGCCCCAAATGTTCCCAGGTCCAGGAAACGCCCCTATTTTATTCTATTTTTTAATGAACAAATTTTAATTAAGAGATAAATTCAGCCCTTTATTCAAACACCTTTTTTAAAACTCTAACTGAAAGTTTGTAAGAAACAAAAACAAATCAAGTTAAGATACCTGAGTGACATCAGTAAATACAAAGAAAAGCTGTTATTAACCTTTATATCAGAATTTTTTTAAACTATGTTAGTAATTTAAACTGAAGGCTTATCTTGATGCTTTTTAAAATATATTTTAAACATTTTATGACACTTGATTATATTAATGGCTCAGACTTTTGTTTTAGTTTCTGTGTAAAAACCGGGTCAATAAAGCTGATTCTCAGTTCAGCTACTGAAGAGTGCTGAAGCCAGCAGGTCCTTCTACCCCCCGTTTGTATTTTTGAAAGCGTTTTCGCTTCTGAGGACGCAACGGAGAACCGGGTGGACATTCTAAAAGCTGCAGGTGTTGTCTGTCTCTGTGCAAACGTGACAGCAGCAACGGCAACAACTTTGCTGACAGTAGTATTTCCTGTATTTTATTTTGTTCAGTATTGTTACATTTAGTGTTGATGTGGTCGAGGATCGGTTTAAGATGGGACGCAACATTTACCTGCAGGTGAACTACTGAAACCTTTTTTCAGGACAATATACTCCACCGCTCCTTGCTGTTACATCTTTTGCAGTTCAAGTCATTAGCTCTTTTCTTTGGTTTGAGAGGAGCGAGGGGTCAATGACTGAGCTGCCTGGGTCTGTGTTTATGATTGTTTTGAAGTAAGTAATGTCTGTAGTATTAAGCCTAATAGGCTGTTATGAAAAAGAAAGGGGAACTTGTTTTTATCAAATTTTTTTATTTACTCTTTTTTTCCCCTATCGCATCACGTCTAGCGATCAATATATATATTGTTATTGAATTATCATCCAGCCCTACTAAATGCCTCCCTGCTGAGGTGTTCCGGGAACCCAGAGGAAGACCCAGGACACTCTGGAAGGACTATGTTTCTCCTGACCTGGGAATGCCTTGGGATTCCCCCAGGAGCTGGGCCAAGTGCCTGGGAAGAGGGAAGACTGAGGCATTCTTCTAAGGCTGCTTTCTTCGCGAATGGATGGATGGATGGATGGATGGATACTCAAAGCTGACTGACTGGACTTTTAGTAACTTTGCAGCAATCCGTCATACTGAGCATGCATGTAGTAACAACGGAAAGGAAAACTCCTTATTTAACACGAAGAAACTTCCAACAGAACTAGTGGTCATCTCTCGTGAAAAAACAGAAGCACTGATCCAGGAGTTCTTACGATATCGAAGAAAAAGTAGAGTGTTAATGGCTGCAAAAACTGCTTCAGTGACTTCATCTAGCAGAGAAACACAGCTAAACACACCAACTCTGAGTCAGTTTTAAAATCTTTAAATCAGTGAAAAATTGAGAACATAAAAAGTTAGCCACAGAACAGCTCCCTCATTAGTTTGTCTAGGAGAGAGACTATGAAAGATAGAAAGATAGAGTCAAATGTAGGAGGAGAACATGAATTTGGCAGACATAGCTAGGCTGATGGCCCCCTCCAAGAAAGGGTAACAGCTGCACAGAATACCAGAAGAGGTGTTACTTCTATGAAGACAAAAGACAGAGTGAGAAACAATAAAGACAGCAGTAACTGCAAATAATGCATAACTGAGAATAGTAGAAGAGAGTGGCAGAGTAGAATATTACTCATTATGTCCTCCATCAGCCCAAGCCTATAGGAGCTAACTAGATCAGGATCATCTGAGCCACTCCAATTATAAATTTGATCAAAAATGTATTTCTAACCCTACTTTTAAAAGTCAAAAAGGTGTGTAACTGTAGCACTGAAATAAAACTAATGTCGTATCACATTTTAAATATGTATGCACTTTTCACTACAACATAACTGTAAGAATGTAAGAGAAAGCTACAGAAAAAAGTGTTAACAGCTATTTTTTTTGTTGCCAGAAGTAATAATTACTTTACTCACTATATACTTAAAAAAATGAAGTTAAAGATTTATTCTTACTGATGATTTTCATCCCCAAAAAGAAGTTTTGTTTAGTCTCATTCAACCTTAATCAGTTCTGTAAATTAAAAAAGCATTTTTTCTATTGATTTAATGTTTCTGTTGAACTAATACCTTTATGTTGTTTTTGTGAACAGCTCCCATTAAACCCACTGTGATCCTGCAACCAAACTGGCCTCTGATATACAAAGGCGAGAGAGTCACTCTTCAGTGTAAGATCCAGGAAGGTGGGGGAGCTCAGTGGACGTATGAATGGAGGCCAATTAGGTTAAATGAAATTGCAACATCCAGCTGAGTCTGATAGTGGAGAATACAGCTGCAGAGGAACAAGTGGGCATGACTCAACAGACTGGAGTGATGTTATCAGATTAACTGTGTGTAAGTTGGTCATGCTTCTTCCATTTAAAACATGATAATGCATGCTGTTTAATGTGTTTGATATGAATAAATGATAAGTAGTTAAAAGTTAGGTTTTTCTGACAATATTATATTCCCATGTTAACTTTCTTTCTCAGTGTTTTTCTTTTAGATAATCCTGACACTATTTGGTTAGTTTAATTCTATGGATTTCTAACCCAGTTCTTTCAGACTGGTACAAAGTGGCTGAAAATTAAAAAAAAAATTTTGGTTTCAGCCTTGACATTTGTTTGAACTGAGGTCTGTCTTAGTTTTAAAGGTATCTTAGCCGTGGATTGGTTTCTTCTCTTCAAACATTTCTTATATTATCTGCTTTTAATTTCTTGTCTTATTTGTGCTCTTCACCTTTTATTGCAATTGTGGTTGTTTGTTGTATCTTTCCCCTTACTGTTCAAGGACTTTGGTCAGCCGAATGGCTATAAAGTTCTATCCAAATAAAGTGGTATGGTATAAACCCTTTAGTTAAAGCTAAACTCTTGCCAATTATACAATAATTAATAAAAATAAAAATAGTTTCCCTTTGTGCTATTTCTAAATGTTTAAGAAATTGAAATAATCACTTGAAAAATAGAATCACAGAAACTTTTGTTTTTTTAAAACCTCAAGGAGAGTTAAAGATACATTTAAATATGCCATAATTGTAAAATAATGTGAGTTTCTGACAGTGTGTCAATATAGTTTTCTTCAAACTAAAGTCATTAGGTAAAATAGAAAAATTGAACTGTTTGAAGAGAAACCATGTTGCACAAATCAATCTGACCTAACATCCTGACAAAAACTCTGTCCAACAGATAAACTCTCTGTGTCTCCATCATGGCTGAATCCTGGAGAACCAGTGACTCTGAGCTGTGAGGTTGAACATCCGCCTGCAGGAATCAGGTTCTTCTGGTATAAAGCTGTATCCAAACCATCAGGGATCGCTTACAACTATGAGCTGCTGCCTGGTAGCTCTAATGGGACTGATGAAAATTTCCACATTGTTCATGGACAGACTAACACGGCAGGATATGTGTGTGAAGCAGGAAGTGGAAAACTAATATACAGAGATCCAAGTTTTGTCTGGTCTGCAGGTCAGTTTTTCAGTTTGTCTCCTCTCAGAGAGCACGGCATTATGTTTTTACTTTAATTCTTAATTCTTAGCCACTTTATCCTTAAAAGTAATTTCAAAAATATGTGGAGTTGGCGGATTCAGTATCAGTATAGTAAAGACATATAGTTTCTTGTAGGTTTTATTTTAGATATTGTTTGATTCAAAATGGAAAGTAGCAATAAAGCATAACAAAATGAAACAGTGACAGCTAAAGGTTATGGTATATTTTAAAGAGGGTTGATTATAAATACTGCAGTTGTTTCTTTTTTAAAACAGTGTTTATTGAAGATATCCTTGTTTGATGCATTTCTGCCATCCTAACAGGGAGTAACTTTATTCTGTGTTAATTCCAGATCCTCATCCAGCAGCTTCTCTCTCAGTGAGTCCTGACAGAGTTCAGCACTTCAGCTCTGACTCTGTGTCTCTGAGCTGTGAGGGAAACTCTGCTGGGTGGAAGGTGAGAAGGTTTACAGAAGAAGTCCACCTGTCAGGCTGCTCCATCTGGGGGAGCATGAATGGATCCTCATGTACCACGAAGACATACCGGTCTGATATTGGAGTGTACTGGTGTGAGTCTGGATCAGGAGAGATTAGCAATGCTGTCAACATTACTGTACGAAGTAGGTTATGATTTAAAAAAGTTTTCTTTTACAAATCCTTCTCTAGTGTGTGCATGTAATACACATACAGTAGTGTTCATTTATTCCTCATTGCTATACAATACTGGATGTTCTTAAGGTACTTAACAATACAGCTCACACATAACTGTACTGGAGGTAGTTTTTCACTCCAAAAATATTACCATTTAACTTTTAGTTTGTGTGATTCATGACATAAAATCTAATTGTGATTTTGAGTATTAAATACAGTAATTATGTTTCTATTAACTCAAGAGGAAAAACTAAACATTTACTTCCAACATATGGGCTCGTCATAAGGAGGTTGTTCTATTTGTCACTAAATGGTGGTCAAATTCAAAGAAATTTTAAATGCACAAAGGCAAATATCAGGTCTTGATGAGGGAAATAAACTTTGCACTTACATTATTATTGAAGGTCACTTTTTTAAACTTCCACTGTGGCTAATTTGCCTGAAATCTAATATTCTCTGGTTAGCAATAATGTAAGCTTAATGATGGCTCCATCTCTGAGGTGTGTTATTGTCTGACTGTTTTAAAGGCAATACCTGGACAGATATTATCCTAGTGAGCCCTGTCCATCCTGTGACTGAGGGAGATCCTGTTACTCTGAGCTGCAGAGATAAAAAAAAAAAAACTCTCCAATGTGTTTTTCTATCATAATGATAAACTCCTCCAGAATGACAGCAGCGAGGAGCTGAATATCTCTGCAGTGTCAAAGTAAGATGAAGGCTTCTACAAGTGTAAATATTCAGGAAAGGAGTCACCAAGGAGCTGGATGTCAGTTAGAGGTGAGGAGGATTAAAACATTTTTTGAATTTTTTTCAGTATAACCATTTAATTGTCATTGAGGAACAAGATAAACTCTGTGGATGTTTATGTGAAAGTTCAGCAGATATTTGTCCGGGTTTAAGTCATGTTTATCGCACATAATTGACACTTATTCCTTTTTCAAATTTCTTTTCTATAGTAACTTTGTCCAGTCCTGTCAGCTCTTCACTTCCTGTGTTGCTGATAATTAGACCAGTTATTGGAATCATTCTCATTATTCTCCTTCTCTTGTTGTGGCGCTACAGACGGTACAAGGGTGAGATAATTTCCTTCTCAGAATGGATCAGATTGTTTATTTAAAAGTTACTTAATTTATCAAACACACAGAGACCTTCTGATGTTCACTTGAAAGGACAACAGTTCAAAGATATGAGTTTAAAGGTTTAGGGAAGGAAGCGGTAGAGGGATTGGATGGATTGGGTGAGGATGGGTCATCTGGGGAGACTTGCTGATGAAGGCTTAGGAGGGAGAGACTCAGTGTAAGGATGCAATCTTCAAGTAAAGGCTTTTCCCAGACGGAACCTAAAACAATGAGGAGTGGATAAAGAAAAAGAAGGAGTCTAGGAAAGGGTGGATGAGGAAAAGAAAGAAACTGAATTCTGTGACAGTTTTTCACAATATATCGTCTTGCTCATAGTATCGCAATATATCGTATCGTCCCCCCTGTATTGTGATACATATTGTGTTAGGTAAAATAATAATGTTGTGTTATTATTTTCTTAGGGTGTCTTTCTTTATTTTCTTAGTTCTAATGTACTTTTTAAATGTCATTTTGGTTTCATTCACATGCTCCTTTGCATGACATCCTGTTATTTTAATATGTGAATGAAGTGTGACTAAATAAAGAGAGACTGCAGAGGGGGTGCTCTTTGAGACCAGAGACTAGGACACTGGGAGGCTGAGAACAGACAGACACGGTTGGCTCATTCCTTATAGTATTTTCCTGGTCTCCCTCTGCAGAACTGATTATCCACATCTACCTCTGCAGAGCTTATTGACTCCATATTCTCTCCGACCCCTGTGTGTGATTCTTTCTAGGTCAACCACCATTTTTTACCTAACATATTGTATCACCAGATTCTTGCCAATACAGATCCCTATTAAATTGGGTTTATTTTGGGATGCACTTGAATTCATCCCCCCCCAAGTTAAAATAATGATGCAAGATTCTACAAAAATTAATCTTAAATTAATTGTTGATTTTCACTGATACACACAATTTGAGATTTATACATACAGACTGAAATATACGTACCTGCTTATATTTGGATGAAGGTCCTCTTGCAAGTTGCAGAGAAGCTAAGTAGTATAAGTTTGCAGCCATCAGCAAACTTAATTCTGCCTGGATATTTAACTGTTTTTATATTAGTAATAAATGGTGGTAGTCATTTTAACTGGTTAGTTAAGATAGTTTAAGATAATGTGTTTAATAAAGTTAGTCATGTCCAAATAGATGTATTAGAATAGATGTAATAGATGTATTCCAACAACATAAATGTATTGGGAAAATTACACATTCTTTTCCAAAGCAAAAAAAAAAAAAACTTTCAAATTTGTTCTTGTCCTACAACAATGAGGAAAAGGAAATATTACATTGCTCAAAAAAATAGTAAATTTTTAAAAGTGTGCATTTTTCTTTACATACTCAAAAATGTACTCTATTTACTGATTAATATATCAAGCTGGCTTTCTGTTAATGTTAAATGCTCAGTTGGTAACTTCTGTTTCCACTATTCCTCTGTTTTTTTACCCCTCAGAAACAGCACGTTTGATGTCACCCCAAGTTTTCTATCAGCCACTTCATAATGTCAGTGTTATGTTTTCTAATTGATAAAATACTCCCTGATAACTGTATACCTGCTATTTTCACACTGGGGCTGACTGGTGGCTGAGTCTTTGCCATTTTGGGAGTTCTTGGATACGTTCAAATTGTAGTTTTTCATTATCTACCATGTCTTTGTGGTTTTAGTTTCTATTTTAAAGCATTTAAAGTAATTTTAGTTGAGGAGCCATTTATTACACTTCTATATGATTCAATATCTACCATTGATTTTTTTAATCATAGTTTGATTTTCTTTTAAACCATATCTGGAAGGACCCATTTTACCAAGATTTTTAAAGGAACATACTATAACCAATATTACACAATATTTGCTGGCCACCTCAATAGCATTCATGTCATG
Source organism: Valencia hispanica (assembly GCA_963556495.2). Classification (NCBI taxonomy): domain Eukaryota; kingdom Metazoa; phylum Chordata; class Actinopteri; order Cyprinodontiformes; family Valenciidae; genus Valencia; species Valencia hispanica. The sequence continues at coordinate 19,367,377 of OY747714.1, read as the reverse complement.
ACGGTTGGCTTTCTATTACTCTGTTACTTCTGCTGGTACTAATTTGCCATACACAAATAAACCTTCGTCTAAAAACAGTAATTGATCTGACTGGAGATTGTGTTGCACTGTTATTGTTCTGAGCACATCTGAAAATTGGGCAATACTATTTCCTAAAACTGGAGTGGACAAACATCCTGCCAGAACTCTGCTAGACCCTTGCAGATGGCTGCAAAAGCTGTCTAGTTTTGAACAGTTTAGTGCAACTTACTGAAAGACCTTTTGCCAAATTCTAACCAAGGCAGATGCATGTACATTTTAGCTTGTATGAATCATTTTTATCCTGTGTTGATTTATGAAGACCTGTAATAAATTCCACTTGTACTCCCAATTTTTTAAAATACATTTGTTACAGAATTTTGTCATTAAATCATTACAATCTACGGAAAAAGAAGAAAACGCAAAAAAAAGAGATTAGTTTTCTTTTTGTGCATAAATTAATGAAACTATTGTTTCCCCTCCTTTACTGCAGGTGATTCTGTTCTCTATGCGTCAGTCAAATCATCTGAAACTCCTGGAAATGGTGGAGTATATCTTTTAAACCAGTCAGAGATGCAACAGCCTGGTGTTTTGATAAGTCTGATCCTTGGTAACTGATGTGAAAAAAATCAGAAATATTTCTATTGCAGATGAATCCAGAGATGTTACATATGCTCTCATTGAAGTGAAAGACAAGGACAAAAAGAGTGAGTTTCAAACACATTTAATAATAATAATAATACATTTTATTTGAGGGCGCCATTCTAAAACTAAAGGTCACCTTACAGAGAAGAAAAAAACTGAGAATAATGCATAGACAAACAATCAACAGAAGAGTTATCATATAGCAAATAAGTATACAGCAAAACAACCACAATCAGTGTCTAAAGTGAATAAGGCCATTTGAACAGATGTGTTTTGAGCTGTGATTTAAATAAAGGAAGAGAGTCAATATTTCTGATGTCGGGTGGAAGTGAGTTCCAGAGTCGAGGAGCAGAGTGACTAAACGCTCTACTCCCCATGGTGACAAGCTGGGCAAAGGGAACAACAAGATGAGGGGATGATGAAGATCTGAGAGAACGAGAAGGAGTGGCAATCTAAAGCAGGTCACACAGATTAGGAGGGGGTAGGCTATGGATGCCCTTAAATGTGAAATTTAGAATTGTGAAGTTGATCTAGGTTTCTATGTGCAACCAGTGAAGTTGCTGAAGAACTGGGGTAACGTGTTCTCTTAAGAGAATCCTAGTTATGATCCGAGCTGCAGAGTTCTGAAGGAGTTGGAGTTTATGAAGGGACTCATTGGAGAGACCAAAACGAAGAGAGTTGCAATAGTCGATCCAGGAAGTAGTGAGTCGATGGACAAGGATGGCAGCAGCATGGGGAGTAAGGAAAGGATGAAGTCGGTTAATGTTACGTGAGTGGAATTATGCAGACTGGGTGATATAATTAATATGAGACGGAGATGAGAGTGTACTATCAAATATGACACCCACTCTTTACCTGAGGGAAGGGATGAATGGGGGGGGGGGGGTTATCAATGTTGATAAAAAAAACTGTGGAGTTTGGTTAAAGTGGAGGCTGTGCCAACAAGTAGCACTTCAGTTTTCTTACTGTTGAGTTTGAGAAAATGAGAGGAAAACCATTATCTAATTTCCACGAGACAGTCTGAAAGGGAGGTAGATGGAAGGGAGGAATTAGATTTGGAAGAAATGCAGAGCTGGGTGTCATCTGGATAATAATGGAAATTGATACCAAATTTACGGAATATTTGGCTAAGAGGGAGCATGTAAATATTGAATAGAAGGGGCCCCAATACTGAACCCTGGGGTACACCTGCAGAAATGAGAAACAAAGTTGAGGAGTGGGATTTAAATTGGATACATTTTGTGTGGTCTGAAAGATATGAGGTAAACCAGGCAAGGAGAGTATGGCTAATGTCAATGGATGCTAATCTGTTCAGAAGAATGTTATGAGAAATTGTGTCAAATGCTGCACTGAGATCAAGAAGGATGAGAATGGGGAGACCAAAATCAGCTGCCATCAGAAGGGTGTTGGTGATCGTTACCAGAGCTGTTTCTGGACTCTGGTGAAGGCGGAGACCAGACTGAAACTGTTCATAAAACTTGTGGTTATTGAGGTGTGAGTGGAGCTGGGAGGCAACAACTTTCTCAAGGATCTTTTAAATAAAAGGAAGATTTTAAATTGGATGAAGATTATCAAAGTAATTGGGATCTGCACCACGCTTTCTGAGAATTGGAGGAACAGATGCAGTTTTCAGAGATGAACAACTGCAGTGCTAAAGAAAGAGTGGATAATGTTAGTTATGAAAAGGACCAGTTAGGGAAGACAAGCTTTAACTAACACTGTGGGAAGAGGATCAAGCTGGCAGGTGGATGACTTAGATTTCTGAATTATATGACATACATCAATTATTGAAGGAAGAGTGAAACCCGAAAATAACTGAAGACAGTGGAGATGTTTGGGAGTCCACTTCAGAATGAGCAGCAGAGTTAAGTTGTTGGTGGATGTCAGAGATTTTGTTAAATAAATAAGACATGAGGGAGTTGCAAAAGTCATCAGAGAACTACATATCAGAAGGCAATGATTCCGAAGCCTGTAATTTTGCTAAACAGAGAAAAGAGAGACTTTTGAGTTACCTTTGGTAGAACTTATTAAACCAGAGTAGTATGCAGATTTAGCTGAGGCAATGCAGTCCTTATAGAACAAAATATGATTATTGTACAGTTCTTTGTGTATGGTTTGTCCAGTTTTCCTAAACAGATGTTCCAGTTGCCGTTCTTTGGCTTTGAGATGATGCAGATTGAGAGCAAACCATGGAGCTGAGCAAGAAAATGAGACAGATCGGTGTTTGAGTGGAGAAAATATGTCAAAAAGTTATGGAGGTTAACATCATAGTAAGAAACAAGTTCATTAAGGGTTAAGGAGCTGTGACTAGATGGATGGTCACATATGGCAGATGAGAAAATGTCAGACGATGGATAAAACAGCCCAGGTGAGCACAGACCACACGTACCCCCCCATAGATCCACAGCTTAATCTAGGTGTAGATGGCTGGAAGCGGGCCGATGTAGAAGGAAGGTGGGTGTAAATCTGACCAGACAGCTGGTGCACGAGCAGTGACCGATCTGTAAATGTTGACGATCAACTTTAGCCAGACTTATTCTTTAGATGCGTGATTTTAGTAGTCATCTAACAACTAAAAACATGAAAAAAACCTCCAAAAATAGCAACCGATAAGTAGCGGCGGCCAAGCGCGCCAGCTTTCACTCAACCGGAAAACTATGTGAAACATGAGAAAAATAAATGTGTGGTTTTAACCCTATCTTCTTTGTTTTGTTGGTTGTTTGACTATCCTAACAGGGAGGCCTCTTGAACCAGAGGAAGGCGCTGTTTACTCTGAAGTGAAAACAGGAGCTGCAGGAACAGTTAGTCATTGTATTGAAATGCATCCCTCATGTCGTTACTATGTCAGATTATTACAGGGCGTCATGGAGTTCAGACCATGGTCTGCCTTCATTAACATCTATATACTACATATCAGCAGAAACCGGCTGATCAGACACAAAGCTGGGAACTTTGAATGTGTTTATTTTAAGGAAGATATGCTTTTTTGTTTATTTAGAAAAAACGGTCTTTTCTAACTGTAGATTTTGAGCCGAAATAAAATAAAAGGAAATATTTGATTTCACAAATGTGCTGTGATGTAGAAAGCACAAAATTATAATAGAATTCCAGTTTTACAGTTATATCTGTTAGCATATCATTTAATCCAAAAGCTGTTTAAATTTAGCCGAACAAATGTTTGCTGAGAAGTGTTTTTGTTTTGGATTTCACTACAATTTATGCTGAGATTAGTTGATTCAGTTAAAATTATCAAGAAAACTGAGGTTTTAAAACAGAAATCTAATCACATAGTTCCTACAGTTTGAGATTGTTTAAATTAGATGACAAACAGAAAGCTCCAAAAAAACAAAAAAAAAATTTCTGTCTATATGGAGCATAGAATAGTGTCCTGCTCCGTAGGGCTGGGTATTGATAGGGATTTCACAATTTGATTTGATTTTGATTCTTGAGGCTTCGATTCGATTTCGATTCAATACAATACTGATTTATTAGCTTCAATATCGATTCAATAATAAGTAAATACACAAGTAATTAAGTACCTGAGTATATTTTTAAATAAATGAGCCAAACGTTGGCTTTTAACGTTGGTGGTGCAGGCTTGAATGGAGTGCAGCTGCTGTCTGCCATCTTGCTGTTTTGGTAATACGCGTCTTGTACAACGCTGAACGGTCTCACTAGAGTGTTGCCCACAGCGCCACTGGCCGGTGGGCTGAATCGATTCATAGGATTCGATAAATTGATTTTGAATTACAGACCTATATCTAACCTTCCTTTCTTATCCAAAGTCCTTGAGAAAATAGTTGCTAATCAAGTCTGTGAACATCTAAACAGTAACGAGCTGTTTGAAGAGTTTCAGTCAGGTTTTAGAGCTCATCATAGCACTGAAACAGCACTGGTGAAGGTTACTAATGATATTCTCATGGCCTCAGATAATGGACTGGTGTCTGTTCTGGTTTTGTTAGATCTCAGTGCTGCTTTTGACACAGTCGATCATAATATTCTCTTAGAAAGGCTTGAACATGTTGCAGGGATCAAAGGAACAGCACTAGGCTGGTTTAAATCATATTTGTCTGATAGATTCCAGTTTGTTCATCTAAATGATAAATCATCTTCACTCTCAAGGGTTACTTGTGGAGTTCCACAGGGTTCTGTACTTGGACCAATTCTTTTCACCATATATATGCTTCCAATTGGTAGAATCATTAGACAGCATGGGATAAATTTCCACAGCTATGCCGATGATACACAACTATATTTATCCATAAATCCTGATGAACCCAGTCAGTTAGGTAGATTACAGGCATGTCTGGAAGACATAAAAGCATGGATGACCCTAAACTTTTTGCTTTTAAATTCTGACAAGACAGAAGTTGCTGTCTTTGGACCAGAAGTTCTTAAACAGAAACTGATTAGTCAATCACTTCATCTGGATGGCATTAAATTGTCCCCCAGTAATAACGTAAAGAACCTCGGCGTTATTTTTGACCAAGACTTGACATTTAAATCCCATATTAAACAGGTTTCTAGGATTTCTTTCTTTCACCTCCGGAATATTGCTAAAATTAGAAACATCCTGTCCAGGAGTGATGCTGAGAAACTAGTCCATGCATTTGTTACCTCAAGGCTGGACTACTGTAATTCTTTACTATCAGGAAGTCCACAAAATGCCATTAAAAGCCTTCAGTTGATCCAAAATGCGGCAGCAAGAGTTCTGATGAATATTAAAAAGAGAGATCACATTTCTCCTGTTTTAGCTTCCCTTCATTGGCTCCCTGTTAAATCCAGAATAGAATTTAAGATCCTTCTTCTTACATACAAAGCCCTTAATAATCAAGCTCCATCATACATTAGAGATCTAATTGTTCCATATGTTCCTAAAAGAGCACTTCGCTCTCAGACTGCAGGTTTACTTGTAGTTCCTAGGATCTCTAAAAGTAGAATGGGAGGCAGATCTTTTAGTTATCAGGCTCCTCTCCTGTGGAACCAGCTCCCAGCTTTAGTCCGTGAGGCAGACACTCTGTTTACTTTTAAGGCCAGGCTTAAAACTTTCCTTTTTGATAAAGCTTATAGTTAGAGTGGCTTAGGTCATCCTGAGCTATCTCTGTAGTTATGCTGCTATAGGCTTAGACTGCTGGAGGACAGACTTACCAATTTTCTTCACTCTGCTACTTCCTTTTCTCCTACGACTCTCCAGTTGTATTACAGTACATTCTGTTATTTCGACTGTTAACTTTGTTTTCTCAGTGTTTTTCTCCCCATCGAAGATACACCTGGTCTGGTATCCTGCTTGGCTGCAATGCCCTGTTGGACGGGGGTCATCGACTGGGATGATCCTCTCAGTAACTGAACATCCACTGTGTCCTGTTATCAACTTTTTACTTTCTGTAACATAGAAAGTTCTCTTATATCGGATCTTCTGTTCCTTCTGTGTTCTGCTCTGTCTTCTCAAACCCCCAGACGGTCGTGGCAGATGGCCGCTCCTACTGAGCCTGGTTCTGTTGGAGGTTTCTTCCTGTTAAAGGGGAGTTTTTCCTCTCCACTGTCGCTACATGCTTGCTCAGTATGAGGGATTGCTGAAGGATTGCTGTGGTTGGAAATCTGCCCAACCTCACGCCAATGACTGACGCAATCTGCTGGGATTCCTTAAATAGGAAACTTTTTAACTGATTGGAATGTTTGTATAATTGTATTGAAATGACTTCTTGTTAAGTGCCTTGAGATGACATCTGTTGTGAATTGGCGCTATATAAATAAACTGAATTGAATTGAATTGAATTGAATTGAGAAACAAATAATTGCTATGCATTGCTGAATCGATATTTTACCCAGCCCTACTGCTTTGCTTTCAATCACTTATAAGAAAGATAACTAAGACAGAACAGATAGCCCACATCTTCACCAGCCTGTATATACTTGTATTACTCCAAATATTACTCTGTAAAGAGCAGAACGGCCAAAACCAGTGATGAAAATAGCAGTAGGTATATTAAGCACTCAAAGAAAAAATATGGAGATACTTTTATAAAAATGTTTACTTGTCCATGTATCAAAATCTGAATAACAATAAATGTTACAGATCAAGTTATTGTAACTGTAATTATAAAAAATTAAAGTTTTATCTATAATAGGACCGATTATTTACTTTCTGTTTAAAAAAAAGCAAATTAGGTCATGTGATAAATTTTGGTTTTCAATTTTCATGCACAAAGTCTGATAAACTGAAACCATAATATTTTTACTCAAGATGATCATACCATGAGAACATCATACCGGCTGCCTGCCTAGCCGACATTAACAATTAGAACAAAACCAAGAGAAAAAAGAAAGGTTAAGATTATGCATGCCTTGATCTTTACTCCTTAAGGTTAAGAATTTTTATAAATAATTAATTTTTTTAAAGCATTTTATTTTCTGTGACAAATTTGTTGTAAGATTTTAGAATTTTGGTTTGCCATTTTCATCTGCATGTACTGTATAAATTTACAGTTTCATAGCCTCTTGATGAAATACAATTGGACATAATTTTCTCACATTGACAAGAGATGGAAGTTTAGTTAACATAAGAATTTGAACTGTTTACATAAGCGGCTAAAAGTCTGACACAGATCATCTCTATTTTCAGAGCGGAGGAGTCTTGTATCAACAGTTGCAGTAGTTCATTCTGAGATCAGATCAGGAGTACTTCTAACAACGCTGTCACGTAAGCTGCATGCTGGGATGTTCTTCTGAAAGTTATTGCATGAGTCAGAACTTAACATCACGTCCTTCATCTTTGAAACACCCACATTTCTCATGTGTTTCTCTTAGAAATTTGATAAGGAAGTTGTATTAGGAAAGCAAAGCAGCATTTTATGAAATACCTGTAAGGAAGCACTGAATGCAATATTTGACCTGCTTTGACATTTGTCCATACATGGTGATGTAAAATTTGAAGTACAACAATTTCATTTTCAGCAGATAGTTTCCTTTTAAGTACCACTGCCTCCTTCTTTAATGCTTTATTTGTATTCTATAAAAATGTATTCTGTTGCAAAATTTAGCAATGAAAAAAAAATTTAATATGCAATTTGTAAACAGTTTTTGCTCTACACTCTATATTTAAACTATATTTAAATTATCTATATTTAAATTTTAAATATTTAAACATTATTTGTTAATACAACCATTCTGTGTTTCTTTTTTAAATTTTGATAAAAAAGTAATTTTATATTTTTTACACCTGCGATGCTTGTATAGTGCTTCTGTTTCCAAGTGTATTGCATTGCTAGTCTTGCCAGTGTAGCAGTTCAGTTGGATAATTGCTGTATGTATATGAAGTGTATAGTCAACTTTGAATTTAAAATCTGTATAATAAAAGGCTGAAGACATGAAGGAGCTCATTTGTAGTCATTCATCAGCGGACTTTATATCACGATACTTTAACACTTCATCTGAGGGTAAAAGACCCTCACAGCTGTTACTAAGAGATAATTTACTTACATTGTGAAATACACACTGGTGTCTCTGGCATGATAAGTTAGGTGGGGCACAGCAACTCAACACCTAATATCAGCAACTAATTCTTCTGTGATGCATACAATCTGACTTTGATCAATAATATTGTTGTGATTCCATTTCAAAGATGGACTGAGCAGACCACATTTCCCAGCAATCCTAGCAGTGACGCCCAACACACTCCTATTGGTTTGTGACCACCCATGGTGACATCGGCGATGACATCACGGCCAAAGGGGCTACAAAGAGTAGTCATGCCCATTTTCAAACTGTTCTCCAGCCAGAAGTTCTTGGATGAACTACTGCTGAACAGAGGACATCTCACCGGTAAAGATTTTCTTTTGTTCTGACCTGCTGGACCGGGGAAGAACTCATTTCAAAGCTTCGAAGTGCTCACCCCGTTTGCGTAACCAGGGTGCGCGATATAAAAACTGTTCCCAGACAGTTCGTTAGACGTCAACCTACAGGCCATCCAGCCTGCCAGGTTTTTTTTTATAACTCTTCCTTTTCTTGCTCAACTACGGACACAATTTGCTCTCCTCCTAGTGGACTGGACCTCCTTCAAGGCAAAGTAGGACTGAACCGGTTCATTTATACTAATACTGTGTCTGGGCGGAGCAAAATAGAGAAAATTGAGTTTTAAAGAGTTAGATTTCGATCATTGTTGGTTTAAAGTGTTTTTAAGCGCTGTACCTGTTTGCTCATTTTTGCGTCGCTGCGTGCATAAGTTTGAGCTGTAATTGCTGGGTTTGAAACTGTTTGTTTTATCCTGAGCAGATCACACCTTTCTTTATTTTTCCTTCCTCTGTTTTCCTCTCTCTCTCTCTCTCTTCCTCACTCCCTGATCACCTTCAGCAGAGTCAGGCTCGATCCGGCCTGCGTTAGCTGGTCTTAGCTGAAAAGTTTAACTCCATTCTCTTTGAGGCCTTCCACATGGACGCTTCAGCCCATGTGCTCTGTCCATTTTAGCCAAAGCTAGTTTATGGCCCTATGTCTCCTTACACTACATGTGCCCCCCTCCATCTTGGCACAGAACTGAGATTTATGACTTTGTCTCCTAGGCTATCTGTGATTTGAGCCCCCTGGAGAGAGGGCCCCCCTTAGCTGTTCTGGCGGATTCATTTCATGTTAATTGTGTTTAATGTTCACCTATTATTGTTTTCTAAGATCTGTATTAGTTTTGCATGCTTTAGAATAGATGGGATTTTCTATTTTCTAAATAAAGTCCCCTTAACTTAAAGAGAAGTTGTCTGGGATTACTTGGAGTGATGCATACAATTAATGTCCACAGCGTAAGAACTTATTCCTTCATCTATTGTTTATCTCAGCCTTATCAGGCTGATAATCATAAACATAAACTTAGACTGAACAATTTGGCTATTGTATTCCTGGAATCCACCAGGATGGTGCCCCTAAACTTGGTAATTTTTACATAAAATTATTAATCTTATTAATAATTGCCCTAAGCAATTATTCATATTTAATCATAGCCAAATCCTACCTATCTGTGGCACAACAATATTGATTGCTATTTTATGTGATTAATTTCATATTGATTCAATATGAAATGAACCACATAAAATAGCACACATCTACACACTACAAACGCCATTTTATGTAAATGTAATTGAAGAATCAAACCTTTTCATAGCCTACATGAAATTACAAATAAAGGGTCACTCACCAGTGTTGTTCTTGAAAAAAGAATGCAGATCGTTCATCTGGGCAAACTTTTCAATAACTGTATAATCGTTCAAACAATCCCCTTTAAATCTATAATAATCTCTTAAAGTCCTTGAACGATGTTAAAATCTACTGGCTGGTGACGTTCAAATATTTTATCCGTAATTTTCGTTCAAGAGCCAACCTGCTAAAATTAGACTTCATCAAAAAAATCAACTTCATTCTTTTTTCTTTGTCTTGGTAGCTAGCAAGGATATTAGATGGCTTCACACTTTTATCCAACAGAATGTAAACGTGACGTGTGCTATTTCAATATTTTATTATGAGTTATGCTGCACAACCAACTTTGGCATTTGGCGCATCACTTCCTGGAGTGGTAGGATACCAGGATCTCTTCTTATTCTTCTAATAAATTTCCGTCAGACTGCACGCCAGATGGCGCATTGCTGCCTTTCTCTATCGAGGAAGGTAGCAGAATATCAGCTTGAGGCCGTGGCATTTGGTCCCCTCGGCTGTCTACTGAGCGCATGTTGGGCATGCGCACTGTGATTTCAGATCTTCATCATTTTAAAAAAAACGTTAAGGGGCCGGCCCCAGTGGCTGCTTCAAGAGGATTTAGCCTACTGAGCTTGTCAGTATTCTGGCGCAGACTTAGTTATACAAAAATGTTTATAACAGGATATTATTAGTAATATAATCGGTCTTTATATAATATTACTCTGTGAAGAACGATCATGTTCTACTGATTAATTTAATCATGCCGTGCATAGAGCTCCACAGCAACATCTGGCCCCAAATGCAAAGACGCCACAGGAAATGCAGTCTTACAGTCAGCAAGGGGAGAAAGCAAGATTTGTTAATTCAAATTCAAATTCAAAAATACTTTATTGATCCCAGAGGGAAATTAAGTGTTGGTATAGCTCATATGATTAATTCTTTAAGGAGTTGTTGTGGATGATGATGGCTGTGGGCAGGAAGGATTTCCGGTAATGGTCTGTATTGCAGCGAAACTGAAGAAGCCTCCGACTGAAGACGCTCTGTTGTTGTATCACAGTCTCATGAAGAGGATGCTCAGGGTTGTCCATAATTTTTTTAATTTTATGAAGAATCCTTCTTTGCATTATCATCTCCAGATTTTCCACAGTTGTCCCAAGAACAGAACCAGCCTTCTTTAGCAGGTTGTTTAGCCTATTTAAATCCCTGGCTCTGATGCTGCTACCCCAACAGATGACGGCTGAAGAGATTATACTCTCCACAACAGACTTATAGAAGATCTCCAGCATCTTGCTGCAAACCTTGAAGGACCTAAGCTTCCTCAAGAAGTGAAGTCTGCTCTGTCCCTTCTTGTAGACGGCTTCACTGTTGCGCCTCCAGTCCAGTCTGTTGTCAAGGTGAACTCCGAGGTATTTATACTCCTCAACCACCTCCACTTCTTCTCCCATGATGGAAACAGTTTTTGACTTATCCCTGTTTCCTCTCAAATCTACAATCATCTCCTTTGTTTTGTTCACATTCAAGGTGAGACGATTGTTTCCACACCATGTCACAAAGCGGTCCACCAGCTCTCTGTATTCAGCTTCTTGTCCATCTCTGATACACCCGACAATTGCAGAGTCATCTGAGTATTTCTGCAGATGACAGGTCTCTGATTTATACTGGAAGTCTGAGGTGTACAGAGTGAAAAAGAATGGTGAGAGTACGGTCCCTTGTGGTGCTCCTGTGCTGCTGACCACCTGGTTTGACACACAATTCTTCAGTCTCACAAATTGTGTTCTGTTTGTCAGGTAGTCATTGATCCAGGCGATTGTTGAGGGCTCCACCTGTGTCTTCAGGAGTTTCTGACAAAGCAAATCAGGCTGAATTGTGTTAAATGCACTGGAGAAATCAAAGAACATGATCCTCACAGTGCTGCCTGCTTTGTCCAGATGACAGTGGGTTGGTTGAAGTAGGTGGATGATGGCATCTTCAACTCCAACTCCACAGTGATGAGCAAACTGCAGTGGGTCCTGATACGTTCTTGTTTGCTTACTCAGGGGTGCCAACAGGAGTCTCTCCAGGACCTTCATGATGTGGGATGTCAGAGCAACGGGTCTATAGTCATTGATGACTGATGGGTGAGTTCTTTTGGGTACTGGAACAAGGCATGATGTCTTCCACAACACTGGAACCTTCTCCTGAGTTAGGCTAAGGTTGAAGAGGTGCTGCAGAATCCCACAGAGCTGCTTAGCAAAGGCCTTCAGGACTCTGGGGCTGACACCATCTGGACCTGCAGCCTTGTTCCGGTTTAGTTTCTCCAGCTCCCTCTTCCCCTGACTTTTGGAGACAGACAAGTGGGAGGGGGAGGCAAAGGGGGTACCAGCATTTCCTGACTTGGTTGAAGTCAAACTTGTGGAATTAGAAGAGTCCATGGCTGAGGTGAAGGATAAAACATCCGAGGTGTTACAGGAAAGCTGTTGATCAGAGGAGAGTGGGATGTCTGTTTGGCTGGCAACAGGAGAGGGGGATGCTGAGCTAGTTCCTGAACTGAACCTGTTGAAGAATATGTTCAGTTCATTGGCTCTGTCCAGACTTCCAACTATCCAATCCTTCCTGTCCTTAAAACCTGTGATCTTTCTCATTCCTGACCAGACATCTCTGATATTGTTCCTCTGTAGTTTGTTCTCCAGCTTCTTCCTGTATGCCTCTTTGCTGTCTCTGATCTTGACCTTAAGTTGCTTCTGTATACTCCTAAGTAATTCCCTGTCTCCCTCCCTGAAGGCTCTTTTTTTCTTGTTTAGCAGTTCCTCCAGGTTACTGGTGATCCAGGGTTTATTATTAGGGAAGCATCTCACTGTTCTGGCGGTGATGATGTTGTCCACACAGAAGTTTATATAGTCAGTCACACACTCAGTCATGGCATTGATGTCCTCTCCATGTGCTTGGCAAAGAGTCATCCAGTCTGTGATTGCAAAACAACCCTGCACGGCTTCTTCAGCTTCCTGTGACCATTTTCTCACAGTTTGTTTTGTCACAGGTTGCCTCTGAACAAGTGGTTTATATTCTGAACAGAGAAAAACAAGATTGTGATCTGATTGTCCCAGAGGAGGTCTTGATTTAGACATGTATGCATCCTTTATATTTGCATAAAACAAATCCAAGGTCCTGTTTTCTCTTGTAGAGCAGCTGACAAACTGTTGAGATGTTGGAAGTGTAGTAGAGAGCGAGGCATGATTAAAATCACCAGATATTGCCACAAATGCATTGGGGTGCTGTGTCTGTAGCTTAGCAACAACGGAACTGATGACATCACATGCAGTGTCGGCAACGGCTGAAGGTGGAATGTAAACAACTGCCAAAATTACACTGGTGAACTCTCTTGGTAAATAATATGGATGAAAACTCACTGCCAAGATTTCGACATCTGGGCTGCAGAGACGACACTTCACAGTAACATTTCCTGGATGACATCATCTGTTGTTGACAAGCACTGCTACTCCACCACCTTTTCTTTTTCTGCTTGTCTTCAGATCTCTGTCTGCTCGTACAGTCAGGAAGCCTGGCAGACAGACGTTGGAGTCGGGGATATGATCCAGCAGCCACGTCTCAGTAAAACACATGACACTGCATTCACGGTACTCTGGCTGAGTCCTTGTAAGGGGCTTGGAGTTCATCCATCTTGTTAGCCAGTGATCTCACGTTACCCATTATGATCGATGGAAGAGATGGCTTGAACTTCCTCTTTCTCTGTCTCCTTTTTGCTCCTGCTCTGCATCCACGTCTTCTCCTTATCAACTCATCAGGGATTTGTGGCTTCGGCTGAGGTATTATTTCAGCTTTTGCGATGTTAATCAGCTGCTCCCGGCTGTAAACCACATTGTTGCCATGGTAACGCATCATAACAAATTGTCAAAAAGGGAAGAATTCACAGCAAAAATCCTTCCAGCTTCACAGCACCAAAAACTAGAAAGTATACAGGTCAAAAAAATGTATAGTTGTATAAATGTATAGTTCTGTTTGATGATGCCATAAAATGTATCTATACAATTCAATGATATTCTATTTTATGACCATAAGTGTGTGTCTTTTCAAACTGAAATGATTCCTTGGCATGTTTTATAGAAGTGAGTCTTGAAGTAGATTTCACCAAGCTTTGCTTCAACAAGTCGAGCATCGTTGAGGCAAAAACGAGCAGCCACTGAGACGGTTTCTTCCCCCAAGCTTTCTCTCTGATGAACACTTCAGTCACTGATTGACAAAACTTAAAAACCAAGTCAGGCCAGGAAACAAACCAATTTAAATGAATCCCTAACATTCTGACCAAGGAGAGCGGTCAAATAAACTGCTGGTATTAAGCCAGAAGTTTGTTATTGGCTGCAGAAAGCATGTGGTTGGTAGGTAAAACACAGTTAACAAAGCATTTATTGGGAGAATGTATACATTTAAGCATAAATGTATATATCTTACACAGATCATCAACAAAATTATTTTTTCCCCTCAAGAATAATCCATTTTATTTTGTATAATAATTCCAGGACAAAACTAACTGTGATTTATGGTCATGATTACAGTAGGTAAACTTCTGAAGATATTTCAAACTATTCTAGAAATACTGAATGGTGAGTTTGTCTCTGAGTATGAAACCAGGCAAGACTTTGTCATCTGAAAGCGATCATCAGGCTGGGCATTCAGATCGGGTTACTGTTCTGTTATCTGAACTCCTATCAGAAGAGAAGGTATTAAGTTCCCTTGAATGCTCAAATACTTAATTATATGATTTATTATGGAACTACATAAAACATTGATTTAGTTCAATTAGGTTTATTTAGACAGTGCTTATTCACAACAAAAGTCATCTCAGGGGCACTGTACAAAAAAAGCAAACAAGTGCACTTCAAATCCAGTTGGATCTGTTCACCATTTTACTTCAATACAGTAATGTGATATGCTGTTACATTTTTACATTTAATAAAGCAAGACATGTATGTTTATAAAATGATGGACACACAAATTTTTTTTTAAACTGTATATAGAAGCCTTAATAGTCAATTTTCTGAAAAAGGAGCTACTTGTTAGGCCTTCGGGTATTAAACTTTATTCTGCTTTTTCATCAAATAAATGCCGGCTTATTTATGGGTTTTAATTGCAGTGATAGTCCACATATTGATGTTGATGAGTTGGAGTTTGTAGTAAAAATTAAACTAACTTTTATAATATATACTAGTAATGGGCCAAAAAAGTCACAATCTAATTTGTACATCTGACCACATTCAGCTTTGATCGTCACGCATCATGAGAGTGTCAAAAAGTTTGATCAGTTTTCCATCAAAGAGTCGCATTAATCCAAAATCGAAACCAGTTTAAAGTATTTTCTGGGCTTAAAGTTTGGACTCTGTTATGGACAATCATCCGATGCTTTATGAACCACTATTACAGTGCAAGTCCTCACACTCTCAACCGATGTGAGATGACTACTTGAGGATTGACTTGTTACCTTATAAAATATATTGTTCCCTTTAGGATGTTTCAAACAAAAAACTAATATGTTTTATTTAAGATCTAAGATTTGGATGTTGAGAATTTATGTGGCTAGGCAATGTATATCACAAAATGTGAAATAATGTAATCGCCTAATAAAATAGAGTTACAGTTTTTTAT
Source organism: Valencia hispanica (assembly GCA_963556495.2). NCBI lineage: Eukaryota > Metazoa > Chordata > Actinopteri > Cyprinodontiformes > Valenciidae > Valencia > Valencia hispanica. Next base: position 19,351,903 of record OY747714.1, on the reverse strand, counting down.
GTTCTTTCAGAATTTACCTGAGAAACATTTTGATGGTATTTCATTCTTTAGGAAGTACTTCACTAAAGCCTCTGAATTCTTCTGATGCTTTGAGGAGAAAAACAAGGCAACAATAAGAGAAGCAAAGTTTATGAGAATAATGTTTAACATTGACAAATTTAGCTGAAACTTTACAACAAATGTGCTAAATAATTCAAAATGTAGCAGTTTTTTCTATTGTTTTAAAATATGAGTTTTCTTTTTCAAAGCTTTAACAAAAATGTTACATTATGTCACAAATGTCACATGTTAACTTACATTTTATACATTATTAAAATAAATCCACACACCAAGAGACTGAGAAGCTATAGCTCAACAAGAAATGATGGATAATGAATTTGTACTTGTTCAAGCAGCAGATGTTTTACTGAAAGTTAAAGATAAATACGATATATAAAATGTTCACAACTTCTACCTTGTCTCATAGCTGATCTGAGGCCTGCACCATGAAGCAGGATTAGTGGCTTTGCAAAGCAAGTTCAGGTTTAGCTCAGGGTTTTTGATATCAGGAAGCTGGTTTTTCGTGGTTTATTATTATGGTAACTAATACTTGAAATATGACATGCTCCATGGCATGTTAGATTTCTAAATCACAGATGAACAAGTCTTAAAGGAATTTCTCCGAACCAGTTAATGCTCTTGAAAAATGAAAAAGAAGGAAATTAATAAGCCTCTTCTCATTATTTCCTTCTTTTTCTAAGTTTAGACATTAGGTTAGACATTAACTGAGGAACATCTCTATGATACATCTTAGCAGAACTTCTATGATCAACAGAAAATTATTTCAACCAAACGTCTTCCTGCCAACTTTTGACTAATTAGGTATTAACTTTAATCAGGGTTCTTTGAGAAATTGAGAATATGAGTACAGAACACAACATCACCAAACAACATCATACTGTTTGTAATTTTTAAAAATACAACCACAGGAGAATAATAAAAGGCATTAAAATGACAGGTCAGTTAAAACACTTTAAAGCTAGGTATCAAAAGGCAGTCGGGGCACTGCCTACCCGAGGCTATTTGTAATAAGTATTTTTTTAACATCACTTATGTTTCCTAGTTAAATATCTGACATTTGTTTTGGAAGTTATGAAACAGAGAACAAAATATTAAATCCACCAGCCTTTAAACAGAAGACTAACAGGTCCATCACTAGAAACATTTGTTCTTTTGCTAGTATTTCTTCATAATTGTGATTGGTTCTCTAGTTCCAGCTCCACCTGTTTTTATAATCAGAAAGCTTGTATTGACTTGGCAAAATGAAAACCAGCTTCATAATACCTCTCAATATAATCTGTTGGATGTTATGATGTTTTGATTTGGTTAAGCCAGACGTCTGAAATAATCTGTGTATGTCGAAGCTGCTTCATAGTGCAGGACTCAGCTCTGCCTTCTTCTCTGTCAGAACTCCTTGATTGTCTTTATCAAAGTACTGATTTGTTATCAGAGGTTTTTTTATTGCTTTCACAGTGACCACAGTGTTCACCTCCAAGGTATCAATAAAGCTGCAGTTGGTTCATAAAATTCTATTTAAATGTTTGCTACACTAAAAGAGTTTCACTCAGTTTGCAGCTACAGTAGTAGAGCCAGCTGGCTGACTTTTGCATCATATTGAAGACATGTTGACATCATCATCGTTTCTTTCTTTTTTCAAGATACCTTTAGCACCTTCAAAGACCCATCTGACCTCTGCACCTGAGAGATTAGCGTTTCTATGATAATTGATGAGGCGATGCAAAAAACTTGCATTAAACAAATCCATCATCATTATCATCACCATCACCAGATTAGTGCAGAAAACAAGCACATGTGTGCTTTAGATATGTGTGCTTGTATAAATGTGTGTTTGCTACCTGTGTCTGATGGGCTGCATATTTGGATTTATGTAAATTCATATTTTTGTTGATGTGCATGTGTCTGAAGCAGTGTGTTTGTGTAGTGTGTGTTAATATGTGCTGTTGAGTTATGGTTTGTGTGTCTGTTGTGGTGCTGTATGCGTGTGCCTTTAGTTATGTCAGTATATGTACTGTTTTTGTGTGTCAGTGTTCGTTCGGCATGTGTCTAATGGTGTGGAAGATCCAGTCCATCTTGGTGCTCCATCCTCCATGATGAGCATCATTCATCTGTTTTGTGAAGTACTCCAGCGCCTCCTGCTGGCTCTTTTCTAGTGGAAAGAAAACAGTGTGAGACAGGAGAATTTATGGTGATGTGTATGGTCTTGTTTCTTCTACATTGTTTTCTGTTGTTTGGATTTCCCCATTAGAAGGATCTTTGTTTTTATAAAATAAAAGCTGTTTTTTCCCCCCACCTATCTGTTGATTTCTCACTTTAGATCCAGTCATTAGAACAGAAAAATCTGACCAATAATGAACCCCGACTTTGATTTTACATACGTCTCACAACAAATATGGTGCTTGAGTAGAAGGCTTAAATGTACTACTTTCTTGTGTATTAAGGAGTTCTCATCACAGTTCTCATGATTATTGAAAACTTCCATGCGTATACATTGTGGAAGAAAAATTAACACTATTGGAGTCATTGAATTCCCTTTAGCTGTTCTTAAAAGTTGTTTTGGGTCATTGCGACATCCATCCATCCATCCATGCATCAATCAATCAATCCTTATCCGGGGTCGAGTCGCGAGGACGGCAGGTTTAGCAGAGGGACAGAGACTTCTCTTTCCCCAGCGACTTGGGCCAGCTCCTCGGGGAATCTCAAGTTGTTTCCAGGCCAGCCAAGGAGCATAGTCCCTCCAGCATGTCCTGGATCTTACTCTGGTTCTTCTACCAGTGGGACGTTTCTGGAACACCTCACCAGGAGGCATTCTGACCAGGTGCCTGAGCCACCTAAATTGGCTCCTCTCGACTACACGCGCAGCAGAGCAGGGAGTGACATGAACTGATAATCCCTAAGGGACGTCATTTGGAAACTCGGATGCAGTTTGGGTCTGCCATGCTCTTTACGAAATGAGAGTGCACTGAAAGCAGTGCCGGTTGAATTGTGGAATAAACAGGGCGGGTCATTCTGTGCATGCATTAATTGCGTAAAAAAAATTAAGCACATTAATTCTACGAATTAATCATCCCACGTTAACGAGTTAATTTAAGCCCTACTTTAAAGCAGCACTTAAAAAGTTTCCCGCTTCTCCTACTTACTGGTTGAAAGAGGAATTCCAATGTTGTAAACTTTGCTGCAATCTGCTGTTGCCACCACGAGGTTTGCAGATAACGATGTCATCAGACAAGGTAGTGTATTTTGCATCTTTTTTGGAATGTATGATTATTGGCAGTTCAGAAACAAAGAAAAATAATAGACTTTGCTTGCTATTTTTTAGATGATTTAAAACTGACTATTGGGTTGTGTCCAGGTTATTCCATTCCAGTTGGTCATAGGTCTAAAGATGTTCTATTTTCCATAAATCCATCATCAATCCACTGCCTAGACCAGCTCCAGTTTCATACTGTATTCCTGATGTACCAATCTCAGGAAATCTGAGGTGCTCTGGTTAATAGTCCAAGTTTTCCACCTACATGCCAGGGTTAGTCAGGTTGCCAGATTACTTTTTTGGTCAGCAGCTGAGTTGTCCTGAACTGAACTATTCAAGATTTTTCTGAAAGGCACATTTACATACTTTATAACATTTCTTTTCCACCTTAATTTTTTCCCCACTTTTCTCTACCAATCTCTTTAATTTTAACCTCTGTCTCTCTTCCCTTCTGATCTCCCTCTTTCCAACTCTATCTCCAAATTTTACCTAATGCAAGGGTCTTCCTAAGGTAGGCGATGTCATCAAAACTCTGTAGTTCAGGCATTCCGCAACCCAGCATGAGGGAGAAGAGGTTGATGAAGAGGCTAGCGTGCTGTCGGATGGCCAGGTAAGCTTTGTAACACATCTCCTGGAACCTGCACCACAGAGGGTTAAATGCGGGTGAGACAAGCTCTGAGACAGACAGTGGAAGCAGGTGCAGACAAACGAGGACAAGGTGAGACCTCTCAAACTCCTTTGTCTTGGTTGACTCCTGAATGCCTTTACTGATGACAATGAGGAAGTCCTGAGTCAGGACAAAAGGCACACGCTCCCTCTTGTAGCCAAATTTCTTCTTCTTGTGGTCTAGGAAGTGGCCGAAGTCGATGTGGAACAGCTGTAAGATGGAAGAATAAGAGTCAGTGTGGGGAGCAAATGGAGTAAAAAGTGAAGAGAAGAAATAAGAGGTCCACCTGTCCGTTCTCCTTCACCATGATGTTGGAGTTGTGTCGGTCTCCGATTCCCAAGATAAATGTGGCAACGCAGTAACCTGCACAGGACCTGGTGAACAGGTCGATGGCTCGATCATACCTAAGAGACAAGTAAGAGAAGTGAGAAATGTAAATCAGGTAAGACAGGTGAGTTAAACTGGTGGATACACAGCCTGTAGACTATGAAACAGGTGGAAGGAGATCATTCAGAACAGCCAGATGGAGCAGATTTACAGATGTATTAAGTTTAACAGATAAACAATTAGGTCTACAATCAGATGGAGGAGTGCTGACCCCTCTCCATGGTTCTTGTCTTTGATCCAGTGGTGGAGAGTATTGGAGTTGAACTGCAGTGCCCCCTTCAGGCCTCCTTTGCACTGAATCTGCATGATAGTGTAGCTGTTCTTCACCACCTCAATGAGACCCACACGATCACCGATGGACAGGCAGCCGTAGGGCAGCATCCTGCAACACACAAATACTTAAGGTAAGGTTACCCATGTGTGATTGATGTCACATCCTCAGATGACATCAACATGTCATACCGCAGGTCCAGGCCTTGGTTCTGCCAGATGTTCTCCATGATCTTAATGATCTGCAGCGTCAGCATGTCTTGACGCAGATCTGCAGTGCAAACAGAACCTACTACATTACCAACAATGCCCTAACAGCTCCACTTTTAGCGCAGTTTGCATTCTGCAGTCAAAACCATGTTGTGATTAACAATGAGCTAGTTACCATCTCCATTCTTAAAGATGATCTCATTGTTGGTAAAGAGTAGCTCAGACATTATGTCAGGGTTCTCCCAGTTCAGCCATAGGGGGCGCTTTGCTGAGGACATGATCCTGCACTCCTCCAGCCTGCAAGCATAAGAACTTGTTTTACAGCCGTTTATCTATGATGGTTTGTAGCCTACTAGGTTTGTTAGCTGGTTAGGCCAATTAAAGAGTTTAGGGTTTGATTTGTATGTTATGGCTTAATCAATTGGTAAATCGATTATTTTGTTACCTGAGGTTTCCCAGCTGGTGAACTGGGTTCAGTGGTGAGACAAATCCTTGCAGAGACTCCATGTAGTCTGGACGTGACATATGTTCAACCAAGAACTTCATCTGAGTCTACCCACCAATAACAGTAAAGCAACATGTCAAGAACCAAACACAGGAATCAAATAAAAGACGATGCTTATTTTTGCTTTCGTACCTTCTGAGTCTCATCCTTCTTCTCCTGCTTCAGTGTGTCTGTCAGATTCACCAGTTTATCCATGGCTTCCACCTGCAGACATGTTTTTTCTAATTTACCAAACTATATTTGTAAATCCTCCATCAATGCAGTACATCACAAGAGAAGGAGCAACTAACACTACATCTCCCCTTATCATAAGCTCATGGCAATGATCATCCCTATAAATTTGCTGGACCCCATCTGTCCTCATTGGACAAACAGAATTGTATGATTTTTTTTTGTAAAACCTTTGGACAGGAGAAAACTTAGTAAAATGAGCTGCAACATTTATTTGTTATTTTTATGTTATTTTATTATGCCTGTTCTTTGTCCTACACAATGCAATATGTAGCCTGTTTTACAAAAAAAAAGTTGCATGAATTATGACCTTGTCTGGGAGAGCTCAAAGAATCATGGTTTCAAGGGGAGTTAAAGTCAACCCACCATTGTTCTCCTCTAAGTCACCAAGGGAGGTGGAAACATTCTAAGTGCATACATTTTTTCCAATAACACACAATGGTCCCCACTAAGCTCCGCTCCATGCTTCCTGTGGTTCTGTGATTCCAGGTTAATTTATGAAAAGTAACGTTACTGCCTCGATTCATTATTCATTAAATCCTCCATCAGAGGTCATACCAGAGGTTGTCCAGAGATCCTCCTCTGGATCATCAAGGTGTTCTCTGGCAAACTTTAGATGGGCCTGGACATGTGCTGGCTTAAGCAGAGGATCCTTTCGACGGCTGCAGGATTTTAGTCCATGATGAGGTAGTGTGTTACTAATAGCAACCTTTGTTACTGTGGTCCCAGGCCATTGACCAGTTCCCCCATGTAGTTCTGGGCTATTTCCTCACCATGCTAAAGATCATGTGTACCCCATGAGGTGAGATCTTGCATGGAGCCCCAGGTAGTGGGAGATTACTATTTATTCCATTTTCTAATAATTGCTCCAACAGTTGGTCTGTTCTCACCAAGCTGCTTGCCTATTGTAGATTGGCTCATCCCAGTCTTGTGCAGGTTTACAATCTTGCCCCTGATGTCCTTAGACAGCGCTCTTTGGCCATGGTGGAGGTTGGAGTCTGACTGTTTGAAGGTGTGGACAGGTGTCTTTTTTACAGATAACGAGTGCAGGATAGAAGAGCTTCTTAAAGAAGTAACAGGTCTGTGAAGACCAGAATTCTTCCTTGTTTGTAGTTGCTAAATACGTATTTTCTGCACCATTATACAAATAAATTCTTTAAAAATCATACAATGTGATTTCCTGGATTTTTTTATATTCTTTCTCTCACAGTTGAAGTGTACCTATGATGAAAATTGCAGACCTCTCTCATCTTTTTAAGTGGGACAACTTGCACAATTGGTGGCAGCCAAATACTTTTTTACCCCTCTGTATGACTTGCTATTTACCTAAGATTATAGGCAGCCTACATCTGACCACCCCTTTGGAAACTTCCTGGATGTGCCCCAGTTAACTCCCAACATACCACTAAAGTCATGGGAACCTCAGTCAGAAACCCATTATCAGTTATTACCCTAGTAAATTAAAGCTAATAAACACTTAACCAAACATATTGCTCTAGATGTTTGAGCGCTGAACTGTTATTTAGGTATCTGAATGCTCACCTGTCTGTTCAAGTGTTTCAGGTACATGCCACAGGCTCTGCAGAAAGCCTCCAGCAGGAGGCCAAACCTTCTGGAAACAGTCTTATTGTGCATTTCTGACCTGTGAAAACACTTCTTGTCAAATTAAACCTGAATTACAGGCAGCCAACACTTTTGTTTATTACATTTCGGCTCAGGTTAACAACATAGCTTGACACTCACTTCAGGTGCCAGAAGAAGAAGTGTCCTATCCTCTGATTGGTCAGAGCTTTCTTGATGAGGAATCGAGCCAGAGGATTGTCCAAGTACATCTCATATTTTAACACCTGTAGACCCACAAATTTGGTTTAAATTCACAATATTAAAAAACGAACACAGTTCAAGTGACAGTTTTAGCTCACCTGTACAAGCTGCAGCAGATACTGTGACAACTTGTCATCTGTCAAGCCCTGCACCAAACAGCGAAGAGCAAACTCTCTGACTATCGGGTCAGGAAAGTTACAGTCCAGCAGCTCCAGAGCTGACTCAGGCTCCATCAGAGGCCATTCTTTCAGTAAACAGTACATCTGAGGTAGAAGAAGAAATAAGTTGGACTTGGGTCAAAACAAAGGGTTTTTTGTCATGTTACAAGTCTGACAAGTGACACATGAATGTGTTGTAATCTCAGCCATTCTGGCTGGATATATAGGGTTGTTGTTCTGCTGGAAGGGGAACTATTTGCCCAGTCCCAAGTCATTTACAGCCTCTTACAGGTTTGCTTTGTAATTACCAGCATCTATCTCCCTATCAACACTGACCAGATTCCCTGTCTCTGCTAATTATAAAGAAAACTGTCCCAACAACATGATGATGCCACCACCATGTTTCATGATGGGAATTCTGTGATCACATTGTGCACATGTTGTTGCTACCACACATATCGTTTTGTATGTAGACTAAAAGTTCTAATTTTGCTCCAATCTGACCAGAACGCCCTCACCGATTCATGGCTTTGATCTTGCCATTCTTCCAGAAGTGTCAGAATTGTGGAGCACACAACTAATAGTAATCCTATCTGCATCTTCTCTCACCTGAGCTCTGCAGCCCCTGCAGAGTAACTATGGGCACAGAGCCAAAACATTAAACTAAACTAACTAAATTAAATACATTGAAAGTTGTGGTTGTAACATGACAAAATTATGTAGTTGAAAGTGTGAACAATTTTGGGATGCACTGTTAGGCAGTGCAGACACTGGCTTTTAATCTGTTTTAATACGTAAATGAAAACCCTAGCACCAGTGTACCGCTAAAAGCAGAGGTGGGTAATAACTCACTTTGTTTACTCAGATACATTTACTTGAGTAACAACTAAGTAAGTAGTAGTAGTACTTCTAGGAGTAGTTTTTTTGCACTTTTTTTAGCTTCTACTTGAGTAATATCTTGAAGTAACAGTACTTTAACCCTTCTCTACCCACCTCGTGCTATTTCACTGAATGATGTTTAAAAAAAAAAAATTAAGACTTCTGCGATAAAAACAAGCTTTATGTATTGTTCTAATATTATTTTTGAACTGCTGAGCCTTTTGTGCTACTTTATTAAATTAGCTTAAATAGTACTATTCAAGCATTTTAAAGTAGTGTTACTCTTGAGTACAATTTTTGGCTCATCTACCTACCTCTGGTAAAAGCTAGTTTGCTTTATTGCTACTAAAAGGCACCTACATTATGAACAAACATGGAGCAAATATTTTTAGCGTTTAATAGATAAACCGTTTATCCTGACTCAAATTTCAAAACATAAAGAAAACAAAACTCAAACACTGAGTATCAAGCTTGTAATTTATGTCTGTAGTACTTTTCTCAAACCACTGAGTTATTCAGTCAATCACAGGAAGGGCATTCATGGCTTAATTTTCTTTTGGCTGCTGTGTCTGAGTGGAACCTGGCCATGTGTCTTGAGTAAGAGCAGTGTTGGACTGAGCAGCTGCAGCCAGAGCTAGGCTACAACTGATTCCTGTATCAGATTGCACTTGCTTTGTTAGTAATTCAACACATTGCAGTCTGGATATGGCACGGTTTGGAGGATCCTTCCTGATCATGACAATTAGTTTTTACCTCTTATCCCCTCTGACCTCTGTACCAAAGACTCCCTGCCACTCTTCAAATCTAGACCCAAAACTCATCTGTTCTGACTGTCCTACACCACCTAGTTATGCACTCACCTTCTGTCATGTTGTACACTGTTTTATTCTGTTACATGTTTATTAATGTTTTTCATGTATCTATTGTACAGTGTCCTTGGGTGTTTTGAAAGGCACTTTTAAATAGAATGTATTATTATTATTTATTATTATTATTATACCTGCGACACTTCATCTCTGGAGTTCCATTTGACTGACAGAAGCAGCTTAGGCAGAGACTCTGGGATATTTAAACAATAATGTCTGCAGAGAGACAGACAGAGACAGGGAGACATGGGAAGGTAGAGATAGACAATAAAGTAATCAGAGCTAGAAGCAGCAACAGGTATATCACACATACATATACATAAAGCACCAAATTAGAAAAAAGCTGGAATGAAAAATTTAAAGTAGAATTTCTGCTGTTTTCTTTCCCTTTTATTTTATGTACATCAGTATGACGTCACTATAAGTTGGTTGTCTCTCCTTTATTTCATTTCTTTTTTAAATAAAAATCAATTTCCACATTTCAAGCAACAGCTCATTTTTTTGGTTAAAAAGTATTAAAAAACAATAATTGGAGATGTTGATGTTATCTGACGACTAACGAATCCATTCGTGCACTTATTCCAAATCAGGTCAATAAGGTAACAGATCCTGGACGGAAATCTCTCTAACCACTGACACTCTCCATCATATTTACCGGGATCACAATGCCTTCACATCCCAGAAGGGATATATAGCCTCTCCAGTGGGATTTGGGCTTACCCAGGGCCTCCTTCTACTGGGATGTGTCCAAAAAGAAAACCTCCATAGGCAGGTGTCTGGGAGGCATCCTGATCAGATGCCAAAACAACCGCAATTCGGACAAGCACAACTCTACTCTGTGCGTCGCCAGATTGAAGGAGCTTCTCACCTCATCTTTAACGGTTAGCACAGCCATGCTGCAGAGGGAGTCACTTTTATCCAGGATGTAGTTCTTTTGGTCTTCAGCTCTTTTCTACCAAAAAAGAGCAGATAATCACCTGTACCCCTGCAGGTTAGGCCCCTATCCGTCTATCTATCTTCCACTCCATCCTACTAGTAGTCTTAAACAAGTGGCCAAAATACGTGAAGGCCTCTGCTTGAGGAAAAAACAGACCCCCGAACCAGAAGAAGCAGTCTGTCCTTTCACGTTAAGAACCATGGGTACTTTGGCCAGACTTTGAGCCATAAATGACTTAAAGATGCTAACAAACCAGCATCCTCTGGTAAAAGTATGGATGTATCCCAGAGGTGCTTTATTTCCTGCCCATAAACACAACCCCTGCTGGGAACAGGTTAGATTTTTTTTGGGTAGCAATAATTCTTGATGAAAAACTAAAAAGGACCTTGGAGAAATTTCAGCACCTAAAGGCAATGGGGCAAGCCTCACCTGAACAACTGCTATCTCAGTTTCTCACTTGGCACTGTGTCAAGAACTGACATTTATTAAAAGCAGACAGAACAACATAAACACATTATAACTGTGAAAGCTTTGTTAGGTTCTAAAGCATAGATTCATACTTTATAATAACAGATAGTTCTTACTTGAATTCCAGACCTTTTTCAACAATAAAAAGACACATTCAGACGTTTCAAGCCGAACAGCAAAGCTCAGTGAGGGTACGGGATGTTATAAGTGGCCCTGGCAAAGCTAATTTGTTCCATCGCTTATGCAATAATGCAGAATTATGTGCATATTGCAACAAATGTTGCCTTCAAATCAAGGCCCCATCTTTTCTAGGGGCGTCTATGAATTTTTCAACGAGACAATTAAATCTCTTTATGCACACATTCCAAAACAACAGCTGAAGAAGAAAAAAAGGTCCAAATATTAGACTTATCTGCCTGTAGTTCACAAAAGAGAATGTGAGATAATATAAATGATAAAAACAAAAATGTGATGAGGATGAGCCTATATTGTTAGAGATTGTAAACCTGTTTGAAGGCAGAGTGAGATGAAATAATACTAAAAGTCTTCATTACAAACGTTACAAACCGAGCAGAGCTTTACTGAATATGCTTTTATAATCAGAGTTGTAGGACTGGTGCATAAAGGAAGGGACACAAATAGTGATGAAGGTGATAATCCCTAAAGTGCGTTTCTATTACCTGAACCATCTTACCTGTATCTAGACATTAAGCTCCCACCTCACCTGTGTCTCCAGAGGAAGTCCTTCTCCTGCTCAGAAAGCTCATACAGAGGATCTTTGGAGCAAAGAGAGCGAAGCTGCTCTGCATCAGTGGCTGAAACACTGCTGTCGCAGGCCAGGCGGCTGCTCTAAGACAGAGACAAGAGGATAAAAATCATTAGGTTTACTCACAGGAGAAAAACACAGGACCAGACTTTTCTCAGCATGATCTAGTGTTTTCCATTTGTTTATTTTGATATGGTTAGGGTATAAGGCTATCATATAATAAAACTCCTTAATTAGAAGGCTTGACTCATGAGAAAAAAAGATTTGGTTTTTAGGTTTTAAAATAAAATAATAAGATCATTATAAAAACAAAGTCAGATTCTGTCTATCTTTATCAGTCTTTCACAATCTTGTGGATAAATTCTGGCCCACTTCTTTTTATAATATTGATTGAGTTCATTGAGGTTCGCAGACATTTTCTTATGCACAGCTCTATTAAGGTCCAACAGAACATAAATCAGGCTGAGGTTTAAGACTTTGACTCTTTTTTTTTCAGCCTTTTATTTGTAAATTTCCTGATGTAGTAGCGATCAATGTCCTGTTCAGTGGTCACATGTGTTGATCGTCAATTTACCAACCTAAAAAAAAAAAGACCTCAATCTGTTTAATAGTTGAAGATCTCATGGAAAACATGGATAAGATTTTACACAGAACTTAACTTCAGGATCTCTGAATTCTGTTCGAATGGTTCTGTCTGCTGCGATAGACTGGCGACCTGTCCAGGGTGTACCCTGCCTCTCGCCCGATGATTGCTGGAGATAGGCACCAGCCCCTCGCAACCCAGCAGAGGATGGACGGATAGAGATAATGGATGAATGGATGGTTCATTCAGTCAGTGAGTTACCAGTCCATGGCAGTAGTTGTAGCCCAGCTCTCTGCTGATGGTCCAGTTAGCATGTTCTTCAATCTGCTGCTCATCAGGAAACACGACTGTCTGGTTGAATCGTGAGAACTCCAGCTCCACACAAGGGGTCTCCTGTACATCACAGTACCCAAACATTGATAATGTCAACCATCAATCATTATTTACTCTTCCTCCAGTTTTCTATTAGTCATTGACAATAAATTGATTGGACATTATTCAGCTCAGTCTTATGGGTGCCAACAAATATTGATACCTTGTTAGGATTTGAGCCAGCCACTCCGATGGGGTTCAGTAGGTCTTCAAGGCCATGAGGGACGGGCCAGAGACTCAGAGCCATCTTCCCAGACACAACAATATCCATGTAGTCAAACAGGCTGACATTACCCCAGGCCAGAGGGCAGTGCTCCTACAGGAAGACACACAGAGAGAGGTCAGGTAGATCGATGACTAAAAATGTACAGTTACCCTTTCACCATGTGCAGGTCTCTATCCTTCCCTACCTCCTTGGCTCCTTTCCTTCCCTTCACAGAGCAGATGGACAGACAAAGTCTTGCTGAGCGAGGAAGATCCGCCAGGTAAATGTCATAGGTCAGCCACTCGTTCCACCTGTGTACAGGTAGGAGTCATTTGGCCAATACCAGGGTCAGACAGGTGTTCAGTGTGTGTTTTCAGAGTGTATGTGTGTTCTGGATCATGATAGGGTGTGTTACCTGGGGTTGGAACAGGGAACTCTCTGCGTGTTTACATTTTCACACAGCGGCTCTCCTCCATGATAGATACCTGTCCTCACATAGATCTACGCACATACAAACACATATCAGGTGAGAACAATTTCCAAATGTCAGAAAAACACCTGTGTATAGCTCAAACACCCTCCATCAAACAGTTCGTTAAATATTGTGGAACTGTATACATAAAACCCGTCCTCTGTGTTTATTGTATTAATGGCAGTGCTTCCATGTAAGAGCTTAACCTGAACAGAGACACTTTTTATTGTAAAACACAGACCCATAACGACTATTCGGGAACAAGAAACAATCTCAGAGGCGCAGAATCACAACACTGAGCTTCACATGTTCAAAGTACCTTGACTGTGAGTGATCACATGTGACGAGAACATGAGAGGAAAGACACAAAGACAACCTGAGGAGACAGAGGAAGGACACACAGCGGAGGACAGATTTAAAACTGAAGACAGATATTTAGGACAGAGACTGAGGATACAGAAAGGAAAGGTTCAGGGTGTTCGACAAACATTTAGAAAATATGTGTTTGTTAAGGATTTAAATGGAAAAGAATGAGAACTTTAATGCTGAATGACTGCATCCTAGTGTTTGCATGTCCATTTACTTTTGAGACGGCAAGCAAACGGAAGACCTTTTACTTGAACTGCACTGAGATAATTGTGTCTCTTTGTTCTGGAATACTTTGTTACCATTTCAACAATGAATTACTCAAGCATTTAGGGCAAATCTCAACATAATGTATAATTAAGAACACTAAAGCTAGAGAAAATAATAATGTGTGTTTGCGACACAACAACCTAATTTCGCCACACATTCATGAATGTCAGATATTTATGTAAATTACTTCTCTCAGCAAATTCTTTCTCTAAACCACTGTTTCCCAAGCCTGGTTTTCAAGACACACTGTCCTGTATGTTTTAGATGTTTCCCTGGTTTAACACATCTCCTTCAGGTGATCGCAGTTCAGCAAAACCCTGTTAATCAGCCATAAATTGAAACCTGGTGTGCTGAAGCAGGGGCATATCTAAAACATGCAGGACAGTGTGCCTTGAGGGGCAGAGTTGAAAAACACTTAAATTAATGTCACAAACCTTTTGATTGGAGCACATTTCAGCAGATAAGTTTTTCATGTACTGAGGGTAATTGACAGGAGACAAATACACGTCCTGCATGTTTTGCTCTGACTGCTGAGGAGGAAGTTGACAGTACTTTTATCAGCAGTCAAGACAGGCCCAGGAAGGCATCCCAAAACTGAAATCAAATACCTAGCTTTCACTTTCCTATGACTTTAGAATCCTATTATTTTGTACTTTTCACTTTATTTATTCAGCAGAAATAATATGATGTAATCAGTCAGGAAAGTATGTGTTCTTTTTTTGTTCTTAGTGACAATACACTACTTACAGTAAGTTAGGGATATTGTTATTTACATAAGTACTATTCCTATTTGGTCTGAAGTTTAATGAAATAAGTAAAAGTATCCTAGAAAGACCATTTTCATTAGTGTAATATTTATTACCCCCAAAATGTAGACAATAACAAGGGTAGCCCCAAATAACACAAATTGACAATGTCAGTGGTAGCTGTTTCCACCATTTCCCACAATGACAGCTTGATAGCGACGTCTCATGCTCCTCACTAGCCTCATGATGTTGTCCTAAGGCAATGCGTTTCACTCTTCCACAAGTGCAACACGTAGTTCTGCCAAGTCACGTGGGGGTTGGGGTACGATCATCCAGTCTCTACTTCAGCTGGTCCCAAACGTGCTCCATGGGGTTCAGGTCAGGGGACATTGCTGGCCATACCATATGAGGCACTCCGACTTCCTGAAGTCGAGCTGTGACAATTCTGGCACAATGGGGTGGAGCATTAACAGCATGAACAGAAAGTTGGGGGTGTGCTGGCAGAATTGGGGGATGATGATGGGTTCTATGATGTCTCTAAAGGTAAGAACGTGCAGTGACTGAGCCATCTACAATAACCAAATCAGTTTTGCACTGACAGGTGATGCCTGCCCAGACTGTTACACCTCCTCCACCAAAGCTAACCCTAGGGACCATGTTGACCTTAGCGAATTGCTCACCTCGCCTTCTCCAGCAACGCTGACGACCATCATTTCTGTGCAAGGTGACCCAACACTCATCAGTGAACAGAACGGTAGACCACTGCTGTATTG
The DNA here is from genome assembly GCA_963556495.2 of Valencia hispanica. Taxonomy (NCBI): domain Eukaryota; kingdom Metazoa; phylum Chordata; class Actinopteri; order Cyprinodontiformes; family Valenciidae; genus Valencia; species Valencia hispanica. The sequence goes on along the minus strand of OY747714.1, from coordinate 19,336,641 downwards.
TCCAGGTCCCATGGTCTTCTGCCCACTGCAAACGTTCACAGCTGTGTCTTGGTGTCAGTGGAGTCACCTGCAATGATCATCTGGCATTCAAACCAAAGCGGTGGAGTCGGTTGTGAATGGTTTGTCTGGAAACCCTAGTACCCCTCACATCTCGTAAACGGGCCTGCAGCTGTGTGGCACTTGCATGACGATGTCTGAGTGTATAGATCCTTAGGTACTGGTCATCGTTGCGGTCTGTCACTTGTGGGGCTCCACTCCTGGGTCTGTCATGAACTCTGCCAGTAGTTTTGTGTCTAGATGCAAGTCTGCTGATGACCTTTGAGACACACCAAGTTCACGTGCAACATCTGACTGCCTGACACCGACCCAAAGGTGCGCTATGGCCAGGTGACACTGCTCGTCTATTAAGTGACATCGTGTGTTCATGGCTGTTTGAAGGATGAAGTTGGAATGACTTACTGACAATACCAGCTTTTTAAACCCACATAAGTTTTAAATTGATGCCACGTTGAAAAGAGTTGTCTTTAGTATTTTTTGGTGTTGGCCCCAATATGTAAGGCATACTGTACACAGTGAAACCATTACATGGAAAACACAAAATGAGGTGTGTCTATCACCCCAATACAACTGCCTTCCTATCCCAAAAATCTCTGAAGTGAAACAAACACCATATGTATGACATCCACTGTGTCTCTCACAATATCCCTAACTTATTGTGAGTAGTGTATGTATCAGAAATTATTACCGTGCGTATTTGTACAAAGGAAATGTAAAATTCTTACTATCTGATACATTTAGAACATCAGGCAGTGCTTTTTAGGGTCAAATGAATGAGTTAAAGTCTTGAATTGTTCCACTGTATTTTAAAAAATATTTCTTCTCTGCTACAGTGAGCTTTTAGTCTTCCAGTTTCGAGGAGTGCCTTGATCCTGTCAGAAGCTAAAACGGGCTGTAAGGAAAAATGTCTCTCTTTTTCTTTGATCCCTTCTGCACCTGCTTTCTTTGGATCGAGGACAACTGCGAGACTGGCATAAAATAACTGCCAAGTACTTGCATCTGCTTCATGAGCGTGTTTCTGTTAGTCCGTATTTAGCAGGATCTGCTCTATGAATTGTAAGTAGAAAAGAAGCAGATAGGGCAAGAAAAAGGAGCATTAGCACTGGTTTGTGATTTTCTTCCCTTGGGTTAACATTAAGGATAACATATAATGCTGAAATGAGAATAGGTTAAATAGACTGAAAGTAAGAACACACACTGAGGACAGACAATGGATAGTGTTGAAAAGAAAACAAATGAAACAAAGGTTTTTAATCTCCTACATTGAGACAGAGAAAGAACAGAGGAGACGATAACAAGAGATAAACAGATGACAAGGACACAGTGCTTAAACTCAAACTGTGTGAATGTTCAAAATGTTGACTTTGACTTCAGAAAATAGACTTAGATTAGAGACAGCTGATTAAGGTAGACAGATAAAAGAAGGACAAAAGATGGGCAAAGATGAGAGATTAATGGACAGTGGTCAGAGGATGGGTACCTTATCAATATCCCGGATATTGACGTTGACGTAGGTGGCGCAAAGCAGTCGGACCCTGAGCAGAGTGTTAAAGGCCCAAAGGGAGCGAGGAGGAGATCCATCACCTCCTCCCGGACATGGAGACGGCTGTGGCGTCCTCCGACTAAAAAACAGACACCACGTCAACATTAAAACTTCAGCACACCTGTATCTGCACCTGACTGGCCGTTACATACTCCAGCTGACTTTTACCTGTAAGAAGGAGTGACGAAACCCGAAGCTGGAAGCTGAGAGTAGAGACTGTCTTTGGACACAAGCATTAGGTGAGGAAGACGCCCAACGATGATGCAAGAGCGGATGTACTGCAGACAGAGAGGTGGGGATAGGTGGAGATAGGTGAGAATAATTGGACAAGAATAGAAAAACAGGCGGAAATTTTTTTACTGATTACCTTGTACTGACTGAGGGGGAAATTTTCCAACAAATACTCATCACAGCCGCACACCTGAGAGACACATAGACGCCTGTGAGTTACATGGACTCAGCTGACAGAGGGACAAGTAGGACAAAGAGATACAAACAGGTGAAGCAGTTGGAGATGTGAAACAGCAATGTGAGACAGAAATGTATACAGGTTAATAAATGGGCGGGTCAGACAACCAGGTGTACCTTGAGGATGTACTGGTCCTGGTTCTCCTGGACACTGACTGACAGGTGGATGGACAGTCAGACAGGTGTGCTGGTAGGCAGGTGGATGAACAGACAGGTGGGCAGGTAGACTGACAGAGAGCTGACAGAGATAGGTGGGACAGCCCAGTATACCTTAAGGATGTACTGGCCCTGGTACTCCTGCACGCAGAGACGGAGCTGCTGAGGGGACAGGTGCATAGATCGGCTCTTCTTCCTGATGGACTCTGCAATTAGCTGCTCAGGTAAACTGTCATGGCTCACCTGGACACAAAGGGAACATAAAAAGGTCATAAAACAGTCTAGTTGAACTCTCTTCTTTCTTAATTAGAAAGATGCACTTAATATCTGTGATGAATTCAGGACGCTCAGATATTAGAGAGCAACAAACATCAAGGTTTAAATTCACACAAAATCCAACAAAAGCTTGAAGTATTTCTCTGTCACAAGAGGTGCAATCTAGTAGTTTTGAATAAACAGCTTCATCAGATCAAGTAAGTTTATGTCACTGATACAAGAGCCGGATAAGAAAGTGAGTGTTTTAGATCCTAGATCCTTTGTCTAGGTTTGATACTCTTATTTTGAAACACAAAAGGAAGTAGTTATTGAGATGGATTCAAAATATTATTTTCTAGCATTTCAGTCATGAGTTGTCGTTATGTATACATATAAGAAGCACAGGTAACATCAGCTTGCATCTGTGGGAGTAGTAATTATAAACTGAGGTTTCATGAATATTTCAAAACTAAACAAACAAAACTGACAAAATGCTCATTGTTGAAATTTGAAACGCATGTTAGCATCTTATCCAAGTTATTAGCATGGTTAGCAGGAGAGTAGGCCTATTAATAAAACTGCCGTGGTTTACCTAGAGAATGTAAATCTTTAATTCAAAAACTTACAAAAATCCGCCAACATTTCGATAAACTCAAAAATGTAAAACAGAACATCTTTGCTGCAATACGTTCAGCCTTCCTGTTATCTGTGGAAAGTCTGGTTCACTCTCTGAACCACAGACATGTAGAGATATGTTATAGAAAAAACACTTTTCCTTTAAAAAACTGTTACATTTCAGTATCCTTCACTTAGTAACAGCTTCGCCCCAGACTATTGTTATTGCAACCTTTTAGTGCTCACTTATGGTGCGTTCACAGAACAGAAAACAAGAACAGATTTTTCAGTTTGCCAGTCACAGGTGAGGCCTGATCAGCAACGATTCTGATCATAAGCAGATTTGATGGTGCATTTCTAGTACACAAACTCAACTGTTTCACATGTAAATCAAGCTAATACTTAACCACATGTACCTTTAAAGTGTATTTCTGCTTGGAGTTTGATGGAGACATAATCACCCAGATGGTCACTATGAGCCGTCCTGCAAAAAGACATAAACACCTCATTCAGTCCAGACCAGAGAAACAGTAGCGGAGAGTTAGTTAGAGACAAACAAACTGAATCAGGTGTGATTTAGGAGCTGTCTCATAAAATAGATCAGGTTAAAGTATGATGGACATGGGTACAGAAATCAGCTCAGTAAAAAGTGAGACAGTTACAGACTCAGGTCAGACTCCAATTGGATTCAGAAACCAGCAGAAGAAGTGGTTCAGCACCTTTGTCCAGCTTGCTATAGATGTGTTGTGGCAAATGGGGACTGGACTCCACGTTGGGGGGGTAAACATAGAGTGCCTGTGTGTGTGCCCCGCCCCCTTCTCTCTCCTCCATGGCCTCCCTGCACACGCTCAGTATAGAGCGGCGGAAGTCCTGAACCTCTGGGTCCTTCATCATCTCAAATTCACAGACTGGCATCCCAATGGCAAAACCTAAAGGAGACACAAGGTGTCAGTTTGGAGGCTAAGGTTATTACCTTAGTGATGTCATCACAGAGAACGGAGGGCCAGGTCCTACCAATCTCTCGGTTTAGGATCTTCTCCTCACGGTTCCCCAACGGCTCGATGACCTTCAGGATGGGATGAAACAGTCGCAGGTCACACAACCTCCGCGTCTCATCATAAAACTCCTCCCTCTCAGCCTCCTGGGTCACGCCCACAAAGATGTAGCATGACTCCTCCTAACCAATCAGAGGGCAGAGGTGAGAGCTTTAGTTCGTCACAGGCAGAGGGACGGTGCAGAGAAAGAAAAGCATAGCGTACCTGCAGCAGGTGGTAGAGAGGGTACTTCCTGGCCTCGATGAAGAGCTGCTGCTTTATGCTGATGAGAGGAGTTTCTCTGAGACACTCTAAGCTCACCATCATACCTGATAAACAAATAGGGAGATTAACAACAAGTAAAACAAGGCAAAGGCAATGAACACGACTAGATCATATGTAAAAATGCACAAGAAAAGTGATGCATACAGCAAATAGGCAATAAAACTATATTGACATATGCAGAATACAAAGAACCTGAAAAAAACACAATACTACAGATCAGATAGACCTATACAGTCAGGTGACCCAAGTTCAGTTCATGCCTAAAGCACGGTTTTATGTAACACACTAGCTGGGCATCCACAAAAACACATATATAGAATACATAGAAATTAATTTCACCATTGGGGAGGCAGCAGTCCACCAGAATCCGCGGGGGCATCAGATGGAGCCCCCATAGCTCCCCTGATGACGGCCTGGGCACCATGGTAACCACGAATCACCAGCTACCACACCTCAGCATAGGGCTACCTGGATAGACAAACACAGACAGGCATGTAGGTGAATTTACTTCCCATTTAATCAGCTCTTCCAGGTGATTCCAGAAGTTTCAGTGTTTTTGATGTTGCAGTACACAAACAAACACCAGCTGCCGAAATGTTTGAAAGTTTCCTTTAAATCACAACCAGATACAGTGTAAGTATAGAAAATTGAAACAATTCCAGAACGTGAAATTGCTTAAAGGCCAGAATCCGCTACTAGATGATCTGTTGAGCCCTTTCACCTAAATGTGGCACTTCAAACCCTGTTCTTACTTCTTGAACTAATTTACAGTTTCTCTCGTCACAAGTCCAAACTTCAACATGTTTTATTATGATTTTATTTAAAATGTGAAGCATGTAGCTTTCATTTCTATTCAGCCTTCTTTAATCTTATTCTACTAATTAAAATCTAGCACAGAAAATAGACAGAAAACAAAGTAATTAAATTACAGTATAAATACATCTGTTCTTTTCCTCAGAAGTTTTCTTAGAGAACCTTTGTGAACAAACAGCACCATGAGAACCAAAGAACACACTAGGGAGTCGTGCTGTGGTGCCTAAGACCCGTCTTAAAAACAGATTTTCAAAGTCTTGGCTTTGTCTCGGTTTTAACTACATTTTACTCAGTGTTTCTCAAGACCAGTGAAGAAAACAGCTGCAACCTTTTTTTTTTTTTGCAAGTTATTTTGAAACTCCAGGTTGCAGAAATTCAAATATTACATTTTTTAACCTTTGAAGACTTAGAAAGTTCTGTTTTTCTTTAAACATTTGTAGCAACAACAATAATACTGCGATTACAGCAATGGTTTTGAAAATGGTCTCGCATTGGTTTTTTTCTTGGTCTGGACTTGATTTTGCTTTAGGCGATCTTGAATATAACACTTCAAGAAAGGTCAAAGATAACATTTTGGAGTAGTTTAAAGCAGGGGACAGCAGTTATGTCAATTTTGACAGTCAGAGTTAATGGGAATAAGGGTTTTAGCTAAATAAAGGACACTGGTAAAAGAAAAGCTCTTGGAGGCTAGGAAAAAAAAACTTGAGACTCAGGCTGAGGCTGATATCTTCCAGGATATCACATGTGGACTGGTAAACTTGTAGCTGTAATTGCAGCAAAAGGTGGTTCTACTCAGGTTTCTATTTGAAAAGAAAAGAAATACAATCAAAACCCCACACATTTTCCTTTCACATTGGAGTTATGCACTACACATTGTTGATCTATGAACCAATGCATCAACAGAATACGTTGGAGCTTGTGATTCCACCATGAGAAAATTTGAAAATGTTTAAAGTGATTTGATGTGTTTCCAAACCACTGTTACCACTTCAGCTCAGGAAAAATGTTGGAACAATATTATCTTTTCATCTAACCAGGATTATCCATCCAGAAATATAATCCAAAACAAATATATTTCGTATTTTACAATGAACTATAAATTGGACAAATATTAACCATGTACACACAGAAACACAGGTTACTTATAGAAAGTGGACGTGTAAAGAAGTCGATTTCTAAAAATAGTCAAAAATGAAAAAGATCATCATGATTGTTTTCTGTGAAAGATGGGCAAGCCAGCATCTGTTATGGTAAGTACCAGAATTCAGGGCCTGATTGACCTGAACATCTACCATTGATCGAGGGGGAATGGGTATTTTTCCAAGATATATGCAACCATTAAGGTGATACCATCCCTGAGAGGTCCAAGTTGTTGGGTTAAAAAAAACCGATAACACCAGTTCTCTGTCTTTATGATTTTAAGAAGACATATAAAGTGTCTTTTTCACAGCTCAGATCTTTCTTCTACAGAAATAATTTCTTTGATTTGAGTGAATCCAACTGCTCACATTCCCGCACACTGTGAGTCATTTCCCACAGCTAATGAAGAGGAACATGAATTAACAGTAAAACCTGTTTCAAACGTCCTGGTTCATTGGTAAGATACTGCTCAACATTGCATAAGTTTATCCCTCAACATGTCTTTACGATTTGCCCTGTGTGGAAAATCTTGACAAATATTGTTAAAGGGTACTTTCTCAAATTCTGTAGAATGAAAGCAGAAAAATGATGAAAGGCCTGATGAGGATCTCAATGGTCATCAATAAAAGTGGACCTTTCGATCCAGGATACTAATTTTAAAAATCCTGAAAATAAAGACAAAAAACTAATATGAAACACTATATCATAAAATGCGTGTTTTCTACACAGGTTTTTAAAACAAACATGATAGATTCACTACAACTGGTTGTTTCACATCTCAAAAGAGATTTTGTGTGTGTTTTTCTGTTAACATGTTTAGTTCTCATGTTTGTATTGATACAGATTTTTCCTTTATTCTGCACTTGTCCTCGACATCCACCCCTCTCAAAACATATCAGCATGCCTTATTGTCTCAACTCTTTGTGTTTTTAGGATGAAGCCGTCAAACAAAGGAAGGAAGTAGGACACACACGCACCCACACACCCACATCCACACACACACTTAAAGACTAATACACTGAAAAGCACACACAGAGAAACAAAAGCAGCTGTGTGTGCGTGTGTGTCTGCGTGTGTCTCTCTGCGAGAGGAAGTCTGCTTCCTTCCTTCACTCTCTTCCTGTTGACCGGCTGATTTAAAGGAGAACAGGTTCTCACACAGAAACCTTGTTTACACTTTGCAATATTTAAAGCAAACAAGCAAGATGTCATCAATAACACAAATAAAAGCTAAGTTCTAAAGATATACGTATTTCCCAACAAGGAATTCAGGCAAACCAGTTTCCATGAACAAAAACTGCAAACCTAAATCAAAATGTATGTTTAGACAGATAGGAAACACAATGAAATAAAAACTAAAATGAAATGTATTCCCACTGCTTATACCCTGGTGGAAAGGTGGGAAATAAAATTAGTTACATTTAAAATTGAAACTGTTACAAATAACACACCTTATCCAGAATATCAGTTCAGAAAAAGGTTGTAAACTTAAAAAATGTCAAATATAAAGTTTTTATATTAATAAATAATATATTCTAAATCAATTAATTAAGCTGGACATTAAGGAGCTGACACTGTTTGTGGATATATATATATATATATATATATATTTATTTATTTATATATATATTTCACTGTATATATATATATATATATATATATATATATATATATATATATATATATACAGTGAAATTTAACTTCCTGACGTCAGAAGGGGCGTCACGTGATCACTAACCTACCTGCGGATGTGCTTGTCCCTGCATGATTGATTGACAGGGTTTAGTTATATCACTTGTTTGCTTACAGGTAATAGGGAAACAGGAAACACAGAGACAATAAATAAATAAATAACACCCACCCCCCCCCCCCCCCCAACCCCCCCCCCCCCCCCCCCCCCTTCGTCGTGACCTCAGACTCTGAGATGGTCACCATGACAACAGCAGCGCAGCATCCGCGAGGATGGAGCCCACACAGACGGACTAATGGACGACGGAGACATGACAGGCGGACTGTCTTTGTTCTGTTCACGTGTAAGCCTATCATTCACCTGAGCGCGCGTCCTCCGCTCCCATGGCGCGTGCCTTCGCTCATAGCGTCTCTGCGTCCGCGTCTCGGTTCGCCAGCCTGTCCCCTGTCTTTTGTCTCCACCTCTGTGAACTGTTGGACCCGCACAAAGAGACGCGCCGCCGATGGACTCGTTTCTGTTAGCCCGTCGGTTTACCTGTCAATTATTCTGTGAAACAGCGCATCTCTCTGGCTGACTGTCTGTCTGTCAGCGGCTCCGCTGGTTGACCAGCAGCAGCGGGAGGGAACCGGTTTCTCGCCGGCAGCCGCAGAACAATGTGTTTGAGGAGGAGGAGGGTGGATGAAGGGTTGGGGGGGGGGGGGGGGGCTGTTGAGGTATGGGCTCATCCTGTCCTCTCCCTATCTTAAAGGGCCAGCAGCCTCACAAAGAGGAAGAGCGCTCACTCTGTCAAAGATCTGGACCAATGATTTCTAGAGGTAGTTATCTAGATTTTAAATCAGAAGTTTCACAAAATACGTTTCACCAATCAGACCTGTGTTTTAATCTGCATTTGAAATAATTCAGTCAGTGTTTGATTTAAATTATTTTTGTGTTTTATTAAATCAAACTGTAGGCTATTTAAAAAAAATTCTGTTCATTGCTGAACGATTAAGTTCAAATTGATCGGAGGGCATTTTAGATTTTAACTATGTAGAACCTTTATTCATGAGATGATTAAAGATTTCAGATTTCTTTAAAAGCAGTGAAACAAGCTTTGGTTCATCAGCTCCATTAATATCCAGCCATGTACAATTTTTTATTGTTACACAGAAGTTGCGTCAAATCACCACTGACGGGACATGCAACATTTTCTGTTCTGGTTCAAATCCTGAAGTAGCATACGTTTGAAGTTCATGTAAACTCTTCCTCAGTTTGAGTGAGAGTTCTGTTTAAATAAAACATCTTTATGTGAGAAGCTGTTGGTCAGAGGCTAGCAGCGCCTAAATATTGCTAATGACTCATGCAGGTGAAGAGTGCCATGGTAACCAGTAAGAAAACACAATCAATTCAAAAACAAAACAATAATCATCCTGCAGCTCCTTAAGTTCTTCTGAGGAGTTCCGGTGAAAGTGGAGCCATGCTTCTTTCACTGAAACAAACCTAATCTAGATGTTGTTGTTGTTTTTTAAAGCAGAGGAAGTTATTCGTCAGGAATTCAGCACAGCATTCATTCTGTTGCCATGGTTGCATGCAATTTGACTGTCAGAAACACGCACAGATTGAATCTGTATTTTCCGGATTCGCTTTGTTTGCGCTTCTTATGCGTGTTTGGAGGGCGGAGCTTTCTGGATTACAGATTACAGTGTCTCTTTTTTCATAACCTGCACTCATATATTAATCTGTTTACCTCATTTTTATTTATTTATTGCATGCTTAGAAGTGTTTATCTTATATTTGCACAACGTACCGCAGCAATTTCCTAATGTTGTGAACCTGTTCACACATATGGCAATAAAACCATTCTGATTCTGTGTTCTGTCCTGATGATTATGATGAGAACCATATCCCAGCATGCAATGAGGATGGTTATGTCACAGCTGTTAGTGATGTCATAAAACACTACAAACTAATAGTACTAGGTCTAAAACTGCTGTGTCAATACAATTGTCATGTAAAATTAATTTGTGAAAGATTGGCTAATAAATATGAAGATGTTTTAAAAAACTCCAGAAGTAGACTAATGGGTCATTTAATGAATTTGAATATTGAAGTTTCTCACTGACAGAGATCAGGATTGTATACGTTTAAGTAGTGACAAAGTAGTTTTCCTGACACTAATGTTGACTAATGAAATCCTCTCTATCAGGATAATCCCACACTACTTTAATTACTTTGAGTTTGATCTTCCACTGACAGATTCCTTTACATTTGTTTTAACTGCATTGCCCTAGGGTTTGGGATCATTCCTAGATGGAAAAATTGAATCTCAAGAGATGCCTTTCAAGCTGGGTCTGAGTAAAAACTTAAAATCAAACCCTAATTGTTTATAATGTACCTGTTTCAGCATGATCAATAACCCAAATGGCTAAATTCTAAAGTAAAACCATGGCAAGTTAAAACATAACCTCTCTATTTTTCAGATGGAAGTAGACTGCAGACCTTTCTGTAATAATTGAGCATAACCAATTAGTGTTTAGGTATATTTAAGTCAGAGACATCCAACATTTTCTAAATGAATCTGGAATAAACAGAATGGCAAACAAAACCCACTAATGATCCTGATGACAAATAAAAAATAAACAACAGACATAGCCCAGCTGGATAAATAGACCTCATTAATTTATTATACGATATTCATTATCATTGTCATTCTAGCAGTAGCAAGTCTTGTTGTCAAAATTTAGATCTGTCAGACATGTTTTGATGTCGGTTTAGCAGCGAACACTCATTCAGGTGTGTGAACTGTTACCACGTGTTACTACATGAGCAGAGAAAGCAAGACAATTGACATGTCATTATTGCAAACAGTACATTTACGTTTCAGATTTTCTGTTTTGTCTGTCATTTCTAGGGTTGTTTGACTTCAGTGAATCACAAAATTTTCACAAACAACTTGGTTGAAAAGCAAATCTTGAGAATTTAGAAACAGATGGTTGAAAGGTACTTGTATGGTGGTCTTGACCACAGTTTTTGTAAATACATTTCCCTTACCTACTCTGGACAGATGTTATATTCTTGTTTATAGAAAGTACAAGAACTTCAGATTGGAGGGGAGCCAACAGGTAGTCATATTTGTTTGAGATAATTATAACATTTAGTTAATATTTGCTATTATAGCATCACATCCCACTGTTATAACAGTTTGAGGTCAGTTAAAAGGTGCTGAACAATCTGACTAGCTGTTAGCCTCCTACGACCTTGATGATTTCCTCAGTTTTTTACAAACTTATTGCAATTACGATTTTTCAACTCCAGGCAAGGGAACAGTTAATGCCCACTTCATATTAGGTTGCAACTGTCCAAAAGGGAGACAATGTAACTGTCCATTAGAATATTATTTAGAGGCTCTGTGTCCGGTTGTAGAGTAGATGTTGTGGGTCAGTGCTCTCAGGATGTGGTTCTCTCTCTCTAGCTGCTGGTTCTTCTCTTGCAGCTCTCTTAGTCGTTCTCTTAAAAGCTCCACCTCTTCACGCACCACCAGTGTCAGGTGACTCTTCACCAGATCCTGTGGAGAAAGACGGGTGGAGACAAGTGAGAACAGATGTAGAGAGTTGGGAACATATGGAAAAACAAAAAAGTGGAGATGGACAGATGAAAACAGGAAGAGAGGTGTGAAGACCAGTAGAGAGAGGTAAATATTTACGGAGATTGAAAGTCTGTTTTTTTTTGGGGGGGGGGGGATTTTTTTTCCAAAATACTGCATAAGGTGCAGCTGTGTCAATCTGAAGGTACCAGCAGAGGGGGCTGCTTAAACATCATTCAGAAGGTGATTACTGTTATAGTTTATGAACAATCATTATTGCAGATTCAACAAAGCAAATGTTTTTGCAGTACAATTCAAACAGGTGACAGAGAGGGAGAAACAAAAACAGGACGACTCACCATGGCCTGCTCGATTTTACCATCAATGGCCAAAAGACTGGAGGAACTGCAGAGAGACACACAAGTAACATACATACAGGCAAGGCAAACAGGTAAGACAAAATGGTGCGATACAGATGGATAGGATCTGGCTGAATTCGCCCTCAATGCACTCAGCTTACACCATTTTCCAAGGCATATAGCACTGATCAGAAATTTACATGCACTTACTATTGATGTATCATGCTGGGGTTTTAATGGTGCATTTGAACAGTTTTTCTCTGGGGTAGAATGATTACATAACATGTACCTTCAGGGATTTTTGAGAACAAGACATGATAAAGTTTGAATTTATGATGGATTTTCTCTAATCTAAAAATTATACTATACATGTATGCTCAAATATGTAACCATAAAATACCTATACTCCAATGGTGGTGCTATTTTAAATTGGTTGGCTTCTTGGCGCAGAGCAGACTTTTGAACACAGTATATTTTCTTTTCAGGTCAGGGCCATCCAAGACAACTTTAAAACCAGTTTTGGTGTGTGTATAGTTGAATCGGTTCATTGTAACGTTTTTATATCTTGAAAAGTACTTCATGAATACAGTTTTACATGCTGACTCTCTTTTTAGCCAAATTGCAGTGTAAAACATGCTTCAACCACCTAATTCAAGCTGTTACTCTTTCATGAAATGAAATTGGTTGGTATGTTCAAAAACAACCCAGGAGCTACCAAGGTTTGAGCCATCCTAAGCCAAAGGATGCTGGACATTTACATAAACATGGAAGGGGGTAACACCTAGAAGGAAGCTGCTGCTGAGTTACTGAAATAAATGAACTTTTAAATAATATTCTAATTTGTTCAGTATGAGTGTAATCATAGTGTCAGTTTTGGTGGTGGTGTGGAAGTATTTGTGATTAACTAGGAAGTTAAATGTTCATAATCTCAATTCTCAGTTACATTTAATTTAATATTAATTTCCAGAAAATCTTTTATTGTTCCCCATTTCCAATGACTGTCTTATCTTTGTAAATTGTAAATCTTATGAAATAGGAGAAATTATGACGATTCATCAAACTAAATAATTCTGAGTAACCTCCCATAGTGATATAATACTATATAAACTATAAGAAAACAATGTGTTGCAATTGTTGTCAAAGATGAGGCAATATGACTCCAAGGTTGAAAAGAAAATTCACATTATTGGGAAAAAGTCATATGGCAGAAAACTTCTTATACCAACCCCCCAGACCACTCAGGTCCTCAGATTCCAGTCTAATCAACATTCCTAGAATTAGAACCAAACATGGAGAAGCAGCTTTCAATTTCTATGCTCCTCTAATCTGGAACAAACTTCCAGACAACTGCAAAAGCTGCTTAAACACTGAGTTCTTTTAAATCACAACTAAACATTTGTCTGTTTAGAGCTGCCTTTGAGTAATGTTTTCATATATCATATTTTGTGTGTGCTTCTTGCTTTATTGCTGTTTTTACTTCATATGCTTTGTCTGTGTTTTACTGCTATTTTTATTTTACTCCTTAATCATGTAAAGCACCTTGAATTACCTTGTTGCTGAAAGTGTGCTATACAAATAAAATTGCCTGGCCTTGCCTTGCCTTGTGCCCCAAAAGTCAGCAACAAAACAATGCTAAATTACATCATCTTTCCCAATAATGGTAACCAGTTTAGGTGTCAATAAATCTTAAATATCGGCGTGCATTTTACAATTTATTATGGACATCTCCTACGTATTACCTGCACCATTTGATCCCCATGGTTACCTGTGGTAAAACAGCAGTAGTGACATCATGGTAAAATCTGAACCTCGCCCATTGGGCGTAGCTCCAGCAGGAACTGACCGATGAGGACAGGCTGGAGTTATTGAGACGATGTCTGATCTTGGTTGACTGAAGGGTCGTTGCCGAGTTTCTGCAATTGACTTAGCTCTGGAGGGGGGAGTCAAAGATCTCTCGCGGGTTGTCACTGAGGCTCGTGGCCAGGACTCCCTGATTGTGGAAGCCTGGCCTTTGACCTTTTTATGCTCCCGCAGCACAACAGGGGTTTGTGGTTGCCTAGCAACAAGTTGCAGAGACCTGAGAGGGAGTGGAGGTGTCGAAAGAGGATTCCGCTGAAAATGATTACGAGTGGTAGAGTCGGGGAGCACAGAGGATGACTCCTTCTTCTTTGCACTAATGGACATCTTCTGTCAGTCATAGGTCTCTGCCAGCAGGACTCTTTAATCAGGACCCAGCTACATTACTTTCTAATCAGAGTTGAGTTACAGTGTAACAATAATCCAGATAATCAAAGTCCGTCTTGAGGATTAAGCACTCAATCAGATCAATGCTCACCCATAGAGTGGTATTTAAAGCCAGGACAAGTTTTGTCTTGATGTTGAGTCTTCATTGTCCTTCACTGATCTCCTCATCAACTCTGGGCTTATTGAAAGGTTTTCATTTATGAACAGTTTGCCATCCCAGGACATCCAGATGTTGACTTTCGTCCTGGAAACTCTATGGGATATGTTTCTTCCAAGAGGACAGTTTGTCCCACGCCAACTCAATCTACTCTCTGGTTGGCCGTTGGCCCATTCCAACTCCTTCCCACTCGCTGTTTCAGCCAACGAAAGGGCTGCAGAGGCATTGTGCTAATCCTACACACACAGACAGAGCCTCATTCATTCAGTTAGAGCACAATGTTTTGGCTGCTCAGTCAGTGCTTCAGTCTGCTGTAAAATGAAATCTCTTATCTGATATGAGTCTAATTTATATCACCAAAGGCCTGTACACATAAGCAGTCTTTGGTCTGAGCCAATCAGAGAACTGTTGTCCTGGGCGCGCACTCTGCAATCCACTATTCAGAGAGACAAATCTATTGAGTGTTGGATTGTCATGTTTTTGTTAAATAAACTGTTCAGAAACTATTGACAATCAAGAAGCTGCTCTGTAATACTGCTACAACACAAACAATAACATATGGTGAAACACATTGTGACAGCACTTATCTTTAAAAATGTCATGATGCTGACCTGTTTACTGAGGGAATGTTAGACTCATAGATAAAATCCTTTCCAATCTGGACTTTAGTAAAAACAGATTGAGCAAGACCCCAGGCATGATGTGGGCAGAGAATTCTCAAAAACACAAATTACACGATTTCAACCTAGCTAAAATTATTCAGAGGCAAACTGAAGAGTTTTTTATGGAAAAACCTGCTGGGTTTTTGAAGCTAAATGCAAAGAAGTAGGGTTCTACGCTAGTTATGTGGAAATTTGCATAGTGAACACTCAACTTGGAAGAATGTAAAATCTGTTATTAGATGTAAAAATCCAAAACACATAAGTCTTTTTTTTAACAAAGTTTACCAATAGTACAATTTTTAAATGAATTGAGTGCAGTGTCATGCAGAGGACAGATAAGTATTGGCTTGGCTCTTCCACCTGTCTGGCTCTTTGGGTATGCGAGGTTTGTGCTTTTCAGTATTCATCCTTGCTTAAAAACCAAATAGAAGTGTCCTAGTCCAATCCCATGCACTGGGTTATTATCAAGGCCTCTAAAATCCAGTAATTCTCTGATGAAATTAAACTTCCACTACCTGTTGTTTGTGTTTGTACTAGCTCAGCCCTATCCCCAGTAAACTGGTCTATTGTAGTGTGCACAGCTTGCAAAACTGTTTTACAGGTCCTCTGCATGACTTTGTTGATCTTGAGAGTCTCAGTTTTCCTCTCATAATCTTAGTGGACTCCACCTTTTACAATGATGTTTACATAGACAGAGAGAGCACTGGTGTTCCTGGTTTGTCCATGTTATGTGACCTGCTCTTGACTGTCAGTGTAGGCACAGTTGTCCAGAAAGCAGCTAAAATACTAGTCATACATTTTTTACAACATTGAGAGCAAAGTATCATGTTTATAAAGAGGGAAAATAACTTTTTCTCTGCACGGACAAAAAATATTGAAATGTAAAATGGTTAAAAGTTTTTACACTTTGCTTTGATGGCTGTAATCTTTCCTAAAAGTTCACCTTTGAATTGTCCATTTTCAGGCATTAGTTTTTACTGATCAGTGCTAATCAGTGTAGTGTTTCTGCGGAGGACTTAAGGTATGTGAACTGGCAAAAGTTGATAGATAGAACAAGGGGATTTGTATTATTTACGATCCTAATTTTGACACCAAAAATAAGCTTGTACGCCAGCTAAAACTCAAGATTGGCTTGAAGGATGATGCTTTCAATGTGTGGTCTTCCATCCATCCATCCATCCATCCATCCATCCATCCATCCATCCATCCATCCATCCATCCATCCATCCATCCATCCATCCATCCATCCATCCATCAATCCATCCATCCATCCATCCATCCATCCATCCATCCATCCATCCATCCATCCATCCATCCATCCATCCATCCATCCATCCATCCATCCGAGTAACTAACTGAGCAATTTGGCTGGATTCAACAGATTTCATTACTTTTTGTTGTTCACTGGGCACAACATTATATAGGAAATGCAAAAGGAGTAAGTGTGAGCATCCCAGATACGCCAATAAAAGACAATACCAAGTGTGTTTGTAGTAAGTATGAAAAGGCAAAGCAAGTTTATTTCTGATGCCCTGTTTATACAGAAGATAATTTAAAGTCCTTTTCAGGAAAAGAAAGCAATATAGATAACACACATTAAAGTACAACACAAACACAAAATACATGTTAAAGAAAATATAAAAACATAAAAACAAAGAAATGTTCAAAATTATAATTTAACCAAAGTGAAGGGCTTCTAATTACTGAGCAGTGTGTATTTAAGTATAAGGTGATTTAAAAAGCCTGGCTTTAGCTATTCTTCTGTGTTTAATGCTGTATCTATGTAGGATTCCAAGGTAGGATGCATTTCTTTTAAGAGAAGAGAAGATCTCTGGGTGATAAAGGTTGCTGACCCCTCAGTTTAGCTCAGGGTCTAAATCTAAAGAAAGAGTCAAACCTCAGCAAGAGAAATGCCACTACAGTTTACAAGAAAACACAACAGCTCAGATGCTTTACGTTTTTCATTTTCTGAAGCTTCTTCATAAGTGTTATATTAATTTAAATGATTCATTACAAAAGCTTGGAATATAAAATATTTTATCAGCGTTGATGAAATTACAACTGGATCCTGCAAATCTTTATGAGGCTGAAAAATGACTTGGTGATTTTGAATGGCAACAGATGTTTTCTCCACTTCTTTTGCTTCTGGACCTGAAACACACAGTTATGAAAACAATAAATACATATAATGGTTAAAATAAAGATAACAATCAACATGTGTGAATAAACACATTTTGAACCAATTTTCATTTAATGATTACGGTATTTTGAAGGTCTCGACTAATATATTAAAAGGATTTTCCTGAGTTTAGCATCTGTTTTGTTCTGCAGGATGGCTCATGTGTAATTCTCCTTTAATACTAGGATTTAGGTTTAAAATCAATAACAGTGGTTCAGTAGCTATATTAGTCTGTCTCATTGTGTCCTAAATATTAATGTCGTTAATTAAAAACATGATGTTTTCTGTGTAGTTTTCAGTTTTTATTTATATGGATAAGGTAATTAAACAATTACTTTAGAGTTTCTGTCGGGACTGCTTGTATCATGTCCATTCTGCTCATCACAAGATATAGCCTCACAGTCCATTATCAGCTCTTTTCCCTGAATTATTATCAGGGTGCGATTTAGTGGGGGGATGGGGGGATTTACCCCCCCTCCGGCCATTATTTTTTTATACCTTTGGGGAATAGGTTTTTTTTTTCTACCCTCTGGTCTGCCGGTTTCTGGTCGAAGATGTAGCAAGCTTTATAATACTCCTGCCAGCAGATGGCACAAGCTGATAAACAAGGTGCTACAGTGTGAAATCCCAGTAGTTAGCTAGTTATCGGAAGAGAATAATACAGCGATTTAGCTATGAAATGTCAACAAAGTATTATTTTATTTTTTGTGCTGAAAAATCAACAGAAAAAGCCTAAAGTAGATAGTAGGACAGGCAGCTGCGGTAGCATTACAGAGCAACCAGTTACTCAACCCTCCTGCCTAGGCCTGGTTGGAGGCTGTCTTGATTCTGATCGCTTTTCAAGACGGAAAGAGGGACGTAAATGGCTTGTTGTCAACGAGGATGGATTGGTTAAGTGCTAAATTTGTTCTGATGTTTGAGCTTTGGGTCCCCTCACTCATTTTGATCCGATGATCATAAAAGAAATTGGGGCTAAAAATGCAAATAAATTACACAACAAGATCAGTAAACAGGAAAAGTGTCAGTCACATTTAAACTGTAAGGACATTGCGAAAAAGACGGTGGAAGAAGATATTGAACGGGCCATAGAAAACAGAGCAGAGCTGTGGAAAAAAAGCGAACAAAAAAAGAATAAAGGTAACGGAGCGTTGCTTGCGCACTGCCTACACCATCTGCAAAAATGACCTGTCATTCAAAATCCAACCAGCACTGGTTGAGCTTCAGCAGTTGAATGGACTCAATCTAGGCAACATGTTGCACTTAGACAAAGCCTGCCGAAACATGTAAATAATCATTGGAGACAAGATGACAGCGCAGCTAGCTGAATATGTTGTGAAGTCTCCAGATATCTTCAGCATCCTAATCGATGAGATCACAACAACATCCAACAAAGCCTGTCTCATTGTTTACATCCGCATTCCATTCAAAAATCAAGCATGTAATTTTATCAACAAACGTATTGACCCGGATGGTGGAACTGGGAAAGCGATCTGCGCAACACTGTTAACGAGAATTAATGAGGAAATTCTGTGGGCTCGGCTGATCAGATTTGTTAGAGATGCCGCTTCTGTCATGATTTGAAGACACAAAGGTGTTGCTACACTGATGCGAGAGAGAATCAACACTGAATATAAATAAATTGGTGATCCATTGCATGAATCACAAGTTGGAACTTGCAGTCCATGTTCTGCTGAGTCTGGATAAGTCAAATGACTTTTTTTTTAAAATTGTACTTATTTAAAAAAAAAATAATTTTATTTTGACAATTTATCTTAATAGGGAACAAATATATTGGTTCATATTTTGATAATATATATATATGTATTTGCAAATTACGGTGGAAAATAAGTATTTGGTCATTAACAGGAGTTCATCTTAATACTTTGTTATATACCCTGTGTCAAACGTTTTCTGTAAGTCTTCACAAGGTTTTCACACACTGTTGCTGGTATTTTGGCCCATTCCTCCATGCAGATCTCCTCTAGAGCACTGATGTTTTGGGGCTGTCGCTGGGCAACACGGACTTTCAACTCCCTCCAAAGATTTTCTATGGGGTTGAGATCTGGAGAATGGCTAGGCCACTCAAGGACATGAAATGCTTCTTACGAAGCCACTCCTTCGTTACCCGGTTGGTGTGTTTGGGATCATTATCATGCTGATAGACCCAGCCACGTTTCATCTTCAATACCCTTGCTGATGGAAGGAGGTTTTCACTCAAAATCTCAAGATACATGGTCCCATTCATTCTTTCCTTTACATGGATCAGTCGTCCTGGTCCCTTTGCAGAAAAACAGCCCCAAAGCATGATGTTTCCACCCCCATGCTTCACAGTAGGCATGATGTTCTTTGGATGCAACTTAGCATTCTTTCCCATCCAAACACAACAAGTAGAGTTTTTACCTTAAAGTGGACCTGGCATGAAATTCCCCGTGACGTTTGGGCCCTTTTTAGTCACACTCTAAGTACCTTAATACTGTATCAAAGGATCGTTTGCCGTAATTCAGCCATGTTGTATTATTGCAACCCCTACTAGATGGCCCTTCTGTTAGCATTAGCACAGAACGAGGCGCATGGCATGGGCGGGGCCCATGCCATGCGCCTCTATTGTCAATTGAGACTCTGACGTCCGCATCTGATGAAACATTGACAGACAAATTGCCCAAATTCCAATATTACCCTATGTATGAAATGTAATTAGGTTTAGGCCTAATTATATTGTGTGTTGAACAATAATCTGTTTACAAATTACAGGCCTAATAAAATATTTGATCATCCATCCACACATCCATCCGTCCTCATTATGTCTCTAGCTTCACCACGTCAGTAAGGGCTCAGTTATCGGCTACTGTAATGGCGACTGTAATGGCGTTTCAATTTGATCTGGAATCTGATCCGGACAGCGAGGCACCTGAGGAGGAACCAGAAAGGTAGAGGACGTCTTCCACAGGTGATCCAGACAGACGTGCTGTGCACGGAGGGGAGAGGCAGTGTGTGTGCATGTATGTTTGTGCGAGAGAGACGTGAGTGACAGAAAGACGAAGAGAGAGCAGGGAATGAATACGCCGCGTGTTTTAAATAGTGTAAAAAAGAAAAACGAAATGCAATGTGTGACGGTCAGTGTTGATTTTTTATTTTTATTTTTTGGGTCGGTGGGTCGCACCACCACAGATTTGTCTGTATGCGGGAAACACTGGTATATAACAGCTGAAGGACATTATTGTGGATATATATACTCACTTGTTTAGGGATATTTGCTGGTTCACGGAGAGTTGGTATTGATCCTGGTAAAAGTTTAAGACGATCAGCGAATCCACTGCTGTATTGTCCCAAGTTAATAAAACATTCGTCAGAGAAATGTTTGCCACAAATGACCATGCGCTTCGGGAGTCGGTCAGGTACATTCCCTGCATAAATAAAGTCCACCCACAAGCTTTTCAGTGGCTCGGAAGTGGGGAGGACAGTGTTGATGTGATCTGGACTCCATGTTGTCGGTTTGTTGTTTGCCTTTTACCGTAGCTCTCGTTGTTTAGGTTGTAATACACGCCGCGGGGGGAGGGACTTGGAGGGTGTAGTTCAGAGAAGGGGGTAATTGGCTGGAACTCAATGACGTCATATGCCGAAATGTGTGGTCATATGCCGAACTGCAAAACAGCCCGTTTCTGAGTGCTAATTTCACTATGTAGACAGACATACCCGGGGACAAAGGAAACACTGATCAGTCATTTTAACCCCTAGGGGACATAGGCAGGCTGGGGAAACTAACAAATATGACCAAAAAACTCAAAAAATCCAAATTTCATGCCATGTTCTATTTCGGTTTCATCTGACCATATGACATTCTCCCAATCCTCTTCTGGATCATCCAAATGGTCTCTAGCACACTTCAGACAGGCCTGGACATGCACTTGCTTAAGCAGGGGAAACGTCTGGCACTGCTGGATTGTAGTCCCAAGCGGCGTAGTGTGTTACTGATGGTAGCTTTGTTACTTTGGTCCCAGTTCTCTGCAGGTCATTCACTCGGTCCCACCGTGTGGTTCTGGAATTTTTGCTCACCGTTCTTGTGATCAATTTGACCCCAATGGGTGAGCTCTTGCGTGGAGCCCCAGATCAAGGGACGTTATCAGTGGTCTTGTATGCCTTCCATTTTCCAATAAATGCTCCCACAGTTGATTTCTTCACACCAAGCTGCTTACCTATTGCAGATTCAGTCTTCCCAGCCTAGTGCAGATCTACAATTTTGTTTGTGGTATCTTTTGTCTTTTGGTCATAGTGGAGTTTGGAGCGTGACTGTTTGAGGTTGTGGACATGTGTCTTTTATATGGTAAATGAGTTCAAACAGGTCAAACAGCCCATTAGTACAGAGGAAGTTATAGGTCTGTGAGAGTCAGAAATCTTGCTTGTTTGCGACCAAATACTTATTTCCACCATAATTTGCAAATGCATTCTTTAAAAATCAGACCACATGATTTCCTGGATTTTTTTTCTCATTTTGTCTCTCATAGTTGAGGTATACCTGCCAGGAACATTAAAGGCCTCTCTCATCTTTTTAAGTGGGAGAACTTACACAATTGGTGGCTGACTAAATACTTTTCTACCCCACTAGGCTATATCTGGTCCAGTCCATGAGGAGGAGATGCACTGCAGTACTTCAAGCACCTGGTGGCCACACCAGATACTGACTGGTACTTTTGATTTTGAGTCTCCCTTCATTCAAGGACACATAATTCTATTTCTGTTAGTCACATGTCTGTGAAACATTTTTAGTTTATGTCTTATGGTGTTGACTCTTTTAGTGTTCATACAAATATTTACACACATTAAGTTTACTGAAAGTAAAAACAGTTGAAAGTTAGAGGACGTTTCTTTTTTTTGCTGAGTTTATATATCTATCTGTATATATACCACTCACAATAAGTTAGTGATATCGTGAGATACTCAGTAGATGTCATACATATGGATGTTTGTTTCATTTGTCACACTGACGAGTGTCTGGTCACCTTGCACAGAAATGATGGTTGTCAGCGTTGCTGGAGAAAGTGAGGTGAGCAATATGCAGAGATCAACATGGTCCCCAGGGTTACCTTTGGCTGAAGCAGAGACTGGATGATCGTACCCCACCCCCACGTGACTTGGCAGAACTGCGTGTAGCACTTGTGGAAGAGTGGAACGCATTACCTCAGGACAACATCATGAGGCTAGTGAGGAGCATGAGACGTCGCTATCAAGCTGTCAATTTGTGTTATGTGGGGCTACTCCTGTTGTGTTTCTTCTCATTCATTATTAGTAATAGCAATATAATTTTATTTCATTAAAATTCAGAGCACATAGGAATAGCATTCATGTAAATAACAATATCCCTAACTTATTGTGAGTAGTATATATATATATATATATATATATATATATATATATATATATATATATAAATATATAAATATATATACTCAACAAAAATATAAACGCAACACCTTTGTTTCTGCTCCCATTTTTCATGAGATGGACTTAAAGATCTAAAATTCATTCCAGATACACAATATTACCATTTCTCTCAAACATTGTTCACAAATCAGTCTAAATGTGTGATAGTGAGCACTTCTGCTTTGCTGAGATAATCCATCCCACCTCACAGGTGTGCCACATCAAGATGCTGATCTGACATCATGATTAGTGCACAGGTGTACCTTATACTGCCCACAATAAAAGGCCACCCTGGAATGTGCCGTTTTTTGCTTTATTGGGGGTCTGGGGACTCAGAACCGGTCAGTATATGGTGTGACCACCATTTGCCTCATGCAGTGCAACACATCTTCTTTGCATAGAGTTTATCAGATTGTCAATTGTGGCCTGTGGAATGTTGGTCCACTCCTCTTCAATGGCTGTGCGAAGTTGTTGGATATTAGTGGGAACTGGTACACGCTGTCGTATACGCCGGTCAAGCACATCCCAAACATGCTCAATGGGTGACATGTCCGGTATGCTGGCCATGCAAGAACTGGGACATTTTCAGCTTCCAAGATTTGTGTACAGATCCTTGCAACATGGGGCCATGCATTATCTTGCTGAAACATGATGTGATGTTCATGGATGTATGGCACAACAATGGGCCTCAGGATCTCATCTCGGTATCTCTGTGCATTCAAAATGCCATCAATAAAATGCACCTGTGTTCTTCGTCCATAACAGATGCCTGCCCATACCATAACCCCACCACCACCATGGGCCACTCGATCCACAACATTGACATCAGCAAAGTGCTCACCCACACGACGCCACACACGCTGTCTGCCATCTGCCCTGAACAATGTAAACCG
This sequence comes from Valencia hispanica, assembly GCA_963556495.2. Taxonomy (NCBI): domain Eukaryota; kingdom Metazoa; phylum Chordata; class Actinopteri; order Cyprinodontiformes; family Valenciidae; genus Valencia; species Valencia hispanica. Next base: position 19,313,112 of record OY747714.1, on the reverse strand, counting down.
AGATTCATCCGTGAAGAGGACACCTCTCCAACGTGCCAGACGCCATCGAATGTGAGCATTTGCCCACTCAAGTCTGTTACGGTGACGAGCTGGAGTCAGGTCAAGACCCCAATGAGGACGACGAGCATGCAGTTGAGCTTCCCTGAGACGGTTTCTGACAGTTTGTGCAGAAATTGTTTGGTTATGCAAACCAATTGTTTCAGCAGCTGTCTGAGTGACTGGTCTCAGACAATCTTGGAGGTGAACCGGCTGGATGTGGAGGTCCTGGGCTGGTGTGGTTACACATGGTCTGCGGGTGTGAGGCCGGTTGGATGTACTGCCATATTCTCTGAAACGCCTTTGGAGACGGCTTATGGTGGAGAAATGAACATTCAATGCACCAGCAACAGATCTGGTTGACATTCCTGCTGTCAGCATGCCAATTGCACACTCCCTCAATGCTTGTGGCATCTGTGGCATTTTGCTGTGAGACAAAACTGCACATTCCAGGGTGGCCTTTTATTGTGGGCAGTATAAGGTACACCTGTGCACTAATCATGATGTCAGATCAGGATCTTGATGTGGCACACCTGTGAGGTGGGAAGGATTATCTAAGCAAAGCAGAAGTGCTCACTATCACATATTTAGACTGATTTGTGAACAATGTTTGAGAGAAATGGTAATATTGTGTATCTGGAATGAATTTTAGATCTTTAAGTCCATCTCATGAAAAATGGGAGCAGAAACAAAGGTGTTGCGTTTATATTTTTGTTGAGTGTATATTCAGTACTGCGCAAACGTTTTAGGCAGGTGTATATATATATATTTTTTTTGTTGGTTTTTTGTTTTTATTCCTCTTCTCTAAAATGGAACCGTCAGCTCATGATAAGCATGCCTAATGACAGCCAATCGATGTCCACTTCAGGGTGTGGTTAACCCCCAAGTCAAGCACATGAAACCCAAAGCACAAAAACAGATTTTATTTAAAGGCAACTCGCATGAAGAAACAGTAAAATTGAAGATTAAAAATAAATTGACGTGATTAAAAAACAATAGTGTATTAAATATGGCTGCAGTTAATTAATCGTAATTAATGGAATAATATGACACCCTTGTATGTATATTGCATGTATGTATGTATATATATATATATATATATATAGTACTGTGGAAAAGTTTTAGGCAGGTGTGAAAAATACTGTAAACAAAGAATGTTCATCATTTATTTTAATCAATCAACAGAAAGCAATGAATGAACGAGGGAGAAATCTAAATCATATCAATATTTGGTGTGACCACGCTTTGCCTTCAACACAGCATAAATTCTTCGAGGCACGCAGTTTTTGAAGGAACTCGGCTGATAGGTTGTTCCAAATATCTTGGTGAACTAACCACAGATCTTCTGTAGATGTAGGCTTCCTCACATCCTTCAGTCTCTTCATGTAATCCCAGACACATTCGATGATTCAAATTCAAATTCAAAAATACTTTATTGATCCCAGAGGGAAATTAAGTGTTGGTATAGCTCATATAATTAATTCTTTAAGGAGTTGTTGTAGATGATGATGGCTGTGGGCAGGAAGGATTTCCTGTAGCGGTCTGTATTGCAGCGAAACTGAAGAAGCCTCCGACTGAAGACGCTCTGTTGTTGTATCACAGTCTCATGAAGAGGATGCTCTGGGTTGTCCATAATTTTTTTGATTTTATGAAGAATCCTTCTTTGCATTATCATCTCCAGATTTTCCACAGTTGTCCTAAGAACAGAACCAGCCTTCTTTATCAGGTTGTTTAGCCTATTTAAATCCAAATCAAATAAATTAATAAATCAAAAGATGTTGAGATCAGGACTCTGTGGAGGCCATACCATCACTTCCAGGACTTCTTGTTTTTCTTTACAATGAATATAGTTCCTAATGACTTTGGCTGTATGTTTGGGATGGTTGTCCTGATGCAGAATACATTTGGGGCCAATAATATGGCTCCCTGGTGGTATTTAATGATGGATAAGCACCTGCTTGTATTTCTCAGCATTGAGAAATCCATTATTCCTGACTAAATCTCCAACTCCATTTACAGAAATGCCGCCCCAAACGTTCAAGGAACCTCCACCATGCTTCACTGTTGCCTTCAGACACTCATTACTTGAGCTACAGCCAAATATTTCTAATTTTGACTCATCACTCCAGAGCACCTGCTGGCATTGTTCTGGACCACAGTTCCTAAGTTTTCATGCATACTTGAGTTGCTTGGCCTTGTTTCCATGTTGGAGGTATGGCTTCTTTGCTGCAACTCTTCCATGAAGACAACTTTTGGCCAGACATATCCAGACAGTAGATGAGTGTACTTAGGTCCCACTGGTTTCTGCCAGTTCTGAGCTAATAGCGCTGCTGGACATCTTCCGATTTCGAAGGGTAATAAGCTTGATGTGTCTTTCATCTGCCGCACTAAGTTTCCTTGGCCAACCACTGCGTCTACGGTCCTCAGTGTTGCCCATTTCTTTGTGCTTCTTCAAAAGAGCTTGATCAGTACATCTTGAAACTCCAATCTGCTTTGAAATCTTTGTCTGGGAGAGACTTTGTTGATTCAGTATAACTGCCTGTGTCTTGTTGCTGTGCTCAATCTGACATGACATAAAACTATCTTCTACAACTTCACCTTGGTAGTAAAGTTTGACTGTTCCTCACCCAGTTTTAAGCCTCCTACTCAGCTGTTTCTGTTTCAGTTAATTACTGTGTTTCAACCTACGTGTGACACTCAGGATCATAAGCACCTGTTTGGTATAACTGGTTGATCATACATCTGACTATAATCCTACAAAATCCCTGACTTTGTGCAAGTGTACCTATAAGAGCTGATGCTGGTTTGAAGGCAAAAAGTAGTAATACCAAATATTGATTTGATTTAGATTTTTCTTTTGTTCGTTCAATTTGCATTTAGTAAATTGATAAAAAATAAACAATCATTTATATTTCTGAAAGCATTCTTTGTTTACAGTATTTTGTCACACCTGCCTAAAACTTTTGCGCAGTACTGAATATATATATATATATATATATATATAATAGAAAATAAGAGCAATTTTATATTTGACATCTTTCAAAAACCATTAGGCCTACTGCTGATAAATCAAGACTTTCAGCAAGACAAATAACTTCCTCTTTAAAACAATACACATTTCAGTTACGTTTTTTGAAACATAAAGATATACGAAGAAAACAAGTTGCTATAAACCGGCTTTTACTCACAAGTTAAGAGCAGTGCGGATAACAAGGTCTGAAGTATCCTCATATCAACCTTTAAAATACTGTTGTTTCTGTCTAACAAACAGTCTTTAGTTCCCAAGGACAGTTCATCGTTTTATATCAGAAGGGCGTCAGAAAGATTTTGTTAGCAATTTATTCTGACAAGATAAAACATGTGTGACTTATATGATTTCCAGCATAACAAGCAGGGTGTTTTGTCTATGGCAGGATCATTGTTATTATACTCTGTCGTCACCATAATCATGCTTCAGTCTTCCACAAATACCAGCCTGGTGTATAAGAGCCGTGTAGGAAAGCTGTTTTATTAAAATACAATTTATTTCATCTAATCATCCATTCTTGCCTATGCCCGCTTATCCATGCAGGGTTGTGGGTTGTTCTTATTGCGCTGTCCAAAACGATGGGAGTAAACTACGATGGGGTTTAAACTATAATAGCCATATAGTTCAGTCTCAGTTAATGTTTATGACTATCTTCCTGATAAGGCTATTCCAGCTTTATCTTGTTACTTTAAAAAAATTACGACACGAAACTCCGGTCTTGAAGAATAAAAAGTTTAGTGAATCAAAAAACACAATACATACAGACCAGTGAGAAAAAAACGAGGAGAGTTGCTGACCCTGTCGTCACCATGACAACAACAAAACATAAACAGCTGATTCTATACAAAGACATTGCACGCTGTTTCTGCTCCTAGATCATCATGGAAATGCAGTCTATTTCAGAGTTTCATACTCGAAATAAACATTCAAATGAAATGTACAGTAAATTAATTGTTAATTTATCTATCTATAACTTATCGGTGTCTATCTATTGATCTATCTTTTTATATCTATTAATATCTTTGATGAATTTATTAACCCTTGCCATTTGATAGGCTTTACATAAATAAATTCTCAACAAAGGCTGAGGTAATTAAACAACAATAGATGGAGTAAGTTAATGGCATTTTTCACCTGTGTTACTACAAATGTATATTCAAATTCAAATTCAAAAATACTTTATTGATCACAGAGGGAAATTAAATAATGTGGAATAACAGCAAACAAAAACTTTCCAAAATACAAGTTTATTGACAAAAAGATCTCAACTTTCCAGAGACAGAAATAACCAGAGTTTACGGCTCTGCAACGTCACTTTCTGCAACAGAAATGCTCCGATATCACATGTGAGACTTGTGTTTACACTCAGGAACAACATTTATGCCCTCAGAGATGTATTGGCATCATCGGTTGTACAAGCACTTTTTGTTTGCTTGTTTTTACAAGCTCAATTAGTGCTCTATGTAGAAGTTAGAACATAGAAAGTTTCTCTGAGTGGATAGGATTTGGGGGAACTACTGCCCCTTACAGGTTTGGCATGTCTATGAATGTGCTTATCAATGCACTTAGGCGGTTAGGTGTGGACGGAGATTTTTTTTAAAACAAGGTGGTGAGGATATTCGTTTTTAAAACTCCCCGGCTACGTGTCTAAGACTAGGTAGTACCTTTTGTGTTCAAACAACCAAATCACAATGCAAAGCAGAAGTGAAGTGAACATTATTGGGTGGATGTTAGGCTCCCTGGGTGTTTTGATTTTGAGTTTTTCCTTCCACTTCGTTTCCTTCCCCTCTTTACCCCAAGGTGCTCTCTTATTTAGTTCCTTCTGTTTGTGTATCAAGTTAATAGTTTTCCTTATTCAGTTTAATTATTATGTTTATGTATTTAATTATGGCACTCCATTGTTTTCTCATTCCCTCCTGCTCCTAGATATGTTATCTTTGGTTAGTATCTTAAGAGTTTTCTGTTTCCCTTGTCCTTCCTGCTTCTCCTTCCAGAAGGACACGCCTCTGGCTCATGACTCAGCCGAGGGTGTCCAGAGGGACACGTCTCGGATTCCTGACTCTGTCCTGGGTGTCCAGAGGGACACAGCCTCGGGGTCAGCGCCACGTCGTGGGTCTTCTACGCCATGCTGTGGGTCCTCTACTCCTTCCCGAGGGTCCTCTACTCCTTCCTCTCAAGGGTCCTCTACTCCTTCCTCTCGAGGGTCCCCAGCGGCATCCTCTCGAGGGTCCCCAGCGCCCTACCTAGGTCCCCTCAGTCGACCCCAGCTCCCTAGACACAAGCTTCTCTGCAGCCGGCTCCCAAGACACAAGGTTCTCTGCAGCCGGCTCCCAAGACACAAGGTTCTCTGCAGCCGGTTCCCAAGACATAAGGTTCAGCTCTGTCGCCTCCCAAGACACAAGATTCAGCTCTGTCACCTCCCAAGACACAAGGTTCAGCGCCGCAGGCTTCCTCGTCTCCTGCTCCTTCGTCGCAAGCCTCAGGACCTTTGTTTGTTCTTTTGGACCCTTATGTTATTATCTTAAGAGTTTTCTGTTTCCCTTGTCCTTCCTGTTTCTCTGCCACTCTACTAACCCAGCTTTCTCTAATCACCACCAGCTGCAACTGTTTCCCTTAATTGGTCTCCTGCTCCTTCTCTGTTCACATCCTCACTCTCCTCCTCAGTATATATTCGGTTCTCACTCAGTCACAACTGCTGGTTCGTCGTCATTTCTTCCCTGCCTGGTTCCTGCCTTCCCTGTCGCCCATCATTCTATCCTAGTTGATCTTCCCTGTCTGTTTCCTGGTTCCCTTTGAGGTTTTTGTAAGTTTGTAGTTTTTTTGGGATCTTCCTGTTAATTAAATTCTATTTTCTTTATTTTGCTGCTTTTGGGTCCTTAATCCTACAAAACATGACAGTGGGAGTAATTTTTCCTTAAATAATTTGTTGAATTATAAATCAATAACCTTTTTGGGAAGATTTATTTGATTTTATGGATCAGTCACCGAAGTGATGATCTAATTTTAGTATTTTGGCATACAAGAAGGCGGTTTCAAAACGACTTACAATGCTAGTTTTTTGTGTTTAAACTATATATTTTAAAGCTGACATGTATTTTGGATACTGTAAATAACAATCCTAATTGTTTATGAGCACTGGCAGTCTGTGGTAGACCCCGCAGAAAAAAACAATGTTTATTTGCATTCGTACAGTGAACTATTTTTTTTTTGCATGTAGGGCATGCCAAGTATCCCTATGTGTAGCTTAGAACCAGGCAACAAAAGAAACCTTTGGTGGGACGGCGTAACTCATGTTGCATGAATAAAATGACTCTATTGGTCAACACTCTTTTGAAAAACCTGTTTATACCACAGGCCGAACGGCCTGTTCATACCCATTTTGAAGGATGAAATCTTACAATTGCAGCAAATCACAGTGAAACAGACAATCAAACAATCTATAAATTGTTTATCCTAAGCTAGTTTATCTCTACCCAGACACAACCTTACTTCTTCGATCTCCATAGAAAGGTGAATCCATAGACCCCGATTGACAGTTCTGCCAATGGGTGCTCAACAATACTTCCCCAACCTGCCAAAGCCGTTGATTAAAAATCCGCAACCCGAGCCGATACCCACACACTGACACAATACAGTATAAAACAATCACGATCCTGCTGTGTGTCTTTGTGAATGAGCAAGGTATCTTCCTTTACAGAAGATCTTTGAGAGTGCTGCTTCTGCAGCGCACCTGCCACTGATCTCTGCAGTCGGCAGAGCTGCAGCCTACCTGCTCATGTTGTGAATAAATCTTTCAGTACCATTTGATTCTGCATGTGGGTTAAAGATCTCCATTCAAGACATTATCTTTTTGATGACCCCGAAGACCATGATGAGCAATATATATGGAACCTAGTGTTCCCTCGCCCAGACGCGGGTCACCAGGGTCCCCCTCTGGAGCAAGGCCTGGAGGTGGGGCACGTCGGCGAGCACCTGGTGGCCGGGCCTTTGCCCATGGGGCCCGGCCGGGCTCAGCCCAAAGAGGTGACATGGGTCCCCCTATGGCCTGACTGTTGTTTGTGCCTATGTGCCGAACGGCAGATCAGATTACCCACCTTTCATGGAGTTCTTGGAGGGGGTGCTGGAGAGTGCTCCTCCTGGGGACTCCCTTGTTCTGCTGGGGGACTTGAATGCTCCCATGGGCAAAGACAGTGAGACCTGGAGAGGTGTGGTTGGGAGGAATGGCCCTCCCCTGATCTGAACCCGAGCGGTGTTTTGACTTCCGTGCTCATCATGGATTGTCTATAACGAACACCATGTTCAAACATAAGGGTGTCCATATGTGCACTTGGCACTAGGACACCCTAGGCTCAATGATCGACTCGATTGTTGTTTCATCTGATCTGTGGCCACATGTTTTGGGTGAGGAGAGGGGCAGAGCTGTCCACTGACCTCTACCTGGTGGTGAGTTGGCTCCAATGATGGGGAAGGATGCCGGACAGACCTGGCAGGCCCAAACGTGTTGTGAGAATCTGCTGGGAATGTCTGGCAGAGTCTCCTGTCAGAAGGAGTTTCAACTCTCACCTCTGGCAAAACTTCGAACACGACCGATGTCAGAGTTTGGTTCGCATTGCCGGCAGTAAATTGGGCTCATTTCCAGTGAGAGTTCGACTCCACTAAGGTTGACCTTTGTCTCCAACTCTGTTCATAACTTTTATGGACAGGATTTGTAGGCGCATCCAAGGTGATCCATATTGTTGGCCTCAGGATTGGATCTCTGCTTTTTGCAGATGGTCCTGTTGGCTTCATCGGAATGGGATCTCCATCTTTCACTGGAGTGGTTCGCAGCCGAGTGTGAAACGGCTAGGATGACAATCAGCACCTCCAAATCCGAGACCATGGTCTTGAGCCAGAAAAGGTGGCGTGCTTTGGGGGTGAGGTCCTTCCCCAAGTGGAGGAGTTTAAGTATCTGGGGGTCTTGTTCACGAATAAGGGAAAAATAAAGCGGGAGATTGATAGGCGGATTGGTAAGGCGTCTGCAGTGATGCGGGCGCTGTACCAGTCTGTCGTGGTGAAGAAAGAACTGAGCTGAAAGGCGAGGCTTTCATATTACCGGTTGATCTATGTTCATACCCTCATCTATGGTCACAAACTCTGGGTAGTGACCCGAAAGAAGAGATCACGGATACAAGCGGCTGAAATGAATTTCCGCCGCAGGGTGTCTGGACTCTCCTTTAGAGATAGGGTAAGAAGGTCAGTCATCCAGGAGGAGCTCAGAGTAGAGCCGCTGCTCCTCCACATCAAGAGGAGTCAGTTGAGGTGGCTCGGGCGTCTAGTCAGGATGCCTCTTGGACGCCTCCCTGGTGAGGTGTTCCAGGGATGCTGGTGGGAATTCATTACTTGGCCGGCCTGGGAATGCCTTGGGATTCCTCCCGAGGAGCTGGTCCAAGTGGCTGGGAAGAGGGAAGTCTGGATCTTTCTGCTTAAGCTGCTGCCCCAGTGAGCCGACCCCGGATAAGCAGAAAAAGATGGATGGATGGAACTTTTTAAAATATATTAATTATCAGATGAACTTTCTCTAACATACTGAATATAACACATTACAATGAATCATTTCCATTTAATTTCCCTGGAATGTTGTTACTCACCGCCGGCATTTATTTGAGCCGCAGATAGCAGTGCAAAAACAAAACATGTTCCAGAGTCCCTGGTTTAAGATGTTTCTTCCATTCCTGAACCACAAATCCAGCAGAAAAGTCTCTCTTTCTCTGGCAGCGCTCAATTCCGCTAGATTAATCATCTGTTTGATATTGTTTGAAAGCTGCTATCAGATGTCAGTAGCTCTCATTTTCTTTTAAAGGAAACCTGCCAAACCTTCCACTGCTTCCAAATATAGGTTACCACGGTGTCTGGTAGTTTTTTACTTAAGTATTAATCAAAATAATAATTATTTTCTCACCCGAGGGCCGCAACTCACCAGAGTCAAAGAAACTTCTGGCCACACCCACTCCTATTAAATTTAATTTATGAATTTTTCTCCACCCTTGAAACAAATTTTGTTTCAACATTTCAAATGTTACTTCTGCTATTTGTTTGATCATATCTATCGTCAAGTTGTTATACAAATGTGCTCCTGCTTACTTGATAGAGACCAGAATCTATATCATATGCTCTTATTTGTAACCCCTTTTTTTCTTTAATCATGACTACAAATTTCTTAATTGAACACATTGTTCTCAGGCACACATTTAAAGAAGTGTGTGTGTGTATGTGCGTGTGTTTGCGAGTGTGTGTGTGTATGGGGGGGTTAAATTTTGATGTCATGTTAAGAAGTTCCTGTTTCTCACAGTTTTGTGTTTTTCTACATACAGTATAGTAACAGCTTGCTTTGGGACTAAAAGTAAAAATGTTTCTAACAAGCAGAATTACTTTTTTCTTTGGCTTTGAAGGTGTAAAAGGAAACACTGGGTTTTGCATGCTGGGCTTTATATGGTGTAAGTACCTCATTTATCTGTTTAAATGCTGCTGATCAGGGGAAAGGTTTAAGAACAAAACAAGTAAATGTTGCATAGTGGTCAACATAATTTATCTATTCCTATTATGCATGCAGGTATAGTGGAGTGTTTTAAAAATGGATGAATGTCTATATCCAGTAACAATGTCACTAACCTTGAACTTTGGTTTCAGCGACAGTGGCTTTGGCTATTATTCAAGCTATCTGTTCCACCTTTTACAGCAGAGTCCCTGGACTAAGAGTTTAAAAAAACTGTAAAAAAACTGAAAAAGAGAATATCACACACTTTTACTGAAAATGAGCGAGAAAAAACTTGAAATAGAAGAGCCTGAAACTTAAAAATACTGAACAAAATCTTATCTGAAGATTGTGTAATATTAGCCTGCTTGCAAGTTAAAACAAAAGAAAAATGGGGGAAAACAATAAAAATAAAATACATTTTTTTTGCGCTGTAATAATAATAATAATAATCAGCAAATAATTGTTTCCCATCCAGGCTTGAAACACATTTTTCAGTAAATGTGAATTGTCAAAAGCTGTGTAGGAAGTTACTAAATGTTTTATGATGAAACACAGGATAGACCAGACAGTACTGTAAAAAAAAATGCAATTTGACTCATTAGGTAAAAAAGTTTTAATCAAAGCTTTTCTGATCACACACTTATATTTAAAGAGATGTATTTCAAAGATGTATCTTTGAAAGATTAGATTTGTTTTTAAAGATCTTAGTGCTTGATGTAGAAGTAGGACAAGTTAAATTTTGTGATGCTGGTGTGAATGTCAATATATTAATGTATAAGATTTCTGAAGTTTCAACCTTTTTTCAGTGCTGAATGCCTGCCAGTACTGTGGACAAGCTCAAGGTAGCTTCAGTTTTATTCTTGTTACCCTACTGACTTTGTATTGGTTTATTTTCTAACAACAAATCATGAATGTATTACAAATTGCACTCTATTCTGTTTTCCAGTTTTAGAATCCCCATATGTGCATTGTAAACAAGAACAGAGGAGTACTTTTTTATGTTACTGCTTTCCCGCTTTGTAAAATGATTTAAAGCTGTTGGTGTTGTATTGTAGATGTGGTGCTGACCACTGACCCCAACTGGCTGACATTTTTTACGGAGGAGTCTGTTATCTTCATCTGTAATGTGACCAGTGAAGACAATGACTGGGAATACAAAATAAACAAAAATGTTCAAGAACATGTTTCCTTAAACTTCCAAAATAGCTACACGTTAGAACACCTTAAAATAGGTCAGAGTGGTGAATATCAGTGCTGTGGTCTCAGAAGGAGCTCAAGTGAAACAAAGTGCAATAAAAACATCTCTGTAACAGTATTAGGTAAGTCCTGGATGATTTAGCAACAATTACTGAAGTTGCAGCAAACATTAGTTACAACAACACCACCAATACTGTATACTAAATTTAATCAACAGCATCAGTTGAAGTACAGATAAGTTATTTTGCTTAGATAATTTTACACATCAGTACATTTTTACAAATCAGTAACAGTTTAAATACAGCAGAAATTTCTGTTTGTAGTTTCTATAGATATGTATAATAATGTTTACAATATCACAGATGCAGTTTATCTTTATGTGACAAAAAGTATGATCTTTTTTAATTATATGTAATCGGTAACTGCTGCACCAGAAGAGTTAATTTTCTGCCTAATGCATACATTTATCTTTTTTTGTAAAAAACAGATATTTTCAGTAACAAAGAATCCATTAATTTCTACATAGGCAAAGCATTAAATCGATTTACTAATCATATATTGATAAAAATATGAATTATAAACTATCATCCATAACAATATATACTTTAAGTAATTTACCTAATGATGTTTTTAATTACAGCAACAAAACCCAGTGTCACAGTGACAGCAGGTCCAACAACCATACCACTAGGAGGAAGTGTGATACTGAGCTGCTCTGTAGAGACCTGCTAAATGGAAATACAGATGGTTCAGACGGACCTCTGACACCTCTTTTGTTGAAGTCAAAACAAATAACACAGAAAGCAGAAACATCTCTGTAACACAAGGAGGTATTTACAGATGTGAGGCCGTGAGAGGAAAGCAAGACTTACACAGTGATATAAGAAAGGAACTTACCATCAGTATAACCTGAGTTTAATTATTTTGTCAGAAATTAAACTAACAACTGGGTTTTTCTTGCTTGATTTTATGATTCAGTTTGTGTTGTAATTGTTCATATCTGATGGAAACAGTGTCCAACAAGGTCACTGTGACACAAAAACCAAACTGGCCTCAGCTCTTCAGTGGTGAGACGATCAGTCTGACATGTGAAGTCCAGGGAGGAGAAACCACTGAGAGGACGTGTGAATGGAAAACTGGGTCAGCTGAACACCACCTAACCAGTAAACAGTTGACTTTCAACATTTCTAAATCAAACAGCGGAGAATACATGTGTCAGTGTAGACGCAGAGATGACTGGTTTTCTTGTACAGAGTGGAGTGAAACCATCTTTCTGTCAGCAATTCTTTATAAAGAGCCAATAGCAAGAAGTTTCAGTGCATGCTGTCCACACCTCCTCATTAGCATTTTATTGAATTAATTCGAGTAGTGCTACTAGTGGACAGTTGGACCCTTACTTGTACAACTAGTGGACATTTTTGCCTTCACTAGTAGCACTCGTAAGATCCTAAATACCCCAACTAGTGCTACTAGTGGTTGCTCTGGCCCTTACAAGCAGTACTAGTGATATCAAAAATGTACACTTGTAGTACTAGTGGGATTCGTTTAAGCTTACTAGTACTACTAAGACCCTAAATGTCCACTAGAACTACTAGTGGACATTTTGGCTTCCACTAGTACTACTAGTCTGCATCCTCGCTGTTACTAGTAGTACTAGTAAGGGAAAACACACCCCACTAGTACTACTAGTGTCCATTTTTTCTCTTACTAGTAGCACTAGTGAGGTCAAAAATGCCTTACTAGTGCTACTAGTGGGCATTTCTGCTCTACTAGAAGGGTCCAGGAGGCTACTAGTGCGTGACATATGCCTACTAGTTGTGTCTTGTAGTGTCACTAGTGCTGCACAGTAGTTTACTAGTAAGGTTTGATTGCATACTAGTAGTCCAAAAGTGGCACTAGTAGTGGAAAAAGCGTGACAAGTAAGACACAGTTGTTATACTAGTGCACCCTAGTCGTTATACTAGGGTGCCAAATTGTCTTACTAGTGAGGATGAAGTGTGTACTAGTACATGGATTTAAAGTTGGATATCAAAGATATCTAATAACTGCTCAAACGGCTTTCCACAGTGGAGATTGTCCCACACATCAAGTTCCTGGGGGTTCACGTAGCCAGCCGAAAAGATTATTGGGTTCACACTGCCATCTGTTGGGGACCTGGCGAAACAACGCAGCCTGTCGTGGGCAACAAGTAGCGGGTAAGGACACTGTCAAAATAAAAGTTTTTCGCAGGTGATAGCTTTCGTGATAGCTTCTACCCAACTGCCATCAGACTTTTGAACACCTTAAAAAACGTCACTTTTTACCAGATTTTATTATTTTTTATTTATTTACCTCTGTTTTTTGCACACATTCTTTTGCACATATTCTGTACAGATATATTAAGATATTTATAATGCATCCTTTGACCTGTTTTTTATTCTTCTCTCCTTTATTCTTTTATTCTCTTGTTTTTCTGTTTCTTTTTGTTGTGGTCAAATGCATTGTAATTTAGTTCTGGAGTGCATATTTGATGTTATGTTGAATAACAATTAAATTATCTGAATCTGAACTTTTGGACATGTTGTGTACCTATGTAGGATTAAAGGGTATACTGAAATTTGGAAGGACAAATGAGGAGAAGTTAAAGGAAAACGAAAGAATGTTGTGTTGTTGTAGTTTACAAAAACTGCACTATAGTGAAAAATACTCAAAATACGTTCAAAGAGCAAAAAAATATTATTTTATCATTTAAAATGCTAGCAAATAGAACTGTGCTGTTGTCTAGTGGAAGCTAACCAAGGTATCTGCACTCTAAATTACAAAGTTTGACTGTACCTGCTGCGTATGAGTAAACTACATGATCCTCTGCTTCACAAAGCTTCCCTGTGGAGATAATCAATCAACAAAACAAAGATAAAAAGTTAAATTATGCTAAATTAATATTTTTGTTCTTGTTGTATAATACACGTTTTTGAAACTCACTTCCATTCCCAGTGATTTTCAGTTCAATCTGAGAGTATGTAACCAAACAAACTGTTGCATCTGTAAAGACTTAAATTTCCAATTTGAACAAGATCATAAAAAGTACATTATTTCCATTTTTGGAAAAATTGAAGGATTTGAGGATCTCACAAAAGTAAATATTAAATTAACAATAATTCAAAGTTAATAAATAGTTTTTGGTAGGCCATTTATTGTCTTTCTGTAGTCCTTGTTTTTGTGAAATAACTTTTTTTTATTCAGGCCTACAGAGATCGCTTTCTAAACATCTACATGTCTATAAGTCTGTCTAAATGTAACTCAGCTTGCTCTTGAAGATATACATACTTTTAACAGGCCATATATATATATATATATATATGAATGCACACACACACACACACGCACACACACATCTATGGATGATGACCAAACATAGTTGTAGTTCTGACCTTGAGGAGGTGGGCTGTATTCATGACCCTCAGTCTGCCTGGCTCCATGATATGTTGTGTTGCTCCTACTGCTGCTCCCTGAAAGCTTTGATCTGATACATGACGAGGGTGGTAATTCCATATACACACAACCATTATTTTATAGATTCGACGCAGCAAAAAGGAAACTGATGGAAATTTGACGTACTGACCTGATGCACCAGAAATCTGTGAAAATATATCAATGTCATTTTTAGAAACTAACCCTCTTGCTTGTGCTATAAAATTAAGGTATATCTGAATGTTTGATTATAATGCACGTTATAAATTAGCAATCAGATCCAATGTAAGCAGAAAAGGTCCTCACCCTTGGACTGTCTGCAGAGCCACAACAAGAGCAGGAGAAAAATGAGAATGATACCAATAACTGGTCCAATGATCAACAGCACAAGAAGTGAAGAGTGGACACAGTTCTGAAAAAGATTTTTGATTGAGCAACATTTCAATGCTCTGAGAATTAGGGTCTGTTTTTAGCTAAAGCTCTTTTGAAGAGGGTAGTTTGCATCTGTCCAATAGGTCATATTTCTCATTATAAGAATACAAACTTGCTTTTTTTTTCTACAAGTTGAAGTGCAGGAAAATGTTTAAACTTATTTATATCACTGATGTTGATGTGATCACTGTAGTCCAGTACAGTCCTTCCTCTGAGACAATCATTTGTGCCTTTGAAGAGAAAACAGCTTCTTGTGGGGTCAGAGGTTCAGAAGATCTCTAATTTTTGTTCCAGAAATATTTCCAACCAGATGATGACTATGAAGATGATGATGATGATGAGTTTACTGAGCAGATCAGGGTCACATTTCCCCCCACTGGTAGCTCTGAGCTGTTAGCGTGAATTTGGACCCATAAATAAAGCAGAAAAAAGGAGAAGAAAGACAATAACTCAGCTAAAAAAAGTCCAACATCATATACTTCCAACTTCAAAAGGTTTATAGCCACACTGTTTGCATATATACATAAAATGTAATCTTTATAGGATTCTCATTACACCGTTTCCTAAATCAGCCTCCTTCCAAAATTCAGAGGGAAAAATATGTGTAAAAGAAACCATTGAGTTGGTCCCATAAAAACTTAAACCCTTATAACCCCTATTTATTATTAAATAAATAGGGGTTATAAGGTTATAACCCCTATTTAATTATTAAATACCCCGGTATTTAATAATTTAATCAATTTAAATTATTAAATACCAGACTTTAATTTAATTTCCAAATACAGTTGTTTGTTTTTTGCTAGTTGTTTCGAAAAACTGAATTGAAGTTTAGCAGTTGTGGTCAGAAAACTGTTGTTCTTGTCTCTAACCTGTTCACCCACATATGTCTTTCTACCTAAGTTGACTTGGGAGACGTGGGAGCAGATATGATAATTGCAATCTGTACTGATTGCTAAAAGTTAACCTATGACAAACCTACTAAAATATATATGTGAAGAGCCAGCCTATGAGTGTGTGAGGGCAAAAGCAGAATTTCATTTGGATTTCTACCTCCGGTTAAGTCTACCAGCATCTACATTATTTTAGCAGTTTTCACTCCATTTACCCATTGTGCCAGAAATGAGGTAAATCGTGTATTTACCCAACTATATCCTTAAGCAGTTAGTAGATAAAATGGTCAAACATTAAGTTATTATTTTCGTTGTTTGCTCTTTAGAAGTAAAGATGTAGAGGTCGGGAAAGAGGGGCCAAGTTTAATGTTGCATTCACCAGCATTAATAGAATAACTCACTAATCTGTTTACACACAGTGTCCACTGAAATGTTATAATGAACAGATAGTTTTCCACCTCTGTTGACATATATGTCAGAATAACCAGAGTCACTGTTTCTCTAAAGAAATAACAGAAGTAGCAGACTTTAGACAGACCACACATCAAAAATGACTTACGTGACACACCCAGCCAAAATGTAACCCTATAAAGCCTGATGAACTTTCACTGTTGTTGTTGGCAATAACAATAATGATAATTAATAATATAATTCAAAATAACTATTATATATATACATTTATACTATATAGATGATGAATTAAGTCACACTAATATATCTCTGAGAGGAAAATGATTAATGATTATGTTATAGGCATCTCTTTTTCATCATGAGGAAGTTTAAGCTGCAACAGCAAATAACAGCTAGTGCTGATTGGGAAAGAGAAAAATTTAATTGTAACTGGTAGTCTTACCTTTTTACATAACCTACAATGGTTGTTTGTTGATTATATAATGAATTTGACATTCAGATTCAAGTGTATGCCTATGCTTCATAATTATTCACTGTCCTGAACACTTAAAATACTCTTTTGGAAACATGATGTCATTTGATTTTGGTGCCCACTAGTGCTACTAGTGGCCGTTAAGTGCTACTAGTGGGCATTTAGAGGCCACTAGTAGAACTAGTGGGCACTTAATGGCCACTAATACCACTAGTAGGCACATAGCGGCCACTAGTAGCACTAGTGGGCATTTTGAGGCCACTAGTAGGACTAGTGGCCATTTTGAGGCCACTAGTAGAACTAGTGGGCACTTAACGGCCACTAGTACCACTAGTAGCCACAAAGTGGCCACTAGTAGCAAAGCTTAGAGGCCACTAGTAGCACTAGTGGGCATTTTGAGGCCACAAGTACCACTAGTGGGCACTTAACGGCCACTAGTACCACTAGTAGGCCCATAGCGGCCAATAGTAGCACTAGTGGGCACTTAACGGCCACTAGTACCACTAGTAGGCCCATAGCGGCCACTAGTTTCACTAGTGGGCACTTAACGGCCACTAGTACCACTAGTAGGCCCATAGCGGCCACTAGTAGCACTAGTGGGTATTTTGAGGCCACTAGTAGGACTAGTGGGCATTTTGAGGCCACTAGTACCACTAGTAGGCACATAGCGGCCACTAGTAGCACTAGTGGGCATTTTGAGGCCACTAGTAGAACTGGTGGGCACTTAACGGCCACTTGTCCCACTAGTAGCCACAGAGCGGCCACTAGTAGCACTAGTGGCGAAAAAGCTTAGAGGCCACTAGAAGCACTAGTATGCATTCTGAGGCCACTAGTACCACTAGTAGCCACATAGCGGCCATTAGTAGCACTAGTGGCGCAAAGTTTAGAGGCCACCAGTAGCACTAGTGGGGATTTTGAGGCCACTAGTAGGACTAGTGGGCACATAGCGGCCACTAGTACCACTAGTACCACTAGTGGGCATTTTGAGGCCACTAGTAGAACTAGTGGGCACTTAACGGCCACTAGTACCACTAGTAGGCACATAGCGGCCACTAGTAGCACTAAGCTTCAAAGCCACTAGTAGGACTAGAGGGCACTTAACGGCCACTAGTACCACTAGTCGGGATTTTGAGACCACTAGTAGTACTAGTGTGCACTTAACGGCCACTAGTACCACTAGTAGCCACAGAGCGGCCACTAGTAGCACTAGTGGCGAAAAAGCTTAGAGGCCACTAGAAGCACTAGTATGCATTCTGAGGCCACTAGTAGCACTTGTGGGCATTTTGAGGCGAATAGTAGCACTAGTGGGCATTTTGAGGCCACTAGTAAGACTAGTGGGCATTTTGAGGCCACTAGTAGAACTGGTGGGCACTTAACGGCCACTTGTCCCACTAGTAGCCACATAGCGGCCATTAGTAGCACTAGTGGCGCAAAGTTTAGAGGCCACCAGTAGCACTAGTGGGCATTTTGAGGCCACTAGTAGGACTAGTGGGCACATAGCGGCCACTAGTACCACTAGTAGGCACATAGCGGCCACTAGTTCCACTAGTGGGCATTTAGAGGCCACTAGTAGAACTAGTGGGCATTTAACTGCCACTAGTACCACTAGTAGGCACATAGCTGCAACTAGTAGCACTAGCAGCACTAAGCTTAGAAGCCACTAGTAGCACTAGTGGGCACTTAACGGCCACTAGTACCACTAGTGGGCATTTTGAGGCCACTAGTAGAACTAGTGGGCACTTAACGGCCACTACTACCACTAGTGGGCATTTTGAGGCCACTAGTAGAACTAGTATGCATTCTGAGGCCACTAGTAGCACTTGTGGGCATTTTGAGGCCACTTGTCCCACTAGTAGCCACATAGCGGCCATTAGTAGCACTAGTGGCGCAAAGTTTAGAGGCCACCAGTAGCACTAGTGGGCATTTTGAGGCCACTAGTAGGACTAGTGGGCACATAGCGGCCACTAGTACCACTAGTAGGCACATAGCGACCACTAGTTCCACTAGTGGGCATTTAGAGGCCACTAGTAGAACTAGTGGGCATTTAACGGCCACTAGTACCACTAGTAGGCACATAGCTGCAACTAGTAGCACTAGCAGCACTAAGCTTAGAAGCCACTAGTAGCACTAGTGGGCACTTAACGGCCACTAGTACCACTAGTGGGCATTTTGAGGCCACTAGTAGAACTAGTGGGCATTTTGAGGCCACTAGTAGAACTAGTGGCCACTTAACGGCCACTACTACCACTAGTAGCCACATAGCGGCCCCTAGTACCACTAGTGGCGCAAAGCTTAGAGGCCACTAGTGGCACTAGTAGGCACTTAACGGCCACTAGTAGCACAAAACTTAGAGGCCACTAGTAGCACTAGTGGGCATTTTGAGGCCACTAATAACACTAGTCTGCATTTTGTGGCCACTAGTAGGACTAGTGGGCATTTTGAGGCCACTAGTAGAACTAGTGGGCAGTTAATGGCCACTAGTACCACTAGTGGGCATTTTGATGCCACTAGTAGAACTAGTGGGCACTTAACGGCCACTAGTAGGCACATAGCGGCCACTAATACCACTAGTAGCACTAGCAGCACTAAGCTTAGAGGCCACTAGTAGCACTAGTGGGCATTTAGAGACCACTAGTAGCATTAGTGGCCTCCAAGCTTTGCACCACTAGTGCTACTAGTGGCCTCAAAATGCCCATTAGTGCTACTAGTGGCCTCTAAGCTTTGCGTCACTAGTGGTACTAGTGGCCGCTATGTGCCTACTAGTGGTATTAGTGGCTGTTAAGTGTCCACTAGTCCTACTAGTGGCCTCAAAATGCCCGCTAGTGTTACTAGTGGCCTCTAAGCTTTGCGTCACTAGTGGTACTAGTGGCCGCTCTGTGCCTACTAGTGGTACTAGTGGCCACTATGTGCTCACTAGTGTCACTAGTGGCTGCTAAGCTAACATTAGCAGCTGACATTAGCAGGTACTCTATACAGCCAGGCCATGTTGCCATAACACTACACGCTGTCTTAATCCCAAAATGACTAATAAAGCTGGCAACAATTAGCTGTCTTATTTTCTCACATTGACAGCTTTAGAAAACATAGCACTACAAATGACAATATACTGTTATGAACCAGAAAAATAACAAATGAGGGACTATGGAGGGAACGACACAAACTATTACATTAGTAATTCTGTGCATATCTTAGCCACTAAAATGTCCAGAATGCCACATGGGCTATTTTATTGGTCTATCTGAATAAAATAGTTCTGATCAATTTACCAAAAAAAGTTGGCACATCTTTCAGTATGACTGCTGTTAAACACTTTAGTGGCCACTTTAAGGCTTTAAGCACACAGTTTGAACATCCACCAATCAAAATCCATGTCCCACCTTCTTCATTTGCATGCAGTCCACTAGTCCTACTAGTGACACTAGTGGCTGCATGTTGCAACTTACATGTTAACTAGTAAAGGCTGGAATGTCCACTAGTAACACTAGTGGACCTTAGTGTGAGACATTTCTGCACACTGGTAGGACAACTTTGGCATACTAGTAGGACAGCTACATCTTACTAGTGAGGCAAAACTGTGTACTAGTTGACAATTCTGTACCACTAGTGCTACTAGTGACATCATACATTTCTACTAGTTAACATCTAGTGCTGCATTAGTAGTACTAGTAGCATACAGATGTCAACTAGTACAAAGTTTTGCCTCACTAGTAAGATGTAGCTGTCCTACTAGTATGCCAAAGTTGTCCTACTAGTGTGCAGAAATGTCTCACATGTTACAGAAATGTTGCACTAGTAGTGTGTAGTCACGCACTAGTAGTGTGTAATTACATACTAGTGGCAAGCCGGTTGAGAACTAGTGATGGGCAGATTCGCACTAGTACAGCCACAGCCTTTACATGTGACATTCAGAAGCTCACTAGTGAGACAAACTTTCTTCTACTAGTTACACTAGTATAAAACAAAACCTTGCCACTAGTCACACTAGTGAGCATTTTTGATGTCACTAGTACTACTAGTAAGGTGTAAAAGTCCCCTACTGGTGCTACTAGTGGATATTTTGCCACTTACTAGTGCTGCTAGTGCACATTTTATTGGAAAAGTACAGAAAGTTAGCAGGGTAGTTTTGTAGTTTTAAAGAATGTTATTCATTTTGTGCCTTTATATCTTTTAATTTACTTCAACAGTACATAGGTTATTTTTCTAATATTTTGCTGATGTCACTTTGCTTTTGCAGTGAGTAATCCAACTATTTGCTTTTGTAATAGGGTTTGCATTTAGCTGAACATTGTATATACATCAGGTATTGTTTTAGAGATTTTCACCACCACACTTATTCATTTGAGCCTGACAATGCAGGACTTTGTTTATTACTGTTAATTACTGAAATTCAATTATGGCATGCCATCAGTTTGAGATTTGAGATCAAATTATTGTTTTTCCACTTTTATTGTTTGAAATTTGGCCACCTTTAAATTAATTTGAATGTGACTGTACCAGATTTATTTGTATTAAAGTGGTTGAATGAAATTGTCACAATCCTGAGGGGTTTTGAGTTTCTTTTGTGGTCTTATTTTGATCATTTCCTTGTTTATTTTTATCCGTTTAGGTCTTGCCATATTCTATTCAGTTCCCTGTATTATTGTTCAAATGGGATTATCATATATTTTGTCCCTTTATGTTTAGTTTCTGAGTTTATTTATATGTTCTGTTTCTTGCATATTTTTCTTTCTGTTAAGTTATGTGTCAGGTTTTCTCCCCTTTGGTTTTAGATAATTTTCAAGCCCTTTTCAACCCCTTCCTTTTTCCCTTCTTTGCTGAAGGCCTATTACTGTTTGCCTTTTCTCACAGCTTTACCCGTTTTGTAATTAGCCACCTCCATCTTGTCAGCAATCACAATCCTCAACATTGAAGACTTTCTGCTTCTGTCATTCGATGCTGGAGTCTTGCTGTTCTGCCTGTGTTCCATGCTCTACTCTTCGTTTCCCCCTGTAAGGGAACCTTAAAGGTCTCATTCACTCGTTTTTTCCCCAATGAATTTCCAGTGGTCTCTAGCCCAATTATATGCCTTGTTTTTATGAGGAAAAAATTTGGTCTCACTCCTGTTGTTACCATTTGTCGAAGGAGTGGGTGGGGTGAAACATCAGCATCACTACTCTAACTCATCATTATTCACAGTATGCAAACGTCTCGTCTCTGATTGGCTAACAGCAATGACACTCTTATGCTGCCTTCTATTAAATAATTAACTTACTTTTCTGGTGGTGTCCAAGATACATTCCAATAGTTTCTTCCTCAGCTCCTCCTTCTTTGAAAAAAATGCATTGCTGATGTGCTATGTCCACAAATAATACAAGCCCGACCGTGTTCTGCCATGTTGTGGAATAGCTAATGATTAGCTTCCACCAGCTGAGATGCACTCTCCTCTCTCTGGCCCCCACCTTCCTGAGGGCGGTCTCAAGCCAAGGAAGGCATGGCATGCTTTTCTACGTAGATAACGCGGCTTTCTCTGACTCGCTCGTTCTCAGCTCAGATTTCTTTTTGGAGGCTGAAGCAGGCAACAGGGCTGGGACAACAGTATGACATGCAGAATACATATCCTACTCAAAGTAAAGGATCATATTTCAAAAAGGGCGAGTTTTAAATGATTTCTCAGTGAATGAGACATTTAAAGAACTGGAGCCTTTACACACCTCATCATGACAATATTTTTTTACTGTGCTAAATTGTTGTTGAATAAAAGTAGGACTTGTTTGCCTTGTAAAGAGAACTTGTTGTGAATCGCCACTACGTATATAAGCTGAGACTGAAAATGAATTGAACTATGCTGTATCATTATTAGAGCTATACAGTGTATCATGGCTGCACAGTGGAGCAGTTGGTAGAACTGTTGCTTTGCAGCAAGAAGGCCCAGGTTAGAATCCGGCCTGGGGTCTTTCTGCATGGATTTTGCATGTTCTCCCTGTGCACGCGTGGATTCTCTCTGTGTACTCTGGTCCTGCAATGGAATGGCAACGTGTCCAGCGTGTACCTCGCCTCTCGCCCAATGAATGCTCGAGATAGGCAACCAGCCCCCTGCAACCCTTCAGAGGATGGATGGGTATAGATAATGAATGGATACAATGTAACATAAGTATATCTGTTCACGTTCTCAGAAATGTTTGAAATGGGTTCATTGTTTGCTAACATTCTGCCGGCATGAGTATTTTGAGTGCACACTTTGCACGCCATTAGGATTTTTAGGTCAGTGTTTTTGTGCACAGCTGAAAAAGGGATTAAAGATGTAGATCATGTGTCATGATTGATGCTGGCTTTTGGATTTGTACAAATAATTTAGTCATTGTATGATTTTTTTAAATATTTTTCATCCTTAATCAGTGTAAACATCTACAATTTTAAGCAAAAAAAAAATGGATTCTTGCCTTATGTAAACCTGGTATAACGTTAGGCTGTGCTCCACCGAACTGAGTATATGTACCTTTCATTTGTCTTTTGGCTTTAAATGTTATGTTCATCTTCATGTATTGGGCAAACAATGTGCAAAGCAGAGAAAACCATACTTCCCGTGCAATACTGTGAGAGACTAATGTGGTCACACATAGAAGATAATTATCTGAAGATCAACAAGCACAATGTAATAACTTTTTCACACTCTGCTTTTGCAACATTGTGATGTTGTAATGCATTATGGTTCAAGTATCTTTCTTTCTTTCTTTCTTTTTGCTTAGCGGGTAATGAAATGTGGCTGATTTATTTTATTTATTTATTTTAGCATGGCTATAAATTACTCAATATTGGACAGGAAGTAAATCAACGGTCTGTGGAAAAAACTCAAAGCAGAGATGGGTTTTTTTGGGTCTAATCTCCTTTAGAGCTGAAACAAAGTTCCGGTCTCTTACAGGTTTGTTTCTCTGCAATAAGTGCCATAAAGTTATTTTTGTGGTAAAATGCAAAAAATCAAGAAGACAAACTTACTTAACTTGCAAATAAGGATGGAAAACACTTCAGTTTACATGCTGGACTTACTGAGTAAGTACATCAGGTCACTTTCCCCTTTTGATTAGTGCAGAGTTTGTTAGATGTTTGCGCAAAAATTATGTTTTCTACCATATTGCCGGAAAACCTTTGTAAGCATTTCAGCTATTTTTATAAATCAAGCAGTTTTTATGGTTTTAATTTTTTTCTGTAAATTATTGTTGTTGTTTTTTAACAGCTGTGCAGAAAGTTTTGAAATGTTCAGTTGTCAGCCTTTGAACCGTGCCATGACTTTTGAAGAAAAATTATGAAACAGCTGTTCGAAAATTCCAATTCATGCGTGTGTGTGTACATATTAATACATATACATATATATATATATATATACATATATATATATATATATATATATATACACATATGTATGTATGTGTGTATGTATGTATGTATGTATGTATGTATATGTATATGTCTTATGTATGTGTGTATGTATATATGTGTGTGTATATGTATATGTATATACACAAATAGCTGTTTTTGTTTTTTAATGTTGATAAATGTTCAATTTCTTTCTAGTTTTGAGCACCTTTACTTGCTGTGTACATATTGAAGGTAAATTCAGTTTTATTCCTATCAACATTTGAACACAATTTCTTTGACACCATTTTAATCAGCTGACTCACTTACCTATGGCCAAAAGGCCTCTGTTGTGTGTCTCACTATAACAAAAAATCACCTGCAAGCGGGCATACTGGATCCACTGCATGCACATGTGTTTTTACCGTAAGCTAATGTTCAAAAACTTGAGAGGTATGAAAGAGTAAAAATCCGATATCCAAGTATGCAAAATGCATTACATTTAGATTAGTTTAAACTACCATCATTTGCAAATCAAAGCCCAAAAAATCTACAATGAAATCAATTTTTTTAAATTTTTTTTACTGTTTTGTTTAACCTAACAGGACTTTGCAATTACAGACATGTTATGTTTATTTCTAATGGCAGGTTGACGTTTTATTAGTTTCCAAAGCAGGAATAATTATTGCATATGGCAACAAAATGGTGGTGTTATAGACAAAAAAAACAACAAAAAACGTTCGTGTTTGATAACAGCAGACAGACCCAGAGCCATTCTGACTGCAGGTCCAACAATCATACCAATAGGAGGCAGTGTGACCTTTAAGCTGTTCTGTGGGGACCTCTTCTGGATGGAAATACAAATGGTTCAGATAGACTTCAGGCACCGGCCCAGTTCAAATTCAAAATAATGATGAACAAAACAGGGTTATGCATGTCACACAAGGAGGTTTTTACAAATGTAAAGGTGCGAGACAAACATATGGCACCCACAGAGGTTTAATTAAAGAGACTATCATCAAGATAACCAGTGAGTTGATCAAGACAAAAATATAACCAGCAATGCTGACTTTTATCTGATTTCATGTTTCTGTTCATATCTGCTGTAAACAGTTTCCAACAAGGTTGTTGTGACACGACAACCGAATTGGCCTCAGATCTTCATTGGTGAGACGATCACTCTGACATGTGAGGTCCAGGGAGGAGAAACCACTGAGTGGACGTGTGATTGGAGGAGATCTGGGTCTTTTGTACACAGGACACAGAAAAAAAGCCTTACTTTCAGTATTTTTGAGTCCAACAGTGGAGACTACAGGTGTCTGTGTTTACTCAAAGATGACAGCTTTTCTTCAAAAGAGTGGAGTAAACCCATCTTACTGTCAGTGTCACGTAAGTCATGTTCAATCTGTGTTCTCGAAAACTGAATTGCAGAAATGTAAAATCTACAGCTCGCTTCTTAAGATAAACAGTGATTGCAGGTGACATGACAGGGTAAAGGGAACATTTATCTAGGATTAAGGAATCAGTTTGTTATTAATTTATTTATAATTTTATTGTTTTACTTTCAATAATTACAAAACTTTATATTATTATATTTTTTTTAATATATTCAACTTCAAGTGCAGTGTAAAGTTTTAATGGGAAAAGAGCTCCACAATGACGGCTTTTGTTAGAAAAATTAAAATTTTTACTAAATTGTACTAAAACAATGACCAGACATGTAGAAAGCACTATTAGACACTGCTTTATACAGTTTATCAGCAAAAGAAAAGTTGATTTGGGGGTGATTTGATCTTTAATTAAAGTAATGACACATAACCAAGGATTGTATGTTTATATACACTGAGCTCTGTTTACTGAATTAAAATAAAACATCCAAATAGTATAATTTAATATAAGTCTAATATTGGTTAGATTTAGAAATATTATTGGTCCCAAGAGAAAGGCAAGTCAATTTTATTTGTATAGCACACTTTCAACAACAAGGTAATTCAAGGTGCTTTACATGATTAAGGGGTAAAATAAAAAATAGCAGTAAAACACAGACAAAGCATATAAAGTAAAACCAGCAATAAAGCAAGAAGCACACACAAAACATATGATACATGAAAACATTACTCAAAGGCAGCTCCAAACAGACATGTTTTTAGTTGTGATTTAAAATAACCCCGTGTTTCAGCAGCTTTGCGGTTGTCTGGAAGTTTGTTCCAGATTAGAGGAGCATAGAAGCTTAAAGCTGCTTCTCCATGTTTGGTTCTAATTCTAGGGATGTTGAGTAGACCTGAGTGGGGGGGTTGGTATTGTAACAGTAGATCTTCAACATACTTTGGTGCTAAGCCATTCAATGATTAATAAACTAGTACAAGTATTTTGAAGTCTATTCTCTGAGCTACAAGGAGCCAGTGTAAAGAGTTTAGAACTGGGGTGATGTGCTCTATTTTCCTGGCTCTAGTGAGGATGCGAGCAGCAAGGTTCTGGATCAGCAGCAGCTGTCTAATTGACTTTTTAGGCAGACCTGAGAGGACGCTGTTGCAGTAATCAATCCGACTAAAGCTAAATGCATGGATGAGTTTTTCATGGTCTTTTAATCCTAGAAATGTTCTACAGGTGATAGAAGGCTGAGCTTGTTATTGCCTTTATGTGACCCTGGAGGTTCAGGTCACAGAGGTTTTTCAATAATTTTACTGATGAATGGAAGACTAGAGATTGGCCTGTAGTTCTGCTTTAACATGTTGTCTTTTTTAGCAGTGGTTTAATAACTGCTGTTTTTAATGCCAGGGGGAAGACACCTGACAGGAATGAGTTCACTGATTGAATCTGATCAGACCCAATGACAGAGAAAACTTTCTTAAGGAAAGCTGTGGGTAGGATATCAAGATAGCAAGATGAGAAAGTTCAGAACAAGGGCTTTTGGGCTACAGTGGGGCAAAAAAGTATTTGACAGCCACCGATTGTGCAAGTTTTCCCACTTAAAAAGACAAGAGAGGTCTGAAATTTTCATCATTGACAAAATCTAAAAACAAATTCCAGGAAATCACCTTGTATGATTTTTTTGGGGAAGAATTTATTTGTTCAATAGGGCAGAAAATAAGTATTTGGTAAATAACAAAAGTCCATTTCAGTCCTTTGTCAAGTAACCTTGGCTGGCAATAACAGAGGTCAAACGTTTCCTGCAGGTCTTCACCAGGTTTGCACACACTGTAGCTGGTATTTCTGCCCATTCTTTCGTGCAGATCTTCTCTAGAGCTGTGATGTTTTGGAGGTTGTCGCTGGACAACACAGTCTTTCAACTCCCTCCACAGATTCTCTATTGGATTGAGGTCTGGAGACTGGCTAGGTCACTGCAGAACCTTGAAATGCTTGTTCTGTAGCCACTCCTTCGTTGCCCAGGCTGTGTGTTTGGGATCATTGTCATGGTGGAAGATCCAGCCACGTTTCATCTTCAATGCTCTCAGTGATGAAAGGAGGTTTTTGCCCAAAATCTCACGATACATGGCCCCACTCATCCTTTCCTTAATACAGATCAGTTGTCCTGTCCCCTTTGCTGAAAAGCAGCCCCAAAGCATGTTGTTTCCACCCCCATGCTTCACAGTGGGTATGGTGCTCTTGGGATGCAACTCAGCTTTCTTCCCCCTCCAAACACGATGAGTGGCGTTTATAACAGAGTTCTATTTTGGTCTCATCTGACCACATGACATTCTCCCAATCCTCCTCTGGATCATCTAGATGGTCTCTGGACATGTACTCTCTTAAGCAGAGTGACTGTATGATTTTAATCCATGACATTGTAGTGTGTTACTAATAGTAACCTTTGTTACTGTGGTCCCAGCTCTCTTCAGGTCATTGACCAGTTCCCTCAGTGTAGTTCTGGGCTGTTTCATCACCGTTCTCAAGATCACGTGTACCCCATGGCGTGTACAATCTTGTCCCTGGTGTCCTTGGACAGCTCTCTGGTCTTGACCATAGTGGAGGTTGGAGTCTGATTGTTTAAAGGTGTGGACAGGTCTTTTATGCAGATAACGAGTTCAAACAAGTGCCAATAACTAATGGAGGATAGAAGAGCTTATAAAAGAAGGAGTAAGAGGTTGGTGAGGGCCAGAATTGTTGATTGGTTGTAGGTGCTAAATACTTATTTTCTTCCCCAATATACAAATAAATCCTATGAAAAAAATCATACAATGTGATTTCATGGATTTTTGTTTTACATTGTGTCTCTCACAGTTGAAATGTACCCATGATGAAAATTACAGACATCTCATCTTTTTAAGAGGGAACACTTGCACAATCTTTGATTGCCAAATTCTTTTTTACCCCACTGTATAATGTCTAAATGTGATTTAAGGGTAAAATGTTTGGCAAAGGGATGAAAAGGAGGAAAAAATGGCCCCTTCTGCCCCCTTAAAGATCAAGAACTAGGTACAGAACAGAATAAAGGTTCCATCAACGTCATTTTGTATCTTTAAGAATGTCTTTTCAGCTTGGAATAAACCAGTCCAGGTTTGATCAGTCTATTTTAGATTTGGAAAAATTGGAAGCTACTAATCAGATATTAACTTCAGCAACATTTACCATGTCAGCTATGTCCACCATGTTTTCTTATAGTGCTCACACCACACAACCTAGTGGGGTTCCTTTACCGCTGATTGGACATGCAAATAAACAAGAGAGAGGTCTTTCTTGGTAAAGATGACAGAGTGCTGGTTCAGCAGTTGCTATAGTTCAACAGCAGCCTCTCATAGAACATAAAAAATCATGAGTGTGACTCAGATCTGTACTGTGTTTGTATACATACTATATTGTGGTTACATAGCCGATATTTTGACTTTATATTAAACACACCAACAGGTAAACCAAAGGCCCAATTGACCAAAGACAGCACAGAGCTACCAGTTGGAGGCAGTGTGACCCTGACCTGCTTTATGAACTCATCTTCATCATCTTCTGGTTGGAAATATTTCTGGTACAGAGGCAATATATCCTCTGAACCTTTGACCACGCAAGATGCTGTTTTCCTTTCAAACAGAGAAATTAGTGTCTCAGAGGAAGGACTGTACTGGTGCAGAGGAGGAAGAGGAGAACCAGTTTACTACACAGACTACAGTGATCACATCAATATCAGTAAGAATGATCAGTTTCAAACTTTTTCTTTCACTGCAGATTCTTTTTCTAGTAAACTTGAACAGACAGGGCAGGCTTAAGTCACCTCCTAACCATCTTCAGATAAAAACAGACCATATTCCTCCAAAAAAAAAAGTTAGAGTTTCCATCAATAAACACATTTGAAACAAACTCCTAAAAGATTGCTTCCTAAAAGAAACATTTCTGTTGTAACCGTTTTCACCCAAATACACTTAGTACTAGTTGAAAAAAGAACAATTGAGCACTGTACTTGTGGCTGTAAATGTTTATTTTTTTAAACTCTCCACTTCAAAATCTGCTTCAAATGTTACTGATGGAAACTCACCAACTGAATCGAGACCAAAAACCCAAATATAAACCTCAAAATAAAAATCTATTCGGATTTCTTAAATAGGTAGTAAACCTTTTGGTTCTTTGAGCAGAACAAAGCAGAAACTAAAAAAATACTCAAAAGCCAAACATGTTTTTTAACACTTTTTTTTACACTGAATTATCGATATGTAAAAGCCGTCTTCTCACAGATCATTTATATTGTGTTCAATCAGAAAAGTTTTGGAAAAAAAACTATTCATTTACAGTGGGGCAAAAAAGTATTTGGCAGCCACAGATTTGTGCAAGTTTTCCCACTTAAAAAGATGAGATGTCTGTAATTTTCATCATAAGTATACTGCTACTGAGAGACGGAATGTAAAGAAAAAATCTAGGAAATCAATATGAATGATTTGTAAATAATTTGCTGAAAAGCAGCCCCAAACCATTTTGTTTCCACCCCCATGCTTCATAGTGGGTATAGTGTTCTTGGGATGCAACTCAGCATTCGTCCCCCTCCAAACACACCAAGTGATGTTTATACCAAAGAGTTATATTTTGGTCTCATCTGACTGCATGCCATTCTCCCAATCCTCATCTGGATCATCCAGATGGCCTCTGGCAAACTCTAGATGGACCTGGACATGTGCTGGGGGACTTTTCGAACGCTGCAGGATTTTAATCCATGACGACATAGTGTGTTACTAATACTAACCTTTTGTTACTGTGGTCCCAGCTCTCTTCAGGTCGTTGACCAGTTCCCCTCCATGTAGTTCTGGGCTGTTTCCTCACCATTCTCAAGATCAAGCACGTTCTCATCTTTTTAAGTGGGACAACGTCCACAATTGGTGGCTGCCAAATACTTTTTTGCCCCACTGTAAAGAAATAATATATATAAAAAACTAACCGTTTAATCAGGAACCAACAATTTCTTGTATACTGTAACACATTTTCACATATGTATTGCCTTTAAAGCATTGCTTTATCTTTTTATGTGCAAGAGGCCTTTATTGACAGTAATTCGAAAGGCAACGTGCAGAGAGAGAAGAGAAAACACATTCATTTCAATGAAGAGATTTTTTCAAAAAATCCCTCCTTTAACTGAAACAGTGTTGCTTCATAAAAGTCCTTACTGGAGGCTTTATAAAAACAAATCATCCTCTTCACTCAGAAAAACTGTGTTTTCAAGTAATTTTTAGATATTCAAAATGCATTACACTTTTTTATTTTCCCCTCACATATCCAAACAGGTTACAGACTACTATAAAAGAACTAGAAGAAATATATATTTTAGCCTGACTTTAATACATCTCTTATTTTGTACGTTAACATATAATGTATCAAGAGAAGACCACAGCTGCAAAATCGATTGTTTTTCAAACGTTAAATTTTTGAGTAGATATTTATGTGATTCTCTGCATGACTTGCTCTTTACATTTCAATTCAATTGCATTCATCAAAACTACTGAGTTGATTGAAATTTGTTATTTAAAAGAAGACTGGATGTGGTGTAGGTTTTATTTCTTTTCAACTCAAAGTCACTTTTTCTGAAAACAGAGAATGAGGTAATAAAATCAGCATTTAATTACCACTTATTCCTTTTTCATGTTTCTTATTTACAGTGTCTGAGTCCAGCAGTCCAGTCAGCTCTTCATTCCATGTGCTGGTGATTGCTGGGCTCGTTGGTGGAATCATTCTCATTATTCTGCTGCTCTTGTTTTGGCCCTACAGATGGACTAAAGGTAAAAAAAAAAAAATCTCCCTGTTCTGGATCAAACTCATTATCTAAAATCTCTCAAATTAATCAAACACAGATGAATTCTGATGTTGACACAAACATAATTTGAATATTGAAATGACACAAAAACAATTATCTTCACAGATGTTTGGCACATGAGGTCAGTATATGACATCTTTAGCTTTTGCCTGTATCTTTATCATTAATTAATGGTTGTTTTTCTAAGAAGGTGGCTATATTTATTCTGTTTTAGATCAAATCCATCACAGAACCATAGTCAGAACTTGACCACTAATCATGGAGTCAACCTGATTAGAATTTACGAGAACAGCTTTCCTCCTCAGGGTAAGCACTTAAACATGCTAATGCTTTTTTTCTCCTAACAAAAAAATATACTTTAGTCTTTACTCATGCTTGAACCAGCCTCCAGTCACTAGGTGGCAGCAGTGCTCAAAGTAATCAACAGGGGATTCTGGGGATTCGGGGCTCGGGGGCGCCGCGCCCCCTAGCTGTGGTCCTGGCTGGGGATCGGCCGGCGTGGGGTCTCTGTTGGCTGTGCAGCCGCCTCTCTCTTTTTCTCTGGGCCGATTGTCATCGCCAGCCCCTGTATGGCGTCTCGCCTTGTTTGCTGGTTGGGGTGCCTGGCTGCTGGTCACGGCGTCTGGGTGGCGTTTCTGGGCCGGATCAGTCCTTTTTTGCACTGGACTTGGCTCCTGGGTCTTGGTCTTTGTGTGGGGCGCTGGGGTTGGGCATTTGGCCGGGATCGGTCGGACTTGCGGGTGGACTGGCTGGGTGGTGGGCGTGCAGGGCAGGTGGGTGGGGCGCTGGGTTTGGTCTCCTGCCGGGCCGTTGAGCAACAGTGGTCGCTCCACAAAGAATGAGGCTGGTGGATGTCGGCCTGGTGGGTCAGCCGCCCGGCTCATCGGTTTGCTCCTGGTCTGGGCAGGTACGTCGACGTGGTTCGGGCTACGGGGGCCACCGGTGTGCGGGTGGCGCTGGGGGCCTCCTTTGCTGGCGGGGAGGCTGCTGCTGTGTGGCAACAGGTGCTCTCCCCCTACGAGGGCACTTGGACGGGGGGGAGGGGTGTGCGGGGGGGGGGGGGGCGAACTCAACCTGGGTGTCTAGTGTCTTTTGTGTTTTGAGAGTAGAGCGAATGTCAGGGTGGGTTTAGTTCCCCCTCTGGGATGGGGCTGGGGGGACTGCCTTGGGGTCCGTGGGGCTTTGTGGTGCTGTGGCCGTGGGCCCCGGGTCGGACGTGCCATGGCCTCCCTCCCCTGGTGGATCCCGGTGAACAGCGGTGCCTATTGGGGTCAGTGGGGGAGCTGGCTCCCTGGGAAGACATTTTGTCTCCCAGTCCTTCCCTCCCCATCCCTGGACACCTCTGTCCACCCGCTCCATCACTTTACCACTCATATAGGGTCTTGGGGCATGGGCACATCACTGGGGTGCGAGGAGGGGCTTCCCTCCTCGCTGTCCCGTGGTGTCCTGGGTCCCAATTTTAATATACAACTTAGACACTCCCACTTATAACATTTTCACACGACACATATGTAGGGACTTTGGGGTGGGCACACTTTTCGGCATCCAGAGGGGGAGCGGTACAATCAGCTTCACCTCTGGTGCCGGTGCCCACTGTTAAAGCACATATAGACACTGAGGGCTCGGGGTGGGGGTTGGGGGATGTGTGGCTGCCTCCCCCACATCCCACCCCTCTGTTTTAAATGCACATTATAACAACACGCATCAACACCATACTCGAGCGGGAGGATGGAGGCTAGGGGTCTTTTCCCACCCCTGTTGGCTACGGGCCATCAGGGGTTGGGGTCCGGAGGAGGACAGGCGGTCTGGTCGGGGTCCTGGGGCTGTCGGGCTGCTTTGCCACTGTGGGGCCCTTGGCGGTCTGCTTGTCTCCATCCTAGAAGGTAGGGGGTCCACCTCCCGGCTCCGGGGGCTGGTGGCTCTACTGGGGCATCAGTACCTGGACCTGGGAGCATAAAGTGTGCATGGGGTGTGTGAGTGAGGGTACAGTGTCATTTTTTGGGTGTCTTGGTGAGTCAGTGAGAATGTATGTGTTTAAGAGGGAGGGAATGTATGACTGTGTCTGTATGTCTTTGTCTACCTGTCAGGTTGGATCTTGGTCTGCCCCCTCGCCTGGCGCACCTCAGGCCTTACACTTAATGGGGGGCCTATTTCCCCTCCGTCTCTCCCCGCCGG
Source organism: Valencia hispanica (assembly GCA_963556495.2). Classification (NCBI taxonomy): domain Eukaryota; kingdom Metazoa; phylum Chordata; class Actinopteri; order Cyprinodontiformes; family Valenciidae; genus Valencia; species Valencia hispanica. The sequence goes on along the minus strand of OY747714.1, from coordinate 19,279,953 downwards.
TGACGGGGGCCCCTGCCTGCCGGTGCGCCGGTGGTCAATCCGGTTCGGACCTGGTGCGTGCCTGGCCGGGCCTGGGGGGGGCGGTGTGTCGGTCGGCCGATGCGCTGGGCCGATATCTTCATTTGGTTGTTTGAGGCACCTCTTTTAGAGGTACCAGGTTTGGGGATTGTGGGGTGGTGCCTGCTCGGTGGCTCGGCGGGATGCGGATCCGGCGTCTCTGCTCGTTTGATCACCTGTTCTGTGCGCACCGTGCGTGGCCGGTTCATTGGCGGGTTGGACCGGCCCTGGCCCTCGTTGGATGCCTGGTCTCGGCGCCCTGCGTTGCGCGGGATCAGGACCCGGGAGCTGGTACAACTTGGCGTCCAGATGCTGACTGAGCCCGGCCTGGGGATGCTGTCTAGTTCCCCTGCGGCTATTGGTGGGGCGCTGGGATGTTGGCGGTGGGGATTGGCCTAGGGTGGAGGCGTCGCGTGGCGGCCGGCCGCGGCCCCTGCAGTGCCGGGGGCCCCTCGTCGGCCGGTCCCTTGTCGGGTCCCTGCTGGGCGGTGGGGTGCCCCTGGGCCCCGGCTCCCCCGGTCCGTTGACCGGCCCGCCCCGGAGCGGCCGGTTGCCGGCGGAGCCCGTGGGCTCGTCACTGCTGCCCCCCGGGCCCCTGCATAGTGGCCGCTGGATGTTCCCCTGGGGTTCTCCTTTTCTCTTCTCTTGGGGGATGCGGTCGGCCCCGCCCGGGTCCGCCCGGGGCTCTGGAGGTCCTTTGGACGTCTTTGCTCCGATCTCCTTCATGTCTGCATCGATTCCTGGGAGACGGATTGATGCCTGCTCACACCAACTATCGAACACTCTTATGGAGAAACCTTATATGCACCAGCATGCTAACACACACACATTGATGTGGGGTCTCTGGTGTTTAAGTATATAGTAAATGGAATACACAATTAAACGCTGTTCTGTAATGTTTTGGCGGTTGCAGCTCTTGTACCTGTTACCTGGTTAGACAGGGGATGGGTCGGCCCTCATCTCCACATAGAGCAAACCGGCCAGCCATGGCAAAAAAACAACAACTCGGAGCTTAGCGCAAGGGTCAGGGCTGGCAATGTTTAAAAACTGGAAGAACAACTCTTGTATAAGTTCTGTCAGCTCACAGCTGAGCTAAAAAAAAAAAAACTGACATGTATTTCAGTGGAGTCTGGGACAGAGTTAGGAAGTAAAAATGAATAAAGGGATCTCATTTATAAAGCTGGCATATGCACAAAACGGGGTCTAAAAACTGCACAAGTCATTTTCAACGCTAAGTTTGGGATTCATAGAAAGAAATGTGGTGGAAAAATGTGCACAACTTTAAGAACACTAAGAACCTTGCTTCCGCACATTTTGGCCACTAAGGACAATGGCAGCGCAGCCGGTGAGATGGCAAAATTGTGAATTTAAACCACATTTTCAAACTTGTAGACCTTCGCGCAGACACACACACACAACCAACAGTCAGCCCCCACCCCCGTCACGAAACTGAGAATTAAAATGAGAATATGAATGAAAATATGTTGCATTTAAGAATTACATCACAGTATGTTCATATGCATGTCTTCAGATTATACAGCAATTACATTAATTTGTGGACTCATTGTATGAAGTACAAATATAAATACTACAGTGACACTCCTGCATAATGCTGCACAATGGAGCACTGGTGCTGATTGAAGATCAGCCACTGGCAGCATCTGGATGGGGGAGCAGATGTACTATAGATTCCCTAAAGCAGCCCTATTAGATCCACGTGCTGAACTGGGCCCGGTGTTAGATCTACTGATCCACTGGAACAGTGCTTCACGTCCCCTCGCAGCACATTCTGGCTGTGGCATGCCGTCTCCCTCTTTGCCACTTTTCATTGTCTGCCACACTGTTGCATCAATGCTATGCCACTCGCAGCTCTTCCATTTATTTGTGACCCCCCCCCCCCCAAATAATATTTTGCATGGATGATGCTTTTTAAAAGTAGACTTAAAACGCATCTTTTTATCAGGCTTTAAATATCTAGGAGTACTGAAACTTATCACGTTCTGCTGTAATTTAGTTTTTACTTGTTTAAATTTGCTTTTATTCCATTCTTTTTGTTGCTATAAGAAGTAATCAAGTAATTCAAACATATTTATTGTTATTTGTTTTATCGCGTGTGCTCCTGCTTTTATTTTTTTACATATTTTCTTATTGCCAACTATATTTTTCTGTTTTAATGTGAAGCACTCTGGTCGCCTTTTGGCTGTGTAAAGCTCTACAGTATATAGATAAACATTGATTGAAATAAAACTGTTTTCCATACCTCCACTTTGCACTTTCTTCACCTCTTTGTTGCATGGTTAACCGTGAAACTCCCAATATCAGCCAGCTTAAGTCAATGCAGAATACGCACTTGCATTAATTGACCATTAATGGCAGAAAGTGGGCGGTATATCAAATCAAAATTTATTTATAAAGCACTTTTCATACAAGAAATTGCATCACAAAGTGCTTTACAGATTAATATGACCCCACATAAACCCCATTCCCATCCCTCCCCTACAGATTTAAAAGCATGGTCAGTTATACCCCCCTCCCAACCCAACTCCCATGCACAGACACACAGTTAAAAACAACAAAATGACATTGGGCCAAGCGCAGATGAACGTGTATATGATCCAAAAACAGCTGAGCACATTTCCAGGGAGCTATGCAGCTGTGCATACTCAAAGTTTGATAGATCTAAAACTTACTAGGCATAAGTAAACAATTTTTGCTGAGCTTAAGTGCGGTACTAGTAAGGATTCTACGCAAAGTTTTATAAATAAGACCCCAGATCATTATGGAAGTGAGCACGAGGATTAACTGTTTCCAGCGCCCTCAATTGTCAAACATTTGTAGAAACTCCTATATTCTATCCTACGGATATCTAGAATGTTTGTACAGTCAAAATCCTGATTTATCAAATGTGTGGTGGCCAGTCATGTGCATGTTCCTCCGCAACCATCTGCTGAAAAATCCCACATGTCCGTACTTAGGTGCTCGTGCCTGTTAAGTCATTTGCATACAGAAACACCCCCAATTAACCATATTTGGTCACACCACATCCTCTAACACACACATTAAATTCTTGCATTCTTCCTGAAAACAATGGCCAAGAGAGCGCAAAAGGTGAAACATAAGTGAGGCAAAAAAAAGTCATGATGAACAGACTTTTTAAAAATTGTCTTAGTTAACGCAAATTCATTTTAACACCGATAGCTTTTGCCCTCTGTAATCAGTGGTTCCTATGCTTCATGTCTCCACCCCTCCAGCACACAGCAGTTTTATTCCTGCTGCAGACATGAAAATTGTGGCAAAGAATTGTTTCATTTGCCGTTATTCACTTCTGTGGAGATACTTAACTTATTTGAACAAATTAAATAAGTTTAATTTGTCCTGAACATTGCTGTTTGGTTCTATCAGCTCACGGGTAACCAATAAAATAAAACAAAAGAACACAGTGTATAGGTTCCAGTTGGAAATAAATGAAATAAATGGTTCCATATCAAACTGAAAACAATAAATAAAACGTTCCTCAGCACACAGCTGGGCCTGATCTGTGGGGGTGCACAGACCACCACACAGACATGTGTGTCGCCAGTGTTATTGGAGTAACTGCTTTGGCTGGCATCGGTACGCATGGAGACAGCGACGACCTGCTTCACCAATCAGCAGGACCATCCAGTTTCCACAGTACAGTTTGAAAATCTTTTATTTATAAGGGTAACAACAAAGATAGCACACAGAGAGCACAGACCTCCTCAATGCACCCCCCCACCCCCTGAGATTGCGATTCACAGGATCTCCTTGCATGATCAACCTCAAAATTTGATCATTTATTCCTTGGCAAATTTCTAACATTTCCGGAAAGTTTAATCCAAATCCGTCCATAACCTTTTGAGTTATTTTGCTAAACGTCAGACAGATGCCAACATGAGCTCCTTGGTGGAGGTGATAAACTGATGAAATAAACATTCCATCAAAGTAAAACTGTCGCAGTTTTCCCATTCCCACCAGTAGATGCTGTGCGTACGCATGGTCAGAGCTGTTCTTATATTTAGGAACATTTCTACGCACAACCACAAGATGGTAAATACCACACTATGCGTAAAATTCTTCATATACAAAAAATACGCACAAATCTATGCTCAAGTACGGTTGATAAATGAGGGCCCTGGTCTCTTTATGAGACATGTTTTGGTGCTGAGTTCAACTAAAGCATTTTTAATGGGTCATTGTCTTTTATAAAATGTGAAAAACATGAGATTCTTTATTTTGCACATAATGTTTTAGTTCTTTGAAAAGACAGGGAAATGCTTGAACCCCAGCACTGTTATATTTGTGAAAATATTTGTGAATAATGTAAATAATAAATGTGGGTCTGTTTGGCTATTGATTTGTTAAATTATTTTCATTCACTCCATAATTACACACTTTTGGGTTAAGGAATATGGTCAGAATGGAAAAAGTGGAATTTTGGAAAAATAAAACTGAAATTGGAAAATAATGAAACGGATTTAATGGGGAACAAGAGAAGTTTGTGAGAGTGAAAAGAAAAACAGTGGAAGTGACGGAGTAAAAGACGTTCTACAATTTTTATCAAAAAGGTATTAGCTGATGAAGCTGACCAGTCACCTATGTTTACTGTTTAAACATTTTAGTCTAAAACTTCACATCCCAGTGAATCATTTGTACCTTTTCTCTTCTGAGAATCTGACTGAGCAGTCTTAATTACATGTAACCAATTGATTCAATAAACTGAACTTGGAAACAGTGCTAAGACTTAATACTATTAAACTTAGAATTAAGTTGTTGCAGCTCATTTTATTAATCTGTTTTGATAATCCGGGAATAGTAGTGCAAGTAGTTTGTACAGATAAATAATTAAATATTATCAGGTTCTCAAATGTATTTCAATTCAGCCATCTTTGTGGCATTGTACAAACAAAAATGAGAAGGTCACTTAGAAAGCCTAATGATAATCAACTGATGAATAATCCTTAACTATTTTATTTGTGGATTAATCCATAGACACCGTGTACTCTTGGAATGAAATGAAAAATGCTGGGAGAAGTGTAGAAGTGTGTGTGAAGAATAAGATGCAACTGATAACAGCATCAGAACATAACTCAGAACCGGTTTTAACCTTCAGATCTTTGTTTTGTGTCATCTACACAGGGTGTCCTCATGAGCAAGAAGAGGACGCCGTTTACGCTAATGTGAAAAGAGGAGCTACAGGTAGTGAGTTCAAGCAGTCAGTCTTTGTACTGTAATGTGTCTTCATGACATTATACTGCATTTCATTACGTCAACTTAGAGTTCAGAAAATCATCTGCCTCATTTAACATCTACATAGTACCACTACACATCAGCAGAAAATAGCAGAACAGACACATATCTGAGGACTGTGAGGCCTGGTTTATATTTCTCCGTCACTGGAGGTGCAGTCAGGCAGCCATCATCCATTGACGCAAGCGCTCTGCGGTAGGCCTGCAGATAGTGAAAGAGCGAGACATGCTTAATTTTTTTAATGTCAGTCAAAAGCTATGATGCCTGTGAATGATTAGCTAGCCACTTCTTTTAAATTTGCCAGCAGCACCGCCATGGTGACCCCAAGTCTCTTCACCTTCCCGTTGGCCCATGAGTCTCTTGGCTGAAAAAAAACAAACAATGAAAGTCAATGGAGCGATAAAAGTTTTTTCTGGTCCGCTTTGCCTTACACCCTGAATCACACATATGCTGTACCTTAATTTAAATGATACCTAATGATGTTTGTTTGTAAAAATTCTTAATAAAAATGACTACAAATAAGAAGTTGCATATAAGATGCCACGTTAGCCAACACTAGATAGTACTTGAAATACTCACCGAGACCTAGTAGAGCTTGTCCCCCTGCATAGCTGTCACTTTCCACATGGCCAGATTTATAGTGGTTTTCTTCCAGTTTAATACTCCTTTTTTTCTCCTAGAAGAAGGACGCTAAACTCATGACCATTTACCTTCTTCTTCTTCAGTTGTAGTCCACTACGTGTTTTCACACAAACCCTACAGTAACTTTTGCCGCCTGTGGAAAATTAGCAATTTCTTGGCATCAAAAGGTGTATTTTGAAATTCACAAACATCATATGTTAAATCCATGGAACATTTCAAACTGGATCAGAAAATAACTTTTATTGCTCAATTGACTCTCATTAAATTTTCATCTTCAGACTTTACTGCAACATCTACTGAGATTAACCATCTGAAAAATGCAAAGAAAAAAGTAAATGTAAAAAAAAATTTCATGCTTATCTGCAGCTCTTGTTGCCTTGTTAGTCCTTATTTTACCTTAAATTTGTTTCTTGGGGAGTTCCAGTTAACAGTCAAATAAATTGGGATACCAATATGGCGACGGCCAGATTGCCATTGTTGGTAGTATATCTTACAAACATTGTTATAAGTTGTACTTTCCACATAAAAACGCCACTTTTATTTTGTTAAGTTTGGAGTTGCAAGCTCTAAGTGTAACATTGATTTTAAAAAGCGCTATTACAACTGTGTCTTTTAAAATAAACATGTTTCCACCACAAGTTACTATTGTTGATGCAACGAACTGCCATGTTGAAAGTCTTTTTTGTTGCTTGACCTTTGGAGCAAGAAAAAAATCTTAGACTTTCCAAATGGGAAGTCCGACTTCAGGGGGGAGGGTTTAGCTTTCCAGGAGATTTTTCCCACTTGGAAGTCAGGATTTCTGATGTCCAAGTACAAATGGAACGCATCACAGGAATTTTGGAATTTCAATTATTTTTATTTGTATTGTACATTAACTACACGGACAATTACCAATTGACAGAAAAAAATATAAAAGATGTTAAATTAAATGTGTAGACAGAGACATTACAGCCTTCTAGTTTAAATATATGATAATTTATCATCTCTCAATTCACAGAAGAATTGAGTCCTGCACCTGATGCAGCAGTCTATTCTAACATCAGATCAGAAACAGCTCTGGGTAACAGTGGTGGGATGTACAGTAGTGCATGCCACCACTCGTAGATTTAGATTTAAATGTTAAACAAGAGGAGGTATATTTCTTGCTCCTTGGCTGCACAACCAACCATGTGCAGGAACTTTTATTTTATTTGCAGATGAATCCATAGACAATGTTTACTCTTGGAATGAAATGAAAAAATGCTGGGAGAAGTGTAAAGGAATGTAAATATTCAATTAACAGCATTAGAACATAACTCAGAACGGGTTTTAACCTTCAGATCTTTGTTTTGTGTCATCTACACAGGGTGTCCTCATGAACAAGAAGAGGACGCTGTTTACGCTAATGTGAAAAGAGGAGCTACAGGTAGTGAGTTCAAGCAGTCAGTCTTTGTACTGTAATGTGTCTTCATGCCATTATACTGCATTTCATTACGTCAACTTAGAGTTCAGATAATCATCTGCCATATTTAAAATCTACATCCACTACACATCAGCAGAAAATAGCAGAACAGACACATAGCTGAGGACTGTAAGGCCTAGTTTATATTTCTCTGTCACTGGAGGTGCAGTCAGGCAGCCATCATCCATTGACACAAGCGCTCTGCGGTAGGCTCGCAGATAGTGAAAGAGCGAGACATGCTAAATTTTTTAAATGCCAGTCAAAAGCTATGAAGCCTGTGAATGGTTAGCAAGTCACTTCCTTTAAATTTGTCAGCAGCATCGCCATGGTGACCCTAAGTCTCCTCACCTTCCGGTCGGCCCATGGGTCCCTTGGCCGAAAACACAAAAACAATGAAAGTCAATGGAGCAATAAAAGTTTTTTCTGGTCCGCTTTGCCTTACACCCTGAATTACACATATGCTGTACCTTAATTTAAATTATACCTAATGATGTTCGTTTGGACTGTTTGTTTTGGGATTTGGGATTTATTTGTTTGTAAAAAATCTTAATAAAAATGACTACAAATAAGAAGTTGCATATATGATGTCCCATTAGCCCACACTAGCTAGTGTTTGAAATACTCACGGAGACCTAGTAGACCTATAGTGGTTTTCTCCAAGTTTAAAGTAGACCTGGCATGAAATTCCCCGCGACGTTTGGGCCCTTTTTAGTCACACTCTAAGTACGTTAATACTGTATCAAATGATCGTTTGCCGTAATTCAGCCTTGTTGTATTATTGGAGCCCCTGCTAGGTGGCCCTTCTTTTAGCATTAGCACAGAACGACCGAGTTTTGGTGGGCAGGGCCCAAGCCATGCGCCTCTATTGTCAATTGAGACTCTAACGTCCGCATCTGATGAAACATTGACAGACATGCATTTGCGCACCACAAATTGCCCAAATTCCAATATTATGTATGAAATGTAATCAGGTTTAGGCCTAATTATATTGTGTGTTGAACAATAATCTGTTTATCAATAACTTCATCACTGAGCATAATTTACACGCCCCTTTTTTTAATCAGAAACTTGGCTAGATGAAAATAACGAAACAACTTCATTAATAGAATCTAGTCCTCCAAATTACAATTTCTTAAGCGAGAACAGAAAACACAGACAAGGTGGAGGTGTAGCCACCATCTTTCACAACTCAATGAACTTTAAAAGGTAACTCTGGGTACGTTTGATTCTTTTGAATACCTAGCCACCCAGATAAATGAGCCTAACAAAGCGTTATTTCTAAGTTTATATAAACCACCAAAACTTAACTCTAACTTCTTCAATGATTTCAATGACCTTCTTTCTGTAATATGTATCGACTATGACCAACTAATCATTGTGGGGGACTTTAACATCCATACCGACAACCCCCAAGATAGACAAACAAAAACATTAGATGATACTCTCCACAACTTCAGCCTGATCCAGCATGTCAAACAACCAACACACAATAAAGGACACACTCTGGACTTAATTATCAGCAAAGGTTTAAATATTTCCCACATCTCTGTAATTAATATTGCATTATCTGACCATTTCTGTATTTTCTTTGAAAGTACCATCTCTGCTAAATTATCCAGCCACAGTAAGACCACTATAAAAAAGCGTTTTCTAGGGGACAGTTCAGTAGAAACCTTTAAACGTATTTATCCTTCCACCACATCCCCCTCATCTCCCAACCCAAACTCAGTGAATAAGTTGGTAGATCATTTCCTTGCGAAAACCTCAGACATCATGGATTCCATTGCTCCAACTAAAGTGAAAGTAGTCTCAGGTAGAAAGAAGTCTCAGTGGACAAGTAATCCACTGGTACGTAGTGAAAAAAAGAGTGTCGACGAGCCAAGAGAAAATAGCGGAAAACTCGACTCCAGGTTCACTGTGAGATCTACAAAGAGAGACTGAATAGATATCAGCTAACTATAAAAGATGCTAGGGAATCGTTCTTTTCTGAAATCATCAACAGAAACATTAATAATGCACGGACTCTATTTGCAACAGTGGAAAGACTAACTAATCCTTTAGTGACAGTAGCCCCGAACTAAACTCTACCAGAGCCTGCAATGAATTTACCAGCTTTTTCACTGAAAAGATTCTAACAATTAGACGGTCAATCTGTACCTCAATATCGAACCCACAACCAGTGCCATCCCCAATCAACAACAATGTAGAGAAAATGTCTTAATTCCACGAATTAAACCAGAACAGCCTTGAAAGAAAATCATTATCCAATTAAGCTCCTCCTCCTGCTATCTTGATATCCTACCCACAGCTTTTCTAAAGAAAGTTCTTCCTTTTATTGGATCTGATCTTGTTCAAATAGTGAACTCATCACTGCTCTCAGGTGTTCTCCACCAGGCTTTAAAAACAGCAGTTATTAAACCACTGCTAAAGAAGAAGACTCTGGACAACACGTTAATGCAGAACTACAGGCCAATCTCTAATCTTCCATTCATCAGTAAGATTATTGAAAAAGCCGTGTTTCAGCAGTTAAATGGCTTCATAACAATGACAAACCGTTTTGATGTTTTTCAGTCTGGTTTCCGCGCTCACCACAGCACCGAGACTGTCCTCGTCAAAGTATTAAATGACATGCGCATAAATACAGACTGTGGAAGAACCACAGTGCAGGTTCTGTTGGACCCCAGTGCAGCATTTGACGCTGTTGATCATGATATTTTATTGGAACGACTGGAGAGCTGGGTCGGACTCTCTGGTACAGTACTTGGCTGGTTCGAGTCTTACCTAAAGAACAGGGACTTCTATGTTTCAATAGGAAACTTTTCATCATAACGAACAAAAATCACATGTGGGGTGCCCCAGGGCTCCATCCTGGGGCCCCTCTTATTTAATATCTACATGCTCCCACTAGGTAAGATTATAGCAACCAATAACATTAGCTACCATAACTACGCGGATGACACTCAGCTCTACATTACAATGTCACCAGGTGACTCTGAACCCATTCAATTCAATTCAATTCAGTTTATTTATATAGCGCCAATTCACAACAGATGTCATCTCAAGGCACTTAACAAGAAGTCATTTCAATACATTTATACAAACATTCCAATCAGTTAAAAAGTTTCCTATTCAAGGAATCCCAGCAGATTGCGTCAGTCATTGGTGTGAGGTTGGGCCCCGTTGATGCAGACTTTCCAACCACAGCAATCCTTCAGCAATCCCTCATACTGAGCAAGCATGTAGCGACGGTGGAGAGGAAAAACTCCCCTTTAACAGGAAGAAACCTCCAACAGAACCAGGCTCAGTAGGAGCGGCCATCTGCCACAACCGTCTGGGGGTTTGAGAAGACAGAGCAGAAACACAGAAGGAAAAGAAGATCTGATATAAGAGAACTTTCTATGTTACAGAAAGTAAAAAATTGATAACAGGACACAGTGGATGTTCAGTTACTGGGAGGATCATCCCAGTCGATGCCCCCGTCCAACAGGGCATCCCAGCCAAGCAGGATACCAGACCAGGTATATCTTCTATGGAGAGAAAAACACTGAGAGAACCCTAAACCCTAAATAATTCAAACCCTAAATCAATGCATTGACCAAATAAATGGATGGATGTGCCATAACTTTCTCCAGCTGAATAGAAACAAAACTGAAGTGATTATTTTTGGACCCAAGGAGGAACGATCAAGAGTCAGCACACAGCTTCAATTAATACAGCTAGAAACTACTGATCAGGTTCGTAACCTAGGTGTAGTAATGGACTCAGACCTGAACCTCCAGGGTCACATAAAGGCAATAACAAGGTCAGCGTTCTATCACCTGAAGAACATCTCTAGGATTAAAGGACTGATTTTGCAACACGACCTTGAAAAACTCATCCATGCTTTTATCTTTAGTCGGATTTATTACTGTAACAGCATCTTCACAGGTCTGCCTAAAAAGTAAATCAGACAGCTGCAGCTGATCCAGAACGCTGCCGCTCACGTCCTCACTAGAACCAGGAAAGTAGAGCACATCACGCCAGTTCTAAAGTCCTTACACTGGCTCCCTGTAGCTCAGAGAATAGACTTCAAAATACTTTTACTAGTTTATAAATCATTACATGGCTTAGCACCAAAATATGTTGAAGACCTGTTGTCATGGTACCAACCACCAAGACCACTCAGGTCCTCCAACTCTAGCCTACTAAACATCCCTAGACTCAGAACTAAACATGGAGAAGCAGCTTTCAGTTTTTATGCTCCCTTTATCTGGAACAAACTTCCAGATGAGTGTAGAGCTGCTGAAACTCTGAACTGCTTTAAATGGAGACTAAAAACCCATCTGTTTAGAATTGCCTTCGAGTAAATGTCGTATGTATGAAATGTGTTCATGCTCTCTTGCTTTTTTTTTTTTTATCTTTCTCTTGCTTCATTGTGTATCATGTGTAATGTGTGTTTCTTTTATGTTTTTTTTTAAAATCACCAAATCATGGAAAGCACCTTGAATTACCCTGCTGTTGAAAGTGTGCTATACAAATAAAATTGCCTTGCCTTACAAATTACAGGCCTAATAAAATATTTGATCATCCATCCGTCCTCGTCTCTAGCTTCACCACGACAGTAATGGCTCAGTTATCGGCTACTGTAATGGTGTTTTTTCTTTTTTTGGTCGGTGTTGAATCTGTGGCGGCGCGCCACAGATTCATCTATATGTGTGGGAAACACTGGTATAGAACAGCTGAAGGACATTATTGCGGAAATATACTTACTTGTATAGGGATATTTGCTGGTTCACGGAGAGTTGGTATTGATCCTGGTAAAAGTTTAAGACGATCTGTGAATCCACTGCTGTATTGTCCCAAGTTAATAAAACATTCGTCAGAGCCACAAACGACCACGCGTTTCGGGAGTTGGTCTGGTACGTTCTCTGCATAAATAAAGTCTATCCACAAGGTTTTCAGTAGCTCGGAAGTCGGGAGGACAGTGTCGATGCGGTCTGGACTCCATGCTGTCGGTTGGTTGTTTGCCTTTTACCGTAGCTTTCGTTGTTTAGGTTGAAATACGCGCCGCAGGGGAAGGGAATTGGAGAGTGTAATTCAGAGAAGGCGGTAATTGGCTGGAACTTAATGACGTCGAATCTGAGTGCTAATTTCACCATGTAGGCAGACATAACCGAGGACAAAGGAAACACTAATCCGTAATTTTAACCCCTTAGGGGACATAGGCAGGCTTGTGAAATTAAAAAATATGACCAAAAAACTCAAAAAATGCAAATTTCATGCCAGGGGCAGTTTAATACTCCTTTCTTTGTCCTAGAAGAAGGATGCGAAGCTCGCTAAACTCATGACCGTTTACCTTCTTCTTCTTCAGTTGTAGTCCACTACGTGTTTTCACACAAAACCGACAGTAACTTTTGCTGCCTGTGGAAAATTTGCGATTTCTTGGCATCAAAAGGTGTATTTTGAAATTCACAAACATCATATGTTAAATCCATGGAACATTTCAAACTGGATCAGAAAATAACATTTATTGCTCAATTGACTCTCATTCATTTTTTTTGACAGTAGGGGACCCATGGACCGGAAGTAGATGGGCATGACTTAGGCTCCCCATTTCTAAAAAAGAAAACCAGTACTGAAGATATCTAGCAGGTGACATGGAGCAAATCCAAGAACAACTTGTGGAATAAGTTAGAAGATATGAACACTTATACAGGCGAAAATCAACAAATTTGAATATCTTGCAAATGTTCATTTATACCAGTAATTCAACTTAAAAAGGTGAATCTAATATATGACTCATTGCATGTAAGGTGAGATATTTCAAGCCTGTATTTGTTATAATTTTGAAGATAATGGCTTACAGTTTATGAAAACCCCAAATTCAAAATCTCAGAAAATTTGAATTCAATATTTTAGGTTCAAATTGTCCGACTCTAATCAGCTAATTAATCCAAAACACCAACAGAAGGTTGCTGAGCCTCTAAAGGGTCTTGCTCGACCTTCGGAGCAAGAAAAAATCTTAGACTTGGCAAATGGGAAGTCCGACTTCGGGGGGGAGGGGTGGCATTCCAGGTGATTTTTCCTATTTGGAAGTCAGGATTTCTGATGACCAAGTACAAATGGAACGCACCACAGGAATTTTGGAATTTCAATTATTTTTATTTGTATTGTACATTTACTACACGGAGTTTAGCCTGGCTTTCGCCAGTCTGGGGAGTCTGCCATGTAATTTCTACTGCACAAGAGGCGTGACCAACGGGCATAGTTCAAATGACTCTGTACGCAATTGGATGGAGCATTCACCAATCAGACCATCGACCCAGGTGACGTACTTTGCAGAGCGACTCGAAACTCCAGGCAGGAAACTTGTCAACAAAAATGGATAGTTTGTAGGATTGCGGTCTGCAGAAGCATCAATGGCAGATAACTTTTTAATATTTTAAAACAGCAGCGATGGCAGCGTCAACGGAGAGCTGTGCTCTGGTGGCTGCCATGACCAATGTAAACAACAAGCTGTTTGCCGACTTTTCCGTTGCTTCTCTGGCGTCATCGTTTTGAACCCACCAATAGCGCGCAAGGCGGATAAGCCCAGCTGGGATTGGTTCCAGAAAAACTAGATAGGTTGTAGCAGTAGTTTAATATGTGGGTTTCCAAACTGATCTGCAGGGCAGAATCAAACTGCCGTCAGACCAGGCTGGCGAAAGCCAGGCTACTGAGAGTTACCAATTTTCAGAAAAAAAATATATAAAAGATGTTAAATTAAAAGTGTAGACAGAGACATTACAGCCTTCTAGTTTAAATATATGATCATTTAATCTCTCAAATCATCTCTCAATTCACAGGAAAATTGAGTCCTACACCTGATGCAGCAGTCTATTCTAAGATCAGATCAGAAACAGCTCTGGGTAACAGTGATGGCATGTACAGTAACATACATTCAAACCCTGGCAGATTTAGATTTAAATATTAAACAACAGGAGACATAGTTCTTGCTCCTTGGCTCCACAACCAACTCTGAGAAATTAAGATGTGCAGAAACTGTTGGTTCCTTTAATCAGGTCTAAGATTTTTTTTTTATGTGATTCTTAAAATTTGTGTTCTTTGCTTTGAATGTTGTATTTTACTGGAATTCTTTTTTATCTCTGCTCCTTTATTTTGGTGTAAAGCACTTTGAATTACCTTGTGTATTAATAGTACTGTACAAATGAACTTTTACTTTCCACATGCAAACATCACTTTTATTTTGTTAAGTTTGGAGTTGTAGGCTCTAAGTGTAACATTGATTTGAATATTGTATTTTAATGGAATTCTCTTTTATCTCTGCTCCTTTATTTTGGTGAAAAGCACTTTGAATTACCTTGTGAATTAATAGTACTATACAAATAAACTTCCCCAACTTTGTCTTGAATTAGACTCATTTTTTTTCTTGATGCATATGTCCTATGAAAAAAATAGAAATCCTAAGATAACAGTTATTTTAATTTCTGAAGCTCAGTGAAAAAGGTCAGTAATTTGCTATGCAAAACTGTGACAGTGAATTGCATGCCTATAAAGTGACCGATTTCACTGATTCTTAAAAACATAATGTGAACATATATTTTTGTTTTAGAGTGCCTTATTTTTTTTGTTGCTCTACATTTATGGAAATTCTGCTGTCAGTTTGTTTGAAATTTATTTTTTATCATTTGAGAACAATAAATAAATAAAAATAGGGCTAAATGCAAGTATATATAATAATAATAATAATAATAATAATAATAATAATAATAATAATAATAATACTTTATTGATCCCACGGGGGGAAATTAACATGCTACAGTAGCATATACGAACAAGAAAAGGAATAAGGTGATGAGGTAAAAATATTTATATATCCAGGCATTAAAATAATTTAAAGAGTATTAACCTATAGCAGGGATTCGGATCAACAGTACATTTGGAGAGTTAAGCTTTGTTAGGGATGCCCATACAAATTATTTCAATATGCCTTGATTGGAACTCTCATCTGATCCCAAAAGTCAGTCTGAGATATCTCTAGAACTGAATCAAGTGAAATCAAGGAGTAACTCTCCGCTTAGTCGATTCCAAATCCTTAACGGTAACACTTTACAATAAGGTACACAAAAATTCTTAGTTAGGGAACTACCCAGTAGTTCCTGATTAGTTCCCTAAGGAGTTCCCTAGTAACTAAGCATTTTTTGTGCACCTTATTGTAAAGTTTTACCTCCTTAACATTTTAAATGGCAATGTCAAGGTTCCAACTAGATGTGGTGAAGATGACTTGCTGAAGTTCAAACCAACCATCAGAAAGAGGAGGAAGGGGAATTTTGGACCCTTTGAACATGGTATGGTTCCTGGTGACAAATAGTTTGAGGTATTACTGACTTTATCTACAGGCATTCACAAGCACATCTCACTCTCAGAGTTACAGGCAAAGAGTTGAAAAGGCAAAATACACAGTAACCAACTGTGTGGAAGAACATGCCTCAATGATCTAAGAGGTCAGTAGAGTATAGGATCACTGGTTTAAACTGATAAAAGATAAACAGTACCTCCAATAACCACTTGTTACAAACAGGGTATCCTTAACCAAGGTATGCTCAGAACAACACATCAACACTTGGAGCAGGTGGGCTATATTAGCTGAAAATAAGATTCTTGTCGGATAAGAACAGGAAACAGAGTCAACAATTCAAAACCAACTCAAGAAAATTGGACAATAACAGATTGTCACATATCACACATTTTCATTACAATTTGGTGCTTGGGAGGCATATAAAAAAGCCTTCTTGGCCCTGTCATCAATAACATCAAAATGTGGAGTTTGCTGAACTAGACTTGGGTTGGGAGCTGTGTGCTTTACTGAACTGAGACCAATATAGAGACCTTTCATATATCTTTACTTCTTTACCACGGGTGCCAATACATTTGTCCATAAATGCATCTTTCTGTATGCACTTTTAGAAATATGTATTTTAAATTCCCAAATCTAAATTGATCTATCTGATTTCAGAAGGACCAGTAAATGAGTACATTAACATGTAGTATATGGCAAAGGCAGTAAGATATAATAGGTTAAGACAAGTGTATTATCAGTATGATGTAAACTACAACTGTATTAATTCTTTAGAACCGTAAATAGACAAACAAATAAAACAAAGGTTAAAATACGGAAATTATTTGAATGGACATATCATAGGGATAATGACTTAATCGCGGCTTCAAAGCTACGTCTCCATGTGACGTCAGCGACAGAACCGCTCAGGTCTGATGGAGGCGCTCATATTTGAAGGCTCGGAAGATTCTTCCTCCAGTTTTAGCTTTGAGGTGGTTTTAGAAGTGGAAAATGCGGCCGGTTGTGGTGCTTCTAGAGGCATAGAACCGTACAGATACCAGCCGTACACAACGACTGAGATGGATAGAAGAAACTGGGTCAGAGAAGCTAGCGGGAGAAGTGACGTCAGGGAAACACAGGTTGGTAAGGATTAGAAATAACTTAATAGTGGGTTCTTTAAAAAAAAATTAACAAAATTATATAAATGCGCATAATAATATTAACGTGTAGTGATTTTAGCAGTGACCTGAAAAAAATACATTACATAATGTAAATATGGTAAATCAGTTTTAAAACTAAAAATAAACTAATCCAGACGTACTGGACGTAATTATAGCAAAACTGCTTTGAATATGTACCTGTCTCTTCTGGACAATGGCGTCAGTTTGTTTTTAAAACTGCTGGGGATAATTATTGATTATTCATATAGCCTATAATTATTCAGCCGTCGGCTACAGGCTATGCACAGTAATAAAACGCGTTCCCTTTCCAACCCTTGTTCTGAAAATTCCGAAAATCATAAACATATTGAATATTATTTAATTCTTCATTCATTTTAGTTAATATTCAGCCCGAACGATCTGAACAAAGAATCTCAATCGTGCCATCACACATGGAGCAGATGAAAACATGTACTAAATATGAACATTTTACCTGCAGTCTCACAACTTTCTCACGGTCTATGGACGTGAATTGTGCACCTCCTTGTGCATAAGGGAGGCTGAATCCGCTCCGCTCGCACTTTGCACACTGGAATAACAAGAGCCACCTCTTTCTCAACTTTCTTATTGCCTCAGCAGGAGGTAATAGTGTTGCATTGAGTGTCCAGGTCTGATGATGATGCTCAGATGCTCTCATAAGAATCTTTTTTGATTTTTTCAGTTTCCTAAACTCTGTGCTTAAAGTTGAAAATGACTGTGCGTCTGCATCAAGTGGTCAGTGGCGTGAATTGTAAACTTTCAAAATGAAGGACGGCTGTTAGTTTGTGTCCACAGGTGTTTCTGATTATTGTACTGATGAATAGAGGTTGCGTCATAATAAAGTGACGGCAAAAGCTCATCACACAAACACCTCAGATGGTAGGCCTATTCCCTTTTGTGAAGTCACTCTCTACCTGATGGAGTAGTGGAGTGGTTGATCCGCCCGTCAGAAAGTGAACTTTTTTGTGATGTCCTGCTTCATTTTCTCACTCGATTTTCCTCCCGCACCGTAAGGAGCCCTGCTAACAACGGCCTTTGGATTTTTCCATTAGGCTACAGTTTAAAAAAACCGATCAAAGACAGAAAATAACACAATCCCCAAAGGATTGTAAATTAGCCTATATTACAATGAATCATGTCCCTTTTAATTCTTTGAAATATTGTACATCTGAAATTAATTTAATGCAGATATCTCTGTCCAGAAACAAAATGTTGTCCACAGTCCCTGACTTTATCTGCGCTCTCCGTTCCTGAATCACAAATTCAGTCGCAAAAAAATCTCTCTGGCAGCGCAGAATAGCGGGAACATTCTGGTGTCAGCGCAAAGTTGGGGGAATATTCTGCCATGTTCTCTCCACAAACACAATATTTCAACACCATTCTCTTTGGGAGTCGTAAACAAACAAAAGTGTTAAATTAATATTTTATACCTGCAGTAAAGAAACTCCAGCCAGACCCATTAGATTTAATTGATGTATCTTGAAACGGGTACCAGCGACACTGCGGGACTCTGCCCTGAACATGTTTGCTTATGGACTAAAACCTTGATGTATCCACTGCAAAGAACGCTGCAGCATCTGCGCAGAAATAAATCATGACTGTATGAGAAAGTGCAATGGAGTAATTTAAATAATAGTCCGTTCAGATACTGATTATGTGGAAATTGTGCTGGGAGCACAAGTGGATGTTAGATCTGCGCTGGGAAGACATTCATCAGGTTTAGAAAAGTGGTGGGGACATGATGTCCCTGGTGTCCCCGGCTGAAATGAGCCTATAGGCTTCTTGAAACACGAGATCTAACAGGGGTTTCAGTGGAAGTCGAGCTTGTAGGAGTAGCGATGCTGACGCTGTCAGTGTTGCGCAGTCCACAAGCACCACCACGGTACCGCCGCCACGCTGTCTCACTCCTGTGGAGCACTGCAGGTACAGCTGCCGGTGTTATGCCGAGAAATGCATGCCCTGTCGCGGGAACGCGCATCGTTCAAAACTCCCTGATGATGATGATGATGATGACGAAAACGGATTAAAATATAGCCACGCGGCAGCTTTTAAATATATTCGTAATATTACCATGTTTCCTATGCATGTACGTCCTGAAAATGTACTGTTTTATGGCAGATAAATGTAAAAAAGGACGACTTCGACACCTTTTATCTGAATACGTTTAACTTTACTGTTTTAACGTCACAGTGTCTCAGGAGTATCTTTCGGGGCTCCGGTGTTTATGGGTCACATTCTGTGTTTTTTCTACCAACAGCGTGATAGTTAAAACATTGTATAACATCTAAACTTTTTAAATCAGCGATTAAAGGCTGATATGGGTGCAATCAGGACACAATGTAGCCTACATAAGAAAACGTTTTATCTGCTGTTAATGGCAGAGTACGCAATTATGTTATCTGTTGGTCTAAAAACTCTTAATTAATAGCCCACATAAATTATGTAAACTACACCATATGCCCCTAAATGTCCGTTATGTAATACAAGAAAATCCAGTTTTGTTATTTGGGGGGGAGTCAGTACCTGGACATTTTGTTGTTATGAAGTTCAGTTTTTGATTATCAATAAAGTATTAAAAAAAAACTCCTCCCTGGTTGTTTGTTTGTGTATACCTGTCTTCAAAAACTGCAAACAGAACCCAAATATTCAACTTTCCCTATAGTGTACCATCCTTTAACCCTAAAATACATGGGACAGGTTTGAAAATCACACCAGCAGCCCAAAGATCATACATTGTTCTATAAAAAAAAGATTTATGCCACACATAAATCTCGAAAATAGCAGGGCATCTTTTGGAAATGGAGATTTGAAGGTTGCCACAGTATGCACCTCCTCTCTTTTTGACCCAACAATTATCCTATAGAGCTGGAATTCACACCAGTAACTCATAAAGAAAGTAGAATTTTATAGAAAATCTTACATCATTCATAGCAGTCTTATTATTATTATTATAACTTGCTAATTATTTGATATAGCAGGGGATGCATTTCTCGGCAGGGCAAACTCTGAGGTGTGTTTTTATCTCTCAGTAGGATTATACAAGGCGTGTTTATGACTTTGACATAGTCCATTGGGTTCAGATTTCTTTATTTTATGTTATGTTTAAAAATGTCAACTTCGTGTCATGAGGTCTTTAAACTAACTAGAAACAGAGTAGCAAGATTAAAGGATGGTAACAGCCAAGCTCTCATATATGAAACATAAAAGAAACAAAGATCAGAGAGGCTAATTATGTTTATCTTAAATTAATTACACAACTGTCTGACATTAGTACTGTGTGAATTTTAGTTTTGCATAAAAATCCTTGCATCCTTGTATTGTATTTTCACTTATGTATGTGGTATTTTCTCTGTTTATATAGTATTTCAGCCCCATTAAAAGAAAGTGGCTGTGGGTGACAATGACATTATTTCACATTAGATGTTTGAGCATGTTTTTTCGATTGTTTTTGGCAGTTTTTTATAGCCATGGTAGTGTGGTGTTTTTTTTTGGAGTTGATGTAGGTGTGAATTTGGGTGTTAAAAATTGTACAAAAATGTTTCCGTGACCCACAGAATACTGCAATACCGACCACAGTTATATTTATGTTATTTTATGTCACCCAATGACTAATGAAGTCTGAAGTTTTGTGTTTTTTGTGTGTTTTTTTGTCATGCTACAAAGTTTAATCAGCTTGTATGTTCAGTAAGAAATGAAAATATTGTCATAAGATTAAAACGCCCAGGTAATCATTGTAAGTTGGGTAACAAGGTGTATCTGTGAGACATGTTTTTTTAATGACTTCTCAATGAAAGAAAGAAATGGTTATTATTAACTTGTGTTAAGTTGTTGTTTTGTGGGGGAAAGAAAGCGTCAGTTTTTATCAGTGTTACTAATCTGTGGAATTTTCCAAAATCAGTAAAGTTATCGCAAAAGACACACAACTGTCTTTAGTAAGGAGTAAGTTAATCAAACAGTTTGTGATTGTTACACCCTGACTGCGTTAGGGATTTAAGGAATAACATAAAACCTGTGACCAGATTTCAAGTTGGAGGGGTATATTTACTGAATAAGAAATAAGGGTACAAAACAATAATAAAGATTGGATATGATCAACAAAATAGCGAGAGTTAAAAAATAAAAAATAAAACGTGTTCCCTTAAGTAAAATACAGGGGGGAAACAAAGAACAAACTTAAAGGGCTCAATGCTGAGGCTATTAATTACAGTTATCAAAAGCAATCAAAACTTTAAAAACTAAGAGTCCTCCACAAATACTCTTAAACAAAAGAGAAATTACAAATCCTCTGTGAAACAAAAGTCAGAAAACTAGAAAAGCACGAGGAGAGCGCAGACCTCTAAGGCAGCTCAGTCCCCCAAATGACTGTATGCGTACACGGTTCTCTGTCCTGTGAGACTCTGTGTTCCCCTGTAATAGACTGGCAATTTATTCAGGTTGCACCCCGCCTCTCAGCCAATGACAGGTCCAGGAAGGCACCGCTGTTGCTGCATGCTCATTCAGGATGGGGGGAGAGCAGCAAATTTGTAACCCCATGCAATCAACTAGCTTCCATTAAACTTAAAACTTTGTACCAGTTTGAATAATAAACTGACCTCGATTATTATTGCTTAGCTAGAAACAAATTGAAATTCATATAATTGAATATATCTGTGAGACTGTATTGTAGTTCTATTTGTTTTTGTAAAGTGCTTTGTTGACGCTATATAAACGAACTCACCCGATTCGAATGTTATCAACCATTAAATGGCCATTATTAGCGATCATCACTCCCATTCAATAGCTTCAGAATGTGCCTCCTCTACATCCTAGCAGGGTAGAAGATGCGCATCTACCATTCTTATCGGTGATAATATGCATTAGAATTTTTTTCAGCACCATCCACGTCTAAAAGCTTTAGTTTTGTTTTTGTCAACTTTATTGAAAACCCTGTTTACAATTTAAGTAACGATGGATATTTAATTATAACCTTACCCCACCCCCAACCCTCATCCTAAAAACTCAGGACAAGTTCCTAAACCTAAAGTCACAAGATAACGACCTACCGAGCAGGATGTAGAGGAGGAACATTCTGAAGCTATTGTATGGGAGTGATGAGCGCTAATAAAGGCCATTTAATGGGATGATAACATTTGAAACAGGTGACGAACTGAACTGAGCTGAACAGAATTGAATTTCTTTCAGAGCTGGTGGTACACAATCACTTTGACGTAATTATTTTGTTTTTTATTGTCTGATGTATTTGTTGTTGACCAATGACCGCTGGAGATAGGGCCCATCTTCTCTGCAAAAGATAATCAGGGATGGATTGATATTGTTGTTCCTTTTTGTGGAACTATAAGGTAAATTACTCTGTGATATTAGTGGTACATAGGAGGGAGTGGGTTGTGCTGTTGTTCGTGTGTGGAAGGAGGGAATCATGTATTACGTATATCAATAACCGATTTTTTTGTTGAGTCGAACTGTCATGGTACTTTCATGTACCATGTGCTTTGAGACTCCCACCACTATCAATTAGTCTTTATCTTTGTACCATATTTCACCGCAATTAAGCTTCACATTGTCTTGCATTCCAAGTTGACTATTTAGACCTTGAGAAGATAGTGTCAGAACATTTCTGTGGTACCTTTTCTCAACAGTCTGCAATCTATCGTAAATAAATGTATTTACTCACATCTGCTAATAAGTGGACTGTGGATGAAAGTTTATCAATAAGTGAACATAACGTGTAAGAGTAATGGCATGCAAAGGGGGGGTTATATCTTGTAACATTTGCTCTGCATTTCCTGCTGATTTGAATAAATTTACAGAGAACTTTTAGCCGATGAACAGGAAATGTTCAAATGTTCTTTGGTCAAGCTAAAATTAAGAGGTGGGAAAGAGTTGAGAATGAGCTCATCGAGCAGAAAAAGACTTAGCTGAAACTCGCGATCTAATGCTTTCATGAAATTGTAGCTTGTCTTGATGTTAAGGAATTCTGTCAAATCATCAGAAAGACAGAGTGGTTGGGACAGTTGATGTTTAACTGAACTTAATTTTAATTATGTCTGAATTATTTCTTTCATTCTACTGTTGAATACTCTTTTCTGTTTTGGATATGCTCAAGGTAAATTAACCTTTATTTTGGCTTTACCGGTAGATTCACTCAGCATTTAAATAATACTCATCCTGTATTGTTTTTTATTTTAATTTTCATATTTCTTATCACAACACACATTGTAGACAAAAAAGGATGAATTTGGTTTTATGTTGCTGCTGTTTCAGATTTGTATAAATGTGAAGTGTTGCAGATGCTGTGCTGGCAATACACCCCAACTGGTCCACATTTTATTCTGGAGAGTCCGTTACCCTAAGGAGAAGACTCTGACTGGGAATATCAAATCAACAAGATTGGCCAAGAACTTTTCTCCTACTTTTCTCATAAGAGTAACACCTTAGAAAACTTAAACACTGGTCAGAGTGGTGAATATCAGTGTTGTGGTCGCAGGAGAAGATCAAATATTACAGCGTGTAGCAAAAATGTCTCTGTAATTGTTGCAGGTAAGTCCTTAGACTTAAAATTTGGCTTGAACAGCTTTTGTGAAGCATAAAATTGTGGTTAAAATGACTTTAACTTGTAAAAGTACTTTCTGTTCCCAGTAAAACAGAAAACCTACTTGATGATTGTTATATGTTCAAGAATGTCACAAAATATCCATCTGAAAAAAGCTACACCCTAAATATTAGTCTTATTTATTTACATAGAAAAAGTAAACAATCAGATATCTGTGATATGATGCAGTAAAGTTTTTTTGTACATCATTATCATGCAACATTTTACATTTTGAATGTGTATCCACTGTAGATGCTCCTAAATTGTAGAATAATCTACTCTTGCATGTCAAATACACAGCACTTTGTGAATCATTCACAATTTTAAAGTGCTTTACAAATAATGTTTGTATGGTATAGTATGGTATTCACTTTAAATGCAAATTCATCAATGTTTGTTCAGTAGGTTTTTTTGTGTGTGTGTGTTTTTTTTTAAATAAAGTGTCCCATTTTTTTTAAATTAATGGAGATAGACTCCACGCAACACTGACAGCAGGTTCAACAACCTTACCAGTAGGAGACAATGTGACATTGACCTGCTCTTTAAAGAGCTCTGCTGAATGGAAATATAGATGGTTCAGACAAACCAGCAATGAAGAAAAAAGCAATATCACTGTGACACAAGGAGGAATGTACCGATGTGTAGGAGTGAGAGGAAACCCAGACTCCTACACCCATTCAAGTGAGGTGGCCACAGTCCAGATAACCTGTGAGCCTTTATTTTATTTTCTGTCAAAAAGTACATAGAATTTTTTTTCTATCTCTTAACTAACTGTGACATTCAAATGAAAACAGTTTCCAACAAGGTTGTTCTGACAAAACAACCAAACTGGCCTCAGCTCTTCAGTGGTGAGACGATCATTCTGACATGTGAAGTCCAGGGAGGAGAAAGCACTAAGTGGGTGTATGAATGGAGGACACCTTCGTCAGATGTGTACCAGACATACAGTAAACACTGGACTTTCAATATGTCTGAGTCCCACAGTGAGAACTACGAGTGTCGGTGTAGACACAGAGATGACTGGTGGTATTCTTCGACAGAGTGGAGTGAAGCCATCATACTGTCAGTGTCAGGTAAGTGATGCTTGTTGTGTTCATCCATCCACCCACATGTGACCGGATGATTAGATATGTTATTGTGAGCTGAGGCGCAACCTCAAGCTCCCACACCGGGTGCTCCTGGGGAGGGAAAAAGGAACAAACAACCACAAGAAAAACATATGAAGTAACATAAATATTGATTAAGCTGCTTTCCTACTTTCTGATTGCAGGTCAACTGTGTCTCCCAGTGAATCGCAGCCAAATTAAATGTGTAAAAGTACATTTTATAATTGACTAATTAATTATTTTTTTCGGTGATTGTAAGGAATTAATTACTTTTATTCTCTAATTACTTTGGCTATTCACCAAAATAGCCATATACATAAATTACAAAACATGAAAAGCAATTAAACCAGAACCAAGCAGAAATACATCAAAGACAAGTTCTGGATATTTATGAGAATCATGCTTAGCCATCTGCTTAGTGCTTGTGCTGTGCAGTGCCCAGTTAGAGTCTCTGATGCCAGTCTGATGGATAGGTTTCTGTGAGGGTGCAAGCTTTCTTTGCATGTGAAGGGGAAAGATATATGAATCCTCTTTTGTCTGCTCTCTGTCAGCTAGTTTCTTTGTATGTCCATGTGTTCATTGAATGGTAAACCCGGTCCCTTGATTTCTCAGTTGCTAAGACAACACAAAGATAGGTAAGCAAGACAAATGGCAAAATGTATTTACAACAGGACATTTGCATTTGTTACAAAATTTTTTATATGAAGACCCCTAGCATTCCTGTTTGAAAGAATTGGCAATTTATTCCAAACTTGAACAAATATTTCTTCAGATGGTTTGAATTTGCTATAGGAATAAAGTTAGTTCAATTTTGGTTTGTAACCCCCGCCTAGGAGCATATGTCTTTGCCAGGGTTTGGTTGTTTCCTTGTTAGTTGGCAACATAACTCAATATTTTGATTTGATTTCGATGAAATGTTCTAGAAACGTCTGCAATGGGACCATTAACAAGTGATTAGATTTTGATGGCGATCGGAAAACCACTATTAGCGAAAAAGTGATTTTTGTGATACGGAATACGGACTAATATTGATATCAGTGTGAATCCAACTGCTAAAGGTATGTTGTCATGGTCAAGGAATCTAGAAAAGTTACAATTAGATCACAACATCGGGGGGGGGGGGGGGGTCTGCGCTCTCAGAGCCCTTTTCTAGTCTCTGGTATGTTTTCCTTTTAAAGAAAAATGCACATTTAAGTCATACTTCTCACAATCCTTGATAAAACCTTTGATTTGCTCTCTTGTGAATGAGTTATTAAACAACTGAAGACTAATACATGTCTAATGAACGACAGCACATGTAGGTCACTATATCTCAGGACTGTGTTATTCAGATCTACTGAAACAGCAAAAAGTGATGAAATTGTTTTATCTGTATTTTAAAATCGCTAACAGGGAAACCAAAGACCAGGCTGTATGCCGACAGCACATCCCTACTAAAAGGTAGCAGAGTGACCCTGACCTGTTCACTGAACCAGTCAACATCATCGTCATCTGGTTGGAAGTATTACTGGTACATAGATGAGAAATCCTCCAAACCCCTGACCACAAAACAAGCTGATTCCTACACAAATGGACAAATCAGTGTCTCAGAGGAGGGACTGTACTGGTGCAGAGGAGGAAGAGGGGAACCAGTTTACCACACCGACTACAGTGATCACATCAAGATTATTAGGAACTGTATGTTTACCAAGACTTTCTTTTAATACAAAATATAAAAAAACAAATGGTGTGTATTGATTTGGGAATCAGCTGAGCATGTTTTGTATTGACTTATTTCTTTACATGCGACTCTAAAAGACAAACAGTAACACACAAACGGCTCCAATTCAGCATCCCAGCTATAGATCAACAGAGATGAACTCTCATAGAGGAGGGATGTTTACTATGTTTATATTCTTTAAAGCCTAATTTTCTGTAAACGTCGGAAGCAACTAGATGCATAACACTGTTTGACCATATCATTGTTAAAAGTTAAATCCAAACCAAATGAAATAAATTATGTTGATGTTAGAATGATTTCTTCTCACAGGTTCTCAAGGTGTGCTATTCAATCCTAACCTGTCCTTCACAGTGCTTTTTATCTCTGGGATGGTTTTTGGAGGGTTGCTGACTCTGCTGCTCTTGTTTGGCTGGAGAAAGAAAACTGGTGAGACATTATTCAAATTTTATAACTTCTAAAAATCGCTGACAAATCTCAACGTACAACACCTAAAAAATTGCACATATTTTTCTCTTATTTTTGCAGCTCTATGTTCTGACAGGTTAGTGTGACGTGTATTTTTCTAATAAACATAACACCAACACTTTAATTAGAAATGTAATTCTGTCTTTACCTTAGTTTCACTCAGTCACAAAACATCAGTCAAGCTATGGCCCCACAAGCATACAACCAGAACGAAAATCATGTTTACTCTTTTCTTCTCCATGGTAAGGTTTGAAAGTTTAGTTTTTACCAGTATATTGAAAGACCAAAATCTTTAGTAACCAACATCATTTTCTTTTTCTGTTTTGGTTAACCTGTAGGGGATGATTCTATATATGAATCAATCAGAGGCTCTGGAGTTGAAGAATTTGGTACTGTATATATCTTTGTTTTCATAGATTTGAAATATATATATCATAAATAGCTTATAGCTTGTTTGCGTCTTAAACTGGCCATTGTTGAAGACGAGACTACTATCTTGTATGCATCTTTTTTATTTGTAGAAACATTTTCACACCATGTACATTTCTTTAATCTCTCTTCTGTGCTTCTATTCTAGCTTCATAAAGAGTCATGGATTATCGGGAAAAAAAGAAAAATCAGAAAACGAAAAATTTATACTAAAAGACAGTGATTACCAATATATATCCTTTAGACAAGATATTTTGAGCTGTTTTCTATCACATAATTGTTTTGTCTGCTTTTAGTTTGAGCAAAAATGGGGCATTTTCTCAATTGCTAAATATAAATGTATATTTCTGTTATAATTATATCATTTTTGAGTTGGATGATTAAGAATTATACTTTGTATAAATGTCTGATTTGTTTGTAGCCATATTGATGTGTTTCACTGTCAGGGTTGCTGGGGCCATGTGTGAATTGGGTTGCTAGTTGGAAGACCCCAAATATATAAAAAAAATAAAATAATGTTGCTAACTAACACACAAACAGACAGACAAACCCTGGCAAAAACTTAACCTCCTTGGCAGAGGTAAATATAAATAGCAGGTTTTAGGTGATGATTTGATTTATTCATGAAAAAAAAAGCTATCCTAACCAACCTGGCCATTTGGGATCAGGTAATGGCCCCTTAAACCTATGTGTATCACCTTTAGCAACAACAACTGATATCAAGAGTTTGTGGTAACTGGCAAGAAATCTTTAACATCACCACTTGGGAATTTTGACCAGTTCTACTTTGTAGAAAGATTTTAATTCAGCCACATTGGAAGGTTTTTGAGTATAAACAGCCTGTATAATGTCATACTACAGTATGTGAATTGGATTTAAGTTCCGACTTTGGCTAGGCCACTCCAAAACATTATTTTATTTTGTCAGTTAGAGGTGGCGTTGCTACTGTGCTCTTGCTGCATAATCAAATTGTGATTGAGCTTAAGGTCTTGTTCCAAAGCCTGAACATTCTTCTGCAGAATGTTGTGGTAGAGAGCAGAATTCATGATTCCATCAATTATGGCAAATCATCCAGGTCTTAAGGAAGGAAAGCAGCCCCCATACTATCCCCACCATGTCTGACTATCAGAATGATGGTCTGTTTCTGAAATGTTGTGATAGTTTTAGGTCAAATTTAAAAAGCCACACGTCTTCCAAAAATGTTCACAGTCCACAAAATAATTTCCCAAAAGTCTTGGGGATCATCAGAATGTTATTTGGTAAATGTAAGATGGGCCTTTATTTTCTTTGTGGTCAGCAGTGGTTTTGGCCTTGGAACTCTATCGTGGAAGTCATTCTTGTTCCGTATCTCTTTCTAAATGTTAAATGTTTAACACTGACCTTTACTGAGACAAGTGATGTCTACAGTGCTTGAGATCTTGTTCTGGGTTGTCATGTGGCCTCCTAGTTGAATTGTTGATGTGCTCTCAGAGTAATTTTGATTGGCCAACCTCTACTGCGAAGGTTCACCACTGTTTAATCTTTTCTACTGTTGTGAATTATGGCTTTCTCTTTGGTGTCCCAAAATTCTAAGTGGCTTTGTAACCCTTTCCAAACTGATGTGTTAAATTTTTTTTTTTTGAGATGATGTGTTGCTATTTCAAAATCTTTATCATATTTGTGGATCATATTATTGTCAGGGCTGAGCTTAGCTTGTGAAATTGAACTGAACTTTCTAAATAAATATAGTTTAAATTTAATTAAGGATTTAAAAAGGGGGGCATTACTTTTTCACATAGGGGCAAGTTAGTTTGAATAGCTTTTCCCCCTCAATGATTAAATTCAAAATTAAAATTGCTTTTCATATTTACTCAGGCATCTTTTTTGTTGTTGTTTGATGAGCTGAAATATCAATGTGTGATCATAAAGCAAAGGCATAGAAAAACTGTAGCTGCTTGTTCTGTGAGTGCATATTAGCCCACATGGTCTAACTTGTAATTGACTTGTATGATGTACCTCTATAAAAAAAATGGAAAAGTTAATGAAACCACACTGCTGCTTCTGCAGAAAAAGCCCTAATCATCACTCCTCCACCACCCTGCTTCACAGCTTGTGGAGAATGATAATACATTAGGAGCCAGCATGTTGACTTTTATTCTGTTTGATCATCTTTACTGGTCACGAAAGTGATTCGACAATCTGCAGGAAGATTAAACTTTTTTTTTTACACGGTGGTCAAACCTTGTGTTAGAAATGAGGATGTTAACTTGACAATGTTAACATCATTTCATTATTTCATCAACATTTGTACTGTATAAAGGCATCAAACAACAAGTGAGTACATGCTCTGCAGTGAAACATGAAGCCTTTTAAATAAGTGTTGTTTTCTTCCAAATGACTTCTGTTATATGGACAGGAAGTGTCACTTATTCATGGTAAAACATTAGATAGTGATGTGAGAGGCTTTTGAAAAACACAAACAACACTTTTTTTGTGTCAGGCTTACTGTGTAACTTTATCACTTCCTATGTTTGAGTGATACCGATAAAGAAACATGTTTCAAAGGAAAAGTGCACAAAATGTTCAGTTTTGATGTAATGTTAAAGTTTATTTTTTTTATTTTTTGGGTTACTTTTTACTTCATTTAAACCAATCTTTCATCTAATGAGAAATATTCCTTCTAGATATTTAGAGGGTCAGTAAGCTGTTACCTTGTTACTGAAATTATAATCACTGAAACAATAATAACCCTTTACATTTTAGGGTAGAAAAGAACAATGTAACAATTAAGATGCATTTCTCTCTTGTGTTACTTTCCTTTTCCGCTATTTACATTCAGTTTTTGACTACTTTTTGTTTATGGTACCTTTTGCATATCACATTGTTATCTAGTCTTTGAAGAAAAACATCCATTCTCATTTGGCTCACTGAAATTCAACACAATGTCAAAGTTGATGGGATACCAATGTTCACCTACAGCCATCTAAATTGAATATTTTGTTTCACAACATGAGTGACTACTTGGTTTTTTCTTGTACCTGTGTAGGAAGTGTCAACATATTGTGTGGTAGAACTTCGTTTTTAAATGTGAATGTTTTCAGATGAAAATAGAAAAGTGAGCATGACCTCATGTACCAAAAAAACTAGCTGAAACATCCAATGTCACGCTGATCTGAAATGGTAAAGATTTTCTTGATACGAAGAGGATGTGTTTCTCAATCACATTAAGAGTGGTCAATCGTCTGTGATGATCACTAGGCTGGGACACACTTTACTGATGCAAACTGTTTTCTGTTGAAGATGTCAAAAGTCTCAGCTTTTATTTTAGTGCTGAATGCATTCTTATGCTTTGGACATGCTACAGGTATCTATACTTTTATTCTTCCTTTTTTATTTATTCATTCACCTGTAATGAGGCAAATCTCTTGTCCTTTTTAACTTGAAGTATCAAAATTCATTATAAACTACATGTAAATGTAATAAATGTGTTGGGTTGTGTTTTAGATCCTCTGCTGACTGCTCATCCCAACTGGTCAACTTTTTATACTGAGGAGTCTGTTAACTTTATATGTGATATAAATGAAGGCAAAGACACGGAGTGGGAATACGAGTTCAACAAAATTGGAGAAAAAATTAATCCCCCAAGCTCCAACAAAAGGTTCACATTACAACCTCTACAAATGTATCACAGTGGTGAATACCAATGCTGTGGTCACAGGAAGAGCCCAAGTGACACAAAGTGCAGTAATACTGTCTCTCTAACTGTTACAGGTAAGACCGAATAGGTTTTTAACTAAACTTGAATGTTATAAGGAGTTATAAAACCAATTTATTTGTTTACTCTATTTTAAATTAATTCCTTGTGCAAAAACCATTTTAGCTTGTTTCTGCACTTACTGTGTGTAACTTGCTGTAAAGATGCAACCCACCCATCGCCCTAGAACAACAAATATAATAAAAGCTCCAAAAGTATACATGGGAAATAGAATTTAACCTACTGCTTTAAGGATAACATTGTTTTTTTTTTAGAGTTAATAATAGCAGGCCTTAAACTTTTTTTTTACTTTGGTCTTTGAATTAGGATAAGTATTGTTAAGATAACACATTATTCATTTCCATTAGGAAAACTCAATGGCCCTGATTTATCAAAGGTTTGCACTTGTTAAAACATGTGGAAACTTCACATTGGGGGCGCAAAATTATGCAGCAGGTGATTTACTGAGCAGGCAGAGGGATGACTGCGCCTCTTAAACGTGCAGCAAGATGCGCGCAATCCCATTAGCGCTTTTGCCCTTGATGAATATTTAATATGGCCGTTTAACAAATATTGGGAGGTTGACATGCAAATAAGTTGGCGTTCTACTCGCAGTGTGATTTATCTAACAAGAAACTGTTTGCGCAGTCTGTTTTTGCGCCTATTTATAGCACCTCTGAAAGGCATGTCTTAATTGTGTGCCACCAGAATTCAACAAGTTTTTTACTGACAAATGAAAAATATAATTCACACAAATTCTAAACTAATAGTAATTAACACTCTAATGGCCATAAACCGGACAGTTATGTCAGTTTTTTTTCCAAAGACACATCATAACTCACTGAGCACTCAACGCATCTGCACCTGCTGTCTCTGGAATATGCCGCCTGGATGGAGCAAAGAGCTTCGGATGTGTAACAAAAAAGAACATTCATAGACTTTGTAGCCTAATCGTAATTAACTCTCTAACAGCCATAAAGTTGACCGGTATGTCATGTTATTCCCCCTTTTTTTTGCCAAAGATGCATCATGAATCCACTGCACTTATTTCCTTCTCTATCTGGTTGTGGTGCAGTGCATGGGGCAGAAAGGCTGGCACACACAGCAATGGACGCAAAGTCCTCATTTGAGGGTCATATTTTGAATATTGATAAATCAGGCCCAATGAGCTTTGTCATATCACCTGTGAGAACTTGAAATATATGTACTTTACCTGACTGATGGATAACCCTAGCAATAGATACTGAATGTCTTTGCTGTATAATTGTTTTTTTTGTTTTAATTGACATCAGCTCAACCCAAAGCCACACTAACAGTAGGTCCAACAGATGTACAAGTAGGTGGCAGTGTGACTCTGAGCTGCTCTCTGGATACCTATTCTGAGTGGACATACCTGTGGTACAGACAGAGCAAAAACACACCTGAAGTACAAGTCAAAATCAATAATGAAGAAACCAGAAATATTACTGTAACACAAGGAGGAATATACTGGTGCATTGGAGTGAGAGGAAAACCACCCTTCTACAGTCTTTCAAGTGACGATGTCAGCATAACAATAACCTGTAAGTTTACTTATGTTTTAAATGCAGATGTTGATTATTGTTTACATTTTAGCTGAAACCAATGAAGTATTTTTTTTCATTTGTTTTCACATTTTGGTTTGTTTCGCAACTGTTCATATCTGATGGAAACAGTTTCTAACACGGTTGTAGTTACACGACAACCAAACTGGCCTCAGATCTATAGTGGTGAGACGATCACTCTGACATGTGAGGTCCAGGGAGGAGAAACCACTGAGTGGACGTGTGAATGGAGGAGATCTGGGACAACAATGTACGTGGTAAACAATGAAGACTTGACTCTCAGAGTATCTGAGTCCATCAGTGGAGACATTATGTGTCAGTGTAGACGCAGAGATGATCCCTATTCTTCGACAAAGTGGAGTAACACAATCCCACTGCTGATATCCGGTGAGTCATGTTTGTTATCAGGGCCAGCCCGAAACATAAAAAAACCAAGCTGCTAGCCAGGGCTAAAGGCTAGCAGTGCATCTCCCTGCAAGTACTAAGTTATGGCCAAATACAAAAAAAAAAAAAAGCAGATTTTTTCTAATCATGCAAAGCACAGTTTACGTATTCTAATTACTATTTCATCCAAGTGATAGGTCAATAGTGTTAGCATTTCCTGCTCTTCTCTGAGCTGGGGCCATGGGAACCTCTTTGCAAACAGACATGATATGAAGTCATACATATCCATCTTTTTTTGATTGACAAACACAACACAATGCTCATGCTGCCCCTCTTCTTTGAATTTAACTCTGGCTGCATATTTCATTCTCAAGTGAAAAATGTATGGGATAAAGATAAAAAGATGAAAATTTCAAATATTTTCAGAACTATATTTTATTTACAACTTGACTTTGAAGGAGTATGCTACGTCAAGCAGTTTGCCATAAAATAACTAGGATGTGTCAATGGTTTTTTTTCAAGTTTTTGATGTGCATTTTGAAAATTCTTGGTGCAGTCGGCTCATTTTGTGCTATTCATTCCCTATCAAAGTTTTTTTTTTTTTTGAAAGCACTTCGCAGGGCTCAGCAGGTAGAGTAGTTATCTTGCAATCAGAGGGGTTGTAGGTTCAATTCCAGCTTCCTCCTGTCACATGTCAATGTCCTCCTGGGCAAGGCACCCAACTCCAAGTTGCTGAGCTCTGTGTGAAGGGTTGAATGTGGCCCGGTGTGAAGCACTTTGAGTGGTCTGTATGACTAGAAAAGTGCTATATAAGTTCAAATCATATACCAGTAGCCTACTGCAATCTGATTTTTATGTTATACTACTATTCCTTTAATTTTATATAATTTCAACAGTTTAGGTGAATATATTTTAAATGTACTATACATCTACCAATGGATGCATATTGGATAGGGCAAAACCATAAAAGGTTAGATTAAAAGTCTTTAGTTTTTATGGAAGCTCTGTTTATTAAGGGCAGCATTCAATAAAATAATCTACATACCTGAGACTGTAAAATTAGTTTGTTTACTCTTCTGTCTAATGACATTTGTCTTTGATTGACACTATTCTTAAATTCAGATCTAATGTGTGTTCAGATGAAGAATCCCCACTTAATTCAGCATCAGCTTGACAGTAAAATCACAATTTATTATTTTAACATCATTTTAAATAAAGACAAGCAGTAAGAGGTAAGTTTGTTAGTCATCAGTGACGTGTTAACAGAGAGGCAACTCAGAGTTCCATTGATTTAATTAAGGTGTTATAAGTCAACTTGCTTATAACAAAATAATGTTTCTATAATTAATTTCAATTATAACTGCTATTTTTGTTAAAATCACACAGTCTAATTTATTAGTATTAAAGTAATAATGTTGATAAAATGGTCCTTAGCTGCATATCATCTACAATTATTTATTTACATAATAGTCATTGAAGGGGGAAAAAAACATGACAATATATGTTTCCGGTGTTGTTAGTAAAACAAATACATTTTTTTAAAGCAGATAAACCCAGAGCCAAAGTGACAGCAGGTCCAACAACTATACCAGTAGGAGGCAATGTGACACTTAGCTGCTCTGTGGAAAACTCGACTGGATGGAAATACAGATGGTTGAGACAGACTTCAGACACACCAGAAGCTGAAGTCGTAACAAATAATGAAGAAAACAGGAAAATTACTGTTACACAAGGAGGAATCTACAGATGTGAAGGACTGAGAGGAAAGTTCCACAGTGACGTGAGTAAAGAGGCTACCATCAGGACAACCTGTGAGTTTCAAAGTTTTGCTCAAAATAATAAGGATTTCTAAAATTGCTCTTGGCTTTAGAAAGTGAAACTTTTTTGTTTGTTTTCTAAGCTGTTTTGATAACGTGGTTCATGTCCCAATCTTTCGTTTACAATGAAAACAGTTAGCAACAAGGTTTTTGTGACACGACAAACAAACTGGGCACAGTACTTCAGAGGTGAGACGATCACTCTGACATGTGATGTCCAGGGAGGAGAAACCACTGAGTGGACATGTGAATGGAAGAGATCTGGGTCAGTAATAGATGAGATACACAGTAAAGACTGGACTTTCAAAGTTTCAAAGTCCAGCAGTGGAGACTATAGCTGTCAGTGTAAATGCAGAGATGACTCGTATTCTTCAACAGAGTGGAGTGAACCCATCGAACTGTCAGTATCAAGTAAGAAATGTTTGTTCTCTCTAAATTTTACATCTTGAAAGTCCTTAAAATCATCCAGGGTGTGGATGTAGTCACATAATGTTGATTGCATGGAGATAGCTTGAAATGATGTTATACATTCTGTTCATTAAATTAAGTAGGAAACTGAACTTTTTTCAAATAAATATGTTTATTGGTTTCAAATGATTATTTTAATAATTAATTATTTAAGCGTCCAGCATTTGTCATAGAACAAAAAAAGAATTTTGAATAAAAAAATTGGAAAAATTTTTTTTTAGAAAATCAAAACCTTAGTCTTTGAAATACAGTTTCTTTTAAACCCTCTGTAAAACTGCTACTGTCCTATGAATATTTAAATCACATTGGTGCTTGACTTGCACATGGATGAATAAAATACAGCTGTTACAAATGCATAATGTGTGAGAATGTTATAGGTTATTTGATGCAATTAAGATACTTTGACAAGCTTGAAAACATTTTATTCCACAAATACTGTGACATTGATCTTGTACAACTCAAAAGAAAGCACAGTTATTTCAGAAAGAAATGTAAAAGGTTAAAAGCTTTTTTTTTTTTTGGTATTTGAAGCTACTTTACCCTTCATTCAGTTATAGAGAATCTGATTAACGTGAAAAAAATTCAGCTGTCCAAGCCGAATCGTCCTTGCATTTGCACATTTGCAACCTTTAGCTAAAGTTATAGTTCGGACAGGAGTTATGAGGGATTTAAAGCATCTTGTTGTTTAAAAGTGTTATGAAAAAGCTACAGAAATCACACATGATTAAAAATACACCCAGGCAGTCACCAAATTTTGAAGACAATTTGGGACTGAGTAGTGAATTGAATATTAGAAACATAGACATTTTATCTCTAATGGCAACACTGATAAAATATTTTTATTCCATTATTCTAAACCTACCAACAGGTAAACCAAAGACCCAACTGGATGCAGACAGCACTGAGCTATCAGCAGGAGGTGTGGTGACCCTGAGTTGCTCAGTGAAACTCTCATCATCGGTATCATCATCTGATTGGAAATATTTCTGGTACAGAGGTGAGAATTCCTCTAAACCCCTCACCAAAAGAGAAGCTGTTTTTCCTTCGAATGGAAAATTAAGTGTCTCAGAGGAAGGATTGTACTGGTGCAGAGCAGGACGAGGAAAACCAGTTTACTACACGAACTACAGTGATCACATCAGCATCAGTAAGGGAAATTAATTTACTTTGACTTTCTTAGGACACAAAGTGTCATAATTATCCAGTTTGTATGTATGGGTACAATAATTCAAAATGTATCTGTTTTAATTTAAATTATTTACCTTTACTTGCCTTTCTTAAAAGTTTATTGTTGGAGGACAAAGTAAGCCAGGATACCTTTTAGCGTGAAAAACATTAAGAACACTCCTAGAGAGTACGTGCAGGCATTTTTCCATCAAACTAGGAAGCCGATT
Organism: Valencia hispanica; assembly: GCA_963556495.2. NCBI lineage: Eukaryota > Metazoa > Chordata > Actinopteri > Cyprinodontiformes > Valenciidae > Valencia > Valencia hispanica. The sequence goes on along the minus strand of OY747714.1, from coordinate 19,243,341 downwards.
TGAATTAAAATGAACAAATGGCTTTTTCCCAATGGCTGTTTTAAGCGAAAAGAAGAACAACAAAAATGAACATATGGATGTGCTGTAGCCTGTTTAAATTTAAATTTAAATGTTTGTTTTAGAATAAAGCAAGAAAGTTGTAAAATCTGTAATTACATTTTGTTCCTTGTCAATGTTTCAAGCTGTGTCCAGTTCGGTCAGTTCTTCATTTACTGTCCTGACGATCATTGGACCAGTTAGTGGAATCCTTCTTATTGTTCTTCTGGTCTTGTTGTGGAGCTACGGGCAGTCCAAAGGTGAAAACCCACTGGGTCAGATTGTCCATTTTGAAGCTCTTTCAATAACCAAAGATACAAATACATGCTGATGTTATGAAACAAACTATCATAGCAGTAGGAGGATTTGAACAATGAAATAATATAACAATAAATGTGTTTTTCACAGATTTATGCTGCCCCAGGTCAGTAGAACACTATTATTTTTTTTTTATCTTAAACATTTCTTATTACCACATTTTCTTTGTGTAAAATTTTACATCACTTACAATGTTTTAGGTGGAATCAGTCAGAAAGCAGTTCCAATGTAAACAGTGGATTCAAGCAGAGTGAAACCTATAACAACAGCTGCCCTCTGCATGGTTAGAAATTAAACAATTTTTGTCCTTAACTCTTAATTAAGTTAATATTTGTACTGATCATTTTAATGTATGTGGTTTTTGTTCATAATTACAGTAAATCACTACAATTTCCTTTCTGAAATAAATAAATTAGAAATAACACTAATAACATATATTTGTGTGTGTGCGTATGTGTGTTTACTATTCTGTAGGTGACATTCATCTGTATGAGTCAGTCAGCTTCTCAAATGCCAGGGGAAATGGTAAAATAAATCTTTTACAGCAATTTAAGCTGCTACATCATTTAATTGGAAGTAACTGATTTAAAAAATACTGGATTGTTTCAGTGGTAGATGAACCTAGGGACATAACATACTCTCTCCTTGAAATTAAAAACTTTGGGAAAGAGAGTAAGTCACAAGCACATACAATCTGAGTAAATAATTCAGCCTGGTATTGATCTCAATGTATGTAATCTTTACTTTTTTTTATTTTAACAGGGACGCCTAAAAAACCAAACTGTTTACTCTAGTGTGGGATCTGGAATTGCAGGTACAGTCAACTCCAGCATAATAGGAGAGGTGAAGATTTCATTTTACTGCCCTTTGCCCTTAAGCAGTGTTAGAAAAAAAAAAGTTTTATCTGTCAAGTTTAGCAGTTGACAGAAGAAGTAACTGTGAGGATGTAAACAGTAATCCTACAGATGTGTATGAAAAAACAGCGGCACAGTTGGTAGCACTGTTGCCTTGCAGCAAAAAGATTCTGGGTTACGGGCCTGGGGTCTTTCAGCATGGAGTTTGCATGTTCTCCATGTTGTTTGTGGGTTTTCTCCAGGTACTCAAGCTTCCTCCAGTCCAAAATATGACTGTTAGGTTAATAGGTCTCTTCAAATTGCTTAGGTATGTACTTAAGTATGAGTGTGTACGTACTGTACTTGGTAGTATGTCCTGCGAAGGTTTACACTCTCAAGTATGTAGAATACTTTTATTGCATAAACAGAGCTTTGAATTGAATTACAACATGTGTTTCCTTACAATGATTTCAGTTCCATCATCCCAGTATTTCGAATATAGTTTAATCCTGCAAAGTTCCACCATTTAGTTTTGCACATGAAAATTCTGCAAGCGGACAGGGTTAAAACAATGCTCCATGTGGTTTTTTTCATTTGCGTGCTGAAACAAAAGCACCAGCAACAAAATATTTGGGGGGAATCAATTCATGTAAATATAGGCCTGTAAACTTATTTTTGAAGATGCTTCATACAGGTTCTCTCTCTATTCACAGGAAAGTGGAACCCTGCAGCAACAGATGAAGCCATTTATTCTGAAATCAGGTCAGGAACAGGTTTGGAGAGCAACACCACCATGTAGGCTACATGCTTTGCTGGTTTAGTCAACAGTTTCTGGCATGGCTCAGAACGTATGCCATTTTTAAACATGTATCCTCCAAATTTTTAGATATTTACCTCACAAGGAAGCTGTTGTCAAAAAACAATTATGAAAATTTTGTAAAATACTTTTAACTGGTTCTTTGTCATATGACTATATTGCTCTTGTGTGTTTGAAATAAGCCTACACATTTCCAATTATCCAACCATCCATTATCTATACCCATCCATCCTCTGTAGGGTTGTGGCGAGAGCACACCCTGGACAGGTCGCCAGTCCATCGCAGGGCAACACAGAGACACATAGGACAAACACCCATGCAAGCACACACTCATACCTAAATGCAATATTAGAGAGACCAATTAACCTAATAGTCATGTTTTTGGACTGCGGGAGGAAGCCGGAGTACCTGGTGGTAATCCACGCATGCACATTCCATGCAGAAAGACCCCAGGCTGGCATACTTCGCAACTTTTACACCTTAATATAATATTTATTTCAAATGTTATGGTGGAATGTTATCATCTATTATGTTCATTTTTAGAGTTATCACCACCTTACAGGGGTCCTTGGCTTTTTTTCTGCACTATAGAACTTTTGAGCGGCGACCCGCCGCCGGAAGTACCGACTGAGTTCAGCTTAACGGCAGAGTCATACGGCCTCGCTGTTTAGAGTGTTTATATATACTGTTTAGAGATGGCTAATCCACGAAAGAGACTGAGAAATCCCATATAAGAAGAAGTTAGAAAAAGAGAACATGATAGAGAGAGAGAGCAAGTAATCAATGATTTAGGCCTATAGTGTTTGGTCTGGCATGATGTTGTTATACAGTCCTGAGAAAGCTATTTTTTCAATGTGTGGAGGTGGATGAACATAGTTTGCACGGTATGCCTTACAGTAGTAATGTGAATTATACAACCGAGTCGATCTCCGTTAGCCATCTAGAGGCTAATGTGATGCTAACGTGTAAGACTCGGTTCTGTAGATAAAGCTGCAAACTCCGGCATAGTCGCTGTATTTCAGTATATAAGTCAAACTTTTTTCTTTTGGTTTTGTCAAGCTAGTGATTTATATTTTTGCCATTTGATTTTTTTTCCTAAAAACACCTAAAGATGTAGGCTGATTGTAGTGTCGGGAGGTGTTTGCTACGTAGCGCTTAGACGTTCTCTGTATCTAATCCCACTGTTTTTCCAATTACCCCGACCTCCCCCACAAACTGAATACCTAGCTGTGAGATCCTTACTCTAAATTACTCCAATTGTTACAGTTGAATTGCGAATTGAAACGGCGCTTTTTTTATGTTTGGGCAAGCGATTAGGAAAGCAGCCACTGAAACATGCCTCTTATGAAGGACAGAGAGATTTGATTTTACGACAGTGATGTTGCACGGCAAGCCTGAAGAGGGCGACAAAGAGCAAATATCATGAAAGTATGCCTTTAAACCCAGGACCTTCTTGCTGGAAGACAACAGTGCTACCAACTGTGCAGCCCTCAACCTGAAACTGCTAAAGAAAATTCACAGAAGAGTTTCTTCACCTTACATTTTTACAGCTTCTTTTAGATATATTTAAACACGATACTATTTCACATACTACAGTGTCTGATCTCATATCTGCTTGTTCCCACCTAAGGCCTTATTTATGTGTTAGGTGAGAACATTCTTAACCACCAATTTCCAATTAAAGATGTTTCATTAGTATGACAACTCAGCTATGTTTTATTTTATGATATTATTTACACACCCTGTATAAAAAGATTTTTTTTGCCATGTTCTTACATTAAGTCAAAAAGAAACTTTTCTGTTTTGAGTCAATTAAAATAACCAATACTTTTATTTTGTAAATGCTAGAATGGAGGGGAAAAATGTGTAAATATTTTAAAAAGTTGTCTTATCATTTGGTAGACTTGCCTTTAAACTGCATAAAATGGGTGAAATGTTTTGGGTGTACTTCGACCAGCTTCTCACCTTAGTTCGCTGGAATTTCAAGCAAAGCGAAATATAAAATGCTGTTAGTGGTAGATGAGCCTGATAAGTGTTTTCATCATTAAAATTCAGATTGAACAAATAGCATGCTTTTCAGTGCAGTATAAACCGATTTAATTATTAACTGTTGTTCTCATGAATGTTGCTGTGCTAAAGCACTCATATAAAGATAAAACAGTTTCCGAACGAGAAACTTGTGTGTTAGGTGGAGATGTGAAAATCAATGAATGGAAAAGTTCCTGATATGTCTTGGTCTGTTAATGGCATTTAGGTTTTACCATATTCAGTTAATTTATCTATGCTTATCTGTGTTTATTCTTGATGTTAAGGTCCTGTCATTTAAATTTCTTTGAGTTTAGTTTCTTAGCTATGTCTCGTATTCTTCACTCTATGCATTTTGGTTTATTCTCCAACGTGAGTGCAAGTCTTTTTCCCGTTTTGATTTGTAAATAATTTTATGTCTAGCTCAGCTTCAGTTGTATTAACTGTGTTTATTACTCTCCTTCCCTCAGTCTCCCAGTTTGTTCTCTCACAGCTGTTCAAAATTCCCTTGATTAGACCCACCTGGTTCCCAAATCACATCTCCTGTGTATTCAAACGATTGTTTCCATTGTTCACTGCTGGTTCCTTCCATTTAAACCTGCCTGGTTCTATGCCCTGTTCCCCTTGTCCCTTGTTGCAAGTTTTTTTGTTTTTTGTTATTAAATAACAAAAAACAAAAAGTTGCTCCCAAATCCCAGTCTGCTTCTTGGTGCTGTTTCAAAATCACAAAACATGAAAACAGGTTCTGGATAAACATTAACTCCATATAAAAAAAAATATACGAGCATCTAAACATGTATACATACATATATATATATATATATATATATATATATATATATATATATATATATATATATATATATATATATATATGCATCCATCTTCTTCCACTTATCCAGGGTCGGGTCGCAGGGGCAACAGCTTAAGCAGAGAGACTCAGGCTTCCCTCTACCCAGCCACTTGGACCAGCCCCTCCTATATACGTATATATTAGGTCTGAATTTTAAAGAAATAAGTAAAAGTATCCTTTGATATTACTAATAATGAATGAGAAGAAACACCATTTTCATTAGTGTAATATTTATTACCCCAAGAAATTTAGACAATAACAAGGGTAGCCCTAAATAACACAAATTGACAATGTCAGTAGTAGCTGTTTCCACCATTTGCCGCAATGACAGCTTGACAGCGACGTCTCATGTTCCACTCTTACACAAGTGCTACACGCAGTTCTGCCAGGTCACGTGGGGGTGGGGTACGATCATCCAGTCTCTGCTTCAGCCGGTCCCAAACGTGCTCCATGGGGTTCAGGTCAGGGGACATTGCTGGCCATTCCATATGAGGCACTCCAACTTCCTGAAGTCGAGCTGTGACAATTCTGGCACGATGGGGTGGAGCATTATTATCCACTAACAAAAAGTTGGGGGTGTGCTGGTGGAATTGGGGGATGAGGATGGGTTCTATGATGTCTCTGAGGTAAGAACGTGCAGTGACTGAACCATCTACAATAACCAAATCAGTTTTGTTCTGACTGGTGATACTTGCCCAGACTGTTACACCTTCTCCACCAAAGCTAACCCTGGGGACCATGTTGGCCTCGGCATAATGCTGATGACCACTGTTGCATTGTCCAGGTCACATGGTCTTGTGCCCACTGCAAATGTTCACGGCGGTGTCTTGTTGTCAATGGAGTCACCTGCAGCGGTGAAGTCGGTTGCGAATGGTTTGTCTGGAAACCCTAGTATCCCTCACATATCGTAAATGAGCCTGCAGCTGTGTGGCAGTTGCATGACGATGTCTGAGTGCATAGATCCTTAGGTACTTAGATACTGGTCATCGTTGCGGTCTGTCACTCGTGTCTGTCACGAACTCTGCCAGAAGTTTTGTGTCTTGATGCAAGTCTGCTGATGACACTTGAAACACACCAAGTTCATGTGCAACATCTGATTGCCTGCCACCGACCTGAAGGCACGCTATGACCAGGTGCCGTTGCTTGTCCATTAAGTGACGTTGTGTGTTCATAGCTGTTTGAAGGATGAAGTAAGAATGACTTACTGACAATACCAGTTTTTTAAGCCTACAGAATGTTGAAGTTGATGCCACATTGAAAAGGGTTGTCTTTAGTATTTTTTGGTCTTGGCCCCAATATGTAAGGCACACTGTACACAGGGAGACCATTGCGTGGAAAACACGAAATTAGGTGCGTCTATCACCCCAATACAATTGCCACCCTATCCCAAAAATCTCTCAAGTGAAACAAACACCATATGTATGACATCCACTGAGTCTCTCACGATATACCTAACTTATTGTGAGTAGTGTATATATAGAATGCAGAAAATGAAAGACTGACACATCTTTTGAATCTTATATATTGCACAACAATAGTGCTACCATACAGTAAGGAGCATAAGTATTCGAACACCCTGCGATTTTCTCCCACTTAGAGATTATGGAGGGGTCTGAAATTCACATTGTAGGTGCATTTTCGCTGTGAGAGAAATCATTTTTTAAATCTGGAAAATCACATGATTTTTAAAGAATTTATTTGCATTTTATTGCTGCACATAAGAATTTGAACAGCTGAGAAAATCAGTGTTGATATTTGGTACAGAGGCCTATGTTTGCAATTACAGAGGTCAAACATTTCCTGTAGTTCTTGACCAGGTTTGCACACACTGCAACAGGGATTGTGGCACACTCCTCCATACATATCTTCTCTAGATCTGTCAGGTTTCGGGGCTGTCGCTGAGCAACACGGAGTTTCAGCTCCCTCCAAAGATTTTCTATTGGATTTAGGTCTGGAGACTGGCTAGACCACTTCAGAGCCTTGATATGCTTCTTACAGAGCCCCTCCTTGGTTATCCTGGCTGTGTGCTTCAGGTCATTGTCATGTTGGAAGACCAAGCCACGAGCCATCTCGTCAATGCTCTGACTGAGGGAAGGAGGTTGTTCCTCAAAATCCCACAATACATGGCACCATTCATCTTCAATTCAGTTTATTAAATAGCGCCGATTCACAACAGATGTCATCTCAAGGCACTTAACAAGAAGTAATTTCAATACATTTATACAAACATTCCAGTCAGTTTAAAAAGTTTCCTATTTAAGGAATCCCAGCAGATTGTGTCAGTCATTGGCGTGAGATTGTGCAGACTTTCCAACCACAGCAATCTTTCAGCAATCCCTCATACTGAGCAAGCATGTAGCGACGGTGGAGAGGAAAAACTCCCCTTTAACAGGAAGAAACCTCCAACGGAACAAGGCTCAGTAGGAGCGGCCATCTGCCACGACCGTCTGGGGGTTTGAGAAGACAGAGCAGAGACACAGAAGGAACAGAAGATCTGATATAAGAGTACTCTCTATGTTACAGAAAGTAAAAAGTTGATAAAAGGACACAGTGGATGTTCAGCCACTGGGAGCACCATTCCAGTCGATGCCCCCCGTCCAACAGGGCATTGCAGCCAAGCAGGATACCAGACCAGGTGGAGCTTCTATGGAGAGAAAAACACTGAGAGAAAACAAAGTTAACAGTCGAAATAACAGAATGTACTGTAATACAACTGGAGAGTAGTAGGAGAAAAGGAAGTAGCAGAGTGAAGAAAATTGGTAAGTCTGTCCTCCAGCAGTCTAAGCCTATAGCAGCTTAACTACAGAGCTAGCTCAGGTTGACCTAAGCCACTCTAACTATAAGCTTTATCAAAAAGGAAAGTTTTAAGCCTGGCCTTAAAAGTAAACAGGACCTCACGGACTAAAGCTGGGAGCTGGTTCCACAGGAGAGGAGCCTGATAACTAAAAGATCTGCCTCCCATTCTACTTTTAGAAATCCTAGGAACTACAAGTAAACCTGCAGTCTGAGAGCGAAGCGCTCTGTTGGGAACATATGAAACAATTAGATCTCTGATGTATGATGGAGCTTGATTATTAAGGGCTTTGTATGTAAGAAGAAGGATCTTAAATTCTATAACTGTGACCATGCTTTTAAATCTGTGTGGGAGGGAAGGGAAGGTGGTTTTATGTGGGGTCATTTTAATCTGTAAAGCACTTTGTGATGCAACTTCTTGGATGAAATGCGCTTTATAAATAAAGTTTCATTTGATTTGATTTGATCTCTCTTTTTAATATTCATCAGAACTCTTGCTGCCGCATTTTGGATCAACTGAAGGCTTTTAATGGCATTTTGTGGACTACCTGATAGTAAAGAATTACAGTAGTCTAGCCTTGAGGTAACAAATGCATGGACTAGTTTCTCAGCATCACTCCTGGACAGGATGTTTCTAATTTTAGCAATATTCCGGAGGTGAAAGAAGGAAATCCTAGAAACCTGTTTAATATGGGATTTAAATGTCAAGTCTTGGTGAAAAATAACGCCGAGGTTCTTTACGTTATTACTGGGGGCCAATTTAATGCCATCCAGATCAAGTGATTGACTAATCAGTTTCTTTTTTAGAACCTCTGGTTCAAAGACAGCAACTTCTGTCTTATCTGAATTTAAAAGCAAAAAGTTTAGATTCATCCATGTTTTTATGTCTTCCAGACATGCCTGTAATCTACCTAACTGACTGGGTTCATCAGGATTTATGGATAAATATAGTTGTGTATCATCTGCATAGCTGTGGAAATTTATCCCATGCTGTCTAATGATTCTACCAATTGGGAGCATATATATGGTGAACAGAATTGGTCCAAGCACAGAACCCTATGGAACTCCACAAGTAACCCTTGAGAGTGAAGAAGATTGATCATTTAGATTAACAAACTGGAATCTGTCAGACAAACATGATTTAAACCAGCCTAGTGCTGTTCCTTTGATCCCTGCAACATGTTCAAGCCTTTCTAAGATAATATTATGATCGACTGTGTCAAAAGCAGCACTGAGATCTAACAAAACCAGAACAGACACAAGTCCATTATCTGAGGCCATGAGAATATCATTAGTAACCTTCACCTTTGCTGTTTCAGTGCTATGATGAGCTCTAAAACCTGACTGAAACTCTTCAAACAGCTCGTTAGTGTTTAGATGCTCACAGACTTGATTAGCAACAATTTTCTCAAGGATTTTGGATAAGAAAGGAAGGTTAGATATAGGTCTGTAATTCACTAAATCATCTTGATCAAGGGAAGGTTTCTTGAGTAAAGGTTTAATTAAAGCTATTTTAAATTCTTGTGGTACGTATCCGTTTACTAAGGATATATTCATCATATCCCAAATGGGGCTAGGAACCAAATGGAACACTTCCTTAAATAATTTGGTTGGGATTGGGTCCAACATACAAGTTGAAGGTTTAGATGAGGCTAATATTTTTGATAATTCCGAAAGCTTGACTGAATCAAAACAGCCTAGGCACAAATGAGGTTCTACAGTTCTTTCCGATGCTGCCTCATTTACTGAAGAAGAAGTAAACATGTTTGGGAGGATGCCAATGATTTTATTTTTAAAAGAATTAATTTTATTTATGAAGAATCCCATAAAATCATCACTGCTAAGAGCTGGGGGAATAGTTGGCTCAACAGAGCTATGACTGTGTAAGTTTGGCAACTGCACTAAAAAGAAACCCAGGATTGTTTTTATTCGCCTCTATTAATGATGAAAAATATGCTGTTCTAGCTTGTCGAAGGGTCTTTTTATATAGCAGTAGACTGTTATTCCAGGTTAAATAGGAATCCTCTAGATGTGTAGAGCACCATTTTCTCTCCAACTTCCTAGTATTCTGCTTCAAAGGATGCAACTCTCCGTTAAACCAAGGAGTCAGCCTCTTATGGCTAGCCACTTTCTTTTCTCCGCATGTTTAGCACACATGAAATTCACATGTATGGTTTTTCCCAGCAAGCAAACTGAGGGAGAAGGTGGAGTTTATTAGTTCTTCTAAGACTATTCTTTGGCTTTTTCTAACTTCAATTATACCAGAGATTAATCAGCAACATATTTAACTGACTTGTCTACTGCATTTGGGAAATATTTTGTCATTAAATAGATAATTAAATGGTATGTTGTGTCCTAGACATGCCATACTGCTCATTTGCACCCTTAAGCCATAATTTCTAATTGTTAATCAATATTTAAGGGGTTTCAGGCCACAAAAAAAATAAATGAATGAGACGTGCCTCGAGTATCTTGAGGATACTTAAAAATATCAGGGGCTCTTTATTGTGTTAACTTGACTCAGTGTGGTGACTAGGTGATGTCAAGATGTTCCTTGCTTTGCCACTAACCATAGCTGGCAGGGCCATGTCAAAGAAAAATACCAAACCAATCCAGACCGTGATTTTAAAAGCTTACAGCTTCCCCTGTAATATGGTGAATAGCGTTCCACTAAATAATAGGACAAAAAAGGTTGTAGGAAATTTGATTGGCACATTATTTAATTTTGTTTGCAAATACTAAGGCTGGGTTAAAATATCGATTCAGCAATGCATTGCAATTATTTGTTTCTCAATTCAATATCGATTCATCAAATCCTATGAACCGATTCAGCCGACCCGCCAGTGGCGGCGCTGTGGGGAACACTCTAGTGAGAGCGTTCAGGGTTGCACAAGACACGCATTACCAAAACAGCAAGATGGCGGACAGCAGCTGCACTCCGATTGTGATGTGAAGGTTAGCTGAAGCCAGCGATGTCTTTTCAGAGATGATAGAGTCAGAATTATTTTCTTTTCTCTGCCTTTATTTTACATTCCTCCTCAATAACGACACGCTTTTCTTTTACATATAACTTCTTCTTCTGTCTACTCAGACTAGAAAACCAGGTATATATAACTTAGGTTAACCCACTGCTGCCATCTGGTGGCCAAAAGGAAATAAAATAACTGAATTCAAACCAGACAAATGAATAAACTATTCTCATTTTCTTTTGTGAATTGGCGCTATATAAATAAACTGAATTGAATTGAATTATAGATAAATCAATTATCCAACAGAAACATAATTATGTAGCAATATCTATAACAATATCTGAAAGACATAACACCGATCAAGCCTGCACCAGCAACATTACAAGCTGACGTTTGGCTCATTTATTTACAAATATACTCAAGTACTTAATTACTTCTGTATTGACTTATTATTGAATCGATATTGAAGCTAATAAATCAATATCGTGTTGAATCGAAATCAAATCAAATTGAAGCCTCGAGAATCAAAATCGAATCGAATTGTGAAATTCCTAACAATACCCAGCCCTAGCAAATACTGGTTTGTTCCAGTATAACCACACAATCAGTTAGTGGTTTCCTTTCTTGAAGCTTGAAATGACTCGTCCACCACCTTATATCCTAATTGTTCTGAAGTTAAGTATTAAGTATTTTTAATTGGAGCATTGTGAGGAGAGGCTTGACCCAATTCAGGGGATTTTAATCTATTCACAGGTTTTTAATTTATATCTTAATCTATGTACAGACTGTCAGGGACCAAGTAGTGAGGCATAGAGGACACAGGTGTTATTAAAATATATAATTAAAAATAATTTGTTTTTATTCACCCAAAAAAATATGATAAAGGCAAACAAATCCAAAATTTAAGTTGGCAGGTCTACAAAAGAGTTCAGCTCAATAAACTAGAATCAAAATAACTAAAGACATGTCAAATAAACAAAGACAATTGACCCCCTGAAGTGACACAGAAGGGTACACACTAACTAAGCTAAACCATATAACACACAAGGGGAACAGAAAATGTCTTTCAAATAATAAACTAACGCATAACACTGACAAATTCTAAACACCCCTAAGCCAATGATGACCAACCCTAAAGCGTTGTCAGCAGCACTTCTGGTCTCTAAGCCAACAGCCATACTGTTTGATAATCAGGAAGGAGAAACCAAAACCCAGGAAACTCACACAAAGAAAGATGTATTAACACAACATACAACAGGATTTTGACCTTGCAGTGTTAATACGTGTGTACTCTATATAAACATTGTAAAGTATGATGGAAAATCAACTAAATTATTAAAGAAACAATATGCTTGACGGTAGGCAAAATATATTTCAAGAAGTGACTACAAAATAAAGTACTAAAGTAGAAACACAGTAGTGGTGAGGTGTTGATCTTGCCATCACTCAAACTGAAGGCCAAAATAGCTGACACCCAAGCAGGTCGCTTGAATCAAAAATGAAGCCTATAAAATTGTCAACAAACCTGCATTATATCTTCTGAAAAAAAGGTTGCTGTAACAGGCAATTTGTGTAGTTTGACCCAATTGTTTGTGCTGGACAAGATGTATGGGTAACAAACTGAAATCACACCCAAAATTAACAACCCCCCGTAAACCCACACAAACCTATAAATGCACATACAATTAATTTCTTTTAAAATAAGTGTCACAGTCTTTTGGAAGACTGTTTTCTCTCTGCAGTTTCACAGAAACTATACTGTTATCTGAAAACTGCTGTGGTCAATGCTGCTGCTGAAGTGGGAAGGAACCACAAACAGGCTATAATCAGATGTGTGAAACTTGTTGACGTCATTTATGTATTGGGTGTGCGGTACATTGTTTGGCATTGTAGTTAAAGCAAGTACAAAACTAACTGAACAGCTTTGCAGCCGGTCTGGATGCGAGGATGGGGACCACTTGCTCTGCATGCTGGAATTTATCTCTAGTTATACATTCAGAAGATAGAAGTAGGAAAATGTACAGTATATTGTGGATTGTCTTAAAAACCGAAATCTAAAACCTAGGATTGTTTTAGTTGTTAGTTTTCAGTCAGCTTCAGGCAAGTGAAGTTCTTCCACACCAAACTTGTTCCTCTATGTCCTCATGACCCCTACATTTTCCACACCCATCTCTTAAAGTTTGGTTTATACTTCTGCATCGCGTCAGTCACGTAGGTTACGCCGTAACCGCCGTACCCACTGCTGTGTTTATACTTCTGCGTAGGGCTGAAAGCGTCGTGTTGCTGTTTCATTTCCAGACCTGCAGGTGGCAGTAGGCTGGTATCGGTCGGCAAACTCTACAGGGCGGAGTTCTTCTGATGGTTTCCTTATGTTTGCTTCAGTTCCGGCAAGTATTTCCTTAGAACAACGATGGCGGTCGACTTGGTGCAGTGTCTCAATGAGATTGTGGAAGCAGACGAACAAATTATCCTTCTTTTGAACACTTTGCAACGCAAGCAAATGAGAAGACAGAGACGTAGAAGATGGTACGTTCGTACGTAATCTCACTGAGCAATCACAAGGGAGTACTTCCGCGTCTCTGTGTCGCGTCGCCGGGCTGCACGTCAGGTCTGAGGAGGTGCACTTCAAGCATCTGCGGACCTACGCAGAGGCTACGGCGGTTACAGCGTACCCTACGCGAGGAACACGACGCAGAAGTATAAACCGGCCTTAACTGTTCCCATATAGTTGTGAGCATGAAATTGTCCAAAATGTTTTAGTATGCTGCAGTATTAAGCGTTCCTTTCACTAGAACTAAGAGATGGTGCCCAACTTCTGAAAAACAGCCCCACATCACAATCCCCTTTGCATCAAACTTTACATTTGACACATTCCATTCAGGTAAGGGCTATTTTTCTACATATCATATACTGTATTGCAAACAGAGAGGCATGATGTATCCCTCTAGAGCAGTGGTCCCCAACCTTTTTTTGCCACGGTTCAGTTAAATATCAGACAATATTCACGCGGAACAGCAGATAAATCCAACAAAATAAAAAGAAATGACTGGCATTATTAAAAAAAAATTTTTTTATACAATACCAAAAGTAAATCCAATGTGTGCTCATAACTTTATTAGCATTTCAGTGACATCGTGCCAACGACATAACATGAGTAACATCCTCTCTGCCCCTTAACACTCTCTGGTCACTATTGTAAATGTGCCTTTAAAATTAGATTTGCTACAAAAAAAATAAAAATAAAATACAACTCACCACAACGCTGAATTACTTAGAGCCCTGTGGCTGTTTCTCTGTAACCAGACGGTCCCATTTGGGGCACTTTTAAAGGCTTCACTGCCTCATTAGAAAGCAGGTTGCCAGATATTAAGCAGACCGAGGTCTTGGTCCTGGAAATCGCCTGTTCTTACATAAATGCAAAAATTCATATTTTAAGTAAGACTCCAGGTGTTGTCTGTTAAATGTAGCAACTTTTTTCTTGGACACTTGAAGACTCTTCTTCTGTCTCTTCACTGGACCTTTTCCTTTTTGTAAATAAACTTTTCAGAGACCTCTGTTTTTATTCGTCGTGCTAGCTTGTGGGTTTGTTTTTAGCGGTGACGTATCACGTGACCGAGGAAAGTGTCTTGATATGCATCAAGAGTGAGTTATAGCTGGATGTAACGGAGAAAAGCCAGACAATTTTCAAACTAAAATATTGTTTAGATTCAGGTAATAAATAAAATGGAAATACTGTAAGTTAGTTATTCTTTCTACACGGCCCTCTACCAAATGGCCCACGGCCCAGTACTGGTCTATGGCCCGGGGGTTGGGGATCTTTGCTCTTGAAAACAAAACTCTCCTGCTCTTGTGTCCAGTGACATCTCCAGGCTCTGTTCTTTAGCTAATCTGAACCCTGCATTAAGTTTGAAGATCTGTAACTACCGCTTGCAGAAAGTTGGTGACCATGCTCTGTGACATTGTGTGGAATACCACTTTGTGGCTGAGTTGCCATCCTTCCGAATTGCTTCCACTGTGTTATAATACCACTAACAGTTGACTGTACAATATTTAGTAGTTAGCCAATTGTATGACTTAACTTTCTACAAAGGTGTAATCCTATTACAACACTAGAATTCACAGAACTTCTAAGAATGAAACATTTTTTTGCAAATATGTGTAAAAGCAGTGTATATGACTAAGTGCTCAATTTTATACACTTTTGGCCATGGAGCAAATTAATGTGTATTTAGTCACCTGGAAACTGTACCCTAGGATAGTGCTGTGCCGGTTTGGATTTTTTCTTATCGCGGTCGGTAATCAACAAATTCCCGCGGTTTTGCGATATACCCGATAAACATATATAAATATATATAATCTACCTGCCGCTGCACCACGGCTGTACCCTGCTCGTGCGCATGACGAGCTGTACTTGAAGCCAAACTACGGCCGCGCCTATGCGTCAAAGACGGCTCTGTCTGTGGTGAAGGTAGAGCGTGTCCCTCAACAACTTATCCAGGAGAGGAGCGCACCGTAGCCCCTGCTTCGGCACTTTTACGCACAGAGAAGGCTTCGAACCCCATATATAAATTTAATCTTCCCATTCTTCTCTACTGGGCGACTGACTTTATTTGTGCATGCATCCACGGCTTGGTGGTCCCAATTCTCCGGTTGGAACATTGCCTCTGCGCCTCCGCTGTGGCCAGGTCCAGGAACCCCAGCTCAAAAATGCCTGCACCTCGCCTTGTGTGCTATACAAATAAAACTGCCTCGCCTGCTCAGGGCGGTTGCTTTTTCATTTTATTTTCACCTGTGGCTCCGCTTTCGGGAGTTCCGTCACACATGTTATGCTTTCATGTGTGCATAGTAAATCCAAAAGTACAAAACATTACACATTAAGGCTAGGTGGGCGTCACATGAAAGCGGTATGGCGGTAATCCGGTTACCGCCCCAGGCCTACCCTAGGATGAACCTAACTTGTGATGGTCCACGATTCTCTTCTCAACATTTTAGCTGATTAGCTTTGATTTTTCCTTGATATCACACAAGAAAGCAGGGTGTTTGAGATGTGCTTTAAAAACCCACAAGTGTGACTCCATTTACAGAAGGGCAAAAAAGTATTTGGCAGCACCCGATTGCGCAAGTTATCCCACTTAAATAGATGACAGGTCTGTAATTTTCTTCATAGGTACACTTAGGCATCATAGGCAGAATTTAAAAATATGATTTCCAAGATTTTCTTTTTACATTCTGTCTCTCACAGTTGAAGTCTACCTATGATTAAAATTACAGACTTACAGACTCATCTTTTTAAGTGGGATAACTTGCCCAATTGGTGGCTGCCAAACACTTTTTTGCACCACTGTAACTAAAATGTTGGGAATTAACTTATCAGAAACGTAAAAATCATAACTTTGTCAGCTGGAGTCTCCTAAGTTGTTTAAAGTCAAGGCTGTCTTAAGAGACCCGGCACATTCATTTGTGTCCTTTATAGTGGACGTTTTGTTCCCCTTTCACTTTTTACTATTTTGAGTTATCCTATTAAGCCCTACAGTCATAGACGGATTACCGCATGGGCAAAGTGGGCATGTGCCCAGGGCCCCAGAGCCAATAGGGGCCTTTTGCCTTCAGAGTTACGTACAACGTCAAAACAATTTGTTTTCAAAATGGAGAAGCGGGTGCTCAGCGATTCAGAAAAAAGAAAACTAAAGAAAGAAAAAGAGGATAGAAATGCAATTTTGGTGCAGCAAATACCATCAATTTCATCATTTTTCAAAAGAAAACAAGGGCAAGGTGATGGTAGGCCTGCTCATTACAGCGGTGCCAGTATTATGACACCTCCCTGCTCAGACGCTCAGCGAGATGCTAAAACTGCTAGCTCAAGTGCACCGGAGACGTCTAATAGTGGTGGAGCGACACTGCCTCCTACTGAAATTGTCTGTAGCAGTACTACGGCAGGCAGCAGCCGGCTGCCCGAGGCCGACCCACGCCAGTCTGAGCTAAGTCCTATCACATCGGCAGCGGAGGATGCGATGGTGGCAGCCGGGAACGAACCTGAGAGGAAGGAGGATGATGAAGACTCCTGGTGTGAAACTGTTACTGATCCTGCACTGTGGGGGAATATTTCCAGTGACAAAGTAAAGAGTGTTCTTATTGAAAGAGGGCCCTCTTCATTTCACAACAGACGAGCAAAATACCCTGCATCAATAAGAGACTGTGGTCTAGGGGGTCGGGCTCGTTCATTAACCAATGACATGATGTGCAGTCGACTGCCTAATGGACAACTGGCACCACGGGAATGGGTGGTGTATTTGTATCTACTGGACATGTATTTTGCTTTGCCTGCAAACTTTTCGGGGCAACAAAAAATGCATTTGTTTACAGTTTCTGCGACTGGAAACATTCACATCGCATTTCAGAACATGAGAGGAGCCCTGTCCATATGTCCAAAATGCTGACATTGATGCAGAGGCTGAGTGGAACCGGCGCAATTGACTCTGCCCTGAGGAAGCAAACGTCAGATGTGAGGGAATATTGGAGGAATGTTCTGCAACGTGTAGTCGCAGTAATCAAGTTTTTAGGAGAAAGAGGACTGGCATTCAGAGGGAATGACGAACTCCTTGGAAGGGCACATAACGGCAACTATTTAGGGATATTACAGTTAATATTCCAATTTGACCCATTTTTGGCAGAGCTTATTAAAACATGTGGCCAGAAGGGCAGAGGGAGCGTCTCATATCTGTCGTCAACAATATGTGAGGAGTTCATTGATATGATGGGAGAAAAAACCAGGCATGTAATTGCAGAAGAGCTCCGTGATGCAAAATATTTCTCCATCATTGTAGATTCCACCCCCGACCTCTCTCATGTAGATCAGTTAACATTTATCTTCAGATTTGTTAGCAAGCAAGGTAATGTAGTGGAACGTTTCCTGGCATTCGAGCCAATTCAGAGCCACACGGGCCAAAGTCTGGCATATTGTGTGACTGCCATGGTGGAGCATTTCGGGCTGGACTTATCTAATTGTAGAGGCCAATCATTCGATAATGCCAGCAACATGTCGGGGCGGTACAATGGATTACAGGCGCATTTGAAGCAACGAAACCCATTAATCCACTATGTGCCGTGTGCTGCCCATTCTTGCAATATAGTGGGTGTAAACAGCATTGAGGTAAGCAGTCTAGAGGTGGGACAGTATTTTGACTTACTGCAAAGCTTGTACACATTCTGCGCTGCCTCCACTCACAGGTGGGAGCGAGTTTTTCGGAACTCCGATATTCATATAGACTTAACATTAAAATCACTGTCAAACACTCGTTGGAGCTGCCGAGATGACTCAACTAAAGCTCTGTTGCAAAACTATGTTAAAATAAGGGAGGCATTAGAGAGCATAGCTGATGATGACACAGAGAAAAGAGAAACACGAAGCGAGGCCAGTGCACTCGCGGAAAAATTAAGTAAACTGGAAACTGCTTTCATGGCTAATTTCTGGCATACTATTCTGACTCGATTTCAACTGACGAGTCTACTGCTCCAAAAAGCTGACCTGGAGCTCATAACAGCTGTGTGCCTTCTGAAAGCTTTGCGTGATTTTATATCAGCACAGCGAGGTCTTTTCACAGACTTTGAAAAGGAAGCCGCAGGTGTGCCGGGCATGTGTCTGGAGCACAAATATGACCTCCAGCGCGCCAGAAAGCGCAGACGATTTGAGGATGACGGCGCAGGAAAAGATGCAGTGTTTGATGGGAGGAGCAAATTTCAAATAGAAACATTTAATGTGGCTATCGATAACTTAGTCAGCTGTCTCAGCCACAGAATTAATGCATACAAGCACCTGTGTGATCTGTTTGGCGTTTTTTTCATTCAGGAAAACACATCTGACCGTGAATTAATTGAGAAAGCCAACACACTTTCCTTTGCTTATCCCGCTGACTTGGACAGCAATTTCGGAAATGATCTGATTCACTTCAGATCTTTAATCAGATCAGACGGACATAATATGCCCTCATCAAAATGTCTTAAAACAATACTGGATTGTGGATTACAGTCAACATTTCCAAATGTATACATTGCCCTGAGACTTTATCTGACGCCTTCTGTCACAAACTGCGAGGGAGAACGGTCGCTTTCTGAAATGGCCAGAATAAAAAATTAACTAAGGATCAAGATGACCCAGAGGCGCCTGAACAGTTTATCCCTCATGGTCATAGAAGCTGAACTGATCCGAGAGTTGGACTTTAATGACATTATCCAGGACTTTTCCTCAAGGAAGGCCAGGAAAAAGCCAGTGGTTTAGGTAAGATTTGGTTTATTGTAATTAAGGTGTGTTACTGTTACGTAGGACATCCTGGACTTTCCAGTGATGTGTCATTTGATAGGTGTACATGCTTGGATGTCTCTTTTTTCCTCAATCAAAATGGCTGGCTTACCAGCAACCACATTTTATGAAAAGATGAGAGATAAGTCAAATAATCTTCATCTTTTGCTATTTTTGCCATACTAATTATACATATTCTAGTTAATTAACATGTCAATAGCAATATTTTGACTTCTGAAAACAGTTCAATGATTTATCTTTTGAAATACCGGTGCTTTTATGAATGTCAATTGTGTAGGACACCAGGACGGTTTTAGTGAATTGAATGACTGCATCGCTGTAGGAGAAATACACAAAGCAGAAGAGATTCTATGCAAGATAGTCGGGGGAGGTTCAGATTTGGACCTTTCAGATGAGGAAAATGATGAGGATTATTAGAAGTGTTTGTTATTAGAGTATTAGCCTGTGATAGGAGACGATGGTTAAGACAGAGAGGAAGAAGATGCAGGAGAATCTGATGAAGGGACGGACTCAGAGCCAGAGAGGGAGCAGGAAAGTCCCTTGTGCTTTGTGGGAAAGAAAAAACTCATGAATAATTTTGTTTTTTGATCAAATTGAATGTATTCTTGGGTTAATCTCATAAGATGCTGTTCATTTTTTGCTTTAAATTCAGATGTATTTAGACGTGAATCGTCCTGTTGTCCACTACAGTGGACATGCTGTAAAATTAAAATGAAAAAAATATATATTTTTAAAGTAAATGGTAAGGTGTTCTTTTTGGCCTAAATAGATAGGAAATTTCATTAAAAAAGCAAATGAAAACACTTTTTTTCTTTGGTTCTCAGCAGGTTAATGTATGTAGACTTCACATTTTTAAAAATGTGGTCAGAAATCTTTCAAGAATAATAGTAAAATAATATTTGGAGGAAATATAGGAAATAGAAAATACATCTCACCTAAAACCAGAAAAGGTTTAAGTGTGATTAAATGTCAGACAGTATAGAAAATATATTTTTTTTATAAACCTTTCATAAAGCTAGGTGCAGGATGGCACCTGTGTGGTAAAGTGTTGTTGCCTAAGATTCAGTAGATGTCAGAAAAAAGTGGCCAAGAGTCTCTTTGCAATGCTACCTGATATGATGTGGAGGTTTTAACCAGCGTTGTCAAGGTGGCTGTTCTTTGTGATGGGATTACTAATATCAAAAAGTTTACATCAGTCAGATTTGGAGTGATGACATTTGTACTTGTTTTTCAAAGCTAGTTTTTCAGTAAGACAATCCATAACATTTATTTAAACATCACAGACAAATATTTTTTGTAAATATAAATACCATGTCTTTACTTGATTCTTTTTCCAAAGCAAACTACTGCTTTACATCAGTTCAGTCACCAGTTCAACTGATTTCCTGCTTTAAGTGTTGAAACCACACACCCACCACCAGATCTTCTGAAAATGCTGAGGTTAAAGCATGCTATTGCCTGTAGTGTTGTAATAAAATCTAAGTCAAAAAATATAAACTTGAAGAACAGGGCGCTATAACTGAGAATACAGGTCGGGTTTCTAGTACCTGAAGAACTCCTGAACATTTTAATAGTTTGACTCCAATAAAAATGTTGAAAATATAGTAAGCAAAAAAATAATAGTTCATGTTGAGAAAATTGCTGGACTTTCTTGATTAGTGATTTTGTTTTTCATTTACCAGGCAGGTCTTTGGAAATAAAACAAGCTCAGTTTCAGAAAATGTTCCCATATCTAAAAACTGATGAGGGCAATGCGGCTGCAGGTGTGAAAGGGAACCACAGACATGCAATACTCAAAAGTTGAAGTGTGAAATATGTTTATGCTATTTATGTATGAGTTGTCATCTCTCTTATGTTAGTATTTTAGCTGAAAGCAAAGCAGAAGCATAACCCAGTAGCTGCGCAGGAGATATGGGTGGGAGGATGCCACACATTTTGCTCTGGAAAGGCTTTTTCTGTAAGTACAAGTACAGAGTTATTGCTCACAAATTAAGAAACAATATTTTGGTTGTAGCAGAAACTACAGTACATCATGAGTGTGGATGTTGCTTTTATAGCTTTTAAATTAGGTGTTTGCTTTTTTTCTGAATTTTGGCTAAATCATGTAGCTTAATCATTCATCATGTTTGCTAACTAACAAGGGATGGCTATTTGTATTATTAAGTTTAGGAAATGCTTTCAAAATATCAGTTATTTTACCATTTAAAAATTATTACTTTTTATACAAAATATCAGTTATTTTGCCATTTAAACATTAAAAAATACTTTTCATTTTTCTTTGAAAATATGAATCACATTTTATTTTTTCATATGTTTTTACATTGCATTAGAAACTGTGTTGTAATTGGTTTTGATGTGATAAAAACATAATGTATAGTTTTGAAGTGAAAAGCTATGGATACATAGGTTTCAACATTTTTAATAAATATCTGAAAAGTGGGCCTAACATTTTTATTTAGTCCCTTTACCCTGATCCTCCTAAATAAAATCCATTGCAACTAATTACTGTAATAAATAACTTAATTGGCAAATAGAGTCAACTTGTGTGTAATTTAATCTAAGTATAAACACTGCTGTTTTATGTATCAAACGTCTGTTAGAGAAACCAGTGGACAAGCAGCATCATGGACACCAAGAAACACAGCTGAAAGGTCGACAAAGTTGTAAAATTTAAAGCAGGGTTGGGTTGTTAAAAATATTCCAAACTTTGAATATCTTATAGATCACTGAGAGAGTATGGCATGATGTAAAACCAATCAAGACATCAACATCTAAATGAACTGACAATCCTGGTAAGGAGAGCAAAAATCAGAGAAGCAGCCAAGTGTGGGGATGCTTTTTCTTCAGCAAGATGGTCAGAGTTGATGGAAAGGTGGATAGAGCTGAATACAGGAACAATCCTGGGGAAAGAAAACATGTTAGAGACAGCAACTTTCTTGAGAGTGGTGTACAGGTATAACTAGGGTGACCATTTTTTGATTTCCAAAAAAGAGAACACTTGGCCCAGACTCGGCCAAGACGTTTGATTTCAACATATTTAAAGCCCGCATTCTCTATGTGGTTAGAAAGAATAGTTAAAGGAGCTGTATGTTCAATTCAATTCAATTCAGTTTATTTATATAGCGCCAATTCACAACAGATGTCATCTCGAGGCACTTAACAAGAAGTCATTTCAATACATTTATACAAACATTCCAAAAGGTTAAAAAGTTTCCTGTTTAAGGAATCCCAGCAGATTGCGTCAGTCATTGGCGTGAGGTTGGGCAGAATTTCCAACCACAGCAATCCTTCAGCAATCCCTCATACTGAGCAAGCATGTAGCGACGGCGGAGAGGAAAAACTCCCCTTTAACAGGGAGAAACCTCCAACAGAACCAGGCTCAGTAGGAGCGGCCATCTGCCACGACCGTCTGGGGGGATGAGAAGACAGAGCAGAGACACAGAAGGAACAGAAGATCTGATATAAGAGAACTTTCTATGTTACAGAAAGTAAAAAGTTGATAACAGGACACAGTGGATGTTCAGTTACTGGGAGGATCATCCCAGTCGATGCCCTCCGTCCAACAGGGCATTGCAGCCAAGCAGGATACCAGACCAGGTATATCTTCTATGGAGAGAAAAACACTGAGAGAAAACAAAGTTAACAGTCGAAATAACAGAATGAACTGTAATACAACTGGAGAGTCGTAGGAGAAAAGGAAGTAGCAGAGTAAAGAAAATTGGTAAGTCTGTCCTCCAGCAGTCTAAGCCTATAGCAGCATAACTACAGAGATAGCTCAGGATGACCTTAGCCACTCTAACTATAAGCTTTATCAAAAAGGAAAGTTTTAAGCCTGGCTTTATGTAAGAAATTTATTTGAATTAATCATAAAATGGCCCTGATATGTCACTTGACATTAAGAAATCATGTTCATTTCAAATACTTATATCACTGACAACAGTAGTACGGCCAGGATATTGACATTTAAAAAGTGAAGTTGCAGCCCCCAACTGATGTTGATGTTGTCATCTTGTGTTTTGGCTTGAAGCGCCACCCTCCACCCTCCACCTATCTACCAGTCACAAAGTCAGTAGTGTTTTGGCATCAGGGTTGCCAGCTCTACTCTAGTTACTACAGCTGCAGCTACAACAGTGTTTTGGATAAAAAATATCTAACGTTTCTACACCTAGATAAACTCGTAAACATTCAGAAATACGTCGTGACAAAGTCCGAAATAAAACAACAATTTGTATAGGAGATGCCTTTGCAAGATGGAGACAGCTGAAAACAAAGAATAATTTGAAGACGGACGCCAACATTGCTAATTTTCTCCTGGACAGGTAAGATTCATATGTTTGGCTAACTTGTATTTAATATAAATGGACATTTCCAATATTCATGACAGTCGAACAAATGTATGCATGTTCATGCAAAGTAACGTTACGTTAGCGCATATGGAGGAGGAGGGTCATTGAATTGAAAAGGTAAGGAATTGTTTGGGAAATAAAAATGGCGAGTCGTCATTGCTAACATTAGCGATGCATTATCAGAGCCCATTTTTCTGTCATTATAATTAACAGAAAAAAACTTACTGTGTAGGACTTGTCACTTGCCATTGGAAGCTCCTTGTAGCAGCCTACGTTCCTGCTGCCTATCTGGCAAGGGGGGGATGGGGAGGGTATACACCGCTCTACAGTATTTTTAAAGTGATTGCAGTACCATTTTTGGACACAATCTTACGTACGGCTCCTTTAAATAACAAACATCAGGTAGACTTTCACAAGTACAAAAATTACTTTAAAATCTCTGGAAATAAATAATGATATAAATAATTACTCTTCCGAATTAGAACATTCACCAGCAACCATAATAGTTCACTACAGTAATACAGGACAAAAATTTAACATAAATCCAAAATAGCATTCTAAAAAAAACAAGCATTATTTTCTTTGCAATGTAATAAAAGTAAAAAAGCAGCAGTCTCAAAAAGACAAAAGTGTATACTTTTAGTGTTTAGTTTTCATTTTCACCTCCTCAGTCAATTTATAGATGAACTCCCACTTTGCATAGCCTTCTTATTGTTTTTGTCTACATGTGACCTACGGGATATTTGCCACTTTTGTCGCACACAGAATAAGTCTAACTTGACAGCAACCAGTCATACAGACAGAGCTACAATGGAATGGTTTTTAGATGACGGCAAATTTAGGTGGTAAAATGGCCCAGACAAAGGATTAAATTCAATTGAAAATCTGTGGCCTGAAGACCTGAAAATGTATACTCATAGGTGCCTTTCATCCAGTCTGACTGAGCTTGAGCTATTTTCCAACGAAGAATGGGCAAAAGTTAAATCTCTAGGGGCACAAAAGACACCACAAAAGACTTTTCACATTTTTACATACTTTGAAAACCATTTCATTTCACTTCACAGCTATGCACTATTTTAGTTTTGTTTGTCACAATATTATATAATATGTTTTTGATCATATTTTGCCAGAATGTTGTAAAGTTCAAGATATTTTTTGCAATTTCAGCCTAATTGTTAAGTTATTACAAAACATATATTTTTTCATTGAGAGAGGTCTGATGGGGTACAAATCTTTATTGCAGTTTTCAATATACTATATGGACATTCTAAAGGTGAGAACCCTCTCTTCTTTTTTTGCCTAATCTGCATTATGTTCAGGATTTAGCTGGCTACAGTATTATTTATCATTCTTATTCATGTTGTAGTTCTTGTTATATTGCTCAATGCAACATCTTATTTATACAATATAATATCTTTTTTGGCAAAAAAAAATACTGTAATATAAATAATACAAAATAATAATTTCATATTGATTATCCTAAGAGCTGAACGTCTCACAAAAAAATCTGGATCATTTGAGCCCTAAAAGAGCTTTTTGCTGCTTTCCTATACAGTCAATAAGGCATGTTTGAAGAGACAAATGTATTTGTACACCCTGGCTGCCAATTGAGGGTGAAGCTGGTATATGATTTGCACCAGCAATGATTTTTTTTTAAGAATCTGTAATGCATTTGTATTGGATTATTCTACATTGGAGACAGGTTCTTTAAAATGTTGTAATCTGTGAAACCTTTATTCTATTTCTAAAGAGACAAAAAAAACAGCTATTTTCAATCTTTTTTGGCATTAGAACTATCATACATAGAGATGTTTAAAACAATAACATGTAAGTGGCTCAACTTCCGTAATTTCCGGACTATAAGGCACACCTGAATATAAGCCACACCAGCAAATTTTAGGGGAAAACACAAATGTGAACATATACAAGCCGCATCCGATTATAAGCCGCAGATGTTTTAACGTTTAATTACCATATGCAAGGGTTCATGCACAGAAGGGATTGTCTGGAAGGAGATTGCTGTTTGGGGAAGCTTTCATTTTATTAACATTTCAACAAACAAGTTGCATATTTGCATAACCTATTCAAGTGTTACCATTTAGTGCAATATAGTAAGGAACATGTACTGTGCTGTGTAAACTTCACTGTATAACATAGCGCTTTAAACACAAACTTCCACGTTTAACTGCATTCGAAACATGTCCACTTTTTTTCAGTTTCCACTGCGCAGTAATAAATGGTGCACATAACCTCGTCCGGTCCGATGGAATTTTCTTCTATCTTTTTTTGTGTGAATTCGCGGAAGTTTGTTATTGTTTTCTCGTAGTTGGGAGGGAGTTGCTGACACACAGTCGTCCGCGCCTTGATGGACAGTCTTTTGTGTTTCATAAATCTGAGACACCAGGATGGTCCACCTCCAAAATTTTTAATCTTCATTTCGGTGGCGACTGTTTTGGCTTTCATTCGTATCTGCATGGTGGAAACACCTCGGCCATCCTCTCTCTGTGTGTTCAGCCAATTTTCAGGAAAGTCTTCAAGTTTGGGCCATCTGCTTTTATTACCGCTGAAAGCTTTTTTCATCTTTTTGCATTGAGATAGTTATTCAGGCTGGCGTCTCAAACGTCTCACCATTGATTCACTGATGCCAAGGGTACGTGAAGCAGCTCTATTTCCTTCTTTGATAGGCAGATCGACTCCCTTTAACTTAAAAGATGCATATGCATTTCTTCGTTTGTTTTCCATAATGAGGGTTTGTGCATGAAATCTTCGTTTTCACAAAATGTCTCACTCTACTAATGTCTCTGTTCTACTTCTGCTTTTGTTGTTTGTGCCAACTGCCTGACTCATTCTTTTCCGGTCTCCAGCATTTCCTGCTGGAGCCCGCCACTTAAAAGGCAAGTATCCCTTAAAGGTGAGGGACGTAACCTGTACAATCCATAGATTGAGGAGGTCCCCTAGTGGCTGTTAGCTGTAAAAATCCATAAATTACCCGCACCGTTGTATAGGCCGCAGGGTTCAAAGCATGGGAAAAAAGTAGCAGCTTATAGTCCAGAAATTACGGTATTTGCAAAAGAGCAACACCTATCAATATTGATTTATCCATTATTTTTTCTCCTATGTTTAAAAGGATGTAAAGTTAAACTGACGGCAGATAAAGGAGTTATACCAGCAGAGGGCAGTGTAACTCTGACCTGCACCGTGGAGGACTCTGCTTATTTCAACATTTACTGGTACAGACATGATTCAGAGTCGTCTGCAACTCAGATTATGAGGAACGTTAAAGGAGACAAAGTCACACTCTCAAAAGGGGGTCTGTACAGCTGCAGAGGAGCAAAAGGGAATTCAGTGAAGTTCACAAATTACAGCAACAAGATCACCATTGAGGAAACCCGTGAGTTTGGTTGTTTGTCATTAAGAAAAATCTTCATACAGCTGTAGAAAACAAAGGTTTCTTATATGAACAATATAAAAACAAAATTAGCACAAAAAAAGTTTTTATTTATTTTGATTGGGCCTATATTTTCCTTTTGTACCACTCACATCCCTGCTATAACCTCTATAAAACGTAAAAACCAAACAACCAAAAACAAACAATCTCATATTTAATTGAACTTATTTTCCTTAAATAATAGGATGTTATCAAAACATAAAGCTTTTTATTCTGGGGATGTTTCACGTTTATCAGTCAGAATTATGTTTTTTATTTCCACTGTTTATCAAATAATTATTTGTCATCCACCATTCATACTTAGTGAGTCGCCTTGATTGTCTTATTGTACTTCTTTTGTCTTGTATCATATCAGTTTCCCTTAAGGCCACAGTGATCTTGGACCATAACTGGCCTCAGATTTACAGAGGAGAGATGGTCACTATCAGATGTGAAATCCAAGGAGATGAGCAAAGTAATTGGATATATGAATGGAAAAAGAACAAGACGCATGAAAAAACAGGATCTTCAAGTGAGTACAGGATCACCAAAACTAATCAGTCTGGCAGTGGAGAGTACAGCTGCAGAGGAAGAAGAGACAGATTTTCCTCTACAGAGTGGAGTGATGCTGTCTCATTAATTGATTGTAAGTTGATCCTTTTTTCCATATGTGCAAGTATTGTTTAGCGATAATTTAATAGACTTTTTCTTAACAATAAAAATTAAATAAATAATAATAATAAATTACAACTTTTTGCATAAGCCTTTTAAAATAAAAGTTCTGAAAGGAAAAAGGTGGACTGCATCCACTGGATTGGGATTCAGTCTATGCCTCAAGCGGAGGAGTTTAGGTACCTTGGTGTCCTGCTCTCAGGCGACGGTAGGATGAAATGGACAGACCGATTGGCGCTAATTTTATTTTTTGCTTTAATGTGGACATCCCTCCAAACTTTTACCTGTTTATATATTATATATTTTGATCCTAACCTATGGCCATGCGATATGGATCATGATAAAAGAATAGGATCCCAGATGTAAGCGGCCAAAATTTGTTTTCTCCTTAAGGTGACCGGTGTCAACCTAAGAGATTGGGGCAGGTGCTCCATCATCTTGAAGTATGAAGTAAAGCAGCTGCTTCTCATCACAGCATTTCATCAAAAGGAGTCAGTTGAGTGTGTTCAGCAACTGATCAGGATGCCTCTTGGGCGCCTCCCTCTGGGGGTCTTCCATGCACGTCCCACTGGGAGGAGACCACAGGGAAGACACAGACCCCACGGGAGGGACTATATATATCCCATTTGACATGGGAAAGCCTTGGGATCCCCCGGAAAGAACAAGAGGATGACCAAGACTTGATCTTGGATAAGTGGAGGATGATGGATGGATAGAGATTATGATATTAGGACATCTAGATTCTCTCGCAAAGCCGAATTATTTCAGGTTTCCCAACTGTTGCCAGGGTCCATTCGTTTAGCTTACTAAAATCAGAGTTGAGAGTGTTGCATTCAAAACAAATTGGTCTCAGCATTTATGGTAATAGAAGCTTAGTTTATAAGATGGAGATGTTAAGACTTTCTGTTTTTTGTAAGATGTCAAAAATGTTTACATCCTACTGGCACATATGTATTTTTTGTAATTCCACTGCCCATCAGTACATAGGGTCACAATAAGTTGATGAACAAAAGCACACATTTTCTCAGTCTTACACATGGAGCTCAAAAGCACAAATGGGGTAACAAGTCTATTTTTGGGGAAGAGAATAGGGCACAGAAAATCCTGCCTGAACAATTACAATGTGTTCAACACATCATAACTTTCCAATGGTGAGGGAGTTTGTATTTTATTTATCTATCTGAACAGTTAACATGATGCTGAATGTGTTTTACTAATAAACCAGCTAACCTACTTTAAGATCAGACCATTAACAAATAAAGAAAGAAAAAGGAGTGAAAGTAATGTAAACAAGGTTCATCTTATTCTCATTCAGAGGAAATCTTTTTCTACAGATACACTTGTACCTGTCCTCTCTGTGTCTCCATCATGGCTGACACCTGGAGCCTCAGTGACTCTGAGCTGTGAGGTTAAACAACCATCTACCCGACTGAGGTTCTTCTGGTATAAAGCCATTCCCAAACCATCAATCAAGTCCTACAGCTTTGAGCTGCTTCCTGATAGCATCAATGGGACTATAGATAATTCATATATAGTTCGTGGACAGACAAGTACTGCAGGATATGTGTGCACAGCAGGAAGAGGGGAAGTTGTGCAAACCAAACCAAAGTTGGTGTGGTCTGCAGGTCAGTTTTGTCCGTCTTTCTACTCAGTCGATTGGAGATTGATTCAGTTAAAAGTAGAAGTTAATGTTTTTTTAACATTCACAGTTAGCCTCACAAAGTGCAACAAAAAAAAGCATTTCTTTTTTACTGTTTAAATATCTTCAGATAACTAACTTATTGTACATCTTTTGTTCTAAAAGGCTTTGTCTTTGTGTAGTAATCAGATAGGAAACTCAGTAGAAAAGGCACAGAAGAAGAAAATAGAGAAGGGTTGCAAGCAGGTTAGGAAATCAGATGCAAAATCAAACATAAAATCAAAATACTAACAAATGAAATGAGAAGTTAGATATATATGTAGTATTTATTTAATGTTTGAAAAAATTGTTTCAAAAATTACATAAAAAATGACCCAACCTGGTATATGTATAGCATAGCTCTTAATATAAAGGGATTTGTGATAAGGCTCTTTTTATTTCTAACCTCTTATAATCTCATTGTCTTTTTTTAGATTTTCTTCCTGAATCTGTTCTCACAGTGAGTCCTGACAGAGTTCAACACTTCAGGTCCGACTCTGTCTCGTTCATCTGTGAAGGGAACTCTACTGAGTGGAGAGTGGTGAAGTTTGCAGAAACAGGCTCTTCATTTTTCTATTCTTCCAATTGGGAGACAAGAAATGGACCCATAATCAGAAACTGGTCTAATAGTGGAATATTCTGGTGTGAGTCTGGGTTGGGAATGTTCAGCAATGCTGTTAACATCACTTTACAGAGTATGTTATGATTTATCATTTTTTTATTTAATTTTCTTAATATTTAAAAATCATTATGTAATATAACTGTGTAACACAGAGTGTATGCATGTGGTACATGCTGTTGAAATACACAGCATAAAGAACTAATTGTTTAATTTAGCAGAATTGTCTAATTATCTTGTCTTCATTCAATATGAAGCAAAACCATGACACAGTGAGGTACCCACACCTGTTGTTCGCTTTAACTTTATTTTGTCACTTACACAACACCACTGAAGTCATTCTTGTATATGCAAACTAGGGTTGGGCATCGTTTAAATTTGGACGATTCCGATTCCAATTCCGATTCCTTGTTTCGATTCCGGTTCCAAACGATTCTCGATTCCGATTCTTTGGAGGGACAGGGTCATTTATTTATTTATTTATTTTTTTGCATATTTTAAATGACCTACTTTAAAATACACTACTTGTTGTGTGTTGGTTCTACATGTGCGTATATTGAGCTTATTTATTTACTTGCACAGTTTCTTTTTTTGTTGTGTGTGTGTGTTTGCGTGTGGTTTTCAATGGTGTTTTTGAGAGCTGCTGTTGCAACAAGGAAATTTCCCTTATCGGATTAATAAAGTATTTCTATCTACCTACCTACCTACCTACCCACCCACCCATAGGTAGTCTTACTTGATGAAATAGTCTGAAGTATGGAATTGGAACATGGATTTTAATTCTTTGAACTTTTTACTTTACAGTGAATTTCTCACAGGGCTGTTATCTATGGACTTGGGGATAAATATAAAAAATAAAAAAATTCACAGTGGTAATATTTATACAGGAGAGCTTTATTTTTCAAAATCTCATGAAAACCGATTTCCAAACATCCTGAATGTCTGTTGCTGCAGAGATTTAAACAGCAGCATGTGATCCCACTGATGGGCAAACCTGGTGCAGAATATTGAACAAAAATAAGAAACAATTTAAACAATCCAGTCCAGATTAGCTGCAGGTATATTATAAAATCGGAAACCTCTCTGTGGAATTCCTTTAGTTGTTGCGTTTCCCAATGGTGAACGGAGCAGGCGGAGCACATCGGAGTTAGCTTAGCAATCACAGACCGTTTGTCTATGAAAACAAATACATGAGCTAACGTTAGCTGGATTTTTGCACTTGAGTTGAACAACGGTTCAAGTATAACTTGTTTGCTGCCGCAATTTTGACATCAGACGTATTTTACTGACGGGATTTGGACTGCAGTGCGGCCCTGGGCTGATGGTGGGATCCGGGAGGAAGAGCTAATGAGGTAATGGGGCGCAGCACGTCAAACACAGAGCGGTCGGTTATTTCTTACAGGTATGGCACTAAACCCTGTTGTTTTGTTTGCTAAAGTGAAGACAAATCTTAGAGTGTCTCCACACACCTTCCATGATTGCGCAGTAACGCTAACACTTCTGGCGGATTCTTCTTCGTTGGTATTCGGCGGGTTCTTCTTATGGTGGGCGGACTGAGAATCGAAACTACGAATCGTAATTTTAAGAACTGAATGATTCCGGGAGAATCGACATAAGAGTCCCGGTTCCAATCGATGCTCGATTCTCAATGCCCAACCCTAATGCAAACACACACACGCGCGCACACACACACACACAAGAGCACACATACAGCTGTCGGCATCTGTCTGTAGCCTACCGCCCGGTGGACTGCATCCTGCACCGGTCTTGCTCTATGCTGGTGTTCTGCTGGCATATGGGTGGATTGGGCACCCTGTCGTATCAGTTTTAGGCCGGCTCTGTGTCCTGCTGATGATCTTAAAGGGGGGGTGGCATGTTCTTCTTATGCAGAAAGAGCAATTCTGAGGTCCAGTTCATCAATAATTTTACCTGAAATAGATCTGTAAGTTTAATAAATGATTTATACTACCTATTGGAAATTTTGCACTCACAGCATGTCCGCACACTGAACTCTTTGAAATTAGCTGCATGTTTCTTTAAGAGTCTCGGACATGCCCCCTTCAACACGCTGCCTTCAACGTCATCATAACATTCTCCAGTCGCATGGGGACGAAGCATTACAGTACTGTAGCATCGGTGCGCCGGACTTTTGGAAGACAGGCAGGACATGGTACAAGCATATGCATTTGATCCCGTCTCTGACCCTGAAAGTGGAATATTAGATTAACCAGAGTGCGTTCAGCGGCTCGTTCAGGAGCCACTACTTTCCACAGGTGCTACCTGTTCTATTTCGTATAGGCTTCGCCCTTTACGGCTATCGCTAGTGGCTTAAAGGGCTGCGCCTATACTCAGAATCTGGGGTTACAATACTGTAACCAACGATTGAAGCTGATGACACTCTGCTTCAATGCTCTGGGAATGGGGGAGGGAGTGCTGTGGAGAGATGTGGTAATCAAAATTTAGGGGCGTTGCTGGGAGGACCCTGGCATTCAGTGCTCAACATGGCGGCCGCGAGAGTTTATAGATATTATTCAAACATACATAAATTAACCTAAGAAACACTTTAGCCATGTTTTTAAAGGAGTCATAACCTAGTATTATCTTGGATACCCACGCTCTATTATTGTCCTTCAGGCCCTTCTAAAAAAAAAGTTGAAAAAAAAAGTGAAAAAAATAAACAGAGCTCCTCTGACCCTTATTTATGAAGGCTTTATTGTCTCGCGAGATCTGATGCGATACTTTGGCTGTCGTGGACGGTCAATGTAATAATGCAAATGAGGGGAGTGTTGATTGGTGACAGGAAGGAGGGGGGTTGACACCGCAGGTAACGCTTCAGCATATCTAACCCATATCTACTACTCCCGCTAGCATACAATAGCCACATTAGCAGTTAGCTGCTGTTTGTTACACACAGCAGAGCAATAAAAACACAGCCTTACCGTTTCAATTGCAGGCAAGCCTCTGATTGTTGAAATTGCCCCTTTTTCCAAACGGAGCTTCGATCCCAACTTCACCTGATATTGTCCCAAATTCATAAAGGATTTTGGCGTAAAAAAAATAGAAAAAATATTTCCATGTTGATTCTGGCAGTCAACAACAGACCAACTCACGTGTGCATTACGTTTCTGGTAGAAATGGTTTTAGCTGATTTAGCTGATTAAAATAAAAGGCTGACACGAATATCTCTTCTTCATGCATCATTGCGTGAAGAAACTTTCTGCATCTTTCACTATGGAGTTCGTACTTCGAATCGGTGATGTGTCGGTCGCGAACGAACCGGCTCTAAGAGCTAACTCTTTGAAGTGAACGATTGGAGTTGGCTTGTCATTGGGAGCCGTTTTTTTGTTTTTTTGTTTTTCATTCCCCCCTGCTTGTTATGGTACATTTGGTACACATCGTTTTGCATTAATTTTGGTAATAAATACACTTTAAGCAACAGAAAATCTGAGGAGCCGAAAGAGCCAACTCTTTATTGTGAGTCAAGCCAAAAGAACTGGCTCTCCAAAAAGAGCTGGAATTCCCATCACCAGAATTCAGTAATGGCGGCGCTCGACTGAATATAAGGGGGAGAGGAGCAGGGCGGGCTTCCCACAGCATAGGTAGGTCTGCGATGTCTATATATGGTATGTCCTGCGCCGAATTGACATCAAGTCGGCCAGAAATTAAAACCACGTATTTGAGTGCGCGTGCACGTGGGCTGGTTGACGAACCCAGGGGTAAACAAACGCTTAACTTTTAAATATCGGCTTCCCGGGCAGTGTATAATCATTAGGCAATCATAACATACCTTTTTTCTCATGGAAAAGTGAAAACTATGACTATGAAGGTAGATATGTGCCAAAACGCATGTAGTTGTAGCTTGCGATGTATGAACACTTGTAGAATTGCAGTTGAGAACTTGAGCAACAAAAATCTGAAGTTCAATGTGAACCATCACAGCAGGGGAAAAAAACACACACAAACTGAATTTCAAATTGCACTAAAACCCCAAACATGTAAGACCCTGTGTGAAACAAATGCACTAGTGTCAGATTTTCGCCTGGAGAAAACTTTCACATTAATATGTCTGCTTTCGTTTTTATACAAACATAATTACAGCTCTCCACTTATCATTAATCGTTTCCTACTATAAATATACTGTATATATACACCAAGACGCACCAAGCTGGGATGAGTTACTTCGCCAAAACATCGTAAGACATGTCCGTTATGTGTTTTGAAGAGGAAATGGACCCATGTCAACTTAATATTCCACTCCTCGAAGTCCATAAATTTCTGTCTTGGTGTATATACAGTCTATGGTCATGACGGTATGGAAAGGGAGAAAAAAAAATGGCACATCCACTGGACCTCTCGCTCTGATTGGTTGATCAATTGATGATGTCATCACCAAGTTCTCAAATGGTATTCTACAAGTGTTCACATTGCAAGCTACAACTACCTGCGTTTTGGCACATATCTATCTTCATACATGACTCCTTTAAGGAGAGAATGGTATAAGAATGTGATGAAAAGCTTTAAAAAGTGGATTTTACATGCCAGCCCTCCTTTAAGAGACTGCCTGGCCTAATAGTGTTGCCCATTTTCAGGTTTGAGAATGTAAACTTAAATCCATTGTCATGTTTTGAGGCAAATATCTGACCCACATGTGGAAAATTCTCCCTGAAGACATCTACAATTCACATATTTTGAATCATGTTGAATGGCCAGCAGACAGCTCTTTTTAAACTCCAGCTGATGAGGGTTTACAGACAGTAGGTTTGTGGGAGCACACTGCTCAGCCCCACACTCCAGGAAGACATGCAGCTCAGTGGGGAACCACACAGACACAACACAACTAAAATGCCTGAGATCAATGTGCTGTAAGGCATAAATGATAAAAAGTTTTTTTTTTTAAAGCAAACTTTAAAAAAAAAAAAAATAAAAAAAACTACACTCGCCGATGTCAAAATAAGGTTTTATGATCTCTGACTTTTATAACAGATGAAGATAATGGTATTATCCTGGTGAGCCCAGTTCATCCTGTGACTGAGGGAGATCCTGTTACTCTGAGCTGCAGAGATAAAGAACAAAAACTCTCCAATGTGTTTTTCTGTCACAATGACAAACTCCTCCACAATGACAGCAGAGAGGAGCTGAAGATCTCTGCAGTGTCAAAGTCAGATGAAGGCTTCTACAAGTGTAGACATTCAGAGAAGGAGTCACCACAGAGCTGGATGGCTGTTAGAGGTGAGGTGATTGTACATGATTAAAACATTTGATGCATTTTATTCAGTGAATCTGTTCAGCTAAGAGAAACAAGGTGGACATTGAGGATGTTTGTGCTGATGTGCTGCAGTTTTTTGTAAATCTTTCTAACAACAGAAAACATTGTTATAAAATGTACAGATAAATAACTTTTTTTTTCAAGATTCAGTGTTTCATATAAATGAACCCACTACTGTCAGCTCTTCAAGCACTGTGCTGTTGATCATTGGTTCGATTTGTGGATTCCTTCTCATCATTCTCCTGTTCTTCTTGTGGTTCTACAGACAGTTTAAGGGTGAGACTTTTTTTTGCAGTCTTGATCGGATTTATAATTTTAGAATAATGAGTTTTCTGTTGTTTGCATGAAACAGCAGCTTTTATATAACAGCAGCAATTATATATATATATTATATATATATATATATACACACAGTGGCTTGCAAAAGTATTCGGCCCCCTTGAACTTTTCCACATTTTGTCACATTGCAGCCACAAACATGAATCAATTTTATTGGAATTCCACGTGAAAGACCAATACAAAGTGGTGTACACGTGAGAAGTGGAACAAAAATTATACATGATTCCAAACATTTTTTACAAATAAATATAAATAAATAAATAAAGTGGGATGTGCGTAATTATTCAGCCCCATGAGTCTATACTTTGTAGAACCACCTTTTGCTGCAGTTACAGCTGCCAGTCTTTTAGGGTATGTCTCTACCAGCTTTGCACATCTAGAGACTGAAATTCTTGCCCATTCTTCTTTGCAAAACAGCTCCAGCTCAGTCAGATTAGATGGACAGCGTTTGTGAACAGCGGTTTTCAGATATTGCCACAGATTCTCGATTGGATTTAGATCTGGACTTTGACTGGGCCATTCTAACACATGGATATGTTTTGTTTTAAACCATTCCATTGTTGCCCTGGCTTTATGTTTAGGGTCGTTGTCCTGCTGGAAGGTGAACCTCCGCCCCAGTCTCAAGTCTTTTGCAGACTCCAAGAGGTTTTCTTCCAAGATTGCCCTGTATTTGGCTCCATCCATCTTCCCATCAACTCTGACCAGCTTCCCTGTCCCTGCTGAAGAGAAGCACCCCCAGAGCATGATGCTGCCACCACCATATTTGACAGTGGGGATGGTGTGTTCAGAGTGATGTGCAGTGTTAGTTTTCCGCCACACATAGCGTTTTGCATTTTGGCCAAAAAGTTCCATTTTGGTCTCATCTGACCAGAGCACCTTCTTCCACATGTTTGCTGTGTCCCCCACATGGCTTGTGGCAAACTGCAAACGGGACTTCTTATGGTTTTCTTTTAACAATGGCTTTCTTCTTGCCACTCTTCCATAAAGGCCAACTTTGTGCAGTGCACCACTAATAGTTGTCCTATGGACAGATTCCCCCACCTGAGCTGTAGATCTCTGCAGCTCGTCCAGAGTCACCATGGGCCTCTTGGCTGCATTTCTGATCAGCGCTCTCCTTGTTCGGCCTGTGAGTTTAGGTGGACGGCCTTGTCTTGGTAGGTTTACAGTTGTGCCATACTTCTTCCATTTCTGAATGATCGCTTGAACAGCGCTCTGTGGGATGTTCAAGGCTTGGGAAATCTTTTTGGAGCCTAAGCCTGCTTTAAATTTCTCAATAACTTTATCCCTGACCCGTCTGGTGTGTTCTTTGGACTTCATGGTGTTGTTGCTCCCAACATTCTCTTAGACAACCTCTGAGGCCGTCACAGGGCAGCTGTATTTGTACTGACATTAGATTACACACACGTGCACTCTATTTAGTCATTCATTAGCACTCATCAGACAACGTCTATGGGCAACTGACTGCACTCAGACCAAAGGAGACTGAATAATTACGCACACCCCACTTTTCAGTTATTTATTTGTAAAAAAAAATTGGGAATCATGTATGATTTTCGTTCCACTTCTCACGTGTACACCACTTTGTATTGGTCTTTCACGCGGAATTCCAATTAAACTGATTCATGTTTGTGGCTGTAATGTGACAAAATGTGGAAAAGTTCAAGGGGGCCGAATACTTTTGCAAGCCACTGTATATAATGTCTTAATTTTTTTTCTTTCAGATATACAGTGTATCATGTTCAACCATTATATTATATTTGTTTTCACTTTTGAAATAGTTTATTCACATTATTTTATTTTCCTATGTTAGGTTATTTCTCTTAGAGAACAGTAGTAAGAGCTCCACCACAAATTATTGCATAAACCATACTGAAACGGATAAATACAGTTCATATCTTCAGGGTCAGAACTTGAACCTGTTTTTTACTATGTCACTTTAAGTTAACAAGTTTCTCAATTATTTTATTCTTATGCTACTATTTTCCATCATGAAATTCTTATATAGTTTAATTAAAATCCTGCATGGCTCTCCAAATAAAGAAAAGAAAAACACACACGCATGCACACACACACAAAACACAATAGGGTGGAATTTCTATACAAACTTATTTGTTTAGACCACATGGGCCACAATTTTCAAATCAAAAGTGCTTGAGGGGCACAGTTTTGATTTCTTATTAAAATTTTCATATCCATTCTCAGCAACAAGAACAGGGTTTGGGTAATATTTTCTATATTTAGTTAGGTTTAATAAATAAATAAAAATGCAGGGATCCTATTTACAATTAAATAAAAAAGAAAGTAGAAAGCATGAGATAAATACTGTGTGTTGTACCTAACATTTTCTTTCTTAAAAAAAGTTGAATTTTTCAGTAAAAATGTTGCTTTAAAAAAAAAGAACGAATCTCCATCTGCATCAACGCCCCTACAAAATATGTATCATTTTCAAATTGTGGTGATGGCTACATAAATTCAGTCCAGGTGCCACAAATGGCCACTAAGCCACACTGTGGACACTAAGAACATAACAAAGAAAATGTCATCATTTTATTCCATATGAATACCCTGATATGACTGGAAAAGTGTAAACTGATCTAAAATCTTGAAATATTTCAGCTTCCAATGATTCCTGGGATGTTACCTACGCTCAGATTGCTGTACAAAACTTTAGGAAGTACAGTGAGTTCTAAACACAATGAACCACACAATACATTTACTCACCTTTTCAACTCCATGATTTTCTTTGTGTGATCTGAGTAGGAAGGCATCAGAAACCAGAAGAAGGCGCTGGTGTTTACTCTGAAGTGAAAACAGGAACTGCAGGTAGAGTGAGCTCATCAGTAGGCTATTTGTGGTAAAATGTGTCCTCATCTTGTTGTACTACAGTGGTGATGTGACATTTACGAACGAATCAAGCCTTTTGAACGACTCTTCAGTGTGAACGATGAGAACCAAGTCCTTGTAGAGAGCTGTCCATTTTTTATTAACTAGGGGAGTGTCAGCTTAGTGTCATGGAGGAGGCGGGTGGTCGAGGAGTGTACACTACGCATGCCTGCTTTGCAACTACTGGTTTCATGTCATGGCGAAACAAAACCAGCCAATGAGAGAAGATGGAGTGGGAGAGGGGCAGTAATCCCTACTCGCCAGAGAAAGGCACCAATGCGCCATCTGACATGCAGTCTGCATGAAATGTACAATAATAATATTAAAGCAGAGACAAGGAAACGCAATCGGAGAAGAGTGAGTTTGAGTGGCCAGAAGCGCAGGCGAGAGAGAATGACTCACCTATTAAACAACTTTAACTTGTAATCCACCACTTATTTCAGTGTTAATTTTATATTGAAAACACTGCTCTTTCAAAGTATTGCAAAAAAAGTAACATAAAAGAGCCAGTCTTTTGAACGGCTCTATGATGTGATCGGCTCCCAAATGAGCGGTTCCCTTCAAAGAACCATAAGTTCCATCACTACACTACAGGTAATTACAGGTCAACATGGAGTTTCAAGTATGAAATGCTTTAGAAATATCAAATGTGTTTGAATCTAAATGCAACTCTAGATCATTTAATTTGTGATTGCAGCACTGTGGCAGTTTATATTTCCAGTAGTAATATAAAGCCCCCAGCTGCACTCTGAATCCCTATTATTCTTCTCTTACTGATTAGAATGATATTAGCAGGTCTATATAACTGTACATTTCAACTGAACAAATGGGTCTTGATTTCGGTTTTCTGTTTCAGACTTTATTCCAATATATGCTGAGATCAACCATCAGAACAAGGCAAATAAAAAGAAGAAAGGTAAAATCTGCAAGCCATCTTCAGTGTTTTTGTGGTCTTTATTTATAAACAAAACCCGCCTTCAATTTATTATATGAGATTGTAGCTCATTCAAGTCTGATATGATTTATTGGCCAAGTTTAACTATATTATAATGTTTACTGAAGATTAGACTGCATATTTTGTTTTCAACAAATCTCTCTCTTTACAGGACATAGGAGTTCAATACCCTCAAATGTAATTTATTCTGAAATCAAATCAGGACCCATCCTGGAAAACAGTGCTGGTCAGCAGACTGCAAATTTATTCAGTACAGCCTGCAATCTATTAAACCCAATGTAAAATGCATGTAGTTTCAAAGTAGCAGATAAAAGTGTGAGCATATGTAATCCTAATATCTACTAATGTGTCTTTTGCTATGAATCGTTGCTTCTTTTTAAATACTAAATCAATGATATGCTATGAAAAAAATTCTATGTACTTTATTTCTACATGGGTGAATTTGTTTTTTGGAAATGCGTTGTTATTGTTAATCCGCCTTGTCAATTTTGAAACCCTTAGGTGTTAGGTATAGTTTCATGGTTG
Organism: Valencia hispanica; assembly: GCA_963556495.2. NCBI lineage: Eukaryota > Metazoa > Chordata > Actinopteri > Cyprinodontiformes > Valenciidae > Valencia > Valencia hispanica. The sequence continues at coordinate 19,203,670 of OY747714.1, read as the reverse complement.
GTGTATAGCATTGTAATTTGGAATGAATTCATTGTTTTACATACAAATAAAATCCCTACACTACTGCTAAGTTTCCTATTAAAATTGCTGTTTTGATTTTGGCTCTCAATTAGTACCATTTACTGCAATTAACTCAAAGATAAATTTGTTATTTGTACGTCAATATTCATTAAAAAGTTTCATTACTGGAGTTCTTCTAGGGGATTGTTTTTTAATATATACAAAATGTCACCCTAATGTCCCAAAATGTAAAGTAGTTCTGAAGTAATATTATATTTTACAGTACTGTTAATCAGATTTTGAAGTCAATTTTCCATTGAAAGAGAGTTAAATCTACAAATCCTGACTCACTGAGTATGGACTTTCAGGTTACAGTTTCTTTGCCTAAATGCTGACATATGATTATTTTTACTACAGAAAACACAACTGAGATGTTGTGGACATCTCAGTTGTGAAAGTCACACAGATAGTAAACAGTGCTGCTAGCAGTGAACCAGATGGAGTAAAAGCAGGACATGCACACTGAACGAAAAATGGATGACACAACGCTGCAGCACAGTACAATTTATACTTTCTGTACTGTTTGATTGTGTGACAGGTGTTGTTGCTGCTGTGTTGTTGTCGTACCGGTGATGCTATTCCCTCTTTTGTGATCTGCAGCTCGATTTATCTGAGATGTTTACATGCATAGAAAATCGTTTTTTTTATATAACCACATTATCTGAATGTCTTATCTCGATTAAGAGTTCAGTTTGCCTTCAGGCAGACTAAGGTGCATACATGCATTTCAAAAGTCCGAATTTAATCAGATTAAGGCAATAATTCAGCTTTCTCTTACTGCATGTAAATCCACTGACAGTCTTGCGTTACTTTTATGTGTGAATTGTAGATGGGGATCTAGCCAGGAATGTTTCAGGTAAAATGCTACCTTTCATGGGCTATGAACTTTAGTTTTATTTTCTTAAAAGGAACCCCGACTACAAAGACTTGTAGTTCTTAAAATATAAATGTTAGTATCAGTTACAATAAAGTAGTATAAAAAACCTTCTTGATGTCTTCGTTTTTATAAAATTTGTAAAAACAGTTTAACTTGTAGGTCGCCATTGTTGTTAGCGTCACAATGTACTCTGGGTAGTGACGTCATACGGTTGCACCGGCCGGCTTTGGTACCCTGTTGTGACATAAACATGCTATCTGTTCAGCCTTTTGAATTTGAACCCGAGCAAAACATTAATGAGGAGGACAGAACTGACGATGTTTCACAAAATGAATGAAGCGAGAGTGGGACAAAACCGGTGGTGCATGTGCGGTAAATGCATCTCCATGGTAACCGAGAGGGAGAGCGTTTGTTGTCGAGACCTCGCATTTTTGTCAGCAGAAGTTCATGGTAAGCTATTGTGTGATCAAACTTATTCAATTATCAATAATTTTGGAGATTATTAGCATCCAGAGCTGTCGTGTGCTTTATAGATAATTAGGATATACAGTGAAATCTATCTGACATAATCTAATCTGACGCATCGGTCAAATTTGGAGAACTCTGTATTGTTACTCTTACTGATTGCTTTACTGACTGGAGAGGTGAATTATCAGCTTCATCTGTAACAAGTGGCGTGTCCGATGGTTCGCCTAACGTGACAGAAGCGGCAACTGCAGGAGCGGGTTGTCTGCTCAGGAGAGTGTCCAGCATCTCTTGTCTTTGGCACTTTTTACAGCGCATTTCACTTTCTCCCCCAGGGCGTTTAGGCTCCTTGTGTGGGAAAATGGTCGGAAAAGCATTTATTTTCAGTCTTCGCTCATACCCAGCCGCTCCGGTGAGATCTTTCAGTAGTTGTGGTTGACTAAAAGCCTCAAATGCATCCAGAGAAAAATGTTGGGAACACAGCCGTGGATCTTTGGGAAGTTGTGTCCGTCCACAGGCATCTTCCCACTGCTTTCTCCTCTTCTTGTCCGTAGGAAAGCAGTGTAAACTCACATCACTCCTCTTGTTGCCTTTTGACTGGAAATTGCATCCAATAGCAGCGCAATGTGGCCTTTTACTTAATAATTACTACTGTGAGGAGTAAACAAACCATAGCGTCAATAGCTACTCTACCAAGTGCAACCAATAGACGTCATCGCCTCCAGAGTGCTTTGCGTGCGGAAAACATGGCGTCCTACGTAGGTCAAGGTATGTACTAAATATTATAGATTTGTCAATCAATGGCAATATTTTATGTGTTTCTAACAACATATTTTGGTACAGGAGAACAATTGCGGTTTATTAGGGCCTACACGTCTTCATTGCCGGGATTCCTTTTAAGAAAAAAGGTGGAAAAGATTACTTGTTTGTTTGTTGTGACTGTGGTACAATTGTGAGATGTTTTATTCAGCAAAACAAGACACAATAGCAATAGCTAATAACAGCATCATTTACACTGAGTTCAACCACCATTAGTGTTTCAAAAAGGATGGTATGGGAAGAATTTTGATGCGCCAACACCACCTATCTGTTTTCCCTCTTGGTGAGTGTAGGTGAAAACAGAAGGCACATTTTCACTATCTGAACTTCTGGATAATTTTACTGGATCTTTTGTCCGACGGGGTAATCTGTTGGCCCGCTCCTCTCAGCTGTCATGTCTCCATACAAAAGTGGGCCTATAGGGAATTAGCTAAGACATCCGCATATCATGACTCTCTCAGCAGTTAGTAGCATCTTATCAGTACCGAAAGTCACCCACAGCAGCAGAAATAACGAGATAGACATTGAAGCAGCAGGGATTGCTGTTGTGTTTGTTTGCCATATTGTTATAAACTGCTTTGTCAGTATCTCTTCTTATTTTACAAAGCTGGTTGTTCGGCGACGACTGCTCATTTCCCTTTGAGATACAACCAATCAATGTGACTTAACCACAGCTCCTGTCCAGCGATTCTACAAGGCCATTTCCGAGCACATACCCTTTGACTGGTTCTCCGTTGGTTCCTAAAATGGCCTCAAAAACGGCCCTGTCGGCCTGGCCCGGTGTAATGGAGACACATGCATACTGTAAAGGTATGGTAAAATTACACGGAAGTTCCGATAGTGGAAACATGCCTAATGTGGTTGTATTCTTTAACAAAGTGGCGTTATTTTATATATTGTAAATTTTACTCTTCTATTTAATTAATGACCTCAACATATGAAGTATTCTGAGATTTTTATTTATTTATTGACAGTAAAATGATATATTTTATAATTTTGGTATATTATTAAAGCTAAACTCACAGTGATGAGGGAAACATTTATATTTAAATTGGCCACAAAACATCCTTCACCTATAAACAATAATACAGAAGCACATTTGTATTGGGGAAGACAGAAAAACAGAGTTCCTGTGAAAGCTGATATGGCGGAGACTGAAGGAAGCCACATGCCATTTCCTAACATTGTATAGTGAGAATGTCACTGACTTGAGGTTGCATCCCATTGATGCAGACTTCCAACCACAGCAATCCCTCATACTGAGCAAGCATGTTGCGACAGTGGAGAGGAAAAACTCCCCTTTAACAGGAAGAAACCTCCAGCAAAACCTGGCTCAGTACAAGCGACCATCTTCCACGACTGTCTGGGGGTTCGAGAAGACAGAGCAGAGACACAGAAAGAACAGAAGATCTGATATAAGAATACTTTCTATATTCAAAAAAGTACAAAGTTCATAACAGGACACAGGAGATGTTCAGCCACCGAGACTGTCATCCCGCTCGACGCCCCCCATCCAATAGGGCATTGAAGCTAAGCAGGATACCAGATCAGGTATATCTTCTATGGAGAGAAAAACATTGAGAGAAAACAAAGCTAACTTTCAAAATAACAGCATATGATGAAACTGGAGAGTAGTAGAAAAAAAAGTAGCAGAGTGAAGAAAATTGGTAAGTCTGTCCTCCAGCAGTCTAAGCTTATAGCAGCTTACTACAGAGATAGCTCAGGATGACCTAAGCCACTCTAACTATTAGCTTTATCAAAAAGGAAACTTTTAAGCCTGGCCTTAAAAGTAAACGGAGTGTCTGCCTCACGGACTAAAGCTGGGAGCTGGTTCCACAGGAGAGGAGCCTGATAACTAAAAGATCTGCCTCCCATTCTACTTTTAGAAAATCCTAGGAACTACAAGTAAACCTGCAGTCTGAGAGCGAAGTGCTCTATTGGGAACATATGAAACAATCAGATCTCTGATGTATGATGGAGCTTGATTATTAAGGGCTTTGTATGTAAAAAGGAGGATCTTAAATTCTATTCTGGATTTAACAGGGAGCCAATGAAGGGAAGCTAAAACAGGAGAAATGTGATCTCTCTTTTTAATATTCACCAGAACTCTCGCTGCAGTAGCTACCATAACTATGCAAATCATACTCAGCCCTACATTACGATGTCACCGTGTGACTTTGAACCTATCCAAACCCTGAGTAAATGAATTGAGCAAATCAATGGATGGATGTGCCTTAACTTTCTCCAGCTGAACAGAAATAAAACATAAGTAGTTACTTTTGGACCCAAAGAGGAACATTCAACACTCAGCACACAGCTTCAGCTAATACAGCTAGAAACTACTGATCAGGCCCAAAATCTAGCAAGTAATGGACTCAGACCTGAACCTCCAGGGTCACATAAAGGCAATCACAAGGTCAGCCATCTATCACCTGAAGAACATTTCTAGGATTAAAGGACTGATGTCGCAACAGGACCTTGAAAAACTCCTTCATGTGTTAATCTTTAGTCGGCTAGATTACTGCAACAGCGTCTTCACAGGTCTGCCTAAAAAGTCAATCTGATGCCTATAGCTGATCCAGGTTCTAAAGACTTTACACTAGCTCGCTGTAGCCCAGAGAAAAGACTTCAAAATACTTTTACTAGTTTATAAATCAATGAATGGCCTAGCGCCAAAGTATCTTCAAGATCTACTGTCACTATACCAACCCCCCCAGACCACTCAGGTCCTCGAATTCCAGTCTACTCAACATCCCTAGAATTAGACCCAAACAAGCACCTTTCAGTTTCTATGCTCCCCTAATCTGGAACAAACTTCCAGACAACTGCAAAGCTGTTGAAACACTGAGTTCTTTTAAATCACAACTTAAAATGTGTCTGTTTAGAGCTGCCTCTGAGTAATGTTTTCATGTATCATAGGCTTTATGCTTCATGCTTTATTGCTGTTTTTACTTTATCCCCTAATCATGTAAAGCATTTTGAATTACCTTGTTTCTGAAAGTGTGCTATACAAATAAAATTGCCTTGCCTATTTTGAATAATAATGAGTTAGACTCGTGATCCTGACCAGACCCACTCCTTCGACAAACTTCAACCCCCTGAAAAGGAGCTCCAGAGAATTTATTCCATGTAAAACTGCTCACAAGGCATTCATTCATACTGGAGACCGCAGCAAATTTATTGAAAAAATGTGTGAATGAGACCTTTAAAGATAGGGTTAGAAGCTCTGTTATACAGGAGGGCTTCAGAGTATAACCTCTGCTCCTCCACATCGAGAGGAGCCAGTTGAGGTGGCTCGGACATCTGGTTAGGCCTCCTGGACGCTTCCCTGGTGAGGTGTTCCAGGCACGTCCCACCGAGAGGAGACCCAGAGAAAGACCCAGGACACGCTGGAGGGACTATGTTTCTCGGCTGGCCTGGGAACGCCTTGGGATTCCCTCTGAGGAGCTAGACCAAATGGCTGGGGAGAGGGAAGTCTGGGCCTCCCTGTTTAAGCTGGTGCCCCCACGACCCGATCCTAGATAAGCGGAAGAAAATGGATGAATGGCTGAAAGAGTGACTTCTTTTTTGGAGACCATTTACAAGAAAGGACCCCAGAAGAACATTGTTGTACAGCGAGCCTACCTGAAACTTCCCAAAACCTGTTAAATTTTCTACCACTGACCAGAAGATGGGATTTCTATTCAGTCAAAAACCAGCAGCCAAAAGCTTGATTGCATTAGTAATATAAGCTTAAACTTAACCTGATCAATACTTCAAAAGCAGGCACTGATATATTTTAAGGCTGCTGCAGGTCAGATAGTTATTATCCCTATTCAGGCCAAAAGAGTGCATTTAAAAGGTGCAATATGTAAGAATTATACAGTAAAATAATTACACAACAGTCTATTTTCTCAATTATGTTGGAAGGATGGATACATTGAAACAGATGTGCTTCTCAGCCGGATGGGTGGTTGCAAGTTTTTATCATTTTAAAAAGGCAGCAGAGGGACATAGTCATTGTTTACAATCTGTCCTGAATCCATACTTCCTGGTTCCAGAACCAATCACATGTGAGGCTGCAAGGTTGCCAAGTCTTCAACACAAACACTGCGCAGACACTGACTGGGCTAGAGACTAATGTTGAGCTAACAATGCTAGAAGTGGATTAGAAAAAAAATAGTAGTCTCTAAGAATATCTCAAGCTACTTTTTTCAATTACCAACAACTCGATTTTGCAGTGAAATGTATTTTTCAACTTATCAACTTACTGTGTATGACTCTTCTTCGCTTGTCATCTTGAATCTTCTGGCGCTGATCCATAACTGGCAACCCGGCATGAAACTCAGGAAGGGAAGAGAGTGTGTGGCTGAGAGCAGACACGTGTTTTTTTTTTACACATAGACTGTAGTACCTACATTTGACCACAAGATGTTATTCTCACGTATTGCACCTTAAAGGTTCAACCACAAAATCCGTTTATGGCTTCCTGAGTTTGTGGTTAAAATCAGAAGTCTGTTTCACTTAAAAAAAAATTCGACTGAAACTAAGCTGACATTAGAAGACCGTCTGTTAACTACTATAAAAATGTAAGGGTCTAAAGTTTAGTGAAAATAAATATTAAAGGTAGTGAGACAGATCCAACCTCATGTTAATTGAAAATATAGGAGCATATTTAAAATAAAAACTCTAGATTTATGCTTGTAATAGATAAAGACTGTAGATGATGTACAATATTTTTAAGCAGATTGTAAAATTAGAAGATAATTGAATGAAAGAGAGGGTAAAAGATGAAGGCGCAACAGAAAATCACAAGATTCTCACATTTCTCGGTATTAGAACCTCAGAGAGGACCAACGTTGTTGTTGAAGCATGCATCCCTTCGTGCTTAAAGCTACAGGCACAAAGATTTGCCCCTGAAACAAGCTATAATGTTTCTGCAGTGGACAGGAAATGTAACCAAGTCTACGAGTTGCTGCGGTGAAAGCTGTTGCAGTGGTCTGAGCTCTGTATTAAAAGGAAGCAAACACTGACAGGCTGTACTCTGAATAAGAAGTGTGTGAACCACGTTGGTTTTATCTGTGGATTAGACTTAAAAGTAAAGCAAAGCAGACAGTGAATATGAAAATGGGTCTCACTTTGCACTCCATCATGATCCTTTTCTGTAAGTACACAGCCATTGCTTTTAAATTGTATCTGTCTGTCTATGTTGTTTCACCAGAAGCTGTTTTCTTTGACTTTACCAACATTCTGAAAAGGTTTTTACTTTTATGGTAGTGCTAAGGACACTCTTCAATGGAAATGCTGGAGGTAAAGGTACAGGATCAACTGTTCTTGCCTTGATTTAAGTAAGTTATGGATTTTTTCTTTTCTACATGATATATCTTGTTAATTCTCTAAGCTGTATGGCTGTGTTTATATTTTAGGCATTGTAATATATGTTTGTGTTTCTTCAAAGTATAAAATGATCAGATTAGAGAACCTGCTCTGTAAAAAAAAATTTTACTCTCAAAAGAGGTGTTCATACATGAAGAACTAAACTGGCAGTTGGTTTAATTTGTGGACATAGGAGACATGGGGACATTATGTTTAAGATGATCTGATGTGGGATTAATGATACACAAATGGACCGATACATTTGGGGGATCGTTTTTTGTAAGAACATTTGAAAGATATGTAATTGTAAGACAGCCAAACTCTGCACTGGGGGACGATGGCATCCGACAATCTGCCAATCTGTAATTCTGTTTCAGTGAAGGTTGGCCATGATCAAATCCTAGATGTGTTATATTGGATGGAGGGTACAACTAGCTCAAACTATTGGGACTTCGAAAGGAGATAGGCCTGTGGCAGAGGAAGTGAGAGAGCTATGAGTGTATTCTGTATAAGCAGACTGAAAGCTCCAAGATATAGGATTGGCAGTCTATGCAATGGGGTGCATCTTAAAATTCTTGTCATTTAAACCAGGAGCAACAATTGCAAACTTAACAGGCCCTTTCTCTGAAGCCTTAGTGACCAGTTCCAAGATGAGTTGGCAACCTGAGATGCTCTGAATTTACTTGCAGTCCGGTTGCTTTCCTGTTCATCACTAGAGGCTCTCAAGTGTAACTCATTAAGGTGACTTGGGCCAGGATAACCTTGGAGGAATGAGAGCAGGGGATTATGGCTTTAGTCTGACTGTACTGTGGCTTGATTGTTCCATCATGAGAGATGCTGAAATCCTTCAAGTGTTGAACAAAAGATGTGAACGAGTGTTTATTATTTTAACGGGATGGGAGTGGCATTAGCATTTAGGACAGTATTAGGGAAAAAATAAGACTATTGCTATACCCATTCTAGTTACTAACCTGATCAATGATGCCTAGGCTGTTCACCCACTGAATTGCCTACCCTCTTTGCTGTCCATTTGCATGGATAGGCTGGAGTTAACATTGGAGAGAGTAACAACTAGCATGCCTAGATTGGTCACCCACCGGTTTAGACATTATACTATTTTTACCTCAAGCCTCAAGAAAAATGGTTGACATACAAGATCTGTAAGCAACATGCATTAGCTGCATTGACATTTGTTCTTTCAACAGAATTTACTCCACACAAATATAATGATTAACAGCAATGGACAACAGCTGATGAGAAACTGTTCTTATTGAGAGATCTGCAAGGGATGAAAACAGCCTGAAAATTCATCAGTCAAAGATAAAATATAGGGAGAGACTCCTAGTTCAGCATTGCACAGTACTGACACCTTGTCAGGCAGATGAGAAGCAGTACCGAGAAAAAGCCTAAAGAGCCCAGAGCGTCAATTTGAAGCGTACAGTTCCTCTGATAAAGCAGGCACCTTAGAAAGGAGCTCTTGACCCTTCATAGAACTAAATACAAGATAAGAAGGTTCAGAGAAATTGTGTGAATAACAAACTGTCTTCATCAGCAACCCATTTCCTTTCTCCAAGGAATCGTTTTATTTAGCATTGAAGTGAAATTACATGGCATATCTCAGTACTAGTGATGGGTCGAGCCATAGAGATACATGCGTCAGCGCATGTATCTAGCTCATAGAGCGAGACCCCGTGTCGATGCGGATATTGCTTTAAGAAGTAGTCACGTCCCCTGCTGTTCCACCTGTCACTGAAGCGCCAACCTGTGTTTAAAAGGAGGAGCATCTCAATCTATGAACTAGATGTGTCTCTTCCAAAAGGACATCTTTTGAACCAAAATTATTCCTGAAAAGCCTCTGTTACATCATGGAGCCTGAAAGAAAAGGGAAGGTTTCCGGCCTGTGGGATCATTCTGATATTACAGGTCCTTCTCAAAAAATTAGCATATTGTGATAAAGTTCATTCTTTTCCATAATGTAATGATAAAAATTTAACTTTCATATATTTTAGATTCATTGCACATCAACTGAAATATCTCAGGTCTTTTATTGTTTTAAAACTGATGATTTTGGCATACAGCTCATGAAAACCCCAAATTCCTATCTCAAAAAATTAGCATATTTCATCCGACCAATAAAAGAAAAGTGTTTTTAATACAAAAAAAGTCAACCTTCAAATAATTATGTTCAGTTATGCACTCAATACTTGGTCGGGAATCCTTTTGCAGAAATTACTGCTTCAATGCTTCCTCCAGACTCTGGCACCTTGATTTCAGAATGACATGCAAAATTTGCTTTCATCCGAAAAAAGTACTTTGGACCACTGAGCAACAGTCCAGTGCTGCTTCTCTGTAGCCCAGGTCAGGCGCTTCTGCCGCTGTTTCTGGTTCAAAAGTGGCTTGACCTGGGGAATGCGGCACCTGTAGCCCATTTCCTGCACACGCCTGTGCACGGTGGCTCTGGATGTTTCTACTCCAGACTCAGTCCACTGCTTCCGCAGGTCCCCCAAGGTCTGGAATCGGTCCTTCTCCACAATCTTCCTCAGGGTCCGGTCACCTCTTCTCGTTGTGCAGCGTTTTCTGCCACACTTTTTCCTTCCCACAGACTTCCCACTGAGGTGCCTTGATACAGCACTCTGGGAACAGCCTATTCGTTCAGAAATTTCTTTCTGTGTCTTACCCTCTTGCTTGAGGGTGTCAATGATGGCCTTCTGGGCAGCAGTCAGGTCGGCAGTCTTACCCATGATTGCGGTTTTGATTAATGAACCAGGCTGGGAGTTTTTAAAAGCTTCAGGAATCTTTTGCAGGTGTTTAGAGTTAATTAGTTGATTCAGATGATTAGGTTAATAGCTCGTTTAGAGAACCTTTTCATGATATGCTAATTTTTCGAGATAGGAATTTTGGGTCTTCATGAGCTGTATGCCAAAATCATCAGTTTTAAAACAATAAAAGACCTGAAATTTTTCAGTTGGTGTGCAATGAATCTAAAATATATGAAAGTTTAATTTTTATCATTACATTATGGAAAAGAATGAACTTTATCACAATATGCTAATTTTTTTAGAAGGACCTGTATATCGGCAAATAAGGTATTTGTTTATATTTCATTGCTTCATCCTGTTCCTCTCAGTTTCTGCTTGATCAATCAGAATGTCAGTCCATTTCAAAACAGTGGCATAGCCAGACATTACTTTTCAGGTGGGCCTAACAAAAAATGGGTGGGCCATCAAAATATTGAAATTAAGTTTATTTGTAAGTTTATTTGTCAGTTCGACTGTTGCTTCAATATGTGCCTACATTAATCAGAAACTGGCAGCAAGTTTTAAACAGCTTAGAACAAAGAACAAAGTTCCTATACACTTGGACAGCAAAGTGTAAACATAATATGGCCACTGTCAGATACCCAGTCCTTTAAATAATAATTTAAATCCCTGAAGGGGTAATATTAAGGCAGCGTACCCTGTAGACAGTAAATGTTTTAGAAGCTGTTAGCTAACCAGAGGTAGGACCGGAAATTAAACAGAGCAGGATCATTTAGGCTCTGTGAGCTTAGTGTGTGATCCGCTTTTCTCAAGGGACTATGTCAATTTTTAAATCAATGTACATTCATTTATCATCACATTTAATTGTTTTTAATGCATGGAACTGTCGTTTATTTAATTAGTCTAGAATGTTTAGCTAGGGATCCTAATATTTTCGATAAAAGTGTTTGTTCCAAAACTACAATCTTAGGGGCTGTTTACACGACAACGTTTTTCAGCAAAACTGAGATTTTTCTCTCCGATTCGGCCTCTCGTTTACACGACAACGGGAAAACGGGGGGGACGCGGCTTTTTGAAAATGCCTTTTAGAGTGGTGAGTTCTGAAAAATGCTGGGTGAGTCGTTGTAATGTAAACGCAAGCCGGAGACTTTTGAAAACGATGACGTCACTGCCAGCCACCTACGGACATGTTGGACTTGCGCACTCCGCCTTTCTACAGAAAAACAACAATGGCGGATCCAGGTATGCTGTTACTGCTGATGCAGCTTCTGAAGTTATTTGGTCTCTGTAAGCAAAACTTAGAGATCATCAGGCTCCTATGCAATCGCCAACGGAAATGCATACAGTACGTGCGTCAAATAATCAATACGCCTTTATTTAAGCGGAGGAGAACTACAAGAAGACCACCATTGGTAGTTATCATGTAATGTTTCTTTTCCGGGTTGTGAGGGGGAAACTTTGGAACACTGCATACACGGGGCACACTGCCATCTAAAGGCCGGGCATATGTACTACATCGTTTTCCATCGCGCGCCCTGTCGTGTAAACGCAGTGCATTTTCACCCGCGTATTCAAACAAAAACGGCAATGTTGTCGTGTAAACAGCCCCTTAGACTTGGTTACACAAAGGAATCTCACAGCTAGCCCTAGTTTGTCTGGAGAGTTTGCAATAGCTGTTATACCTGCAATACCTTATTTGCCGTGCCATATTTTTTTTCTCCCTTTCCATACCGTCATGACCATAGACTGTATATACACCAAGACAGAAATTAATGGACTTTGCGGAGTGGAATATTAAGTTGACATGGGTCTATTTCCTCTTCAAAACACATAACGGACATGTCTTACGATGTTTTGGCGAAGTAACTCATCCCAGCTTGGTGCGTCTTGGTGTATATACAGTCTATGGTCATGACGGTATGGAAATATGGCACGTCCACAGGACCTCTCGCTCTGATTGGTTGATCTATTGACGACGTCATCACTCCCCCCCCCCCCTCGCCCCTCTGCTCTCTGCCCTTATCCTTCAAGTACAAGTTAGTTTTGGCACACACATTTCGCAGATAGTGTGCCAAAATTCAGTGCACTGTTTTCGCCGCGCTGTGATTCGTCGTAGCTGATGTGTGCGCACTAAGCAGCAGATTCGAGTGTTTGAAATCAATACGTTGAAGTTGTAATCAAAAATAAACACATAAAAAAAATATTTACAGTAGGAAATGCTTAATGATAAGCGGAGAGCTGTAATTATGTTTGTATAAAAGTGAAAGCAGACATGTGAATATTTTTATGTGACTTTACATTCAGAACAGATTAATGTGAAAGTTTTCTGCAGGGGAAAATCTGACACTAGTGCATTTCTTTCACACAGGGTCTTACATGTTTGGGGTTTTAGTGCAATTTGAAATTCAGTTTGTGTGTGTGATTATTCCCCCCCCCCCCTGCTGTGATGGTTCACATAGAACTTCAGATTTCTATTGCTCAAGTTCTCAAATGGTATTCTACAAGTGTTCACATTGCAAGCTACAACTACATGCGTTTTGGCACATATCTACCTTCATAATACAGAGTTATCAATGTGACACAAGGAGGAATCTACAGGTGTACGGGAGAGAGAAAAAATCCCTCCTTCTACAGCCATTTAAGCCACGAGGCCACCATTGAGATGAATTGTGAGTTTTTTTCTCTTGAAAACAGTGAGAAACTAAATATACTAAATAACATTTTCTCATGTGATTAAAATGTTCTGTTAATATCTGATGCAAACAGTTTCCAACAAGGTTTTTGTGACACAACAACCAAACTGGCCTCAGATCTTCAGTGGTGAGACGATCACTCTGACATGTGAGGTCCAGGGAGGAGAAAGCACTGAGTGGACGTGTGAATGGAGGAGATTTGGGTCAGTTATACAATTGACACACAGTAAAGACTGGACTTTCATAGTGTCTGAGTCCAGCAGTGGAGACTACATGTGTCAGTGTAAACTGATAGATGACTGGTATTCTTCAACACAGTGGAGTGAAGCCATCAAACTGTTAGTATCAGGTAAGTCATGTTTGTTCTCAGAGTTGGATTAAAGCAGAACTGAATCAAGCAGCTGCTTTCTGCTTTTATGCCAGCAGGGGGCTTCATAAGCACTGATATTGTTGGTGAAGACAGATTAACATATAGTTTCTTTTGTTTGTGTCTATACTGGGGTCACATTCATGAACACTGCAGCCAAACATCAAGAAAATTTGACAAGTGATCTATGTTACAAATTTCCCATGCACATTTGGCTGAAAACACAGCACTGATCCTAACCTGTCCACCATGAATTTAAGCCCAGTAACTGCGGAAAGCATTATAAATATCATGTAAGTTCATCATCTTAAAATAATTGTTTAGCTGTAATGATAAGAAGAAAAATGTAATTTCTAAAACAGTTCTTGTTCATATTTACAGTTAGCGCTGATAGAGGATGTTATCCTGGTAGCTCCAATGTTATTATAAAATATAATTTTACGATGTGATATTTACTTAAAATGTGACATGATTTCCTAAGGGAAAAAAATATGTGTTGTAAGCTGCTATCATTTAATCAAATAAACCAAAGTACTGATAGTATAAATTATCTGAGGTTTCTCAGCTGAAACTTTGTTGTAATCAAATTAAGATCCGTTTTGTTTTAAAGCACATTTAACAGAGATATTAAAACAGAGAAATACATCTGAAATAGTTTATTTTAATTATTTAAACCATCAAAAATTGGAATATATGAATAAGACTTTGCATATAGAAGCATGTGTATGTTTAGCTTTGTGTTATAAGAAAATATGATACTTGGTAATCAGAATAGAGTTGTCAGTATTAACGCAGGGGTGGGACTGTTCTGTGATTCATACACTGGCCATAACCCCTCTCCATCCATACATACACTAAAATATTTACCATGTCTCCCGCCAAGAAAAACCCCCACAAACCCAAGCTCAAGTTTACCCATCTCCTTTTTATAATTATTCTTCAGTCAGTCATTTTATTATATGAAAGATGACGACTTAAACAGCTCTGTTTCTGTTTTTCAGTACTTTAGAGGTTTTTATTTTTTTTATTTCCAAGATACCTTCTTTCAATAACTCTTATGTATTAAATCATTTGCCATCAAAAGCTTCTGAGAAACAATATATTGTTTAGCCTGTGTTCTTTTTGTAAAAACCACGTGATACTGCTGTAAAACACATACTGCAACTTGACTGAGAAACCTCAGTATGGGTAGAACTTTCCCCAAGCACAGAATCAGGAGATAAAATATATCAGGGCCCGAAAGTTTGACATTTCATCCTCAATTTTGTGAATTCTCACAATAAGCTGAGGCAGGTTGTTCATCTTTACAGGTGAAACGCTGCATATCTATAGAAATAAATCAAATTAAAGAGTAGTTCTAATAAATCACCAAAATTATAATTTTCCTCTGTTAATGAGTCTATCCATATATCTCACTGAACATGACCTAAAAACAAATGCTATATGTTTTAAAAGTTTATTTGTAAAATTGATCCATTTTTTTTTTCATTAACAGCATTTTAACCCAGCGCTACACTGAGGTCCAAGAACTATACCAGTAGGGGGCAGTGTGACTCTGAGCTGCGCTATAGAGACCTCTGCTGGATGGAAATACAGATGGTTCAGACGGACCTCAGACACACATGAAGTCCAAGTTGGAACATATAAGGAGGAAAACAGAGTTATCATAATAACAAAAAGGAGGAATCTACAGGTGTATGGGAGAGAGAGAAAATCCCTCATTCTACAGCCAACCAAGCCATGAGGCCACCATTGAGATGAATTGTGAGTTTTTTTCTCTTGAAAACAGTGAGAAACTAAATATACTAAATAACATTTTCTCATGTGATTCAAATGTTCTGTTCATATCTGATGCAAACAGTTTCCAACAAGGTTTTTGTGACACAACAACCAAACTGGCCTCAGATCTTCAGTGGTGAGACGATCACGCTGACATGTGAGGTCCAGGGAGGAGAAAGCACTGAGAGGACGTGTGAATGGAGGAGATCTGGGTCAGTTATGGAGGAGACACACAGTAAACAATGGACTTTCATAGTGTCTGAGTCCAGCAGTGGACACTACATGTGTCAGTGTAAACTGATAGATGACTGGTATTCTTCAACACAGTGGAGTGCAGCCATCAACATTAAAGTCTCGGGTGAGTTGTTATTGTTGTGATTGTCATTGGCTACGACATGCATTAACCACGTGAACATCGTTCATTCTAGTCTGGATGACATCTTTTCATTTCTTCTCGTAATTTTGTTACTGTGTATGTTTTTTATGGTGTTATTTTTTTAGCATGTAAAGTAGCCTACTTTTAGTTGCCTTTTTGCTGAAATGTGCTGTCCAAATAAATTGGATGTTGTTTGTTCTAAACAGATTGTGGGAAAAACTTCCCTTCATATGTTGGATTGATGTTTTGGTTAAGTTTCTTCTTTAGACAGACAGGGATACTTCCTTCATGTCACAAAAATGACTAGTCCTCCCTCTGAGTTAAGACATATGAACCCTCAAAGATGGTGAAGCAGATTTGTTTTTTCACTTCCTTTTAACAAGTTACAATAATAATAAAAAACAGTGGCTGTAATTTCTGTGGCTTTTTTCACTATTTCACAAAAGTTTGTTTCAGTGTATCTACAAAAATAAAACAGAAAGCTTCCATTGAGTTAATAACAAGTTTGTTACGAAGTGTTGAATATTTTTAGTCAGGACCTTCTGATTTAAAGGTGTTTTAGGTTAGCTTGTGGTTCCTGTAAGATTAAGTAGGTAATTGCTGTGATATTAATATGGCTATAATCTCGTCTGAGCTGTGAGGATTTTGATCCGGGTCGGTAATTTCTTCTATAAAGCGCTGATATATGGATATTTACCACCCGATTCGAATGTTATCAACCTTTAAATGGCCATTATTAGCGATCATCACTCCCATTCAATAGCTTCAGAATGTGCCTCCTCTACATCCTAGCAGGCTAGAAGATGCACATCTACCATTCTTATCGGTGATAATATGCAGTAGAAGTTTTTTTCAGCATCGCCCACGTCTAAAAGCGGAAGTTTCGTTTTTGTTCACTTAAAAAAAACAACAACCTGTGTTTACAATTTAGGTAACGATGGATATTTACTTATAACCTTACCCCACCCCCAACCCTCATCCTAAAAACTCAGGACAAGTTCCTAAACCTAAAGTCACAAGATAACGACCTACCGAGCAGGAGGTAGAGGAGGAACATTCTGAAGCTACTGTATGGGAGTGATGAGCGCTAATAAAGGCCATTTAATGGGATGATAACATTTGAAACAGGTGTGTTTACTCAGTATAGATGTAGAGGGACAAAACTTGGCCAAAATATGATAGATAACTTGCTTCACATAAATAGTTAAATTTTTTATTTTTTTTTATTCTCTGGAGGTCACAATGATCAGAAATTGATTGTGTCGACATTTTATTTGCACAGTATAGCCTATGTGATTTCTTTCTAAACCCTGTATCTTTTTGGTGACTTTTTAATATCGATGATTATGATCATCTTCACTGATCTCTCTATTATTTAATAATGTAGGTACACTGTTAGACATTTTATTGTATTTTCACAGTACCTTACTGGCAACACTATTGCCAGTAAGGTACTGTAATTAGTGGCCTACAGTACCTTTACTGTTGTGATGTTTCACGGTAAAACCACTTGTACCGTAAACCACATTTACAGTAAACAGCTTTACTTACCGTAAGTTTTACAGTATCAATGTACTACTGTAAATGTGGTTTACGGTTAGAAAGACTTACCGTAAGTTTTACAGTATTACTGTACAACTTGTTTTCAGTTCCAATTCATATTATAATATGAACTGGAACTGAAAACAAGTTGTATGAATTAGGTTAGTTTACATTTTTTTGAAAACTTAGATAATGAAACTTTATTTATCTTGTGCCTGTAATTCGAATACGATGCAGAAGTATAATTTCCAATAGATTATTTTTTTACTTGTTGGTTGTTGTTTGTTCAGTTTTGTTGCATATCTAAAATTGACCAAATGCCTTAAGCTTATCTTTGAAATGTTTAGTCTCATTTATTTATTTTAATTCCGTCATGAAGATAATCATTGTCATGTAATTTATTTGTCTTTCCTTGGCTGTGTTGCAGATGTTGCTGCCTCATTTTGCTACGGTTTAAATCAATGTCAAGGCATTCCTTTTCTGATAAATGAAAACCTTTAACACTTGAAAACAGGTGTTGGTGTTGCTAAATGCCATTTGTGGTTTGGTCTCTACATTATGTAAATGCTTTCAAGCTTTATCTGGTCGAATAATGAATCAATCAATCAAACCAAAGAAACAAGCCAGAAAAAAATGACTTATTTAAGAACAGATAGTTTAAAAAAAGAACAGTTTCCTGTCTGTTGGTCACTGGAAATAAGAACAATGTGACTCACTTTGATTTATTCTGTGAAATACAGCAGTACAATTGTTTTTTCTTTGATTATCTATTTTTAAATCTTTATTCTAAGCTCATATCCAGGTAAGCTAAAGGCCACACCTGGTGCTGACAGCACAGAGCTCCCAAGTTACAGCTGATTCTCTTAGATAAATAGTAACAAACAGGTCAGGTTTAACTCAGAAACACAACCAACTTCAGATAAAAGCAAACCCTAACTCTCAGAGACGAGACAGTAGCTTGATGTTGGCAAAATTGAGGATGTTTCATATTCCATGCGTTCAAGATAGAAGTCACATTTTTTTGATAAAATCTGCAGACAAACAAAAAATTCCTTTTTAATGTTTATTTCCAGTAGCTGTGTCCAGTCCTGTCAGCTCTACATTTCTTGTGCTGCTGATTGTTGGACAGCCGTCAGAGCTCCACAAATCGTGGATTCTACCAGATTGAGAGCCATGAATACAGCTTTCCTCTTCAGGGTCAGAACTTCCACACCAAATTTAATTCCAGCAAAATTGGATTCGTTTCTTTTAATTTACATTGAGTTTTAAATCTTCGTTTCTTTGTCGCAGATGTTCACCAACAACATCGCACTGTGAATCCCTGTAGAGTTACATGAAATGCCATGATATATATTTTTAAGCAGCTAGCGTTGCAACAACTGTTATGTAATGACCAATAAGGATCAGTCATCAATACGAAATCCTGACACAGCTGCAGATGAATGTAGAGATGTTACAGACTCTCTGAATGAACTGAAATCATTTGACTCAAACGAAGTTCCAACACAACCAATTTACTGTAGGGGGAAATAACTCATATTGGTTTTAAATGTCTGTTTTTATTTATTTAATTGATTATTTGATGATCTAACATGAAGGCCTGATGAACCTGAGGTGGCCGTTGTTTTCTATTAAATAATAACAGGGGCTGTCAGACTTTATACTGAAAAGTGTCCTCAGGTAAACATGGAGTTAAGATCATGATCTGGCTTGGTTAGCTTCTCCATACAACCACCAAGCAACAGCAGAAACTGGCTGATCATACACAAAGTGTAGGACTGTTGAGTTTGACTGCTTGATTATTTTTTTTCAGACTTCACTGCAACGTATGCTGAGATCAACCATCAGACTAAAGCCAATAAAAAGAAAAAAGGTAAAGATATCGCCTGCTTTTATCTGTAGTTCCCCCCCCCCCCCCCCCAATATGTTTTGTGTTTGTTTGTTTGCTTTCTTTCTGGCAGAGTGCATCATTATCATCACTAATATGAATCTTCTCATTGGCAGGAAAGAAAAGTCCTTCAACCACAGATGTAGCAGTTTATTCTGAAATCAGATCAGCAGCAGCTCTGGATGACAACACGCCTATGTAGGCTGAGGACTGTACTGCCTCATAATGGGATGTATTATATGGGTTTAACTCATAACAACATGCTTATGTGTTCTGGTTGCAAGTCGTGAAATAACTGTATTAACTATGTTATTTGTTTTAACTGAAAACAAATATTTTCTGAAACTGCAGTAGGTAAAAGAAATATCGAACACGCTCAGCAGTGCAAACATATATGCTATGTAAAATTTCATGAAGACATGAAGCTATACCTTATTTTATTACAACTGATCTGGGGTGGGCAGGGTTAAGGGTGTGGTCCATATTTTAAATTCTGTCCATTGCTGTTCTTACACAGATTAATCAGTTTTATTTCCTCCTTTTGCATTAGTTTCATAAACACACTGTTATTCAGTAAAAGTACACTTTACATGACTAATAGAGTTTATCCTGTAAATTAAAGACCTTTTTGAGCTGAGCAAAACTGTCTTTACATAATGAAATATTACCTGCCGTTGATTCAAGTTTGCAAACCCACACAAACATTATTTTAATTTAATTAATTTAGATTAAATCTGATGAGAAACATTCTTTGAATTAAAAGCTCAGTCAATGTTTTCTTTTACAAGAAAACTTTCACATTTTGGAAAAACATTCTTTTTCTTTTCTTTTTTTGCAATATTGCCCACCCCAATTTAGTCTTTTTGACCTTTTTATGACACAAGTGTTTTTTTCTGCCTTTGTGTTGCATTTATAAAATATTCTGTGCTTATTAAATGTTTAACATGTATTCATTCAAAATAAACTGTTACATATCAAATGTAATGTGTACATTACATTTGCGGGGTACGCCCTGGACAGGTCGCCAGTCCATCACAGGGCAACACAGGGACATACAGGACAAACAACCATGTACGCACACACTCATACCTAAGGGCAATTTTAGAGAAACCAATTCACCTAATAGTCATGTTTTTTGACTGTGGGAGGAAGCCAGAGTACCTTGAGAGAACCCACACATGCACAGGGAGAACATGCAAACTCCATGCAGAAAGACCACAGGCCGGGACTTGAACCCAGGACCTTCTTGCTGCAAGGCAACAGTGCTACCAACTGCACCACTGTGTATTTTAAGCATCTTAACCTCTATTTTGCAGCAGAATGTGCTGTCAGATGTTCATTCTTTTACAGTTCAATCAAAGACTATTAAAGTTGCAGATTTTTTTAAACTGGCATTTAATTGTGAAAGGGCTCAGATTTCATCTGTTACTTAGTTTGATTTTTTTTCTTTTTCTTTTTAATCAGTCATCTTTCAGCAAGTTTCAGCCAGACTAAATTTACTATGGTCTTCTGAGCACAAAAACAATATCTGAAAGGTAATGTGAACTTGGGTGTTTTAGGTATTTATTATTAGGAACTGGTGAGACTTTTCACCACAAAGATGAGTGAAAGATTAACACATGTTGGCAACAGCTAATCTGTTATAGATATTTTTCAAACATATGTTTTGCTTCTGTTTTTTAAATAAATCTGCATCTTTGTGGAATTTCAATCTAATTGCTGTAATGCCTATGCTCCTCCAGCAGGTGACGAGACATTAACTCACTATTAAAGGCTTTGTCCTTTTAATTGTAAGACAAGACCATTTCAGTAAAACCACCACAGACATTTTAAAGATCTTTTGATTTTTTTTTTCCACATATTCATCTGCTTTAAGAGACACATAACCAAAACCAATGTGGCTTTCTGTCATTTAATAAAAGAAAATGTATTGTTTGATCCTTAAATGAAACACTGAAATTTTGTCAAGTTGAAAATTAATTGAACATCGTTGACCACTAAAGTGCCTTGAGTTGACATTTATTGTAACTTGGGACTTTACATTGTTTAACTGTACCAAAAACAGAATGGACTTAATCTCTACAAAATAATCATCCTGTTTTGCCCCAAACTGAAAATATGACCAATCAGGTAGTAAAATCAGGTAGAAATCCTCCTCAGATTCCTGGATGTGTGTTCACAATTGTAGAACTTCCAAAGACCTACCGAAAAGTCTAAATAAAAAAATACTATTGAGTATGTTACAATTTAAAAAATTGGAAGGGTAAAACTGGATTATGACAGAATTTTTTTGACCTCGTCGGTCAAAATGAGGAATAGCCTACCCCGGTGCTTTGACTCAGCACCATGAAAAGCAAAACAAAACCAGACTGAATTTGGCTTAGGGTTGTAAATGTGACATATATTCATCCCGGTTCTGCATAGGGTTTTCAATATTTCACTAAGTTGTGACACCGATCCAGCGGGTCTGATTATCTTATTGTTCTGCTGCTGATCACAGCATGTCGCTTAGTGACAGAATAGAGAATAAAATCAACTGATTTCACATGTTCCCTTTTCACTCCAGGGTTATTCTACTAGACTATACAGATAAATTTTCAGAATTTATTTTATGTTACCGGGAAATGTGTCCAAAAAAATTTTTTTATAGCTCCTTGAGCAAGAATGGTTGGTGTAGCATAGTGGCTTTATCTAATGAAGGTTTAATATCTATTCTACAAAAATGTATTAAAGCTTTTATTCAATATTAAATAGAGATTTGATGTATTTGATTATTTTTCCTTTGAGATCCATGCAGTCAGTGTTTGTAGATCGCAAGAATAACTTTAAAGGAGGAGATTGTTATATGCTATCAAAATTCTGAAGATGGTCAAATAGTTATTCCCTCTCCACATATCTAAATTGAACAAAAATCGGTAAATAACAGAATTGGTAAAACTGAAGAGTAGAGAAACCTGGTCTCAAAGCTTTAGTGTTTCTGTCCAGAAACCACATAAAGATGGCTGAAGTTCTTTAATCTACACAACACACTCATTGAGTCTACTTTTTGTCAGTAAATGAACCTTTAATTATTGCGTAATTTCAAATCATTATTCCTGAGCGACTTACAGCAATACATGTGCTTCAGTTTCCACCATCTGCCACTAGGGGACAGTATTTCCATTATAAAGTAAAGTTAGTCTCAACGCAAGTTGCTAAGAGCTGGTATTTATAGGAACATTGATCAAATGTGACAACTTGCCTTATTTTGGGCATTCTCTAACAGGGGCAGTAAAATCCATATAAAAAAACATTTTATGACAAATTCGACACATCAGAAGATGATATGGTGCTGACTTTAGAAAACCGATGTTCACATACTTTAATATGGCATAAAGCCATTAAAAACTGCAAGAAAAAAGCTTAAATAAGCTCAAATTAGGGATAAATACAAATTCTCCTTTAACAGTAAAATCTTAATGCAACTAAAACAAAACATCACTCTTCTGTATTGTTACCTCTGTGGACATCTGGAAAACAACGATTGTGTGATTGGTTCTTTTGCTGCTCTGACACTAAATCTTAATCAAAAAACAAATGTTAATCACAAACATTACTTATTACCACTGTTGAACACATTGGAATTTTGATTTTAGACATGGAGAATTAAACTCATTAAAACTGCTACCAGTCCAGAGGAAGACCCGCCATCCAGATTAGATCTTATTACTTTAATAAGGTCTTCATGAGGACTATTTTTTTATTTAATTAAAATATATATATACAGAAGACAGTGATTGGTGAGTTGTATAGTTACCAGATAGTCATGTCTACTTATCAAATGTTGGATAAAGAGCAAAGTATGAATTCAGAATGGAAAACAATTAGTAAATCAGGTTGCAATACAAAAGGTGAGCATGAATATGTCTGTTTTCTCAAGTGGGAAATCATACATATAACCAGTAGAAATATTTTATTGGATCTGATATAGGTTTGAAACTAGTTTAAGCAGATGTGTGAAGGACTTAGAAAACTGATTGTGGACGGGGAAAAAAAGTTTCACTAGCCAACGACGCAATAAAAATATGATAGCTGACGTTAGTGCTAATGATTTAACATGAAAAGTGACTGGATCATTTGCACAGATGCTACATTAGATTGATCAAAGTAGGAGTGTAGGACTGATTTTATTTCAATCTTCTGGTCTTAATCTTCAGGAGCTGTAGTATTTACAAAAACAGAAAAAAGAAGTTATACAAAACATAAGAAGTCCCACAGTGCTTCTCTTGGAACAGGTTAACAAAGTGCCATTTCAGATTTTCTCCTAATGAAAAAAAAATCGATCAGGTTTATTTTAGAACAATGCTTGTATAGACATTAAAAACAAATCACTGTAATCAAACTTTCTCTTTTTTCTATATTGGCCTGTAAAAATTATTGAACAGAACACACGGTTGGTCCAAAACTCTAAAATACAAACATTTTCTGATAAGTGAACACACCATGCTGAGGTGGTCACATGTTGTGTTTAGTGTGGACGCTGTTACTGAGGGAAGAAAACTCAAAGTTAGCTACTTATAGTATTAGTGAGGTGTTTAAGATGAAGTTGGGGGAAGCTCAGAGATGCAAGAAGCTGTTTGAAAACAAAAGTCCTACGACATGGGACGTGTCTGCAACTTAGTTCGGCTGAAGATGAGAGAGAGCAAAACTTTCAGCAGATAACAGGAAGGCTGAACATATTACAACAATGTTTGCTGTTTTTTCCATTTTGAGCTTTCAACCTGTCTGTTCTGGAACATGCTGGATCTGGAAATGTTGGCAGCTTTTGGGATGTCTCAGATTAAAAAGGTAAGGCTCTATAATCTCTGGGATAGACACAACCACTGATGCTTTACAAATGCTAGCCATGCTACCTATGCAAATGCTAATATAGCATCCTAAATAAAGTTTAAAATGTCAAATTTGCAATGATTTGTCTTTGCTTTAAAATCATAAAAACAACTTCGGATTTTATAGTTCTTAAAAGAGAAACCGGGATGGGCCAATACTGGTTTCGACAAATCAAAGGTTTGCAAGAATCGGAGATCAGAAATTGGCGACAAACTTCTGATTGAAAAATCTCTAGTAAAGTTATTTGTTTTAAAGTAAAATAGCAAATATATGTGAAAGTACTCTTTCACAAGGGGCCAAAATGCACTCAGACATTTCAGCTAGAGCCAACTAAGGTAGTCAAATCAACTAAATATCCTTTGCAGCAACAAATCCATCTCTGTTATGCTTTTTTGTTAATAAAATTTAACAAAAGATCTTTTCAATATGAGGGAAATTATAAACTGAAAAAATGCTAATTGGAAATTGTTCATTTCTACAGAGAATATTGTGCTGTGGGTATAACTAGGAATTTGATATTTAGTAATACATTTTCAAAGGTTGGAAAGGATCTCTGGTGTGATTACAGTGACTTACTCTTGAGCACAGAGACATGTAAGTATTGTAATTAAACAAACCTGAATAAGAACTATTAAATCAACCCCTTTTAGTTATTTTATTTATCCATGGATGTATGAGGCATGGCTAAATAAAAGAGAACACAAGAGGGGTTTACTGATCCCATCATGAAGCCACAGTCTCTCCAATGGTCCCCATCACAAACTGATGCCAGTGTCGATTTCGACACGTGCTCTATAACCCTGAAGACGTTTCAGAGTCAAATCCGCTCTGATCCAACTCTGCTGTGTGACTCGGCCCCAAGCAGACCTAAATCTGTTAACAAAGAGAATCTCAGATATCTCCGTAGTCAAATCCCCCAAAATGTTCGGCAGATTAGATATAACGGGGAATAAAGCAACACAGTTTGACTTTCACCAGGAGGTGAAAAACAGGCAGTTCAATTATTTCTTTCTAGACAAATTTGGGAAAAGTCTTCAAACAACTGAAGAAACCAGTGTGATAAGTTTTGATCCACCGCTACACTGGCTCTGAAGAGATCCCCTCGCATGGCGTGCTGCAGCACAGTTTAGGTGATTGCTCCGAATCCTTCAGGTCACCAGATAAATCTATACACAGTGTCCTCTGCTGCTTTGGCTTTAACAGTTTTAAAACATGAGTCCAGCAAGCTGCAGGCACTCCAGCTCTGAGGCGCTGTTAGTCGGGCATATCGATGCAGAGTTTCGGTGGAGGGACAAAGTACTTCCCGGGACTCTGTGTGATTACCACTCCGGTTTTCTTGTGAAACATGGGGGCGATCTTCGGCGGCGGCTCGGGGACGGGCAGATCCTCGATCGCCTCTGGGTCCTCGCTGCGTTGGAGGTCGTAGGACACGTTGCCGTACTCCCTAAGGAAGGGCAGCAGCTCCAACAGGAAGTGGCAGAAGTCCTTACGGATACCAAACCACCCTGATGGAGGAGCACAGGAGATAAAACGACAACAAGGTGAGACGACCATAACAGGACTGAAAAATGCTGCCATATGAAGGATAACGGTGGCCTGCATCAGATAACTGTCTTCTAAAACTCACAGTGGTTCCCTCCTTTCTGTCCAAAGGTGGTGGCCATGAGTGTGAGCAGGGAGAGCCACAGGGGGACAAACACACACACGTAGCTCAGACTGTTGTGGTCGTCCAACTTGTGCACCAACAGGATCTAAAAAGAGAAAGATCAGGGTCAAAATGATAATAGTGGCTTGTTTTTGTCTTCAGATCTCTTTACTCTGTTGCCCATAAATACAAAATTTCTCTCCAAGTATACAACCATAAGGGATGTTATTATGATCTCTAACAGGTGAAGTTAGTGGGGGGAATGTATTAGGCAGCAAGTAAGCATTTGGTCCTCAAAGCTGATGGAGGGAGCATAAACAAAGCTCACCCTCCTTTTGTTAGATAACCTGCTGAACCGTAACCACAGTAACACTCAAGCAGTTTTGATGGCGATGAGTTGAAATCGCTCATCCAGCCAAAAACCATGTTTCTTTAACAGCTCTCCATGAACAACTAGAGCTGTTTTCCTTCATAAACATGTCAGTTGTCTTTTAATCCAGGATCTCTGACATGGAAATCCTGGGAACTCTTGCCAAGATGTTTACATTTTTAATGGTGACCTTATTCTTCCCCATCTCACCTGCTAAATATTTTAGAGTTTTCCACAAAAGGAAAGAGGTTTTCATGATGTGTTCAAGAGCATTTTAAAAAAACTGAGCCTCCAGGAAAGTAGCTGCAGAGAGGCAAGTGTTGCTATGGGAATTTATACACAAATAATCCCAATATTGTCATTTCAGACAGACCAGTGAGAACAAAGCACAATACATTGAATACATGTGTTATGTTGCCCAGTCCTGGATCAGTTTGTATTAAAAAAATAAAATAATAAGTGATCCAAGGAAAGACTTCAGAGATGAACTGGACTCCGGGTTCCATGGAGGCGTCAACTTGAAATTTACTGGACTAAAACGAGAGCTGCAAACATCTTGGTGCCAGATACTACAGCACACTATATCGGGAATCAATCAATCAATCAATCAATCAATCAATCTATCTATCTATCTATCTATCTATCTATCTATCTATCTATCTATCTATCTATCTATCTATCTATCTATCTATCTATCTATCTATCTATCTATCTATCTATCTATCTATGGTGTTATTATTGCTAAACAGTGCGATGACATCAGGTTGAAAAGAATCCACATTTTCTTTATTCCTCAATGCTTCCAGCTGTCTCTGTTAGCCTTAGCATCTTGGCCTCTGTCATCTGTGTTAGCACTGAGATCTACTGAAGTGAGACGCCACAGACTTCCAAAGCATGACATCTTGACTTTAATAACCAACAATCAGTGCATTATAATTATTATTTTGATACCAATATTTTTCTGATATATTATGCAGATCCATGCTGAGCTTTCTCTTGGGACAACCCCTGAGGTTACGTTCATATTTGTACCTCAAAGAACTAAAAACTGAAAGTGAATCTGCTATTAAAAGGAACATCCCTCACAGTTTGGCCATTACAACAGCGTGTTTCACCTCAAAGGTGAGAAGAGGTACAACAATGGTCATCCAGCTGATTGCCATGGTGATATGAGTGCGCCGTTGCTCTGCGATGATGTCTATGGAGCGGAGGAAGAGGACCGACCAGATGATGTAGTAGAGGACAACAAGGCACAGGAAGGACATCAGGATCCACAGTGGGACACACACCACCTGCAGGACAGAAACACAGAGATTTCTATCAAAATATTAAACAATAAGCTATTAAAGTATTTGTTTGTTGTGATGTTTCCAGATAGACAAACACAAACTTGTGGCTTTATGCCATTTGTTTTTAGTCTGTATTTCAGAGTTATTCTTATCGACTTTCAGTAGCTTGGGCAATGTCAGTGTCCTGTATGATCATCTGCTGCCTTGAGATGCCGTTCAACGGGCTAAATATTTCACGAGCATGAAAAATGCAAGTTCATAACATAACATAACCTTTTCAATGAGGATGTATTCACAATATATTGTGCAGCCCTAGTCTATAAGATAGCAAAATGGTGGAAACAATGAAGGAGCGTGAATACTTTCTGGTAGTACTGGGTGCGTATTATGAGACGTGTGAAGGTGTTTGACTGGTGTTCCTCACCAGCCAAGGCCAATTGATGATTCTGTCCAGCTTCAGAGCGATGAAGATGAACTGTAGAATATTTACAGAACAAAGCACCTCCAGCTGAGGAGAAACACACCGGAGGAGTCATCAGCGGGTTACGTGTGTAAAAATGCATCGGGTATTCACCTTAACAATGACATGTTAATTTTAAAATAGCTGAGCACACAGAACTCATATTTACATAGTTTTCTTTTTCATCAGGAGCAATATGGCTCATGATTTTCAATCAACAATAAATTCATTTAAAGACCCACTCCAGTGACCATCGTGTTTTTCGTGTTGTTAACATGTTCTTGTGGCATTTTTCTGATGCCAGAGGACATATAAGAAAATTATGATCAAAATTGCATTTCTGAGTATTTCTGTTTTCAAATCGCTGTGAACCAGTAGCAGACGTTAAAAAGCCGTCTAAAACAGACTGCGTTTGTGACGTAGCAACCGCACTGGCCGGGCTACAAGCTCCTGCTCCGCTCTGCCCCGCACGCTCAGGTTCTAAGGAGCAAAGAAGACGATGGCGGATCAACACCTGTGTGCTGTAGCGGGTTGCAATGCTAAGAAGAATTATATTATTAGCTTTCATACTTTACCACTTGGAGATGACTAGATCTATGTACGTCTTCCTGTTCATTGTCCAAGCTGGCATCTGGCTCAAAACTGTACGGCTGGATAGCTCCAATATTGCTCACCATTTTTGTTGCACCGGTAATGCGGTAATGCTAGCTTGAGGGTGTGAGGGGCTGAAACCTAGCAGTTGAGCTAGTGTAAACGGAGAGCTCTCAGCAACAGGGAGGGGAGGGGTCGTCCGCACCAACGGTTCCGCCCACAACACAGAGGCGAATTGCTAATCAGCCACTGTCGCTCTTCTGAAGCTATGTCCTAGAAAACGGCACAAGTTTTGTGATTTTGGCTAAAAACGGCATAATTATAATTTAAAGACCACTGAGAACTCTTTAAAATAGCTCAAAAGATGACCAGAGTGGGTCTTTAAAATAAAAACTAAATGAAACCGGATATAATGTTAATATTATATGAAAAGACTATTTATGTTTTAAACACTTGTCACAACTTGAAGTGCAAAGACTAATTTTCCCAAATAAATAAATTCAACTTTCCAACTACCCAAAAATAAAATAGATTGTAGATTTGAGCTTAATCATATAGCTTACAGATTTTTGGCCTGAGTTGTGTGTGTGTGCACATGTATAGCTATACTTGTGTGGACCAACCTTTGACAGGCCACCAGCATTGTGTGGACATTTGTAGTTGTGAGGACATTTTGCCTGGTCCCCACAATGTTTAACAAGCTATTAAACTCTACTAGTTAGGTTTCGAGGTATGGTGTGAATTAGGTTTAGGTTAAGGTTAGGGTTAGGCATGTATCACTAATGGTTAGGTTTAGAGAAAGTGTCTGGGTTAGGCATAGTAAAATCAATGGAAGTCAATACAATGTCAACACAAGTATAGAAAGACGTGCGTGTGCGTTAGTGCTCCTGACCTCAAGGGAGCGATCGTGTCTGAAACCCCAGACGCACGCTGCTACAGAAACGGGCGACACAAAGAAGAGAGGCATGAAGACGAGCAGCCAGAAGTATTTCCCCTTTTCCACGCGGTCGCACACCAACACTTCAAACATCAGCAGCAGGACGTGGAGCCCCACAGCTATCAGCATGGCTTTAAATTCCACACATGTCTCCCCTTCAGCCCTAAGAGACAATACACAGAACAAATCATGTTTTATTATTTTTATTAGGCTCAAATTCATACCCATTGATACTTACAATCAATGTAGGGAAGATTCTTGGAAAACATAAAAGACATAGAGACAATCATAATTCTAGCTTACATTAGATGCCCACAAATAATAAATAGCCACAAAAAACAACACAATTTTCCTATGACACTGAATAAAATAAAGAAAAATTCAAATCTAAAATGTTAAAAAAATCACATAGAACCAATATCATTAAAACCTTAAATCTACATTGTGTATTTTTTTGAGTTAATTCTAAGCAAAAACCCCTTTGTTCTTTCAAAAATATGTGCTCATTCATGTGCAATTACTTCCACCTACTAATGAAAGTATTCTTGTATGTGTAGAATCCGCTATTAGAATACATACGAGCGAATTGCACGAATGGCTGAATCCATGTTGAGCCTCCATCTTTGAAATACATTCGCCAACGAGGGACATTCCTGGAAATTCTAGCTCTGCGTTTCGCGCTTTGGCTGCACTACGATGTGACGAATTCCAGAGGGAGAGTGTCTACTCGCGACGCGGCAGACGTAGTTTTCTAAAGTAACCTCATCACTGGAAGGAACACTGGACGAAGTTGTAGTACTGGAAGCCATGTTAACCTTGGCATGAAACGGCCACCGTAGGAGTTAAAATGCGCTCGGAATGGGGGGGTGGGAGGTGGGGCTAGAACGTAATATTCAGTGAGTTGTTTCACTGCTAGACGGGAGAAGTTCTTACACAATGTAGCTTTAAATTGCTAAATTGCTGCTTTTGTTTTCCAATTGTTATATTCTGTTTTTCTTCATCATCAAATCATGTAAAACACCTTGAATTACCCTGTTGTTGAAAGTGTGCTATACAAGTAAAATGGTCTTGCCCTAAACATATTATCTTAGAGCTAATGAAAATATTTTCAGCATATCACCTGTATCATTGATAATTATTCAGGTGAGTACAAATATTAACTAACCTACAGCTGTGGCTACGTCTGCAGATATGCAGATATAAATAGACAGTTTACCCCAGTGATTGTGTGCCACAGCTGATTGTGTATGTGTGCATCTACCTGTACTGAGGGTTGTGGGCCCACACGCCGGTGCCGACAGAGGCCCCGATGATCACCAACAGTTTCCACAGCCATATTGGGGTGAACACGGCCCAGTAGCTCCACTGAATGACCCCATCCAGCCGCAAGGACAGCAACACGGAGAACAGCAGCAGGCAGGAGTAGATCAGGAACTTACTGCACCATTGGAGAGGGGAACAGTACTGATGAGCGCCATCAATGGACAATAAGGCTATTTAGATTTGACTGTACAAACAATGGACTATAAAGAAAAGAAAGCTTCCATATTTTTTTGGATTGAAGAAAACATGAATTCTGCAAAACATCTAAGGTGAGTAAACTGGGAAAGATATAAACGGATAAGTATTATTTACTAAACATGTACTTTGGTAGAATGAAAAACTTTATGTAGAATCGACCTGCCTTGGGATCTTCCTACATTTAATCACTGCATAAATTATAGTTTAGTGAGGAGCAGTTATACAGTCCCAAAAAACAAAAAACTCTGAGATTATCACAATCCTTCAAGAAGAAAACAAATTATTCTGAGGAGCAAACAAGCAAGGCTTTTTTTGGAAGTAGACAGTCAGTCCGACTACTCGAATATATTATTGGCTGGAAAATTATCTACATACATAAACAAATATTACATCCAAGCAGCCCTTTACAATGGGCTTTTCCATTTTTTCTTCAGCACCATGTTTATTACAACCTATAATCAACTGAAACGACCCCACAAGAAAAAGTTAGGTTAATATTTACAGCCCTGAAAAACCTCTTGAGGTATTACTGAACCCATAAACACTATGAACTGTTCGGGACAATGCTTGATTGAATGAGTGTGACGTAACACAAAGCAGAGACAGCGGGTGCAGCTGTTCAGATCACACGTGAGCACAGAAAGGATGGAGTCATCATATCATTCCTCCAGCGTTGGTCTGATTTGAGATATATTTAAATTATGATAAAGATAGCCCAGTCATGAGAAAATGCCCTGCAGATGACGCTGCGTGTTGAAAGCCACACCCTTCTGATCCCATAATAGCAGCTAAAATAGCCGAGATGGCCTTGTTAAAGAGCACTATGATCCGAAAGGAGGTGGTTGGTAATTGTCCTTGTATTGTGAAACCATGATGTCAAAAGAGCTTTTGAACGTCATGAGAACTCCAGAATGAGCTGGAGGATGTTGCTGAGCAGAATAGTTTGAGTTTCATTTCTGAACCTGATCCAATGACCCAATCTCAGACGTGTAGACAATGAAAAAGGTTTTGTAAAAATCACAACATTTCTAAAAACGTGTATTCCAATTCTGGACACCCCTCTAATTTAAAACACCTACCAAGGTAAAGATCTCTGGTTAAACCTATTTTTATGACATTTTTTTCACACCATGAAATAAGACATTTCAATACCTTAAACACTCCTTAATTGATTATTATAGCAGCTACGGGGTATCTATTTGGGTTTGTTTAATATTCAACCTCTTTCAATAACTTTTGGCTTTTTAAGTGGTATCTTTCATTCAAGGCCAAATAGGCAAGTATGTGCCACATCATGTCTATTTGTATTAATAATCTAACTAAACTAACGTCGGTTATTAAATTTGAGGGTTGTTTTTCAACTTAGAGGCAGATGCTCTTAAATCGTAAAATTTGAAAACCTTGTCACTTCGATCAACAATTGGTCCTTTGTGTTATTCATTTGTTGACTGTCATTTCATGTTTGATTGTTTGCAACGTTGTACAGGCATGTTACTGTCAGCAACTCTGTGGCTGGTGTTTTTTGAGCGTTGTGATTTACACTTCTTGCTATGACGTCCCTACGCACAGCTTTTCATTTGCAAACAAATATTTTGCTTTTTTTATTAAAAAGTAAAAACACTGAGAATATAATTTATCTATTTTTTCATCCAGGCAAATGAAGAAGCCTGGGCTAATTGTTGAAGTTTTAGTTCAAAGATAAGTAGAATGAATTTCAAACAAATAGTCAGTATTTGTGTCAATATTTAAAAAACAATCTTCTGATTTGACATGTAAAGACATCTTTATATAGCCGTGGCAAAATCTAAAATTCATTAAACATTGAAAAACCATTTTATCTTGACTTCAGAATTGTAATGTTTAGGCTAACACATCATTTGTAGGGAAGAATGTCTTTTTATTTTAGAGATGATTCGTTTTTGTTGCTGATTTTAGTTGTGAAAATATGTTCTAGATCTAGAGTATCTTATCAGACCTTTTAGCGGAATAAAAGGACGGTTACTAATCAATTAACTAGCATGCATTCAAACATTCAACATTGTATGGAAACACCTAAAGAAAACCTTTAAAACAAAGCAATTTGTTTGTGATTTTGACACATAACTTTCACAAAAGTCCCTACAAAATGTCAGCATCTAAAACGCAAGTTTTGGTTTACAAACATGATCCTCGCATCACTTAAAAGTACTTAAAAAAACATTCCCCAAAGTAGGTATACTTTCTGCAATGCATGTTAAATGTAGTTGGAAAAAGACTTGTAATCTTATTCAGATCTCAACAAATTACTAATTACAACAAATTAAAAAATATATTTTTATGAAGTTGTCACTTTACCTCATTACTTTACTGTGTAACTTTAGTAAACAGAGAAGTAACAAACTATTTCCCAGCTACAGGATAGGTTTTACGTTGTTTACATTAGCATGTTAGCCGGGCCTTTCGAAGTCGGGCTCTGTCATTTCGGTTCGACAACTACATTAGGAGTATTTTACGTGCTCACACTGGCTAATTAAACATAGTAGTACCTGTTTAAACATTAAAATCTCTGTCACAAATGCTTTTAGGGTTTTCCAAAGGAGACCCAAAGCTAACAGGTAGCTAAAGCTAGCTACTAGCTACCGTTACCTGGGATTGAAGTCCTGAAAGAGTCCTCTTAAATTCATGGTGAACAACAGAGCCAGCCGGCTAGCTAGCTAATGTTGGCTTCCTCACCCCTGGAGGCAACTTCAGCGTCTAATCTGAAGGCTATACATTGTAATTTGTGGGAGAGCTCAGCTATAGGTCTCCGGTTCATTACTTAGTGTGTTATGTTCTGGTGTTTTTCCTCCACTACCAGTTTACGGGATATGACGTCATCATTTCTTATTCATGAAGGTGAGGGGGTGAAAAAATGGATCGATACTTTACCGCCACTATCTGGTGAGATGTACGAACTGGTCAGTTAATGATATAAAAAATATTATTATTATTATTATTATTATTATTATTATTATTATTATTATTATTATTATTATTATTATTATTATTATTATTGTTGTTGTTGTTGTTGTTGTTGTTGTTATTTTAATTATTTATTTTTATTATTTTTATTATTTTATTTATTTTTGTTAGTTTTTTTTATTGTTCTATTAGTGGAGGTGGTTGAGGGGTATAAATACCTCGGAGTTCACCTTGACCACAGACTGGACTGGAGACTGAACAGTGAAGCCGTCAACAAGAACGGACAGAGCAGACTGTACTTCTTGAGGAAGCTTAGGTCCTTCAAGGTTTGCAGCAAGATGCTGCAGATATTCTACAAGTCTGTTGTGGAGAGTGTAATCTCTTCAGCCGTCATCTGTTGGGGTAGCAGCATCAGAGCCAGGGATTTAAAAAGGCTCAACAACCTGATAAAGAAGGCTGGTTCTGTTCTTGGGACAACTGTGGAACATCTGGAGATTTAATTCAATTCAATTCAAAAATACTTTATTGATCCCAGAGGGAAATTAAGTGTTGTAGCTCATATAATTAATTCTTTAAGGAGTTGTTGTACATGATGATGGCTGTGGGCAGGAAGGATTTCCTGTAGCGGTCTGTATTGCAGCGAAACTGAAGAAGCCTCCGACTGAAGACGCTCTGTTGTTGTATGACTGTCTCATGAAGAGGATGCTCAGGGTTGTCCATGATTTTTTTTATTTTATGAAGAATCCTTCTTTGCATTATCATCTCCAGATTTTCCACAGTTGTCCCAAGAACAGAACCAGCCTTCTTTATCAGGTTGTTTAGCCTTTTTAAATCCCTGGCTCTGATGCTGCTACCCCAACAGATGACGGCTGAAGAGATTACACTCTCCACAACAGACTTGTAGAAGATCTCCAGCATCTTGCTGCAAACCTTGAAGGACCTAAGCTTCCTCAAGAAGTACAGTCTGCTCTGTCCCTTCTTGTAGACGGCTTCACTGTTCAGTCTCCAGTCCAGTGTGTTGTCAAGGTGAACTCAGAGGTATTTATATTCCTCAACCACCTCCACTTCTTCTCCCATGATGGAAACAGTTTTTGACTTATCCCTGTTTTTTCGGAAATCTACAATCCTCTCCTTTGTTTTGTTCACATTCAAGGTGAGACGATTGTTTCCACACCATGTCACAAAGCGGTCCGCCAGCTCTCTGTATTCAGCTTCTTGTCCATCTCTGATACACCCGACAATTGCAGAGTCATCTGAGTATTTCTGGAGATGACAGGTCTCTGATTTGTACTGGAAGTCTGAGGTGTACAGAGTAAAAAGGAATGGTGAGAGTACGGTCCCTTGTGGTGCTCCTGTGCTGCTGACCACCTGGTTTGACACACAATTCTTCAGTCTCACAAATTGTGGTCTGTTGGTCAGGTAGTCATTGATCCAGGTGATTGTTGAGGGCTCCACCTGTCATTGATGACTGATGGGTGAGTTCTTTTTGGTACTGGAACAAGGCAGGATGTCTTCCACAACACTGGAACCTTCTCCTGAGTTAGGCAGTTAGGTTAGATGATGATGCAAAGAAGGATTCTTCATAAAATCAAAAAAATTATGGACAACCCTGAGCATCCTCTTCATGAGACAGTCACACAACAACAGAGTGTCTTCAGTCGGAGGCTTCTTCAGTTTCGCTGCAATACAGACCGCTACAGGAAATCCTTCCTGCCCACAGCCATCATCATCTATAACAACTCCTTAAAGAATTAATTATATGAGCTATACCAACACTTAATTTCCCTCTGGGCTCAATAAAGTATTTTTGAATTAGAATTAGAATTATTTTAAATTGACTTGGCCTTTTATTTTATTGAAAACTATAGCGCTTTATTTAGTCCCTGAGGACCCCAAAGCGCTTCACACTACATTTAGTCATTCACGCACACATTCACACACTGGTAATGGCAGGGTACAATGTTGCCACAGCTGCCCAGGGCACACGGGGCCCTCTCTGACCACCACCAGTAGGCAGAAGGGTGACACAACGACTGAGACAGACAGAGCGGAGGCTCGAACCGGCAACCCTCCTGTAACAAGACGAACTCCTAATAATTTTGTATTTATTGCATTGTAGACCAATTCAATTTCTACGCCTACATTTTGTACTTTAGAAGCAGGTATTTTATAGGACTGTAGGCTATAATAGATCTTCGTCCTTGTTAGTTTCATTATCCCGTCGGTGATCACTGCTTTTGCAACATTGATTTCCTCTGTTCTGTCTAAATATCAACTCTTATAGGGGTTTCCTTGTACTTTTAGTCTTGCTGTTATTCTTTCCTGATTTCAATCTGTTTTTAAACTGATATCAAGTGATATAGAGATACTGTAAGAATCTACCCCACTGAGTGTATTTCTTTCAACCAATATGTGTCAACAGCATATCATATAAGCCTGTATTCAAATTAAATTCAAATTCAAATATACTTCTTTGATCCCAGAGGGAAATTAAGCAATATAAATATAATTATAATCATTATTTATAAATTAGGTATAATGCTTGCTGGGCATCTATAGGGATGTCTGGTCTGCTTTCTGAGTAAATATGCTGTAAACCTTTGTAAACTCAACTATATTTTAAGCTACAAATTGATATTAAAACATAAGCCTTTTCTTTTTGGGGAATTTATTTATGGCCAGAAACCTATCTGCAGAGGTGTGGACTCAAGTCATGTGACTTGGACTCGAGTAATGAATTTGATGACTTCAGACTCGACTTGATAAAATGTACAAAGACTTGCAACTCGACTTGGACTTTAACATAAATGACTCGTGACTTTACTTGGACTTGCGCCTTTTGACTTGAGAAGACTTGCTACCTGCCATGAAAACTGGGGGGGGGGGGGGGGATTATTTACACACCATGGAGGCATTCCAATTATATTATCAGGTTGGTTCAATTTTTCAGAAGTTATAATTTTGAGGGATGAAGATTTTATTGATGACATGTTTAAAAAAGTTTAGGTTAAAGTTTAGGTTAAAAGGTGCCATACCTATTTGATGTCTGTTTTGCAATATGAGGTCAATACAATACAGGACTGAAGCTGCTGTCCATTGTTCTAGTGCAATATGCTGTTGAAATACAATCATTTTTTGTGAAAATTTAATTTTCAGTTTTTTACTGTATTTGATTAATGTTTTTGTATAAATAGAGGTTTATATAAATACAAATCTTACAGACATACATGATTTGTATACATTTATTTCTGTGGTAAGAGGACTTCAAATGACTCGAAACTAAAACGGTACGACTTCTGACTCGACTTGAGACTTGTTGGCTTTGACTTTTGACTCGACTCGGGACTTGCCTCATCTTTGACACGACTTGACTCGGGACTCGAGGACAAAGACTTGAGACTTACTTGTGACTTTGTCCCACCTCTGCCTATCTATAAAACTCTTTGTGGTAAACAACAGAATAAAAATATAAGTAAAGAAAAAAATATCTTAAGACATTTTCCTTACTGGTAATATGAGATATAAGCACTTCTCATGTAGTTAAGACTAAAAACACAGTCCTCACTCCATATCAGTATTAATTCTTTTTTCTAATTCTTGGCCCTTACAAAGATTGTTTCATACTCTTTTATCCTTTCAAAACATTTTGTTTCACTTTTTCATCATATCAACAGCAAGTCTTTTTGAGGGAAAGTTTTAACATGTATTGACTCAATAAAATTAACATGTTTACTCTATAGTACTTTTGGGGATTGTTTGGCAACTGCCTATATTCATTTTGTTTCTACATGGGCAATCACCCAAAAACTTTACAACATTTCCCACAAAGCTGGGAAATGAAAAGTAGTACTGTTTCACACAAAAATATTTTGTGAAGAAACGAGTCCTCTCTGTCTCCAAAGTCCTTCTATTGGCTTGATGGCCTTCAAGAGCCTAACATTTCTCATGATATACAAGCAGAATAATTAAAACGGCTTACAGAAGTTTCTACCAGTGGTTGCCTATATTTTTTTTCAAACAACCCAGTCAGATTGATTGGAGAGCTTTGTGAACATCAGTTTTCAAGTCTTGCCTCTGATTTCTCATTTAAATTTAGGTCTGGACTTTAACTAGGCCACTCCAATACACGAATAAGCTTTGATCCAAACTAAAGGATGTCCTTTGTTCTGCTAAAATATTAACTTTGGCCCCATCATTAAGTCTTTACAGCCTCTACCAGGTTTTCTGTCATGATTGCCCTGGAATTTAAGTTCAGACAAAAATAGGCATATTCTAGGCAGATTTTCATTTAATTTATTTTATTCAACCAAAACATGTCTTTGATTGGATAGGACACAGGCATCTCCCTTTGGATCATTATGAACCTGAAAAGATAATTAGGTATCGACGATGGATGGATGGACGGCCTAAATTAATTAGTGGGAGTTTGGGAGAAGCTTACAAGCTCAACGTTTTTATCTTTATAAAGTAATCGAAGCTAAAGTAATCCAATGGAAGCACAACACAAGGTTCCATCATTGAAAAAGTTGAAAGAGGCTCTATTGATTAAAAGTTGCCTTTTACAAGGATGTTTACATTGAAACTGACTTTGACTTCGGTGTTCCACTGGGTTTTTTCTCATTAGAAACATCGAGGTATGTCTCAACTTATAAACACCACAAAGGAAAATAGTGTTTGTTCACAGTGGGGGAAGAAAAACTAAACTTTCCAACAACTCTGTACTTTTTCAAAATTTATTATTAAAACATGCTGAGGTAATCTGTTGAACATGCAGAAGAAGAAGGTCAATAACTATGGAGGACTACGGGGGTCATTGGAAAAACAATACAGCATTTTGACGATGAGTGCTTAATTGTGAATTAAAAATCTGGATTGCTAGATATAATTTCAAATTCAACAATTAATCCATACAAAAAAAGACAAATTTGAAAAGGATTTTGTAATTACACATTTTAAATTGAAATACTAAAGAGGAATTGCAAATTGTATTTATTGTTTGATTATTAAATACTGTGATTTGAAAATGTTTTTCAAATCCTATTTCAAAATGGAGAATTAAATAACACCATTAATAAATTAGATTATAAATATCTTTCCTTTTCATACATTTAAAAAAGTTATTCCCTTTTCTACATCCGTTTTCTCTTTCCAGCTCTCATTTTCAAATCCTTTTTGCAATTGCATTTCCTAAATGGTTTCCCCTCTTCTTTAACTTCTTTAAGCATTAGAGTGACCCTCCTGGTCCCTGAGCACACTGAAAACTAAGTTCAACCAATCACAGCTGCTCCTCGAATGTAACCAGCTCTCTCATTGGTTAGACAGCCATATTTGGGTGGACCTTGCCGAGCTGCACAGCTCGTGTCTAACCAATGAGAGAGCTGGTTACGTTCGAGGAGCAGCTGTGATTGGTTGAACTTGGTTTTCAGTGTGCTCAGGGACTAGGAGGGTCATTCGAATGCTAAAAGGAGAGGGGAAACCATTTAGGAAATGCAATTGCAAAAAGGATTTGAAAATGAGAGCTGGAAAGAGAAAGCGGATGTAGGAAAGGGAATAACTTTTTTTAAATGTATGAAAAGGAAAGATATTTACAATCTCATTTATTAATTGTGTTATTTAATTCTCCATTTTGAAATAGGATTTGAAAAACATTTTCAAATCACAGTATTTAATAATCAAATAATAAATACAATTTGCAATTCCTCTTTAGTATTTAAATTTAAAATTTGTAATTACAAAATGCTTTTCAAATGTGACTTTTTTTGTATGGATTAATTGTTGAATTTGAAATTATATTTAGCAATCTATATTTTTAATTCACAATTAAGCACTCATCGTCAAAATGCTGTATTGCTTTTCCAATGACCCCCGTAGTCCTCCATAAATAACAAGGTTTTATGACAGAAACATTTCTAGCAGCACACTCCCTAGATGCTTCACTTTATTAAGCAGATCAGTTTAAACAAATGCATTTAAAATATATTTAAAGCATCCTAATTAGGTATATTAAGCAGTTTTTTTTTACATGAGTGTAGACTGCAGAGATGATGTAGAAACAAATTAAAGTCATTCCACAGATAAAGTGCAAAAGGCTGGAAGGAGTGATCCCCTCCGGGTCCACATCTGGTCTTGATAACTGCTTGTAGATTTTGGTTTAAGGGCCAGAAACATAACACAGATTTTTCAGTCTCATGATACCTTAATCAACTTGTTTTTAAGTAAGAAGAGCTGAAGAACAAGTAAACACAAAACATCAAATCGAGTCATGCAAACCCCTTGTGATCAGATAGTCATGTGCACACATTATTTCTTAACTTGAGGGAATGTGGTATAAAGCTGCAGAGCAGCAGAAGGTAGTTAAAAACAAAAACAAAAAAAAGTGAGACTTTTGTTTGGACACATTTTTAAATTAAAAACTTGGAACTCCACATCAAAAACACACCTGAACTATAGATCTAGATATATATGAGATATAGCTGTGAACTTGAACTGATGAAATGTCATGTTCATCAGTTTCTTTGTGCAAACAAAGTCCTAAAGTCTTAACAGCTAAACAGAAGATTTTATAATGAAAGATTTTTCCTTTTTCAAACAAGTTTGGACTTGAATCCATAAATTAGAAAAAGCTACATGATAGATGTAACAGTCTTTTCTTTGATCATTATACCATGCATCAAGACTGGAGCATCTTTCATGAGTTGGATGTAAAATAAAACGCTGAATGCAGTCTACAAATACAGTATTGTCTATATCGTTTTATCTTTCTATTGCTGAAATTAAAGACATTTTTTTTTCCATTTGACCAAAATTCAAGCTTTGATACCTGGAGACAAGGAATCCTGCAACTCAAGCACTGAAGATCAGTAATACCCAGACAACTATTAGTGCAGTTAATCTACTGAAACAGGACACACAACCTGGCAGAAAAACAACAACAAAGACACACAAAAAAATCTGTGAGTTTCTGTTCAGAATCGAAAAATAATGCAAACACAACAGCAATGAGATTAGGTGAAAATTTTAGCAAAAACAGCAGCCCAGACACAAGATTTAAACACATAATA
This sequence comes from Valencia hispanica, assembly GCA_963556495.2. Taxonomy (NCBI): domain Eukaryota; kingdom Metazoa; phylum Chordata; class Actinopteri; order Cyprinodontiformes; family Valenciidae; genus Valencia; species Valencia hispanica. The sequence goes on along the minus strand of OY747714.1, from coordinate 19,163,007 downwards.
TTAGTTACCATCCCCCAGCCACAGTTTAAGTATTATTTAGTGGTGTAACCATACATATATTTACATTGAACCATAGAAGGATAAACGTCAGCTCTAGACACATCTAGTCAGACAACAAATACATCTCTTAGAGACAATCATCAATCTGATTTAGAAGAAGCCTAAAAGGAGCCTAGCATATAACCGTATCACCTTTTGTTAAGAGCTGCAACAGAAAAGGCAACTATCTAAAGATATGCTAAACATTATGCTACCATCTAAAGAACTCCACACCAAATTAATGCAAAAACGACAGCATGCAGAAAGTTAAAGACCAGTCGGGTTTTCTTTTTAATTAGCATTGCTTTGAGTTCGAGTTTCTGATCACAAGGTAGAAACAGATATTGAGCACTCTATATATGGCCTCAAAAAATTGTAGGCAGAGCTGTTTCTGTTTGTATTCTGTATCCTTGAGATAAAGGATTGTCTTTCTTCACCGGTTTATAGCTCGTCATGTGCACTTTTCCTGTTGTTAAGTGCCACAAAAGAAAACAAATAGATGAGCAACTATCTAAAGCGCTCCTCACAAAAACAATGCACGTGTCTGACAGTACGAAAACACAGGAGGATGAAAACTAAACAGGTTCATATCAGATTTTTATACAGATTAAAACACATATGGATTTTATTCTAGATCCTTGACATTTTATCTGCTAGAGTAAGGCAATACATTATTTGCAGCGACTCATAGAATTTAAGAAACATCATTAATAAACCACCAAGCACTACTATTGCAAATCTGAGCCACGTAGTGTTCAGATAGTGTTCCACCAGAGAGAATGAGTGTTTAATACTAGGGATGTGTATTGGCAAAAATCTGGCGATACGATATGTATTGCGATACAGGGGAGACAATACGATATACACTACCGTTCAAAAGTTTGGGGTCACCCAAACAATTTTGTGTTTTCCATGAAAAGTCACACTTATTCACCACCATACGTTGTGAAATGAATAGAAAATAGAGTCAAGACATTGACAAGGTTAGAAATAATGATTTGTATTTGAAATAAGATTTTTTTTACATCAAACTTTGCTTTCGTCAAAGAATCCTCCATTTGCAGCAATTACAGCATTGCAGACCTTTGGCATTCTAGCTGTTAATTTGTTGAGGTAATCTGGAGAAATTGCACCCCACGCTTCTAGAAGCAGCTCCCACAATTTGGATTGGTTGGATGGGCACTTCTTGCGTACCATACGGTCAAGCTGCTCCCACAACAGCTCAATGGGGTTCAAATCTGGTGACTGCGCTGGCCACTCCATTACCGATAGAATACCACCTGCCTGCTTCTTCTCTAAATAGTTCTTGCACAATTTGGAGGTGTGTTTTGGGTCATTGTCCTGTTGTAGGATGAAATTGGCTCCAATCAAGCGCTGTCCACTGGGTATGGCATGGCGTTGCAAAATGGAGTGATAGCCCTCCTTATTCAGAATCCCTTTTACCCTGTACAAATCTCCCACCTTACCAGCACCAAAGCAACCCCAGACCATCACATTACCTCCACCATGCTTAACAGATGGCGTCAGGCATTCTTCCAGCATCTTTTCAGTTGTTCTGCGTCTCACAAACGTTCTTCTTTGTGATCCAAACACCTCAAACTTGGATTCATCCATCCACAACACTTTTTTCCAGTCTTCCTCTGTCCAATGTCTTTGTTCTTTTGCCCATCTTAATCTTTTTCTTTTTTTGCCCAGTCTCAGATATGGCTTTTTCTTTGCCACTCTGCCCTGAAGCCCAGAATCCCGCAGCCGCCTCTTCACTGTAGATGTTGACACTGGTGTTTTGCGGGTACTATTTAATGAAGATGCCAGTTGGGGACCTGTGAGCCGTCTGTTTCTCAAACTAGAGACTCTAATGTACTTATCTTCTTGCTCAGTTGTGCAACGCGGCCTCCCACTTCTTTTTCTACTCTGGTTAGAGCCTGTTTGTGCTGTCCTCTGAAGGGAGTAGTACACACCGTTGTAGGAAATCTTCAATTTCTTATCAATTTCTCGCATGGAATAGCCTTCATTTCTAAGAACAAGAATAGACTGTTGAGTTTCAGATGAAAGTTCTCTTTTTCTGGCCATTTTGAGTGTTTAATTGACCCTACAAATGTGATGCTCCAGAAACTCAATCTGCTCAAAGGAAAGTCAGTTTTGTAGCTTCTGTACCGAGCTTAACTGTTTTCAGATGTGTGAACATGATTGCCCAAGGGTTTTCTAATCATCAATTAGCCTTCTGAGCCAATGAGCAAACACATTGTACCATTACAACACTGGAGTGATAGTTGCTGGAAATGGGCCTCTATACACCTATGTAGATATTGCACCAAAAACCAGACATTTGCAGCCAGAATAGTCATTTACCACATTAGCAATGTATAGAGTGTATTTCTTTAAAGTTAAGACTAGTTTAAAGTTATCTTCATTGACAAGTACAGTGCTTTTCCTTCAAAAATAAGGACATTTCAATGTGACCCCAAACTTTTGAACGGTAGTGTATATCGTATTGTCTGACTCATATACTATGAGTAAGACGATATATTGTGATTTTTAAAACTCAATTTAACAGTAGGAAAACTGTCACAGCGTTCTAAACATGCCAACCTGTTTCATACTTTAACACATCCAGTTTTATTACTAGATCTAGCTGATCCACTGGAACGAAGAAGGTTAAAACAGCCACTAACTACCAGTCATAATTTAAATTTTACTACAAAAACTACTGTCATCATTAATGGTTCCATTCAAATCCTAGAAAATATTTAAAAAATACAGTTTTTTTAAAATATCGATACAATATCGGGAAGTAAAATATCGCGATATATCGGTGTATCAATATTTTCTTACATCCCTATTTAATACCTATAGGCTGTTTGTATCATCACAGTAGAAAACCTTTTATTCTGCCAGAAGGTAGACCAAAATTAAATAAAATCACCTCCATCCCGCCTTCTTGCTATATTTCCAGCACAACAAAAATAGATTTCCACCTAGGACCTAAGGTATTAGTCCTGAATATATGGGCTTAATTGCAACTTTTAGTTTCTCCTGCAACCCAACCTTTTTCTGTGAGCTTCGTTTTTCGTTTGAAAGAAGTGAAAACTAACCAAGCATTTAGCATTTGCATACAAATATCTTTCTTTACTGTGGTGGGGTATTTTTATTGAACCGTGAATTAGATGCTCCGCTGCATCCCTGGTGGGTATGAAAACACTAAATGTAGTAAAAGTTATAACTGAAGATTAATTTAAGCCTAATGCTTTTTCTCACCATTTAGATCACTCTGCCTTGTTGTTTTCGGATAGGGTGCTGTCTCTATGGTAACTGTTTTAGATGAATTTTGATCTGAAATGACAGAAGAAGAAAAACAATTTCACACACAGGTGCATAAACAGCTTCCCATGGCACCGTTTATAACCTGTATTATAAACAGTTTCATTGTGCATTTTACACGAATCAGACGGAAAAAAGGTGGATGCCTCAACAATCACCTCAATCAATGACTACCTGACAAACAGGCCGCAGTTTGTGAGACTCAAAGGTTTGTGCATCTGAGCAAGTGGTCAGTAGCACATGAGCAGCACAGTGGACTGTGCTCTCACCGCTATTTTTCACCTTATACACCTCAGACTTCCAGTACAAGACAGAGCCCTGCTGTCTGCAGAAATACTTCGACGACTCTGCAGTCCTCGGGTGTATCAGAGATGGACAAGAAGCTGAAAACAGAAAGTTGGTGGACCGCTTCGTGGCATGGCATGGGAACAATCACCCCTTTTTGAACGCCAACTGAACAAAGGAGACACAGTGAAATGTCCAACAGTATGTCTATCATGGGGGAAGAAGTGGAGGCAGAGGAACAGCATAAGTACTTTGGTGCCTATATTTTATAGGTCTTTGGGGAAAAGTGCAGCCTTTGTTGCAGTCATCTGTTCGGGTAACAGGATCTGAGGCAGTGATTTAACAAATGCCCAATAAGCTAAAAAAGAAGGCTGACTCTGTTTTAAGGCATCTGAAGCTGATTGTGTCCATGAAGGGTGTTTCACAAAATAAAGAATATTATGGGCAACCCCGAGCATCCTCTGCATGAAACTGTAATTTGACATGTGAGCGTCTTCAGTAAGAGGCCTCTTTCGATCCACTGTAATACAGACCATAACAGAAGTTCCTGTACATCTATCACTAGGGATGTAAGAAAATATATTAATATAAAAATATTTTATTTCCAGATATTGTATCGATATTCAAAACAAAAATATCTTTGTTTTTTTTTGTTTTTTTTACTGTATTTATTTTTAAGGATTTTTATGGAACCATTAATGATGACAATTTTTGTAGTAAAATTAAAAGTATAACTGGTAGTTTGTGGCTGTTTTCCCCTTCTTCGTTCCAGTGGATCAACTAGATTTAGTAATAAAACTGAACGTGTTAAAGTATGAAACAGGTGGAAGTGTTTAGAATGCTGTGACAGTTTTCCTACTGTTAAATTCAGTTTTAAAAATCACAATATGTAGTCTTACTCATAGTATCGCGATATATCAAGATATATCGTATCGTCTTCCATGTATCGCGATACATATCGTATCGCCAGATTTTTGCCAATACACATCCCTATCAATCACCATTTAAAATGACTGTTTAAAGAAACTTCCATCATTCGAGTTATTACAACATTTTTGACACAAGTTGCAAACAAGTCACTTGATGAATACAATTCTACTATATACAGTTAGCTCCCAAGTGAAACAATTTTAATTCCCACTATCATACAGGGAGATGCCATCAGAATCAGTCCTACAGCAACACCATAAGGAACAAGATGGAAAGAGAACAACCTCATGACTTCAACTTACCAATAATAAGGTGTACAAATGAAGATTTTAAGTAGCCATTTAAGTTTGGGATGAAGCATCTGTATTGCCCTTCATCTGCAGTCGTCACATTGGTGATCATGAGGGATATGTTGCCTTGTCTTAGGCCATCTGCGAACAACGCTGTCCTCCCGTTGTACGACGAGATCTTCATGTCCAGGACCTCGCGGTTGTCTCTGTAAAGATGCACGTATTCCATTCCTTTTGGCTGATGCTTAGGGTCAAGCTTTGACCACTCCACCGTCAGGTCCACCACGTCAAACTGAGGCTCCACGTGGCACAGGAGGATGACATCATCACCCGGAGCAGCTATAATTGGCTGAGGTGAGCCTTTCACCTGATAATAACCTAACAATGTACAACAGAAATGTTATGCTGATATTGCTTAGATGTAAAATATTTGACAGGTTTCTGTGATATGGCATAGTGATTCCACAGCTCCATGTTAACTTTCTTAAGACACCAAGTTAGGTAGATGACCTTACACTGTTTTCAGGACTCTTGATATAATACTGGGTTTAAATATTTGTGTAAAAACTAGTTAGAAGCTGACCTCTTCCTGTGTCAGCAAAGCAAGCCCAAACTATCATGTTTAAGCCACTATGCTTTAGTGTAGCCGAAAGGTTCTTCTTTAGTTTTTCCTTCTTCTGTAAAATCCATAATATTGCTTTTCTATAGCTGATCCATTATTCTGTAGCACAAGAAACCCCAACACGGTCTTGCTATTTCTATGCTCAGCGCAACTTTATAAACTTAATTTTATACCAAACAGTCCACTTATAAACTGAATATGCTGGGAAATTTTGTTTTCTTTTTCTTGTAATTGTAAAAAAAAATCACCTGCTTTAAGAAGAAAGAGAACACAGGGGAAAATATATCAAAAGTAGGCTACAACTGACCTAGTCCCCCTGTCATTTCAAAAACAGCCTATGATACATTCAGGCCTATACTGTATATGGTGCTGCTGATGCTACTTTGACTTGAAGACATTATCAACTTTTTTAAAAAACAATTAGCAGATTTAGTCAGCTAAAGAAACACTAAATCAAAACACAACAAATCTAAGACAATATAGAACAAAATGCACATTAAATGCTATACTTTTATACTTCATACATTTCTGTATAAACTAGAAAAGATCCCTTTAAGTATGATTGACCTGAGCTCAGAGACCTTTAAAAGGCAATTACAATTTTGAGCAAGTGTGTGGATCCACCTAGGAAGAAATCAATTGTCGTTTTGATGAGAAAGCATCTCTTATTCCCCCCTGGTCAGTATTAGCTACCATCGCTGAGTAACAACAGCTGAGAAAGCTATACAGCACAACGTTCTGCATGTTGGCTTGGTCCCGAAACTCAATAAATAGCCCATCTACAGAAACATATCACTACCAATAGTCCAAACAAGAAAACATGTAACAATATACGAATATACGAATACAGGAACATGTAACACATAGGCATTACTACTTTAGTAGGGCAAAGAGAACGAAGAATTAGAAATGGATTTAATAGCAACGATAAAACATTGTTATAAACTTACCTGCAACGAGAGTTTGGGTGGAGAATATCGCGAGCACAAGTAAATGGAAGTACAGCATATTATGTGCGCCAGCTGCTTCTTCTTTTCTTCTTTAGGTCTGTAAAAAAAAAGAAAGAAAGTAAAAGCTGATGGCGGTGCAGGAGCAGATCTGCTCGGGGTCCCTGTCTTTGCCGATTACGTGCCATCCAACTCTTCCAAAAGATCGCTCTATGCTTGTTCTCCCTTGGAGGATGAGGATGCTGTGGAAGAAAGAAGATAACCGGAGCAGACCCGTCGTCGCAGACCCGTCGTCGCAGACCCGACGTCGCGCTGTTCGCTCGCAGGCTGCTGAAGGACGAGATGTGGCGCAGAAACAACAGCTCGACGGCGCGCAGGGAAAGGGGTGTTCGCTTCTTTCCCTGGGATGACAGAGAAGCAAGTCAGCAGGTGTAGCCATCTGTTTCCACGGGTTTCTTGGGGAGGTTGTCACTTACAGAGCAGATGAAAGAGGTCATTGGTTAATGGCAGTTTTGATCATTGACAGTAATTTTTTAGATAATGTCTATGGTATAAATCTGCTGCACAAAATAAGCGAATGCTTGTGAACATTGTTACTGGTTTAACTGAACTTAAAACAATTTATCCTACGGAGTTCATTTATATGGGGGGGGGGGGGTGATTGGAATATGACACCGAATGAGTGGGAAGACAGTTCCCCCTCAAGATTTAATAGTCACCATTATAATGCTCTTATGGAAGAATTTATTAGAGATAGCAGATTGATATTTGGAGGGTTCAGAACCCAGGGAAGAAAGTGTTCTCTTGGTATAAAATTATAATCGAAATATGTCATTTGTACCATAAAAAAAATAAAAGTAACGACTATTGGAAATTCAGATCCAATTTGCTTGATGATAATGAATATTGTTCAAAAATAAAAGAAATAATATCTGAAATTGAAACTGATGACAGCATAGTTAGCTTCTGGAATAAATGGGAATATGCAACGTTTAAGATTAGAGAACTTTCTATTAAAAGGAGTAAAGGCTTGAATAAGGAAAGGTTAAAACAGGAAAGTGATCTTCTTTGTGAGATAAGTCAGTGTTGCAGTAAATCAGAAATGACGAGTGAAGACAAAGAAAAATGACTACATCTGCTAACTAAAATGGATGAAATCGCGTGTTTTAAAATACACCACTGCCTTTCGGCTGCTTTCACACAGCAAGAAATGTACCGGAGGATCCTGATGAATGTCTGGAGGGGGGGGGGCGGGGGGGGGGCGTACATGTCATTTCCCCAAACAAAGGGATTATTGCAAAGATGGTCGACGAAACAGCAGATCTACTCGCAGTGCTCGTCTTTGTGATGTGTGCAATTTTGCGCACATGGAAACGCTTAAGAGACATAGATGAAGAAGCTGAAGCTTAATACGTCAAAATGACAGTTTATGAACATTCTCACTTTCCAGATACATTGCAGCAGAACAACAACTTCAAAACATTCATTGTGCAAAATGCATTCAAAAAATATTTAAATCTTTTTTCTAAAAAACGCAACATTCTCACAACATAAAGATGAAAATATTTTAAGTAAATTAATAGCCAAATGTTATTAAAAAAACACAAAGTACAAAATTGAAGAATCGGGTTTAAATGCTATTGACTCTGCTGCCATGAATGGTGTTCTTCAATTGAGGTGGGTTATTTTAAAAAAATTAAACATAAAAACTCCCTTTGGTTCAACATTCCCAGGGCAATTTTTCAAAAAGTCGGAGGCATTGATTTTTTTGTTGCGCCGTGCTTATGATGTTGGCAAACTACCTGTTAAATTATCAGACTCACAAGCAAGTTCTCCTCTAGCCTACTGGAACCTGATATTTAAGCATAATTGCACCCCAGACAACTCACCACTGTTGATCAATAGATATATTCTATTCAATTGAAAGTCATTGGCTAGATAAAGGAATTTGGGCAGTTTTTCATTTAATGGATGAACATGGCAACCTTTTGAAGCATGAGACGTTATGCAGGAAATTCAATCTTATATGCTCAATGAATGAATATAATAAAGTGATTAAATCCATTCCAATCCCCATGGAAACAATGAGTCAACAATTAGTGATGCGTTTACATTTGTCAGATATGAGATCACTATGTGTGGAGCGGGTCAGTTTAACCAGTAAAGCAGTTCTCTAATAGATTTACACGGAAGATACCAACTACTCACTACTATCCTTACCAACTAAAAAGAAAATACATTATGCGCGAGTTCAATGATATGGAAAAGAGAAAAATAAGAAAGAGATATTTGTCTTATCCAAGTATGTGAGTATGTAAAGGAATGCTGGTTTTCTTTTCACAGCTGGTTGTTGACTAAACATATAAAATGCATCCAATTGTGGCTGTTCTTTCTTGAAAACAAAGTCCAAAAGAGCCAGAGATGCACCATGAACTAGCTCCGTACGCATGCAAAAAAAAAGGAATTTCATTCAATGTTGTATTATTCCCCCATTGCAAACAAGACAAACATTTTTTGCTTCCTTCTCTTGTTCTGGTAAAAAACCATATGCCCACCCAGGTACATGCTGGTCCTCCACCTGACGCCCTATTTATCAGTTATTCCCCTGGCTCATAAGTAAACAAAACAAATAAACTAAACAGAATAACAAAAACATTTTCTCAAACAAATATCAAAACAAATTATAAAGAATAATCAATAGCTCCTACACATCCGATAAACTGGATTTCTATTCAAGTTGGAGTTTTTTTGAAGGACAGAAATATGGACTACCTGGTGAACATTTTGATTTCGCTTGGAAAGCATTTCATCCATAATGGTAAGTTCCTTTAAGTTAAATCCCACATCAACGGATGGAAAAATGATTAAAAATTTTTCATGAAATCTTTATACTATCTGGACAACAGAAAACGGCCAGAAACAGATTTCTCTAATTGAAATTTGTAGCATTTTGTGATAAGACCCTCTTAATGTTCATTTTATTTACTTTTCTTACTTACTTTTATTTAATTTATGTCCTTTTGTTTTCTTTTGGGGGGGGGGGGGGGGGGGGGGGGTTGCTGAGGCTGATTCAACAGGTTTTTGGTGTTTGATAGATAAATTGTCTTTATTATGCCTTAATTTTTTTTGCACACTGTGATCGAACTGAATAAAGATTTAAAAAAAAAATTAAGATCTGCTCGGGGGGCTCTGCGCTTCAGTTTATAATTTCCCTCATATTGAAAAGATCTTTTGCAAAATTTTATTAACAAAACAAAAAAAGAGATGGATTTGTTGCTGCAAAAAATATTTAGTTGATTTGACTACCTTAGTTGGCTCTAGTTGAAATGTCTGAGTGCATTTTGGCGCCTTGTGAAAGAGTACTTTTCCATATCTTTTCTATTTTATTTTAAAACAAATAACTTTACTAGAGATTTTTCGATCAGAAATTTGTCGCCAATTTCTGATCTCCGATTCTTGCAAACCTTTGATTTGTCGAAAACAGTATTAGCCCATCCCGGTTTCTCTTTTAAGAACTGTAAAATCCAAAATTGCTTTTATGATTTTAAAGCAAAGACAAATCATTGCAAATTTGACATTTTAAACTTTATTTAGGATGCTGTATTAGCATTTGCGTAGGTAGCATGGCTAGCATTTGTAAAGCATCAGTGGTTGTGTGTCTATCCCAGAGATTAGAGAGCCTTACCTTTTTAATCTGAGACATCCCAAAAGCTGCCAACTTTTCCAGATCCAGCATGTTCCAGAACAGACAGGCTGAAAGCTCAAAACGGAAAAAACAGCAAACATTGCTGTAATATGTTCAGCCTTCCTGTTATCTGCTGAAAGTTTTGCTCTCTCTCATCTTTAGTCGAACTAAGTTGCAGACACGTCCCATGTCATAGGACATTTGTTTTCAAACAGCTTCTTCCATCTCTTGAGCTTCCCCCAACTTCATCATAAACACCTCACTAATACTATAATGGTGCGTTCACACCGCCCCAAACGTCAGCGTCAGTTGCGGCAAGATTACATGTAAAGTCTACGGTTGAGTCCATCAGAGTCTCTGCGGTGCGTTGTTTGCGTTGGCTCCGTCAACTTTTTAAGCGCTACCTGCGTTTCAAGCGGCAACGCAGCAAACGCAAGCAACGCAGAAGTTCAGCTAGCTGAACTTTTGACGGACTTGACGCACTTGACGCAGTGCGCCAACCAATCAGAGCGTCTCACTGTAGCGACGTCACCACACGTATCTTCTTCGCGCTCTTTTTTGCTCAACTTACATTCGTCAAACTAGATGCGTTGCTGACGTAGTGCGGTGTGAAGCAAGCGTTGCAAGCTTCAACGTACATGCGGCAAACTAGATGCGTTGAGAGCGTCGCCTGACGCAGACAAAGTGTGCGGTGTGAATGCACCATAAGTAGCTAACTTTGAGTTTTCTTCCCTCAGTAACAGCGTCCACACTCAACACAACCTGTGAGCACCTCAGCATGGTGTGTTCACTTATCAGAAAATGTTTGTATTTTAGAGTTTTGGACCAACCGTGTGTTCTGTTCAATAATTTTTACAGGCCAATATAGAAAAAAGAGAAAGTTTGATTACAGTGATTTGTTTTTAATGTCTATACAAGCATTGATCTAAAATAAACCTGATCGATTTTTTTTTTCATTAGGAGAAAATCTGAAATGACACTTTGTTAACCTGTTCCAAGAGAAGCACTGTAGGACTTCTTACGTTTTGTATAACTTATTTTTTCTGTTTTTGTAAATTCTACAGCTCCTGAAGATTAAGACCAGAAGATTGAAATAAAATCAGTCCTACACTCCTACTTTGATCAATCTAATGTAGCATCTGTGCAAATGATCCAGTCACTTTTCATATTAAATCATTAGCACTAACGTCAGCTATCATATTTTTATTGCGTCGTTGGCTAGTGAAACTTTTTTTCCCCGTCCACAATCAGTTTTCTAAGTCCTACACACATCTGCTTAAACTAGTTTCAAACCTATATCAGATCCAATAAAATATTTCTACTGGTTCTATGTATGATTTCCCACTTGAGAAAACAGACATATTCATGCTCACCTTTTGTATTGCAACCTGATTTATAAATTGTTTTCCATTCTGAATTCATACTTTGCTCTTTAGCCAACATTTTATTAGTAGACATGACTATCTGGTAACTATAAAACTCACCAATCACTGTCTTCTGTATATATATATATTTTTATCAATAAAAAAATAGTCCTCATGAAGACCTATTAAAGTAATAAGATCTTCTAATCTGGATCGCGGGTCTTCCTCTGGACTGGTAGCAGTTTTAATTAGTTTAATTCTCCATGTCTAAAATCAAAATTCCAATGTATTCAACAGTGGTAATAAGTAATGTTTGTGATTAACATTTGTTTTTTGATTAAGATTTAGTATCAGAGCAGCAAAAGAACCAATCACACAATCGTTGTTTTCCAGATGTCCACAGAGGTAACAATACAGAAGAGTGATGTTTTGTTTTAGTTGCATAAAGATTTTACTGTTAAAGGAGAATTTGTATTTATTTATCCCTAATTTGAGCTTATTTAAGCTTTTTTCTTGCAGTTTTTATAGGTTTTTATGCCATATTAAAGTATGTGAACATCAGTTTTCTATAGTCAGCACCATATTATCTTCTGATCTGTCGAATTTGTCATAAAATGTTATATATATATATATATATATATATATATATATATATATATATATATATATATATATATATATATTACTGCCTCTGTTAGAGAATGCCCAAATTAAGGCAAGTTGTCAAATTTGATCTATGTTCCTATAAATACCAGCTCTTAGCAACTTGCGTTGAGACTAACTTTACTTTATAATGGAAATACTGTCCCCTAGAGGCAGATGGTGGAAACGGAAGCACATGTCTTGCTGTAGGTCACTCAGGTCTTAAAGCAACACTAAAGAGTTTTTTTTTTACCTTAAAATAATGTTTCCGAACTCGTGTCAGTGGTTGATCAACTCATAACAGGGTGAAACGGCACTTCTGCATTCGCTTTGCGGCCCTCTATCAGCCATAGCAGCACTATGTAACTTTGGGTCGTCGGGTAGCGGTTTTGTAGTTCAAATGCGACTTGCTTTACGGCAGGCTTCACAAAAGCCGGCAGGTGCAGTGTCCTGCAAGGCTCTCTGGGTGGAGCATACTCGGCAGGTACATACGTAGCAGCAGGTAGCTTGAACAATTGTCATCATGACGGAGCCGAAATTGTATTCATCTGTACACCGGTGTTCCGACTATCTGTGCTACCCGCATGCACATTTCGATGTTACGTCACAATTCGCTTACTCAGCAAATCTGTCATCAAGAATTCCTACCTGGAAGATCCATTTCGTCTGTTTTATTTCTTTGAGGTTTACGGTGAGTTTTATACAAATTATTTTATTATTTTATTACTGGCTAATTTTTAATTCAAAATGTTTTAAGGCTTTCCTTAAGCTACTAGTTTCAAGTTTCATACAAGTACATGACAGCCCTTGTAGGTTAGTTTCACTTCTGTGATATCGTTAAACTGCATGTAAACAAGTCCCATTAATTAGAGTCGTACAGGAAATGCGGTTTATTTTGTGCTTATAATCATAGGCTACTACATTTTAATATTTTGGAGTAATAATACTGCCATCTGCTCTACGTCTTACTGGCTTGGTATGTATTCATTAGCTGCTTTACAAACTAACAGATTTCCCGAGTGTGCTATTCATCTATAGGCCTATTTAACAGGTAAGATATTCTGATCATGGTTTTTAGTGCATCTGTATGTGCTAGTTTTAGCTTTATATTAAACGGGTAGCATGTTCTGTGGATTGAAAGAAAAATTTTTCGTTCATAATTTTTTGCTATGTTAGGCATTGCTGCTAAACTGCCACTTCAATCCCGTCACTTGAAAAATATTTTCCGATGATTATGTTTAACATCAAAGCTAACAGGTGTTGTTTTCGGCATGTAAACATACTTTTCAAGGGGTAGCACTGACAGATGCGCGCTACGGTAAGACATTCTGAGGAGGTAGTACAGATAGTCAGAACAGTGCTGTCAGCCATATAATAAAGAAATTAGACCGTATCACGTTATAACGTGATAGTTTATTGTAAAAAAGGTCAAACTATCATGTTATAACGTTTTAGTTTCAAGTGGTTTTCAAGTTTTTACAATAACGTTACAACGTGATACGGTCTAATTTCTTTATTATATGGCCAACAGCTCTACGCCGCCGTACATATCCCAGATGGCACACATACGTCTGGCCGACGTCGGCCTAAGGATGGACGTCGGCCCTATAATTTATAACATCTGTCAAGCATCGGCCCATGAGCGCATATAGCGCCCGCTCATCAAACGTTGTGCTGCGTCGGCTTTAAGTCGCCCCCAGATCTGCCCACACACAGAAGACCCCCAGAGGGCGGGACCTATCCTGTCAGTTGCGGTCCAGGGACGTCACAAAGTGTGTTTCGGGGTTTCAGGTAAGTCACAAATTGCCAAGCAAAGAAATTTATTTTACTCTGTGAAAGTTAAACATTTCCGGTGTGTGATGTACGAGTTGGTCTACAGCCGATACCAAAGCGTTAAGTCCTATTGTTTTTCCTCTTTTGGCGGTTATTTGGTTGGAAAAAGGAAGAAGTGTGCCGATCGGCTGTCTTATTCTGAAATCTTTAATTGTTTCGACATTATCGCATATAGGTTACGTTACGGTCGTCATGTATCTTGTTACGAAGTCAATGTGGTTTCTAGCATCATAAAAATGAGATTGAAACTGAACCTCCTTAGAACGGCCAATAAAACGGTTTGCTTTGTGTTGGACGGTTCACGCCTCCGCGTCTTCCATTCATTTCTGATTGTGGACACTTGGCCATTATCCTGCTTATACAATGATCTCTTACGAAAGAAAGAAATATTAAGTCAATTATTAACACTTTAATGTTGTTTTATAACATTTTTTAAAAGTTTTTTTTCTAAAGAAACAGCTGAGTGGGCTATCTGCCGTTGTGATGCGTTGCCAAGGCAACCGGGGTTACGTCAGTCAGGATGTGTCCCCCCGTAGACATCTATGCTTTTTTGGATCATCATGTTTTAATTAGTATTGGTCAAACAACCAAACTGTATCAGATGCACAAAAATGTATCAGATGCACAAAAATGTTTTTTAACAGTTTAAATATTTTCAACTACAGTAAATGTGTGGAGTTTATTGTTTATGCTGGGCTGCAAAAATCCACAAAAAATTGTCAAAGTAATGTGTTCCAGATTAACACAGGCATATGTGAAAGACATTAATTTACATTGTTTGGAACACTTGCTTTTGTTCTCTTATTTTCCTGAGATTGCAGAACTGGCCATAATTGGGGGGAAATCGGTGAAAAAAACAGTGTGGCAGAAATTGTTTTCCCCTGATGTGGCTACCAAATTGAATTGGTGTGGCAGGGGACAGAAGACTGGGATCAAGGGCAGACCAGTCTATGAAATTCTATTGAGTACGTATTACTACAGCTGTGTTTGAGTGCTACACTGCCATGCAGTAGTACTATGTACTTAATTGTGTAGTGCACATATTTCTGTTTATTCCTCTGAGGGGTTTTAATGTTGTTGTTTTTTTGTTTTTTTTAATCAAATGAGCATTTGTCATTCCTGCTCCTCTGCTTCCATGTTCAGCCTCACTAGCCTACTGATCACCGGTCCTGACGTAGAACTCCCACAATTCCTCTGCTCAAGCCATCATGGGTTGCACAGCGTCCTCATCATTACCCTTTTATGTTTCACCTGTGATCCCATTATTTATAGCCTGTGTTCAGTGTCTTTGTGTAGTCTTGAGTTGATCGTGAATTTTCTACTTGTCCCTCTATATTAAATCCTTTCGAGAAGGCCTGCATTTGTGTCCACTACTGCTTCAGTCCTTACAACATTTAATTTCTAGGGGTTAAAAATCACCAACTCTAACACTGACCAACTTAGGTTTTGCCTAACTCTTGTTTTTGTTTGTTTTTTCTTGCAGCATCAGTTCTTAGAAATTGGGCCTTTCCACAAAACACACAGGCTGAAGTGGAATTGGCAATCCAAAACAGACTCCGGCTGAGCAAGGATGGATTGGAAGGGAGGAGAAGGCAGAGGCCAGGGACTTTTGAGCTATAAGTAAGTCTTTTGATTAAGTAATGCTCTAATTTTGAATGATACTAAAACATAAATTTTTAATTAGAATTTACAACAGTTAGCCCTGCGATAGACCGGCGGCCTGTCCAGGGTGTACCCTTCCTCTTGCCTGGTAATTGCTGGGATAGGCTCCAGCTTCCCTGCAACCCTGAATTGGACTAAGCGGTACAGGAAATGGATGAATGGATTTACAACGGTTAACTCTGGTCAAACAATTGAATTGGCCGACACTGAAAACATGACAATATTTGGCCACATCATCATGGTTTCTTCAAGTAGAGCTGTCAGTAGTAGCAAAACAAACACAAATTTAATCTTCTCTGTCTCTTGGAGGCAGGCCAAGAGACTGGAATTGTGTGCTATGGAAAAGCACATGTAACTGTTTTATTGATGGCTGTTATTGTTTTAGTTTATTTCCATAACTACACACAGAAACACCTTCTACACACACAAATGTAAATGTGTGTTGTTGTTTTTTTTTTACACAGCTCCTGGTCCCTCTGCTGTTCTGGTCCCTGACATCTCTTCGTCATCTTTGCCCTTTTCTCTTCCTCACCTCCTGGAGGAGCAAGTTCATCAAAACACTTAAGTACAACAAGACTTTTAACACATGTGTTCGGCACATTGGGCAGATGCCTCGTTTTGGCCTCAAATTTTGTTTTTATAAATAAATAAAATATGAATTTCAGTTGACTAAAGTCGTATTTATTGAAATCTTAGAACAGGATTCAGTTAGCTCAGATGGTTATCCAATGATCGGAAGATTGGCGGTTTGAACCCCGCTGCCAGCAATCTGTTCCTGTGTCCCTGGGCAAGACACTTCATGCTCCTTACCTCCAGTAAAAACATAGCTGGTTCATGATTAAGTATGAATGAACGGTGGTGGTCAGTCTGCCCCAGGGTAGCAGTATTAATGTGAGTGAATGAATAGTGCCTTCAGTAATGTAAAGCGTGTTTGGGTGTCTTGAAAAGTGCCATATAAAACTGATGCATTATTATTAACATGAATACAACTATGTATGTTTAGTATATGTAACATAAGGTATTTTAGTAAATGGAACAAAGTGGTATTCCAGAAATTCTAAATAATGTTGTTTAAACTTAACATAATAACATGAAGTAAATTCAACGTAACTGTATATGATGTAGCACTTAATTAAGACAGCTTGCTGAAATTTAGTCATCTGGTATTCTTCAAATTTAAACAAAATAGTTTTGTGGGACTGGTTTACATTACTTTATTATTTCAATCTAACGTTCTATTTCTTTGAGTGTCTCTCTCTGCAGTCAAGCATGCATCCCTCCCAGAAGCCAATCATTGACCACCATACTCTGTACTAGCTGGTGTTGCTCACACAGACGATTCACCACCAGTGTTGGGCATCTTACATTAAAAAATAGTAATTAGTTCTAGTTACAAATTACTTTTTCAAAAAAGTAATTGAGTTAGTAACTCAGTTACTACACTGTAAAAGTTATTAGTTACTCAGCAAAGTAACTGTGATGTTATTTCTATACCACAGTTACATTCTATATCTATAAGGTCAAATATTTTTTTTTACCGAATGACGAATAATAAAACACCATATAAACAGTATTTTAGAACATTTGGTATTTTAACTTGACTAAGGTTAAAGCAATATGCAGAAAAATAAAACATAAATATACAAAAAGTAAATATTAGAAATACATAATCACACACTTTTCATTAAAGTGCAAACTAAGACACACAGCTGTGGGTAAGAAGAAACAAAGGAAAATCTGTCCATTAAGTTATGCAAATCTATATGTCTGTAATATTTTACAGTAAACAGAGCACTATCCTAGTTGTAGTAGACATTTTAAGATTTATTTCGTATCACTTGAGAGAAAGTATAGACCACTAGCTGCCAAAACGCAAATGAGACCACGCCGCTTCCGGTCACGCCCACTTCCGGGTACGCCCCTTCCGGTCACGCCCACTTCCGGATACGCCCACTTTCGGGTACGCCCACTTTCGGGTACGCCCACTTTCGGGTACGCCCCTTCCGGTTGCGCCCACTTTTGCGGGCACCCTGGCTGCCGGGACAAGCTCCGCCCTTTCACAATAAGCTCCGCCCCCTGATGGCCACGCCCACCTGTCACAATAAGCCCCGCCCCCTGATGGCCCCGCCCACCTGTCAAAACGGGATACGCCCCCTGGTGGGCACGCCCACCTGTCAAGATAGGACACACCCACCTGTCAAACTGGGGTACGCCCCCTGGTGGCCACGCCCACCTGTCAAAATAGGACACACCCACCTGTCGAAATAGGGTACGCCCCCTGATGGTCACGCCCACCTGTCAAAATATGGCACTAAATGGCTCCCTCTAGTTGTTCTGCAATTAAACTAAATGCAAAAAATGAAAATACCTCCCCCTAGTGGCCCAATAAATACTATTACACCAAAACTTATAAATGCCTCCCTCTAGTGGTTCAAAATTAATATAACAGCCTATTGTATAATTGGCCCCCTCTAGTGGATCAAAGTAACATTACATGCAAATCTAAAAATACCTCCCCCTAGTGGCTCTAAAATTAAATGACATGCAAATATGAAAATACCTCCCCCTAGTGGCCCAATAAATAGTATTACACCCAAATGTGAAAATACCTCCCTCTAGTGGTTCAAAATTAATATAACAGCCTATTGTATAATTGGCCCCCTCTAGTGGATCAAAGTAACATTACACCCAAATGTGAAAATACCTCCCCCTAGTGGCCCAATAAATAGTATTACACCCAAATGTGAAAATACCTCCCTCTAGTGGTTCAAAATTAATATAACAGCCTATTGTATAATTGGCCCCCTCTAGTGGATCAAAGTAACATTACACCCAAATGTGAAAATACCTCCCCCTAGTGGCTCAAAAATTAAATTACAGCCTATAGTATATATAGCGCCCCCAATGGTTTGAATCTAACTCCTCAGTGTCATCAGAACATGTCCGAACAAGTCCCTTTAATATTATACGGTCTGGGCTCTGTCTCAACATGACTCCTTGAGCATTCCATTTTATTTTAAACAGTTAAAAGGTGCTTTTTAGCTTCCTGACTTTAATTGAAAACCACATTAGCTCCAACACTCTAGAGACACCATTACATCTGATTCTAACAATTCAACCATGATAAATTAAACTTGTAAGAGCACTAAAAAGAGAATTTATTCACCCACAGCTATGTTGAAGCAGATGCTCATCCTTTTGTTGGTTTTTTAAAAATGCACCATTACACAGTCTTTAAAAACAGATAAGGATTTTAAAAAACATCACTTTAAACCTGGGTGCTTTAAGCTGGAAATAAGAAATCTATCAAACTACTAAAGTTACTGATAAAAAACAGTCCACCAATCAGCGTTTGACACGCCCCTGCTCTGCTTTGTATTCGCTGTATTTATCACGCCCCTGACTTCACCTACGTCCGCAAGTCGGGTAAACCGGTTTGGGCGGTGCTCACCGGGCGGCATTTACCTGTATAAAAGGCTGTCGGAAAACGGTTAATCTCTACAGCATGCTGGAAGGACCTCATTCAACAATCCGACCTTAAGGACACGGAGCGCGGTGCTGCGACGAACAAAGAAAACAGCGGTTTCACGAAGACTGTATCACCGGCTTCATTCGAGGGGAATCCCAGAAGCCCGCGTCATTGTCAGACCGCGTCAGAGCTGAGTCCTGGCGGGATTCCCGAGCTTCCCCTGCTAAGAGCTGGAGTTACGGGTTCAGCGGTGAAATCAACTTCACAGCGACTTCAGGAAATCTTCACATCGGCGACCTGTATGAGTAAATGTTTTTTTTAGCTCGCAATTGTGCGATCGTCTATGGATGTTTCATAGCACCAAGATGGATTCGCTGCTGGCTTATCGATAGATTCACCATAGCATACATACTCTGTTACAGCTAGAAGTATCGCTCAACTCCAGTTGCTGCTCTGAGCTGGTTTTGGGCTGGAGCGGGAAAAAGGCGCTGGAGATTGTTACAAAGCGAAACTTCGCTCTGAGGTGAGTTTACTGTTTGTTAAATTATGTTGACTGTTTATATATGAGCGTTACCGTATATGTATTTATTTTATTATATTCCTGACTTTTACCTGCGCTTTATCATAGACCGTGATCGAAGCGCGGAGCTGTTTGCAATTGGATCTCAGCGGATCTGCCCAACGCCAGCCTTGGCGCTCCGGTTAGCTGCGAGACTGTCTGGAGCTTTCTCCAGCTTGTGTATTGTCTGACTCTGAATGTTTTTTCATGTCCTTATTTTTCTGATTGTATGTTTAAATAGCAACATCAACCAGTCAGTATGAATGTCTCACAGGAGCTAAATAGTCCTCAACCGTCTAGTCAGGAAGATGAAGAATTTCAGATCAATGTACGTGACGAATTCAATAACATAGAGATCCGACACAACTTTGTCCGGCCTGAGGGTGATCATCCGTGTCCGTATGAATTTCATAATCACATAATGAATTTGCTCAGGGGTTTATCAGACCGGGTGACACCGCTGGTTAACACTAACGATATTGTGCAGATAGAGGTTAATGGACCCGGCGTGTCTCGCAGCGTGACTTTCTCTGTCGATGAAGGGGGGAGTAACGTCATGCACCAGTTCGAAACGTTTTTAGATGATCTGATGCAATCCAATGCTGAAATAGCCTCAACAGAGCGTTTGGAGTTTGTAATTCAAACAGTGCGTGATCTTAGCGGGGGAGCTAGACGAAAAGCTGAAATGTCTCTCGATTGCGAGCTTATACACAAGAAGAGACGCCACCTATATATTGTGAACAATGATCGAGATGATAAACTGTGTTTTGCTATTAGCTTAGCCTGTGTTGCAGACCCTAGCCTCGGCTCCGATGCGGCTATACAGCTCGGTAGAGAGTTGCAACAGCGTGCAGGCCTTTCAGAACACACCCCCGTCAGATCAGGCGATATCCACAAATTTGAGAAGTTGTTGAACAGAAAAATAGTTGTTTTTATCAGAAGTGAGGGAGAGAGAGCTCTAGGGAAGATTCAGACCGACTTTGAGGACCGAAGCAGGACTGTTTTTCTATTGCACTTCCGAGACCATTACTACGGGATCAAAAACTTGAAGGGTTTTATAGGGGCTCGGGATATTTGTCACTACTGTTTCGATCCTATAGGGCATAAATACAATCATGTATGCAAAGGTTCGTGCGCTGTCTGCAATGATGCAGCGTGTGCTCAGGGGGTTACAAATCCGATTCTTTGTCATGACTGTAACAGATATTGCAAGAACCAGACGTGTTACAATAGACATAAAGTACCTGAGCTAAAACCCAGGGCGCGTGTGATGGTCAGTCATTGTGATCAGGTGAAGAAATGTCCCAACTGTGGGTTAAACTATAACCAGAGTCTCACAACAGGCAAGAAGCATGTGTGTCAAGGGAAGAAGTGTAGGATTTGTGGGGGTAAGCTTGACAAGGACCAGCCAGCATCGGACCATAAATGTTATATCCAAACATGCTCTGTCGATAGCGAAATAAGTGACAAGGTGATTTTTTACGATATTGAAACTTTCCCTGGTGCGCAGGGTGAGCATGTTCCATTTCTGATCTGTTCAAAGTCCACATCTGGCGAGGAGTGGTCAGCCTACGGTAGCGATTGTATTCGGGAGTTTATTCGTGAAATCAGGAGGCCGGGCCGTCGGAATTACACATGTGTAGCCCATAATGCTAGAGCTTTTGATTCCTACCTTGTTCTGAATGCAATGACGGAGATGGGTTTAAATCCTGACATCATTATGCAAGGGTGTAAAATTCTTAGCATCACTGATCCTGATTACGGTTTGAGGTTCATTGACAGCCTATCTTTCCTTGCCATGAAGCTTAGTAAAATGCCTGAAGCCCTCGGTTTTCCTGACCATAGCAAGGGCTATTTCCCACACCGTTTCTCATCCTCTGATAATCTGGGCTATGTAGGTTCTTACCTGCTGCCATCATTTTACGGTGTTGAACGAATGAATCGTGCTGAGCAGGAGGAATTCTATACATGGTACGCTGAGGTTAGCAAGGGCGTGTTTGACTTTAAAAAGGAGGCTCTCTTTTACTGTAAGAATGATGTGGAGATACTTGTACAAGGATGTACAAGATTTTGTCAGGAGTTTTTTAACGACAGTCAGATTGACCCTTTTAACAGGATCACCATCGCAAGTGCTTGTATGAAAGTGTTTCAAAGCAATCATTTGAAGGCAGACACTCTCGCTGTGCCTTCACCTACAGACTACAGCGAACAGTTTAAAAAGTTTTCCACAGCTTCCGTTGAATGGTTGGAATATGTTTCACATACAAGGAGGGTTGGAATACAGCATGCTCTAAGAGGTGGTGAGAAAAAGATTGGATCATACTTTTTAGACGGTTACCTGGAGGTAGGGGAGCGTAAAATAGGGTTTGAGTTCCATGGGTGTGAGCATCATGGCTGCAGCACCTGTCGCTATCCAACAGCTGAGAGTCCATTGACCGGTGTGCCTTATGGGCAGCTCTACGCTGCCACCATGGAGAGGGAGCATGTGCTGAGGACTGTGTACGGTATAGAGCTCGAGGTGATGTGGGAACATGTGTGGGAAGAAATGAAGAAGAGTAACGCTGATGTGAAGCAGTTCATGATGACCTACCAGGCTCCTGCACCACTTACCCCCCGTGAAGCGCTTTTTGGAGGGCGTACATGTGCAGTCAGGTTGAGGTACTCTGCAGCCCCCGGTGAGCAGGTTCTTTACCAGGACGTGTGTAGTCTTTACCCATTTGTTCAGAAGACGAAAAGCTTTCCTGTAGGGCACCCGATCATAATCAGGGAAAACTTTGATGATCCTAGAAATTATTATGGATTTATCAAAGCAGTCATTTCACCACCTCGTGGTCTTTATTTCCCCATTCTACCATTCAGAACAGATCATGGAAAGCTTGTATTCACCCTCTGTCGCACATGTGCATTGGAGAACAATCAGACACATAGTTGCACCCACACTGACACTGAGAGAGCCTTAACAGGTGTATGGGTGTCTGAAGAGGTTAAAGAAGCCCTTTCACACGGCTACAGAATCGATCAGATCGTTGAGGTGTGGCACTTTGAGCAGCATAGTGATCAGATCTTTGCAAAGTATGTCAACTCCTTTTTGAAGACCAAGCAGGAAGCTTCAGGTTATCCCGAGGGTGTAGAGAGCGAGGAGGACAAACAGAAATACATCCAGGATTTCATGGTGAATCAGGGTGTAGAGTTAGACCCTGAAAAAATTAAAGTAAACCCGGCAAAACGTCAAGTAGCCAAGCTGTGTTTGAATTCGCTTTGGGGGAAGTTTGCTCAAAAAAATGATCAAACCCAAACCTCAATCATTAAACACCCTGACAAGTTTTTTGAGTTCCTGTTTTCAGGGAAGTTCGTTGTGACATACTTCAGCTTTCTGAACCCCAAGATGGTCATGATTCAATGGAAGTACAACAAAAACTGTGTAACGCCCCCTAACAAAACCACCAATGTGTTCGTTGCCGCATTTACAACAGCTTACGCACGACTAGAGTTATTCAGATACCTACACCAACTCCAAGAACGGGTACTCTACCTTGACACAGACAGTGTGATCTATGTTGTGCGTGAAGGCGAGAGCTCTCTGCCGACAGGTAGCTATTTGGGTGACTTGACAAACGAGCTCCCACCAGGGGACACCATTCAGGAGTTTGTTGCCGCAGGGCCAAAGAGTTACTCGTATCAGACAAAGCACAGGGGTAAGGTCGTGATGAGGGCAAAGGGGATATCGCGAACCATAGAATGCTGTGAAAGGGTGAATTTTGATACAATGACAGGACTTGTTGACGGTTACCTGGGTGGTGAGAGAGGCGAGGTACTCAAAGCACCGCAGCATTCCATCAAACGTGATAAAAACGGGTTCCGTCTGGGAACAACCTCCGCTTGTCATAGACCACCCTGAAAGTTTTGGTAAATGAGTGATTCCTCAGATGGAACCCGTTTTTATCACGTTTGATGGAATGCTGCGGTGCTTTGAGTACCTCGCCTCTCTCACCACCCAGGTAACCGTCAACAAGTCCTGTCATTGTATCAAAATTCACCCTTTCACAGCATTCTATGGTTCGCGATATCCCCTTTGCCCTCATCACGACCTTACCCCTGTGCTTTGTCTGATACGAGTAACTCTTTGGCCCTGCGGCAACAAACTCCTGAATGGTGTCCCCTGGTGGGAGCTCGTTTGTCAAGTCACCCAAATAGCTACCTGTCGGCAGAGAGCTCTCGCCTTCACGCACAACATAGATCACACTGTCTGTGTCAAGGTAGAGTACCCGTTCTTGGAGTTGGTGTAGGTATCTGAATAACTCTAGTCGTGCGTAAGCTGTTGTAAATGCGGCAACGAACACATTGGTGGTTTTGTTAGGGGGCGTTACACAGTTTTTGTTGTACTTCCATTGAATCATGACCATCTTGGGGTTCAGAAAGCTGAAGTATGTCACAACGAACTTCCCTGAAAACAGGAACTCAAAAAACTTGTCAGGGTGTTTAATGATTGAGGTTTGGGTTTGATCATTTTTTTGAGCAAACTTCCCCCAAAGCGAATTCAAACACAGCTTGGCTACTTGACGTTTTGCCGGGTTTACTTTAATTTTTTCAGGGTCTAACTCTACACCCTGATTCACCATGAAATCCTGGATGTATTTCTGTTTGTCCTCCTCGCTCTCTACACCCTCGGGATAACCTGAAGCTTCCTGCTTGGTCTTCAAAAAGGAGTTGACATACTTTGCAAAGATCTGATCACTATGCTGCTCAAAGTGCCACACCTCAACGATCTGATCGATTCTGTAGCCGTGTGAAAGGGCTTCTTTAACCTCTTCAGACACCCATACACCTGTTAAGGCTCTCTCAGTGTCAGTGTGGGTGCAACTATGTGTCTGATTGTTCTCCAATGCACATGTGCGACAGAGGGTGAATACAAGCTTTCCATGATCTGTTCTGAATGGTAGAATGGGGAAATAAAGACCACGAGGTGGTGAAATGACTGCTTTGATAAATCCATAATAATTTCTAGGATCATCAAAGTTTTCCCTGATTATGATCGGGTGCCCTACAGGAAAGCTTTTCGTCTTCTGAACAAATGGGTAAAGACTACACACGTCCTGGTAAAGAACCTGCTCACCGGGGGCTGCAGAGTACCTCAACCTGACTGCACATGTACGCCCTCCAAAAAGCGCTTCACGGGGGGTAAGTGGTGCAGGAGCCTGGTAGGTCATCATGAACTGCTTCACATCAGCGTTACTCTTCTTCATTTCTTCCCACACATGTTCCCACATCACCTCGAGCTCTATACCGTACACAGTCCTCAGCACATGCTCCCTCTCCATGGTGGCAGCGTAGAGCTGACCATAAGGCACACCGGTCAATGGACTCTCAGCTGTTGGATAGCGACAGGTGCTGCAGCCATGATGCTCACACCCATGGAACTCAAACCCTATTTTACGCTCCCCTACCTCCAGGTAACCGTCTAAAAAGTATGATCCAATCTTTTTCTCACCACCTCTTAGAGCATGCTGTATTCCAACCCTCCTTGTATGTGAAACATATTCCAACCATTCAACGGAAGCTGTGGAAAACTTTTTAAACTGTTCGCTGTAGTCTGTAGGTGAAGGCACAGCGAGAGTGTCTGCCTTCAAATGATTGCTTTGAAACACTTTCATACAAGCACTTGCGATGGTGATCCTGTTAAAAGGGTCAATCTGACTGTCGTTAAAAAACTCCTGACAAAATCTTGTACATCCTTGTACAAGTATCTCCACATCATTCTTACAGTAAAAGAGAGCCTCCTTTTTAAAGTCAAACACGCCCTTGCTAACCTCAGCGTACCATGTATAAATTCCTCCTGCTCAGCACGATTCATTCGTTCAACACCGTAAAATGATGGCAGCAGGTAAGAACCTACATAGCCCAGATTATCAGAGGATGAGAAACGGTGTGGGAAATAGCCCTTGCTATGGTCAGGAAAACCGAGGGCTTCAGGCATTTTACTAAGCTTCATGGCAAGGAAAGATAGGCTGTCAATGAACCTCAAACCGTAATCAGGATCAGTGATGCTAAGAATTTTACACCCTTGCATAATGATGTCAGGATTTAAACCCATCTCCGTCATTGCATTCAGAACAAGGTAGGAATCAAAAGCTCTAGCATTATGGGCTACACATGTGTAATTCCGACGGCCCGGCCTCCTGATTTCACGAATAAACTCCCGAATACAATCGCTACCGTAGGCTGACCACTCCTCGCCAGATGTGGACTTTGAACAGATCAGAAATGGAACATGCTCACCCTGCGCACCAGGGAAAGTTTCAATATCGTAAAAAATCACCTTGTCACTTATTTCGCTATCGACAGAGCATGTTTGGATATAACATTTATGGTCCGATGCTGGCTGGTCCTTGTCAAGCTTACCCCCACAAATCCTACACTTCTTCCCTTGACACACATGCTTCTTGCCTGTTGTGAGACTCTGGTTATAGTTTAACCCACAGTTGGGACATTTCTTCACCTGATCACAATGACTGACCATCACACGCGCCCTGGGTTTTAGCTCAGGTACTTTATGTCTATTGTAACACGTCTGGTTCTTGCAATATCTGTTACAGTCATGACAAAGAATCGGATTTGTAACCCCCTGAGCACACGCTGCATCATTGCAGACAGCGCACGAACCTTTGCATACATGATTGTATTTATGCCCTATAGGATCGAAACAGTAGTGACAAATATCCCGAGCCCCTATAAAACCCTTCAAGTTTTTGATCCCGTAGTAATGGTCTCGGAAGTGCAATAGAAAAACAGTCCTGCTTCGGTCCTCAAAGTCGGTCTGAATCTTCCCTAGAGCTCTCTCTCCCTCACTTCTGATAAAAACAACTATTTTTCTGTTCAACAACTTCTCAAATTTGTGGATATCGCCTGATCTGACGGGGGTGTGTTCTGAAAGGCCTGCACGCTGTTGCAACTCTCTACCGAGCTGTATAGCCGCATCGGAGCCGAGGCTAGGGTCTGCAACACAGGCTAAGCTAATAGCAAAACACAGTTTATCATCTCGATCATTGTTCACAATATATAGGTGGCGTCTCTTCTTGTGTATAAGCTCGCAATCGAGAGACATTTCAGCTTTTCGTCTAGCTCCCCCGCTAAGATCACGCACTGTTTGAATTACAAACTC
This sequence comes from Valencia hispanica, assembly GCA_963556495.2. Classification (NCBI taxonomy): domain Eukaryota; kingdom Metazoa; phylum Chordata; class Actinopteri; order Cyprinodontiformes; family Valenciidae; genus Valencia; species Valencia hispanica. Next base: position 19,136,203 of record OY747714.1, on the reverse strand, counting down.
CAAACGCTCTGTTGAGGCTATTTCAGCATTGGATTGCATCAGATCATCTAAAAACGTTTCGAACTGGTGCATGACGTTACTCCCCCCTTCATCGACAGAGAAAGTCACGCTGCGAGACACGCCGGGTCCATTAACCTCTATCTGCACAATATCGTTAGTGTTAACCAGCGGTGTCACCCGGTCTGATAAACCCCTGAGCAAATTCATTATGTGATTATGAAATTCATACGGACACGGATGATCACCCTCAGGCCGGACAAAGTTGTGTCGGATCTCTATGTTATTGAATTCGTCACGTACATTGATCTGAAATTCTTCATCTTCCTGACTAGACGGTTGAGGACTATTTAGCTCCTGTGAGACATTCATACTGACTGGTTGATGTTGCTATTTAAACATACAATCAGAAAAATAAGGACATGAAAAAACATTCAGAGTCAGACAATACACAAGCTGGAGAAAGCTCCAGACAGTCTCGCAGCTAACCGGAGCGCCAAGGCTGGCGTTGGGCAGATCCGCTGAGATCCAATTGCAAACAGCTCCGCGCTTCGATCACGGTCTATGATAAAGCGCAGGTAAAAGTCAGGAATATAATAAAATAAATACATATACGGTAACGCTCATATATAAACAGTCAACATAATTTAACAAACAGTAAACTCACCTCAGAGCGAAGTTTCGCTTTGTAACAATCTCCAGCGCCTTTTTCCCGCTCCAGCCCAAAACCAGCTCAGAGCAGCAACTGGAGTTGAGCGATACTTCTAGCTGTAACAGAGTATGTATGCTATGGTGAATCTATCGATAAGCCAGCAGCGAATCCATCTTGGTGCTATGAAACATCCATAGACGATCGCACAATTGCGAGCTAAAAAAAACATTTACTCATACAGGTCGCCGATGTGAAGATTTCCTGAAGTCGCTGTGAAGTTGATTTCACCGCTGAACCCGTAACTCCAGCTCTTAGCAGGGGAAGCTCGGGAATCCCGCCAGGACTCAGCTCTGACGCGGTCTGACAATGACGCGGGCTTCTGGGATTCCCCTCGAATGAAGCCGGTGATACAGTCTTCGTGAAACCGCTGTTTTCTTTGTTCGTCGCAGCACCGCGCTCCGTGTCCTTAAGGTCGGATTGTTGAATGAGGTCCTTCCAGCATGCTGTAGAGATTAACCGTTTTCCGACAGCCTTTTATACAGGTAAATGCCGCCCGGTGAGCACCGCCCAAACCGGTTTACCCGACTTGCGGACGTAGGTGAAGTCAGGGGCGTGATAAATACAGCGAATACAAAGCAGAGCAGGGGCGTGTCAAACGCTGATTGGTGGACTGTTTTTTATCAGTAACTTTAGTAGTTTGATAGATTTCTTATTTCCAGCTTAAAGCACCCAGGTTTAAAGTGATGTTTTTTAAAATCCTTATCTGTTTTTAAAGACTGTGTAATGGTGCATTTTTAAAAAACCAACAAAAGGATGAGCATCTGCTTCAACATAGCTGTGGGTGAATAAATTCTCTTTTTAGTGCTCTTACAAGTTTAATTTATCATGGTTGAATTGTTAGAATCAGATGTAATGGTGTCTCTAGAGTGTTGGAGCTAATGTGGTTTTCAATTAAAGTCAGGAAGCTAAAAAGCACCTTTTAACTGTTTAAAATAAAATGGAATGCTCAAGGAGTCATGTTGAGACAGAGCCCAGACCGTATAATATTAAAGGGACTTGTTCGGACATGTTCTGATGACACTGAGGAGTTAGATTCAAACCATTGGGGGCGCTATATATACTATAGGCTGTAATTTAATTTTTGAGCCACTAGGGGGAGGTATTTTCACATTTGGGTGTAATGTTACTTTGATCCACTAGAGGGGGCCAATTATACAATAGGCTGTTATATTAATTTTGAACCACTAGAGGGAGGTATTTTCACATTTGGGTGTAATACTATTTATTGGGCCACTAGGGGGAGGTATTTTCACATTTGGGTGTAATGTTACTTTGATCCACTAGAGGGGGCCAATTATACAATAGGCTGTTATATTAATTTTGAACCACTAGAGGGAGGTATTTTCACATTTGGGTGTAATACTATTTATTGGGCCACTAGGGGGAGGTATTTTCATATTTGCATGTCATTTAATTTTAGAGCCACTAGGGGGAGGTATTTTTAGATTTGCATGTAATGTTACTTTGATCCACTAGAGGGGGCCAATTATACAATAGGCTGTTATATTAATTTTGAACCACTAGAGGGAGGCATTTATAAGTTTTGGTGTAATAGTATTTATTGGGCCACTAGGGGGAGGTATTTTCATTTTTTGCATTTAGTTTAATTGCAGAACAACTAGAGGGAGCCATTTAGTGCCATATTTTGACAGGTGGGCGTGACCATCAGGGGGCGTACCCTATTTCGACAGGTGGGTGTGTCCTATTTTGACAGGTGGGCGTGGCCACCAGGGGGCGTACCCCAGTTTGACAGGTGGGTGTGTCCTATCTTGACAGGTGGGCGTGCCCACCAGGGGGCGTATCCCGTTTTGACAGGTGGGCGGGGCCATCAGGGGGCGGGGCTTATTGTGACAGGTGGGCGTGGCCATCAGGGGGCGGAGCTTATTGTGAAAGGGCGGAGCTTGTCCCGGCAGCCAGGGTGCCCGCAAAAGTGGGCGCAACCGGAAGGGGCGTAACCGGAAGGGGCGTACCCGAAAGTGGGCATATCCGGAAGTGGGCGTGACCGGAAGGGGCGTGGTCTCATTTGCATTTTGACAGCTAGTGGTCTATACTTTCTCTCACTTGGTCACATGACTTGGAAGCTATTGAAGGAAAACCTGAAATATTACAGTAAATTTATTAATATAAAATATTCTATGCAATCAAATGTCAAATAAATTGTTGTGTCTGGTTCTTTAGATGTATTAAAACACTTCAAGATTGATTTGGTGTCACCTGCAGACACATGAACTGGAAGATGGGCTATCATTACAGTAATAAGAAATATGTGTGAAGTTCCTCCGGTGTCGAGCAACAATGTATATTAATATTTTTTGTGTTTGTTTGTTTGTTGGTAGATCTCACAGGTATTTTCTGGGATGTATGGAGATTTATTGAAAACAAAACCCATCGCCTTCAGGAACGAGCGGCAATCTAGCCGCTTTATTAGTGCAGTTCATAGTGAGACATTAGGGGGAGTGTCCGCTTTAATGAAACGAATGTCCGCCTAGTATACAACTTAAAACTAGCTCACAACTAAGTTTCTTACAGCATGTTGACAGCAAGAGCACTCAGAGGGTCTGCACACTCACCAAATCATCATCATGTTTGCAACAGCGTCATCACTGTCACCTGAGCTCTCTCCTTGCAGCTGAAGTGTGTCAGAAAGCCTGACAGCGCTGCGCTTCATTCAACCATGATTTGTTGATTTATTTGTTATGTAAGTATATTGGTTTGTAAAATATTATAGGCTACCCAGATCAAAAGGCCCGACCTAAATGAATAAATGTCGTAATTAATCATTTATAGGCTAAATATATGGAACGCCTGGCCGCGGGCGCCCATGCTTTCATTGATCGCCGAGACGTCGGGTGGTGGTCGTTTCCGATCAAAGGCCGACGTCTCGGCGATATCTTGCCAATAAACAAAAGCTCTCCATGCAACGTCTCGGCGACAGAGCTTGACGCATCGGCAATACGTCGGCAAGACGTACGTGTGCTAGCTGGGATGACATGCTGAAATGTAGAAAATGTACCTGGGATGAAGACATTTGACACAAAGGCTGCCCAAGACGTGAAAATCTGTAACGTTAGAGGGTATCGCTTGTAAATGTGAATCCCCTGGTGTAACCATAACAGATTTTACGAGAGTAGTAGAAAACTATAAATTTTTCCCAACTGTAGGGGGACCCAGAGAGCAAAACTTACTTAGTGTTGCTTTAAATTGACAGCAAACACTAGCCTCTAAATGTATTTGTAATAATGTGATGTACTGTATCTCTATTTTAAAATCATTTTAATGTTTACATTTTAAACATGCTGATGTACACTATATTTTGTTGATTTCTAGTTAAAATTGTATATATTTTTAGTAAGATAACTGTTCATTGCTGTGCTTTGTCAGCCTTCAGATTTAGAATGTAAAAATGCACGTGTTTACATTTGTTGGGGGAAGAATGCTGCTATGCATATTAGAAGAAAATAAATGTTTATTTGACATTTTTGTCAGTGTGGGATTCTGAAACCTGGTTCTAGGCCCCCGTTGGAATTTTTTGCTTGGGGCCCCAAGAGACCCTGACAGTACTCTAATATTCTAATGAGTATTCTAATGTTGTAACTACAAGTTCAGGGCATGTTTCGCAACAGAATCTGCGTTTTCATTTCCAGATACTCCAGTGGTTCCCAAACTATATATATCATCCTCCACAGTTGTGTGCAGTTTTTCACACTGTGCCACTATGTACAAAATTTTATGAGCTCAGGTGATCATTTGCAGGCTTTGGTGTAACAAAATTAAAGGCAAAATATGCTTTGTCATATTTTCTACACCCGTTTGAGCTTCTGCTTTGCGTTTATGTTGGAGCTTCGTCAAAAAGATGTCATTTATATTAGCTTTTAAATTTTATTCAATTTAAATTCAAAAATACTTTATTGATCCCAGAGGGAAATTAAGTGTTGGTATAACTCATATAATTAATTCTTTAAGGAGTTGTTATAGATGATGATAGCTGTGGGCAGGAAGGATTTCCTGTAGCGGTCTGTATTGCAGCGAAACTGAAGAAGCCTCCGACTGAAGACGCTCTGTTGTTGTATTACAGTCTCATGAAGAGTATGCTCAGGGTTGTCCATAATTTTTTTTATTTTTATGAAGAATCCTTCTTTGCATTATCATCTCCAGATGTTCCACAGTTGTCCCAAGAACAGAACCAGCCTTCTTTATCAGGTTGTTGAGCCTTTTTAAGTCCCTTATAGACGGCTTCACTGTTCAGTCTCCAGTCCAGTCTGTTGTCAAGCTGAACTTCGAGGTATTTATACTCCTCAACCACCTCCACTTCTTCTCCCATGATGGAAACAGTGTTTGACTTATTCCTGTTTCTTCTGAAATCTACAATCCTCTACTTTGTTTTGTTCACATTCAAGGTGAGACAATTGTTTCCACACCATGTCACAAAGCGGTCCACCAGCTCTCTGTATTCAGCTTCTTGTCCATCTCTGATACACCCGACAATTGCAGAGTCATCTGAGTATTTCTGCAGATGAGAGGTCTCTGATTTGTACTGGAAGTCTGAGGTGTACAGAGTGAAAAGAAATGGTGAGAGTACGATCCCCTGTGGTGCTCCTGTGCTGCTGACCACCTGGTTTGACACACAATTCTTCAGTCTCACAAATTGTGGTCTGTTTGTCAGGTAGTCATTGATCCAGGTGATTGTTGAGGGCTCCACCTGTGTCTTCAGGAGTTTTTGACGAAGCAAATCAGGTTGAATTGTGTTAAATGCACTGGAGAAATCACAGAACATGATCCTCACAGTGCTGCCTGCTTTGTCCAGATGACAGTGGGTTGGTTGAAGTAGGTGGATGATGGCATCTTCAACTCCAACTCCACAGCGATAAGCAAACTGCAGTGGGTCCTGATACGTTCTTGTTTGCTTACTCAGGGGTGCCAACAGGAGTTTCTCCAGGACCTTCATGATGTGGGATGTCAGGGCAACAGGTCTATAGTCATTGATGACTGATGGGTGAGTTCTTTTGGGTACTGGAACAAGGCAGGATGTCTTCCACAACACTGGAAACTTCTCCTGAGTTAGGCTAAGGTTGAAGAGGTGCTGCAGAATCCGACAGAGCTGCTAAGCACAGGCCTTCTGGACTCTGGGGCTGACACCATCTGGACCTGCAGCCTTGTTCCGGTTCAGTTTCTCCAGCTGCCTCTTCACCTGACTTTTGGAGACAGACAAGTGGGAGGGGGAGGCAAAGTGAGTAGCAGCATTTCCTGACTTGGTTGAAGTCAAACTTGTGGAATCAGAAGAGTCCATGGCTGAGGTGAAGGATAAAACATCTGAGGTGTAACAGGAAAGCTGTTGATCAGAGGAGAGTGGGATGTCTGTTTGGCTGGGAACAGGAGAGGGGGGTGCTTAGCTAGTTCCTGAACTGAACCTGTTGTGTTGAAGAATGTGTTGAGTTCATTGGCTCTGTCCAGACTTCCATCTATCAAATCATTCCTGTCCTTAAAGCCTGTGATCTTTCTCATTCCTGACCAGACATCTCGGATATTGTCCCTCTGTAGTTTGTTCTCCAGCTTCTTCCTGTATGCCTCCTTGCTGTCTCTGATCTTGACCTTAAGTTGCTTCTGTATACTCCTCAGTAATTCCCTGTCTCCCTCCCTGAAGGCTCTTTTTTTTCTTGTTTAGCACTTCCTTCAGGTCACTGGTGATCCAGGGTTTGTTATTAGGGAAGCATCTCACTGTTCTGGTGGGGATGATGTTGTCCACACAGAAGTTTATATAGTCAGTCACACACTCAGTCATGGCATTGATTTCCTCTCCATGTGCTTGGCAAAGAGTCATCCAGTCTGTGGCTGCAAAACAACCCTGCAGGGCTTCTTCAGCTTCCTGTGACCATTTTCTCACAGTTTTCTTTATAACAGGTTGCCTCTGAACAAGTGTTTTATATTCTGAACAGAGAAAAACAAGATTGTGATCTGATTGTCCCAGAGGAGGTCTTGGTTTGGACATGTATGCATCCTTTATATTTGCATAAAACAAATCCAAGGTCCTGTTTTCTCTTGTGGAGCAGCTGACAAACTGGTGAAATGTTGGAAGTGTTGTAGAGAGGGAGGCATGATTAAAATCACCAGATATTGCCACAAATGCATTGGGGTGCTTTGTCTGTAGCTTAGCAACAACGGAACTGATGACATCACATGCATTGTTGGCAACGGCTGAAGGTGGAATATAAACAACTGCCAAAATTACACTGGTGAATTCTCTTGGCAAATAATATGGCCGCAAACTTACTGCCAAGAGTTCGACATCTGGGCTGCAGAGACGACACTTCACAGTAACATGTCCTGGATGACACCATCTGTTGTTGACAAGCACTGCTACTCCACCTCCTTTTCTTTTCCTGTTCATTTTCAGATCTCTGTCTGCTCGTACAGTCAGGAAGCCTGGCAGAGAGACGTTGGAGTCAGGGATATGATCCAGCAGCCACGTCTTCATAAAACACATAACCCTGCATTCCCGGTACTCTTCTTCCTGTATGCCTCCTTGCTGTCTCTGATCTTGACCTTAAGTTGCTTCTGTATACTCCTCAGTAATTCCCTGTCTCCCTCCCTGAAGGCTCTTTTTTTTTCTTGTTTAGCACTTCCTTCAGGTCACTGGTGATCCAGGGTTTGTTATTAGGGAAGCATCTCACTGTTCTGGTGGGGATGATGTTGTCCACACAGAAGTTTATATAGTCAGTCACACACTCAGTCATGGCATTGATTTCCTCTCCATGTGCTTGGCAAAGAGTCATCCAGTCTGTGGTTGCAACACAAGCCTGCAGAGCTTCTTCAGCTTCCTGTGACCATTTTCTCACAGTTTTCTTTATAACAGGTTGCCTCTGAACAAGTGTTTTATATTCTGAACAGAGAAAAACAAGATTGTGATCTGATTGTCCCAGAGGAGGTCTTGGTTTGGACATGTATGCATCCTTTATATTTGCATAAAACAAATCCAAGGTCCTGTTTTCTCTTGTGGAGCAGCTGACAAACTGGTGAAATGTTGGAAGTGTTGTAGAGAGGGAGGCATGATTAAAATCACCAGATATTGCCACAAATGCATTGGGGTGCTTTGTCTGTAGCTTAGCAACAACGGAACTGATGACATCACATGCATTGTTGGCAACGGCTGAAGGTGGAATATAAACAACTGCCAAAATTACACTGGTGAATTCTCTTGGCAAATAATATGGCCGCAAACTTACTGCCAAGAGTTCGACATCTGGGCTGCAGAGACGACACTTCACAGTAACATGTCCTGGATGACACCATCTGTTGTTGACAAGCACTGCTACTCCACCTCCTTTTCTTTTCCTGTTCATTTTCAGATATCTGTCTGCTCGTACAGTCAGGAAGCCTGGCAGAGAGACGTTGGAGTTGAGGATATGATCCAGCAGCCACTTCCTCGTAAAACACATAACCCTGCATTCCCGGTACTCTGGCTGAGTCCTTGTAAGGGGCTTGGAGTTCATCCATCTTGTTAGCCAATGATCTTACGTTGCCCATTATGATCGATGGAAGAGATGGCTTGAACTTCCTCTTTCTCAGTCTCCTTTTCGCTCCTGCTCTGCATCCACGTCTCCTCCTTATCAACTCATCAGGGATTTGTGGCTTTCGTTGAGGTATTATTTCAGCTTTTGTTATGTTAATCAGCTGCTCCTGGCTGTAAACCACATTGTTGCCATGGTTACACATCATAAGTTGTCAAAAAGTGAAAAATTTACAGCAGAAATCCTTCCAGCTTCACAGCACCAAAAACTAGAAAGTACACAGGTCAAAAAAATTTAATCTTCCTCAAGAAAAAAGAGGAATCAATGTACAAAAAAACCAAAACTTAATATGTAGCCAACAGAGCCACTCCAACATGCAGCCACCAAGAGCAGTGCAATTCTAGAATATGCATTCATAGCGCCCCCCAGGGGTCACGCCCCCCACTTTGGGAACCACTGGGATACTCCCACATCAGCCGGGACCCACATGAAAGTCAAAGCCAGTCCAGTAGCCTCAGCTCTATATAATGCCATTAAAATTTCAACTATCATACCTGCGACACTCCTGACTATAATGCCATTTGGGAGTTGATAATCAAACCAACCTCAGGAATGTGAAGAGCAAAGGCAGCTTTTTTGCTATTAGGATCAACAGAACCATCAGTATAGATCTGCAAATATCCACCCTAGTTCTCATCAATAGCTTCATAAACCACCCCTGTAGGATTCCCTTTGCCCTTCTCATTGAACTTTTCTTTCACAGTCCAGTCTATACAGTATCTGCAGCTGGGAGCAACCATGGTCAGACCACTCTAGGGGACATATCACTTCCAAAGTCAGGAAACTCAGCCTTTACTTGTCCAACAAAGCTTAAAGCCAATTTCCCTCTCCTTCCCTGCTGGCTTCCAACTCTCCTCCAGCAGAGTTTTCAGAAGGTTATCTCGCTCTTGGCTATGTAAGCTTTGTGAGTCTCAGCTTGAGGGGCATCTCACCACACTCCACTAACAGAGCTGGAATTGAAGTTGTCCTTACCGCCCCACAACAGACCCTCAGCGATACAGCACAATATAGTAATATAGTTATAATAAAACAATTAAGGGAAGTATGAATTAGTCCACTGAGTCCAGGAAAAAAATGACATGAAATTGACAAGAAAGTTTGAGATATAGGGCTAGTCATAATTTTTAGAGACTTTGTGTACAAATGAAAATTGTTCTTAAAATGAATTAAAACTGGGGCCCATTTCTGAATTTTCTTTCTGTGAGTGATGAATTTGGCCAAACATATGATGGTGTTAATATAGAATAATTCTTTTTTGTTTTTTATAGAAAAAAACAAAAGTTACATGGTCTCTTAAGACAGAAGGTGGGGATGATGGAACCTTACTTAGCAGCCAAGATTGTAGGGCTAACCATAAATTACAGGCAATAGTACAGTTTTAAAAAAGGTGATTGGTTGGTTCAATATCAGACCCACAAAAAGTGCAAATGTTATTGTCTATATTGAAACGATTTCTTAATAATTCTTTGAAAGGATAAATGTCATTCATAATTTTAAAATGTGTATATTTTGCTTTAGGGGTTATAGGAAAGGATAGAAATTTAGTTCTTGCCTTTGTATAATTTTTTTAAAACAAATTTATGTAGGATATAGTTTTTATTATGTCCATCAGGGAATAACTTATATGTTAAGCACTTTCTAATAAAAGAGTTGTTACATTTTTTTCTCTAAGAATTTAATATATTTGACAGAAGGTAGATGTGGTTGTATTTTCTGATATTTTTGATAAAAACAATCAATTCACAGGGGAGTGCATTATGCACTTGTAAAAACTCCATAAAAGGAGGATTCAAATTAAGTTTGTTACAGAAGTGTTCATAATCTAGTAAATTACCATCATTATCCATTAAATGTGTTACAGACCAAATATCTTTTTTAAACCAATCTTTAAGAAATAAAGATTTTTTTCGGTGCAGCACACATCGGTTATTCCAGATTATTACAGAATGTGGTGAAAAGTTGTGTGTATATATCATTTTCCAATATAATAAGATTTGAGTATGGAATTCTGATAACACAATAGGAATTTTATTAATGTCAAAGTCTGAAATAAGTAGTAGGTTCAAACCACCAAGCTGGTTAAAAAGAAAATTAGGGATGCAGTACCAGAATGAGCTATGGTGTTTGATCCAAGATTTTAACCAGTTATCTTTAAGGTTCCATAGAGGCATTCTAAATCATAATAATAACTTTTAGGCCACCATCTTTTATATCTTTCACTAAAATACTTTTTAATATAATGTGGCCTATTTATCCAAATAAAATTTTAATTAATCCTATTAAATGATTTTATTAAATTTTTTGATAAAGCATTTGAATAGAGTGGATATATACGGTATATCTTGATAGGCTTTCCATTTTTGTCAGGTAAATCCTGTCTAAAATTGATTAATCTCTTTGGAGCCATAAGTTCAGTCTTGTTTTACAGTCTTTCAATTTATTTTTGATAATTATCTGTTGACAGAATGCATGGTCTTTCAACAGGTGGATACCGATATACCTAATATTTGTTTTGATAGGAATTTGGTTGATTTCGTTAGGAGGAGTATTGTAAAGAGCAAAAAGTTCACATTTATTTATGTTTAAAATTAAGAGCAGGAGAAACTCAGAGTTATTTGAAGCAAACTGCCAGCGAGCAGGTTTAGTTTTACAGAGTATGCTGCCCGGGTAACTGAGTCAGAGTTACGCTGAGCTGGCTTTGTGAAACAGAAAAACCAGAGTTTCCCTCATCTCAGGGTTAACTAACTCAGGGTTTTCACTAAACCTGCTTTGTGAAACGGGCCCCAGGAACTACTCCCCTTAGAGCTGTAACGCTGATGAGTACTGATTGTACCTGGAGCAGCAGCTGCCTGTTTCCCCCTGCAGGGAAAAGGTGAAGGAGAAAACAGAACACACCCAAGCACCCAGCACTTAGCCACAGAATCCCAACAGCATGCTTAAAATGAATCAAAAAAATGTTGCTGTGACTTCAGAAATTGAACATGGGAAAAGAGAGACAAAGCTTACTGAAAAAAAGGCATTGGAAAATAAAATTGAGAAATTACAGTATAATCAAAAAAGAACTGAATAAAATAAAGAGCCTTATTCCAGAAATAAAAACATTGATGAAAATGAAAAATGACTCAGAAGTTCAACTTCAAATAGACAATTTTAAAAAACTGTGTGAAAAAGCAACAATGTTACATCACACAATAATGTCTTTACTCCCAGATGATGAACAGGTAAAACAAAATGTGTGGTTTACCAGTATAATGGAGTACAGCAACAAATGTAAAAACACTGAACAGAAATGAATTGATGATTCAGAGAAGCAGATTCAAACTGGAGGCTCAGGTGAGCCAAAGGACTTTAATAATAAAAGTGATGAAAAGACAGATGAACCTAATGTGTCAAAGCTGGCTGTATGATTTACTGGAAGTAGGGCTTTTGGTAACTGTTTGAGATTATTGGGGTTGCATTTGTTCGGATTATAATTTTTAGTCCGCTCTCTGCTGATAATAACAGGTATGAATGATGTAGACCAAGGTCCAAGTCCAGTATGTGAGTTACTGTTAATATCAGGGGTGAGTTCGTAGGAGCAGGGACCATTTGCACATCAGGATGTGGCGGAGGGAACAGAGAGGGCAGGGGCAGCTGTGGCCAGTGTAGTTGACAGGGGGGGCGTGGACATGCCAGGCTCAATGCCAGTGTACGAGTGCCTTGTCTATTTAGATGGAGCCCACAGGTGCTTCTTGCCCCAAAAAATTTTACAATTGTCTATAAAACCAATATTGTGAAGGACGGTGGTAGAGGCGAGCCAGGTATTCAGGGATAAAAGTCTGCTAAAACGGCCAATTCCTCTGCCGACAGTGGGGGTGGGGCCAGAAATGAAAAAAGAGACGTGTGCTTTTTAAAAGATTAAAAAGGTGAATAAAATCACGCTTCAGGAGCTCAGACTGCTGTTTATGAATGTCATTGGTGTCAACGTAAATCAAAACTTTACTCACATATTTGTGTTGTTCAATGAGCTGAGGAATCTGTTCAGCAATGTCTGTGACAGTAGCTCCAGGGAAACACAGTGTGAGGGCTCCTCTCATCCCCACATTTCTGATTATGGAGTCCCCGATGATGAGTGTGGTGGGTGTCAGGTCTGCAGGTGGATGTTAGCGCTGGGCAGAGGATCGTTCACCATCCAGGACTTGCTGTATGCCAGGTGGAGAAGCTTCCCCGGGACTGCAGCGATGTTTAATCAGCGCAGAGGGCTCGTTCTGTGGGTTCGGGGTGAAGTGGAGCACTCCTCGGCGAGTTCTGGATGCAGGCCAGGGTTTGGCGCGATGTGGAAGGCAGGCGGAGTCCAACTGTTGCTCTGGCTGCTGGGAGGGATTGGGCGGCAATCCTATGGAGCTACGGGGACCAGGGGCTGTCAGAGCAGGAAAATCTGCATCCAGGGCGCTGAAACGGTTGGATAATGGCAGGCAGGTTGGAGGAGCAGCCGCCACCGCGGCCGGGCCCAACCGTTAACCGGGCACCCTGGAGCGCCGGATTGGAGCTAATTGGGGGCTTTTGGTTTAGCCCCCAGCTGGAACCAGCGGTCCTCCTCTGCAGCAGATGTCACACAGGCGTTTGGCACCCCGAGTCCGCCTGGAGATCTAGCGATGGATCCTCCCTCCACAGCTTCGCCAGGCTGGCAGGGAATGGTGTCCGCCAGCTGTGCACTGCTGGTGGCGGCGAAAGTCCGGCCGAAGATGATGTCCACGTTGCGCTCATTGTCCTGGATTTGGTGAAGTGTTGAAATCCTCTGCTCCAGCTCTAGAACCCTCTGGCTGAGTTTTTCACAGCCATTACACCCAGGACTGCAGGTGAGTGGAGGCATGGTGTGGGGAGAGAAGTAGTTCGCGCTCCCCACCGATTAAAACGATCCGATAAAAAAACGTCCAAATTATTAATAAGTTAGTGGTGTTAAAATCGGTTAAAACCAGTCTTTAAAAAGATTTAAAACCAGTTAAAAACCGTGATTGTTGGGGAGCTGGTCTTAACGGGTCTGACAGACGCTGGCGCATGTGCAAAGACTGAGGATCACAACCAAAGGAGCTAGTTATAAGTTGTCAGAACCTTGATCCAGAAAGAGGATACAATAAAGCTAAAGCACTGTTACAACAGCAGTTTGGGAATGAGCTGAACATCGCTCACGCATTTGTGGAAAGAGTTTTCTCATGGCCTTCAATCAATGCTCCAGTGCAAATGAGGAAGTACAATATCTGGATGAACTGGACATGCCAGCAAATATGATTTTGTTCATTAAAAAGTTGCCTTACAAACTCAGGGATAAATGGAGGACTGCCCTTTGTGAGTTACAGGAGAGAGGCAACCAGAGAGCAACCTTTCTTGACTTTGTGAATTTTACAAAGAGACAAGTGAGAATCTTGACAGATCCAGTGTTTAGAAATATTAAGGATGCTTTACAACCAAGAAGTAAACTTGTGAGCAAACCCAAATCACAGCCACATTTGAAAACAAAAGGAAGCAGCTTTGCCATCACTGTTGCACCTTTGGAGAACTAAAATGTGCACACAAAGAAAAAGGAACGTGATCTGACTGTGCAGAAATATTGTCTGTGTTGTGGAAGAAGACATGCATTGTCTTCATATTAGAGTTAGGAATGAAGGTTCACAAAGAGAAGATTGCCAGCTTGAAAGACAAAGGTGTCTGTTTTAGCTGTATGTGTATTGGACACATCAATGTTCCTAGAGCTCTGGAACCATTAGAACTAATATACAGCAATGTAAATTGACCTTATGCAATCAGAACCATGTTGGGCTGGACTGTAAATGGACCACTGACAGGAAAAAGTGGGAAAGAGGAAGACTGTCAGCAGCCTGAGTTAATGCTGAACAGAGTTTATGTGGTGAACTTGGATTAACTTTGTGAGAAACTGTTCAAGACAGACTTTCCAGAATGCATTACAGAGGAACAGCTTGGAATGTCTGTGGAAGATCAAAGGTTCATAGAACTGATCACCAGTTCAACAAAACTAGTTGATGGACATTATCAGATCGGTTTGTCTTTAGAAACAAAGGGATTCAGCATGCCAGATAACAGGAAGTTGGTGGAGTATTGTGCTATGCAATTGAATAAAAGGTTTCAAAAGAATCAGTAGTTTTATACTGATTATGTAGCATTTATTAACAATTTTATCATGAAAGGTGTTGTTAATGTGCTGAATTGCAGCACATTAACAACATAATCTGGTATATCCCCCATCATGGTATTTACCATCCCACAAAACAGAAAATAAGAGTGCTCTTTGATTTTGGAGCCAGTTTACAAGGAACATCACTAAATGCTCAGCTGCTACAAGGACCCGATCTCACCAGTGCACTGATCGGAGTGTTGACCAGATTCAGAAAGGAAGCTGTGGTGATCATGGCTGACATGGAGTCCATGTTTCATCAAGTGAAAGTTCCACCTGGTGACGCAGACCTTTTGAGATTTTTCTGGTGGCCAGATGGATTTCAGGATGACTCTGTATCTATTTGGAGCAACTTCATCTCCTGGCTGTGCCAATTTTGCCCTTCAAAGATGTGCAGAAGGTTATTTTAGTGAGGAAGCCATCGATAAATTGTCGCACTGTTTTTACGTGGATGACTGCTTGGTATCTGTGGCTCCAGAGAAGAAAGCGGTGTCTCTTTATCATGAACTTGCTGCCATCTGTGCCAAAGGTGGTTTCCAACTGACAAAGTGGATAAGTAATAGATGTGCTGTTCTAGCTGCCATGCCTGAAAACCATAGAGCCAAGGATGTAAAAGAACTAGACAGTGACAACCTACCCATCGAGATAGCACTGGGCGTAGGATGGTGCATCCAGTCTGATACACTAAAATTCAAGATTCAAATTAAAGAAAGAGCAGGAAGTTGTTGCATCATTCTTAATAATGCACAAAGGTGGAACGCTTTTTTTCGTTTATTAAAGTCTTTACAGGGTACGACTACTGGATCTTGATTTGGATCAAACTCTTTAAACATTAATATGATTTAATAAAACCAAACAAAATAAACTTGATGTGCTTAAGTGTAGCAGTTAAAAAAAAATAATACCCCTACCCAGCCCTCCTCTCTGTTTCAGGAACACTCAGTGACAGACTGACAGCCTTTTTTTAATGTCACAGTTTGCACCCACGCAACCCCTGTTGCACATCACCATAACAAGCAAACAAAATGTGAACCCAGCGATCGATAGCCCCAATATATTTAATTATAGCTCCTACACTTCCTGTTAAACAGTACTCCCCCTCACACTTAAGTGGGCATTTAAAGGTTGATCTACTTCTCATTGATGTTCCAGAAAAGTAAAAAAAGAGTTGAAAAAGAGTTCACATCCTGTAGGCTGACTATGCCTGACACCTCTTCAGCCAAGGTTCAGTCTGTTGTCGACCAGCAGCAGCGAGGAAGCATGGACTTCACAGCACTTTGTAGTGTTGTTGGTGAGTTCTAGACGTGTTATTGACTTTATAAAAGCCAATATGCTTATTTTATATGAGGTGAAGGTGTAAAACAGAACTTTATCTGTGATGTCCGGTATCTGTTTCAGCATGTTTTTGTGTTTTACATAGACATAAACGCATGGATGAGTTTTTCAAGGTCCCTTTGCGACATCAGTCCTTTAATCCTAGAAATGTTCTTCAGGTGATAGAACGCTGACCTTGTTATTGCCTTTATGTGATCTTGGAGGTTCAGGTCTGAGTCCATTACTACACCTAGATTTCGGGTCTGATCAGTGGTTTCTAGGTTTATTGATTGAAACTGTGTGCTGACTCTTGATTGTTCCTCTTTAGGTCCAAAAATAATTACTTCAGTTTTGTTTCTGTTCAGCTGGAGAAAGTTACTGCACATCCGTATTTAGTTTAGATTAATTAGATCCCTCCAGGTTTTCGATTCACTTTCACTATATTTTATAATTGTAATGTAATGAGTAAAATAAACCAAAAAAAACAATAACTAGTGATGGTACTGAAACAGCTATTGACAGCCCTTTTCTTAAACTAATTATTGACATTGATTAGTGTTGTTTTGGGTTATGACATGTTTAATGTGCATGGCTTACATTTAAACACATTTCCTCACTTCACCTCAGTCTAAGCTCATTCTACATAAACAAGCTTGACCTATGTGTGTGATGACCTTTCTCCCAGTTGCATCAACTCTTGCAAACGCCACCCCTGCTTAAAAAAACCCAAGAAGGTATCACATCCACTTTTCACATCAAACACTGACTTAGTTATTGTAAACAACAGTTTTCTACCACCTAACTGATCATGTACAGCGTCACATGGGTGCTGGTGCAGAGAAAAACAGCTATGATCAATTTGTTTTTTTTAACTTTTTATTATTATTATTATCATTAAATTTATTACAATTTGCCTCGTCTCCTCTCTTACATTCATATTGATAAAATAGTATAGTAGGCTACAGGATGGGAGGAAAAAAACTGAAAAGAAAATGTGCAATTTTTTTATTATTATTAAACTACTGTCATAAAAAGTTCTAGTTTTGTATATAAATAACTCCTGAATAGAAATTTAAATGTGTTTGGACTGATTAAAAAAAAAAGAAGTTTTGAACAAATTTGATTTGTTTGTCTATCGTGAGCGCAAATGCAGGTGATAAGCGGTTTAAGCGAGTCACACTGAAGTTTGCTGGCTCTCCAGGGGGCGGGTGTTACAGCGGTGGATGAGCTGCAAGAGGAGTTGAAGTGGTTTTTGACAGAAATCAAATCCGATCTGGTGAAGCATCTGGAT
The DNA here is from genome assembly GCA_963556495.2 of Valencia hispanica. Lineage (NCBI taxonomy): Eukaryota > Metazoa > Chordata > Actinopteri > Cyprinodontiformes > Valenciidae > Valencia > Valencia hispanica. The sequence goes on along the minus strand of OY747714.1, from coordinate 19,119,155 downwards.
GACACTAAATGTGGCTTGCGTCTCTGTCCTACTTGCACTATATTTGACCGCTTGAATGGCCTTAAACTGGCCGCAAGGCCGCGAAACTCATATTTTGATCATTGCAGACAAAGTGCACGCATTCACAGTAAAACTAGACCTCTATGGGCGCATCAGTCGAGGGAACCCCAGCCTTGTAGACTTTATCACTGCAGCAGGCGCGTCACACGATTTCTCCTCTCTGTTTCAATCAGCGTCTGAGCGCCTGTCAGCAATACGAAAACTATTTGCGACGTACTTTAAAGAGGATTATCGCTCTTTTGCGTGGGTTCGAGATCCGTTTGTGTGCACAGCAAACGAGCTGTCAATTTAGGGTGATCAGTCGTCCTCTTTTCCCCAGACATGTCCACTTTTCATGTGCTGTCCGGGTTTTCATTTGTTTTTCTAAGGACCATGCTTAAACTGACTGGTGTGATGCATGCATTATGACAGCCTTTCTCTCATGTAACGTCCTCCCGAGCTGGTTCTGATCCGTTTATTGACGCCACAGACAGCAGGCGCATTGCACAGCGCAGCGCTGCTCTGAGCCGAGCTGCGCCGCGCCGCACCGCACCAAGTTATCCTGCATTGCGCAACGCAATTGCGCAGCGCCGAGCTACTGCTGTTTACAAGAAGTCAAAGCACAAGCTTCATGCACGAACCACAAAAGATATACTGTCAAGTTGCAACAAATTGGGTGGTAGAGTGCACCATTCACATAGCTGGCATGAGTGTTTCTGTGTGACGAAAGTGGCAAATCTCCCAAAGATCACACGAACACAAAAACTGTAAAAAGCCCGAGCAAAGTGAGAGTTCATCTATAAACTGACTGTGGAGGATGAAGATGCAAACTCAACAGAATAAGCACTTTTTTATTGTGTTTTTTAGTCCGCATCTGTTTATTTTTATTACAGCGAAAAGAAAATAAGCCTTGTTTTCTCAGAAGATTATTTCAGATTTTTCTTCAGTTTTTGTCCAGTGCAATTTAAAAAGTAAACTAATATTATTGCTGGTAACTTTTTTTTAATTCAGAAGAGTAACTATTTCTATTATAATTTATTTCCAGAGATTATAAAATTATTTTCTACTTGTGAAAAGCCCTTTTGAAGTTTGTTATTTAACTAATCTTTTCTAACCACATTGAGAATGCACACTTTAAATATGTTAGAATCAAAAGTCTTGGCCAAATCCTGAAAGTGTTTCAGTACTGTGCCAGGTGGCCTCTTTTTTGGAAATCAAAATATGGTCACCCTATTGATACGCAGGACCAACTTATTGAGCTGAAGAGTGACAGTAGACTGAAGGAACTCTTTGGCTCCTCCCCTCTTTCGTCATTCTGGGCAGCATTGATGCAGGAATATCCTCAACTCTGTGACGTCGCCTTGAAGATTCTCCTTCCTTTCACGTCGACATATTTGTGTGAGGCAGGATTCTCATAAATGACTGCACTCAAAACAAAATACTGCAATCGTGCACAAATCCAGGTTGATTTGAGGCTATGTTTATCAAACATTGAGCCAAGAATTGAGGATCTTTGCAAGGCAAAGCAGGCTCAGGTCTCACATCAACATCACCTACCTGCAAACCTCTGTAAAAAATGCAGATGATGCCTACTATTAGGCCTAGTAATAATAACAATAATAAAGCATAAATTAATAGCAGAGGTCTGGTGCCAATTCCCAATTATAGCAATATCCTAGTAATGATAATAGGCCTACTGTAAATAATAATAATAATATAATATTAATAATAACAACAATAATGCATGTAACATCATAATTATATAGCAATAGCCTAGTAATGATGATAGGCCTACTGATGATGATGATGATGATGATAATAATAATAATAATAATAATAATAATAATAATAATAATAATAATAATAAAAAAAAATAATAATAATAATAATAATAATAATGTGGGCCTAAAAATAATAGCCTAGGGCGGGCTATCTGTCCATCTATCTATGCAAGGTGATGTGGAGTGGGGGGGGGGGGGGGGGGGGGGGGGTGGATACTGGGGTCCCAACTGCAATGAACCAGCTTTGGGGGGGCCCAGCTTGCAGAAGGTTGAGAACCCCTGTTGTAGCTGAATAGAAACTGTCACTTTAGAGAAGGTATTAAAACATGGCAAAAACTCAGGGACAATTCACTCTCTTTCTTTCTCTTTCAGCTGTTATGAGGATCCTTCCAAACAAATCTCAGTTCTTTCTGTATGATTCGGTTACGCTGATCTGTGTGGACAACAACTACTCTTCTGACTGGACAGTAAAGAGAATCACGACCAACAACAAAAGCACAGAGTGTTCATTAAACTGGGGGAAAAGAAAGGGATCACACTGTTTAATCGATACAGTTTACCAATTTGACAGTGGACAGTACTGGTGTGAGTCCAGAACCGGAGCATGCAGCGAGTTCATTAATGTTACTGTGACAGGTGGGTGCAGCCAAACCATTGTTAAGTATGCTTCCATCAATGAGCAACTGCTCTATTTGCTCCAGTCACCTGATAAGGGAGTATGCAACTGGCTTGTGCTATCCTCTCAAATACAGCTTTTTATTTGATTTTATGGGCCACGGTTTGAGGAATTAATCAGTTAATTAGTCTGAAGTTAATTTAAAAAAAACATGCACAGAATATCACCCGTCTTTTTTCCCCCCATTGCTGTTGACAACATAGTCAGGGCTTATTGCTGTAGTTTTGGTCCAAAAAAACTTCTTCTGAGTTACCTAAAGGGGAGTAGAATTGTTTTAAAGAAACCTAATGGTGGATATTTCCAACTTTCTATACTAAAAACTGATTCACTAGATGAGCAGATACTCAACCCGAACAAGGATGAGAGTCCATCAAAACTTGGAAGTAGTTTATGTATTAATTTCAGGATTTAGGTATAGGGTTTTGTTTGATTCAAAAGAAAAATCCTAAAGCGAATTTGTTGTCGTTCTAAGAAAGAATATTCTCCAACTCTGTTTTAAGATTGAAAGTGTCATATTTTACAGTTAGAAATGGGACTCATTGGAGGAATAAAAAGACCATTATCTTTAGATTTTTTTTCTTGACTCTAAAAAGGCAGAAGAGTCACCTAACACTGTTTGCTGAATGTTTTGTAAAAAAATAACCCTTCTCAAAATTGAGATTTTTTGTTGTTGTTTGTTTTGGTTTTGTTGTTTTGGGAGGGGAGGGGGGCTTTCCAGTGGCTTCAATGTAAATTGAGGGATAACTTATAAATTTCCATTAGTTCCTAAGTTATTTTATTACCTATTTTGAAGGAGCCTTAATCATCTGGAATCGTACTATGTTATGTATTATTAATTCCCATATGTTTCTTAGATGGCCCTGTGATCCTGGAGAGTCCTGTCCTTCCAGTAGCAGAGGGAGAAACTGTGATTCTCCGTTGCATCCATAACAAGCACTGCTCCAACTTTACTCAGTTTTATAAAGATGGCCTCCTGATCGGGAACAGCTCAACTGGAAACATCACCATCCGAGAGTTTTCCAAATCTGATCAAGGTCTCTATAAGTGTAACATTATAGGAAATGGAGAATCCCCAGAGAGCTGGCTGTTACTCAGAGGTAAGATGGAAATATGAATTTCAGTAAATTTAAGACATTACTGAGATGTCTGCTGTGTGTGTTTGTGGGTGTCATCCACCCATTCTTGACTTTTTTTTTAGGATCCAAACCAACCTGTGTTTTTTTTTCCTTCCCCTGTATGTTGTTGAAGGAAGCAAGCATGACCCTTTTCACTTTCATCCCCCATACGTGTTACTTCCTGTTTTCAGCTGTCTCTTGCTTGCCTGTGTGATGCTGCTATACCTCAGGAGGAATTGCAAAGGTCAGCCCCGTTTCTGATCAATCAAGAGTTTTTTATGCAGATTAAATTTAACAAAAATAAAAGAGAAAGGAGTTTTTTTTTTCCAAACAGGTTTTATGTATTTTTTCAGTGCTTGCCAACATGGAAAGATAACTATATTGCCTGCATCATACTAAGATAAAATGCCCTTAAGTAGTTTAACTCAACAGCGGTAATTACAGAAATGAAATTGCAACATCTGCTGAGAAGTTGTGTCAAAACAGTTAGATTTCTTTATAAAAACACAAGAAAATGTTTTAAAGTCTAAATTTTACCACAAAAGCAAAAATGAAACACTGTGTTTAATATTTGGCCTTTCACTCTTAAAACAGCTTGAAATTGATTTAATGACATTTCTCTAATTTAAACCAGCTGTAATATAGAAAATGTTGCTCTGTAGATAAAGAAGACAACGACGACGTGTCCTACACTGATGTCACCTTCTCACGCAAAGGGCCGCCGAAGACACATGCAGGTAAATGCAGTGATTCAAAAATAATAAGTGACAGTTCATGTTGTATATTCAAACTATAAAAATGTACCTTTCTTTTGATTTATTTTACTTTAGTTCAACATTGAATAAGTTCCAACACAAATTTCACTATAGTTAGTTATAGTTATTTCAGAAACTGAAATTCTTTAATAAAACTGTCATTTGGTTTTTATTGGATTTGAAAATGTTATTTTTTTGTTAGTAAAAGGGCTCTGAATTTCATTTCCTGTAGTGGTTTATAGGTTGAGCAAAAATCATATTACAAGTCTTTGTTTCATTTATACTTCATTAGGTTTCAGAGAAATCAAAAAAGGAGGATAAGAGCTTTCCAGATGTTTTTACTTTTGTGTGGAGTTGGAATAAAAGCAAAATAAAATGCTGAAATAAAAGTGTACTTTTATTCACATATAAATCTATTGATATTTTAACAGTATGGAATTATGTATCAGTTAGATATAGTAGTAGATTGACTATACTTGAACAAGCTCAGTGTAAGATTCAGACAAACTTGTCTTGCAGTTCATAAATATAACTGGAATAAATCTGTCATTTCCAGAGATAACTTCTGAACCAACACTGTACTCGACAATAAGACCAGAAGGCTGCTGAGAAGAAACCACCTGAAATTGTCCTATTCATATTCCTTGTTAGATGGTTATGTAAACAGAGAAACCATTCTTGCTTGTGTGAAAGTCCTTTACATATCCCAACTTATGTGAAACAGCACATGTCATTAGTGTTTATGTTTTACATTTAGAACATGAGATATATTTAGACTTTTAAATATCACAAGACATCATGCCATGACATCTTGCATTAGTTTCCCACAAAATCTGTCAAACTCTGAGTATCACATAGGCATACAAAATACTCACATTCTAAGTAATGTTGTATTCTGAGTGTGTTAATATTTGCTCCGCTACAGATCTTCCAAGGTAAACATTTTTTTTTACAATGTTATGAAAACAATGTACTTCATGGAAATAAATTCTTTATCAAAGTCAAGTGGGTTTTCTATTGCATGTTAGTGTAGTTAAATGAGGGATGATTATAAAAATCAATATTTCCTTGTTTAAAAATGATTTTTTTTTTTTTTGGTAGAGCAAGAATAAGGCATGTTGTCAATTTGTCAGTAGGTCTTGGGTTGCCAGCTAGCAATGGTAGGCTATGAAGATTTTGACTAATATCTGGACTCACAGATGCATATTATGCAACAAAGAAGTGCGCTAACTGTGGAAAAAATACTGGTGAAAAAAAAAAGAAATTACTCATGAGTCCATCAGACAGCTGAAAACGGGGAAAGGCACATTTAAACAAGGTAAATGATAATGAACTGAACTTATAAGGCACTTTTCTAGTCATGCTGACCACTCAAAGTGCTTTACACTCAAGACACATTCACAAACATTTATACACCAATACACATATCAGTAGGACACTTGGGGTTAAGTCATTGAAGACCCCTATGATGAAAACGATAGATGGACTCAGTGTTCCCTCGCCCGGACGCGGGTCACCGGGCCCCCCTCTGGAGCCAGGCCTGGAGGTGGGGCACGTTGGCGAGCGCCTGGTGGCCGGGCCTTTACCCATGGGGCCCGGTCGGGCTTAGCCCGAAGAGGTAACATGGGCGCCCCTTCCCATGAGCTCACCACCTGTGGGAGGGGCCATAGGGGTCGGGTGCTGTGCAGGATGGGCGGCGGCCAAAGGCGGGGACCTTGGCGGTCCGATCCTCGGCTGCAGAAGCTGGCTCTCGGGACGTGGAACGTCACCTCTCTGGTGGGGAAGGAGCCGGAGCTGGTGTGCGAGGTTGAGAGGTTCCGACTGGACATCGTCGGATTCACCTCGGCGCACGGCTCTGGCTCTGGAACCCGTCTCCTCGAGAGGGGTTGGACTCTCTTCCACTCTGGGGTTGCCCCCGCTGAGAGGCGCCGAGCTGGGGTGGGCATACTTGTTGCCCCCCATCTTGGCGCCTGTACGTTGGGGTTTGCCCCGGTGAACGAGAGGGTAGCCTCCCTCCGCCTTCGGGTGGGGGGACGGGTCCTGACTGTTGTTTGTGCTTACGCGCCAAACAGCAGATTAGATTACCCACCCTTCTTGGAGTCTTTGGAGGGGGTGCTGGAGAGTGCTCCTCCTGGGGACTCCCTTGTTCTGCTGGGGGACTTCAACGCTCACGTGGGCAATGACAGTGAGACCTGGAGGGGTGTGGTTGGGCGGAATGGCCCCCCCGATCTGAACCCGAGTGGTGTCTTGTTATTGGACTTCTGTGCTCGTCATGGATTGTCCATAACAAACACCATGTTCAAGCATAAAGGTGTCCATATGTGCACTTGGCACCAGGACACCTTAGGCCGCAGCTCAATGATCGACTTGGTTGTCGTCTCATCTGATCTGCGGCCACATGTTTTGGACACTCGGGCGAAGAGAGGGGCAGAGCTGTCCACTGACCACTACCTGGTGGTGAGTCGGCTCCGGTGGTGGGGGAGGACGCCGGACAGACCTGGAAGGCCCAAACGTGTTGTGAGGGTCTGCTGGGAACGTCTGGCAGAGTCTCCTGTCAGAAGGAGCTTTAACTCGCACCTCCGGCAGAACTTTGAACACGTCCCGGGGGAGGCGGGGTACATCGAGTCCGAGTGGACCATGTTCCGCGCCTCCATTGCCGAGGCGGCTGACCGAAGCTGTGGCCGCAAGGCGGCAACCCCCGAACCCGCTGGTGGACACCGGCGGTAAGGGATGCTGTCAGGCTGAAGAAGGAGTCCTACCGGGTCTTTTTGGCTTGTGGGACCCCTGAAGCAGCTGATAGGTACCGACAGGCCAAGCGGGATGCGGCTCGGATGGTTGCTGAGGCAAAAACTCGGGCGTGGGAGGAGTTTGGAGAGACCATGGAAAACGACTTCCGTACGGCTTTGAAGCGATTCTGGTCCACCATCCGGCGTCTCAGGGGGGGAAAGCGGTCTGCCACCAACACTGTTTACAGTGGGGATGGTGTGCTGGTGACCTCGACGCGGGACGTTTTGGGTCGGTGGATGGAATACTTCGAAGACCTCCTCAATCCCACCAGCACGCCTTCCAATCTGGAAGCAGGGTTTGGGGACTTGGGGTCGGGCTCTCCAATCTCTGGTGCTGAGGTCACCGAGGTCGTTAAAAAGCTCCTCGGTGGCAAGGCTCCGGGGGTGGATGAGATTCGACCGGAGTTCCTCAAGGCTCTGGATGTTGTGGGGCTGTGTTGGTTAACGCGGCTCTGCAATATTGCGTGGACATCGGGGGCAGTTCCCTTGGATTGGCAGACCGGGGTGGTGGTCCCCCTGTTTAAAAAGGGGGACCACAGGGTGTGTTCCAACTACAGGGGGATCACACTTCTGAGCCTCCCTGGTAAGGTCTATTCAGGGGTTCTGGAGAGGAGGGTCCGACGGATAGTCGAAGCTCGGATCCAGGAGGAACAATGCGGTTTTCGTCCTGGCCGTGGAACACTGGACCAGCTCTACACCCTCAGCAGGGTCCTGGAGGGTGCGTGGGAGTTCGCCCAACCGGTCTACATGTGTTTTGTGGACTTGGAGAAGGCGTTCGACCGTGTCCCTCGGGGGGCCCTGTGGGGGGTGCTCCGGGAGTATGGGGTACCGGGCCCCTTGATACGGGCTGTTAGGTCCCTGTACAACCGGTGCCAGAGTTTGGTTCGCATTGCCGGCAGTAAGTCGGGCTTGTTTCCAGTGAGAGTTGGACTCCGCCAAGGTTGCCCTTTGTCACAGATCCTGTTCCTAACTTTTATGGACAGGATCTCTAGGCGCAGCCAAGGCGTTGAGGGGATCCGTTTTGGTGGCCTCAGGATCGGGTCTTTGCTTTTTGCAGATGATGTGGTCCTGTTGGCTTCATCGGAGCGTGATCTACAGCTTTCGCTGGAGCTGTTCGCAGCCGAGTGTGAAGCGGCTGGGATGAGAATCAGCACCTCCAAATCCGAGGCCATGGTCTTGAGCCGGAAAAGGGTGGGGTGCCTCCTCCGGGTCGGGGATGGGGTCCTTCCCCAAGTGGAGGAGTTTAAGTATCTGGGGGTCTTGTTCACGAATGAGGGAAAAATGGAGCGGGAGATCAATAGACGGATTGGTGGGGCATCTGCAGTTATGCGGGCGCTCTACCGGTCTGTCGTGGTGAAGAGAGAGCTGAGCCAAAAGGCGAAGCTCTCGATTTACCGGTCGATCTACGTTCCTACCCTCATCTATGGTCACGAACTCTGGGTGGTGACCGAAAGAATGAGATCACGGATACAAGCGGCTGAAATGAGTTTCCTCCGCAGAGTGTCTGGGCTCTCCCTTAGAGATAGGGTAAGAAGCTCAGTCATCCGGAGGGGGCTCAGAGTAGAGCCGCTGCTTCTCCACATCGAGAGGAGTCAGTTGAGGTGGCTCGGGTATCTGGTCAGGATGCCTCCTGGACGCCTCCCTGGTGAGGTGTTTCAGGCACGTCTCACCGGGAGGAGGCCCAGGGGAAGGCCCAGGACACGCTGGAGGGACTATGTTTCTCGGCTGGCCTGGGAGCGCCTTGGGGTTCCTCCCGAGGAGCTGGAACAAGTGGCTGGGGAGAGGGAAGTCTGGGTCTCTTTGCTTAGGCTGCTGCCCCCGCGACCCGACCCCGGATAAGCGGAAGAAAATGGATGGATGGATGGATGGACTTGGGGTCAAGTGCCTTCCCCATGGACTCATCGACATGTGACAGAAGCAGGAATTGAACCTAAAATCCTCCAATTGGAACAGAGAACAGAGGGATTATTAAATACATTTAAAAGGAATTTAATGGCTCAATTACAGGATGTAATATAAAGCAACAAAAATATAAATGAAGCGTATGATATATTTGCAAGAACATTTAAACAAAACTCAAAGAAAATCTCCCCTAGAAAAAAGCCAACTTGAAGCAAAAACATCAAAATCCTCCTTGGATTACCAAAGTATTACAAAATTGACTAAAAAAAACATGAACATGAAGATTTCTAAAGCAGACAACAAACATTGAAGAAAACAAATGTAAAAAAAAGTACCTCCTTTTACACGAATAGTTGAAAAAGAATGCTACCCTAGTCAATTGGATGATAAAAACAAAGATATTTGTACAATTACAGCATTGTTAAAATGGTTGTGAACAGCAAGCTTAGAATACATGTTTTGCGCTAAATACTACTGAGAATGGGGACATGGGCAAGGTGGATAACTGTTTCAAAAAAATGTTTTGCAGGTGTTGGACTTGAGCAGTCAGAAAATATCCTTTGCACAGAAACAACAAGGGACTGACTGGTTGTTCTAGAGTCAGAACTCTGAGCTTCTTGAAAAATTAATGATTAAAATGATTTCCTTAAATGTACTGCAATATGTTTGGGAAGAAAGGATTGAATGGTTTCAATAACTGTACCGGTACAACGTTTCATAATAGCCAAGGACAATCTGGTAATGGTGAAAGATTTGGATATACGGTAAACATGTGGTATTGGGAGGATCGAGTATTGGGTTAGCAGGTATGTTGGTGTTAGGTAGGGCAGAAGTGGTACTGGGAGGATATGGTGTTGGGTTAGAAACTGTGCTGATGCCGGATGGTGCAGGTGTAGTACTGGGAAGATAATGTGTCAAACCAGCAGGTGTGGTGGTGCTAGGTGGTGCAGATGTGGTGCTAGGAGAATACAATGTTGGGCTAGAAAGTGTGGTGGTGCTTGACAGTGCAGATGTGGTACTGAGATGATCGGGGGTTGGGCTAAAAGAACTGCTGGTAATGGAAAGCACAGATATGGTACTGTGGGGATTGGGGTTTGGGCTAGAAAAAGTGGAGGTGCTGGAAAGCACAGAAGGGGAATTGGAAGGAATCCATAGTGGGGGTAGAATGAATGGCGGTCCTGGAAAGGCTGGATGTGTATTGGATGAATCTAGTGTTGGACTAGAAGGTGTGGTGGTGCTAGGGGGTGCAGATGTGGTACTGTAGGGATCTGATGTTGGGCTAGAAGGTGTTGTGATGCTGGATGGTGGAGATGTGATACTGGGAGGATCCATAGTTGAGCTGGAAGGTGTAGTGATGCTAGAGAGTGTAGAAGTGGTACAGAGAGTATCTGGTGTTGTGCAAGACGGTGTGGTGTTGCTAGATGGTACAGATGTGGTACTGTGGGAATGTGATGTTGGGCTTAAAAGTGTGGTGGCGCTGGTTGGTGCAGATGTGGGACTGGGAGGATGCGATGTTAGCCTTGTGGTTGTGGTGTTGCTAGGTGGTACAGAGATGTGGTACTTAGAGGATACAATGTTGGGATAGAGGATGTGGTGGTGTGGTCGTAAAGTGTCACAAACATTCTGCTGTTGTTGAATGTCTGGCAGATGGGTTTGTATCTCCTCTGGTTCAAGATGTTTCCTCCCTCCAAGATGCCTGGGATATTGGGTGGAGTTTGCTGCAGAAAGAAGTCTGGGAAGTCTGACAGTGAATACACCACTTCAGTTGCCACAGGAAGCATAGAGGAAAGCACCAGAGTAGCAAGGCCCAACAAACTTTTAATTTCCAGACACTTCATCATCAAATGCTCTATTGTCATGGCAAAGAAGATAGAAAAAAAATGTATTACCAATATTAAAGTTACACATAATTAAAACTACTTCTATTTGTATATGTTTTGGGTGTCTAAACACAAACAAACAGGGAAAGAGCGAGAGATAGTGGAGTTGGCTACAAGTCAAGATGGACGATGTCAAATTAATCGTAGAAGTGGAGAATTAGAGGGAGTTGTAATAATTTTATGTGTTTTTTTTACTTACCTATGATGGAAAAAAATTGCTCTGAATAAACAATAGCTGAGCAGAAGCGCTTGTTGACCGTTGCGGAGAAATATGTACGTGTCTGGTGTGAACAGGGGGGCAGCGGATAGCACGCGATTTTCGTGAGCACACCGCTTCCGTGGCCCGGTGTGACCCAGGTGTAAAAGCACAAGAGAGAACAAAAATAGATGTCTATTCACAACAGACAACTTTTCAGTTTCTGTTCTCCTATAATCAGGAACAAACTTCCAGACAACTGCAAAGCTGCCGGAACACTCAGTTCTTTTAAATCACAACTAAAAACGCAGCTATTTAGAGCTGCCTTTGAGTAATGCTTTGATGTATCATATGTTTTGAGTATGCTTATTGCTTTATTGCTGTTTTTACTTTATATGTTTTGTCTGTGTTTTACTGCTATATTTATTTTACCCATTAATCATGTAAAGCACCTTGAATTACCTTGTTGTTGAAAGTGTGCTATACAAATAAGATCCCCTTTTCTTGCCTAAAGAGCCTTTTTACAATAAAATATATTACCCCTCTAATATTTATATACCTCCTTTATAATGGAGTCCTTTTTTAGGTTAGTGGTACTTGTCAATCTTTTTTTAGCAATGAGTAAAATTGATTAGATTCTTTATCTGCTGATGCAATAACTGCTGACAGTGCAATGTTTTTGATTGTAAAAAATAGGTTTTTTTGTAAGTTGTATCTATTGAATGTATTCATTTACTGGAAATAATTCAAATATGCTTGAAAACAGGTAAATTGTGTCTTATAGCCATCTTAAATGGTGCTGATTGAAGAAGAAAATCCCATAATTATCAATAACTAATTTAAAGACACTTACTGGCAGCACAGAAAAGGGATATCAAACTGTAGATGCAAGCATATCTCTTCCCTGGAAACAGTTTTTGCCCCAATATTGTGATAAAAATTGGAAACTAAATGGACTGACATGATCTGAAAGAGAGAAAGATGCTATTTAATTATTTAAAATACATACAATCTCCCTTCCTTCCAACACATTAAATCCGCTGGCCATCCCCTTTTTAGAAAGTGCGGCTGTTGGCTTCCTTGGGTTTGAGTTTTTCCTTCCACTGCGTATTGTCTCCCTCTGGTGCTCTTGTGTTTGGTTGCCCTTAAATGTGTTCATTTCATTTATTTTCCCAAGTTCCTATTCACACTTATCCTTTATTAGTCCCAGTTAGTTTTGTTATATTTAATTCCTCTTTAGTATAAACCTCGGTTTAGTCCTTATGTTTTGCTCCTGGTCTTCCTCCCAGATTCCCTAGCCATTCTGCCTTCTGTCCCAGCTACTAATTATTTCCACCTGCTCACTCCCTCTCAGCTGCAACCGTTTCTCTTAATTAGTTCTCAGCTCTTTCTCTGTTCACATCCTCACTCTCCCCTCAGTATATATACGGCCCTCACTCAATCACAACTCGCTGGTTCGTCGTCTTATTTCCCTGTCTGGTTCCTGCTTTCCCTGTTGCCTGTCTGGTTCCTGTTAGCCTACTGCATTTTTGATCCTCCCGAGTTTCTGTAAGTTCCTTGTTTTTGTTATTATTAAAGCCTTCTTATTATACTTGCTGCATTTGGGTCCTTTATAATCAAACATGACAGAAGCACATTCAAACTTATAGTCACTGCAAAAACAATGTTTCCACTCCAAATATTAAACGATAGGTCTCTTTCTACCGTTATATACATGTAGCCTATATCATGATTTTGACCCGCCAATTCTATTTTTCTAGGATATGTAAGCTATTTCACACAGGTTTTTACAAAACTGAAAAATTCCAGTTTGCATCATTAGTTCAGACTGAACAAAAAAGTAATATTTCTGTGGAATATAACTTAATAAAAAAAAATTATACCTGATTAGGAATACATTTAGACAACCCACACCTCCAATTTCCGCACATAAATAGGTCTGACCTCATCTAACTGTACATGACTCTGTGATGGGGTAAGCCATATTGCGTTATTTCCTGTTGTCGGAGCTGTTTGGTGTTCAGATTCTCTTGAATTGATCTGGTTTTCTCTGTGCTGAGGCCTCTCTAAGTTATTTTGACACACAAGCACACTAAAACACACGTTTTGTGGTGCTGTACTTTACGTTTTGTGAACTCCTTGTGTTTCACACAGCTTTTCTTGGGGTGGTAAGGTCTCGCTAGCTCAGTTAGCTTAGCTTCATTGCAGCTATGGTTACTCTTCTCTCCTGTCTCTAGCTCTTCTCTTGTCTCTTGCTCTCTCTGTCAGATGTTTAGTTACTTCCCTGCCTCCTTTAGTGATAATGGTAAATGTAATATTATTGTAGCTTTGGAGGCGAGGGTATCAGAATTAGAAGCACGGCTCCGCGCTGTTGAAAAACCAGTAGATAGCCGAAGCCCATTAGCCAGCGCGGAGCCAACAAGGGTAGAACCCCCTAGCCGTCCTCCGGTAGAGCCCGCGCAGCCGGGACCCCAGGCCGGCTGGGTGACTGTACTTAGGAAGCATAGTTCTAGGACCCAGCCCCCGGGCCCCCACCGACCGGTCCGCTCAGCGACACACCCGCTGAGAAGCCGACCCTGGTAATTGGCAGCTCCATAGTCAGAAACGGCATTAGAGACACCATTGACCATAGTCAAATGCTTGCCAGGGGCCAGAACGGGAGACATCAAATCCTACCTGAAACTGCTGGCTAAAGATAAGCGTAAATACAGTAAGATTGTTATTCACGCTGGCGGTAATGACACCCGGTTACGCCAATCGGAGGTCACAAAAATTAGTGTTGCTTCAGTGTGTAAGTTTACCAAAACTATGTCCGACTCGGTAATCTTTTCTGGTCCCCTGCCTGATCGGACCAGTGACGACATGTTTAGCTGCATGCTGTCATTTCATCAATGGTTGTCTAGGTCGTGTCCTGCAAACGATGTGGGCTACATTGATAACTGGCGAACATTTTGGGGAAAACCTGGTCTGATCCGGAGAGACGGCATCCATCCCACTTTGGATGGAGCAGCTCTCCTTTCTAGGAATATGGCCGAATTTATTAGTCCTCCAAAACACTGACAACCCACGGTCCAGACCAGGAAGCAGTGCTCGTAGTTTAACCCACCCCTCTGCTGCTTCTGTATTGTTACCCACCTATTACCCTATAGAAACAGTGTCTTGCCCACGGCTAAAATTAAATGGATTAAAAGTTAAGCAAATTATGGAAATCTCATAAAGACAAATACGACTTTGACAGAACAGAAAAATAAATCTATTAAATGTGATTTATTAAACATAAGATCTCTCTCCTCAAAGACTTTGTTAGTTAATGACTTGATTTGTGATAATCACATTGATTTGCTTTGTCTCACAGAAACCTGGTTGCAGCAGGAGGATTATGTCAGTATAAATGAGTCAACTCCTTCCAGTCATTTAAATTTTCACATTCCTAGAAATACTTGGCGAGGGGGAGGAGTTGCAACCATTTTCCATTCTGATTTACTAATTGGTCCCAGACCAATTGATAGCTACAGTTCTTTTGAACATCTAACCTTTAATTTTCCTCATCCAAGTTGCAAAACATTAAGACCATTTTTGTTTGTGGTTTTGTATTGTCCACCAGGCCCTTACTCTCAATTCTTGGATCAGATCTCACATTAATTATCTGATTTAGTAATAAATACTGATAGGGTCATTATAGTGGGGGACTTTAATATTAATGTGGATACTGAAAGTGATGGCCTAAATGCAGCCTTTAATGCTATTTTAGACTCAATTGGCTTTACTCAAAAAGTACAGGGATCGACCCACTCGGGTAAACACACTTTGGACCTTGTACTGACATACCGTATTGAGTGTGAGGAAATAACAGTCCACCCACATAACCCGGTCCTGTCTGACCATTTCTTGATAACTTTTGAATTTACTTTAACTGACCATCTTAAATCTGAAAGTAAATTTCATTATAGTAGAGCTTTATCAGACAATGCTGTAACAATTTTTAAAGAATCTGTTCCATTCTTACTTTCCTCAGTGTCTCAGAGTAACACAGTGGATGGCAGCAATTCTATCTCTAACCCTTCAGAAATTGATGGTCTGGTTCACAGCGCTACATCCTCATTGCGTTTGGCATTGGATAGTGTAGCCCCCTAAAAAAGAAAGTGGCTAGCCATAGGAGGCTTACTCCTTGGTTTAACGCAGAGATGCGTACTTTAAAGCAGAATACTAGGAAATTGGAGAGAAAATGGCGCTCTACACATCTAGAGGATTCCTATTTAACCTGGAATAACAGTCTACTGCTGTATAAAAAGACCCTTCGACAAGCTAGAACAGCATATTTTTCATCATTAATAGAGGTGAATAAAAACAATCCTAGGTTTCTTTTTAGTACAGTTGCCAAACTTATAGAGTTATAGCTCTGTTGAGCCAACTATTCCCCCAGCTCTTAGCAGTGATGATTTTATGGGATTCTTCATAAATAAAATTAATTCTATTAAAAATTAAATAATTGGCATCCTCCCAAACATGCTGAGTGTGTGTCCCAGACCATCGAAGTCACAGACAGTTTTTCTGCTGACTCACGGAACCATGCTTTCTCATAGTCATCATCTGAACCTGTAGAAATGTGTGATGTGCAATGCAAATTTTCCTCTTTCATAAAAACTGATAAAGGACTCACCAAATCCTTTGCAGATTTGAGGAGGGATTTTGAGAGGGTACCTGCTGGCAGTTTCCATTGATATGCATACTTCAGGTCGTGAGGGCTGTACTTAACTGCCGTCAGGACTGCAGTCTCTCGAACAGGTACAATTTGGACGCCTTCTTATGAGGAGATGAGAGAAATATTAAGTTTGCACATCAAATCTCTTCCTAAAAAGTTTACTGGACATTGTCGAGAAACCAGAAACCTGTGTTTGAACGCAAGCCCTTCTTCCAAGTGGCAGCGAAGAGGACTGGAAAACAGCTCTCTCACCACCTGGCCCGATGCAGACAGAGAAAAAACATGGTTACCGCTCATCTTCGGCATTGTTTTTAATGCATTATGTTTTATGATGCTGTGCGTGGCTCCGGAATCTACCATAAAATCAACAGCTGTCTCTGAGACATTCAGAGTTAACATCGGCATAACTTTGTAAGCATCAGATGTAAATTGGGCGTATGTACCCATTGGTGCTGATTGTTGTCTTTCTAAATGAGTTATAGCATCTGTGAGCAGTGTGTGTGGGTTAGTGCACAAAGCATTTTCTTCATTGCAGTTTGTGTGTGTAAGACCTGAGTTTTCACTTCCCTGTTTTTGTGCATCGGAGAATCCTCCCTCTTTTCCCCGACTGGAAGTCCGCCCCTCCAGTCAATCGGCATGCTCTCTGCCTCTGCGTAGAGCTCGAGGAGGAAGTGGACATTCGTCTCTGCAATGTCCAAAACTGTGACAGTTGTAGCAGCGCCCCTCATCGTCTCTGCGGCGCTGTGGTTGTCCTCTCCCCCTGCCTCGAACGTGACGCTTGCCCTTGTCTTTGCTTGTCATTGCAGCATACATGGTAACAGCAGCTTTATGCAGTTCAGTCTCATTCTTTGTTTTTAACTGTGATGTTCTTTTCCTCACCACCTCCTCTGCGTGTAACGCGTGGCGACGCAGATCTTCCAAGGTGATGCCCTGAGAAATGCCCACATACCGTTCAGTCACCTCAGTCAGCAGATCTGGGCGGAGTCCAGCGAGTATGCGATCTCCCAGCAGCTGTTCCCATACTGAGCCTTTGGTCTGCTCAGGTCTGGTCACACCGCTATACTTCTCAAATGCCTGCTGAATGCGGTGAAGGAAGTCTTTGACCAGCTCATCTGGGTTTTGCTTCACAGAATTCAGAAGGGTCAAATTAGGCAGTATTGGAAACTCTGTCTCGATAGCTTTACAGAGTTTCAATACGGCCAGATAATACGGGCCATTCAGTACATCGTCTGTCTCATCTGTTGGTACTATTTTTAAACGAAGCTCTGGAACTGGGAGGCTCTGTAAAATCTTGCAGAGATCAGCAGCTTTAAGTCTCTTAGAAACTACTCGCCTGATTTCGGAGCCGGTTGGACGGTAGGCTCTGCAGAAATCCTCTAGCTCCTTGGCAAACTGCACCCCATTTCCCGTCACGTTGGGGAGCTGGGTCATCGCCTCCTCAATATCTTTGTCCGACCACCCTCTGAAAACAAGCATAGGGCCATCCGGGCCCCCCACCTCGACCATTGGAGCAGACATGACATGCTCGGAACCTTCATCTTGCATCTCCGGCAATGCTTGCATGGAGGTGGAATCTGCAGATGCTTCCTGCTTCCGTTCGGCCTCCTTCTTTTTCACATTGGACCGTGTGCCTTTTGATGGAGGGGTGGGAGGCTGAGCGAACCTCTGGTGTGAGGTCCCGCAGTCTGGCTGAGTTGCAATTCGTTGTCCGGGCTGCCCCTAATCTTTGAGCCACTCCTCGGGTGGCGGGGGATAGGCTGCGCCTTGGTCGGCTTCCTCTGGTCTCATCCTTTGATAACTCCACGGAGGGTAGGCTGCCTCTTGCTCGGCCTCATCTGGCCTTATCCTCCGATGACTCCGCGGAGGGGCGGAATCCAGGTCCAGATCGGGTTTCGACATGGCCAATGCTTGCATGTCCCTGTAAACAGGAGCATATGGGGAAGAAGGTGAAAAGCCACTGTCCTTGTAAGGTGGACAAGATGCCCGTAATTCTGTCTGTGGTTGCATTTGCATCACATCATTTTTAACTGTCTTAATTTTCCCTGAAGACTGGGCAGCTCTAAGTGAACCGTTATCTTTTCTGCCCGCAACATCACCGCTCAGATCTCTCCCCCCTCCCATATGTGACACACAAGACTTGCGTTCTCTGCGTATTGCCTCTTTTAACCAAATCTGACAGCATCGTTCGTGTAACTTATACTGTTCAATGTTTCCAGAACAGAGGAAGGTACCGCTTTCAAACCGTTCCTTCTGCTCATTAATTTTCTCCTTAATTTTCTCCAATTCTCTCACACTTAAACTTCCCCCTGGAGGAAATCCCCATTCCTGTATCCAGTAATTTACAGTTTCCAAACATTCGGATCCATATTTTTGTTTCATCTGTCGACAAATTGAACTGTCTGGTGGTAAAATCTTACTAGAAACAGACCCCATTGTCTGGCTGAACGTTCAGCTAATAAAAAAGACGTCTCTTCTTTATCGCTTTCTAGTTTCCTTAGTGAAACAAAAGCGTAAAAAAACACTTGTTGGAAAATAATCAATCACTTTAATTAATTAACTATTTCCAACTACTTTTTGCTCCCTGGTAAAAAACCCGGAGCAAAACCCGATACTTTCTTTAACCCTGATGAAATAATTAACCATACAATTATATATCAGTATATATATTATATTAATTAATCAATCAATCAACCGCATGTAAGTAAATAAACATGACACCGCTAGCAAATATTTTACCACCTGAGAGTGCAACTGATTTTAATGAAGGAATCAATCTCACTGGATTTTGCCCTCTAGCATGGGTTCTTGGGTCCCAGGCGGCGGTCAGTCTGGCCAGAGGGTCCAAGTCCTCCCTCTCCAAAAAACTGCGGAGGTCCGGAGGCTGAGAAGCTGGTCCCCTCAGGTTGGCCTTTTACAGCTTGGTCTCCTCTTGTCAGTCCTTCCGCTCACTGGGATCCACGTAGGCGCCAAAATATTATGGAAATATTATTTAACAAGGAGGAGAAAGGATTCCTTCTTAGTTCAAGAGCTTTAATTCGGCTTGTTGATCAACAAGGAGTTCAGCACATACAGCATGGCAGTAACTGACCTGCACCCCCATCCTAACATCTTACTATATAGAAATGAACAAAACTAAGACTCCTCCTTCATAGACAGGGTGTCTGTCTTCAGTAAGATAGAATAACTTTTAACCTCGTTAGTAAGACGCCACCCAGACGCTCTGGGTCAGAGTGCAGATAATGGAGTGGTTCCGACGTCCTTCAGTCAGCATGCAGACATCTAACAATATTGGTGACCCAAGACACAGAAAGTATCCTTGAGCTCTCACATGTTGGTTCAACATAACAATGCATATCTCAGTTAACAAAGAGAGTTAACCTTTAACATAATTAATATACTTTCTGCCACATCAGATTACTTCTTCCTCAGTAAATGATGCAGCATCGGAAAGAACTGTAGAACCTCATTTGTGCTTAGGCTGTTTTGATTCAATCGAGCTTTTGGAATTATCAAAAATATTAGCCTCATCTAAACCTTCAACTTGTATGTTGGACCCAATCCCAACCAAATTATTTAAAGAAGTGATCCATTTGGTTCCTGGCCCCATTTTGGATATGATGAATCTATCCTTAGTAAACGGATACGTACCACAAGAATTTAAAATAGCTGTAATTAAACCTTTACTCAAGAAACCTTCCCTTGATCAAGATGACTTGGTGAATTACAGACCTATATCAAACCTTCCTCTCTTATCCAAAATCTTTGAGAAAATTGTTGCTAATCAAGTCTGTGAGCATCTAAACAGTAACGAGCTGTTTGAAGAGTTTCAGTCAGGTTTTAGAACTCATCATAGCACTGAAACAGCACTGGTGAAGGTTACTAATGATATTCTCATGGCCTCAGATAATGGACTTGTGTCTGTTCCGGTTTTGTTAGATCTCAGTGCTGCGTTTGACACAGTCGATCATAATATTCTCTTAGAAAGGCTTGAACATGTTGCAGGGATCAAAGGAACAACACTAGGCTGGTTTAAATCATATTTGTCTGACCGATTCTAGTTTGTTCATCTAAATGATCAATCTTCTTCACTCTCAAGAGTAACTTGTGGAGTTCCACAGGATTCTGTGCTTGGACCAATTCTTTTCACCATATATATGCTTCCAATTGGTAGAATCATTAGACAGCATGGGATAAGTTTCCACAGCTATGCCAATGATACACAACTATATTTATCCATAAATCCTGATGAACCCAGTCAGTTAGGTAGATTACAGGCATGTCTGGAAGACATAAAAACATGGATGAATCTAAACTTTTTGCTTTTAAATTCTGACAAGACAGAAGTTGCTGTCTTTGGACCATAAGTTCTAAAAAAGAAACTGCTTGGTCAATCACTTCATCTGGATGGTATTAAATTGGCCCCCAGTAATAACGTAAAGAACCTCGGCGTTATTTTTGACCAAGACTTGACATTTAAATCCCGTATTAAACAGGTTTCTAGGATTTCCTTCTTTCACCTCCGGAATATTGCTAAAATTAGAAACATCCTGTCCAAGAGTGATGCTGAGAAACTAGTCCATGCATTTGTTACCTCAAGGCTGGACTACTGTATTTCTTTACTATCAGGTAGTCCACAAAATGCCATTAAAAGCCTTCAGTTGATCCAAAATGCAGCAGCAAGAGTTCTGATGAATATTAAAAAGAGAGATCACATTTCTCCTGCTTTAGCTTCCCTTCATTGGCTCCCTGTTAAATCCAGAATATAATTTAAGATCCTTCTTCTTACATACAAAGCCCTTAATAATCAAGCTCCATCATACATCAGAGATCTAATTGTTTCATATGTTCCTAACAGAGCACTTCACTCTCAGACTGCAGGTTTACTTGTAGTTCCTAGGATTTCTAAAAGTAGAATGGGAGGCAGATCTTTTAGTTATCAGGCTCCTCTCCTGTGGAACCAGCTCCCAGCTTTAGTCCGGGAGGCAGACACTCGGTTTACTTTTAAGGCCAGGCTTAAAACTTTCCTTTTTGATAAAGCTTATAGTTAGAGTGGCTTAGGTCATCCTGAGCTATCTCTGTAGTTATGCTGCTATAAGCTTAAACTGCTGGAGGACAGACTTAGCAATTTTCTTTACTCTGCTACTTCCTTTTCTACTACTACTCTCCAGTTGTATTACAGTACATTCTGCTATTTCGACTGTTAACTTTGTTTTCTCTCAGTGTTTTTCTCTCCATAGAAGATATACCTGGTCTGGTATCCTGCTTGGCTGCAATGCCCTTTTGGACGGGGGGCATCGACTGGGATGATCCTCCCAGTAACTGAACATCCACTGTGTCCTGTTATCAACTTTTTACTTTCTGTAACATAGAAAGTTCTCTTATATAAGATCTTCTGTTCCTTCTGTGTTTCTGCTCTGTCTTCTCAAACCCCCAGACGGTCGTGGCAGATGGCTGCTCCTACTGAGCCTGGTTCTGTTGGAGGTTTCTTCCTGTTAAAGGGGAGTTTTTCCTCTCCACCTTCGCTACATGCTTGCTCCGTATGAGGGATTGCTGTGGATAGAAAGTGCCCAACCTCACGCCAATGACTGACGCAATCTGCTGGGATTCCTTAAATAGGGAACTTTTTAACTGATTGGAATGTTTGTATAAATGTATGACTTATTGTTAAGTGCCTTGAGATGACATCTGTTGTGAATTGGCGCTATATAAATAAACTTAATTGAAAATTGACCATTTCTAGAGCTGTAAGCCACACTTCATTCACGTCAATGTGGTTATTTGGTTTGCATGGCCGTTAGGCACTCTATCCACTGTGGGCAGTTCTGAGTTATATTGCCAACTGTTTTTCAGACAAAAGTAATGAAGGTGAGGGATATTGATCATGTAGGCCTACTTTTTTTGAGAGAAACTGAGACATATTTATTTAATACATTATTTAATTGTATTAGTTATATATACATGTATGTATTCATTAAATGTATATATTTCCAGTTTTAAATGATCAGAAATATAAATATGTCATGATTCATTTACTTACTGTATTGTCACTTTTGGTTCATTTCAACCACTTGCTCCGTTATGGTATAGAGAGTAAGGGTGTAGCTTACTTAGACAAAAAGCAGCAACACCCAATTATAAAACACTTCAGTATATTTACTGTATTTCATACAACACAAGAGAAGTACATACAATGCAAAGAGAAAGTAGTGAGTTATAGCTAAAAATACAAAGTGTTTCCATTACATTCACAGAAAATGTGTTTTACTCAATTTGAGAATAACGACAGCACCTACTTTAAAAACAAATAGCATCATCAGAATGTAGACAACACTTAACAAATCCCTTTTTCCAATATTGTCACATTATTCCTAAAGGTGGTTCTTTCACACCTATACACCATTTTGTCTGTAAATAGTTGGAACAAATACGTTTCACTAAACAGTTAAAAAAATAAAGCATTAAAGCAAAAGTAACTTGCTAAGTATGCCTGGTTAAAAAGAAAAGAAAAGTCAGAAATTTAAATTAAGTTGTACGTTTAAGTTACCTTTTCTCAAACTCTTAGGCTACAGCTTTTAAAATAATAGATTTGTAAACTGTTACAAACAATACTGAAAACAAAAAAGGCCCCACAGAGATATTACATTTAAATGCACCCATACTCTGAAACTCCCAGGACCAGCAGATTTAATAAATATACATCCAACATTAAAAATAGCCCTGCAAACCTGACTAGCTCATGAAATGTAGCAGATTCTTTAAAAGCTGTTACTGCAACAGCAGAATATGGTTGAAATTGTACCAGTTTTCTCATATTTCTGATATGTATTAGATAAATACTCCTTATTTACCATTTTTTTCCACTTTAAAAGCAGGAGTTTAGAAACCTGCAGACCATGAGCAGAAGAAAGGAATCCCTGAGGATGACACGTCTCTGGCTTTAGGCCATGTAATAGCTCTCCCTTGTCCCGATCACAGCTTAAAGAGACACTACTTTTCTGATTTTCTTTTGATGCCAGCTTCTGTCTGAGATCATGAACACTCTCAGACCAAGCTTGGCCCGTAAAGTTGAGCTAACAGTAATTCAAACATTTTTATGCTGTCTTTAAAGCGCCCCACATGAAAAAAAGAAGCATATTCCTAACATAACTGGAATGGAAAAGTGATAATGTGCGTAACAACAAAGGAAGAGAAAAAAACTAAATTGAATTTGATCAGATGGCAAAAGTCACCTGTGGTCTTAGCGCTGTTCTGACCAGATGTTATTTTAAACAATGCCCTTCTGTTTACTCAGAGTTAAGGAATTCTGTGAGTTTTCCGATGCAATTGAAGATAATGACAGCCCTTCAGAAAACCCCACTTTCAAAAAATGAAAAACCCAAAAGTATCTTTTTTTAAATGGTCTGTCCTAATTTTAGGACAGCACCTGACCGAGTATAAGTGCGTTTCCACGATTGGAACTTCAGGATAACTTTACCAGATCTTTTATCTGACAGGGTAATCTGTTGGCCCTGTCGGGTCTCCATACAAAAGCGACCCTTTAAGGAATTTGCTAAGACGTCTGCATATGAAGACTCTCGGCGATGAGGAGCGTCACTTATCAGGGCCAAAAGGTGTCCATAGTAGCGGAGATAAAATAGAGATAGATATGGAAGAAGCAGGGATGGTGGCTGCTTGGTTCTGTTTGCTATGTTGATACATACTGCTTCACCAGCAACTCTTCTGATTTTACAAAGCCAGTTGTTTGGCAATATCTGGTTATTCCTGTCT
The DNA here is from genome assembly GCA_963556495.2 of Valencia hispanica. Classification (NCBI taxonomy): domain Eukaryota; kingdom Metazoa; phylum Chordata; class Actinopteri; order Cyprinodontiformes; family Valenciidae; genus Valencia; species Valencia hispanica. The sequence continues at coordinate 19,095,556 of OY747714.1, read as the reverse complement.
GAATTACAACCAATCAGCGTGACTTAACCACAGCTCCCACCCAGCGACTCTACCCGGCCATTTTGAGTATACCCCCAGACTGATACTCTGTTGGTTCCTGAAATGGCTCCAAAACAGCCGGTGTAGTGGCGACACCCACATACCGTGAAAGTCCAATACAATTAACTTGAAGTTCCAATGGTGGAAACGGGCCGTATGTATCCAATTGCCATATGTTTTAATGCTATACCTGTGCCGAAGCATTCTGTTCATGTGAACATGAAGTCATTTCCCAAATCTGTTTAAATATCCTATTTTAATGCTTTTGGTTGAAATGGTCAGAAATCAGAGACTCTGACTCTTCAGTTAGATCTGCCAGAACACTGAAGGGGTTAGACATGGTATGCCTACGGGAAGGCTTGACAGTACCAGGACGAAGACCGGAAAAACTGACAGAGCGGGGAATAGAACTGTCCTTTGAAGTGAAAGCTGAAGAAGAACTGGAGGAGGCAGCACCATTTTTTGTAAAAAGAGCAGGAGTGCTTTCTGGTCTGTCCTTTTTCTGAGGAACAGGGACAGGGTGTTGTCTTAGACCAGCTGGTTTGGAGTCCTTCGCCTTGGATACGCTGTAAGATTTTGGATTGTGGTTTACTGATGTGGCTGCTGGTGGTGTGTTACTACAATCAAGGAGTTGGTTAACTTGTTGAGAAGATCCTAGGTCAGCTGTAGGTTGGCCCTGTTGTTGAGCAGCACTGGATTTGGATTGAAGGTCTTCTATTTCTGCCTTAAGTTTAGAGATCAGCTGATCTTTCTTCAAAATATCTGACTCCAGCCCTTTGATTTTCTGTTGTAACTCAGTGTTCCTGTCATGTTCCGTCGGATTCCCGTGTGTTGTTCTGGGATTAACCGCCTGTAGTATTTGTTGTGGTTTCTGCCTCCACACTGTGAATATAGGAAAAAAAAGAAAATCAGTAACACTTTAGGTTAATTAAAAAGAAAACCTAATTTATAAACTCAGCAAAAAAAGAAACGTCCCTTTTTCAGGACTGTGTATTCCAACAATAATGTTGTAAAAATCCAAATAACTTTACAGATCTTCATTGTAAAGGGTTTGAACAATGTTTACCAAGCATGTTCAATTAACCATAACCAATTAATTAACATGCACCTGTGGAATGGTCGTTAAGACCGTAACAGCTTACAGAAAGTAGGCATTTAAGGTCACAGTTCTAAAAACGCAGGACACTAAAGAGACTTGTCTACCGACTGTGAAAAACACCCAAAGAAAGATGCCCAGGGTCCCTGCTCATCTGCGTGAACGTGCATTTGGCATGCTGCAGGGAGGCATGAGACCTGCTGATGTGGCTAGGGCAATAAATTGCCATGTCCGCACTGTGAGACGCCTAAAACAGCGCTACAGGGAGACAGGAAGGACAGCTGATCATCCTCGCAGTGGAAGACCACGTGTAACAACACCTGCACAGGATCGGTACATCCAAATATCACAACTGCGTGACAGGTACAGGATGGCCACAACAACTGCCCGAGTCACACCAGGAACACACAATCCCTCCATCAGTGCTCAGACTGTCCACAATAGGCTGAGAGAGGCTGGACTGAGGGCTTGTAGGCCTGTTGTAAGGCAGGTCCTTACCAGACATCACCAGCAACAACGCCGCCTATGGGCACAAACCCACCTTCGCTGGACCAGACAGGAGTGGCAAAAAGTGCTCTTCACTGATGAGTCACAGTTTTGTCTCACCAGGGGTGATGGACGGATTCGTGTTTATCGTCGAAGGAATGAGCGTTACACCGAGGCCTGTACCCTGGAGCGGGATCGATTTGGAGGTGGGGGGTCCGTCATGGTCTGGGGCGGTATATCACATCACCATCGGACTGAGCTTGTTGTCATTGCAGGCAATCTCAATGCCTTGTGGTACAGGGAAGACATCCTCCTCCCTCATGTGGTACCCTTTATGCATGCTCATCTGGACATGATCCTCCAGCAGGACAATGCCACCAGCCATACTGCTCGTTCTGTGCGTGAGTTTCTGCATGACAGCAATGTCAGTGTTCTGCCATGACCAGCGAAGAGAACGGATCTCAATCCCATTTAGCACGTCTGGGACCTGTTGGATCACAGGGTGAGGGCTAGGGCCATTCCCCCCAAAAATGTCCAGGAACTTGCAAGTGCCTTGGTGGAAGAGTGGGGTAACATCTCACAGCAAGAACTGACAAATCTGGTCCAGTCCATGAGGAGGAGATGCACTGCAGTACTTCAAGCAGCTGGTGGCCACACCAGATACTGACTGGTACTTTTGATTTTGAGCCTCCCTTCATTCAAGGACGCATTATTCTATTTCTGTTAGTCACATGTCTGTGAAACATTTTTAGTTTGTCTTATGGTGTTGACTCTTTTAGTGTTCATACAAATATTTACACACTAAGTTTACTGAAAGTAAAAATAGTTGAAAGTCAGAGGATGTTTCTTTTTTTGCTGAGTTTGGCTGCAATCAACCACTTCTGCCTTTTTGTATTAGAAATATTATAAATATACTTATGTTTTGCAGCTTTTTTTTTAGTTGAGGATCATTTCACTAAAATAATGTAGCTTCATAGATACTTCAGTTATTTAACAGCCATGTCTCACTATCTTTCAGTCTCTCTAACACACACACACACACACACACACACACACACACCCACACCTGACAACCAATGACCATCCAGTCATGATGTTGGGACAGTGGGAGGAACCTGGAGTTCCCAGAGAGAACGCACGCATGCACTTACTCTGCATGTTTTAGATGTTACCCTGCTTAAGCAAACCTGATTTCAATTGATGGCTGATTAACAGATTTTTGCTACACCGATATTATCTGAATCAGATGTTAAAGATTTGTTAAAGAAGACCTCTAAAACACGTAGGTCAGTGTGCCTCCAGGACCAGGGTTGGGGAAACACTGATTTAGATACACTCTAAATGACACTATTGATTTAAACAAGATATTTTCAACAATTTATTTATGCCTCCGATTGAAGGTATAGGCAAGTTTAGGTGTGCAGCTAATTTCTCTGAGAGCCATGTTCTCTTGTCTTAAATATTTTCAGGATGGGCCTCTGCCTCACATCATATGTATAGGCGAGGGATAAGGGATTTCTTTAGTAAATTAGCTTAGTTGTTCCATTACGCTCATACACATGAAGTAAGTGAGATAAAGTAGGCATTATGATGACTAATTCAATATATAAACAGGAGTTGCTGTTAGGGATGGGCATTCGATTAAACTGTTTTCATCGATCATCTGGAGAATTAACGATCGATTTTTGATTAATCATTGATATTTTTATATAAAAATTCTGTGTTCATAGGCTATATTAAAGTGCAGTGAGAGTAGAAAAATAGCGTGTTTTCTCATTGAGATCTTCATTACAAGTGGGACACCTCTTGTGGCAGTTAAACGGAATTAATTCACGGTAGTTGCAAAAAAAAAAAAAAAGCGCTATAAGCAGCGGAGCCGACAGCTAAAAGACGGTAGGCTACTCATTAACACAACTGACGCTCATATCCTTTTCTTCTCCAAAAAAGTAAAAAAATAAAATAAAAATAAAAAGTCCTGTTAAAAAATAACTTAATAAAAAAAAATATAATACTTATAGGTCTGATAGTTACATTTGGCAAAAAGAGTCGAGAAAGAGGATGAGAGAGATCAGCGTACCTAACAATAAATTAGGCTCATTGACAGAAAAAAAGACAAAAAAACGTAACTTTTGTACAACTTTAGCATCAGTCTACTGATTTTTGTTGAGAAAGATGAGCATGTTAACATGCACTGGGGTCAGAAGCGAAAGCAGCCTGGTAACCAGACTGACGGTCCATGCTGCAGTTGCGTCTGACCTGCAGCGCCGAGATCACCTGCTGTGAGGGGACAGACGTCGCTGTGATACACAAACCTCCGTGCTAACTTGGCAACCCTCTGGAATCGTGTTTAATTCATTTTCCACCAGTCTGTAGGGGTGCAATCCAGGGGTGGCGGAGCCTCCCTCAGAAAGTAATCGGTGAGTAAGTTTCTCTGTTTGTTGTGCATCGGGGCTCCTCCGTGCTAACACCGACTTGATGCTCGGTTGAGACCAAGATCAGGATGCTCCGCTTCTAACCAGGGTGGGAAGTGTGTTCAAGTACTTATAGACAGCTTCGCAGTGTTGGAAGTGAACCGAGACTTTTTTTTGTTTTGTTTTTTTAGTCAAAGTGGTCCCACGCCACACTTTGCTGCGACCTCTTCATGACAATGCTACTTTCGAAATACACAGAAACTCGCAAGAAACTGAGTCGGCCTGTGGGTTTTATTTTCAGTCATCGCCCTCGTGTGGAAAAGTGTTTAATTACTGCCACATAGCTAAATTAATTGCATTCCTTCAAAACTCACACTACGCAACAGAACATGCGTTAATTAATCGGTTTTAAAAAATTTTACCGATGAAATTCTTAATGATCAATTAATCGATCGTCGATTAATTATGCCCATCCCTAGTTGCTGTAGAAAGTTTTCATCTGCTCAGGTACAAGTAAAAACAAGCTGCCGACTTACAAGCATGTCCATATTTCTTCCATGGACAAACGGTGATTAGACATAATGCACCTATGGTCCCCAGGACACTGTATACGATCCTTTGAATGCAGGATCTCCTGCAGTTGTCTGGAATGATAACAGAAAAAAGATTAATGCAAGTACTTTCAAAGGCTTCTGTTATACATGTGAACAGCTTTAAATGCACCTGGTATGTGCCCTGAAGTATCAAGATATCAAATTTAAACACATCCCACTACAAAATACATTTAACCACCTGAACAGTGTACGATAATTATTTTGATATCAACACTGTTCTGATTAAGTTGAGTATTTACAACAAAACTTTGGATAAGTTTAACAACGTGATGTACAGTAAGAGTATGATTTAATGGCGAAGACATTTTTTGCCCGGTTCGCTATGCGTTTAAAAAATATTTTTATTAAATGTAATTGTCGATTTAAAGTCAGGCACATCCACTTCCATTTACTATGTAATGTGAATAGAAATTGCCTAATCAAATGGCGTATAATGAAAAGATTGTATTTTACATTGTACAGTTAATTTACATCGTAAATCTGTCTAACGTTAATAGTCAACATTTTCAGAAATCACTAAGGATGTAGAACTGTCCTTGCATGTGCAACATGAAAAAAAATATTTTAATCTGATTATGGTCATTTGGCTTGTAATTTGTGAGCAAATTGTCTGCTTACAAAAAAAACAAAACACTAGTTAACAGTTCTGGTTCAAATGTTTCTAGAATATTTATTATACACTGAATTGAAGATGGATGCACTATAAAAATATTAACAATAACTTTTTAGTAAATGCTGTCCGATGTCTCAACAAAAGTCAAATCTAGCATTTCTTTTTATATCCTAGTTTTGTATATTTAATACTTAGTCAGTTTATTAATTTGTTTGATTAACATTGGTTAAATGTTTGATTTTAATACTCTGCAGTGCACAAACTTAGCATACAAGAGTTGGCTAAATTTCTCCTGTTTTAGCCTCCCTTCATTGGCTCCCTGTTAAATCCAGACTAGAATTTAAGATCCTCCTTCTATAAAGCTCTTAAAGAGTAACTACAATGGCTTGCAAAAGTATTCGGCCTCCTTGAGCTTTTCCACATTTAGTCACATTACAGCCACAAACATGAATCAATTTTATTGGAATTCCACGTGAAAGACCAATACAAAGTGGTGGTCACATGAGAAGTGGAACGAAAATCATACATTATTCCAAACATTTTTTACAAATGAATAACTGAAAAGTGGGGTGTGAGTAATTATTCAGCCCCCTTTGGTCTGAGTGCAGTCAGTTGCCCATAGACATTGCCTGATGAGTGCTAATGACTAAATAGAGTGCACCTGTGTGTAATCTAATGTCAGTACAAATACAGCTGCCCTGTGACGGCCTCAGAGGTTGTCTAAGAGAATGTTGGGAGCAACAACACCATGAAGTCCAAAGAACACACCAGACAGGTCAGGGATAAAGTTATTGAGAAATTTAAAGCAGGCTTAGGCTACAAAAAGATTTCCCAAGCCTTGAACATCCCACGGAGCGCTGTTCAAGCGATCATTCAGAAATGGAAGGAGTATGGCACAACTGTAAACCTACCAAGACAAGGCCGTCCACCTAAACTCACAGGCCAAACAAGGAGAGCGCTGATCAGAAATGCAGCCAAGAGGCCCATGGTGACTCTGGATGAGCTGCAGAGATCTACAGCTCAGGTGGGGGAATCTGTCCATAGGACAACTATTAGTCGTGCACTGCACAAAGTTGGCCTTTATGGAAGAGTGGCAAGAAGAAAGCCATTGTTAAAAGAAAACCATAAGAAGTCCCGTTTGCAGTTTGCCACAAGCCATGTGGGGGACACAGCAAACATGTGGAAGAAGGTGCTCTGGTCAGATGAGACCAAAATGGAACTTTTTGGCCAAAATGCAAAACGCTATGTGTGGCGGAAATCTAACACTGCACATCACTCTGAACGCACCATCCCCACTGTCAAATATGGTGGTGGCAGCATCATGCTCTGGGGGTGCTTCTCTTCAGCAGGGACAGGGAAGCTGGTCAGAGTTGATGGGAAGATGAATGGAGCCAAATACAGGGCAATCTTGGAAGAAAACCTCTTGGAGTCTGCAAAAGACTTGAGACTGGGGCGGAGGTTCACCTTCCAGCAGGACAACGACCCTAAACATAAAGCCAGGGCAACAATGGAATGGTTTAAAACAAAACATATCCATGTGTTAGAATGGCCCAGTCAAAGTCCAGATCTAAATCCAATCGAGAATCTGTGGAGAGATCTGAAAACTGCTGTTCACAAACGCTGTCCATCTAATCTGACTGAGCTGGAGCTGTTTTGCAAAGAAGAATGGGCAAGAATTTCAGTCTCTAGATGTGCAAAGCTGGTAGAGACATACCCTAAAAGACTGGCAGCTGGAATTGCAGCAAAAGGTGGTTCTACAAAGTATTGGACTCAGGGGCTGAATAATTACACACACCCGACTTTTCAGTTATTTATTTGCAAAAAATGTTTGGAATCATGTATGATTTTCGTTCCACTTCTCACATGTACACCACTTTGTATTGGTCTTTCACGTGGAATTCCAATAAAATTGATTCATGTTTGTGGCTGTAATGTGACAAAATGTGGAAAAGTTCAAGGGGGCCGAATAATTTAGCAAGCCACTGTAAACCCCAAAACAACTTTTATTTTTGCCTATAAACTGTATATATGGGTATTTACCAATACAATCTTTCAGTTTTTGGGGATTTTTAAAAAATTTTTGTGTAAACTTGTTCAATTCTACACTTTTTGGTCTAAAAACATCTTAGTGCTGCCCTCTTAAGGTTGAATGGTGGCTACTGTATTTGAATTTTGTGATTGGTGGAGAGCGGTACATCTTTACGTCAAAGGCATCGACTGTGTCACAGGCATGGTCTCACAGACACGCTCCGTGGGTTTGGTTATAAAACCATCTCTTAGACACACTCGCCCCGTGGCAAGTATGGAGTTGGATTGCGTTTTTCAGGTTACCATTATTATCACATTAGCACTTAGTTAGCATAGCTAACATACTGTTTTGAACCTAAGCCTATGTTAGCATTCCACTCAGAGGTTGGACCCATCCTGTCTCTCTTTCCCTCGCGGCTGCTGGGCTCCATAAAGCCTCCCTCTACCTCCGGTGACGGTGGAGGAGATCTGCTGGCTCAGGGCGCTGAGTCAGCGCTGTCCGAGGCTGGTGCTGCTGAGGCAGAGGGAGACAGGAAGAGTCCAGTCTCTGAGTGGTAATGCTAACATAGGCTAACGTTCAAAACAGATGAACATCGATCAGATCGATCTGTCGCAAAACTGCCAGCGTCTCTTCGGTCACGGTCCATGTTTCAGTGTCAGATTAAGCAAGGTGTCACTCCTGAACACACTCCCACATTCGCCCCTCCGCTCATCATCCACACTTGGCCACGCCCCTCCGTTCTTCCTGGCACTGCCCACTTTGTAGAATTTTTCAAATGTCTGGGGGAGGGGTTATGATTTTTCATGGGGTTCAGTTACACTTTAATAATCAAGCTCCATCAGAGATCTGATTGTTCCATATGTTCCTCACAGAGCACTTCACTCTCAGACTGCAGGTTTACGTGTAGTTCCTAGGATTTCTAAAAGTAGAATGGGAGACAGATCTTTTAGTTATCAGTCTCCTCTCCTGTGGAACCAGCTCCCAGCTTTAGTCCGTGAGGCAGACACTCTGTTTACTTTTAAGACCAGGCTTAAAACTTTCCTTTTTGATTAAGCTTATAGTTAGAGTGGCTTAGGTGTTCCTGCTTAGCTGCAATGCCATGTCGGGCGGGGGCATCCCAGTAACTGAACATCCCCCTTGTCCTGTTATTAACTTTTTACTTTCTTTAATATAGAAAGTATTCTTACATCAGTTCTTTTGTTCTTTCTGTGTCTGTGTCTCTGTTCTGTCTTCTCGAACCCCCAGACGGTCGTGGCAGATGGCCGCTCGTACTGAGCCTGGTTCTGTTGGAGGTTTCTTCCTGTTAAAGGGGAGTTTTTTTCTCTCCTCTGTCGCTACATGCTTGCTCAGTATGAGGGATTGCTGTGGTTGGCATCTCCATTAACGAGGCGCAACTGTCAGCCAATGACTCGATGCAATCTGCTGCGATTCCTTAAATAGAAAACTAGCTAAACCTTCAAACTAATTGGAATGTTTGTATTCAAATTATTTTCTTGTAAAGTGCCTTGAGATGACATCTGTTGTGAATTGGCACTATATAAATGAACTGAATTGAACGGAATTAAATCCAGTGTTCAAAAGCAGATTAGGTTCAGAAATGTTGTGCATCCACTGTTATTAGTTTGACATTTTAGCATGCAAATAGGGCGGAAAACGTTTAAATATTGGCCCAAAACATCGGCAGCATATATCGGCCATCGGCTGACCATGACCTCTACATGCTGCTATCGGCAATAGAAAACCCCATATCAGTCGATCTCTACCTGGGATATAAATTGATGCATTCCTTGTCTGATTCAACAGCGGCTGGTGAACACTGCAGGTCACGCTGTGATGAAAAGATAAAAGGGTTTTACTTTTTACTCAAACAATTAAAGAGAAAAATTAATATGTAAATAAAACTGTAAAAACAAAACCCCCTTGGTTGAGGTAAAGAAAGTTAGAAGCTGCACCTGTTAGTGACGGTCGGAAGAGACACTTTCCTTGTAACCGTAAAAGATCCTCCTGTGTCCAGGGCTCTCCGCGGGTCTTCGGCATTCATCTCGTTCCCTTTGTCATCGTGGAACACTATATTGGGCTGTGGGCACCAACGCTCCGCTCTACACTCCAGTGTCAATCCCCCATTGGCACCAGGGGGAACAAACATGAGCTTTGGCTCAGACACAGCACCTGAAAGAATAAGATAAACAAACCAGGAAGAAAGTTGTAAATGAAACCATATTTGATATCTATAAGCTTGCCATACTGTGTAACTTTCTGAGTGATTTAAATGACTAATGATATTAACTTGCAAGAGAGTTTCAACAAATTATACCTGCAGTTGAAAATGGCTTCAGGAAACCTGAAAAGAACAGTCTCACATTCTGACAAGGCCTTGTTCTTTCGATACAGTAAATCCTGCAATCATTTATAGAGCAAGGCATTACTCTGACGATTAATTGTGTGTTGTCAAATCATGGTTATTGTAATCGTAATTCCCCCTGAAACCGAAACCTGTTATCCTGATAGTAGTATTGATTTAAACAAGATTAATGTAGGTCTTGCCAACATCAGAGCTGAATACATTTTAAATGTTACTATTATTATCACTTACATCTAAAAAAGATTGCAAATATGTTAAAGATAACTCTGCATGATATAAGGAAAAGCATTTTAAGTAATATTTTTGATGAAAATTGAAAGGACAATCTGGGTTATAATTTTCTTCACTCTTGTCTTTCTTTCCCATCGACATGTTTCCACCACTCTGTGGACATTAGCACCTTTACCGCCATTTCAGTAATAATAACAATAAACTTTATTTATAAAGCGCTTTTCATACAAAAAAAATGTAGTTCAAAGTGCTTTACAGAATAAAAATACCCCCCCCCCCAAGTTTAGGCATGAACACAATTAAACTACCCTCCCCCTAATCCTATCCCCATGTGCGGACACATTAAGGAGCAACATTAAAAGGACATTAAAATAGAAAATAGGATGGACACTGGGCTGAGTACAGATGAGCCAGGTTAGGTAAGGAAATGCCATCCAGGGAGCCATCTGCACCGGCAGCAGTGGGTCAACAGCAGCAGCCGAGGCACTGACCCAGCGCGTCCAGAGGAGAGGAGGCCAGAATCCTGACCTCCACCCAAGCAACACCTGGAGAGCACCCAGGCAGCCACAGCTGACCACCGCTCCCGAGTCAACATCAGTTGTCAGCATACACAACTCAAATGCATGGCAGTTGAAACATTATGGCCTAATAAATAGGCTATAATGTTGACAACTGCAACTGAATACATTGTTCAGCTCAAGATATAAATATCTACAGTATATTTAGGGTAAGTAATTTAGGCTCACCAAAGAACTGGCCTCATTATGGAACTTATCTGGCTGAAGGCTTTGAAAACCTTTTATACCAACTGAACTTTTTTTCACATCTTCTCATGTTACAACCACAACTATCACTGTGTTTTATTAGGATTTTAGGGGATAGACTAATTCAAAGTTGGAGCATAATTGTCCATCCATCCATCCATTTTCTTCTGCTTATCCGGGGGCGGGTCGCGGGGGCAGCAGCCTAAGCAAAGAGACCCAGACTTCCCTCTCCCCAGCCACTTGTTCCAGCTCCTCGGGAGGAATCCCAAGGCGCTCCCAAGCCAGCCGAGAAACATAGTCCCTCCAGCGTGTCCTGGGCCTTCCCCTGGGCCTCCTCCCGGTGAGACGTGCCTGAAACACCTCACCAGGGAGGCGTCCAGGAACCATCCTGACCAGATGCCTGAGCCACCTCAACTGACTCCTCTCGATGTGGAGAAGCAGTGGCTCTACTCTGAGCCCCCTCCGGATGACTGAGCTTCTCACCCTATCTCTGAGGGAGAGCCCAGACACTCTGCGGAGGAAACTCATTTCAGCCGCTTGTATCCGTGATCTCGTTCTTTCGGTCACCACCCAGAGTTCGCGACCATAGATGAGGGTAGGAACGTAGATCGACCGGTAAATCGAGAGCTTCGCCTTTTGGCTCAGCTCTCTCTTCACCACGATAGACCGGTAGAGCGCCCGCATAACTGCAGATGCCCCACCAATCCGTCTATCGATCTCCCGCTCCATTTTTCCCTCATTTGTGAACAAGACCCCCAGATACTTAAACTCCTCCACTTGGGGAAAGACCCCATCCCCGACCCGGAGGAGGCACCCCACCCTTTTCCGGCTCAAGACCATGGCCTCGGATTTGGAGGTGCTGATTCTCATCCCAGCCGCTTCACACTCGGCTGCGAACCGCTCCAGCGACAGCTGTAGATCACGCTCCGATGAAGCCAACAGGACCACATCATCTGCAAAAAGCAGAGACCCGATCCTGAGGCCACCAAAACGGATCCCCTCAACGCCTTGGCTGCGCCTAGAGATCCTGTCCATAAAAGTTAGGAACAGGATCGGTGACAAAGGGCAACCTTGGCGGAGTCCAACTCTCACTGGAAACAAGCCTGACTTACTGCCGGCAATGCGAACCAAACTCTGGCACCAGTCGTATAGGGACCTAACAGCCCGTATCAAGGGGCCCGGTACCCCATACTCCCGGAGCACCCCCCACAGGGCCCCCCGAGGGACACGGTCGAACGCCTTCTCCAAGTCCACAAAACACATGTAGACCGGTTGGGCGAACTCCCACGCACCCTCCAGGACCCTGCTGAGGGTGTAGAGCTGGTCCAGTGTTCCACGGCCAAGACGAAAACCGCATTGTTCCTCCTGGATCCGAGGTTCGACTATCCGTCGGACCCTCCTCTCCAGAACCCCTGAATAGACCTTACCAGGGAGGCTCAGAAGTGTGATCCCCCTGTAGTTGGAACACACCCTGTGGTCCCCCTTTTTAAACAGGGGGACCACCACCCCGGTCTGCCAATCCAAGGGAACTGCCCCCGATGTCCACGCAATATTGCAGAGCCGCGTTAACCAACACAGCCCCACAACATCCAGAGCCTTGAGGAACTCCGGTCGAATCTCATCCACCCCCGGAGCCTTGCCACCGAGGAGCTTTTTAACGACCTCGGTGACCTCAGCACCAGAGATTGGAGAGCCCGACCCCAAGTCCCCAAACCCTGCTTCCAGATTGGAAGGCGTGCTGGTGGGATTGAGGAGGTCTTCGAAGTATTCCATCCACCGACCCAAAACGTCCCGCGTCGAGGTCAGCAGCACACCATCCCCACTGTAAACAGTGTTGGTGGCAGACCGCTTTCCCCCCCTGAGACGCCGGATGGTGGACCAGAATCGCTTCGAAGCCGTACGGAAGTCGTTTTCCATGGCCTCTCCAAACTCCTCCCAAGCCCGAGTTTTTGCCTCAGCAACCATCCGAGCCGCATCCCGCTTGGCCTGTCGGTACCTATCAGCTGCTTCAGGGGTCCCACAAGCCAAAAAGACCCGGTAGGACTCCTTCTTCAGCCTGACAGCATCCCTTACCGCCGGTGTCCACCAGCGGGTTCGGGGGTTGCCGCCGCGACAGGCACCGACCACCTTGCGGCCACAGCTTCGGTCAGCCGCCTCGGCAATGGAGGCGCGGAACATGGTCCACTCAGACTCGATGTCCCCCGCCTCCCCCGGGAGGTGTTCAAAGTTCTGCTGGAGGTGTGAGTTAAAGCTCCTTCTGACAGGAGACTCTGCCAGACGTTCCCAGCAGACCCTCACAACACGTTTGGGCCTTCCAGGTCTGTCCGGCGTCCTCCCCCACCATCGGAGCTGACTCACCACCAGGTAGTGGTCAGTGGACAGCTCAGCCCCTCTCTTCACCAGAGTGTCCAAAACATGCGGCCGCAGATCAGATGAGACGACAACCAAGTCAATCATTGAGCTGCGGCCTAAGGTGTCCTGGTGCCAAGTGCACATATGGACACCTTTATGCTTGAACATGGTGTTTGTTATGGACAATCCATGACGAGCACAGAAGTCCATTAACAAGACACCACTCGGGTTCAGATCGGGGGGGCCATTCCGCCCAACCACACCCCTCCAGGTCTCACTGTCATTGCCCACGTGAGCGTTGAAGTCCCCCAGCAGAACAAGGGAGTCCCCAGGAGGAGCACTCTCCAGCACCCCCTCCAAAGACTCCAAGAAGGGTGGGTAATCTAATCTGCTGTTTGGCGCGTAAGCACGAACAACAGTCAGGACCCGTCCCCCAACCCAAAGGCGGAGGGAGGCTACCCTCTCGTTCACCGGGGTAAACCCCAACGTACAGGCGCCGAGATGGGGGGCAACAAGTATGCCCACCCCAGCTCGGCGCCTCTCAGCGGGGGCAACTCCAGAGTGGAAGAGAGTCCAACCCCTCTCGAGGAGACGGGTTCCAGAGCCAGAGCCGTGCGCTGAGGTGAGTCCGACGATGTCCAGTCGGAACCTCTCAACCTCGCACACCAGCTCCGGCTCCTTCCCCACCAGAGAGGTGACGTTCCACGTCCCGAGAGCCAGCTTCTGCAGCCGAGGATCGGACCGCCAAGGTCCCCGCCTTTGGCCGCTGCCCATCCTGCACAGCACCCGACCCCTATGGCCCCTCCCACAGGTGGTGAGCTCATGGGAAGGGGGGCCCATGTTACCTCTTCGGGCTAAGCCCGACCGGGCCCCATGGGTAAAGGCCCGGCCACCAGGCGCTCGCCAACGTGCCCCACCTCCAGGCCTGGCTCCAGAGGGGGGCCCCGGTGACCCGCGTCCGGGCGAGGGAACACTGAGTCCATCTGTCATTTTCATCATAGGGGTCTTTTGGGCTGCACTTTGTCTGATCCCTCACCTAGAACCAAATTGCCATGGGTGACCCTACCAGGAGCAAAAGCCCCCGACAACATAGCTCCTAGGATCATTGGGACACTCAAACCCCTCCACCACGATAAGGTGGCAGCCCAGGGAGGAGCATAATTGTACATTTGAAAAAAAGAATTTGTAGTTTTAACATTTTTTACCAATAAAAAATATTGCAGTTAAAGCTGTAAGTTTTAATGGTATGTCTGCACTAGCTTTGTACATCCAGACTATAACTTTTCTCCCTTTCTTGTTTGCAAAGTAGCTTGAACTCAGTCAAATTGGGTGAAGAATATTCACCCTACATCTTGCAACAGATTGTCTATTGATTTTAAGTCTGGATTCTGACTGGATTATTCTTACATGTGAATATCAAGGTCAAATTTATTCATATATGTGTATAGCACATTTACAGTAGCACGAGCTGGCCAAAAGTGCTGAACAAGACATAGAACACAAAAACAAACAATCAATAAAGAAGAAGTAAAATGAAGATACAAGCAAAGTGATCAATAAAACAAGATGAGCTAAGAAACAATTAATCACAGTAATCAATAAGAACTATTAAGCTGCTCAAGTCAACCTGCATTAAAAGCCAGATCAAATAGGTGTGTCTTAAGAAGGGATCTGAAATGCTCTAAACTATGTGTGGTCCTTATGTGAGACGGTAGGCTGTTCCATAACCTAGGACCAGCCACCAAAAAAACTCTGTCGCTGCAGATTTTTATGAGTTTTAGGGATTGTTAAAAAAGACTGAGAGCTGGACCTCATGTTTCTGGCTGGAGCATAAACAGTCAACAGCTTGGAAATATAAAATGGGGCCAGCCCATGAAGAGATTTAATAACAAAAAGTAATATTTTAAAATGGATCCTGTAGGAAACAGGAAGCCAATGGAGAGAGGCCCGAACCAGGGTTATGTGTTCGCGTTTACTGGTGCCAGTCAGCAAGCAGGCCGTCGCATTCTGGACTGGCTGAAGGCGATGCAAGGAGGACTGGTCCAGGCCAAGGTGGAGGGAGTTGCAGTAGTCCAACCGGCAGGAAATAGATGGATAACATGCTCAAGGACATCAGCGGGAAGGTATGGCTTTACCTTGGCTAACTGCCTTAAATGATAAAAGCCTGATTGGCCTACTGCACTCACCTGTCTATGAAGCGTAAAAGAACCATCTAAAAACACTCCAAGGTTTTTAACACAGGGTTTTAAGAAACAAGAACAAGGGCCAAGAGGACTAATAACACTGTTTGAAAGATCAGGATTGCCAAAAATTAAAATCTCAGTTTTTAAATCATTTACTTTGAAGAAGTTGACATACATCTATTGTTAAATGTCCTTCAAGCAATCCAGTAAAGAACCGATGGAGTTTGTGTCTCTATCAGATTAAAGTGGAAAAAAATTTGAAGGTCATCAGCAAAGCAGTGGAAACTGATATTATACTTATTGAAAATGGAACCTAATAGGAGCATATACAAAGAAAAAATTACTGCATCCAAAATGCAGCCCTGAGGTACACCACATAGGATAGGATCTAAACTACTGAAGGACAGTGCCTCTGAGACCAACACACAACTCCAGGCGGGATAACAAAATGTTGTGGTCAACGGTGTCAAAGGCAGCCAAAAGATCCAATAAAACCAGAGCGGCCATGATCAAAGATTAAAAGAGGGTCATTAAAAGCTCGTAAAAGAGCACTTTCGGTGCCATAAAACCAGATTGATTTTTTTCTGAAATCCTGTTAAGAGACAAGTAATCCTGGAGCTGAGAGTGAACAACTTTTTGAAGAACCTCAAGAGAGAAAATTGAGTTTGGAGATTGGCCTAAGATTAGAGAGACAGGTCTGATCAAGATTTTGCTTTTTTTAAATGGTTGCACAGTGGTTTAAAACTGTGGGACACAGCCTGAGGAAAGGGAAGTATTGATTAACTTCTGGATGAAAGAACCAACACTGTCAATGGCTTTTTTTTTTTTTTTTACATGAAGGCAGTCCAGGGGCAATAAGAAGGACTTATGAGATTAACAATTTCTGATACTTCCTCCAAAGAGACAAGTGGATAGAACTGAAATTTCTCGTGACTCATCTTGTGTGTTCCGGTTTCCTTGCACTTCATAGTACAGTAATGCACTGCTTTTCGTTGGTGTGAAAAACAATCCTAAACAAGGGACGTAAATGATTTTAAAGCTTGAATTGACACAGACCAACCCTTACGGAAAAGTCGCACGGGCTTGACCATGTTCTTCACATGGGATCACATGTTATGCCATGCGGAACATGGTAAACCATACGTGAAGCACAACATGGACTTCACATGTACAGTTTTACATGGGTTTAACACATGTAAAACTGTACATGTAATCACGTAGGCTTCACATGTAATTTCACATGGGTTTAACACATTTCTTTCAGATGTAGGTTTCATGTTAAAAGTAACATGTTTCACATGTGATTTACATGTTATCCCATGGGCTTCACATGTGAATGTTCATGGGATTCACAGTTTACCATGAAAATGTTCCAAATTCACACGGGGACGTGTGCAAAACACAGGTGGTCACCTGTTTTTCACACATCTCCCTTTTTTTTCTTTTTTAAAATTTTTCACATGTGAATTGCACATGTCAAAGATTTTTTCACATGTGATTTTGCCCATGTGAAACCACATTTTTTTTTTTTTTTTTTTCATAAGATTTGCTGTTAAACATGGTCAAGAAGAACCATCCACTATGGGGCCACAGATTTGACCAGCACCTACCCACGATGAGCTCCAGAGTCGCTTCAACCTGCAGCTGCCTCCCCACCATGGTCCTGCACTGGTACCAACCCCCATCAGACAGCCGCAGCTTGGAAATGACCTGAGAGATGTTGCCATGCTTCACTTCCTTCACTGTGAGGTAGGTCCTGTTGAGGAAGGCTGAGTTCTTCTCCTCCACAGTCTCTCTGCTGTGGCGGTACAGGAGGGTGATGTTCGGAATGATCCCATCCTTGGACCACTCCACGGTGAGGAGGTCGCTTGAGCGGCTGGTTCGGCACGGCAGGGTGACCGTCTCATTCTCATAAGCAACTATTCTCTTTGGCGCAACCGCAACTTCCGCTGAGACTGGTGCTGAGGGGGGGAAAAAGAGGAAGTGGTCATGTTAACAACCTTCTTTGACGTCTTTCTGTAGTCAACTAATAATGCATTAGGGTTTTCCACATTAAGGAAATATCAGGCTCAGATTTATGCTTTGAGAATATTTGAGAATAAAAACAACGTTCGAGAACTCCGAGGCTGTTCTGTTAGATGAATCAAAGTTAAGCGCAAACGCTGTTTATAAATGAAGTTATAACTAGGCCTATTAATAAAGCAGATTTATTCCTGGCTTTACTTGTAGGGTAATCACAAATATGTGTACTCAGAAAACTCGTTGAGCTGATCCCTAATTCAGCCGCGATTTTCCCGAAAAGACGCAAAAGCAACAGCGCAAGTCTGACGTCACATAAACGCGTGTTAAAGTTTACCTACTAAACTTTAGCTCCGTTAATTCACGACAAGCAAACGGCACGAAAACACACATGGCGCGAATAATGTTGTTTACAAAGTAATAAACGTGAACAAATATGGGGGCCATACCTGCACAGCAGCACAAGACAGCGGCAACGAGGGAGAAGAAACCGACTTCAGCGGCTGACAAGCGGATACATGTTCTGCTGTTGGTCCTGCTGGTCTGTGAAATGAGGATTTGATCAATTAGAAGCTGTCGGTAAAGGTGAACCGTCGTCATTATTCCGCCAGAAAACCCCTTGAAGCCGCGGGGGTTACGCTGCGCTCTTATTTGTCCACCGAACTCGGTTTGCGAGTCGGTTCCCGTAATGACGTGCAACAGGTTTTGTCGACCACTTGAGTTTCGTTTTGAAATGGGGGAGGGAATTATATGGGCACTTCCCGATTGCAACACTGGTAATAACATTATTATTATTCATTATTATTGTTGTTTATTAATATTGTATTATTTTAAATGTAAAATCTACATTTTGATTTTGAATGCGACATGGTATTCTAACAGATGTTTTCAGCCATTCCTTTTTAGGTTTTTATTTTGCCAAGTTGCCTACAAATTTATAAAATCCGATCAAATAACATCCAGCCAAGCACGACTGTTGTGTCGAAAAACATTCCTCAAAGGTTTTATTAGATAGAAAAAGTTGTGTTTTTACAGCACTACTTCTCCTTTTAGTGGCCTACACTATTCGCTCCATCCAAAAGCAAACGCTCTATTATAAATGGCGCAAGCAGAAATCCCCCCTCAGACTAAAAGTTTTAGGTCAGTTATGAAAATAAAATATTTCTATTCACTAATTGGCTCATAAATGACAGAGAATATTTTAGAGATTTTTTTTTTTACAACTTACTTTGAATTGAAACGTTTACATTCACCAAGACAACTATGCCTTTTAAACAGTTTGGGATGATGAGGTCAAAATGTTGCGCTGTAAGCTTCTGCTGAGTTAATTTGCAACATTTGTATTAATTTAATTGTATTAATTCCACCTGTAAATATTTTATCCGAAGACATACCTCAAACACACAGCTTCCTTGTGTGACATCCTAGAAAAATAAACAGAAATCAACCAAGAGAACAGGGAGAAAGTTGTGGACCTCCACAAGTCAAAATTTGCACATCTCCAAAGGTGCCACGTTCACAGTAAAATGAAGTATACATGGATACAATTAGAATGCCATCGTACCATTCAGAAGAGATACTTTCTATGTTGGAACTAAACATGAACCCCAGACCAATATGAAAGGACATTGGTTGAGGCTTCAAGAGTGTCATTATTCACAAGGAAATACATCAACTGAATTTTCTTGCAGGGCTTAGACTGGGTAAAAGAACTTGTTCTGCTTGAAATTTACATATCTTTTTTATTTCCAGTGTTGGGCCATCCCCTCTGGTGACTGGTGCCCTGGGCAGTGAGCGAAATTGCCCCCCAAAAAAGAAGAAAAAAACTGAATCTGAGGTGACATGTCTAACTTCCATCATTCTGCCTTTTTATAAACTGGTTAATAACTTCACAGAAGCTTGCTTCAACAAATCCAAAGTATAGACTTTTGGCAATAATAAAGAAGCAAAACAAATGTTTTAATTACATTGTTTTGTATATCATAAAAAGAAAGTACTGATAAATATCTAAGCAAAATTAAATGTTTGTTTTTTTGTTTTAGAAGTAGGCTTCATGTTCAGAAGACACACTTAACTTTTGATTCTTTTAAAGCTACTCACAGAAATACATAACAAATAAATACTTTTGATACAAGGAAGCTTTGTGCCACACGCAAGGCCTACAATTATACAATCATTTACCTTTCAATAAATCAAATCCAGTGTATCAGGTGGCCGCACAGTGGCACAGTTAATAGCACTGTTGCCATGCAGCAAGAAGGTCCTGGATTCGGATCTGGTTTCTTTCTGCATTAGGTTTCTATCTTTTGGAATATGGGAGTAATCTGGAGTATCCAGAGGGAATCTACAGATGCACATAGAGAACATAGAAACTCCATGCAGAAAGACACCAGATTCCCTTAGGTATTAGCTTGTGTGTGCTCATGTTTGTTTGTCCTGTGATGGACCGACGACCTGTCCAGAGTGTACACCGACTCTCACCCAGTGACCTGGGGAGATAAGCACCAGCCCCTTCCGGTCACCCTGAGAGGACAACAGGGTCTAGAGAATGGATAACCCCCGCCTCGTCTTGAGTACAAAATATTCAAAAGAAACAGTCTGTAGAAACAGATGCATACACACAGACCAAAGTACCCAGAAGTATAGAATTCAAGTCAACTTAATGCTTTATTGCGTCTGGAATCTGTCTTGGCGTGTCGCTCCAGTACAATCAATGTGGTACAGAAACTTGACAAAGACGGAACATATACAATGAGTGACATACAATAACACAAAAAAGGTAAGCGGTAAAAACAGTTCCTCCTGATCTTTCACAACAGTCGATAAGCAAGAATAAACAAAGAGATGGAAGAACGTAAGTAACGGTAAAATGCTGATGCATGCATGCATCCGTGTTACCTTAAAATGGACAAACTTTGGGAGCCAAGTTCCTAATATACAGTGGCTTGCAAAAGTATTCGGCCACCTTGAAGTTTTCCACATTTTGTCACATTACCGCCACAAACATGAATCCATTTTATTGGGTCTCCACATGAAAGACAAATACAAAGTGGTGTACATGTGAGAAGTGGAACGAAAATGATACATGATTCCAAACATTTTTTACAAATAAGTAACTGAAAATTGGGTTGTGCATAATTATTCAGCCCCCTGAGTCAATACTTTGTAGAACCACCGTCTGCTGCAATTACAGCTGCCAGTCTTTTAGGGTATGTCTCTACCAGCTTTGCACATCTAGAGACTGAAATTCTTGCCCATTCTTCTTTGCAAAACAGCTCCAGCTCAGTCAGATTAGATGGACAGCGTTTGTGAACAGCAGTTTTCATATATTGCCACAGATTCTCGACTGGATTTAGATCTGGACTTTGACTGGGCCATTCTAACACATGGATATGTTTTGTTTTAAACCATTCCATTGTTGCCCTGGCTTTATGTTTTAGGGTCGTTGTCCTGCTGGAAGGTGAACCTCCGCCCCAGTCTCAAGTCTTTTGCAGACACCAAGAGGTTTTCTTCCAAGATTGCCCTGTATTTGGCTCCATTCATCTTCCCATCAACTCTGACCAGCTTCCCTGTCCCTGCTGAAGAGAAGCACCCCCAGAGCATGATGCTGCCACCACCATATTTGACAGTGGGCATGGTGTGTTCAGAGTGATGTGCAGTGTTAGTTTTCCGCCACACAAAGCGTTTTGCATTTTGGCCAAAAAGTTCCATTTTGGTCTCATCTGACCAGAGCACCTTCTTCCACATGTTTGCTGTGTCCCCCACATGGCTTGTGGCAAACTGCAAACGGGACTTCTTATGGTTTTCTTTTAACAATGGCTTTCTTCTTGCCACTCTTCCATAAAGGCCAACTTTGTGCAGTGCACGACTAATAGTTGTCCTATGGACAGATTCCCCCACCTGAGCTGTAGATCTCTGCAGCTCATCCAGAGTCACCATGGGCCTCTTGGCTGCATTTCTGATCATCGCTCTCCTTGTTCGGCCTGTGAGTTTAGGTGGACGGCCTTGTCTTGGTAGGTTTACAGTTGTGCCATACTCCTTCCATTTCTGAATGATCGCTTGAACAATGCTCCGTGGGATGTTCAAGGCTTGGGAAATCTTTTTGTAGCCTAAGCCTGCTTTAAATTTCTCAATAACTTTATCCCTGACCTGTCTGGTGTGTTCTTTGGACTTCATGGTGTTGTTGCTCCCAACATTCTCTTAGACAACCTCTGAGGCCGTCACAGGGCAGCTGTATTTGTACTGACATTAGATTACACACAGGTGCACTCTATTTAGTCATTAGCACTCATCAGGCAATGTCTATGGGCAACTGACTGCACTCAGACCAAAGGGGGCTGAATAATTACGCACACCCCACTTTTTAGTTATTTGTAAAAAATGTTTGGAATCATGTCTTATTTTCGTTCCACTTCTCACGTGTACACCACTTTGTATTGGTCTTTCACACGGAATTCCAATAAAATTGATACATGTTTGTGGCTGTAATGTTACAAAATGTGGAAAAGTTCAAGGGGGCAGAATACTTTTGCAAGCCACTGTATATGTTGAGAACTGAGGACCCTTACTTCTTTAGGATAAGTGCTGTTTGAGAATTGAGCAGTTCTGGACAATACATTTTTTAACCTTCAGCTCAATTGTAGAGGTCTGAAAAGGGTGTCAGCAACATAAAAAAACTAAAGTATACATGTTTCAAATGCACCTCACTTGTTGTCTTTTATACATTTTGTTGGAAAAAAATAAATAAATACCTACAATGTAAAATAGTTTCTTGTTGAGGGCTTTTAAATATATAGGGTATCTGCAGTTTGTTTTAGCTCATAAGTCATGATTTATCCCTTGTAGTGTGGATGTCTAAAGTCTAAACAAACCAAACCTTCCTCTAAGAAAGTGTCAATAATCAGTAGCAACCGAATGAGTCACTAATTCATTAATAGTTACTGTTTAATATTTGTTATAAATGGTTTGACCAGTGGGTTCATGCAATTATGTACAGTTATTACAGATAAAAATAAATAAATGCATGACATAAATAGTACAATTATTAGATCAAAATGTAATTTAATGATTAAAATGATTAAATGATTATTTAACAGCACAAGTTTAAGGAACAGACAGAGTACCTGCCTTGAGGTGGGCACTCTGTAATCGCCTGGTAGAGTCGATGGGCGGGACTTGTGGTTAAGTCAGGCTGATTGGCTGTAACTCAGTGGGAAATTATATCAGCAGACGTCGCCAAACAACCGGCTTTGTAAAACTGGACGAGTTGCTGGTGAAGCAGTTTACAACACAGCAAACAGAAACACAGCAACCATCCCTGCTTCTTTCATTGTCAAGATCTGTGGCCACCTTTTGGCGCTGATAAGTGACGTCACTCACTGACAAAACAGTTGTGATATGCCGACATATTTTAACCGAGTTCTTAAAAGGGACAATTTTGTATGGAGACAATGGCCGAGAGGATCAAGCCAGCTGATTTACCCTTTCAGCTTTTCTCCTCACAGAAATATCCTGGAACCCATCTCATGGAAAAGCACCCATTAGTTCACAAATGTACGTTTTTACTCTTACTCCCACATAAATTAAGGCTCGTTTGTGGCAGAATAGTTTGTTTTCCCTCTTGCTCGCTGGAACTAGAACTTGCCATCATTGCTATAATCACCACATTGTTCTCACACATCAGGACCAGAGAAAGTTCTAAGAAGGATTTGCACTTTTCAACCTGAGAAATAGAAATCTAAGAGGAATCCCTAAGCACAACTATTAAATAACTTGGTTTTCAGTTATAGTTTTGTAGACTTGTATATTTTCTTTTTCCCATTTTAGCTATTGTAGCTTTGTGGTTTATCTAACAGTGACTCGGAATCCTCAGTTGTCTTTGAATGGTTACTTAAGCTTCTATGAAAACTAGTACGATGGGGCAGAGTATGGCCCTTGGAAGTGGAAGGAGAACAAGTTTTAGATCTGTCCATCTTCTGAGGACTGGGGGATTCCTCTTGTCTTGAGACGGCCAGTCCAGAATTTGGTGGGGACGGGTCTTGCTGTGAGATACCACTGCGATTGGATTTCAGCTTTTCTTTGTCTGTCCTTGCTTTGGACAGATTTCCATCTTTTGTTTCAAAATCTGGATTTTGAACACCTTCATCCACATCTTCACTTCCTGACGGACAAGGGTTTTGTTTCACCCCTATGTAAATACAGAAAAGAAACATCTGTTAACACTTGTTTCACTCGTGACTTCTCAGATATAAAAAACATTCTTAACTAAATGTGTTGATGCCCAACCCATTTTTTTGTAAATCCAGCTCCTTTGGGGAAGTTTTCATACCCTTTTGGACTTTTTCACTAATCAGCCCTTTTACACCAACAAACTTTAAGGAGGAGGGTTTTTTTTAGGACTTTATGTTGTTCACCAACACAAAGTAGAGCATTTCTCCGAATTCTAAGGAAAATGATACATGATTTTCAAACTCCTTACAAATAAAAAGTGTGCCATGCAGTTCAATACAGCCCCAGGTTGGTCCGAACTATGTCCTGAGCATTCCTGACTGTATACTTATGGTTTATTCTCCTGCTAGAAGGTGAACTTCTACCCCATTCGTTTTTTTAGCCTCTAACAGGTTTTCTTACAGGATTGCCCTGTATTTTGCTCCATCTGTCCCTCAACTGTGACCAGCTTCCATGTCCCTGATTAATAAAAATTTTAAAAAAAATCCTTACAGCATGACACTGCCACCACCATGCTTCAAGTAATAGTGTGATTTAGGGGATGCATACTGTTCAATTCCTGCCCAACACAGAGTTTTGAATGTCAGCCAAAAAGTTCACTTTGATAGGAGCACCTTCCTTCACACGTTTGTTATGTCCTCTACATCGCTTCTATCAGTCGGCTGCACAGAAATGTTTTTGTGGTATCTTTGTAAAGGGAGCTAAATACAAATGTCATGCCTTTCAGTTTCTTTTGTAAAATGTATTTTAAATATTTTCCTTCAACCTCACAATGCACTGTATGCATTTTCTCTATGGATCATATTTGGTAAATTAGTACAAAGGGTTTCTACACATCTTCCATTTGGAAATTGTCTACTTTTCAAGATCACAATTTCCAGATTTTTCAGGTGGATGTTTTTTTGTTTACTTTATAGACATTTAAATGGACGACATTTTCCTTGACACTTTAATAGTTGTAAAAATTTCAAAACTTAAGAAACAATACCAAACTAAATTTGGAAACCAGTTCAGCAGTATGGTTAACGGGTTATTTCACTGCTTTTGTTTCGGAAATTTAGACTAATTAAGATCAGCTCTGAATCCTAAATGCAAGTTATTTAAAAATCATTTTGTGATCTTTCGAACTTTACTCTTTTTCTAAAAACCAAAAACATCTATTTCAATGCTTTATTTTCTAGGATCTAACCCAGACCTAGTTTGAAAATAGGCAGTTTTCTAGAAACCCCAAAAGCAGAAAACTGTCCCTTTCTTTGATTCTGTGGAGATGTACCTTTGGACTCTCTAGACCCTTTCAAACAGGCCATGAAAAACAATATTTTTTCAGACTTTGTCTGTTTTGCTTTGGAGTCTGAAAGCAATCTTCCGGAATTTTACGGTAATTACCGGTAATTTTATGGATACAGACCTATTAACAAGAGCGGACTTTTCGTGGTATGGTGTTTGCATTCAGATAATCAGGTAATGTTCCGGATAAACTGGAGGGGTGTGGGGCAGAGGGGAAAAGGGGAGAGGGGCAGGGAACGCTGTCAGCGCACACATTGATGACGTATAAATGTCACTATTTTCCTTTCAGCTTTTTCATCTATGTCTCTTAAGCGTTTCCATGTGCGCTAAATTGCACACATCACAAAGACGAGCCCTGCGAGTAGATCTGCTTTTTCTCTACCATCTTTGCAATAATCCCTTTGTTTGGGGAAATGACATGTACGCCCGCCGTACTAAGTTTACGTCATATCCACATACAAACCCCCACCCCCCACACATCAATCAGGATCCTCCGGTACAGTTCTTGCTGTGTGAAAGCAGCCGAAAGGCAATGTTCCGGAAAAAAAAGGTCTTTGAAAACACAACTCCGGTTAAAGACCGGATGGAATTGTCCGCAAATATTCCAGAACTTCTGTCTGAAAACGGCTTCTGTGACTCAGTCACAAAATTGCTGGTTAAAATGTTAAACTTTTAATTTGTGATGTGGCAAAATCTAAGAAAAATACAAATCAATTTTAAAAAGCTAAATATTTCTTGAAATTCATATTCTATTTTAAAGACGATTAAAAAGTCTGGAAACTAAAACATTTTACATTTTTAAATGTTCTATTTTCCACATTGATCTATGCCTGGTAAGTGAAAAGGAAATTCTATCCTTTTCTAGACTGAAGAAACCCTGCAGTGACATGACGGTTAGCAGAGGTTGTTTTAAAGCAAGGATCTGCTTTTCTTTGTTTTGTGAGATTCCATTTGAAATTCTTCGCTTTCATAACGATGCTTATTGTACTTGTAACTAGATTACTCACTTATCAAATGCACATATAATAGATGCAATTCAAAAATGTTCAACTTATTGCAAGCACAAAGTTCCGAACAGACATACACTAATCGGTGTGATTAAATGCAGTTGTACATGGGGCCAACTATCCACAAATAAGTGCAAAAAGGTAATGAGACATCTACACATACAGGAACATCATCAGACTTAAAAAACAAAAATAGTTATTAATTTCGTATTTAGGTGCTTACACTCATTTTGAGACCACTATCACCGTGTAATTTCTGCTTTAAAGTGTTTATGAAAAGATAAAGGAAATTACATATACTTTGATTACTAAATGAATCCATTAAAATTTTTTACTTCTTTATCTGGCTTGAGAATGCTTACTTACCCCAGAATTTTTTGTGTATAAGGAAAGTAATTCCACATGTAATTAAACATGTCAATATGAAAGTAAGGATTCCAGTGATGATTGCAGTGTTTGTGCAAGATCCCATCCAGTGATCTGAAATGTTAACAGAAAAAAAGAAATAAAATAAAATGTTTTATTCAGGCCCTAAGGATAGTTTAGAGGTTTTTGAGTAAAAAAAGAAAAGGAAATGACTAAAAATTACTCAGCGAAATAATAGACATCAATTTCAATGGAAACAAATCAATCTTAATTTTTGTAACTTAAAACAATTATTACATGCATGTTTAGACCCCTTAAACGGGATTAGAGCAGCCCATGAAAACTGGACCTCCAAGACAATGGACCATGAAATGTTGCTAAATCTCAACATTTTGAAAAAGGCAACCATGATGCTAATGGACTATTATTACTCATCAAAAGACTTCTCGCGCTGCTTTCCAATTCATCTAATCATACTGCTACCACTATGATCACATTAGGGATGTGTATTGGCAAAAAT
Organism: Valencia hispanica; assembly: GCA_963556495.2. Lineage (NCBI taxonomy): Eukaryota > Metazoa > Chordata > Actinopteri > Cyprinodontiformes > Valenciidae > Valencia > Valencia hispanica. The sequence continues at coordinate 19,068,949 of OY747714.1, read as the reverse complement.
CTGGTGATACGATACGTATCACAATACAGGGTGGGCAATACGATATATTGCGATACTATGGGTAAGACTATATATTGTGATTTTTAAAACTACATTTAACTTTAGAAAAACTGTCACAGCGTTCTAAACACTTCAACCTGTTTCAAACTTAACATCCAGTTTTATTACTTGATCTAGTTGATCCACGGGAACGAATAAGGTGAAAACAGCCACCAACTAGTGGTCATACTTTTAATTTTACTATAAAAAAAATACTGTAACCATTCATGTTTCCATTTAAATTCTAAAAAATAAAACAAAAATCGATACATTGCTTTTGAATATCGATACAATTTTGTGACATAAAATACCACGATATATTGGCATATCGATATTTTCTTACATCCCTAGATCGCATCTACATTGAGATACGTCTTCACAATCCGCAGAATTTCCATATGTACCTCAGATGTTTCTGCACTTAAAGCATCAGCTTAAGCTTTATTAATGAAGAAGATACCCTATCAGTAGTTTCAGTACTCAGCACCATGAGAGGACCCAGATGAGGTCCAGTGTTAATGGAGGGCACAAGGCATTCTAGATGAAGGCCAGAAGACCTTTCCAATACCCTGTGGAGACCATCCTTGCTGTGGCTGTGGTCAAAGATGATACACTGTTTTTAGACCACCCAAGGAACTCTAAGTGGCATGGAAATTAGTAACCTTTTATCCAATGCAACCAAATAACGCAGAAGCTCTTAAAATACAACTCTGAAGGTATGTTTTGGGTATTTTATGTGGAACTTTTATGGCGGCCTTCTTGGCCAGGGCTCCTTCGCAAAAGAGACTTGTTCTCAAAGGATTTTCCCTGGTTAAATAAGGGTTAAATAAAAAAATTAAAATTTCAGCTCAAATTAGTGTGATCTAATATACCTGGAATGTAAATCTCTGTGTTCTTGGTCTGATTCAGTCGTGTCTCGTGGACTCTGCAGGTCACTCTGCAGTAGAAAGAAATGAGAGTAGGTTTTACTTTTATTCCAAGAGTTTAAAAAAAAATAGAGATAATGATTTGAGTACATTGTTTGAAGATTAATCTAAAAGGTATGAGCTGGTTTCCCTTCATATCAACCTATACCAAGGTTTTAAAAAGTTACAGGAAATTTTTCTGTAACTTTAGAACTAATTGTGAGTTCCCCTCCCCCTCTGGTTGCTGCCCATCACTAGTCAGGAAGCAGAATGCTATTAAATTTTTTCTACACGTCCAGGAACTAAAAAAAAACTATTTTTGTTCATTTCTGTGGGAGGGACACACACACACAAAGAGCCTTGGAGTGAAAACTAAAGGAGCGCCACACATCACCCTGTTAAAGGTAAGGCTTCACACTATTTTTTATGACACAAAGATAACAATAGTCATTACAGAAAGCCATTTTCTTCCCGGCTCTGGAACTCATTTCCCTCTGACCTTAGAAATATAACTTCTCTCAATATGATGTCGCTCAAGACTATTCGGTTTAAACTTGCTTTCATCCCACAAACATAACAACATCATCTTATTTGAACCTCTGCCATGTTTTTGCACAATGTTGTACAGTGTCCTTGAGTGCCAGAAAGGCGCCTTCAAATAAAATTGATTATTATTACTTTTACCTACGTTGTCTTAAACACATAAAATGAAATTTACCTGTTGATGGTAGTCTGCACCTTTGCTCTCCTGGTAACAGTAAAACATTCTGTTGAGACAGGAGTTCTTGTTGGATTTTCTGCTTTAATCTCATTGCCTTCGTCATCAAGCAACATTATTTCAGGCTCTGGGTACCAGCACTCTGCCTTACAATCCAGGGTCACTCCTCCATCAGCAGTGGTGGTGGGAACGACTGTGAGCCTTGGCTCAGACACAGAACCTGGAAAAATTGGATTTATTAACCAACCCTTATAGTCACTTTTGACAATAAATCAACAGGCTTATTACCTGAGCTTTGATGTGCTGTTGCAATATAAAAACCGAGCCTGTCCTAAACGTTTACATTTGTTGTTTTTTTATAGTTCTGTCATGCAGCCAAAAATAATCCCAAGACTTACCCACAAAAAGGACCACTGTTGCGTGAACCTGCCACTCCTTCCCCCTGAGGGTCCTGCACAGGTACCGGCCCCCATCAGACAACCTCAGGTTGTAAATAATCTGAGAGATGTTGCCATTCTTCAGTTCGTTCAGGACAAGGTTTGTCCTGTAACGAAAGGCCGAATTCTTCATCCCAAACGTCTCGCAGCCGTCCCGGTACAGTAAAGTGATGTTTCCAGATAATCCCTCCTTGGACCACTCCACCGTGGGGAGTTCCCCGCTGACAGTGATGCGACAGGGCAGGATGACGGTTTCAGTCACATAGGCTGTTATTGTCTGTGGGACAATATATGCTGAGGTGGACCCTGACAGAAAGAACAATAACAACATAAAAAAACAATGAAAAGTGATAACACTATTTTTGTATTTCTTCCTTTTGTGAAACTCTATAAACACACAACTGAACTGCTGCCAATAAACTTGAAGGCGTTACTCCCTCATTTCAGCTTGATTTAAAGGGCCGGTTCTACAAACACTGCAAAACATGGGGGGAAAAGCTGCTCTGGTCATATGAGAGTTTTTGTTTTTAGCCAACTAACAAAACGCTATTAGTGGGGGAAACTAACACTGCACATCATCCTGAACACATCTTCCCCACTGTGAACCACGGGGGTGGCAGGATCATGCTATGAAGGGTGACTTTTTTCAGCAGGGAAAGAGAAGCTGGTCAGAGTTGATGGTCCAATGTATGTGACTGAATACGAAAGAACCCAGGGGGGAAAAAAATCTGCTGGATGCTGTAAACAGCTCCAGAATGGAGCAGAAGTTCACACTTCAGTAGGTCAATAACACCGAACATACAACCGAAGCTACAATGGAATGATTCAGAAAGCATAGTCCTGTGTTCGAGGGTCTAGTCAAAGACCAGATAAAAGAGTGAGAATCTGTAGCAAAAGTGGAAAACTGTTGTTAAGGGGCAATCTGACCGTGCAGCACATCATGTGGAAGAAGGTGCTCTGGTGTCCTATTTCTACATGGATTTTGACAATTAGTTGCACTGGAATTTACTTAGGGGTATAGGCTGAAAGAAGAACACACTCTTACAGTAAGATACATAGAGGCAAGTGATTCTTAATATGTGGAACAGTTCAAAGGGCATAAATACTTTTGTAAGGCAATGTAGTTGAGAAAGGTTATAGGCCAATGTTAGTATTTGAAACAGCTCTAATTCATACACAAAAGTAGGCTGATTTTACAAAAGACAAAAACTGTTCAAATAACAGGATCCAGTGTATTGCGGACTGCCTTAAAGCCCATCAATTTATATTATTATTATTATTGATGGGCTTTAAGGCAGTTTAGGTTTACTTTAAAGTTAAGGCACTTTTCTTTTTCGTTTGCATTACTTAATTGACTAATGCAAACGAAAAAGAAACATTTTTAACATCTAATTACTGGAATACTGAAGTGCAAAACACTCACCTATAGCCTCTGAACTACAAAATAAAAATTGTTTTATATATATATATATATATATATATATATATATATATATATATATATATATATATATATATATATATATATATATATATTAGACCATTTCAAAAAATGAAAATGGTCCGCTTTTTTTATGTCACAATAATTCTATTTTTGGCGATAGCTGACACATCTAACCCGAGCCCAATAAAATCAAAGTGTTAACATTTAACACTCGACGTGGCTTGACTAGGCTACTTTTACAATAGTTTATTTCAGGATAAAGCCCACAACGAAACAAGTTACAGTGAACCACCACTTCCTGTTTGCTTTCCAGCATATTTCACCCAAATAGAGAGCACTGATCGACATCATGTAGCAAGCCTAGAACCACAGTGACAATTCACTAGGTTTTTGTTTTCTTTAATTAGGCCAACTGTGCAACGATTAGGCATTAATATCATAACTTGTAAGGCGACGATCAGCCGAAGTGGGCCCAAAGTGGTTAAAATACACCCATCCGAATTTCAATACGCCCTAAAAGAAAAAAGAAACACTACAGCGTAGCCCAGGTGTTGCTTAAAACATTATATTCCAGCCTAATGCGCTTGTTTAAAAAAAGAAACATTAAACCATAAAAAAAAACATAGGCTACTTGTGCGAATACCTGTCAGTAGCGCAACCAGAAAGGAGAGGTAAGCGTTTGAGTTCCAGCGACAAACCGACGAGCTGCCTTTGAACATAATTGTCCACACAAAGCCCATCCAGATCACTTCGTAAAACTTAGAAAACTTTCAAAAGTCTGCCACTCCGGTCCGCAATCTTCTACGGTCTGGTAATCGGTGTTCAGCGCTCTGCAGCAACTTGTTGTCGGCCTGTTTACCGGCGCACTCACGCGAGATTATATTAAATGTGTCACGACGTTTTGTTTTTTTAAGACGTTTGCATAACCCGATTTCATCGGAAGAGCGCAAGCACCACGGCGTTTTCTAAAGGCATCTTGCAATAAAATTATCCAATCATGCATAAAATGTCAACCGTATCTTGTTGGTAAAACAGCTCTGATCCCTGGGCGCCTTTACTTTGCTGAACTCCTAAAAGTGTATTAGTTGTGGTTATTGGACACTGTGACGTGCGTTGATCGAGGAGAGGATGTAGTACAAATACAACATAGAAAATAGAAGCTTATATTTCAATTTTGACTTTAGCTGAAACACCAGAAGCTTTTAATTATGTGTTAATCAATCCCATACTGTTCAACAATAGATTTCTTGGGTTAGGGTTATTTAGATTTAAATAAGGTCAAATTAGAGTTGTTGTTTGTTTTTATTAAAAAATTTTTTTTCTAACTGGGTCACCTCAGGTAGACAGATTTTAATATGAAATTCATTTAAATTAGCATTTGAATCTGGGTCACAATGTCCCAATCAAAGTTTGTGGGGAAAAATACAAGAGAACCTTGGATCAGGCCTACAAATGAGATTTCATACACAGGTTGTTGGCAAATAAAATCCATACATTTGTGAAACAGATTTTGTGTTCCCTCAGACTATACACGCACAATCAAGATCTATGATTGTTACATCCCAAATTGTCCCACTTCTTATGTCATATATCAACATAATTTTTTCAGGTGAAAGTTAGTAGTGATGCAGAAAGATGGAGGGTCACTGGTGAGGTTGAAAGAATAAAGATATATTAGTCATGAGGTTGAGCATTGTGACAAATGTTAAACTAATGATAATCTGTATAGCAACTTCTGTGGGTTTGAAACCACAGCTTTCAAAGTTCACACACCATGGATCTATGGTAGGGAGATATGTGACTCACAGATGAAGCATTGACTTGTAGCAATATAATAATGAGTCAATTTCACTAATTATTTCTTACAGTTTTATATTAAGGCTGGTGTAGTAAAAGGTCTAATCAAGTGTAAATGCATTACAAATGTAACCAAATGTATGTTGTGATAAGAAATAATAATAAGCAGTGAGTTCATGAACAGAGTCAGGGACACACAGTTGGGAGGGGGTGACATAATATAGGTTATTTGGGAATATTTCTGTCATTATTGCAATAAATTTCATAATAAATGGCTCATAGATAGTCCACCTTTTGCTTTGTTTGTCTTAGTTGTATCAACAGCAGCCAGGGGGCAGCAGAGACTCAGGCAGTAAAGGAGCACCAGACAGAAGAGCAGGGCCAGATCTCATAGCTGAGCCATTTTAGGCCCATCTAAAAGAAACGGCAGTTAAAAAAAAACTTGCAAACAAAACTCTGAATTTCCAAGAGAAAGGGTTTAAACAATTCCATTGGACTGACAACATAGAGTTTTTATTGGAAAGCCTGCAGGTTTATACATTTTATGAACTTCAAATTGTTTTGTCAGGTCGATATTATGGGACTGTTCAAGCCCCCCATTCTACATGGATTTTAATAACGAATATTAGACTTTAAAATATGTTTAAAACACATTGTGAGGAAAATCACCCACTTGGTGTGCATGTACTCAGACCATCCTGTGTGGTTCTGTGTATCTTTACTATTCTATTTTGGAGGACTAATGCACGATTTAATAATTTCAAAGTTATTTTGTAAACTCAGCTGTACCTATAAGCTTTTTTAATGTGATGAGAAAATTCTATTGGAGCACAGCAGATACATCCTGGAACAAGCTGCCCCGGTAAAATATGTCTGATGATGCCCTTTGTTTCCTTACATGCATGGTGAGCCTTGTCAATCCAGCAGTTTATCACTTTCCCTTATGTGGGCCACTTTTCATAGATTCCATCCACTGCAGACTAGTGTTATGTCAGTCTGCCGCTTTCCATCGATATGTGTTCCCCCTACATCGCCGCACTGTGCAAAAAAAGCGTGTGCTCAATGCAAGTATCAGAACTCTCTCTATAGGGCACTGATACAACCCATACAGTTATGCAATTGCAATTCTCCAGTGATTTTGCGATCTCCCGGACCCAGCTGGGTAAAACGCTTTTGCAGGCCCAATGACTTCCTAATTCAAACAAAAAGGAAGACAGGCTTTAAACTACATCTTTAATGACTTTCATTCAAACATATAAATATATTTGTATACATACTTCAACTGTGAGAGACGCAATGTAAAATAAAAATCCAAGAAATCACATTGTAGGATTTTTTAAGAATTTATTTGTATAATGGTGTAGAAAATAAGTATTTGGCACCAACAACCAAGCAAGAATTCTGGCCCCCACAGACCTGTTACCTGTATTAATGGCACCTGTTTGAACTCGTTATCTGTATAAAAGATACCTCTCTACACCTTCAAACAGTCAGACTCCAACCTCCACCTCGGCCAAGACCAGTGAGATGTCCAAGGACACCAGGTACAAGATTGTACACCTGCTCAAGACTGGGACGAGACAATCTACGATAGCCAAGTAGGTTGGTGAGAAGAGATCAACTGTTGGAGCAAGTGAGACAACTTGTGCAAATTGATGGCCGCCAAATATTTTTTTGCCCCATAAGTTGAAAATGAAAAACGGGGGAGGAAAGCATTAACTTGATTTAAAATCTATCTATAAATCAAAAAATAGTGTGCTCTATATCATATCGGGAAGTGCACAACTTTTCCATATTTTGCTTTTTCACAGCTGATTTCATAATAATTATCTTTACTTCATACAATCCTGAATCAAAGAAAAATACAAAATACGAATAAAAGTTATAGCATATATCTTATGTTGTAAAATAGTTTTGTTTTGTTTTTTTCATATGAAGGACCGTCCCAGCAGAGGGGAATTAAAATTTTAAATGCATTTTGCAGGAGCGATCTTTTTTTTTCTTCTAGAAAGTCCCCCCAAAACAATTGTAAACTGGGAATTTTATATACTAATCAGGTTTATTCTGAGTGTCCAGCCATGCTTCTAAAGCTATATTTTTGTGTCTATAGAATCTGCAACAAATTCAACCTTGACTTATTTTTCTTCCATCGACAAAGTGATGGAGAAGTTGGAATCCAAAGTAAAGCACTAAAATGTCTCAGAATACTGTCTAAGACTATTGCACAGGTTTTAATTGTAAACTATGCTGTTTGGTGATCATATCCTCTGCAACGGGGCAGCAATGTAAATGAAACAAGAAGAAGAACATTAAAAATATAGCATTGTATGTGGATGCACCACTATATTCCTCTTGAGTCAACATAACTTTTCAGGCCAATCTTGTGGTTGCAGTTTGCACATAAAAAGAATGCAAAGGGTGCTAAAACCAACCAAGTGTAACGCTTGTTTTAATCAGGCGCGAAGTTTCACACCTGAAGAATGACTGGGGGAAAAATGTGTTTGAATGCAGTTTATCCTTTCTAAAGCGTAACCAGCTTTGTCTGTCAGGTGAAGCCTCATAAATAAAGATGTCTGGGTGGAACTTCAGTATTAAAGATAGTATCAATAAGTCCTCAACAAGAACTCATCAGCTGTTAATTCACATAGTGCTAGGCAATAGAATAAATCTGTATAATTTATTGAGGAACACAAAGGACTGGAAAAACGATAAAGGCAAGGTTTAAAATTCAACAAAGGCAGTACGTGGAGTCTCCATTGTTTAAGCTCTTTTACGAGGTAGAGAAGAAATTGCATTTGGCAGTGGAAGCTTGATTTGGATGATTTTGAGATTTGTACATCAAGTTGAAAAGCTGCAATTTTTCTACTAGTTTACTTGCAGTCCGTAATGACCCACAATGCCAAGAGGGACTGTGTGCTTAGTTTATAAATATCAGTTACTAATCATGGTTTCTAATCCGTTCTTTCAGTTTGGATTGAAACTGAAGTTTTCTGATTGGAATATTAATTTAAAACTGTGCAGCTGTAATTATCAAAATCGTTCCATGCAGAAAATAAAATGGTGATCAATAATTTTTTTTATTTTCACCACTGGGAGAGTAAACAGGTTTCACTCACACCATATCCACCTTATATTTAACTGAAAAGCTCCCACACCTTGTGTACAGTCTGACTATTTTAAACAAAGTCATTAAAGGAGATTTCCCCCTAAACCTAATACTTGGTTGGGCCACCTTCAGTAGCAACAACTGCAATCAAGCGTTGCAATAACGTGCATTAGTTTTTTCCAGCTGTGGTGAAACTATGGTCCAATCATCTTTTCAGAACTGTTGTAGTTCAGCCACCTTGGAGGGTTTTCCAGCATGAACTGCCTTTTAAAGGTCATGTCCCAGCATTCAACAGAATTCAGGTCAGGATTTTGATTGTAGGCCACTCCAAAGTCTTTATTTTGTTTTTCTTCAGCCAATCAGAGGTGGAATTGCTGGTGCAGAACCCAAGTCGGTTTCAGCTTGAGGTCACCAACAGATGACCAGACATTCTCCTTCAGGATGTTTTGTTAGACAGCTGCATTCAAGGTTCCATTTATCACAGCAAATCTTCAAGGTCCTGAAGCAGTGAAACAGGCCCAGACCATCACACTACCACCACTGGAAGTAATTTTGAACAGGGGGTGCAGTGAAAAAAATCTCTGGACAAAAACACCTGGAACCACTGGAGATGATAATGCAAAGGATTCTCCATAAAATCAAAAAAATTATGGACAACCCTGAGCATCCTCTTCATGAGACTGTGATACAACAACAGCGTATCTTCAGTCAGAGGTTTCTTCCGTTTCGCTGCAGTACAGAACGCTACAGGAAATCTCTCCTGCCTACGCCATCATCATCTACCACAACTCCTTAAATAATTAATTATATGAGCTACAGCAACACTTAATTTCCCTCTGGGATCAATAAAGTATTTTTGAATTTGAATTTGAGCCTATATGCCTATTTAGAATAAATTTTTAAAATAAACAGATTGAGATTCACTACTTTATTGTTATATACACTTCAATGAATGCAGCCAGGGTCTGTAACACACATCATCAGTTCTACTTCACAATAACGCCACAACAATGCAATAGATTTAGACAGCTGGCATGAACCTGAGTCCCTACACCATCTAAATGTCACACACGACTCTAATTAGCTCCAAGATCCTTTTATGTACACAAGGAAATAATGTCCTACTATTTAAACACGTTATTGAACACATCCATTACGCAAAGAACACAAACACTAAATAACACTTTTTCTGTCTCCATCTCCAAACTTTTGACACAAACCACAAGGAAATAATGTCCTACTATTTAAACGTTATTTAACAGTTCTCCAGATCCATTACACAAAGAACACACGATCAAAATAGCGCTGCATGAATAGATATGACAATTGTGTGTCCCGAACATCTGCCATACCCCTCAATCCGTGCTTCCCTGTAGCACTGCGCATGCGCAGTTCGATGTCACGTCACTATTCGCTTACGCAGCAAATCTGTCATCGAGAATTCCTACCTGAAAGTTCAATTTCGTCTGTTTTATTTCTTTGCATTTTATAGTGAGTTTTATTCAAAATATTTTAAGGCTTTCCTTAACTACTTGCTTCAAGTTTACATGACAGCCCTTGTATGTTAGTTTCACTTCTGTGACATCATTATAGCCTACTGCATGTAAACAATTCCCATTGATTAGAGTTGTAGAGTAAATGCGGTGTATTCTGTGGGCTATTTGTGCTTAGAATCATTCTACATTTTAATATTAGAGTCGTAGAATAAATGCGGTGTATTTTGCGGGTTATCTGTGCTTATAATCATACTACATTTTAATATTCTGGAGCATATAACACTGCTATCAGCTCTACGTCATACTGGCTTGGTATATACTCATTAGCTGCTTTACAAACTAATAACAGATTTCCAGAGTTTTCAGTCATCTACAGATCAGTATCATCTATATGTGCTACCCACGTAAATTTAACAGGTAGGATATTCTGATCACTGTTTTAAGTGCATGTTTTATGTGCTAGTTTAAGCTTTATATTAAACAGGTAGGATGTTCTGTGGATTGAAAGAAAAGTTTTCGTATTCATGTAAATTGTTGCGCCTTGCTGCTTAAACTGCCACTTTTATCCCATCACTTCAAAAATATTTCCCGATGATTATATTTAACATCATAAGCAAACAGTTGTTTTCGGCATGTAAACATACTGGTAGCACCGACAGATAGACGCAGCTATCTATGCGCGCTACGGTAGGACATTCTCATGAGGTAGCACAGATCGTCAGAACACCGGCACCACGCTCCTACTTTGAGCTGCGGGCAGGTTGCCCTGGTTACAGGTGTCCAAATGTCGAGGTGCGCTCTGGGGTCGTGGAAATAAAGTCTCTCGTGAGGGGACAAATGTCCAGGGAGTTCAGAATGTCTGTGTGGGCATGCATCAGCGAAAGGTGTGTGAGTCTTTTTTTGGCTCATGGTGCTGCGTACCCATCATTGACTGTATATCCATGTCTTCAAAAGACGCAAGGCGGAGAAAGTGCGCTCGGATGAGGAACGAACGGGAGCGGGAAACTTCTTTACTCAGCGACCACTAGCCTGCCTGCAGCTGATGTTGACAACTTATCTTCCGGGAACGTGTTGATTAGGCCTCAAAGTAATTAAATTAAAATAAAAAATACACGTAATAGTGTACGTGTGTCAAAATGATTTCCAAAATATTCATAAGGACTCCATAAATTGTGCAAACTATTTTTAATACCCTACATAAAAAAATAAAAATCCCTCTCGCCACCAGGGGGTGCTGCAGCACCCCCACTTCACGCGGCCATGCTACCACCAACATGTTTTACTGTTGGTATGATATTATTTTTCTGAAATGTGTTACTTTTACACCAGATGTAACTGGACGCACACCCTCCAAAAAGTTAAACATTTGTCTCATCAGTCCACAGAGGATTTTCCCAGAATTCTTGAGGATCATCAAGATGTTTTCTGGCACAATTTAGACGAGCCCTGATGTTCTTTTTGCTCAGCAGTGGTATTCATCTTGGAGCTCTGCTAAGCAGGCCATTTTTGCACAGTCTCTTTCCTATGGTGGAGTCATGACCTCTGACCTTAACTGAGGGCTGTAGTTCTTTGAATGTTGTTGTGGGGTCTTCTGTGACCTCCTTGATGAGTTGTCGTTGTACTCCAGCCACTTCTGGGAGAGTTCACCACTGTTCCATGTTTTCACCATTTGTGGATAACGGATCTCACTGTGGTTTAGGGGAGTCTCAAAGCTTTAGAAATGGCTTTAGAACTTTTTTCCAGACTGACAGATCTCAATCCCTTTGAAACACTTTTTCACACCACTGTAACGCTCTATATAACCTATATAACACAAAGTCCATATAGATATATTTATAACGTTTAATTAATTAATATTTCTGCTGCATCCTCCATGACAACTTTCAGTAGCCAATCAGGCTCAGCTTCACTTTTTGACCGAGTGGAAAGACAGCAAAGCAGGCGAAATTAAAGCATTTGGCAGTTAAAAACATGTTATTTCCTAGGCCTAGACAAAAATATGCAACCACTACATCCACAATTACTTTTGTTTATAGTCAAAAAACATATTCAAGGCAAAGCCTTCTCAAATACATGTCCAGATTAGGCAACAGACTTTTGAGTCCGTGGTAAGTTTAAATCCATCTAAATAGACTATTACCTGACTCTCGATTCTGACCAATCACAGCATAGTCCCGGCGCTGCATGTTTACTACATGTCATTTCGGGCATTTGGCGCTCATATATTACAGTACGAAAAAAAAATAGAAGAGAATTGTTCATTCATAACAACAACAAACTGTTTTTGTGCTGCAGATTGAGCTTTCATATCCTACATTTTGTATATATTCACAGGCCGCTTTTATAGGCCTAGCTATAAACACAATAATTATTTGAGATAGCCTGTCCATTCAACCATGACCGACGTATTAAGAGAGAGCTTACGTGAATTCCGTCGGGGTGAAGTGGAGCCAAACCCGACTGTCATATTTTGATTATGACAGACTTCGGAATCCTGACACGGCCAAATAAAGCTAGAGAACAGATCTCGCTTGGCATGTCCTGTTAAAACACCAATCCTCATTTTTTCCTGTCAAAATAAGCCCTAAATTATTCATCCGGGTATGTTGGGCCTTAATATTATAACATTAAAGTAGTAGAGCGACCAAGATTGTCGACTTGAATCAGAATCTGTTACGGGTGCTGAAGAGGAAGGAGGCCTTGACTTTGAACTCACCACAAAATAACAATCGTTGCCATAACAACAATGCCGACAAAGCTTCTTCCACTGATTATTGAGATGAATAATTTTGGATGTGCAACTTTTTAACCTGTTTTTTTTTATGTCTTCTCCTTTTAAGCTAATTAGTTTCTTATTCTTTGAAAGATGGCTGTCTAATTCCCTGTTCCAACAAGATTCTTAGTTGAGTGAAGATCATTTTAAGTCTAAATCTGCCTTGCTTAAAAAAAAAAAGCCTTTGGGCCCAAATGTGTACGTTTTCTATTGGAAAATAGCCAACTTTTTTCAGAGTTTAATCAGGAATGCTTAAAGCCCCAGAAAAAACGCTAATTTGTGAAATAAAATAAAAATAGTCTACAAAACTAAAAATGGAAGCAAATTAAAACAAAATCATTTATTTCCATTACACTTGACATAAAAACTGCATAATGGAAGGAGATGCTTTGTTTTTGAAAGAGGGCAATGGTTGTGTGCTGACAGGCCTGCGGTGACTCGCCTCTTCTTAATCTGACACGCTCATATCTTTAAAAGCGCGTTAAAATGAGCCTATATGAGCTTTTTTAATCACTTATCAACGGTGACTTTTAGGAAAATTGTGCAATAGGCCAAATATAGGCGACTTTAAAGTATCTATCAAAGTTAGCTGGATAGGTTTGCGGCAAAGCTTAAAACAAGTCTGCAGTGTCATAAATGTGTAGGCCTATAGGCATATTTAACCGAAAACATAAAACTAACCAAATCAGGAACCGTGCGCATTCTTTTCTTATGTCACCATGGAAATGCGTAGCCTATATGGTACGCTATTTCTCTTTTTGTTTTGTTTTGTTTTGTGCACTAAGCACAATCTTAATTAGTCAGAGCTCTGAAATAGGGGAAAAAACAACCTGCACCCTAACATATTAAAATCACAAATAGTGCAATTTCGAGTCCTTGCCCTAGGCCGGTGCAACAATTTTTATAGGCTATTGTTTAAAAATGATTAGCACCCCGGTCTATACCCTTACTGTAAACAGCCCTGACATTACTCAAGTAGATTAGATGGCTTGATCTACTGTAGACTACACAGCGGCCCAGGCGGCTTCTTCTGGCATGGGTGTTAATCGAGTTTCTTTTGCTTTCCCATATTCAATAGCTGCAGGGGAGAGAAAAGAAAAAATCTTTGTTTTGGCAGATTAAAATTATTTTCGTTGAACAAAGAGGTTCGCTTCTGAAAAGACAACGAGCATGTCTAAAAAGATAACAAATATGTAAAATAAGTTTTAATGCTGGATAAATTGTTTAGATTTTTATATTTACATTTACCCACCCCACCCCCCATGGCATGGTGTATTTATTTCCTTCTCAATAATAAGTAGGACAGCTTAGCCGATATAGGTGCAAAACAAAACAAAAAAATGCCTCGGGCTCGACTGTCGCTTTCAAAGCAGAATTGACATGTGAAGAGAAACATATCTGGCTGCGTAAAAAAGAAGTCATGGGTCACGCTGCTCCTTGGAGGGTGGAGCTATTCAAGTACCATAGCGAGGGGGTGTGAACAAGATCTCTCGCACAAAAGGAATGGCACCCCTACAGTCGCTAGTTGTCCGTTTAAATGTTCTCATTCTCGCTGTGGAGGCATTCTCGCAGGCTCCGAACTACGTGAAAGCGATTGTAGGAGACGAGTTCATGTTTCCTGCGAGCTGTGCGTCCGGTGAATCAGGGAGGCTGGAGCGCGTCTTGGACCACGGCGTTCGGCCGGTGGCTACCTGTCAGAGCGGAGAGTGGATGGTGAGCAGAGAGCACACAGAGCGGGTAAAGATCAACTCTTCAAAGATCGTTTTCTCTAACACGCTTTACACCGACGGAGGGATGTACGAGCTGAGCGGCTCCAAGTCTGCCACCAAGCTTGTCCAGCTCGACGTTGTTCTTGCGATGAAAGAGTCTGCGGCCGAGGACGAGAAGGTGATCGTACCGTGCTACTTTGAAACCACCGGTAAGACGGGCCTGACCCCCCTGTGGGAGAAAAACGGAGAGCGTCTGTGTGTGAAGAATGCCAACTCTGGTGAGTGCAGCGGGACACCTTCAGACAGACTGTCTGTGTCTGCGGACTGGCTCACACATGGAGATCTGTCACTGACAGTGAATAGGGTCCAGCCCGGGGATCGTGGGGATTACTCCTGCTACGTTCAGGATCAACGTGGGAAACAATCTGGAACTCCTGCTGCTGTCATCAGACTGTCAGTCGCCAAAAAGCATCGTCAGATCACCGGAACTCCAGCACCTAGGAACGTGAGTGTCTCCGTGAAACAAGTTGATTCTATGGGCAGAATATCGCAGCTTTAACGTGTCTCGTCTGATTGACTGTGTGAACATCCCCCTTTTTTCTCTCCTTCTCTGCAGCGAACCCAGATTGGCTCCGACCAGATCTGGAAGACATCCACCGTGGTTCTCGGGGTGATCTTGGGGGTCCTCCTTGTCCTTGTCGCACTCTTTCTTCTTTATTTGTGCCGTCACGGTAAATTAGGCTGTGATTCTGGAAAACTGTATGAGGTGGTCCAGAGCTGCCATTCTTCACCACCTAATGAAGCTATTACACCCGTTTAAATATTGACTAGATACAGGACTGGTTGTCATATTTCTTTTTACTCTTATAACGTTAAAGCCAATGTGAGTCTTGTTTATTTTAGTATAAAAATGTAAATGAATAACTTTTTTTTTAAACATCAATTGCATTATAGCCTACAAATTCTGCATCGTGGTTATTTTAAACTAGTCTGTAGGGTAACAGGTGACAACCATACAAGGTTGTCGAAATGCTAAAGCCTACGGCAGTTTGGATGTCTTTTTTTTTTTTTTTTTTTTTTTTTTAATGGTGTCAGCATTCAGATCCTAAAAAAAATCTTCGTAATTTGTTTTTTTTTGTTTTTTGGGTTTTGCTTCATTGCTCATTTTAAAAGACAGCAAGACATCCCGCATTTCCTGTGGTTTAACGGGGGTGATTCATGCAGCAGTTTCACTGTTTGGTCCGTCATGCAGAACCGGTCGGTCAGGCAGCGCTGATATGTAGCCATACGTTCTGCTGTAATTTAGGTTTTATGTGTTTGATTTGCTTTTGTTCCAATGTTATTACTGCTACAAGAAATCATATAATTCAAACTTTGTGTTTATTGTCATTTGTTTCATCGCCTGTGTTGCTTTTATTTTTTATTTGAATATCTTCACTCACTTGTTGTCTTGTTACACATTTTCTTATTGCTAACTATATTTTTTTTTATAATTTTTACGGTGAAGCACTTCGATTACCTCTGTGTCAATAAAAATTGATTGATCGATTGCAATAAAAGGTTTTTTTTTTTTCACGTGCCTCCAACCACACCCACAAACACCTCGATTTCAGCCTATGTGGAATTGCGTGCCACCGACCTCTCGGTTGCCATGGTTAACCCCCCCCCCCCCCCCCCCCCCACACACACACACACACCGAACATCAGGAAATAGCTAGGGACTTGACACAAGCCACCAGAAGAACACATTATTTGTTCTTGTGGTGGTTTGTGTCAAGTCAGTGAGAAGACTCGTAGTAAAAGTGAATACTTCATGTTTGAGACTTAGGCTACCCACGTTGATTCTAAAAAGTGTAGGGAGGGTGTTTGGTGTTTGCATTGGCAGGCTACCCTTTTAAAATCTTTGACCAAGCTCAAGGAGTTGGGTTTTTTTTTCTGTCACCAGTAATATGTTCTTTCTTTTATGAAAACTTTATATGCACTTGTTTACAATCCATTATAAAGCATTGCTTGGAGATGCTTGTTTCCTCTGATGGTAAAACTAGCAGGATGGCCATTTGGCTGTATTAGAATTCTCAAACGTGAATAACACAGGCAGCACTGTTCTTGATCACAATTGTTCTTGACTTTATTTTCAACATTAAACCAGGATTTACTTTAAATACTTTATTTACATGGATACATCGAGAACCAAAACTATCAAGCCAAGGATGATAAGGAAAAAAATTAATATACAACAAAAGCATAAGTGGTCTGCAATTCTAACCCTACAAGTTGCCTCTATATGACGGTCACTACAATAGAGATGAGTGGAATTCAGCAAAGCTGCATGCTTCATTAATTGGGCCCCAGTACTCTAAAGTCACACAGTCAAGGTGCTTCTCTGAACATTTAAACATGCATCACTTCTACAGGACTGTTGGAGATCAGTTATTTTGTTCCTATGTTGTGATGGGGAACTGAATATTTCAGGCATCTGAAATATTTGCATAATAAAAGCAAAACCTTCTCAAATAAATGAGAATAAAGATCCGACTCTTTTCATTCTCGTTTTGCTTCGTTGCTCATTTTAATAGACACACAGCAGGTCGCGACATATCAACAGATATTATACATCTAAAGAAAATGTAGGTGTTTCATATCTTTTTCATCTAGATATCTCATTTTTCCTGTTTCATGTCTTTCATCTAGATATCTCATTTTTCCTGTTTGATGAGTGTGGTGGTTTAATGGGGGTGATTACAGCAGGTTCACAGTAGCTACGTTCACTCAGATCAGAACCGGTCGGTCAGGCTTTGAGAGTGTACAGCTACGTCCTGCTGTAATGTAGGTTTGATGTTTTCTTTGCTTTTGTTCCAATCTCATTGCTGCTACAAGAATCATATAATTGAAACTTTATGTCTATTGTTATTAGTTTCATCGCCTGTGTTGCTGCTTTATTTATTTATTTTTTTTGAATCTCTTCACTCTTGTTGCATTGTTACACATTTACACACTATATTTAGTTTTTTTTTTTACGGTGACGCACTTTGATCGCCTTTTCATTGCAAAACTCTGTGTCGATAAACATTGATTGATCGATTGCAATAAAACGTTGTTTTTATCCCGTGCCTCCAACCTCGCTCGCAAGCACCTTGATTTCAGCCTTGGTGGAATTGGGTGTCACCGACCTCTCGGTTGCCATGATTACCTCCCCACACACACACACACACACAATCCTGCAGAGGATGGCCGAGTGGATGGCTGGAACTACCACCTAACGGTTTATTATGATCACTCTGGGCTATTGAGAAACACGAGAACACACGTCTGTCGTCTGTCTAGAAACGTTTTACATGGATGATGCAGGCAGCAGAAGGAAGGAAACCGCACGAATGAATGTTGGCAGCAGGCCTATAGCTACTTAAAGAAGACGCCCTCCTCAGAATACAGTAACCTATACGGTCAGGTTTCTTGTGTGCATTTATCGTCTTGTTTGCTGTCTGTCTTGCGTGTTGCGGACTGCGTGGCAGGGATTTCAGGCGACCATTTTAAAGCTTATTGCCTGTAAACTGTGATTCGTGGTGAATTCGTGACGATGCTGTGGGATTTGTGCGGGACAAGATCCCAAATCCGGTAAGGTGCAGGGCTGAGAGTTGAACCAAGGCGATAACAGATGAGATTGTTCTTTGGAACCTAAAGGAACCAACAGCGCTTTAATAATAGAACCCGCGTTAAAGACTCAAACACGACTTTGAACAAATTCCACGTTCAGTGGCTGTATTTTAAACTCGTTTAAATGAGAACCAAACTAGGCCTATTTATAGCCAAGACGTTGATATTTATAACCGTTTGCTCTAAAATTCAAACGTGCATCATTTTAATCACTGGGATGGACTGGCGACCCGTCCAGGGCGTAGCCTACCCCGCATCTTTCTGCTGGAGAGGCACCAGGCCCCCGCAACCCTGCAAAGGACGGACGGGTAGCTCACTGATAACGGATGGATGAAACATTTTAATCAGCAAATATGTCAGATGTCAATATGTTTTAATCTATGATAAGATTATCTTATAAATCATCTAGAGAGAGAAAGAGAGACTACTGTCATCTATTTAATCTAACGTAACCTGTCAGAGTGCATGGCTCACTTCATCCGGTCACGTGGTTAAATAGGAAATGCCTATACACAAACTACCACGATTTTTTTTCATTGAGAAGAGTCTTAGTAAAAGTGAATAGCCTACTTCACGTATGAGACTTACTCATGTTGATTCTAGAAAGTGTAAGAGGAAAAATTACAGCAAATAAAAGTAGGCTTATTTTACATTCCAGAAACCTAGAAAACCTCCTAAAAAGGGTGGATTTTTGTGCTCATCTGTGACCAAATTGTTTTTGTGTCACCTTGTTGCCCTGTGATCAACCTTCCTTTTAACCCATAAGGTCTTAACCAAACGAAGAAATAACCTGATCGTGTACTTTTTGAAGGCTCAGAGTGCAACAACTTCATCTGACAGTTCTTGCATTTTGGCCCAGAAAGGGCCGGGCCCTGCTGATCTGGCCCTTAGCCATAAAGAGAGGGGTTTATAGTTTTCCTCTTCTCGCATCACTGGGGATTCGGACCAACATTTCACAGTAGTTGGCCGATTTCCGCAGAATGAACAGAGGAAAGTTGTTCAGCTGTAACATGCACATTAAACATGTAATCAAAACAACTAAATGATTATAGTTGTTTAAGGACTATAAATAAATACATTTATCGTGCTTTTTTTGGCGTTTGTTTGGTTAATTGTTTCTCGTCCTCTCCCTCTCTCCTCTCCTCCCTCTCCCCTCTCCTCCCTCTCTCCTCCCTCTCCCTCTCTCCTCTCCTCCCTCTCCCTCTCTCCTCTCCTCCCTCTCCCTCTCTCCTCTCCTCCCTCTCCCTCTCTCCTCTCCTCCCTCTCTCCTCTCTTCCCTCTCTCCTCCCTCTCCCTCTCTCCTCCCTCTCCCTCTCTCCTCTCCTCCCTCTCCCTCTCTCCTCTCCTCCCTCTCTCCTCTCCTCCCTCTCTCCTCTCTTCCCTCCCTCTCCCTCTCTCCTCTCCTCCCTCTCTCCTCCCTCTCTCCTCTCCTCCCTCTCTCCTCTCTTCCCTCTCTCCTCTCTTCCCTCTCTCCTCCCTCTCCCTCTCTCCTCTCCTCTCCTCCCTCTCTCCTCTCCTCTCCTCTCCTCCCTCTCCCCTCTCCTCCCTCTCTCCTCTCCTCCCCCTCTCTCTCTCTCGCCACTCAGCCCGTTGTAGCTACTAGCTGTGCGCTCCCAGTCACCATGGCGTGGATCACAATCTTTGGTCTCGCACTCCTTTTTTCGAGTTCTGTCAGAGGCGATCTTGTAAGTGCAGCTTTGAAAGACACAGTAAAGCTGTCGCCGCTGGTGACATGCAGTGAAGGAGGAGGGAGTCTTATCCGACGCCTGAAAGACAACAGCGCCGTGTCTGTGGCGTCCTCTGCTAACGGGGTTTTGAAGCCGGTGGGAGAAGAATACGCATCGCGGCTGGACATCTCCTCATCAGGTGTCTTCTTAAAGGATGTCAACTACAACGATAATGGACATTATGAATTCCTCTGCGATGATAATATTGAGCGCATTATTCAGCTGGAGGTTCTCTTTATGCCCGACCTTTCCACGACTGAAGGTGGGAGAGAGACACTTCCCTGCTTCTCTTCTACCCTGGGTGAACCGGCTGAGCTTTTTCAGTGGGAAACAAACGGGGAGCTCGTGATGAGGGTGGAGGACTCCGGGAAAGTGGTTGAATTTGGAGAAAGATTCAAGGAGCGAGTGTTTTTATCACGTGACTGGGAGTTACGGGGAGATCTGTCGCTGACACTGGAGCGGGTCCAGCTGCAGGATCGAGGAGATTATTACTGTTATGTCCAGAAAGGCTCTAAAGGGAGAGGAGACCCTGCTGCAGTCAGACTGAACGTCCTACCTAACATTAAAACCTCCACCGCTCCCCCTGTAAGTATAAGCTCGTTGCTTATCACACCTTTACATGATTGTTCATGTCTTCAGTTATAGATTCAATCTCTCCTCCACAGCAACGCACACTCAGCCCGTCGGCGCAAAAGGAATCGTTGCATATTGGCATTACTATCGTCGGGGTACTGGTGGTCTCTGCTCCTTGTTTCATCTGGATCGGATGGTACCTTCGTTCCCGCAGATCAGACTCCTCTTCAGTGGACGTGGAGAAATGTCTTCACGTGAGACGTGGTGGCAAAGAAGAGCGACCTGCGAAGGTCTCAACCGATCAGCTTTTATCGTAGTTTAAAATCTGCTGTATTTGATGCATTTCACTTCATGTATCCGGACATTTGGCCCTTTTAATGGCACTGTTCTTTTTTCACCTCCCTCCAACGCTTTGTAGCTCTCAATAAAACCTTTCACTGTTTTCTTTTATTCATGTCTATTCTTTCCAAGCAAAGTGCATAACAAACTGCATAGCAGCCCCATGTCAAGATATGTACATACCGAGGCGCCACAGCTCAGTCGGTGTAAATCATTTCTTTGTGGCCGCATTCCACAAGAGCATTTTGAGCCACTCATCTCCGTTGCAATGTGCCATCCAGGCGTGGTGTGTAAAAGCGGATTGACTGGTTTTTGACTGACCAAGCTCCGTAAAGACGAATAGTGACATCATGTGAAGAACTTTGATCTACCTCATTGCTAATATGTATAGCTACAAAAAACAGGACAAAGCTTTTTGACTTGACATGTGTAGAACGCTTGCTGACTTGTTGCAGTCCAACAGTCCTTACACCTTCATGATCTTTGGTGTTTGCATTGGCAGGCTGCCCTTTTAAAATCTTTGACCAAGCTCAGGGGTTGGGTTTTTTTTTTTTCTGTCACCAGTAATAAGTTCTTTCTTTTATGAGAACTTTATATGCACTTGTTTATAATCCATTATAAAGCATTGTTTGGAGATGCTTGTTTCCTCTGATGGTAAAACTAGCAGGATGGCCATTTGGCTGTATTAGAATTCTCAAACGTGAATAACACAGGCAGCACTGTTCTTGATCACAATTGTTCTTGACTTTATTTTCAACATTAAACCAGCATTTACTTTAAATACTTTATTTACATGGATACATCGAGAACAAAAACTATCAAGCCAAGGATAATAAGGAAAAAAATTTATATACAACAAAAGCATAAGTGGTCTGCAATTCTAACCCTACAAGTTGCCTCTATATGACGGTCACTACAATAGAGATGAGTGGAATTCAGCAAAGCTGCATGCTTCATTAATTGGGCCCCAGTACTCTAAAGTCACACAGTCAAGGTGCTTCTCTGAACATTTAAACATGCATCACTTCTACAGGACTGTTGGAGATCAGTTATTTTGTTCCTATGTTGTGATGGGGAACTGAATATTTCAGGCATCTGAAATATTTGCATAATTAAAAAGAAAAACCTTCTCAAATAAATGAGAATAGACACAGCAGGTCGCGACATATCAACAGATATTATACATCTAAAGAAAACGTAGGTGTTTCGTATCTTTTTCATCTATGATATCTCATTGTTCCTGTTTCGTGTCTTTCATCTAGATATCTCAGGCGCCACAGCTCGGTCAGTGTAAATCATTTCTTTATGCCATAAAACTCTGACTTGCAATTATATGCCGAGCAGCTTTATGATGAGATTCTTAACTATTATTACCATTTTAATAGTTAAAACTATGGTAATAGTATGGTAATGGTGGTTCACGACTGGTGAGGCACAGACTTTTATTGAATCAGAATTATTAAAACCAAATTAGAAGCTTCTTTTTCAGTTTTATTATTATTATTTGGAACAACTTTTATGCTTCAATCAGTTCAATCCTATTTAACAATGATAGCTTGAAAAATCATTGAATATGTAATATTCAAAAAAAAATTTACTTTTGGGTTTTAAGAAAAATAAAATAAAATTCAAAATCGTGTGTGATCTTACCTTTGTGTATGAAGTGCATGCGTCTACGCTGTTTGCCTTCATAAAAAAAAAATCTGTCTGCTTCACTGGAGATGATCTATATGGATTGCTTGAATTTGGCGTGAGACACCGTTACTGCAAGTTAGCCCATAACTAATATCTAATTGTTTTCACAAATTAATTAGTTAATTCACTAACCAGGATTTACTTTAAATACTTTTTTTTTTTTTTTACATGGATAAATCGAGGAAAAAAACTTTTAAGCCAATGATAATAAGAGCAAAAATGAATATAGAAGCATGCAACTGATTTACAAATATAACCCTATAGGCTACAAGTTGCCTGAACTGCTGCGATGACTGTCGGGTCGGCCCCTCTGGCTGCAGTGCGCTCACGACAAAAGGGGACCAGGACATGTCTATATGGGCTCTATGGGGGGGAAAGGCAGATTTTCGCACAAGATCGGAAGCGTTTCTTCAGACTTTGTTGGCAAACACAAACGTCATCAAACAAGCCGGCTTCTCTGCTGGAACGCGCAGTATTGCAAAGCTTATGACTGGCTTCTAGTGACGCAATCCGTAGTTGGAAAAGTAACAACAAAAACATGCATGTTAGGCCTCAGAGTGAAACATGACCTTTTTTTTTTTTTTTTAAAAGCATGCTTTTCTGCAAGTCTAACAGCCTTTATATTTCTTTTTTTTTTGGTAGTGTTTATATTGGCATACGGCCGCTGAAAAATCCTTTACATGGCTTATTTAGGTTACTTTGCCCACATTTCTTTATTTCAAGAGAGCCTTAGATGAAATTATCTACAGGCTATTGTAATACAAGGATTTGTATCAGCGTTCAACACTAGCAATATGAATCTGGTCCAAAACAGAAGGAGAGGTTTGCTTCTATTTATGGTAAAGAGTACAACAAGCGGGATGCCCAATAATGACTGAATATTTAATTATTAAATGTGAATAACACAGGAAGCATTGTTCTTCATCACTACAATTGTTCTTGACTTTATTTTCTACATTAAACCAGGATGCACTGTAAATGCTTTATTTACACGGATAAATCAAGAGAAAAAAACCATCAAGCAAAAGACAATCAGGAATACACAACAGCAGCATGATAACTGATCTGCAATTATAACCTTACAAGTTGCCTCTATGCGATGGTCACTACAATGGAGATGAGTGGACTGCAACAAAGCTGCATGCTTCATTAAGTTGACCCTTTTTCTCTAAAGTCACACAGTCGAGGTGCTTCTCTGAACATTTGTACACACGTCACTTCAACAGGACTGTTGTAGATTAGTTTTCAGTCAATACAGAAAAATTAAAAAGAATTAAAATGGTATTTAAACAGGTTTCAGGCAATATAGACAGCAGAGATGCCGGATTGTATTAAACATTCAGTATAAAGAAATTGAAAAGATAATAAATAATTGAGAAGAACACTGTTAAAATGAAGGACACAAACACTGAAATATACAGATTGTAACAGAAAGGGGGAAATGAAAGACTTTGTAAACAGGAAGTTCATCAAAGACAACAGGAGAGACATAATTTCCAGATGAGTCCGGCTTCAACTGTGGGTCACTTCAACTGTGAGATTTAACACAAACTGAAACTAAACTAAATGTGTTCTGCATTATTGTGAAATACTCAACTCATTAAATTTTTACATGAAGTAAAGGCAAACAGAGGAGAATGTAGCTGATTTGTTAAGATCACTGCTTTAAGCTGACAGGGTAAGATGATAAGATCAGATCTGGGCAGCAAATGAAATCCACGTTTCTTGTTTGGTACAAACTGAGCGGAAAGCAGGACTTCAACTCCACTTTACAACTTTCTTCCCCCCCATGCTGATTCTTTCCCACCTCCTCCTCAGTGAACCAACTCCAGCTGGCTGCTGGAGAAAGGCAGCACGCCGCTGACGTAGTAGGCGATGCCGAGGGAGAGGAGGGCGATGACCACCAGCAGCAGAAGGACCCTCCAAAAGCCAAGGTCCTCCACAAACTCCTGCCAGGTGGTGCGGAAGCTGGACAGGACGCCCTCGCTGCTCTGCAGGTTGGGGTTGAGTAAAGAGTGGCTCTCCATCGCGCTGAGACAAAGAGACGAGATATATTGAAGAGTGGGTCATCGACACACATACAGCTACTGTCAGGGGTTATGTACTCTCTTTGAATGAAATTACTTTTCTTTTTTTTTAGTCGTTTGCTGTATAACTATGCAATCCTGGAAACTGTTTAAACAAATCAATGAAAGCCCACAACTCACATTCAAACAGACTTACACACATAGAACCCCATTAATATTTAAATCATTCGACCAAGAAAAACTGAACTGATTGGTCCCAATGACGGGAAGAACGTTTGGAAGAGGCAAAGCGAGGGTTTTAAGCCTTAGAACTCTATACCAATTGTCAAGCACAGTGGTAGCAGCATCATGCTGAGGGTCAATTTAGTAAAACTGGTGCAAAGCACATAGGTGAAGGAGGACTACCCCCAGGTTCTTTACCTTTACATACAGCAACCATCTCGATGCTGGAAACTGTTCGTTACCAGGAGAATGATCCTCAACTCACATCCAACCGAGCTTTAAAACTGATTAAGGAGGAATAACAATAGGAACAAGGAGCAACCTAGAGCTGAGGCATGGAAATAAAACAGCTCACGTCTAGGCCTGTCACAACAAATCAATTAATTGCAAGATAAATTCCAATGAGATCGATAATTTTTCCAGCCACGATAATTTCCATTTGTATGTTTGTATGTTTGTTTGTTTTCCTCGCACGTCCCCCTCTTTCTACCAAAGAGACTGGATGAAAAAAGGCCCTATACCCACGTCGACTTGTGACATCACACGCTCAAGCTCCCACCCCAACCCCCCAGCTTCTGGCTTGAGGGCAAAAAGATTGCACCTGCGCTGACAACCACTGTTATTAGCTGTCAGTTGTCATGAAACTGCTTTATATAAAAACATGCAGCAAAACAATGCTTTTGTTAATCAGATAAGGCGGCCAATACTGAGGACTGTCCTCACCTAACTCATGAGCTATTTGAAACGGGTCTGGAAGCGTCGCACTGAATATGGCTGGCTCTGAAGTGTGTATTTTTCAATCATCTCCACAAACATGATCTAAATGAGTAATACCTACATCCCTGTATGCTTAGGAGCTATGATATTTTACTCCAGAAGTAAAAACCTGATAAGTGAAATAGACTGAATATGTCTAGAATACTGAAACTTTTAGCGGCTTCCGTTCACAGCCGCTGTTTACACAATCACTCCATGTCTTGTTAAAGTATTGAGGTGACAATACTCAATGAGAATTGAGAATGCAGGTGCACCCGGGGCACATCATAGTTACAATGCTAATCAGAGCTGGAGAAAAACAACAACTATGCTAAATGTTGCTACAATCGTAGTCATTTGAAACAAAAAAAGGCTCAGGTGACAAAATCTGTTAACCTCAGAACTGTAAATCTATTCATCTGGCCTCTACTGATGGGTTGCAAGGTTACCATTAAATAGTCTAAGAATACCAAAGAATTCCCCTCTGTGGTTTGCCACAGTATGAGACCAAGCATGACCAAGCAAACATGTCAAACAACGGTGTTTGGTTAGATGAGAACAAAACCGAACTTTGTGACCTACATTCAATGTTTGGGGACAAAATAAAGCTGCATATCCCCCTAAAAACACCATCCCCAGAGAATGATTAACGCAATGAAAGTTTTTAAGGTTAGTAATACTGTTTTAAAAAGAATTTACCATTACCATCGGCACAAGCAAGACAAACAAATAGTTTTCAGGGCGCAGCTGTGGCCTTGCTGGTTTAAATTGTGACAGTGATCTCAAACCTTTCAAAGAACTTTTTCCTACTGAGAATGGGCCTGAAAACAACATCCTAATCCAGCTTTTGTCATATTTAAAGGAATACACTAATATTTAAATCACACAATGTATATACAAAATATAAAATTTATTTCACTTCACAGTCTTCTTGATAGGGAAGTCCCAATCAAATTTGTCGCCCGTCGACTGAGTCCCAGTCATTTGATTTAGAGTAACTGCCGATACTGAGTCCCGATCCCGATACTTCTGCAATGCATTAAAATAAGAAAAAAATAACACATCCAAACAGTTTTATTATTATTATTATTATTATTATTATTATTATTATTATTATTATTAATAATAATAATTATTATTATTATAATGTATGATGCTCTGTTGTCTGAGATCCGAGAAAGTGTTGCACATACATATGTATATTAAAACTTGAGTCGACCCTTAGGACATAAAGCTTAGCGGTGACATGGAACAAACACATGAACTCCATACGTCTGTGCTAAAGCCCAAAGCAGGTTCCCTTGATAAAAGGACTGGCAGGTGGTCACATAGCTTTGTTGTGAATACCCGAGAGACCTGTGTCTGTAAAGTACAGTGACAAGAAGGCAACACATACTGTGGCTCAAGGAGACTGCGAAATTCCCACGTCCAACAGCGGCTGGTTATCCGCTGCGATAAATCCAGCTATCTTGGCTGTGATCTTTTTGGTCTTTT
Organism: Valencia hispanica; assembly: GCA_963556495.2. NCBI lineage: Eukaryota > Metazoa > Chordata > Actinopteri > Cyprinodontiformes > Valenciidae > Valencia > Valencia hispanica. The sequence continues at coordinate 19,042,038 of OY747714.1, read as the reverse complement.
TGCTGTCCTTAGACAATTTCTCTTCGTTTTCAAATGTATCTCTGTGTTTTTGTCCAAGTTGGCGCAGTGAACTCTTGAGTACTGAGCAGTGTTTGTGGGAAACAACAAACTGTTCTAAAGTTTCATCTGCACACAATTAGCTGAGAAGTGCATTGAAAAGTATTATTGGACTAGGAGCAGAAAAGGTGGTAGTGTTAGCTTACCCCCCCAACCTTTTCCATTTCTTTTCTTTTAAAAGCTTTAATGTAAAGCACGACAAATGCTTCTAAACAATGGAATAGTCTTTATCTTCTCTGCAGTTTCATTTCCCCATTTTTTTCTGTGTTTTGTTTGTACGGCACTTTGGGTGACTCCGGTTGTTGTAAACGTGTTGTAATAATAAATTTGACCTTGACCTACCAAAATAAACTTGTAACTAATTCTCACAGAAAGTTGACATGAAAATCCCCTCCAACTCCGGGATTTTAAAATAAATTTCCTTCACCTTACTGTGGTAGTGACTGCAGTTTTTCTCAACAAATATTCCTATTAAGGCTGTACTAAAATATTTCAGAAGAAAGTGAACAAGCAATTACTAAAAGAAAGAGCATCCATGTTTATTCCTTCATGAGAATAAAAGCCAATTTCAAAGGGAGATACTTTTATCCAATCAGACTTGCTGTTTA